>CANSZD010001251.1:0-1291950 GCA_947648045.1 Beta corolliflora
ATTTTTATTTTGGGGAACCTAATTCAACTTTTTTTTTTTTGAGGACCTAATTCAACTTTTTGGTTAACTGATAATTAGGGTTTGTAATTATTATTTTTAAAACTTGTAAGTCCCTAGATATGCTCCGAAATATTCCCTCTCCTTTTTATTTTACTGCAACGTTTCCATTTTTTAAATGGTGAATCATTTACATCGTTTCTTTTTTTTGAATGATAAGTCGATAATTCATAGAAGCGGCGAATGGACCCGTATTCGATACTTAGACCATAACATACTCAACCTCAAACTCATTTTCACCCATAAAATAACTTAACCCGTACAAGAATAAAACCCCCAATAACCCCGAATACGGGCAAGCGAGGCTGAATCCTAGTAAGTGCCGAATCTACGATAATGCAGTTTGACAGAAAATACATGGCATTGTGGTTTGATTTATCAATTTCTTAAGACCTCGTAGTTTTCTTTATTTTGTCAGTTTGTGGTTTTATTTCTTTGATTGAAGATAATGTCAATACATGAACATTGTGCATCAACACAAATTATGGCGGAACAATAATAGATGGAAGAAGGATTTACTTGGCAAAAAAATCATTTAAGGCCAAGCCAAAAATAACCCAAGCGGAACTAACCCGACCAAAACACCGGCCCGATAAATTAAACATTTAGGGATGTCGAAATTCCATATATGAATTTTGGAAAGCTTAAATGGACTTGATCCGAGTTCGACTTAGATGCCGACCCATTTCCAATCTGGCCAAGACTCGTATGACATGTTTACCACCCCTAATAATCACTCTTTACCTCTCTCCTAACTCAATTATTCTCTTACTTTGATCTAGAACCGAACATATAAATAGTCTATAGTCTTTAGATATTTGATGTTGTAGGTTTGAAAATAAGTTTCTTATCATTCAATAAGCATCTTGTATTTCATGAATATGGGGACAATATAATCCTTACGTAAGGGCCGGCCTATCCAACTTTCGGGCATTAGTATATCTCTCATATCCTTAATTCTTGTGCAAACACAAATGAATACAAGTAAAAACGTAGGATTTAGTAACATTAGCTATTTCTTCAAAACAAAACGCATACTAAAGATCATTCAATCTATGAAAAGGAAAAGCAAAAACATAAACATTTGGGTCGGGTTTCGTCGAAATAAATTGAACATTGTAGACCTTCGTCCAACTTCAATTATGGCAAATGGATAGGAGTTAAAAATATAGAGGGAAAATATGTCGTTGTGACTACATGGGAGCGGAGACAGTGAGAGGATAAGAAATTAAGTTATAGGATTTTCTGTCATCAGTAGCTTGGCTATTCTTTTTTATGTTTTATTGTATGTTTAAAATTATTTTCACAACCTTTGTTAGTTTTTTACGTTCATGAATTAATATATTTAGAGTCATTAAATGCTATTAATTTTTCAGCATTTTAGTGTAATCGCATTATAGTACGAACGAAGTATATAATACAATCACAAGCTTCGCGAATTAGACACAAAGTATCGCGTGCGTATAATTCCAGTATGACCGTAGCTGAATGTGTGCCCTTTCTTTTGTACCGCCGCTACCCTACTGCCACCTTCACCTTCCGGGCTCCCCCCACCCTTAACATTGGCTGTCATCTCTTTTTCTCTCTCTCGTGCCTGCTACTTTCACCTTTCCCCCACCCTCTCCACTTTCTCGATTCCCAGGTTTGCTCTTCTCTCTCTCTATCTTCATCTAATATTTCCACTGTAATATTTTTCGTCATTTTTTCTTCATCTAGTATATTTTTTTTGATGAAATCATCGAATTGTAGATCTGCTATTTCATGATTTTTTTGGTCCGATGTTCGGTCGATTCTTTTATTCCCCAACTTTGTCCGGTGTAGCCATTGGTTGTCAAATGATCTGCGAGTTTTTGACCTAACTTTGTATTCGCATTGATTTTCGCAGTTGTTATCGTCTAAATTAATGTTATTTGATTTAGCTGTCATCTTTTGACATCAAATTAGAGTTGATTTTTGGATGTGTATCGAGTATTGATTTTACTCCTTTAATGTTTTATGTTGGAGTTTTAATTTCATCATTTACTTCACTGTTAATTTTTGCTATTCTGAAATAAAAGTAAGCCGAAGTTGAGCTGTATTACTAATTTGTACAGTTTCTGTTTTATTTAGGGTTCAGATAATCTTATGGAACTTTTTTTTTTCCGTGTGAACTAAGCGATGTCTTTGATTTGTTAAATAATAGCTGTATATAGGTAATCTAGTTTGCTATTGTTTAAGACAATATTTTTGCAATGTTTTACTGAACATATTAAATTATTAGGTAGCTATTTTTGCTGTTGAAAGATTTATCTTAGCTATACTGTTGAACATAATTTTGTTTTCCAGCTTTCATAAAAGCGAGCTCTGGATGTTGCTTTTAAGTGGAATGATTAGGTTGATTTTTGGATTTTGTGCAAATGCATTGCTGAACTTGTATGATTTCTTGAACTAATACTGTAAAGTTAATAACTGTCGGAAATAGCTGAATATTCGAATGTCGAGCTTAGTAAACATGTGTTCTTTGGTGGTGAATTGGTGATGTTTTGTTTTAGTAATGTACAATAATAATAATGATAATAATAAATTATAAAAAAACCCCCCAAAGCATTCTCCCTATAAAAGCTAACCATAACTTATTAAAAAGTAAAATCAATAAGTTAACTATTAACAAGTAACAACCATAAGTAAATTGGTTAACAAGTACTTACTAGTTACTAGATAGTAACTTGTTAACAACCCATATAATATCTTAACACTTAGTCGGTTATTGGGTTACTACTTACTCCCTTGTCCATAAGCATTATCATTTCTCAAATCTCATTGGCCAAAAAACAATACGAGTATAATGTGATCATAATTGGTGTGATGATAGACTAAAAGTCGATCAACACAAGCTAATACGAGTATAACGTGAAGGAAGCCAACCTACGGGGGTAATCATTAGGCTAAGCTAGATTGGTATATAGATCAATGTATTGCATTTCGAGCTATATGTCAATGTATAGATAGTGTATAGATCAATGTATTGCATTTCTAGTATATATTAGTATAAACACAAAGTAATACGAATGGATTAGTGTATAGATTAGTCAATGTAAGTGGGTAATCATTAGGATAATAGTCCTCGAGTGTAATGCGTTTCGGAAACAAAAAACAATATTTTTGCCATATTCAATATTTTTTTGCCATATTTCATAACCATTATCATTTCTCAAATCTCATTTGGCCAAAAAACAAACACATGGATCCTCTATTTTAGCCCTTGATTTGTAAAAAAGCAAAGATCCAACGACCCAAAATGAATATAATCTCACATTCTTTTGGAAACCCTCGTCTCTCCTCTCCTTCTATCCTGATCGTTAGATCCTAATCCAACAGTGAAATAACCCCCCAAAACCCCATATAAAAACTAACCCTAAAATGAAACTCTAAACCTAACTCTCGAACACACAATTGAATCTCTCATACTCTCATCTTTCTCTCGGTGGCGCCAGTTCTCATACTCTTTTCTCTCTCTCTACGGATCTCGTCTCTCTCGCGGCAAACGTATAGATCTCGTCGGAAACGTGAAGATCTCGCCAGAAGCGTAAGGATCTCACTGGAAAGCATAAAGATTCTCGCTAAGGAAAACACAAAAGATCTCGCTAGGTGTTTCTCTCTGCTCCTCGATTGTTTTTTTTTAAGGTTTGTTTAATTTCTTTTTTTGATCTTTTTATTTTATGTAAGATGTCGATTTTTTTCCTTTTTTTTTTTATGTAAGATGTCGATTTTTTTAATTTCATTTTTTTGATCTTTTTGTTTTAGGTAAGATGTTTGATTTTTTTAATTTCCTTTTCTTTATCTTTTTTGTTTCATGGTTTGAGTTTCGAATGTGATGATGAACTTTGGTTGATTTTTTTAATTTCGAGTTTCGATTCATGTGAGGTTGTTTTAATATCTTTTTTTTGTTTTATGTAAGATGTACGATTTTTTTGTTTTAGTTTCGAATGTGATGATGAACTTTGGTTGGTTTTTTTTTAATTTGAGTTTCGATTCATGTGAAGTTGTTTTAATATGTTTAATATGTTTTTTTAATATCGAGTGCGAAAATTTTCGATTCTATTATGTGTCGTATATTTAAAATTGAAGTTGTTTAATATGTTTTTTATTATTTTTTATGCTAAATACATGTTAATATATACTTCCTCCGTTCCATAATAAGTGAAACATAGGGATTGGGCACAAAATTTAATAAACATCACTTTCAAAAGCCAAAAAGTCATAAAATACCCTTTTCATTATCAAAAGGGAGGGAGAGAAAAGCAAACCACACAAGTTTTGTGATGGGTATTCTTGTCATTTTGTCACTTTCTTTTTTCCATTTAAGGTATGTTTCACTTATTTTTGAAAGCGTTTTAAAATAGTAAGTGTTTCAGCTTATTATGGAACGGAGGAAGTATGCTTTTTTATTTTTATTTTAATATACCCTTAAATGTTAAATTTCGGTTATAAATGGAGGACATTGATAATTTCGAATTGTTCTAAATGGAGAATGTTTCTCTTAATAATAAGCTAACTTTACCACAAAAGGGGAACCGTTTTTTTTAATTATAGACTATAGAGGTATTTCATTATCAATGGTCGATATTCATACGGGATCTACTAAGATCAATTAATAATAAATTTTAGCCCTAATTTAGTGTAGCTATACACTAATCCCTACACTAAAAATTGGGGCTAAAATTTATTATTAATTGATCTTAGTAGATCTTGTATGAATATTGACCATTGATAATGAAATACCTCTATGATCTATAATAAAAAAACGGTTCCCTTTTATTGGCAAAGTTAGCTTATTATTAAGAGAAACATTCTCCATTTAAACGATTTGAAATTATGAGTTTCCCATTTCATCTATCACCGACTTCCCCTCTCTCTGCTTCACGTCACGTGTTTGCCATACGGAATCCGGCGATGGCGACAAACGCTTTTTCTCCACTAACTCACTTTTCTCTCTCTTCCGTTACGTGTTTGCCATACGGAATCCGGTGATGGCGACATACGGAATCCAGCGATGGCGACAAACGGTTCTAATATTTAGCTTTGTCATGATTAATGCTTTGTTATTATCTCGATTGAATTTGTGTATTAAATTAGGTGATTTTGTTCGATGATTATCCTTTATTTTATTTTTGTGTATTCCTTGTATTAGAAGGTTTTATTTTGTGTTTGAAGTTGATTTTATGATTGAACTACTACCACGCTTTCGATTGTTTAAGATAATAACAACTTCATTTTTTTGAGTTCCAAAACAATTATATCACCTTGGGATGTTTATACTTATATTACTTCCTTTGTTATTTATTAGTTGTACCTAAACGATATGACACGCGTATTTAGTCCATGTTTGGTACAAGCCATGGAATGGAAAGAGGCTGGAATTAAATAGAGGACGGGAATGGTGACAAAAGTTGTTACTTTTTATTGAGTGTTTCGATTCTATGGTAGAAGGTAGCTGCTAGCACCAGTAATGGATATTTTTACTTGAGAGGGAGGGAAGGTAATGAAATGGGGGAGTTACCGCAAGTAATGTTAATGGATTGAGGAGGGGTTGAAACAAACAAAAAGAATTGGAGTCGGTGATTGATTATGTATCTTAGAACTTAAGAACGTTGACCGAGCGTCTATAAGGGTAGTTGTATAAAGGTGTCTTGAACAATGTTTAAAAATCAAATGTGAGGCGGAAGCCTTTTTTTCAATAAGGAAATGGTATGACCAATGGGCGGGCGCGGATGTGTCGTTGTGCACTTTTAGGCCCAAGATAAAATTTCTCCTACTCTCTTTTTACACTAAGCTAGTATAATGGAAGTAGGGGTCGTATCCCCGAGGGAAACGAGGGGACGAGTTTAGTACTCGGCGTGATTCGAAACCTAGATTGAGCTAAGGGTAGAAACCTAATAATAATTACAAGGGGTTTCAAGTAGATTTACGAATAAACTAAAACTAACTAGCATATAAACAAAATGAGAAATCGATATGGGAAGATCTTGAATCCGATTAACATTCACTTCGATTCATTATCGATCCTTGAACCTCCACTCTAATTAATTCCATAATTATCTATTGTTGAGAATTAATCTCGTGTTCTCCCTTATTCTTAGTTGAATAGCACGATCGGCGTGACTATAAAACCCTAACTAAAGGATAACCTAGTCAGATCGCGTCTAAGTTCAATCCAATAGCAGCAATAAACACGGAGAACCCGACGGACACCGTTAACGTCATACAAGCGATAAACATTCAACGGTTAATTCAATTTCCCCCGAGAAATAACCAAGATGATCGGCATACGAGGTTACTCCCTAGTTTGCTACCGATTGATAAAAGAATAAAACAATCAGATTCTATTCTTAAATCTAGCATTAGATTAATTACACAATCAAACTAGTAATATTCCTAGCATAATTATGCAAAAATCATAGAAAGCAAACATAGAAATTAAACCATAATCAAAGGAACTAAATAGAGAGGAAAGATCTCCACGATAATGCTTGAAGCTCCATATTAATCTCGTTGAGAACGGTTGAGCTCTGATTGGCATAGCATAAGCCGATCCCGTAATTGAAATCTACAAAAACTAAACTAGAAAATAAAAACTAAAAAGAGAAGACAAGAGAGGAGTGGAGTTTTGGAGGCTCCTCTCTCCTTGTGTTCTTTGCCCCCTAGGTCCAAAAGCGAGTTTAGTATTTATACTAAAGCTCGGAAATCGGTAGCAATTACACCGGCCTAGGGGTCGCGAGGTGCGAAGTAGGTCGCCGTGCGAGAGTTCTTTGCCTCCGACACGAGAAGGGCCGGGCGAGCGAGAGGTCGCACCGTGCGGGGATCTCGCGAGGTGCGAGCAAGCGAGTCGCGAGTGCGAGCTTTCGTCTTTGGGCGAGACTTGGCTCGGCGGGGCGCGATGATGCTTGGGCGAGGCTGGCGGGCGATGCTTGTCTTGGCTTAGCGATGCTCACGAGAGCTTGGTGCGGTTGTGATGGGCTAGGTGCTATGCTCGGCTACGGCTTGCGGCGATGCTTGATTGGAACATGTGGCGACGCTTGCGAGTATAACGATGTTGAGTCGTTCCCGAACACTAATGCTTCTAGGAGCTCGGAACTTACAACTTTAACTATAATTAAAATACAAAATTCGAACTTAGCTAAGAGCTAAATAAAAGCAAACGTTAACACTTATGATCGAGACTCTTAGCAAAAAGCACCCGAAATATAATATAAACATCGTATAACTTGAGCGTATCAAATACCCCCGCACTTGAACTTTACTCGACCTCGAGTAAACTCAAAAATGAGAATCACCCAAATAAATCATCACCCGAGCCATCGACACCAACCTACACTCCCCGTCGGCTACATCATCATCATCACATCTTAACAAAATACGCTCAGAAACCTAAGCGTAAGGGATGATGATTCCCCTACACTTAGATTCAAGCTCACTGAAATATACAAAGACGCGACAACAATGATAACCGGACAACGCCCGACAAGTTTAACCAACGACACCAACGAGAATCAAAATGCCGACTCACGACACACTTTGAACTACCAGGCTCTCCAAGCCTCGAAAGATGACCTAAAACTACTACTACTACAACTAACTTAGAATATGAAGCCATGGAATGAAGACAAAAAGGGATAAATTCCATGCTTACTCCCAAAAAACAAAATTGACCAAAAGAATGTGAAAGCCGAAATAAATCTTCACAAAATCGAGGATGAAATAACTAACTCGACACGAGACACCTTCCGCCTTATGACACCAACTCAGGCGAATGAGTTTTCCGAATACAAATTTCTCTCTTAATCTCTCATTTTGCCTAGGAGCCCTTTCGAGGTTTTCATCCTAGCTTCACACATTTTTTTTTTCCATCTTTCTTCTTTTAAGGCTCAAAACTCACCAGCTCGACTAGCTCTTTTTGCATAGGCCGCCCTTTCGGGTTTTCGACCTATCAGAGCCCCCGATTTTGCCGAGTCGCCGCCCTTGCGAGTTTTCAACTCACGGGATTCACTTCATCATCATTTTTTTATTTTTTATTTTTTTTTTTTTTTTTTTTCATTTTCATTTCAAATTAAAAGTAATATATAACATAGATACATGAGAATGAAAATACCCTCCCCCCTACTTAAACTACACATTGTCCTCAATGTGTCGACAAATAGAAGAAAAAGTAAGGCGAAAATGAGGGGAGAAAATCGAAAATCGGGTAAATCGAAGATCGAATGCTCAAAACTCATGACCAAACAATCAGTCGAACTCGAATTTCTTATCAACACTGGCTCGAATCTCATAAATCAACTCATGACCCTCTCCCTCGAATCACTCAAACAGAATGTAAGTTCAAAAGTTTTGAATTTTTGAGATTTTGCACCCTAGCTTAAGAGATCGAAAGATACATTAACAATCTCGATCCTCTAGTGTTACCCAACTCCTAGCTATTGAACTCCTCCCAACGGGTTTTCTTTTGTGGATTTTTGGTTCCAAGCGGATTAAGATTGGTTGTGGATCTTTGTAGGGTGTGGGCGGTGGGTGAAGAAAATTTGTTGTGGTGGTGGAAATTTGATGAGAAATAAAGAAAAAGAAAGAAAATAAAAAGGGTCTCGGGTTGCCTCCCGAGAAGCGGCTATTGTTTAAAGTCGTGAGCTCGACTTAGTACCTTAAGCTTAATCATTGGGTTGTGCTCCATGTGTGACAATGGTGGTTCCATGTCGATCTCCACTTAAGTACTGCAAAATTGATTGAGAAGAACTCTTGCAATGCATCGTTAGTACCTAGCTTACTACAACATGGTTGAGCATATAACATCGGATTATATCCAAAACCTAGCATTAAATCGACAACAAACATCGACTAGTAGTACTCCTAGCTAATCCAGTCATGACCATTAATATAAATATTTTAAGCTAGGCAATAACCAAGATATAGAGTAAATCTTACAATAAGAGTCGAAAGCTTCAATCGACCATTCCCGAGAGAGTTTAAGCAACGAGTTCCATGCTTCTTGTCCAAAATACAAAGTGAAATACATAGAGCTCGATGGAAGATGAAAACTAGAAACTAAAACAAAAAGGGAATTCTTTATATGAGTGGCCAACCAAAACAAAGACCTCAAGCAATACCATCCAAAAATCACGCTAAATACAAACAAGTAACACGGTTTCCCCGATAACGACGCCTAAAATTTGGGCGGGGCGCGGATGTGTCGTTGTGCACTGCTAGGCAAAGATAAAATTTCTCCTACTTCTACTTTTACACTAAGCTAGTATAATGGAAGTAGGGGTCGTATCCACAGGAAACGGGGACGAGTTTAGTACTCGGCGTGATTCGAAACCTAGATTGAGCTAAGGGCGAGAAACCTAATAATAATTACAGGGGGTTTCAAGTAGATTTACGAATAAACTAAAACTAACTAGCATATAAACAAAATGAGAAATCAATATGGGAAGATCTTGAATCCGATTAACATTCACTTGATTCATTATCGATCCTTGAACCTCACTCTAATTAATTCCATAATTATCTATTGTTGAGAATTAATCTCGTGTTCTCCTTATTCTTGGTTGAATAGCACGATCGGGCGTGACTATAAAAGCCTAACTAAAGGATAACCTAGTCCGATCGCGTCTAAGTTGATCCAATAGCGGGCCAATAAACACGAGAGAACCAACGGACACCGCTAACGTCATACTAGCGATAAACATTCAACGGTTAATTCAATTTCCCCCGAGAAATAACCAAGATGATCGGCATCCGAGTTACTCCCTAGTTTGCTACCAATTGATAAAAGAATAAAACAATCCGATTCTATTCTTAAATCTAGCATTAGATTAATTACACAATCAAACTAGTAATATTCCTAGCATAATTATGCAAAAATCATAGAAAGCAAGCATAGAAATTAAACCATAATCAAAGGAACTAAATAGAGAGGAAAGATCTCACTGATAATGCTTGAAGCTCCATATTAATCTCGTTAGAACGGTTCAGCTACAATTGGCATAGCATAAGCGATCCCATAATTGAAATCTACAAAAACTAAACTAGAAAATAAAAACTAAAAGAAGACAAGAGAGGAGTGGAGTTTTGGAGACTCCTCTCCTTGTAGGTTCTTTGCCCCCTAGGTCCAAAAGCGAGTTTAGTATTTATACTAAAGCTCGGAAATCGGCCAACAATTACACGGCCTAGGGGGTCGCGAGGTGCGAAGTAAGGTCGCACCGTGCGAAAGTTCTTTGCCTCCACCACGAGCTGAAGAAGCCCGGGCCGAGCCGAGAGGTCGCACGGTGCGAGGATCTCGCGAGGTGCGCGGCAGCGAGTCGCGAGTGCGAGCTTTCGTCTGGGCGAGACTTGGCTCGGCGGGCGGCGATGATGCTTGGGCGAGGCTGTAGGCGATGCTTGTGCCGGCTTGGCGATGCTCACGAGAGCTTGGTGCGGCTGTGATGGGCTAGGTGCTATGCTCAGCTACGGCTTGCGGCGATGCTTGATTGGAACATGTGGCGACGCTTGACAAGTATAACGATGTTGAGTCGTTCCAAACACTAATGCTTCTAGGAGCTCGGAACTTACAACTTTAACTATAATTAAAATACAAAATTCCGAACTTCCGCTAAGAGCTAAATAAAAGCAAACGTTAACACTTATGATCGAGACTCTTAGCAAAAAGCACCCAAAATATAATATAAACATCGTATAACTTGAGCGTATCAACTAATTTAAAACATCCCAAATAGAAATGTGGTACAACTACAAAAAATGAAGATAGTATCTTTATCAATTCAAGACACTTGCAGCAGCATTATTTTATGTTTTTTCGTCTTGCTGTTTCTTTCTTTATCGTTGATTCAGATCTTAAGATTGTTTCTCAGTTTTGTTGGTTGAACTTTTTTCATTTTTTTTAGTAAATGATCTTCTAAAATTTCAAGATAACTTTAATCTTCAAATGATAAGTGAATAAAAAGGTCATATTGCTAGTAGGATTACTTAGCAACCTCTATATTATTTGCGTGACCAAATTACCTTATAATTATGTGAATCTGTCCTTTATGTTCATCGCCTTTGATTTTTTTTTTTTTTTGGTTTGGGAGCAATTTGAAGTGTGTGCAGTTAGTTGATAATATCTAATTTTGATGTGTTGCATAGGTTCTTTTGTCGTGTAAAAGAATCTGAAATTTTGGAGTACTAAAAATACGGAGAGAGAGAATTATGGGGTATATTGGGGCTCATGGTGTTGCGGCGCTACATAGACACAAGTACAGTGGTGTGGATCACTCATATGTGGCCAAATACATCTTACAACCGTTCTGGACTCGATTCGTGCAATTTTTCCCTCTCTGGATGCCGTAAGTGTACACTTTTTTTAATGCCTTTTTGCTCATAAATTACGATTATGTTATATGTAGAATAGTTATTTTGTTTTCAAATAATTTGGTTATTGAAGGGGTTTCTTTTGGGTAGATTAATTGAGTAAATTGGCAGATCTACGTTTCATTTCAAATGGTTCACAAAAATGCCAAGTATTGAACCCATGACCTACAATAACAATTGTTAAGCATTCACCACCATGCCAAGAAACTTTTTTATATCTTGAGAGCTTCATGTGCTATGTGGCCTCCCAAGCCGAAACCGAAACCGAAACCCTAGCCATCTTCTCTTTCCTTGTGTTTAACAAGTGTTCCTCTTCTTGTGAGAGTCTCTCTCTCCCTCTTATAGTAGTTTTTGTATCCCCTCTTCCGGGGTTCTCTCTTCTTTTATGGGAGTTGTGGGGAAGTTTTATTGCTCATTAGTAGTACTTCAAGTTCGGGAAGATGTCATATGCAAGAATTGTGATCTCATTTACACTATGAATCCTTATATTCAAAGAATTATAACACGTATTGTGAAGGCCTCTATTGTCAAAGATGCAAAGTCATCAAAGTATTTTCATGGGAGGATTGAAGTTATGATTCTACTTGAGTTCTTTGGATGTAATATTTGTGGTTGTATTTTAGATCTACTAAATAATATGAATCTCTATCAATGTAGATGCCTGATAGCTTTCTATGAATGACAAATA
The DNA here is from genome assembly GCA_947648045.1 of Beta corolliflora. Lineage (NCBI taxonomy): Eukaryota > Viridiplantae > Streptophyta > Magnoliopsida > Caryophyllales > Amaranthaceae > Beta > Beta corolliflora. The sequence continues at coordinate 12,122 of CANSZD010001251.1, forward strand.
TAATCTTCTCTTAAAAAAAGAAACCTTTTTATGCTGTTTGCTCCTATTATATAGTTTATATCTTGCTTCAAGTGTGGGTCCACCACTGAGCCACATTAATTAGAAATTTTGAGGATCTCAATCAATGAAGATTTAAAATATTGTACACCATTAGAGTCTTCATATCATATTATCATCATATATAATTTTGACCACCTCAAGAAGTTTTCATCTTTCTTTGAATTCTTTGAAATGCATGGTTTTGGAAGTCTAGAATTTTTTTGAGGAGGTGGAAGTATATAAGTTAATATGTACCCCGCTACTAGTTTTGTTATTTAAAGGTAATAGTATTTCATCAGTTTAGACTAGTAATGTTCTATATGTTACTGGTCTTGTTATGAGGAAAGCCTCAAAGGCTAATGAAATAATGAACGATAATTTATGAAATTGAGCTATACGGGGAATAAAATGTGCGCATGGTTGTTTTGATTGGGTCATATGTTGGATGTCACCTTTGGATTATGTTCAACTTTGTATTGCATATTTTTGTGTTTTAAGCTTTTTTTCCATTGTTGTCTCAAATGTACGGAGCACATCTGTCTAGATCCAGGTATATAGTTATACGTGTATTGGTTTTAGTGCAAGCTTAAGTTATATGCATTAAGTTATACTGCTTTTCATTGTTTTCTCCTAAGTAATTGGTATCCCCATCCTCATTTATTAGTGTTCTGGTACATTTTTTTGGAGAGGAAATGTATTTCGTGTTTTTATATGTTTAAGTGTTTGCTTGTCCTTGCTTTTGCATAATCAGTACTTAGTGTTCATTTTGATTTAGTGTGAAGTTGCTAACTTTTCCTCTCTTTCTTTGGGTATGTTTGTTATTTCTGGATGGTTTCTCAGTCCAAATATGGTAATTATATCTTGTTCACCCTTCAAGTTTCTATCTTCTCTTACTTTTACTTCATTTTAAAAAATGTTGCTATTTCAACTTGATTGTTCATGATTGTCTCAGGGATTAAGTTTCTCTTTTGATGTAGATAACGCTGACTGGATTAATGTTCTTAACGACTTCTGCATTGCTTGGATATGTAAGTGAATAAATTTTTATATTCTTTTTAAGTATTGTATTTGTTTGGTTTATGGTTTTGGAACATATTTTATGTCATATATTTTCTTTCCTACTTGTTTTATATGTAGCCTTTAAATCAAGTATCTTTCTAACAGTTGATGCCTCACACTACTAGACTCATAAAATGTCCTGGTTCCTTATAATTATTACTTTATTACATACTCCCTCCGTCCCAGAATACTCTCTACACTTTCCTTTTTCATCTGTCTCATAATACTCTTTACACTTCTATTTTTTGATATGACCCACTATTATTTTAATCCTTCGCCTTTTAAGCATTGACCCACACTTTCTCTCCTCCAAATAAAATAATACCACTCCTACCCACCAACTTAACCATGGTCCACACTCTCTCTCCTTAAAATAAAATAATACTACTTTTACTAACTACTAACTCCTATCACATTTACTTTTCAATAAAATAACAATTGATAACCAAACAACTTATCATCTAAAACTACTTGCATTGATAAGTGTCAAGATTATTCTAGGACGGAGGGAGTATATACTTTATATCACGTGGGATCCATTTTGAAGCCTTTCCTATTTTATGCTCTTAGAAATCTGTTAAATTACCCCTTCAAAAAGAAATCTCTTAAGTTGAAGAGGACTTCTATATTGACGTTTTTTTGTGGTGCTGTTTCAGGGATTGTTTATAATATTTTATTTTCTTTGTGTAGCAAATTTGTTTTGGTGCTAAATTGAATTGGGTCAAATAGTGGCCTTAGTGGCTCTGATACTTGCTAGTAACTTATGCAAAAATATGTAGGAGGTTTTGTTTCTTGCTATGCAAAATAAGGGTTTGCTTAGACTTAGGCTCTATTCTTTTGGATTGAATTAATAAAAATTCAATTCGGTTCGTTTAGACAAATTCAGTCCAGTTCGGTTAGTTTCCTCTCACATTTTTCATTTTTCGTTTCATTTCATTTCATTTCATTTCATTTCATTTCATTTCAGTTAAGTTTAGACAAATTCAGTCCAAAAGAATAGAGCCTTATTATGTGAGGAAGCAATCATAGTGCTAGAATTTGTCATGTTTATGAGATTTAAGGTCTCTATCAATAATAATGGAGATATTATGTTGGTTGATAGTGTGAAATTATCATTGTTCTATAATGTGAGTGTGACTATTGTCTATGGTTGGTGAAGGATATGAATCTGTTTTGTTGCTTGTTGATGAAAATTTATCTAAAATTGGCTTCACTTTCAGCTATATTCACCTCGTTTGGATTCACCACCACCTAGATGGGTTAATTTCATGCATGGATTATTGCTCTTCTTATACCAGGTTCGTTTTCACTTACGAGTGACGGATGAACTATTTCTTATCGGTGAACTTTTTGTTGATTTGGTTTTATACTTCTTTTTTGTCCTTGGACATATTGGGTGTATTCTCTTCGATCCTTAATTTCCCTTCTCTTGACCCCTCCCCGTCGAAAATTTTTCATGCCCTCGCATGTTTGTTGTGGCTAAGCTGCTAAAAAGGAGAAGTTTGCATTCACAATTAGGAAGCTTGCAATGGCTTTGTGAGAAAACAAATATCGATTACTAACAGGGGAATAACCAAGAGGGGAAGGGGTGAGTCATGGCCTCCCCTTGATCTTGCATATCTATTAGATGTTGTATACTTCATAACTTCAGCACTAGGTGTACTATAGCTCAGTTGGTTTTAGTTGATTGTTGAAATACAAGTTTCCAGCTCTGAAGTTGAAAGCCTCCAACAGACATGTTTTTTGGTCGTTTATGGTTTTGATTACTACCATCTGAGTATGTACGAGTAAAATTAGTTCTAGATTACAGCACTACTATGGGCATTAACTCGTTTTCTTTTCATAATTTTTTGGTTCTTAATATTTTTGACACCCTCATTTTTATTTATTTTTGCTTTGTTTTGGAGATTATGTTGTATCCTTCAAATATTCTAAGGAATTCAAGAGCTTATAATAATTTCTTGAGATTTTGGTACATATACTAAGTTTGGTTCCCCTAATAAAAAAATCTCGGCTCCGCTACTGATTACTAATGCCTATGAGGCTAGGAAAACTGTACCGATTAATTTTATATCTAATCGAACATAATGATCGTTGAGATTGATTATGAATAGGCAACTTATTTGGTGAAATTGTGTAGAATGAGTAACTTTACTTCTTATTAGTTCTTTCATGGTATGTAAGCCCCATTTGGTCAGTTGTGTAAATGCGTTGTTTGATATGGGATAGTAGAAGCCCTTATGCTAAAGCTTTAATATAACATAAACAGCAAATCTTTATCTGACTGATCCAAACAGTCAAGGTAGAACCATAGAAGCAGAGGACAATGACCTGCTGGAACTGTGCAATAGATACAATAATTGATGATTTGATCTGGTTAACGTCAATGAAAGGCAATTCAGATTTGCTCTCCACTGTCCGTCTATGCTTCATTTTTATTTTTCATTTATGTGTTATGTTCATTATAGAAGGTTAAAGATATGTTAAGGATAATGAGCTGTTAGAAATAGGCAATAGATATTACTATTAATGATTTGAACCTGATTAATGTCAATAAAAGAAGATTCAGCATTTCTCTCCCCCATACTTTTCTTTTCGTTCATGTTTTATGTTCCATATAGATAGTTAAATATAAAATTTTCATCTTTGGTGGAAGTTCTTTGCTTTGCTTCAGGAGTTTGGGGATTTGAGGTGACCTAGGAGGAGTTATGTTGTGCTTATACTGCTTAAGTCTTTGGTATAGTTGGGTAGAATGAAATTCACATGTGTTTTTCAGTATCCTCCTCAAGCATGTCATGTACGTTGAGATATAAGAACTTATGGAGCTTTCTGATGGGCTAGGGACGTGAGGACTTTTATGAAATTCAATCTAAATTTTACAGAGCAATTGATAATATTTTCTAATATATTTTTTAACATTTGTATGAGGACAAGCTGTCCTCCTAGTATAATCTCTCTTCTCATTCCTAATGTATATTTTGTTTCTTATAAAAGATACTTTTTTTTTTACAGTGCTTATCCTTTTTAAGTTATATCGTATGATTGGAACTCATCGTTATACACTACCCTTAATAACCCCTCTTCTCCATCCTCTAGTTCTCTTCTCTCTCATTCCTTAAACTTATTTCTCTTACTAATTTACGTATGGCTATTAATTTGATTAATTTTCCTGTGCTTATTAATTGTCAAGATATCATATATAAATAAAATACTATAATATTTATATATGTATATATATTATTCGTAAACATAACTATATAATGTTTTTTTTGCTCTATATGTATATATTATAGTGTTTTTCTGTAACAAATAATTAATGTTTGGAATATACAAATAAACTTCTTTTATGTGAAGGTATATTTTTCTGATCATATGCGCATATACTAGTTCTTGCACACATTTCATTTTCAGGTTTGAAAATATTACATTTAAATAAATTTACGTATCTATTATCTATATATTTTAATTTAGGATTATTTGATTCTAATAATGCAACTTTTTTCACATTCGCAGATAATAAGCTAACCTTTAGATTATTCTGTAATAATACAAACTTTGTAGTGGAAGTTCCTACAGTGAGTACAACAGGTTAATGACTTGTTGTAGCAGGTATTTTGATGACGTGGCATACCTTTAGGGGGGATTTATTGACCCACTCATTTAACTACCTTCCCGAGAGTGAGGGATAGCTAAGTTGGTTAGAGCTTCCCTCCCGGTTCCAGATAATCCTAGGATCGATTCTCATTCCCGCCCTTGTGGCTCATTCGCACCAAAAAAAAAAACTACCTCCCCCCTATGACCCACCTTTTTCGTATCACCATTCACCCACCTTCTTCTTCCTTGAAAATCCCCCAAAAAATTTCCCAGTAAATTTCAAAAAAATCCAAGTTTGTAACTTGCACTCACTGTGTTCCTAAGCAACAAAGCATTAAAATCCAGAAAAGAGGACAAAGCAAGATCTTCATAGTTCGGACCAATGATACAAGGAACGAGAGTCGATGCGAAACGTGGTACGGGAACGGGAAACGCTACCTTGGGTGAATCGGGAACGTTGGGTAATCGCGGTATTAATTTTGTTTTAGAGCAATCAAAGAAATATTACTTTTACATAGATTTTTTTTGAATAATAATGATAATAATAATAATATTTTTGAATAATAATATTAATAACAATAATAATAGAAAATTAATAAAAGTAATGTATATACTGTATGAAGAAGTATGTACTCTAGTAATTGAGAGAATAAAACTACAACTTCCAAAAAATAAATGTAAAAAGAAAAAAGGGAAGAGAATGAGTGATTGAGTGGTCAAAAGTTAAAAGCTTCATAAGTGGGACAGCTGGTGGGAGAATGAGTGGTCAAAAGTCAAAATAAAAAAATAAAGTTCAAAGCTTCATAAGTTCATACAGATTACAGCTGTCCACCAGCTGTCCCACTCCCACACTCCTTTTTTTTTTTTGAACGGATCATCCTGCTCTTTCTCTTTGTATTTTTCCTTCTTTCTCTTTCTATCTACCTTCTCCTTCTTTCTCTTTCTATTTTTCTATCGTGCACTGCAAGTTCTCATCGGAAACAATGGAAGCTACCACAAATTTTCGGGCGCTGAAATCAGGGACGTCGCCTTAGGCGATCTGATTCGCGAACGGAGGCGATCTGGGTCGCGTTTGTTCCGCGATCGGGAACGAACGACCCAGATCGGAAAACGTGGCTCCGTCCCGCGTCCCTTCTATCACCGGTTCGGGACCAATCTCACGTGTTCCCAAAAAGCTTTATACCCTCAATTTTCCTTAATTATGAAGTTTTCTCTCCTTCTTAACATAAACTTTTAACCTCTCCTTAATCTCTCCCCTGCTTCACTCTGATCTTCAATGGCGGATGGAAGGTTATACAACAAGCCCCAAAACAAAACAAAAAGAACCCAAGTTTTACTCTAATTTTCTGTTCAAAGCCATAATTATGACAATTTCCATTGTTATCATCCCATTTTTACCTTCGAAGCCACCGATGTTGTCAGCCCATCTATTTTTTTCAAGTTTGGTGGGAGCTTCTTCACTTAATTTTTGTGGGTAGTGCTGTTTCTTATGGTTTATTTAGCCGTAAAAAAATGATTTAGAAGAAAACAACTCTAAATTCGATCATGCTCAATCTTATATGTCTAGATTGCTTCAAGTTTCTCAAGTTTTTGATGATGAAGTTGATTGCCTAACCGGGCTTGATGATAGTAATATTAACAAGTTACAAACGTAGGGTTCCACGAATTGCGAAGAGAGACAATTGCGAGAAGAGATACAATTGCGACAAGAGAGAGAATTGCCAGAAGAGAGACAATCGCGAGAAGAGAGAGAACTACCCTCAATGTGTTGCTTGCAACGAATTGATGAGTGAGAAAGCTCGGTTCTCCAACAACTATGGTGGAAGAGAGAGACAAAAGTTAGGTTTTTTTTTTATTATTTGTGTGCTTTGTCTTTTCAGATAATTATGGAGGGAAATTAGTCACTTAATGAGTTATAACCTGTTCAACAGGTTGAAGGTCACATCCACTCACTGTACGAACTTTCACTACAAAATTTGTATTATTACGGAATAATCCAAAGGTTAGCTTATTATCTGCGAATGTGAAAAAGGTTGCATTATTAGAATCAAATAATCCTTTAATTTATCATATATGTTCATAATTTGTTTACTACTTTTTTAAATTCCAAACTGCCTGGAATGGAATTTCATCTCCACCTAAGTAGGAGCAGAACGTATTTCCATCTCCATTTAAACAGGAAAACTTCCCTACCATTGTTTTGAATCTCGGATGCTGTCCTGATGGCGGTAACAGTTGGAGAACCACTTTCGTGGGTAATGTTGATTGTTTTCTGCCGTTCCAGGCTTCCAGCCTTGTATCTCGGTAGTGGTATGAAAAAACAAACCCCTACAATGCGGTAGAAATTTAATACTATGTTCCTTCCTTTGTGATGATGGAACTTCTAATCTCCTTAGTTCAAATTTCTCGGAAAAATTGTAGAACGAACAATGAATTCAAAGAAGGACCTATTAGCTCGGTTTTTATCATTGCCAATTTTTTTGATGAGGCGTTGGCAATGGTAAATGTGGTTTCCTGTGGCGAAGGTGATTGTCGTGGGTGAAAGGTGGTTTGCGGTCAATGGTGCTACTTAATTAGTTTTTTTCGTTGTTTTATAGGCAAGTATGGGGAGAGCACGCTTGTAGGAGATGCTTGCATTGTTAAGTTCTTGACATATCCTTCGAGTTACTATTCTGCAATATGGAAATATTGTGCGATGTTCCATGCTGAGATCTGTAATCTGTCACATGTTTGCACAAGCAAAAATCTGTGTGATGACTGTTTCATGCTGAGGTTTCACATGCATGGGGAACTTTTCCCAGTCAGTATTAAAGAAAGCATACTTTAGTTAGATGCTTCGTTTGTAGTTACTTGAAGAATTAGGTGACCACTTAATATTAATGTTTATTGCATTGTTTTTAAAATGGTTACATTTTCTTTTACTCTCTTCTGATTACACTCCAGACCTTCGATGCTGTGGATGGGAAGCAAGCAAGACGTACCAATTCCTCAAGTCCATTGGGTGAGCTGTTTGACCATGGTAAGTTTCTTTCCCAACTTCCATTCCAATGTCTGCCTTAATCCTATCCTCTTATTTTTCGCCTACTTGTGTCATGTCACCAATATGTTATTTTCTACTAATGTTTGAAACTATTTGATGTATCCTTTTGATGTGTTTGATTTTGCATTGCAGGATGTGATGCCCTCGGCTGTGCAGTGAGTTGCATGCTTTCTTCCAATATTGATGTGTGCTCTAAAGTAGATGGACTTAAAATCTATATTTCTGTCTCAGCTTGAAGCCCTTGCTTTTGGGAGTACTGCTATGTGTGGAAGGGCAACTTTCTGGTTTTGGGTGATTGCAGCTATTCCATTTTATGGCGCAACATGGGAAAAGTATGTGGTCTAGATTTTGCTACTTCTTTTTCAAAGGGGGACTGACAATTCACAGTTGGGAATCGGGATAGCCTCTGTGGCATCATGTTGATCTACCTTTATTTAATTAATGACAAATGTGGTATTAGTTGAGCTTTTCCGTTTGTTCCAATAGGTAGTGTCTCACTCCGAAACCTAAATAATGAAGCATAAGACAATATGTGGTTTCCTTATATGTGTTTGCTTTTTTTTAATGCTTTATAGTGGTTCTGTTTACATATTGATGCTAACTAAATGTCATTTTTTTTTTTTTGCGATTCTACCCTCATACAGCCCTAATCCCAAGAATTTAAACTCATTTTACATTGTTATTATTTGGGGAAACACTCCAGAGTTTTCAATAGTATATACATTATCCTACTATAGTGTCTCTAGACGATTGGTTTTTGTACTTTTTTGGTAGAATTTTGCCCTTGTGGATGATTTTGTATTGGTGAATAAGACTAGGGATGGAGTTAATGCTAAATTGGAAAGATGGAGGCAAACATTAAATCTAGAGATTTCAGGCTATATCGGAGCAAAACGTAGTGTATGGAGTGTAATTTTGTTAACGAGGGAAACACTTGATGTAGTAAGATTAGATGGAAATGCATTACCTTAGGTAAGTGTTTAAAGTACCTACTACCTTGGGTCAATCTTACATAGGATTCAAGATATTGACCTAGATTTGACTCATAGGATTTAGGGATGACTGGGATTTTGTGCGATAGTTGTGAACCTCTAATGTGGAAAGGGAAATATTATAAGACAACTTAGACCAACATTTTTTTGTATGGGTCTGAGTGTTGGGATTTTAGGAAAAGTCATATTAGGATGAAGGTGGGGGGGGGGGGTAGTAGAGATGTGCATGTTCGAGTCTTCGATATGGATGTGCGGGAAGTGTGGGAACACATTAAGAGATATAGTTTGGAATTAGGAAACTCGTAAAGGGTTGGAGTTGTAGACATTGAGAGTAAGATAAAAGAGAACCATGTATAGTGGTTTGGGCATGTGAGATATTGTATAGAGGATGCGTAGGGTAGTGTAATGTTGGGATGTGGCCACAAGGGATATTTTAGATGAAGTTGAGGGAGACCAAAGATGATTTGCAAGGAGAGTGTTAGATACGATATGAAGAAATTAGGTTTGGAGGAGCATGTAGCACTTGGTAGAAAAGAATGGGAGAGGATCCATGTAGACGACCATTAGAGACACATTCTTTACTCTTGCAGTGGCCCCTTTCTAGTGAAATTAAAGCTCTGACATTGTTGTAATTGTTCTTTGGAAAAGAAGTTTGGGATTTTCTACATTATACCCGTGTTTCTTCATTTTCTATGTTGTACCCCAGTCTTTTAAAAGTTCAACATTGTACCCTTAAACCTAGCTTTTTTAATGTATAGTGCCCTATTGCCGACTATGTGTCATAAATTTTGTTAACTTTTTGTGATCTTTAGGTACTACGCTAACTTTTTTATAGTTTTATTGATAAAGGACACATTTTATAAGCAAGATTAATTCATTAGATTACAAATTATTGACAAAATATTTGCCTTTGAGTTAATAGTAAGGACAAAGTGCATAAAATGTTGTGAGTTTAAGGGTATCATGTGTAATTTAAAAAATGTTGGGGTACAACGTAGAAATCAAAGAAAAACAAGGGTATAACGTAGAAAAACCTAAGAATTTTTTGCACTTTTTGAACAACCACTTAATTTTTAATCACTATATAGGGTAATTTTGTCTATTTTTGGACCTCTTTGAACTCATTTTAATGGGTTTTATACTGGGTGATGTTCTTGTCGTATTCTGACTATTCTCTAGTTTGTTAGTCACTTGCTGGGATTTGCTTCTATGGTTAGAAGGGTGATTCCATTCTGCAAATCTTCTCAATTATTCCAATTGGAACCTGACTGTCCCCTTTCTTTGCTTGTGATGTTTAGCTACTTCACCAATACTCTAATCCTTCCTGTAGTCAATGGACCTACAGAAGGCCTCATGCTGATCTATTTGTGTCACTTCTTCACAAGTTTTGTCGGTAAGCCACTTAAACACTTGCGCGATACAGCTGTACTGGTTTTACATTTCATATTCATCGGATATGCTTGTAGTGTTTAGTTAGTTGGCACCTCATGTAATTGTGTTATCCTATTAAAATAATAACCATGTGGAGAATTGCATGCAAGGAAATATGTTTTGTGATGAATTGGTCTTTAACAAGTATGAAATACGACCAGTGACTTAGGTGATTAGCAGCAATCTGACTCATATAGAATCAATCTGACTTATGTAGGTTTGGACTTTCATTATGATCAGTGTGACCATCTATTTCTATGTCTTTTCTCTATGATATTGGGGTTTATAATGGTATATATCTCAGTTTGCTAATCTAAAGTTGTTGCATCAGTATTTTTCTAAGAGCATGTAGAACCCAAGGAGAAGTCAATACCCATTTATGCGTAGATGTATAACATATTAATTCTGGGTGGTAGGGTGCTCTTTGTCAGAGTGCCATTGATTGAATTGTTTACATCAGGTTTTAGGTGATGGATGCATTTGAAAAATGATTTGTTTCTGTTAATAATCTATAAAATTTTCTGTGTATTAGGTGCTGAATGGTGGGCTCATCAGTTTGGAACATCAATACCCGTCTTAAGCTGGGTGCCATATGTTAGTGGTAATGTAACAAAGCGCTAGAGTGCATGCATCTTGCAAAATCTTGTTTTTGATCTTAATGACGATGCAGTTTTTTTTCAGCATCTTATGTTAATTAGGTGTTTTTTTTTTTGTTTTATTCATCTGTAAGCAGATCTTGTTGCTATTTAAATTCCTGAGTTTGGTCCGAGTAGTTTCGCATATACTCCCTCCGTCCCATATTAATCGATACACTTTCTATATTTGTCCGTCTCACATTTGTTGACACACATCCTAAAATGGCAAGGTCCCACTTATTTTATATTATTTCCCTCTCTTCATATGGGCCCCAAACAATAATAAATAAACACACACTCACACTCATGCTTCAAAACTTTGAGGCCCCAACATCCACTGATTATAATAAAAAAGTTTCCTGCTACCAACTACCAATAGGGATGGCAATGGGTAGGGTCTGGGTAGGGTAAGGCTAGACCCTTACCCATACCCTAACTTTTGGATGTAGACCCATACCCTACCCATACCCATTGGGTAAAATTTTTTAGGACCCTTACCCGTACCCGTAGGGTCCGATAGGGTCTGGGTAGGGTCTAGGATCTAAAATGGGTCCAATACAAAAATAAATCCGCTTACATTTTCACATGTATATATAATCGTTAAGCACAATTTCGTATATTAATTTTGCAATTAGCACACATAATATCACGTACATTCCATACCAATATATATTTTTTGCACATCCCAAAAGTCTCATACATCAAAATATAAATAAATATATTTTTACGTGATTGCGATTTGCTGCTAGGGTTCCTAATGGAGGGAGGATTTTAGTTTTATTGGAAGTCTGCTGGAAGGATATGTTTATATATATATTTATTTTAATTTTAAAAAAAATAAAAATATATATTTTAGTTTAGATGGGTCTATGGGTAGGGTTTGGGTAGAGTCTGGGTATTTGAGGAGTGGACCCTTACCCTACCCTTATCCGATAGGACCAAGACCCATACCCTACCCTTACCCATAGGGTCCAAAAAATTAAGACCCATACCCTAATTTTAGGGTAGGGTGCAGGTGGGTCTGGGTAGGGTCCTGGACCCATTGCCATCCCTAACTACCAACAATAAAATAAGTAAGTCCAATAAAACTCCTAAAACTATGTAACGGTCAAAGTGTATTGATTAATATGGGATGGTTGGAGTATATTTCAGAACCGTCATTTGCTTGTACTTGTGAAGCTGGACTGAGAAAGTCATCTGTTTGGCTGCTTTCCTTTGAATGGCCCACATTTGTGCAACATGGATGGATTGTGTTAAATATAATCAAAACGCATCCATATATGGTGTACTGAAAAACTTATATAGTTGATATTCATAAGAGATCAATTAATTCTAACTTACAAATTATAATAGTACGTTGGATGTGTGGACATACACGAAAGGATCGATTGAGGAATGAGATAGTTAGGAGGAAAGTTGGGTGACATTTGGGAACAAGATGAAGGAGAATTGCCTAAGGTGGTTTGGACATGTAAGACGGAGACCAAATGATGTACCGGTTAGGATTCTTGAAGAGTTACAAAGTGATGAGATTGTAAGGGGTAGGGGAAGACCTAGAAAACTCGGATGAGGGTAGTTGAGAGTGACATTAGTCTACTTGTTATTGAGTATGATATGACGTTGGATAGAGAGAGAGAGAGAGAGAGAGAGAGGGGGAGGGAGGGGGAGGGAGGGAGGGAGGGAGGGAGGGGGAGAGAGAGAGAAAGAGAGTATATGTGGATGGCACTACTTGACCCAATTTTTATTACTTATTTACTTTTGGTGTTTTGCAAAATTTTCTCCCTAAAGCCTTTTGTATTTTTTCTTTTCAAGTTTTTTCTCAAACCATTCATTTTTTTAATCATTACCTTTCATAAAACTTTTTCAAATTTTTTCTCTATCCTCTTATTTTGGTTATCCCTGAATGCTGACACCCTTCTTTTTGCTCCTTGATTCAGGGATTCCAACGTACCAAGCTGCACTGTACCTAATGATAGCTTTTGCTGTGATTCCTACTGTTATATTCAAGTTGGTATTTTTTGCTACGTATACAAATCTTATCTGTGTACTTCATCTGCATTATTCAGTGAATTAATTTGCACGTTGAATCAGGATTAGACTAGAGTATCTGGTTTAGGAGTAGCATAAAAAAGGGAATTATATAATGAGCGGGCATGTTCAATCTTGATTTGTCCCTTGATATCTGCATGCATAAGTTTATGGTAGAAAGTGGCTGACAGTCGACAGTAACCGGGATTATTATCTGGGGTTATATGTTCTTTAAAGTGTTGGTATAGTGTGTCATTTCATTGGATGTGCAGCATGACATTTGACTTCTTGTTGCCTGGAATGATCTCATTTTGGACATGCTTCCTGTGCAGCATACAGAATGTCTATAGGGTAGTTAAATTGAGAAAAGGAAGTATGCTGCTTGCTTTAGCTATGGTAAACATCCTTTCTATCTTTTCTATTGTTTTTTGCGTTATAGTTATTTTCTGTAATTATCCGGGAACTCACTCTTAGCGATTAATGTCAGCTCTACCCGTTTGTGGTGCTCATGGTTGGAGTCCTTGTGTGGTACAGTCCACTTCCCTATACTTATACTTGCTTTGTGCTCTTTATATCCCTTGTATATTTATAGTAACACTACTGGTCCTGCAGGGACTATTTGTCTCCATCTGATCTGCTTGGCAACTATCCCCATCTCATTGTATTGGGCACTGGACTTGCATTTGGTTTCCTTGTGGTATGATAACATTATCCTTTTCTTAAAATCTTCTTTTTGTAAGATTATTGTGCATGTTGTTTGTACCAGGGATTGTAGTATCTCTTTCATCACAGTACTTGTTTGTTTGGTAAGCTAATGTTAAAGAATGTTCTTGCAGGGAAGGATGATTTTGTCTCACATGTGTGATGAGCCAAAGGGTCTCAAAACTAGCATGTGTATGGTATGGTTCTGATTGATGATTATCTTTTGTCCTATTATTCTCCAAGTTCCTTGAAAACATGTGTTCGCTAATTGTTACCTTTGATGTATTATATATCTATTTCTGGCTGGTCTTTTTGCAATTTTACTTGCCAACAGATGATGCTTTACCTTCTTGGAATTTACCTTTTGCATATACACTTAGGGAATGACATTTGATCATGTAGCTGATACTCCCTCCGTTCTTGAATACATCTAAAATATCTAAATGGTTCGGAGTTTAAGAGCTGGTAATGAAAAAACAACATATGAACCCTTGTGATGTTATAATGAAGAGAGAAACGGTAGAAGTATTGATAAAATTGTGGTAGAAGTGTTTGATTGAAGTAAGAGAGAAAGTGCATTAGCAGGGCCAAAACTTACCAAAAAGGGAAATTGTAGTCTATAGAAGTATTTCTAAACAGGCCAAAAATGAATATGGTCGAAGTAGTAAAGAACGGAGGGAGTATATGATTTGTGTAAGGGAGCCTCTAACATACTTGTTCGGTGTAAAAGAATATGGTTCTGTTAAAGAGGAACCTTTGAGAGGTTTGATGGTATAATCTCAAAGCTTGCATGAGCTAGTTTAAGGCAAATTACATTAAGATCCAATATGAAGGATAAAAGAAACATTGATGTGGAAGTTCTAAGATTCGGGCATTAGGAGTTTAGCAGATCCAGGTGGCAGAATTGTGTGTGGTTCAATTCAAACTCTTAGTTATCTTTTGATTTTAATGCTTGTAGGTTTGAGACTTTGATAGGGGAAAATACATTTTGACTTCCATGCATTTTGTCTCCAGCAAATTGACCAAGCTAACTCACGGGATTGGATAATATTGTTTTATCCATGTTTGGAACATCCTGAAGAAAGCGCATCTGAGTGTTATTAAGACTTAAGAGGCAGTTAGTCATACGTCAGGTTCTATTCATGACTTAGTGCAGACTGCAGAGACCGAATTTCTCTAACACCCCTGACCCCGAATAAGGGTGATAATCGAGCGAGTTGACTGCGAATTAGGTTATGCTTATTCGACTTGGGAACAGCTCAAGTAGGGCACACTGTGTTGAGCTTTGAGCGATTGTTGACCAAGTCGAGTTTGAGTTGCTTGTGAGCGGACATTTTTAATTATACACCAGTTGTTGAAGCTATCTTGAGGAGAGAGAAAGCAAAGAGAGTTCAGAATGATGAAATATGAGATTAAAGTGTTTATCCTAATTATCCTATCAAATGCTATCCTATCGAGTAGCCCACAGGCTTAATTTTACACGTTAAGATCTTGAGTCAACTCCGATATTGAGTCGAACCAACTCGAGTCCAGTTTCCACCATGGTTTTGAGTTTCTTGAGAGTAGACACACTTGATTAGCAGCCCTACCCTCTAAAAAGGCATTGTCCAAGCATGTTTAAGAGTTGCCTATAAGTAATGGAAAATATTTGCATGTAAGATGTAGGCACTTTCAGTGATTAATTCCTCTTTCCTTTTGGGAAGATAAGTTTGGGACCTGGTAACTTGTTATCAATGGCTATTATTGTATTAAGTATGGGGGAGGGAAGCTAAAGTCATTTAAGCCCCAAGGCCATAGATTGACTATCCCATGACTTCTAAGCACAACTAAGAGATGTGGACAATAAGGTTTCAACCAATCAAATTATATTTTTACTGCAATACTTGAATAAGAGAGTCTCACCTTAGGAGCGATGATTAATCGTTAATCGATAGTGGGCACGCTGCCCAATATTCAACATTTTTTTTTTATATAAAAAAAGTTGCCTTTCAGTGAAAAAGAACTTTTTGATTAAATGAAAATTTGAAAAGGCAACTTTTTGCCAAAAGTAAAACTGTGATCTCTGCCAAAAAGCAGAAGTTGCATCAATTAGTGTGTTTCGCTCAGCCTTTTCCCCAGAAGTGCAACCAGTTATTTGTAAGAACCTCTGTTTGTGTTTAAGACACTTGTTATTTATAATTCATCTCCTGTTTCTTTATGTTAATATGCTGAAATTACAATATTGTCCCTAAGAGTGGGCACGCTGTCCACTATCGATTAGCATTTTATCACTCCTCCCGACCTTAGTAATTGGTGGTCACGAAGGAGTCTTTGGACAAACCAAGTAACCAGATTTGGTGTATCTGTTTTTTAAATAGTCCTGTGAAGTTGAGGGGTCGTGATTCTTTCATCCTTGGCAACTAATGATGCAATATAATATTGTTCACTCAGCTTCTTTTTGTCTTTTCTGTTCTATGTTTTGCATTTCTTTTTTGCATTTGTAGGTTACTAACTTTTTGACTATGATATTTTGCTCAGTCTCTTTTGTATCTGCCTCTGGCCATTGCGAACGCTTTGACTGCTAGGCTGAATGATGGGTAGGAAGTTTACCTGTGGGCTTTGCCATTCTTCCTTTTGTCTAATGACGTGACTGCATCTTATTGATTTTCCATCTTTTTGACATGTTCTCAGAGTTCCTTTAATCGATGAGCTCTTGGTGCTGCTTGGTTATTGTGCATTTACTGGTATGAGACATGTAACCTCTTTCATAACTAGTTGTTTTCTCCTTTTTGTTATTGCTATTCACTTTGAATTTCATTACTTTTATAGTTCAACATTATTATTATAACGGAAACCTTTGTAAACATGTAAAACGAATTCTTTTTGAGTTAACACAGATTAGAGTAGGCTATGAAATACACAAAATTTGTCCTTGGTTTTCCTGTATTGAGTGAAAAGTTTGTTTGGAGTAAAGGTGAACATACAATAATGTGTAATTCCTGTTCCAGTATTACTTTGCTTTTTCTTATAAAGGTTATGGCTTGGCGCAGCTTGTCTGTACGTGCACTTTGCAACATCAGTCACTCATGAAATCACAACTGCATTGGGAATTTACTGCTTCAGGTGACTATCTATCTATTTGTCTTTGTACAGCTGCTTCTTACATTTATTTGTATCTAATTAATGGTTTGTCGTGTTTTGTGGTATGGATGCGAATGAGTCTCCTTACTAAAAGAATTCATATAATCATGTAGCAACTTGTCTATACTTTGCACTGCATACATGATTTGTCTTATAGAGTAGCACTAGGATTCCGTTCCCTCATGTTGGTTTAAGATAAATAACCTCTCATCAAAAGAATGTGAGTCCATACCCTCTCTGGTGGTTATATATTCCACAATGGCAAAATACCATTATGGCAGTATGAAGTAATTGGGTTGCTATGATTTATATTTTGAGGTATAGTGTTCTCTATCACTGCCTCTTTCAATTTAAGGCAGCTAGATGCGGGAAACGGACACCACCAGATCCCGTCTGGATACTCTAATGACGTTTTACCAACTTACCTCTATTCTTTTTTATGCTTATGAATGCTCAAATATCTTATATACTAGTGCATGCTCCACTGACAAATTTTTTCCGGTAACGAGTTTCATATGAAGGCATAAGTGGCTTTGCTCAGCAAATAGTACTTGTATTGGGGAGGGTAAGATTATATAAATGGATAGATAGAATAATTGGTGCTAGACTGCCAATGGTGCATCGCTTTACAGTGAACATTTGGGGAGAGAGGGGCAACTGAACTGTTGGATGGTACTTGTAATGAGAGTGTGGGTGGCAACAAGACCAGTTGTAGCATCAGCAATGGAAGCGGAGTCTGTTCAGAGGGGATTTTGGGTGGTCATGGTGAGAGAGGAAGGCTTATTAGTTTCCAGGTCTTTTTTTTGGGGGGGGGTAACTGGTACTGTTATAGGCCTGGAGAGTATGCTACTCAAACGTGGGAAGGGAACTATGCTACTCAAACTTGGGACTTAATTCAGACAGAGGTGTATGCCGTAGTGTTAGACTCTGCTACATTATGTAAGGTTTCCATTTGGTGAAATTTGAAGTGCTCTAGTGTTCATACCTATATCAGATGGGTACTTAAAGAGGTAAAGTTATGGCACATTGACCATATTCCACCCAACTTAATTTGATTTTTTAGGGGCTGTTTTATTATGATGTTTGAATGATAGTCCAGTTTGATTAGTGACTGAAATATAGATCAACTTTGTTTAATCTTGTAATAAGTCCTCATTTTTTCTTCTTTATTAATTACAGGATTACTAGAAAAGAAGCATGAGGAATTTAGGTTAATCCTCGGAGATTGTTTCATTCGAACTGCTTTGGATCAACCTTTTATGGACTGTATCTTTGTGAGGTCAACTTACATTGCAAATTGTTGAAGATGTGATGGTTATTATTTATATAATGATTAGGATTCAGTATTCTTGCAAAGGGCCAAGCTACATAAATCCTCATCACCAGGTGAGAATTAGTCGCACCCTAAAAAAGAAATGCAAGAGATTGGAGGCATGAAGTATCCCAGTGCTGGAAATTTTGGGAATTAATCTTTGTACTATTTGTACTTTGTTTAAGTTTTTAGGAAACCTCAACATTTTGGTTTGGTTTGGCTTTTCTACTGAATCCCAAGGGTGAGACTTTGGCTTTCAAATTTTACTGTAGGAATTTTGCTTGCAAAATGCAAATGTAATTAACTAATTATTCTCTTTGTCTCTGATGTGGAAGAAAAAATGGCTGCTGAAACATGTTTTTGGACTCTTTTTTTTGACAACAAACAATTGAAGTAAAAAAGTCTAGTTGCAAGTAATTGTAATTGAGCAATTTTGTCAAAGTAAAAAGTGTCGTCCCCTCTAGGTTTCCTTGGGAGGGTTTTCTAGGGTTCCTAGTTTTTTCCTCGTATGTAGGCTTTCTCGAGATCTGAATCGAGAATTGTGACTAACTTTTATTGATCTTTTCCCCGCAATCATTAAGCGGAGAAGTGGTCAGCAAAATCTCAATTATGGCAACCAGTATTCAAGAATCGATAATAATTCAAGGGGACGAAGGCGAAGGTGAAGGGCATGATGATAGGGAAGAAGCGATGGTGTGGGCGGAGGAAGGGGAGGAGAACGAAGTGGCTAGGGTGGAGTTAGGTCTGGTGGGTAAAATATGGACAAAAAGAAACATTAACGCAAACGCTTTCATGGCTACGATGAAAAACGTTTGGCAGCCATCTTTTGGAGTGGATATCAGTAGCATTGGAGGAAACATGTTTGTATTCCAATTCCATCATTGGCGTGACAAAAAGAGAGTTGTAGAGGGGCAACCATGGCATTTCGATAAGCACGCCATCATTCTTGGTGACATAGAAGGTAATATTAAACCCTCAGATATGAATTTATTTGCTTTACCTATGTGGGTAAGGGTTTATAATCTGCCTTTTAAGGGTAGATTAAATTATAAAAATGTCGAAGCAATAGGAAAGAAAATTGGTTCGTTCATTAAGATTGATAGTTCGGGATCGATGGGCATTGATAAATCCATTCGATTACGAATTCTTGTGGATGTGAGAAAACCCCTTCTAAAAAATGTGAAGGTGAAAATGAGGGGTGGAGAAGAAGGTTTCTTTGAGGTGAAATATGAGAAACCACCTTTGTTCTGCTACTTCTGTGGGAAGGTAGGACATGGACTTAAGGATTGTATGGATTGCCGGGACGATGATGAACCGTTACATAACTTTGGGAGTTGGATGAAAGCCTCACCTTGGAAACGAAGCATGATTGTTGATGAGGAAAATAAAAGTGTGGGAAGTAGAACCTGTGCTAGATCTCTTTTCATCACAAAACCTAAAAAAAGTGGTGATTTGGCGATGAAGAATAATGTTACGGAGGTTGTAAGTAAGATTAAAGGGTGGGGTTTAGAAGCTAACGAAGGGAAGGAGTGCAGTGAGGGAAACAGTGGAGGAAAAAGGGAGGATAGAAATGAAGGAAAAGAGGAGGGGGGAAAAAGAAAGTAGTGATCAGGAGGTGTCGGATGAGAACAACAAAGAAGTGGTGAGTGAGGTGAGTGGAGTGCTGAAGGTGGATGTTTTAAAAAAAGGGAAGGAGGAAGTCCAAAGAAAAAAACGAGGGTGGAAGAGAGTCCCAAAGGCCAAAACCGAGGGAGGAAGGGGATCAGAAGAGTGTTAAGGGAGGAGGGACAAAAAGGAAAATAATGGAGAGAGAAGAAGATGAAGGAGACCCGATGGTTGTTGATGATGCTGGGATAAAAAAGACAAGGCTAACTGAGAAAACCCAACAAGTGTCGATGACGGAAGACTCAACTGATATGATCGTGGCGGACCCCACCCCCTGGGTCCTCGGTGCTCAATGAGTTACATCTTATCTTGGAATTGTTGGGGTTTGGGAAGCATCCCGGCAATCAATGCACTTCGGCGCATTGTTATAAATGAGCATCCCCAGCTTTTGTTCCTTAGAAACGAAGGCTGCGACAAGGTGAGATGTAAAGGGTTCGGCAAAAGTTGAAATTCAAGGGTATGATAGCTGTTGATTGTGGTGGGGAGGGTAGATGGCGTAGAGGAGGTTTGGCTTTACTTTGGAAACAAGAATGGGAGGTCACGGTTAATAATTTTTCTTTGAACCATATTGATGCCATGATTAAAATGAAGGAGGGTGTGGAATGGCGTTTCACTGGATTTTATGGTTACCCGGAAGAAGAAAATAAAAGTAAGACTATAACTCTGATGGAAAATCTGTTTAAAAATGACAATATGCCATGGTTGTGTGGTGGTGATTTCAATCTCATGTTGTGGTCTAGTGTGAAGAAAGGTGGAGGCGATTTTAATTTTGCCCATGCAACGTTGTTCCGTAATGCATTGGATCACTGTATGCTTGAAGATTTGTACTATAATGGGTATCCCTACACTTGGACAAACAACCAAGGTGGGGAGAAAAATCTCCAGGAAAGATTAGATCGGTTTTGTGCAAATAAGGAATGGAGAGAGTTGTATGGGGTTCATTTGTGACTCACCTTGAGAAGCGAAAATCGGATCATCTACGGATTATCCGAGCATCAAAGGCCGTATCGGCATGGTGGGGTCTGAAGAAAGAGAAAACTCTTCCGCTTCGAAGAAATGTGGACGCGTGAAGACTCTTGTGAAGCAACCATCTTGAACTCGTGGAGGATAGGTGAAGGTGTTGATGGGAATTTGGCCCGCACTTGGTGATTTAAGGGATTGGAGCGGCGAAGTTCGGGGAATTCGCAAAAGAAATGAGAGAGTGCGGGAACTCGAATGAGTAGCTTGATGGAAGAAGAGCCGGCCAGGGGAGAATGTGGCGCAAATGAGGGCTCTTGATGGGAGGATGGATGAATTGGAGGCCGGGGAAGAATTGTATTGGAGACAACGCGGCGAGACAAGATTGGCTAAAACATGGGGATAAAAATACAAATTTCTTTCATGCTAAAGCCGAACAAAGAGCGGCTCGAAATAATATAGATAGCATTGTCGATGCTTCGGGGACAAGGTATGACGAGGAGGAAGAAATCACGAGAGGTTTTTGTCCGGCACTTCGATGAGTTGTTCAAGCGAATGAACATGTAGAGACCGCGCCGGTGCTCGAGAAAGTTCATCAAAAGTTTCATTTGTTATGATACAAATGCTCGATGAACCCTTTAGAGGTGAAGAAATCGAGACAAGCTTTAAAGGCGATGCATCCGACAAAAGCCGGGGGCCTAATGATATGTGTGCTCTCTTTTATCAAAAGTTAGGAGTCTTGTTGGCTCGGATGTGGAGGAAAAAATTATGAATATCTTGAATAATGGGGATGATATAGGTTCCTTAAATCGGGACGTACATAGCTTTAATTCCAAAAAGAAGTTGTGTGCGTCTCCTGTTGATTTTAGGCCTATAAGTTTATGTAATGTCTTTGTATAAGCCGGTTGCTAAAGTGCTTGCAAATAGATTGAAGCTGGTTCTCCGGATATAATTCATGAGTCTCAAAGTGGTTTTGTTCTGGGCGCGATAACGAGATAACATTTTGGTGGCTTATGAATGTTTCCATTATACGAGAAAGAAAAAGAAAGGGAAGGAAGGCTTTCTAGGGCTTAAGTTAGACATGAGTAAAGCCTATGACGGGGTGGAATGGAATTTTTAGAACAAATGATCTTTGAAATTAGGTTTCCCTGAAAAGTTTGTGAATCGATTATGGGTGGTGGCAAATCCACAATTTTCTCTATTTTGGTTAATGGCCGGCCGACAAGGTCGTTTTCCCCACTCGCGGGCTTCGGCGAGGTGATCCCTTGTCGCCGTTTCTTTTATAATTTGTCTCGAAGGGCTATCAGCTCTTTTGAGAGATGCGAGAGGCAAAAAAAAGAAATTCATGGGTTGAAAATTGGATAGAAGGTAGATGCGATATCTCACCTTTTCTTTGCGAGATGATAGTTTCTTGTTCACCGGAGCAAATGAAGAGGAAGTGGAAAGAGCGCTTGACATTCTTGCAACCTATGAAGTTGCTTCGGGACAAAAACGAATATGGAAAAATCGGAGGTGTCTTTTAGCCGAAACATTGAGCGGAAAAAAAACAAATGCTTCGAGATGAAGTTATCTTTGAAGGCAGTGGAAGAACACGAAAAATATCTTGGCCTCCCAACCTACATTGGGAGTTCAAAGAAAAAGATTTTCCAAGTAATTCGGGGAAAGAGTTACGAAGAAATTGAAAGGTTGGAAGGAAGGTTACCTCTCTCGAGCGGGGCGCGAAGTACTTTTAAAAGCCATAGCACAAGCCATCCCTACTTATGCGATGCAATGTTTTACTATTCCGGTAAGTATATTGCAAGAAATTGAAAAGTTGTGCGGGAATTTTTAAGGGGACAAAAGAAGGATGAGAAGAAAATGATGTGGGTGGCATGGAATAAATTGTATGAAGCGAAAAAGGATGGAGGTTTGGGAATGCGAAATCTTATTGTGTTCGACTCCGCCCTCCTAGCTAAACAAGCTCGGCGGTTAGTGAAGTACCCCGAACTCCCTCGTGGCTAAAACGCTCAAAAACAAATACTTCCCGAAGTGTTCGTTCATGGAGGCCAAAGGCAGCCCAGTTTCAAGCTACACCTGGCGGTCGATATTGTCGGCTCGTAGTTTACTTGCAAAGGGTCTCGGGAAAGTTATAGGGGATGGTTGTTTAACGAGTATTTGGCGCGAGCGGTGGATTCCTCACCTTCCTAACTTTCGGGTTATTCCAAAGGGGACCGGCCGGTTGGTGCACCTTCGATGGTTAATGAGTTAATAACAAGTGGTGGTTTGGAATAGAGAGGAGGCTGGGTAAATGGTTCTTAGTATGGGAAATTGATGAAATATTGAAGATACCCATCCCTACGCGGCGTGTGATGACGAGATGGGCATGGAACTTCACAAAACATGGGGAGTTTGTTGTTCGTAGTGCATACTATATTGAGTTACAAGAAAAGAGGAGAGATAGAGCTTCAACTTCAGAGAGCAACAATATGGGAGTTTGGAAGAGACTATGGAATGCAGATGTCCCTACAAAAATTAAAAACTTCGGCTGGCGAGCACTTAATAGTGGTCTACCAGTTCGGGCAAATTTGTGCAAGAGAGGGATTGATGTTGATGATAGATGTCCGTTGTGTGGAGAAGAGAAAGAGACCATCATTCACGCTCTACTACTATGTTCAGAGGTAAAGCAGTTGTGGCGCAGCTCCTCTCTTCGAATTGAGATGGACAACTCTTTTACCAGCACTTTGATGGAGTGGGTAATGTCGAAAGAAAAAATCATCAAAGATGATGAGTGGTGGGATCATCTGTGGAGCATTCTATGGGGTGTTTGGCTTCGAAGGAATGCATGGTTGTTCGATGCTAAGAGGGTACATACTCATGATTTGCTAACCAAGGCTATGGGGTTAGTGCAGGAGTTTCGTGCCAGTAAGGAGGCTCAGAGTAGGCCGACACTTGGTGATAACGAGCTGCAAGTGAAGTGGCTAAAACCTCCAGAAGGGTACTACAAAGTCAACTCAGATGCAGCATGTTTCAAAGGAGGTACAGTGGGATTTGGGGGAATTATGAGGGACGCGGAAGGAGATGTGATGGTGACAACTTGTGAGCTGATTGGAGGCGGTTACACAGTTGAAGAAGCTGAAGCTATGGCGGTGCGTCATGCTCTTGTTATAGCCTTGGAAGTTTGGTCTTGGAAGGATTGTGTTGGAAGCGGCGCTGAAACTTATCTCGCACTTGAAGAAGGGTAAACGGGAAAATTCGAGCTTCGGGAATATAGTTTTTGATATTCTTGAAATTGGTAAAACATGTACTAGTTTATCTTTCTCTCATGTCTGTAGGGGAGGTAATGTGGTAGCTCATAATTTAGCTCATTTAAGTCGATCCTTTGGTGAGATGAGAGTTTGGATTGAGGAAGCCCCTATGGAGGTGATGTCTTATGTACTTAACGATATTAATTCTATTGAGTGAATAAATGAGCCTTTCCCGTCAAAAAAAAAAGTCTAGTTGCAAGGCTTTTGAAATGATATTTCTGGCAGCATGTTGATGAGCTACGTCCGCTAAACTTGGATTAATCAAGGCCTCGACCGCTCGCTTGGAGTCCGTCCAAATAACAACACTCTTCGATTTTGTCATCGCTACATTTAGACCTTGAGCAATTGCTTGTAGCTCCGCATGAGTAGCATCCATGGCAAAGACCGGTGCATTATCCCCAGTAAGCTCATGATCCCACATTCCCGGAACTAACTCCGGCGGAGGAGATGAGGTGCCCGGAACTGCAGCGTCTCTGAACGTTATTTTACCGGAATACATCCACCAATCACCAGTGATACATGTAGTACGCCCATTACCAATCACTCATCGTAATCCCTCCTTCATACTCCCCGCGGCTCTAACCAGACTTCTCATTCCCCAAGAAGATCTTGGCAACTTCTTATTACTTATGGCCAACTCAACTGGCGAGCCATCATATTTTCCACAAAGGACTCTACTAATGAGCGATGTTGGATTGGTATGAATGGACCATGCTTGTTTGAATAACGTTGCCACATTAACGTGTTGTACATTCCGCATTCCAAGGCCGCCTATATTTTTGTGTTGGTGTAGGATTGAAGACTTAGTCCAGTAAATGGGCTTTGTAGACTGAACACCTCCCCACCAAAAGCGCAAGATCAAACTTGAAATACGTCGCATGACCCCCTTTGGAATATGATAGATAGCCATGATATGAGCTAACATTGTAGATAGCACAGCATTGATCAAGATCAACCTTCTAGATTGAGAGAGCATATAGTACTGCCATGAATTTATTTTCCTTGAAACCCGTTCCAGTAGCTCCGCAAATTTATGTGTACTCCAGCTAGGGGTGAAAGTTCGGTGTACGGTTTGGATTAGGGCCTAATCCAATCCGATTCGAACAAAATGTGGATTTCAACTTTCCAATCCGAATCCAAACCAATTAGAGTTTGAATCCGATGTAATCCAATCCGAATTTTCATACTTTAGATTGGATCCGATCCAGAAAATTCAATTTTTTAAAACTCTAGTTTTTCGATGAAATAAATTAAGCCACGCGGCCTAGTAGATTTAGGAAATGAGGAATTAAGTCTTTGTTAGGGTTTTAGGGGAAGGGTTGAAGTGCTACGCCTACTGGGCTATGGACTAGGCTATCTTAAAAATAAAAATCAGTTAAGCACTTAAGCCCGGTCCAGATACATAATACAAGGCATATTACTATTCGGTTAGATTGGATTTTTGGATCCAATCACCCTCAATCCAATCCGATCCGAAAATCCATTTTTTCAAAAAATCTCAATCCGAACACGGTTCGAATCCGATCCGAATGACTAATTCGGATTGGATTGAATTTCGGATTTTATCCAAATAACTTTCACCCCTAACTCCGGCCATCAATTTCCATGGGGCAACCCGAATACTCACCGGCAATAGGTCTATTATGAACACCGAGTGGTTTTCGCATTAACCTTATGAATGTAGATGGAGTATTGGGCTGATTTGACATAAAACTTTTGAAAGCTCACCATCTCACCCGAAATAAGACAAAATTCATCAACTAAACTCCGAACTTGGCGACATGCCTCAGGGTGGCCACTGAAGAACAATAGAGCATCATCTCGCAAAGAATAGATGGGTTAACTCCAGGGATTGACGAGAAATACGAATGCCCTGAATCCGGTTATGCTCCTTAGATCGCACAATATTCCGACCTAAGACCTCCATACACAAGATGAACAAGAGGGGTGACAATGGATCCCCCGCCGCAATCCCACATATGGCGTAAAAGCGGCGGAAGGCTCACCATTAACTAAAATCGAAAATTTAACCGTCGAGATACCTTTGGAATACCCGAAGCATTCCAGCGGCGGGAATTGCATTGCGGTCATTACATCCATAAGAAATTTCCGTTTAACACGATCATACGCCTTATTTAGATCAGCCTTTAAAACAGCAAAGTATTTAGGACCCACCTTGTGTCGATTAAGCCAAGAAACTATCTTATGTCCCTGAAGTGCACTATCACTCATGCTTCTGACTGGAACAAATGCATTTTGTTAAGGCCAATGAGATCTTTCAAAACCACCTTAAGCCTATTTGCTAACACCTTGGAAACAATTTTGTACAACGTATTACATAAACTTATGGGTCGGAATTGTGCTACCTCTTGAGGAGAAACAACCTTGGGGATTAAAGTGATGAAAGTGTGATTTAACTCTTTTAGTAAGAAGCCACCATCAAGAAAACTTTGTACTGCATAAACCACATCTTGTCCCACAAGGTGCCAGTTCTGTTTAAAAAACAATGGAGGTATCCCATCAGGTCCGGGAGTTCTGAACGAGTGCATGCCAAAAATAGCCAGTCGAACTTCTTCGGCCTCCAAATGTCTGATCAATAGATGTTTATGATGAGAGGATAATTTCGGGAGAGGTTCCATCCAGGTATTTAGTAAAGCCTCATTTTCACGAATCTGGGCTTCGTCTTGAACCGGGCCTGGATTAAAAAACTGTTGAAAAACTGTTGAGAATAGTTGGGTAATACCTTCCTGATCCGTTACCCAGCGTTGATTATCATTTAGCAAAGCATACACCTGGTTTGTATGATGCCGGGTCTTTACACTCCTGTAAAAGAAGGAAGTACCAGAATTCCCTAATTTCTCCCATTTCAACTTGGCCCGTTGCCTCCAATACCACCATTGTAGATTAGCTTCTTGCCTGAGGGCTGTGGCGGATCTTAGAACTTTTGCTACTGGGGACCAATAAAATTCAAAGTGACATATATGAAATTCTACAACTACAAGAACGTACGAATATTATTTTCAGGTCCAAACAGTGGCAGATCTTAGAACTTTTGCTACTGGGGGCAAAAAAATTCAAAGTGACATATATGAAATTCTACAACTACAAGAACGTACGAATATTATTTTCAGGTCCAAAGTAAACAAAAAAATATATAAATATAAAAATATCAAAATAAACTAAGCTATAAATATATTTTTATATCTGGTAAGTAATAAGTGTTGACACAAAGAAGAAATCTAAAAGTTAGAAGTCAAAAGTTCAAAGCTTTACATAATATGTAGTAAAAGATATACAAAAAATTAGATAAAGATTTTTATTGATAAATAAAAGAAAGAAATCCCTTAATCAAAAGAAAAAAAACCAAAGAAGGAAACGAAAGAAAAGTAATCTCTTAAAGGAAGAGAAAAACAAAGAAGGAAATGGGCTGAAATATCAACATCACTTACAAGTCAAAATCGCAGTTATTTGACATGTGTCGGTGTATGGTCCCTTTTCATTTTGGCTCAGAAATAACATGTGAATAATTTTCGGGCCAGGCTATATCAAAGCTTTGAACTCGTAGGCTATATCAGTACTATCTTTTCGGGCATTTTTTATTGGGCCAAAGAAAATAACTGAACTATATCTAATTTTTTTGGAAAACCTTTTAGGGAGTCGGGCAGGGCCTCCTTAAAAAATCCGCCCTATAGTAACGTATTACTGCCAAAGCCTTATTCTTGAAGCTACTTATTAACTAAAACTATATTATTTTCACCTAATACGAAAAAAGAAACTGGACTAAAAATAATATAACCTATTATCGATAATGTGGATAAATATACAAACTCAATTATTTTCTCAAAAAAAAATACAATATCTTACCCTCGTTGTGAAAAAATGATAGAAAGGTCACCTTTGTGGAATATTTGGTCAAAAAACATAAGTTAATCAATTATATACATTAAATAGTCACAGAAGAAATATAATTCATAATTTCATTATTAAAAAATATTTAAGATTAATATATTTTAGAATTTATAAAGACTTAGTAGCTTAAAGTCTAGAAATTAAGCTCTTAGGGTCTTTTTCTAATAATTAAATTTTCATATAATGTTTCAATTCCAAATTAATATTACTCTACTTATATTTTTTTCTACAAATCAAAATAAAAAATTATGACTAATATAAAATATCAATTTTGAAATATTATTACTTCCTCTGTATCATTTTATCTTTCCTTCTTTGACTTTTGACTGTGCGCGTCAGCCAATGCATTTCTTTAATGTATGTTAAATATCTTTTATTACATATTAGTACAAATTTATAGCGATTGAATATTGATAAAATAATCATTAATACGAATCAAACAAGGCCCGTGTTATCTTTTTTTTTATATCTTGAGAAGAATTTAGAAGATCTAATTGTGAATTTTATCAAGATTGCAATTGAGAAAGATAAAAAGATACAAATGGAGTACTATGTCGAGATCAGACTCACTTTTGATTTTGCGTAATTTGGCATAAAGTTAGTATAGTCAAGAACAAATAACTCAAATCTTGTTATTTTGCATTTATTGGCAATACTTTGTGTTATATGTAGAATATTTTTCTAAATAAAATTCAAGTAATATAAAATTTGCTTAATCCGTATAAGCTTGTCCATGCAAAAGTTAACAAAATGTCAAAGTGTATAATACCTCATACTACAAGCAAAATGTCAATAATATGAATTATAAACTATAAGCAAAGTTAAGTTATTGACAATAATATGGTCCATGCAAAATGTCAAAGTGTAACAATTAAAGGAAAACGGAGGTAGTATAAGCTTAATCTGTAAAAGTTAATTTCAATTATTAAAAATCAATTAGGTAGTTAATCTTAATCATTTTCTTGTTGCTGCAAAGCTAATTTTAATCAATAGAAATTTAAAGGAATGAAATTGAATAAAAATTAACATTCTGCGCTTGGAATTTTTTCAAGTAAAATTGCATTCCCCTATAATCCTATATGGTTGTCGCCCCTTAGAGCCTATTCTCTTCGGCGTAAGCAATTGGCCAATTGAACCAGACCCAACCGTTGCAGAAGCCGGGCGGGTGAATTAAATTATAACTAATAGTAATGATAAAAATTTATGGCGAACCCAGGCGTGAATTGAAGCGAGGCCGATTGCGGCGGGTGAATTGAATTGAATCGAGCGGCGTGGCCCAATTGAACCCAAGCTAAAGCGGCCGAATTGAAAATAAGGCTGGGGAGAAACAGGGCCTTATTACGATGCTCTTCGTGCTCAGCGAGGAAACCAGAGTCTTCAGCAATATTAAGGCTCATATCCTCGCAAAAGTTATACTTACTTATCTTTCAATATTTCTTTCTACTTCAATACGTATTTATAACAAAATTAAGGCCTATCTATATGTTATTGTTTTGTTTCTTTATTCCTCCAACATGCACCCCTATTTTTTTATGGCCCCCTTTCGGAAACCCGTGGTAAGATGAATTTCCCCTTGGCTTATATAATAGAGATATAAAAGGGACAACTTAAAAAGAAAACAACAAAATATTTTTAGTTGAAGAGTGTTGTACATAACCATGGAGATTTTGCCACGTTATATGGCACGTGCCGACATCTCTTTTGTTTTTTTTGGAGTGAACCAAAAAACAAATTTTGATACGTCATCGTATCTATACGTTTTCCAAAATCAAATTTGAGGTTTTGGATCTTTTGTTACATATTTCAAAACAACAATATGAAAGTTTCAACTTGTGATATACTCTAATTAATTATTCAAATGTTCAATATTAGACACTAGCATTTTGTGCACGCCATGCGTGCGTCAGTGCGTGTCATATTAATGTTTTTTTCTCAATTGATTATTCATCAGTGTTAGAAAAAAATTGATTGGAACAGACATTTATAATTATTTAGTATTTTTTTAATATGTTTTTCTTAAATCAATGTTTCGTTGGCTTTTTTAGTTATTTGTTCATCATTATTTAAATATAGTATTGAGAGAAGGAAATATAAAGCAGAATAAATTTATGCTCAAATAAAGTGGAAGAATTTGTGTATCAGGTTTAATCGTTGAACATTAATTAAGTAGAAGAGTTTGATTTATATAATAGAGATTACCGAATAATAATCAACATTTAGCTTTTAAAATATTGTCAATATAATTATTAATGTAATCGAAATTTAAGTTTTTATTTTTTTTTCTTCTGATTGTGTCAATCAAGTTATATTGTCAATTTAATTTTTGATCAGAGTTCTTCACACATATGTAAGAAGAGGAAATCATTCTCCTTAATTTACTAATTAATTAAAATTTCAAATTCAATTCCAGTGTTAACTTGTTCAACATATATGGCAATTAAGTAGGAAGAAGAAAAGATTATTTAATATATATGGCAATTTAAATTTTATCTTGAGACTTTTTGTAAGGGGGACACCGTCTTCTCCCTCTTCCTTTTTTTTTGAAGGGAACCCAAAAAGGGAACTATATTAATAAATCCAAATCCGCCAAACGCACAACTATCCGGAATATCATCCTCCCAAGTACGAAGACCAAACTCCACAGGTTGGAGATGCGCTAAGTAATGAGCCCCCGTATTGCCAGAGCGTTTAACAAAAGACCAAACCACTACATCAAAATTACTAACAAACGACAAAATATCATCAATAATTAAATGAAAGTCACTAGCACCAGAAGAACCTAACTTGAGAGCATCAATAACATGTAGACAATCACTCTCCACCATGACTTTGCGCGCACCCGGCCGCCAGAGCCAGCCGCGATCCTTCAAGTACATCACGAGCTTCGACCACTCGAACCTCCCGCTTCCCCGAATCTGCGGCATAGAGCACCCCTGAGACGCCCCCGTCTCGTCCCACACACCACACCCGAAGCCACGCCGGCTTCCCCTAGCGGCCCGGCATCCACATTGCACTTCCAAACCCCCACTGCGGGACGGACCACGCGGCGGGTGAGTGGCCAGAAGGCCCGGCGGCCTTGATTCTATCCTACCTAGCTTGTTTCGCCTCGGAACTCACCTTCACCGCATAGGAATATGTATCGGTAGGGTGGATAATTTCCGAGTCCATTGTATCCTTGCGGCGAGAGCTCCATACCGCCCGGCTTAAAGTGAGAAACAACTCGAAGCTCATCCTCTTGAAACTCCTTAAAACAGATGGACCACCACTCCGCGATGGAAATGCCGCTCGATGGTAACTCAAGATCGAAGCGTAACACCCCGACAATTCTCTTTTTTCTAAAATATCCTTTTAATATAAAACATAGAGAATTATCAAAGTATTATCGCCCGTGTGAAAACGTATCGGCTTAGTCAGAATTTTGCAGCGGAAAACATAATAATAAACTTTATAAATAAACTTAGTCAACGATAAGTCAACTCCAAAACCAACCAACAAAACCAAAGTCAAACTTAAAACCAAACCAACAATGAAAAGTATAACTCAAAAGTATTATAAATAAACTACGCAAGCTCTCGATCCCGATCCCGATGATGCATCATCTTCAAACCTTTAGATAGACAATGCTCTATTGATCCCTAGAGGCTTGCTCACCAAAATGGGTCATCACGAGATCAATAAGGCAAAGCCATGATCAACATACACAACAAAAGTACGTAATCAGCAAAGTTGAGTACTACATACTAAACAAGTAAACAATCCTAACATGATACTAATAAATAGTAGGCAGGAATAAATAATAATATAATAACTTACAGACAACTTTTACTGAACTAAACTTTAACAACATTCTTATTACTTTAAATGGAATAGTCAATGGACCGAGTTGTCTAACTAAAACCAGCCTTCTCTTTGGAAGACGAAATACAGGCGCGACTTCGTATTCCCATGACCTACGATATCGAGGAACCTTTTAAATAAAAATAGAACACGGTGATCAATCCGGCCCCAGAAAAAGCCATGGCCCGCTCCCCATGTACCCAACTCCTAATTGTCCAACACTTCAGACGTGCACCAGTCTAAAGCTATTGCTATCCAGTTTCACTTTACATGATTTACCAGTTATTACTTGTTATGACTCACAAGCAACACCAATAACAAAATCAACAAACAATCACAACTTTCTTTTTATCTTAGGATTAGATAAGTGATCACACAACTCAACAATTCAAGATTAATTCCCATTTTAATTCAACCTTCTTATTTGTTGAACCTAGCCAACAACCAAATTACCTTTCATAGGTATAAAATATCAACTTACCAAATAAGGCCCTCGGTCCTTATAAAGCAGTGAAATACACAAAAGGGAACAATGATCAATCATGATCCAATACTAATAAATATATTAATTCCCCCATGTGAATTAATAAAATAAAGTTCCCAACCAACATGCTTGCATCAATCTTCCATACAAACATGATATAAATCTCATAATATAAATCTCAAAATCAACATGTTTACCCAACAGCATAAAACATGCAAAATCCAACATAATATATATCATATATGAACTCAACATAATTACTATACATGATACTACATCAATCAACACATAGGTATGTACGTACCGTGTGTAGACAAACTGAGATGCCACTTTAACGGACTTAAAAGTCGCCTAGAGAGAATTCTCCGTCTAAAATAACCAATATAAATTCATAATTAATCCTTCATGAATTTACAGCAATAATAATATACTTTAAATCCTTCTAAAACATGTTAAAAACCTTTCCCAATACTAAAACTTGATTACTAAACCTCCTAGCATAATTCTCAATACACTAGTGGTTAAAACCATCATAAAACTCCATTAAAACACTCCCTTTAAAATTTCCAGCAACATGTTATAAGTTAAAACTCCCTCAAAACATATTAAATCATACTTAAAATCATAAAGATAATAACTTTCATAACTTATAATAAACTACTATGATTTCTAACTTTCAAAACCCTAAAAATTCATTCTTTGATAATTAAAACTCTAATTTAAACTCAAATATGCAAATCTGAATTTTATTTCTTCAATACATAAATTATATAACTTAGATTCAATATTAAATCATCAAATAATAACTTTTAATCATAAACAAATTAAAACAAAACTTAAAAATATAAACCTTGAATAAAACTTGAGGAGAAAGAAAACAAACCAAAGCAACGAAAAGAGGAGAGGGAACACGCGCCGGCCAAGAAAGGGCGAGCGGCGGCGGCACCTGGCGGCGGTGGTGGTTGCCGGCGAGTGGAGGTGGCCGGAGAAGAAAAGCCAGGAAGGAAGAGGAGTGCTGGAAGGAGAGAGAAAAACCGGAAGAAGAGAGAGAAAGGAAGGAGGGCCGAGTGATTGGGAGGAAAGGAGGAGAGATAAAATAATGTGTGGGGAAAATTTGGGGTTTATGGGGTTTATATAGTTTTCCCTTTGTGGGCTTAGGAAAAGGTAGTTGGGCTAGGATTATAAATCCTTTTCCAAGTCTAAGAGTGTTTGGGCTCCTCATACCCAATTAGAAATCTTTTTCCAAATCCAATAAGTATTTCAAATACTTTTCAAAGCATGACTTTAATAAATATTTGACTTGCTTAATTAAATCATTAAAATAATTTCTTTGACTTTCAAATAGTCAACCTTAAAGAAATAAATCGTTAAAATACTAAAATATATTTAAATATAAATAACTATACATTAAAATATATTTATAAAACCCATAAATTTACAGGGGATTACAGAAACTGCTCTCATCCCACACTCTTTGCGCAGCAGCACACGCATATAAAGCATGGAAAACAGATTCATTCACAGCCCCACAAGTACAACACTTCGGATAGATGTGTTTCAATCTCTTACTCAATCCAAGTCTAGTGGGGAGGGCCTCCAAACACGCACGCCAAGCAAAAACTTTGACTCTAGGTAGAACATTTGCACCCCAAATGACCTTCCACAAATCATGAGAAGAAGAAGTGGACTCTTCCCTTAAGTGCAACGCATCATCTACTATGGCATGGTAGGCCGATTTCATCGAATAAATCCCATTTTTCTCCAAATCCCAACATAAAGAATCCTCCGGAAGTCTATGACTCAAAGGAATACTTAAAATTCTTTCAACTTCAAAAGGTAGAAAGAGTTGAGAAAGAAGTACCTCATTCCAACTTTTTGTAATCAATGTACCAACCTCCATCTCATAATTAGCTTCACCCGGTGGAGAGAGCACCTTTCGCGATTGAGAACACGGAATCCAAGCATCCTTCCATACCTTTATCCTCTCACCATCACCAACCCTCCGTCTCATCCCTCGATTAAGAACCCATCTAGCCTCCCAAATACCTCTCCAAGTATAACTAGGAGTAATACCCAAATTTACTTCCATGAAAGTAGAGTTTGGATAGTAGCGAGCCTTCAAAATTTGTTCAATCAAGCTTCCGGATTCATAACAAGTCTCGAACCTTGCTTCCCCAATAGCGCCCGGTTAAACATCTTCATATCTCTAAAGCCGAGGCCACCCTCACTTTTGGGTCTACCTAACTTTTTCCATGCTACCCGATGAATCTTCTTTTCCCCACTCTTTTGACCCCACCAAAGCGAGAGATAAGAGATGCGATTTCATCCCAAAAGGAAGATGGAAATTTAAAAACACTCATCGCATAGGTAGGAAGAGATTGGGCCCTTTGCCTTTATCATGACCTCCATACCCGCTTTAGAAAGAACCATCCCCTTCCACCCTTGAAGCTTCTTCCAAATTTTCTCCTTGACCCCTCTAGTAATCACCTTTTTAGATCGCCCCACCACCGTAGGAAGACCCAAATATCTATCATGTATATCCACCTCTGGAACTCCAATATGATGGGAAATTTCATAGAGTGCGAGGGCTTGTTGAATTGCCTCCGCATCCCGCGATGTAGCTCACGGAAAGATAATCCGATCATCGGCAAATAAAAGATGACTCACAGAAGGAGCAGTAGGAGCCACCCTAATACCTCTCAATGATCCACGAACTTCAGCCTCCCTAATCAGATGAGAAAAAACTTATGTACACAAGATGAACAAGTAAGGGGACAAAGGATCCCCCTGCCTGATACCTCTGCGGGGAAAAAGTCAGGTGAAGGCTTTAGTTAATCAGAACGGAAAAAGAGACAGATCGAACACACTCCATCACCCTACCGATCCACCCTGTATCAAATCCAAATCTCAGCATCGCAGCATCCAAGAACTCCCACTCTACCCTGACATAAGCTTTGGACATATCCAGCTTCATTGCCATACACCCCTCAGAACTCTTAAGCTGCTTCATATGATGGAATAGCCCAAAAGCAACTAAAATATTATCTGTGATCAAACGCCCAGGAGTAAAGGCACTTTGATTAACATACACTATTTTAGATAAGAAAGATTTCGGACGATTAGCTGACACTTTAGACACCGACTTATACACCACATTACCGAAGATATCGGACGAAAATCGCCATATGAATTGCGTTACTCTTTTTAGGGATAAGAGTAATAAAAGTCTGTTCAAATGGGTAGGAATAGGAGCACCATTGAGGATTCCCGACACCATTTGAGTCACTAAGTGCCTGACAATATGCCGATAAGTACGAAAAAACATAGGGCACATACCATCAGGCCGGGAGCCTTGATAGGGTGCATTTGGCTCGGAAGATACACCTCCTCTTCCCTATAATCGCACGTAACATAACATTCATTTCATCCGAGACTCTAGCATCAAACCTCTGTAAGGCCTCTGCGATCAAAGTGGGGCATGAAGAAGCAAACATCTGCTTAAAGTAGGACACGGCAACATGTCCCACTGCTTCATCACCCACGTGCTCAACCTCCTCATCATCCTTCAGCATACGAATATTATTCTCTTCTTTTCCTCCCCGAAGCTCTTTAGTGAAAAAATTTAGAATTATGATCACCCTCCGCAAGCGAAAGAACTCTCGATCTCTGTTTCCAGTAGATTTCCTCAATCGAAATATGCTCTGCAATCTCACGGAGAAGCTTACGCCTGCGATCTAGTGCCCGAACTAAGCCCCCATGGTTAAGCTTTTTCAAAGCTTTCCTTTTCTTCTTAAGCTTAGCAAAAATCTTCCCGAATTTACTGCGGCTCCAAGTCTTCAACTCAGCCGCACAAGAATCAATCTTCGCCCCCACGGAGGTACCCCTCGGCCGGGCACGAGCAATTACCTCCTCACATTCCCCCTCCATTGTCCACAATTGTTCGAAACGAAGCGGCTTTGGTCCTAATTGAACTCCCACCTCTCTCTTCCACAAAGTGAGCTTAATCGGAGCATGGTCTGACCATTCACGATCCACGTGCCACAGATGACTATCCGGAAATATAGATAACCAAGCACTAGTGGCGAGCCCTATCCGGCCTACATTGGATATTATCCTCCAATTCTATCCCGTTATCATAAGTGAACTCATACCCCGAAAAGCAATGTCCTGAAAACCACAAGCATCGACATCATTCCTGAAGTTAGACATTTGCCACTCTGCTCTGTCATTCCCACCTCTTTTCTCTGTCATTAACAAGATCTCATTGAACTCACCCGTGCAAAGCCAAGGTAAATCATAGTGCCTCATCAGAGTAGTCAGCAAAGACCATGAAGGTGTCTATTTTGTATCTCGGGCCACCCATAAAAACCGGTACATCTCCACTCCTCCTCACCTGACCCGTCTCGAGCAACGACATCGATATGATGAGCACGGACATCGAAAGAAGGTCAACGACCATCTCTTTCCTCCACAACAAAGCCAAGCCCCTGAGCGACCCACCGAATCCACGGTGATACTATCGAAATCACCCATTGCGCTCTAATCTTCCCGAACTCGTACTACTCGACTTCGTCTCGAAAGAAAGACGATGGCGGGGGCCTCTCTGGGATAAGATCCGGGAGGCTATTAGCTACTGAGAGAAGTTGCCCGATCCCTGCAGGTTAAAGCTTAATATACTCGTGAGGTTGGGCGGGTGCGCTCAAGTCGGACCTCGCCATCGCCATCCAAAAGAATCGGACTTCGGGCACACCTTTTTTAACTCGACCACCTCCTCCATCTCATCACAATCCCCCTCCCTCTCACGCTTGCCTCCTTTCTCTTTCTCCTTACTTTTCCACCCCTCCTCCATCGCGATATCACTTCTCTCACGGGCCGGCTTCCTCCACTTCTTACCCCCACCTTTTGAGAGCCATGCACACCCCCGCTTCCCGTCGCGAGAGCCGAAGTGTCCCCTACCGCATCCACCTCCTCACCTTCGTCGAGACTCCCCTTACTCACCATACTCCCCCGGCACTCTTGAACCCCACGTCCTCCTCCCTTGACATTAAGGGCACCCCCTGTCGAGGCTGCCCCATTCCCGACACCTTCCGTCACATTGTCCCCCATAATACCCTCTCCTCTCCTCGCATCATCGCGCCTTCGCACTCATCTTCCCCGGTTAGACTCCCCGTTGGCCCCGCTCAACACCAAACAAACTCCCCCCGCCACTTCATCTCCCTCCCCCATCTCGTGCCCGTCCCGGCACCCTCTTTTCCCCTCCACATTCTCCTCCGGATTCAACTCGGCTTCCTCGATCACCGGTTTGGGAATGAAAATAACCTTCCTACGCGAAGTAATTTCTTCCACCTCCTCCACCGATCTTTGTACCCCCCTCGAGGAGTAGCCGCAAGCTCTTCCCCCACCCCATGCTACGTTCATGATCATGGTCATCCACAGCAGTATAATCTCTCTCACTATGGCCAATCACAGCACACATGAAACAAAAGTAGGGTAATCGTTCATAAGCAAAAGTTACACGCACCACACGGCCATCCTTCGTTCTAATATTTTGAAATCGACACAGAGGTTTTGTGATATCCATATTAACCCTAACACGTTGATAAGGGTTCACACTAACTATGTCCTTTTCCACATCCATCACAGTACCAAGAGTAGATGCAATGGCCGAGCAAATTGACGGGGATCGACAATTAAAAGGAAGGTCCTTAATACGAATCCAAAAAGGGCAATATGAAAGGTTTACCTCGGAAGTTGTTCATGGCCATGAATTTCATTCAAGACGATCAGTTGGTTGTCAAAACACCAAGGTCGACCGTCCATAACTTTATCTTTGTCTCTCCAATGCACAAACTGGAACGAAAAGAGATTCGGACCAATTAGCCTAATCACGAGCCGTTTCGTAACACCCCATGATTGCGTTATGGTTTTCTTGAAAGCCTCGATATTGAAACTTCTCTCCGTCACAACACGTCTGTAGACACATAATCTTGTCTCCCCATTTAAGGATCCGATGATGAAACATACCGCGACATTAGTTGGCACGACCCAATGGAAGAGCAATTTAAAGAACCAATCCAAAATTATGTTTTGAAATGATATTCTAAAGCCCAATTAAATGTTCATGATGATTAATTGTATTTCAAGCCCATAAAATATTTTAAGTCCATTTTAAAAGCCCAATCAAATATTTATTATTTTAATAGATATTTTTCATAAATATTTTTATTATCTTTGATAAATAAATCAGATTTTTAATCCGTAAATTTCCATCTCCGGAATTTTAGGGATAAAATGGTATCTTCGAAAGACGTGCAATGGAATATGCTCGAATATTCCAGAATATGCGCCGGACGTGGGGGTTGCGCTCAGCGCGCCACGTGCGTCTAGCACATTGGCCATATCGCGTCAGGCGTGTCAATGAGCGCCTGACACGTAGATTTTGTGACTCACACAGAGTCATGCGTCTGACGCAAGTTCTGTGTGGGACGCAACTTTCTTTTCTATCTTTTCAAAACGCGTTTACACGTGCCTAAACCTGATTGGGCTGGCTGCGTCAGGCACACCAATGTGCGCCTAACGCGTGGCATTGCGCCTGCCACGTAGGATTGCGCCTGGCGCAGGGTTTGCGTGGAGCGCAAGTTTTGTTTTCCCTATAAATATCCGCAATTTCATGAATTACGGAGGACTTTTCATATTATTATTTCACGAATACAAAAACTTACGAATACCTCTACAATACACTTCGAATTCTCAAACACTCAAATACTTTCAATACTTTCAATCAATTCTTAATCATTGCGTTCTTGGTTCCACGATTGCTCCGCCTAAAGATTGTTGCGCTCCTCAATCTAAGCTGCATAGGTATAATCCTGAGGATCCTTGAATAAATTATATTTTTATATTGAAGTTACTAACCACTTATTTCATGATGTAGATGTTTAATATAAAAGCGCTCTACTGTATATTCTAAACCTTTCTCTTTCTTTTTATTTATTTCTTTTCATACGCTATTATATGCTTGCCTGATTGTTCTATACATATTATTATGATGGTTCTGCATGATTTTTATCACCCACGTGTTATTTTTGCTAATCAAAGACCTAAATAAATGTTCTAACATTAATCAGATTAATTTGACAACCTGCTAGGTTCCCTGTAATATTGATTGCTTAATAACATGTCACTAAAAATAGCTTTTTTATGTGTTTCCTGAACCAACCTAGACTAAATATTTTTAGGGTGTTTAAAACGTTATTTGATTATTCTTTGGCATAAAATCCGTAATGAATCGATATTTAGTAGAGGCCGACTACGGGCGAATGTGGTTCATTATGATCATATTCGTACCCTACCCTCGAACTCGATCTTTGGTTCATTTTGACCATCTATGGAGTCGAGGCGGGATTCTACATTGGATAATTTGTCCTTATGTTTTTCCCATATCCAATTATGTTTATGATTCTTCCTAAAAAGAATTGTTGGCGACTTCTTTCAAAATAATTTTCAATAAAACCTTAACGAGTGGGGTAGTCGAATCTAATACGCCTCGCACCGCGTAGGCGAAATAAAAACACGCCTACAACGTCCAATCAACAGTAAGGACAATTGTTCTGAAGAATCCTCCTTTGTTGAGGGCGCCAATATCCACCGTATTCGATTCGCATCATTGATTGTTAGATTCTGGCACTGATTCGCAAGAGCATCCGCCATAATGGAGGAAGCTCAACCCCTAGGGTTAGCACCAGCCTATCTCTCGAGGAGTCGCCCTTTCTCTCAAGGGAGTTCTAAAAGATTTCCCCTCTTCACTTATATAATAGAGATTGATGAAGCAAAGGGGCTAAAAAAGGATGAGTTTGCATTTTCTTCTCTTTCATTCATTAATGAAAAAAGAAATCCCTCCCTTTTTTCTCCTCTAGATTTCCTATCCAAATAAACTTTAAAATGAAAATGCCAAAATCCAATTGCATTTGCTTCAATTGAAATTCAATCTGTTGCTTGAATTCACGAAGGCAACATTTAAATAATAATAAAAAAAACAACAATGTATAACATTCTTCAGATCAAGCTAATAATAGAGTAGATACAAAGACTTTCAAGAGTAGGATTCAAGGTTTTCATTATATTCACTTATGAGGTTCTAGAAGCTTTTAGACATGATGAACCCCATATTAACTTTGACATTTAAAATGAAATGAATTATGTGTTTTTCAATGACAAGATTATATATGTAATTCGTCATGTGTTACCTCTATCAAGCTGACATGATGCTACATGACTTGTGACACCACAAGATAAAAAAATTCATAAGAGCTCCTAAATCTTTAATTACCACGTACTCTCTCATTAGCGTTGTTAATTAATATAGCAATGTAGCATATAAAATGTCCAAACTTTTAAGCTCTTGATATCAGCAAAGTATTCGAGAAATCCAAGAATATGCACACACCCACATTACAAGAATGTTTATCCAAATATTTGTATTGGCATGGTTGCATTCTTTGTAAACCTCCTTTCTGGGTAATTGTCATAAATTTCATCACTAGAGTATGCAATAAAGTTTCAACGACTTCCTTTTTTAAGAATCCTTACATGAAATTTTGTTTTAAAGAATCGTTATACTCCTACTATGATTATTCTTTCAACTGCAGCACATACGTGCGCAGCAAGAGAGAGGAGAACTTAAAGGGATACGAGTTTTTTTTTAATAAGGTAAGGAGAAAGAAGGTTAGGAGACCCTCCGCACGAGGGGAGCTCCAACCTTATCGTTTCCGATAATAGAATGAAGAAGCGGGAATAAGTACGATCATCGATATTAAAGCGAGAATCAACTAAATGGCCAGACATTGGCGATCCAATCTGCTTGCTTTGTTTGCTTCGGTAGACATGACGAATAGCCCACGAAGAGAAAGAACGAAGAAGAGCTTTGATATCCTGGATGATATGAGCAATGCGCGAGGAGGAGACCCGGATACCTTTAGCGAGTTGATGACCATAAGATTATCACCTTCAATTTGGAGTTGACGAATATTGCTCTGGATAGCTAGGCGAAGCCCTTGTTGAAGAGCAGTTGCCTCGGCAATGAACACGGAAGAAGAACCAAGGTTGAAAGCTGCGGCTTTGTGGAGATGGCCAACAACATCTCTAATGATAATACCTCTTTGTTGCGGAAATCTTGTGACGGAGCCGTCGAAGTTGAGTTTGAAGAAGGAGGTGGGAGGTGGCTCCCCAAGAAACGAGGATGGAGGAAGGATACAGGAAGAGGATGGAGGAAAGAGGAATTGGAGAACGGGGAACCGGGAGGAGTTGCGAGAGGTCCCTTTGCATTCCTCGAGACTCCATTACGAAAATAAAAATTTTGCTTTATGCGAGAATCCCGTGAACATTAAGAGAAGTATTATGAAAGATAATAGAATTTCTTTCCTTCCAGATACTCCACATAAGGAAAACAAATTTGATAGTTGAGGATCTATCATGTCTGATTTTGGACAAAGTATTTAGAAGAGTGGCCCGATGTAAGGTGTGAGGTATCCACTCCTTTAGATCCTGAAGCTACCAAAGGGGGATGAGATGATGGCATCCCCCAAAAAGATGGTCTAAAGATTCCTCATGAGTGTTACAAATAGCACAATGGTTGAAAGGGATCATGTTGCGTTGAGCAAGGATGGCTCCTAACTCCAAGGCTGTTGTGACAAATTTGCCACATAAAAATTATCGGTTTGGGTGGGATATCGAGGTTCCAAATCCAACGATGCGGCCATTTTTCTAGACTTGGTGAGAGATTATGAGCTAGCCGGTTAGCGGATTTAACGTAAATAAGCCTGAAGAGCTAGGACCCCAAATAGGCTCGTCCGGGAAGGGAGTTTATTGGCAGAGGAATGCCTTTGATAGAGTTAATAATGCAATCCGGTAACAAGAGCTTTAGTTTGTCAATATCCCAAGTTCTAGTAGGAAGAATGAACTCTTTTAGACGAATATTAAGATCAACCTGGTTTTCTGATAATTTAAGTTTTTCCATTAAATTTTCATCAGCACACCAGTTGTGAAGCCAAAAAAGAATTTGGGAGCCATCACCTATTTTCCACCGAATACCTTTTTGCATAAGAGATCTCTGGAGTAAGATTTTTTTCCATATTGGAGAATCGTGCGCTTTTGTTTTACAATTAAAGAAGGACTAACCCTTTAGATATTTACGCGTTATTAGTTTCACCCATAAGTTGGTAGGTTCAGTAAAAAATTTCCAACCCGACTTTGCTATAAAAGCTTTATTCATAGGAAGCGTAATTCTTAGGCCAAGGCCACCTTGTACTTTAGGAGTGCGAGTTTTTATCCCATGCAATAAGAGGTGTTGCATTTGTATCTTTATTTTGTCGCCAAAAAAATTTCCTGTGGAGAGTATCAATGGATTTAGCTACATCCGGAGGAAGCATGGTGGAGGCACACGTATAAGACGGTAGAGCTTCAAGATTACTCTGAATGAGGGTGAGCCTCCCAGCTTTGGACAAAAATCCCAATTCCCAGAGGTTAATCCTTTGATCAGTCTTTTGAACAATATGAGCAAGGTCAGCTTTAGAGGGATGATGGGAACTAAAGAAAATTCCCAAGTACCTTCCCATAGAAGAATTAGGCAACATATTAAAATGGTGGCTAAAGCCGTTTTTCGGTTGGAGGAGACCTTTTTTGAGAAAATAATAGTAGATTTATGAAAATTCACTAATTGGCCAGGAAAGACCACAGAAGTCATCAAGGACGGTTTTAGATTTCTAAGCCGAGGTAGTTGCTTTGCAAAATAAGAGGCTATCATCGGCAAACATTAGACGGGGTATATTGGCGGTTACGGGGTGCGGCTTAAAACCGATACCGAATCTCGAGATTGACTTTGGAGAGTTAGTTTTCGGATAAAAACTTCCATACATAAAATAAAAAGGTAAGGTGACGGGGGGTCACCTTGTCGTGGACCCCTCGAAGGTCGAAACCAAGGGGAGGGTAGGCTATTTACTTTGATTGAATAGGAAACATTACTAACACATTCCTTAATCCATAGGATCCAAGTGGGGGGGAAACCAAAAGCCTCGAGAGTTTGCCAAAGAAAATCCCACTCGATCCGGTCATAAGCTTTTTCCATGTCTAACTTTAGGGCACACCACCTGTTTTTGTTTTGAGACTTTTGAAATGTATTGAAAGCCTCTTGTGCGATCAAAGGTTGTCATGAATAGAGCGTTCTTGAGTAAAAGCATTTTGAAGGGGACTAATTTCCCGTTGCAAAATAGGGCGGAGGCGATTAACTAGGAGTTTTGAAATTGCTTTGTAAATAGTGTTAATTAAACTAATTCGCTTTGAAATGATGCGGATATTCGGGAGCCTCTTTTTTTGGGAATGAGGGTTATCGAAGTGTGGTTCAAAGATGGGGGCAATTTACCATGATAAAAGAAACTTTGTACGGCAATAATTAAATCTTTTTCAATGATGGGCCAATAAGCCTGAAAGAATTTTCCTCCAAATCCATCGGATCCAGGCGCTTTAAGTGGGTTAATATCAAAGAAGACTTCTTTTATTTCTTCTGTTTGTGTCGGAGCAATTAAAGAGTTCACATCATTTGGAGATATAAAAGGGTCGAGAAAGCTCAAATCAATTTCCCGATAGTTGAGTAGGCGGAGCAACGATTTTTGAATGAATCGGACAATAGATGAGTTAGGTCGTCATGGGAGTCGACCCGTTGCCCTACATCGTTTTTTAGTCTAAAAATAGTCATGTTAGCCATAGATTTTTTCATTCTATTATGAAAGAAGTGAGAGTTGCGATCCCCTTGAGTTAACCATGTTTTAGCGGGAGCGTCCCCAAGCTTTCGATTAAAGAGAAGAAGTTTCTCCCTTTGGATAATCAATCGATTGATATGCTTAATTAAAATGTCATTAAAAGGTTGGTGCCACAATTTTAGTTGTAATTCCTTAATTTTTTCCTCATTTGTAACCAGTTTATTGGTCATATGTCTATAGTTGGTCTTAGCCCAAATTTTAAGATCAGTTTTTATACGGATGAGTTTTTGTTGAATGCGAAAGAATCGAGAGCCTATAATTGGAATGTTCCAGTTCTTTTTAACAATAGAGTGTGAATGCTTATCTAAAGTCCAAAAAATTTGAAACCGAAAGGAGGTGGGCGATTGTAGTCTCCTTCATTGGAGGAGAAGATGGCTCGGAGCATGATGCGAAGCGTGAAAGGACCATAAAAAATGGTGCTTCTATTAAACGTGTCATAAAAGGAGTTGTGGCTAATAGCCCTATCAATTCGTTTGAAAATGAGATTATTATTACGTAAACCTCTCCAAGAGTAAGCTTGTTGGAGGCACGGGATGTCAATGGCGTTGGAATCAGAGAGGAGAGAAGGTAGTCGATTAAGCTGATTTGATTTCAGTGGGGATCCTCCCAATTTGTCTTGAGGAGAAAGCATTTCATTAAAGTCCCCAAGCAAAAGCCAGGGAAAGTGTAGAGAAGTAATATAGTTGTTCAAATAAGTCGAGGAAAGCATCTTTTTCAACATTTTTAGCCTAGCAATATGTGCCTGCCGAATACGTTATATTGTGTGGCTTGTATAGAACGTCGAGATGAACCAAGCGGTCGTGAGAATAGTGATTTTGAACTATAATATTGGAGTTATTCCAACATACCCACATTCCACCCGCATGATTAGCGGGTCGATAACTAATTTATTGTGTAAGTGAAGTGCTTTAAGAATTCGGTGGCTATTATTATTATTAGTTAAGGTTTCAATGATGAATACAATATCCGGATTATATTTGTTCTTTAGGTAGAGTAGCTCACTCAAAGCTTGGGGTTTTTTACCCCCTTGAATATTCCAACATAAGATCTTCATAGATAAACACAAATGCAAAAAAACTGT
Organism: Beta corolliflora; assembly: GCA_947648045.1. NCBI lineage: Eukaryota > Viridiplantae > Streptophyta > Magnoliopsida > Caryophyllales > Amaranthaceae > Beta > Beta corolliflora. The sequence goes on from CANSZD010001251.1 coordinate 57,104, forward strand.
ATACAATTAGTAAGATGTTTCAATAGCGAGTGATGGAGCACTCGAGTCCCAATGGGAGTTTGAATCCCGATCCAATTTAGAGAGAAAAAGTTTACATAACAATATGAATAAGCATAGCAAATCGGAATACAATAAGTAAAAGTTCAATAGCGAGTGATGGAGCACTCGAGTCCACTGGGGTTTTTAAGGCCCGGTCCAGTTTAGAGAACATGAGATTAAGAAATAACCTTTTGGGTTATGAGGGAGCTATTGCGTTGGCATAGAGCACTTGAGCTTTGCAAGCGTATTGGATACATTTTAGACATAAGGTATAATAACTTATTATTAACAATAAATTCTTCTTTAATGAAGCACCTACCATAATAGCAAGGAAAAACCACATAGAAAGAGATGAAACTAACATAGGAGCCCGGAAATGATCACAACGGGAAGAGCAAAAGTAAAATATATAATTCGCACACATAAGAGTTGAATTCGTGGGGGGCAAAACTTGTCAAATTTGAGGAAACAAAATTATATAACATATAGTAACTAATTTTAGATAGATGAAGATCCATGAAAGTAATAACAAAAGATCGCAGGCAATAATGCGGTAATGGTAGGTTAGCAAGCGAGCCACATAGGGAGAGAAAAACGGCCTTGATAGCCCGAAATTGAGCATAGTAGCTAAAGCAAAACCAAAATATATAATTCCCGTCATAAAAGATGAAATCATGGTAGAAAAACTTGCCAACACTAAGGAAGTAGAATCATATACGAGTATATTAATGTCGTAAATGGCAAGTAATAGTAAACGTATTTTAGAACATAATAAGTATATCACTGCTACAAGTTTTGAGTACATAATTTCCGGTACAAAAACATCCATTGGAATCTCAAAACTTCATAATCCCAAACAAAATAATTCATAAAGTCCTTTTATAATTACGGCGTTTTGGCTTTTACTCATTCACATGAAAACTTTAACCCTTTATATTACTAGTATATATAAATTAGATGGTATAATGTAATATGCTATTCGTTTCAATGTACATAACTAGTGTGTTGGCCGGGCGTTGCCCCGGTGTTACCTTTTTTTTCTCTTCGCAATTGATATGTATTTTTACCACTCTTGCAAAAATTAATTTTAAAAAAATCTAACATTTAATTTATTTTATGTTTTGCGGTGATTATTGTAACAACCCTGAATTTCCGATACTTCTAAAAACAATTATAATAAATAACCTCGGAAATCCAAAGGTGCTATGCGCGATAATTAATAATAATAACCGCAAGGCTAATGGTTCTAACTAAAATAATAGACAATAAGTTTTAAATAATTATTACGAGACCAACTAGATAGAAAGTAATTAATTTTTACAAACCAGCATGTAAATTCTAAAGTCAAATAAATAACAGCGGAAGTCTTATTAAAGTCTATTAAGCTAAAGGAGATCCAACGCACTCTTTAACCCAACCAAAACCTAACTATCTTGGTACGCACATTAAACAACGTAGTATCGGCAAAGGTGAGCAAGTTTCATACTATAATAAAACAAAACTATTCAGTATGCGGGTAAGATATATAGGAATATCTTACAAATTTATTTAAAAGGCATGACGGTATTAACTTTCTAATCACCTCAAATCCAATTTTTCTTTCTTTACGAACTTTTAAGTAAAACTTTCAAACATAACCTTTCGTAATATGTGAGTAGGAAGTAATAAAAATCAATGAGCTAGTTAGGCTCACTAGATAAGGTAAACACCAAAGTCCTAAGTATATGCGTCCCTAGCTTGATAACGCCCAAGAAGGAAGACAAATGGCAAGAGTATTGATCGATATACTCCCGACTACTAAATAAACGGTTGAGACATCGTTAACTCAACATACTTCCATACTCGAGGAATACAGCCGGTGAACCCCGCATTTTCATTAAACTTGGTAACATTGAGGAACTTCCTCCTTATAAATCTCATAAATAATCTCATAAACTCTTTCGATATAAATATCGAGAATAATTTAAATCTCAAAGTATAAACTTCATAAAACAATCTCATTGTTAAAATAAATTGGGATATTATCTCGAGATAACCACGATTTATAGGCGCTTTTTCCAAATAACCCTCACGTATTTTTTTTTTCGAGATGACCCTAAAGCTTGTATTTTGTCATTAAACGCCGGAATTGTTAACGGCGTTAACTTTGTTCAAACAACCTAACTTCTACTTGCTTTTTTTTTTAAAATAAAAAAACCAAACTCATGTCTTTTCTCTCTTGTTCTTCATCTCCTCTCAAACATTCATTAAGGCAAATGACAAAACGTTGACAAAATTAGGTGTGTATCCCAACTAAGCTTTATCCATTTTTTTTTTTTGAGAATTTTTCATAACCAAGACTTTGATCGAGAGGCAAAATAATATATGACTCATCCATCTTTACAAAGAAAAAAATGGATGGTAAAAGATCTAAAAAGAGGAAGTGAAGATCTTACTTACAATCCGAATGTTTGCATTAAATGCGTGGTCTGAAATGTATGAGCACCCACGGCCGATAATACTTGATTTTATAACATTGATTGGTAGGAACATCAAAGGGTAGCCATCACTAAACCACACGGCAACCTTACCAATCCAAAGTTGAAAGGAAGGTTGGTTGAAATTTCACAAATGAAAATTGAAGATTGAAATACGGAAAGAAAAGGGGGCACCAAGGAGACCATCTCACGCACCAAGAACCCGCGCTCTTCGAAGAAGGAATTGAAGAAGCACGGCGCATCAACATCGAACACCGGCGGAACACAGGGCGGTGAACAAACAACCAAGAGCACGCCAGAAAATTGTCTTTGAACCAAATAATGGAACCGGTAGCCAAATCGACCCAACAACCAAAGAATGGAACTAAGCTTTATCCATTCATTACTCCATTCCATCTCACCCCATAAAAACGGCCCAAAAATACCTCAACTTATCAAACATTCAAACCCAAAAACCACGAAATCAACTATTGTTAATCCTCCCACAATTATAACCTTCTTCATATTATCTCTCCTCTCTCACAAAACTCAAAAACCCGGAAAAAAACGAGAAAAAACAACAACCCGGAAATTAAAATCATGTCTTCTCCTCAACAAAATCAAAACCCGACAAACCCGGAAACTCAAACTCACCGGTTGAGAACTTTAATGGATTCACCGATTCTTTGCGAGGTGCCTTTAATGGATTCACCGGTTGAGAGAGAGAGAGAAAAGGGTAGGTGAAGATCGACTTCCATGGAGGAAGAAGGGAGGTGAGAGAAAATGGTGGAAGGGAGGAAGAAGATCAAATTTTATAAGTACTTTTTTTCCTTTTTACAGTAAGGATGAAGACATAAAAGAGTGGATGAATATTAAGAGAGAAAGAAGGATGAATGCTTGAGAAGAGATGAAGAACAAGAGAGAGAAAGAGAAGAGATGAAGAACAAGAGAGAGAAAGAAGGATGTTTGTTTGAAAATAGTTAACACGGTTAACAATTCCGTCGAGTTTAATGACAAAAATCAAGTTCGGGGTTATCGGAGATAGGGTGCCAAGTCGGGGTTATATTGGAAAAGGCCTATAAGTCGGGGTTATACGAGATAATATCCGAAATAAATTTCCAAGCAATGTGAAAACATTTCTGAACTCTTCTGTACAAGCAAAGTAAGAAATCTTACCCTATCAGCAACCACAGTCAATAAATCTCAATCTCAAGTCAGAAAGGTTCCTCTACGAACCCGCAATCTACAATATAATAATATAGTATAAGTCACTAGACTATACTTCACATAATTCATCTATAAATGACATAACCTAGTTAATAAGCTTTGGTTGATTTTTCCTAAAACGACTCAACCACATTAAAAGAACACGACCACATGTAACAATAACGACATCTTGCGATTCATTATACAGTATTCTATTTTTCTAGCGAGTATGTATTTTGGTAATATTCCTCACAAGCATTTTACCCATTTTGAGTATGAAAGAGAGAGTGAGGGATAGCGCTAGTGGTTAGAGCTTCCCTGCCGGTTGCGGGGAGGTCGCGGGATCGGTCTCTGGCAGCGAGTTGGAATCCCCTTTATTCAGCTATCGGGTTTCTCCTTACCTTATTAAAAAAAAATAAAAAAATTGAGTATGAAAGAAATACTTTTTGCGGTATAAATTATAGGCGTAGCGCCACATATCACTTCTCAAATGAATGAGAATTTATACCAATCTCTATTCAGTTTAGCATTCTATTAGTGCAAAGTACAACGACCAATCATTCTTGAATTCTAGCTACTCAGCACAAAAATTAATTACTCTATTAGCTCAATTGTCAAAGGTCCACTGCCATTACAACCCACAGTATCAAGTGGAAAAACAAAAACCAATTTGGGAAGAAAACATACTGCCCATCCATTGAAGCATATGAATACAAACATTTGAAAACTCATTCCCTTTCTAGCAAGGTATATGTACTTACATAGCTTAGTTCATATACATTACAAAGAATCAGACATCACAATTTACATGCTAATTACTCATAACAAGAATTTTATAATAAATCACAATAATCATAATTTTGCAAGCTATCTCGAAAATCTGATACCCATATAAAACTAAACATCAAACATGAATCAATACACAATTTTCATATAGCAGAAGTTTCCCCCAATTTAATTTATTCAGGAACCCTAATTTACAAAAAAAAAACCCAAATTCAGATAATCAACCAAAATACGAAATTAAAATTTAAGATCATAACTTACTTGATAGGGCAAGTAATGAGGGTGAAATTACACTATAAAAGGACCCAAAAACTGATCTTTAATCCGATTCTCGACCCGGAACCTCCAACCCAAAAACACAATCTTCCTTCGAACAAACCCACAAAACCGAAAAGTGTTGAAGAAGAATGGTGGTTGATGAGTGATGATAGTTGATCAAGAATTTAGTAGCTTTTAATGGTGATTGAAACGAGTTGAAGAAGAGGTAGAAGATGAAGAATATGAAGCTAGGTGTCGTGGGTTTTGGGAGTTAGAATGCAGTACACCATTCTCCTTTTCTTTTCTTTAGTTTTTTTTTTTCTTCCTCTCTTTATAATAGTTAGACAACTCTATTAGGGTGTTTAACCTAGGAAATTTAGGAGTTAGTTCTTTGACCACTTTTAAGATAAAGTCAAATGGGAAACAAAAATATATTCAATAAAAGGGTATTTTAAAATATATTTTTTTTATAAATTAAAATAATATAACTAATTACTAATCAGGTATAAAAATACGGGGTGTTACGATTATATAACGTTATGTGGATTTATGAAGTTAAAAAAAGTTGGTTGAGATGGTAAAACAAATTTTATCTTTTGAGAAGTCGCGTGTTAAATCCCAGTGGCAAACAATATTTATTTTGTAAGATTACGTAGCAATCTACGTGCGCGTAAGATGTACGTGACGTACGTGGCGCGTATATAGTGAATAGTGTACGTTATTTTGATAGGAGCGTCTTTTAATATCTTTTTTTTTTTTTTTTTTATTTTTGGGAATAGGTATCTTTGTTATTTTATTATTTTTAAGTAAAAAATATATTGTGTCTTGTTAGATTATGGCGTGTAGTTTAATATCAAATTTTTATAATTTTTTTGGAAATAAGAGATATTAGGTTAAATAATTTTTGAGTAATGTAAATAAAAAAAAGCGGGTATTAGTATAGATACCAACTCTTTATAATTTTTTCTAATTGAATAATGTTAGAGGTATAAATGGTCAAATATATTAGTATAGATACCAACTCTTTATAATTTTTTCTAATTGAATAATGTTAGAGATATAAATGGTCAAAGTAATGTATTGACAAGCGTGAAAGTCAAAACATTTGATGTTATGGTTTTATATAGAGTTTTAGGTGCACTAAGGTTGCATTTCTAGTTCATATTAGAGCATTTAGGTGCATATTTGCATGATTTACTCAAGTTTTGCTCTACTACTCCCCGTTTGCGTGTTTCGATGATTTTCAGGTTATTTTGATGCAAATTGATTATGATTATCTAAGATCAAGCCTATTAATCATTGAGGATGAAGATAGCATGCACAAGGATCACAATGCATCCGTTTGGGACAATTTCGAGTTAGAATGAAGCAAAGCGTTAGTGAAAGAAGTGCTAAAACTGACACTTGTTCACTATTTTGATTATAACTTTTGATAGAAAATAGATAATCAAGAAATTCCAGTTGAGTTGGAAACTAGACTTTAAGGGCTTTCCAATGATAGGTCACACGCCTGAAACGGACTTCTGGTTTGAGAGATACGTCCTTCGCAAGTTGGCGCATAATCGCGGTTTTTCCGCCCGATAAGGTCGGGCGGTTTTATCCCGATCGGGCCCGAGAACATATTCATCGGCTGCGTTCTAGAGTTGAAAACAAGAGGAAAAGACTCCCGCTCGATGGGATCGGGGCAAGCTTGCCCGATCGGGCGGGTAGTCCGTCATATTCCAGAAATAAAGAGCTTTTCGCCCGATGGGGTCGGGCAGTTGACCCGGCACGCGTATTTTAATGATTTTTGGGCTATTTTCGTATTATTTTTCCTTTATGTTTTAGGTTTAGTATAAATACGAAAATCAGAACATTACTAAGACATCTTTTATTCATCTTTATTTAGCTATTATTTTTCCTAGTTTTCTCTAGAGAATTATTGAAGAACCCTAGTTTACTACTTTTCGCTTTGGATTCAAGATCAAACATTTGGATTACTTGCAAGTTCAATATAGTTCTTCAATTTGGTAATTTTCTTTATTGCTCTCTTTATTATCGATTAGATTAATCTCTTAGTTAATTGCAATTATTCCTAGTATGAACTATTATATTGATTTTGTTATTGTTTTCATAAACATGAGTGAGTAGTTTTATTTCTAGGATTGTGGGGAGCTATGTATGCAATGAGGGATTGATAGATTAGTATAATTGCCTTTTATTTAAATTGTTTCTTGTGGTTGAATCGTTCATGCTAGATTTATAAATTTGGCCGATTTGTATTTCTACTATCGCAATCTTGAATACGTTTCGAGAGGAGAGATATCGTATAAGCTTTCAATCATTAGGCGAGTGATCCTTGACCATACGGAGCGGCTAGGTGATATTTGAGAGAGGTAATGTTCGAGAGAAATTACATGTGCCATAGATAAAGTGACTTGTTAGGTAGTTGTTATTCGTCCCTGATTTCCCGAATTGTATGCATAGTGATCCATAATCCTAGTTCTTTATTAATTGATTCATTCCCTCGTATTTAATTCTGTTATTTGTTTTAGTTTAGTCACACAACCATCTTCATCGATTTAGTTAGTATAATATTAGAATTCGTATACAATAGTATAACTTTCTCCTGTGGATTCGATCCGACTTCCCGACTACTAGTTAGTGGACCTTAGGTTATTTTTGATTAGGTGATACGACTTTAGCTTTGTCAACATTACAATTATAAAAGTATGGAGGAAGTATCATGTAAGTCTTTAGAGGATAGTACCATTATTAAATTTTACTTACATTAAATACTTACATATATTATCTCCCTCAGTCCCATAATATAGTGCTTACGTTCTATTTTGGGTGTCCCAAAATATTATGCCTACTTCATTTTTATTAATTTGTTTAGACTTAATTATATCCTCAACTTTTACACAAATTTTCCAAAGTATTCATACCTTTTCTTTCAAAATGTGTGCTTCAATTTATTATTTTGTACCATTCCAAGGAAAATTGATTGTTTTTGAGTTTTTTTAAGGAAAAAGAAAATAAATAAGTAGTTCCAAGACCAAAGTACTTCATTAAATATATAATTTTTAGAATCCTACTACTCTCTCCATTCTCTAATTAATTACCGTGAAAAAAAAGAAGTAAGCACTATATTATGGGAGGGAGTACTACCTCCGTTTCAAATTAGATGCTACACTTTGACATTTTACACTATTCACAAATTTCACTTTGACCATCGTTTGTGATTTATATATGAATAAAAATATAATCATGTGAGATCTTGATAGATTCGTCTTAATATTTTTTTTAATATGTACTTTTTATAATTTTTACAAATACAAAATTAGAGATATATGTTCTCAAAGTTTTGTATTGGCATGCGTAAAAAGTGCAAATGTAGCATCTAATTTGAAACGGAGGTAGTATAATTTTTAGCTACTTTTTAATCTTTTGAGTTCAACTTTCTAATTAGAGTGATGGCCCATATCATACATGAATTAAATTGCGAGAAGCGATTAATAATGGAAAAAATTGATTTAATCGGTCTCGGCTTTGGCCGTCGACAAAAACGGTCCCATTATCGTTTTTAATTCTTGGTCCCAACTTTAACCCCCCTTTACATTGGTGGTCCTAGTGGACCAGGTGACTTGCTAAACGGGTGAAAAATCGAATTAACCCTTATTTTCCCTTTTTTTATTTTCACCTATTTCTTCTACATTCTCTTTCGGTCTCTCTCTCTCCTCCCCCTCCCCTCCTTCCTCTCTTTCCCCTGCCACCCCACCACCATCTAGCCACCATTGCCGCCACTGCGGCCCCCGTCCCTGTCCCCAACCCCACCGCCGACCCGGTCCACCCAAAGCCTACCCCCGTCCTCCGGCCCACCCGTTGCCCTATCCCCAACCAGCCCCCGCCCCGCCCCCCCGCGCGACCTTCTCCCAACCCCCGCCTCGCGACCCCAGAAACCCCTCTACTACGCCGCTCACCCTCAGGCCTCCAATCCCGGTCCCCCGTATCCTCCCCCATTCGCTCTCGCCTTCTCTTAGAATTTCGGGTTGGTTTCGAAGTTGGTGGAGGTTTTCGAGTGTGAGGCGGGTGTGTCGATGGTGATTTCGGGGGTGGGGGGAGGTGTTTCGGGGGTGGGGCGGGTGTAGCGGGACACAAGTCCACGACATTAGCCATCAAAGGTATCGGTATCGGCATCAAAGGGCGGGGAGTGGGTGGGTCGGGGCGAAGGGAGTGCTTTTGGGGGAAGGGGTATCGGTGGCGGGGGAGGGGACGGGGTTTTGGGGACGGGGGAGATGGTGGTGGGGGAGGTAAAGGAGGTTTGAGGACGGCGGAGAGGGTGGTGGGGGAGTGGTGACAATTAGGGGAGGTGGGTGAGGGGGGTAGTGTGGTGGAAGAGGAGGGGTTGGGTGGCGGGGAGAGGAGGAGGAGGGTGCGGTGAAGGAGGGAGGGAGGAAAGAGGAGGAAGAAGATAGAAAAAAAAGATTTTTTTTTTAGCAAAGTTTACCTTGCTACGCGGAGTTGGAAACTTCTTTGGGGCTGCTATTGTAAAGGACCCCCAAAAGTTGGGACTGAACAATAAAAAATAAAAGTTAGGAGTATTTTTGTCAGGGCGCCCATAGTTGGGACTGATTAAAATAATTTTTCCATTAATAATACAACATTCGATTGCAAATTATTATAGGTAGATTACAAGTAAAATATTAGTAATTTCAACTATTTTTCATTGTATCCTCATATTCCTATCTACCATGATTGCATATAAAACTAGTATTTGGGCCGGGTGTTGCCGGGTGGTATTTTTTCGAACTTAGTATGCATTTTTTTCCATTCGCATTAAAATATAATAAAGAAAACTCAACATTTAAAAGGTAAAAATATAATAATGTGGACATTTTAAGCATGATTAAAAGTTGGTTGAGATGGTCATTGTGCTATATATAATAGCAAGATGTCATAGGTTCAAATCTTATTGCAAGCCGATTTACTTTTATTATTTGACATGATATATATACATTGGACAATTCTAGTGGAGTAAGAGAGGTGACACGTGGCGTGTATACGTTGTTGGACACGCCTTTTAATATATTAGTATATATTATGATAATGATGTAACTTAGCGAGGCAATAGAAGTGCCATATGTTGAAACTAAATGAATCTATATATTATTACATTACAATAATCTATGATAAGACGGGGCGACTTTTTACCCTTAAAAGATCACTTCTATTATAATTATAAGTGACCCCTTTAAAATATAAGATTACATCTTTTCTAAAGCCGACCCCTTCAATATAAAAAACAACCTTTTTATGACATAAAGTAAGGTAGACTTACAATAATTTTTTTATAGGGGATATATTCTGTGTAATTAATTATCTCATAGCAGTCTCTCGGAAGACAAAATGTATAGCGGTAATAGCACGACAATGTCGGAGATCACCCTTTGCCGGTGTAGCGAGTGACCTAATTCTACTTTTTTTTTTTTGAAGCAATACCTAATTCTACTTTTTGGTTAGCGACAAAGCCGTTTAGGGTTTGTAAATTCTATTTTTGTTGGAAACTTGTAAATTCTAGGTATGCTAAGAAGTACTCTTTTTTTTTTTTTTTTTTAACTTGCATCATTTTCCACTTATGAAAATAATAGATCACTTGCATCATTTTTTTGGGCGATAATTATGGAGGTGGCAAATGGACTGTTTTCGATACTCGCCATAATATAGTCGACCTCATACCCGTTTTCACTGAAAAACATAACAACACATACTAGAATCGAACCCCACGATAACTCGAATTTGAAAGCAACTAAACTTGAGTGGTTGTTTGGTATGCGGGAAGAAACACATGCAATGGAAATTTCCATGAATTTTTAAGGCGGTCGATTGTTTGGTTAGCGGGAAGTAAGAAAAATGGGGGAATTTAAAATTCCTGGAAATTTGTAATTCCCACAAAACGTGGGAATTTATTGACCCCTCCCCCTTGGTCATTTAAAATTCATGGGAATTTCAAATTCCTTGATGGTAACCAAATAAATTTTAGTAAATTCCTAGGAATTACATGAGGGAATTAACTTCCCATGTATTATAACTTCCCACGGGAATTAAATTCTTGTATGTACCAAACAACCACTAAATATGACTCGTAATACCCGAAGACAACTTGAATGGAATCTACATGATCCATAATCGATCCAGAAAATACATGGCATTGTGGTTGATTTCATCCATTTCTTATGACTTCATCCATTTCCTTTTTCTTTTGGTTAATTTGTGGTTTATTTCTTTGATTGAAGATGATGTCAATACATGGCATTGTGTATCATCACAAATTATGGCGGGAAGAATTATAGATAGTGGAATATCGCTCATGATTGCTTTAAAAAGGATCTAACAAACTATTTATTCCAACAAGATGCATCTTTATTTTAGGGAGCTCATTTCCTAATTTACTCCACGATTAAGCGTGCTTGGTGGGAGTAGTCCGAGGGATGGGTGACCTCCGAGAAGTTTCTCGGGGTGCGCATAGTGAGGATAAAATGCGCTTTGGAAGAACGTGTATTGGTTATTGAGGACGGTTGTTGGCCCCGGATGCGCATTGGTGACGATATACTCGACTTCGTATGGGTCGGGTGTTACGAGATAGGAAGAAGGATTAACTTGGCAAAAAAAATCATTTTAAGGCCAAGCAAAAAAAAACCAACTTGAACTAACCCGACCACGACATTGACCCGATAAACTAAACATGCATCGGGATCCTTTTCTCTCTTTGTGGACATCAATTATTCACTTTGATCTATAAAAAGAACATATAAATAGTCCGTAGTACGTAGTCTTCACATATTTGATGTCGTAGATGTGAAAATAAGTTTCTTATCATTCAATAAGCATATTGTATTTCATAAAAAATGGGGACAATATAATCCTTAAGTAAGGGCCATCCTATCCAACTTTTGGGCATTAATATCTCTTTCATCTCCTTGGTTCTTGTGTAAACACAAATGATGCAAGTAAAAAAAAACGTAGAAAGTAATAACGGTAGCTATTTACGCTAAACGAAATGCATACTAAATATCATTCAATTTAAGAAAAGGAAAAACAAAAATATAAACATTTGTATCGGTTTTGTCGAAATAAAACGACGTTGTAGACCTTCGTCCAACTTCGATTCGGCAAACGAGACGAGTTAATAATGTAAAGGAAAAGATGGCGTTGTGGCTAGTTGGCTACATGGGGAATAGAGGCTGTGAGAGGAAAAGATTTTATTATAGGATTTTCTATCATTAGTAACGTGGCTTTTTTTTTTTATGTTTATTAAATGCTTTTTTTTTAAATCGCAATCGAGATGGAAACTCCAACATGCTAGTATTCTAAAATTCTAATAATTTTAGGCCTTATTTAGTTAACTTTCTCGGGAAAAAATAAAAAAGAATATATGTATATAATTCTTTAAAATCGCATGGACAAGTCAATCCTATTATAATTTTGGCTTGGCGCGATCCCGGTTTATCAAACGTTAGCGAGTCGGGCTAGGCGCCTCCATCAATTATTTAATTTCTAAAAACGTCGGTTCGCCCTCGGTTCTTAACAAGCCTAGCGGATTTTCTCATCCATTATCGGTTTATAACAAAATCCTAATAAAATAATAATTTTAAGTACGAATTATTTTACGGTTCAAATTTCCTTAGGGGCTAGGGCAATAGAACTAGGGTTTTCAATATCATGCACAATTTTTTTTCGTTGTCCCTTTTCAAAATTCAAATTTAATAATTCTCACAATATTATGATAGAAGGGATTGAGGATATGTGGATATAAATATGACCATAACATATGTGCCCTTTCTTTTGTACCGCCGCTACCTTACTGCCGCCTTCATCTCTTTTTTTCTCTCTCCTCTCTCTCTCTCTCTCTCTCTCTCGTGCCTGCTACTTTCACCTTCCCCCACCCTCTCCTCTTTTTCGATTCCCAGGTTTGCTCTTCTCTCTCTATCTTCATCTTCAATTTCACTGTAATATTTTCCGTCGTTTTTTTCTTCATCTAGTATATTTTTGTTGATGAAATCATCGAATTGTAGATCTGCTATTTCATGATGTTTTTGGTCCGATGTTCGATTGATTCTTTTCTTCCATAACTTTTTGTCCGATGTATGATTGATTGTCATCGATCTGCGATTTTTTACCTAACTTTATATTCGCATTGATTTTCGCAGTTGTTATCGTCTAAATTAATGTTATTTGATTTAGCTGTAATCTCTTTTGACATCAAATTAGGGTTGACTTTCTGATGTGTATCGAGTATTGATTTTTGCTTCTTTAATGTGTATGTTGGAGTATTAATTTCGCCATTTACTTCACTGTTAATTTTTGCTATCTGAAATAAAAGTAAGCGAAAATTTGAGCTGTATTACTAATTTAAGCGCAGTTTCTGCTTATTTAGGGTTCAGATAATCGTATGGACCTTTTTTTGTGTGAACTAAGCGATGTCTTTGATTTGTTTAATAATAGCTGTTTATAGGTAATCTATTTTGCTATAAACAAATTAGATTATTAGGTAGCTGTTTATGCTGCTGAAAGATTTATCTTAGCTATACTGTTAAACATAATTTGCTTTCCAGCTTTTATATAAGTGAGCGCAATAATTTTTCTTATTGATGCTGGATGTTGCTTTTCCTGAATGATTGGTTGATTTTCGGGTTTTGAGCAAATGAATTGCTGAACTTGTATGATTTCGTGAACATTCCCCTGTAAAGTTAATAACTATCTGAAATAGCTGAATATTCGAATGCTGTGCTTAGTAAACATGTGTTCTTTGGTGGTGAATTGGTGATGTTCTGTTTTAGTAATGTATTATATTTTCCTTTCGCTAATGATTTTGTAATACACCTGTGGTGCTATTTTTTTGTTTGTTTACAGTCTTTTTGGTTTTGATTCTCCTGTCATTGTTTCACTCTTCCGTGATTTCATCTCTACTGTTTTTATGTCCTACTGCTTACAGTTTGTTTAAAGGCTGGTTGTACTGGTTTTGATTGCGTAATCAACTACCATCTTTTTTGTTACTTATCTGGCATTGCTTTCTGTAGGACTGGCATTAGCCCTGCTGTAGCTGCAGTTCGCAAAAGTGGAGTCCGAATCATTTTTTATGTCTGAACGAGCATCTCTTTTCTTGTCATCAATTGGTTTGCTTGGAGAGTATTGCCCTACGTTAGAAAAAAGGATAGTCCTATCTCAGGAAAATTAAGTTGTATGCATATTGGGAATATTGAGGACTATTTTCTTAATCGTCCAGGTTGCAATTTTATGCATCCTTCTTTCCTTCCGATATCAGCTCTTGCTTCCACTGCTTCCTAACAAACTTCTATCAAGTTAACACTTCATAGAGCAAGATGGCACTGCAGAACATTGGTGCTGGAAACCGTGATGATGCCTTCTACAGGTACAAGATGCCAAGGATGATCACGAAGATTGAAGGTCGGGGAAATGGCATCAAAACGAACATTGTCAACATGGTTGATATAGCAAAAGCGTTGGCTAGGCCTGCTGCCTACACTACAAAGTACTTTGGTTGTGAGCTTGGAGCGCAATCCAAATTTGGCGAGAAGACAGGGATCTCTCTTGTCAATGGAGCTCATGAGACAGCAAAACTTGCTGCACTTCTTGAGATTTTTATCAAGAAATATGTTCAGTGCTATGGGTGTGGCAACCCTGAGACAGAAATTCTGATAACTAAGACTCAGATGCTACAACTCAAATGTGCTGCTTGTGGGTTTGTGTCTGATGTGGATATGAGGGACAAGCTTACGACCTTCATTCTTAAGAACCCACCTGAAGTGAAGAAATCATCCAAGGACAAGAAAGCCATGAGAAGGGCAGAGAAGGAACGTCTTAAAGAAGGTGAGGCTGCTGATGAGGAGCAGAAGAAATTGACGAAAAAGACGGAACTAAGCTGAAGAAGTCCTCCAAAGAAGTTGCATCTAAACCAACCAAGAAGAAGACCCAGGGGTCTGATGAGGATCATTCTCCTACTGCAAGCCAGGCAGATGATAATGTACCTGTGGCAGCTGTTGATGATGATGAGGAGGAGGAGGATGATATTGAATGGCAGACTGACACATCTATGGAGGCAGCGCAGAAGAGGATAAAAGAGCAGCTTAGTGCTGCGACTGCAGACATGGTTATGCTCTCAACTGAAGAGAAGTCCACTCGGAAGAAGTCCCCGCCTCGAAAAAGCAGAACCCGAGGTCAAAGCTGAATCAAATGGCTCTCTCTCCTCTGACCCACAACAGACCCTTGTTAAGGACTTGAAGGAATACCTGAAGATGGGTTGTACTGCAAGCCAATTGAAGACTCACTTGGCTTCATGCTCGGGAACCACCCAAGAGGTAGTGGATGCTCTGTTCGAAGCTCTCTTTGATGGGTTGCAGAAGGGTTTTGCTAAAGAGGTCAATAAGAAAAAGAATTACATTGTTGCTGCCCTAGCTCATGCTGAAGGTTCGCAGCCAATCTTGTTGCACGCTATTGAGTCTTTCTGTGGAAAAGCAAGTCCCGATGCTGTTAAGGAGGTTGCAGTTGCTCTGAAGTTTCTTTATGATGCTGATGTGTTGGAGGAAGAGGCTATCGTTGATTGGTATGAGCAGGGATCGACTGGCAACAACCAGGGCGCACCTGTTTGGAAGTTTGTTAAGCCCTTTGTGGAGTGGCTCCAGAGTGCAGAGTCCGAGACCGAGGAGGAGTGATTTTGATATCCAGTTTATCCAATATTATGCATGTCTATTTCAGTTATTTTGAGTATTTGGAATATTGAACTTTTAGATGGTGGCTGGAACCTATTCAGCTGGAAATGTGGTGTTTCAGGTTGTGTTGTCTGTGTGCCGTATTTGTTCGTTTTGTGATTTAGACCGTGTTGATGTGTTGTCATTTGGTATTATCTTAGTGAACAATTTGTTGGTACTTTGGTTTGAATTTATAGCATGATGCCATGATCTAATTATTGTCATTACTGATTCTGAGTTCATTTCAGATTTGAGATGCCATTTTTATTATTTGGGCGATTTTCCCTGGCTAAGATAAAATGCTCAAACTAATTTAATGATTTTATAAATTACTACCGTAGTAGGGCTGTTCAAAGACGGGGGTCGGACCGGAACGGGCCGGGCCGGAAGATCGGTCGGTCCCGGTCGAAAATCCCGGTTCCGGGTTTCCGGTCAGTCGGTCCAAACCCGGAAAATTCCGGTCGGCGGTGGGACGGAATTTCTGATTTTTAGTAAAAATGAAAAGTTTATATGTTAAAAAAGTTTAAAAGGTAGTAAAAAGTTAGAAATTTAGTACTACTATTTATAAACTTTAGAAATATTGTTATTAAAATTTTAATAAATCTAATTTATAAATATTTTTAAATCAAATAAAAATATTTTTTTTTTTAAAAATATAGATTAGGTCCAGCAGTCAAGGCGGACGGCGGAGTGGGTCCGGACCGGACCGAAAAATCGATCGGTAGTAATTTTATTCGGTCCCGTGGTTCGGTCGGTCGTCTACGTTAAGTGTAAGTTAGTGACATAATTTTATAGTATATACTTGCAAATTGCAATAGTGCCTTTACTTGAGTTGCATTGCCATTAGGACTAAGATAGGGTATATTTGGAGAGGAATTTGTGACTTGTTTGTTTATTCGGAATAACACGGGGTTAATCTTAATCTGAATATTTTGTTATCTCAAGGATACCTTAAAAATTATTCTGAATAATCTTTTCCTATTTGTTCTCTTTGTCTAACTTTACTTTTTGTAGAATTTTCTCGTTGTGGTTTCCTTTTCGTGAGGGAAACTACCTGTAAAATATGCCAATTGTGTTGTCAAAGTTCTCTTCTGTCTATGGCTTGTTTTCTATTATTCTTTGAAATCTAAATTAAGATCTTATTCCGATTGTTCGTAATAAGTTGGGTGCACTTTCAAGGTTCATGGCTGGCTTTTTGGCACGAGTGCATCTTGCTGTCCACTAAAGGCGTACATTATTCAATTACTTAATTTGTGACTTCGAATTTTCCAATCTTCTATATATGTGTTAAAGATACCCTGATACCCATGCCGAGCTCTAATCAGGCTGGACCAAGTAACTAATGAAATAAACTTAGTGGCTGAGCATTTATGTACTGGTGGATAAGATATTTTCTACAGGGTAAGTTTATATGAAATGGATAATGACAATTTAATTAATGAGACGTCGTAGTGATTATTTTAGCTTAAAAGTGAAAGTATGTCATTTTGAGGAATAATATTCAATGTCTCATAAGTCACAATATAAGGTATCGTGAGATAGACTTATTAACGTGCTTAAACTACAAATATTTTATGTAGGCGGTGCGTCTGCCTCAGACATTTTCGGGGCCCGGAGCGAAAACTAAAAACGGACCCCTAAAACGGAGATGTATTTACCGAAATTTGCACTTGATATATTGGAATTTTACCCCTTATATATTATTGGAAACTAACTTAAATTGTAGGAATTTTTTTTCTGTCCACCGTACCAAAACACCGGTCACCAGAAGAGCTTGAGATGGGAGAAAAGGGAGAGGGCAAGATATAAAATTGTTGGCATGGTTGTGGGTTTAACTAGGAAGAACAAATAGGGGAAAATTTATTAACATTAAGAATATTATGATTCATAGCTATAAGAATTGGTAGAGAAAAAGTTGAAAAGTAAATAAAGTGAGAGAAAAAGGTTGAAGATGGAGAGAGTTTACTTAGAAGAAAAATCTACCACACAAAAAAAAAAAATTAATTTTTCCCATTTTTCCAAAGAGGTGTGGCCCAAAAGAAAGGGGGCCCGGGCGTCGCTCAGGTTGCTTCCCCCTATTAGCCGCTCTCGTATGTAGGATAAGTCATTTACTCAAATTTGCTAATGTTATGTGTAGTGTCAATTTGGTGTAAAAAAGTGTTTATAAAAAAGAGAGGTTAAATCATTTATCTATATAAGATTTTGGTGGATTTGTGATTTTAGTATCTTTCATCCATGATATAGGCCAAGGGTTCGAGAAAATAATGTCGATAAAATTTCTAACACATAACATAAATTTAAAAAAAATAGATTATTTACCAGCTCAACCGGAACCTTAATAATAATACTACGTGGTCACTAGAAATGGAATGTGATAGGTAAAATATGGGCTAATGGAGTGCGATGATAGATAAAGGGTGGAGTGTGAAGAGTGGGGACTGGGGATTAATGGGAGTTTTGGAGCAATAGGAGCAACGCAGACTCTACTTAGATAAAAAAAATTACAATGCCTTAGGAAAACCTTTCCCTTGTCCTTTAGTAGTATTTCAAGTACCAAAAAACATTTACAAAACCAAAGAACAACAATATTAACCTTCATGTTGATCTTCAAAGAAGCGTCTCGACAAACGTGAAAAGCAAAATAATGCAATTTGATAAAACAGAGGAAGTATTTGACTATCACTACATGTGCAGGGGTTTCATAAAACATTTCTAGAATGTATAGCCAAAATATGATTCTGAAATTTCTGTCAGAACAAGTTTAGCTTGTGATGCAAAAAAGAACAACCACTTGTTCCATTTCATATCATGAAATATTGAAATGTAGTCTAGCATTATGAGATGTAAAATAAAAATGAAGGCGACACATCAATGATCAGCCTAATAACCCAATTATCAAGAAAATAAATGAGATTTTTACATTAGACTAAACCTAAAACTTTGTGCAATCTTTACATTAAGTTACACTTGAAAAAAATTGCTCTTGACAGCCATTTATGTACATGACTCTTGATCAATTTGGAAATATATGATGAAGAATATGGCTTAACAGAATTGCTTCCTGGGGACTCTGACCACTCATCCAGACTTTGAAATCAAGCGGGAAATAGTTCAAATCATTCCACCGCTTTAGAGACGTCAAGGAAAACGGTCCCTGGACTCTGCCCTGAGGATCTAAGTAATTCCACAACAACTGTTCGGTATGAGGTGCGGAGATTTGGGTCACACCATTAGGAGTTTCCTGCACTTCATCATCATCATCACTCAAGTCAATCACCTGCACTTGAGTCCCTGCCGCTTCTTTTGAGCTCGGGAGCTGTACATGGCCATTGCTTTCTCGCCTTAACTCCGTGTTTGGATTGACAGCATGATTTAGGTTAAGGAAATCTGTATCACCACCATTGGTTTCTACTCTAATTGCTTCAGTTTTAGGAGCTTCATCTTCCTTCGGTGCCAAGGAATGAGCATGTCCATTGTTTACTGCTGCAAAGGTATATGTTTCCAGCTGGTTTCTTTCTTCAGGGCTAAAAGGATGAGCATCACCATTGCTTCTTGTGCTAATTTCCGCTGCAGCTGCAAAACATAGTCGAATTTGGTCAGCTAAAGAAACAGCCCGTGAAGTACAACAGAAAACATCCTCCTCAACTGGTCAATGATTGATTCAAGAGGAGCGCTAATAAGAAAACATAAAAATACTACAGAATTGGGCAACCAACAACTTAGCAAGGGAAGGAAGATGAGACCTATGTTACTCCGACACCTTCATTTACCTCAAAAACTGGGTGTCGTGTCATGTCCGACACGATACTTCACTTGGATACTTCATTTTAAACTAAAAACTTGACTTTTTTCTACAAAATAGCCGAGTTGGACGCTTAGACACATGTATCCGAGTAGACACTTAATCCGTGTCTGAGTAACATAGGATGAGACGAGCAAAATAATAGTATATAGTTAAGGCTGAAGATATCCTATTCCAGAAGAACCAACCCGATATGCTATTATGCTTAAAAAAGGAAGAAAGATTAGGAGAAAAAGGAAAGACTAGCTGAGATATGATCATCCTTCCAATATCGCAACTACCACCACCACATAGCCATTCCTTAAGAATCTCGCCATTTGTGATTCTGGGATCACAATCATTGAGAAATCCCACAACAATACAAAAATTTCAACATCGTGAAGTCTACTTGAGAATTGCAATAATTGGGGGTTTGCTGGTCAGCAGAATCGTTCGCTATAATGTCTGGAAGTGGATGTCACACTTTTCTTTATTGTGAACAAGAATATTGTATCTTCAATCATAAATGCAAACCACTCAAATTCAATTGAATAGACTACTAGAACATAACATTCAGCAATTAGTAAGATTTCCATCACGAAAAAGGGAAAAGGAACAAGTTTATTACAGAGGAATTAAAAAGTGATACTCATCTAACCGGCAAAATGCTTCAAATTAGCTAAAGAAACAGATGAAGCATATAACAAGTTCTTGTCATTGAAGCATTTATGACTTGAAGATTATATCTAACCCAAAATATTCTAGCTTTCCTCCAGGACATTGATGATACATTAGAAGTCCTGAAACAAATTCACTAAGGTAGTGTTTGGATATAATCATTTAATTTCAAATGTTTCATTTCAAATCTGACATTTTAAATGCTGAAATTGAAATCCAAGGAGTAGAAATTAGATGAAATCCAAGGAGTAGAAATTAGATGCAACCCAAGGAGAGAGAAAATATTAAGAGAGCCAAGGAGTGAGAAGGGCTAGAGAGAGGAACTATAGAATGTTAAAGATTAGAATTAAGAATGACATCCCACCATATGTAATTTGAAATTCTTGAATTTACATAGTAATTTAGAGTGTTGTGGATTTGGATGAAATCCAATTCCAAATTCTTCAATTTGCCAAACACCTCATTTCCTCAAATTCCAGGATTTCAAATGAAATCCATATTCCCAAACACACCATAACATGATTTAAAGCCATGGACTCCAATAAAATTGGACAGAGCACAAGACATATTGATACTATATCACAGGCATGCATAATAACAATAAAATTTGTTGTCGAAATTTCGCATAATTTCCCAAAGTAAGAGCACCGGAAGTACGACATAAATTGAAGCCAGTAAGGGGGATGGCAGGAAGGAAGAAATAAGAACGACTTTTCACATTAAATCATGCTTTAGAAAAGTTTAAGAAGCAGATGTTACTTTAAGACATATTGATACAGTAAACACACGCATATGCAGCCAACACATAAATGACGGGTAATACGAACATAAAGTGATTCCGTTAGTTTGACTAGTACATCAAGACAGCTATGTGGATTCAACAAGGTCCTATAAGAGGTTTAAGCAAACAGGAGGGACATATGTGAAAGTGGAACAATGACATAAGGATCAATTTTTACGCCCTTGCTTTGTACAATCACTAGTATTAAAAAGGAAAGTTGAACATGATTAATCCCAATTTTCACTTGTCTTCTCAATATAATGCCAACTTTGAATTAATTTGGACTTTGCAAAACCATCTGAACTATTGTTTTTCTTGCCTTCGTTAATCTATTTTGGGTATGTGTATATATCAAAACTAACAATTCGATTTATATTGAGTAAATCCTCCCAAGATTTGGGATTATTTAGGAATAATCCAAAGTTAAGATTATTTTGAGAATATGGGTAATACTGAGATTATTGCAACGATATTGTGCTATCGCTTAAGTAGATAACATATATCATAGATTATTCCCATATAAGGTAATCGAGTAGAAGTTATTTTATTGGATACTTCTTATAAGCTGAAACGGAGATAATCTCCATTACTCTTTGACAAACATATTAAAAGACAATTAATCAATGACATGGTCATACAGCAATAGAATTGCATAGACGAGACATGATGAGATCAAAGATGAGAGTTGCATGATATATAAGAATTAATGGAAATACTGGATGACTTTATCACACAACATGTCTCGAGATGGATTAACTAACTTAAGCCTTAAGGAGGCCTTGATATAAGCAAGTGTAATTGACTTAACAAATAAAGAAGTGTAATTGACAAAGGTAGGTATGGAAATTTCTTAGACAAATGGAAACAGAATATGAACAACAATTAGTAAGGAGCTTGATTTTTCCAAAGAGAAGAGAGTAGCTGTAATCGAATTTGAATTCTGGAAAAAAAAGTGAAGGCCATCCTTTTGCCAAGTATACCATATAGTAGAAGATAGAGAGCTAAATATCCATTTAATTGTAGACTCTTACCTCTCAATTAAAGCCCATGGTCAGATCTGAGGATATGGTTAAGCAATATTGTCAATTAGATAATCTGCTAGTCGATCAATGTAACCAAGATCAGTGACGACTCACTCACCTGCTCCTTATTGAACAGTTTCTTCTATCCACTACTCAAACGCCAACCGGTCTATGCTTCTACAGCTATTGTACTACTTCACTATATCGAACAAAAAAAAGTTTTGTGAAATTTGGACCATCATCAGGATGGCTGATGTTAGAAGATTCGCCACCAGCAGAGTGAAAAATAAGGTAAAGGAATATTCCATAAAAGAATGTTGTCAAACTCTACAGGAGATCATTCTTATTCCTGAGACTAATTTTGGCACCATAAAACGTTAGCCAACAATCAATGCACCAAATGTACTTAGTTCGTAAATTGCATCAACAAGAGAGCGCAAGTACAATCTAATTCGACCATTGATTTCAAAAGATTCAAACCTCACAGAAAGATACTAAGATGTTATGAAGTAAGGAGCATAAGAGGCTAACCTTATCAATGACTTAGCTTCTATAATCTATATATGGACATCACATAAAACCAGAATAACTCAAAGCTCGATGGGATACACTGTCATATTTGGACATTGGGCACTAGTGAAATACATGTAATATTCTCATTTCTTACATTGTACTTCCTGTGAGAACATATTCTAAAGGGGGGCGGGGTGGATAGACGTAAAACTAAACCTAATTACTTGAGCAGTTGAAATGATAAACTCTAAAACCAAATGAAATCACTAAGCAACTGTGCGAGTTTGGATGATATCTACAGCTTATAGATGTATTCAGTCAAAACTGTAGCATATAGAGTGAATTGATAGATCATGTTCCACATTAAGCATACCCATTTTCCAATAACTTCTCAGATGAACGTTTACCTGTATGATGCATGACATCGATAAAGAGATGTAACTAACATTAATCATTACAGATTAGCAAGCTGTGAGCATATCCATACCTTACTGTATATTTTCCTTGGCTCAAAAACCACCAAATATAAATGCCACAGCATTTAAATTTTGCACATCTTCCCAAGACTAGTATTGAGATTTGAGTGTGTTGCATTTGTATAGTGTTTAAGTTAGTATGAAATATCCCTCTAGCCCACCTAATGAAGGGCCGATGCTAGGGCAAGCTGAAAGAGAAAAAGGACCACATTGCTACCATAACCTTAATCTTTTAAACACACCTCAACTTCCAGTATTATCACGAAAGACGTAAATTGTGATGCTTTGTCAAGTAACTCAAGCCATTTGGGATGCATATCTTTGGTGACTGGTATTTTACATGTTACTTCGTAAATTCCCCTCCCCCCCCGCCCCCCTCTATCTCTCCCTCTATCTGTCAATAGACTTCGGTTAAACATCAAATTACTGGTAGATGCTGTTGCTGTTAGGATTCCTATTTCTCAATGATATCACACGATCAAAACAATTGGCTGCTCTTTGGAAGAAGTAGCTGCTATATTCCTATTACCCAATTGTTATGAATGCCTTTTCCACATATTCTGAAGTTTCAGCCTCAAAAGGAAACTGGGAAACTAAATGCCAATGAGAACTAAATGAATTTGTCGTAACTTTGGCTACTTCTCGTCACCATAAGGCCACATAGGATTCAGAGAGATCATGGCAAATCAAAAGTTTGAGCTTCCTACACCCCAAGATGCACATTATAGGAGTAACCATAAATCAAAAAAGGAGATAGTAAGAAGAGATCAAACCTCTAAGCAAACTGGCCCAGTGCAGCATTAAAACAATCACATCTTACAAGCAAATAATTAAAAGTAACAAACCACAAAAGAATAGATTAAACAGAGGTCTTATGACTTGGAATTTCTCAACTCAAAAATGACATGAAAACAACATCGTCAACATGCAGATCGGAAAATTCTCACCCCTGGTATGGAAATCATAACTCACCAACAATTTGAAAACATCTAATCACCAGTAAGTATATTAGGATTTAGGAAGAGCGAAATGCAATACCGAGGCTAAGAAGTAACAAAATTCACGAGACCATCAATAAATGAAATGTTGTCTATTGAACTTTTAAAGTGTCAAGTGATCAGAAGCAATACCAAGTTTTAAGGATTTCAAAAAAATCACTGTAAGCAAATTAAATACTCCAAAAGATAGGACCTTAGACATGCTCTATTCTGGAGAGACACAAGGACTAAGTGCATACCTTGATTATCTTTCCAACTTTTGACCTCTGGATTCGTCATAACTCCTTTAGCTGATGAAGGTTCCCAGTCCCAATCAGCAGCTTTTGGTGAATCATCAGGAGCACAGTCAGAGATTGATTCTGGCCTCACTACTTCTGGCATCACCCTCGGAATCTCACTGAAGAGGCGTGATTGTTCGTCCGGTGACTGAAGCAGCTTCCTGCGGTCCAGGTACTCGGTCACTGTAGTACTAGTAAAGGGAAACCAGGGGCATCATAATTCATGAGCGAGCACATAAGACATTAGAGGTGCCCGAATTTGGTCCACCTTGCACCAAAATCAAATTCTTCTATTTTTGCAGAAAGTAAGAAGAAAGCAGAGTTAAAAATTGTGGAAGACAACTAAAGTAGTATCCCAGGAGTCCAGGACACACAATTCAAAACCAAGATGTCAGGTGTAGCATGCATGTTATATTTAACCATGAGTTACCATTAATGAAACATCAATAAAGGATATCTTTGTCGCCAACCCTTCTCATTTGCACGATCTATAAGCTTCTTGAGAAGCACAAGTTCTCTTGCAAGCCACTGCAATCAAGAAAAGACTTGTTAATATACTGAAACAATTGTCAGCTATATCAATAAGATAAAGACAAAAATCTCCAGAGTACATTTTCCCAGCTACCGAAAAACAAAATCAAGGCTTAGTGCAGACTAATATGGTTCACACTCGGCATGATAAACAAACAAGGCAGTTCACAAACACTGCAGTACTTTCAAAAACGATGATCCAGAAACATCAAATTATTTCATCTGCATGTGACCACTTAAGTATCCAACCAGGATGCGATATGTCAAACTCAGATAACCAGAAAATGAACATCTCACTTAAAAAAAAAAAACCTGAAACTACAATTCAAGGGCACAGTATTAACAATCTGTAAAGCAACTGATATAGAGTCATTCGCCTATCAAACAAAAAATAAAGTAGTCATTGGGTGTGAATATCACATAAATAGATCACCAAATAACCAATACTCTAAACTAAGCTTCTTAAATTCGTCAAATATTTAGTTTTTCTAGAAACTCACATTTCGTGATATGTGATTACAATGAGCTTTTCTTAAGCACAAAAAAAGCCTGACAAAATATTTCTGACTGGTCCGATGAAAATAAAGCATTTCGTGTCTCATAAAGAATATAATAGAACTAAAATTGTGATATGTGTTACCATCTTGATAGAAAGGATCTAAAAGAAATCCTTAGGGTTTCACTAGACTTCTGGATTGTGTCAGCAAGTTATAGATTTATTAGGCAATGTGCCATAGAAATGATTTGACTTCCGTCCATGTTAACCTTTTTGGATTGGATAGATTATGAAAGAAGACACAATTTAAATCTCCAAAACCACTAATAGTATCAGAATAGCAGGAAAATAAAAAAGGGATAAAGGAGACATAAAGAGGGAAAACAAAGGCCAAGTTATCTTCACTTCACTTTGATACTAAATGAAACTGATTTTTTCTGTTTAAAACTGGTTTTTGTTGATTAATACTAAATTTGCTAATTGAAACTGAAATTTTAATAATTAACACTGATTTTCAATGATTTTTATTTTAAAGGTTGAAGAGAACAGGACCAAAGAAGATGTGAAACAAAAGAGGAGCACTAGGGTAAAATCCAAAATTCTCTACTGAAGTTCCTGTAACTTATTTGGAAAACTAAGTACACATATTCAGAGATGGACTATTCATTTCACCTTGAGAATAAGAGAAATTCATGTTGGGTATACAACACCACAACTTGAGTAGGAACATTTAAACATATTTACATCCACATTGGAATCTTTACACCCAGTGCATTTAACATAGTTTTCAGATTAAGGAATCATGATTAAGTCCAAGTCCCAGACCAGTCTCCTTGCGAATAAATTACTTTTGAGTTAAGAAGAAACTATCATACATATTTCTGAACAATAAAAAAATCCTTCTTCTAAGGATCGGCCAGGCGTTAAAAAAAAAATAACATCAAGGTATTTTATCTAAAGTTTGGGGCCCAAGTTCTAACAAGTCCAAGCTAAATAAATAGCTTCTGTAAACTTTAACTAGAAGCATTTAGTTATGCCTTTGATACATTTCTGCATGTCTCTCTTTCTTTTCTAAAATCTTACATATAAGAATGTTAAACATATAGCGTTGACTCAACTTTCAACCAATTCCCTTGCACAACTATGTCTCATGTTAGGAGAAGATAAGAAGCATAGAAGTTGGAAAATGAGAGGATGTTAACATATTAAAGTAAAATAACTAAAATCCAGAAAGGCACCATGTGAAAAACATACACAATTGCTTCTTGCTGAAAATGTAAAAGCATGCTGACAATCAGAGAGCTGGGCGGTTCATCAGCAAACACCAAATTTCAAATTTATGAAGAGAATATATCATGGGACAAAACAGCTAGCAGTCAAGCAGCAAACCGACCAGATGATATATAACAAGAGGACAGTACACATACATGTTTAGTAATGTCTTCATGCAGAACAGCTGCTTTTTGTTCAAGTTCACCCTGTTCATGGTCAAAAGATTGTGAAAAGAAAAGTAACTAAGAAATTACTGCAGCAAAGTCATAAAGGCTGAAATTCTCTATGACAAATTGACAACATTGGAAAATGGAATGCAATCAAGAAGATATACAGAGAATCAACATGAATAACTTACAACAGTAGGCTGCTTCAGTAAACCATCTTTAACTCTGCTACGCAAATCCTCTATTTCTTCCTGCAATGACGGAAAGTATCAGCTGAACATATAAAAAAGGAAGGGGCTCTCCACAAGTTTTGTGCCACTTAATTAGCATTTGTAATTTGAAGCTCCAATTTACCTCAGAAAAATTATCATCTGAAATTTCAGATATGCTAATGTCATCTGTCATGCCTGAAATTTGCAGAAGGGTAGATGACCTTGTCTCACCAGCAGAAGCCACTTCCACGACACCTGTAAGTTATGAAGACAATCATTCTCGAATAATGCAAATAGTATTGGCTGGAGTAAATTAAAATTTTATTAAAAGAAATCACATAAAGGAGGTGCAAATCGAACTAATCTTCATTCCCATTGCATGTACATGAAGGCCCATTACCTGTGACAAGTTGAAGCTGATGAGAGTTTTTCTGGAAGATGTCATGTGGATCTGATTTTACCCTCACAAAGCTTCCAACAACTTTGCTTTCAAATGAATCTGAGTTGTTGAGATGCTCTTGTACCAAACTCTTTCTCAAATACACAAGCTTAACATTATTGGAATCAATAGCTGCCAAGCAGCTTTTTGAAACTTCTGGGGCCTTCTTCTTAGGCTGTACTTTCTTGTCTAAGCTCACAGTTTTCTGTTTTTTAGACATAGAAAAACCACCTACATCATTTTCATCAGAACTTCCAAAATGATCATCATCTGAATCATCTTGATTCTCGGCCAAGTGCGATCCCGAAAGCTCGTGTACCTTGTTCCTAAAGAAGGACTTCTTTCCAAAGAGAGAAAGCAACCTCTCATCGCACAGAACTCTCCTTTTGTTTTTCGGATGAGCAAGCTTGTTCTCATTAACGTACTGATTGATGATATTGCTGACATCATATTGGGAGAGTACCTTAGTGGTATCCTTGCCAATTGATTCAAGAAATCCTATCAACTCCCTCGAACCCCAACCCACAAATTCCTTCTTCCTTTTAATCTTCTTCGTTGTTCTTGGAGTAGAAGCTTGCTCTTTGCCTTCTTCAATCCAAAAAAACGGTGCTGGTTCAAAGTTAACTTCCATATCTGCTCCCTTCCCCAACAAAGTACACCCAGAAAAAAAAAAGCTCATTTATTGACCGACATTGAATTCGAAATAAATAAGAAAGGATTCAATTCTTCATACAATTAACCAAATATCCTCTAATTTCTTTCACAAAACACCAAAATTCAAGGCAAGAAATTATCATTGTTGACAGCAGCATCCCCATAAGGGTAGATTAAAAATGGCGCCAATAAATTTCACAGTTAAAAAAATGGTAAAAATTAATCTATAGCAATGCTGGGAAATCCAAAAACACAAACAAAAAATTAATAATAAATCCAATTTCTGCATGACCCAATGTTAATTCAATACTAGTATACTACCCAACAAAAACAACTTAACAAAACAAATAACTAACATACAAAATCAACAAATTAAGTGCAATTTCTCATGAGCAACAAAATTAAATGCAAAACCCAGAAAGCTAATTAATCTCTTATCATTCCTGCATTACTCAAAACAACCAAATTGTATGTATAGAACTATAGAAGGGTATAATTTATGAATAACTGAAAATTAGCAACAACAAAAAAAACATTGGCATTTGAAAATTAAACACAGCATGATGAACAAAAAGAGGAAGAGGGAGTGAAAGATAGAGAGAAGACTACCTGTGAGTCGCGATTGTTGAGAATTGAGTGGAAGAAAAAGGTGAAAAAGAGGGGTTTTGTTGGGGTTATGGGAATTGAGGTCTACAGATAGTGAGAAGTGGGAAATAGGAGAGAGAAAATGAGGGGGAGAAGTTGTGGTAGCGGAAACTAACGGACGCCTTTTGCCAAATGTATTGATTCTCCATACCCCCGGCGACCTCGTCCCTTTCCCATGTGTTGCTTATGTTTGATTTTCTCCCTAAAATAAATCATACTATTCAGATCAGATCAGATCAGATCAGACCACACCAGATCTCAATATACTTCGATTGTTTTCTTTATATTTTTAGATATAGCATTTGATTTTGTTAATACACTCACCTAGAAAGAGAATTGTTGCATCTGGAAAAAAAACGGAGTATGAAAATTTTATATGTAGATAATGTCTAAGGTGTGTTAAATTTTGCGGCCACATGTTAAATTTTGCGGTCAAATTAGAAGGAATATCCAAATAAACTGTTTTTAACTAAGTGGTTGTTTGGTATACACGAGAAATTTAATTCTCATAGAAAGTTCGATTTCCTAGGAAGTTATTTCCCTTATGTAATTCCTAGGAAATGACCTTCATATGTTTGGTTGACACCAAAGAATTTGCACTTCCCATGAATTGATGTGGGAATTTTGAATGACCAAGGGAAGGTGGATGAATAAATTCCCACGTTTTATGGGAATTTCAATTTCCCAAATAACTTTCATTGCCTCCATTTTCCCCAATTTCTGTCAACCAAACAACAATTCAATCACGAAATTATGAGAATTTCTATTGCCTATATAATTTCTTGTATACCAAACAACCACTAAGAGTATGATCAACTCTAAGCTATTAATATCAATTAAGTATGGAAAGAATCATTAAAAGTATAACAAATATGGAACTTAGTGATTATAAATTTATAATATCTCATAATGATACGATTCACACCTTTTACCCATTATTTTACTAACATAAGAGTATTTTAGTATCAATTTAAGGTATTATATCCCCATAAATTTTCATTACTCCTCTAGTACCAAAATAAATGAGACAGTTTAATTTTGGCACTATTAATTTGTCTCGCGTTGATCACATTTTTTACTAAAATATAAAAACAAATCCGAGTATATAAAAAGATGTATTTAGATTCATCTCAATGTATGTTTTCGGCATATCAACATTTCATGATTTTCTACAATTATTTGATGTAGTAATGATCAAAGTCGTGAATTACAAGTGTATAAGTCAAAATGCTCATTGCATTTATTTCGGGATTACGGGAAACTATTTTACTTGTCTTACCATTGAGCATCTTTGAATACTCCATTTGTTTCACAATATTATTAGAAGCTAAGATTGCATTAACAAAAAAAAAAGAGAAAGGGGTAGGAAAAGGAAAAAAGGGCCCCGTGTTATAAGCTAGAAAAACATAGAAAACAAGCTCGGATAAGGTCAATAGGCAAATGTTAACCTTATTGTGAATAATTATGAAACAAGAGGGTTTTGGTGGCTTATGGGTGGCTTTTGTCGAAGCAGGAGGAGGGTTTTGGTCTCTTATTAATAGTTTTTTTTATTGGCTTTTGGCATTTTTTGTGGTCCAGTAGCTCAAAAAAAAAGTGTTTGGTAAATAACTTTTTAAGTAGCTAAAAGCCAAATTTTTAACCAAAACTTGGTTTTAGTAACTTTTTTTCCCTTCTCTTTTGCCTTTTTCTTTCATTATGCACTAACACAACCACTACTAACAAGTAGAAAATAAATAATGAATAGTAACAATCAACCTAAATATTAAATAGCCAATGAAATTTAGTCGATCAAACCAATCAAGTAAACAGCCAAAAAACATTAACGAGACTCCCTCAAGGAGTATTATAACTTTCTTCTTTTTATATAAAATTTTCATCCAAAATACCTTCATTTCATACCAGATTTGGCATTAAATAAATTTAATTGTAAAACTTGCACATATGTAGTAGTAAAAGGTGGTAGGTCGTTTTCCCTCTTTTGATAACAAAGAGTAGGTGAATACTAGGTCCCATAACAAGTTATTCCCTATGCCTCTCAATTGAATTGCAACACTTTTTATGCTTACAATTTTAGCAGGTGGATAAAAAGTGGGGCATAGGTCGTATTAATTTTATGTAAAAAAATCGACATAAGATAGTATTGTTTGTATAAAATGTAAAATGTTTTAGTCATTTGATTGATAGGTAGGTGGGGTAGGTTTTCTTTATTGTTATTTTTTTTACGTAATTGAAATGATCGAATATAAAAAGATTTGCGTGTGAAGGGGTATAATAATACAATCACATTATCTTAATAGCTTTGTTTGGTTACTATAACTATTCACAAGAGGACAAATAACATTTTGTGGGATTCGAGTAGAGGTGATTCAAAGTAGTCCGACCATAAAAATGCTGAGGCTTGAGTAGAACTTTTGGACCCGGTCAAATTTTTAATTTTTTTGAGACAGGTTCTAGGCAGCTCAAAACTGGGCTTTTAGTTTTAAATGTGGTCTGCCTCGATTTTGGCCCGAAAATTGCTATATTTGTCCCGAATTAGTTGGATTGGAAACAAAATTTTGGCGCAAAGTCTAGCTTGGACAAGCGCGACCCGATATAGTGGGTTGATTTTTTTTGGATGCGATTTGGCCCAATATTTGATCCCCTTTAGATTCGAGAAAAAACCTTTGTTTTTTCCTGGGAACAACACAAAAATGCTCAAATTGTCAGGAGATAATATTTATAAGTCATTCAAAAACTTTTAGAAAGACTGATTGAATATAGATTAAAGAAATATATAACCATATTAGATAATCAATTTGAAATATGTTAAGACAATTTATCATATAGGGTGTTGCTTTTATAATACAAATGATGGGGTTTAAGAGATAGGGGGAGAAGATTCATGTTATTTTCATTGATGTATAGATGGCTCGTGACAAAGAATCAAGAGATCACCTGCTTTGATGGACAATGACAAGGTTGGGTATAACACATAATGAAATAAGTATATTGTCTTGGTTAACGATATGTACCAGGAAGGGAAAATAAAAGGCGCGACATGTGAAAAGAGTAATGAAGAGGACGATTATAGTGTATTAGGGATATGCGTTGAGTTATTTCCTCTTCGCAACAGATTTACATGAATGAAAGATCGCAAATTAGATCCTGGAATGGGGAGTAGGATGAGCATCCTACACCTTCCCCTAAGTGACGTCGTTTTATTAGTTTTAGGAGAGCCAAACATTTGGCTGACTTTTGGCATTATTTTGAAAGTGGGTCAGCTCTCCCATTTTTGAAAGTGGGCCAGCAATATTTTTGATGTACAAATGCATATGGTTTGTTGTACAATAATATACGAGTGTACATTTTGTATTTTTTCAGTGATCAAAGTAATGACCATCAATGTACATTGTAATTTATCCTTATTGCGTTGGTTGTTGTACCTTTTTTTGATTACTAGCTCTACCTATAGTTGCATTTCATATTGAATTGTACATATTGAATTTCATCAGTGAACAAACATCAACACACCAGTGTACAAAGAAATAAAGATTGCAAATTACTCACTTGACATCAGTTTCAGGAATTGGGTTACTTTCTGTCATTGTAAATTTTGATTTTGTTAATGAACAACCACGAAGCCAAGAATGTACAAAGAAACATAATAGAATAAAAGTATTCATTTGGCATCCTAGTTACAACAATGTAAATAACAAGAATGTACAAACAAACATCCCAGTAATGTACAATCAATTTCACTTAATGTACAACAATGTAAATAATAAGAAGTCATCAAATCAGTTATTAAATGGTGAAACAGTAACTGTCAAATCAGTTACTTTTTGAATTTTCGACATGTACACTGGAAGTAAGGGAATGTACATTGGTACGTCCAAATCAATTACTTTTTGCATGTTCATTGGTGCGTTTTATTCTTCTTGCCTTGCGTTTTGGAGCTGGTGTAGGATGCTCATCCTACACCTCATACCAACATCTACGGATTGATGAAAGATTGAAAGGTATTTAACTAGTACTCCTAATCATAATGATGAGTAAATAAGATACTCGAGTTTCAAATTATATAACCAGTTGGCGAAGTCCAAGATTGAACTAAACCCACTAATTTGTCCCAAATTCGAACCCTCTAACAAATACTATAATCCCAATATAACGTTATATGAATAAAACCTAAACTCTGAAAGTTCTTATTGTAACTTGATCTCAATATTACCTGAATAAAATAAAATATAAAAGTTGAACATAATTGTTGCTTTAACCTGATAACTTTATCTAAACTTGATTGAATCGGAAATTGACCCCGCTTTAAAGTTGACTCAATTCAAACTTTACTCGAATCAATCCGGATTCGGTTTGATTCAATCCAAACTTCATTTGAACCTTAAATAACCCATTTTAGAACCTGTCAAAAACCCCACTCCAATGAGCTTTAATAAATGATCCTCGAACCATAAACTAAACCACACCAAAAGACACATAGACCCAACCCAAGATGACTCGACTCGCCCTCAGATCGAGACATCGATGACCCAAACATTATACCAAATACCAATGTCTTGAAACTCTAAGAGCATGGCCACTCATGCCCCAAAAAAACATGTCATCCCTCTCTCTCATCAACTTTCTCTCTCATCTTACCAAAGTTTGTCATGCCTTATGACCCATAAATGCACCCCACTCATGACCCAAAAAAAAAACATCATCCTCCTCTATCCCACTTTTTACTATACTCCCTCTCATTTTCTCTCTCCTACATCTCTCCTACATCAATATATATTTATTCCTTTTGATATTTATAATATCATACAAGATTATAAATAAATTATTTTATATATTAACGACCCTAAATAAATTCATTTTGTAATAATTAAATTTGATTAAAAAATTATTCAATAATAAAAGATTCCAAAAACAATTATTCATGTGCATACAATGTAGAGTGAAAATAATTAATTTTAGAAGTGTGTCAAAATATAGCAAAATGGATGTCTCAAAAGATAGGACCATTGGTAAAAAAATTATTTTTTTTATTTGTATTTTTAAGTTATTCGGATTACAAAATTTGAATTACAAAAAATAACTTTTATAATCTTTGCACCGCCACATGTCCAACAAATGGTTGGGCCAGTCGTAAGATACCCGTCGTAGTTTAGGACTTTAGGTCATCGTAGGATAATCGTCGTGGATTGAGTCATAGGATGATCCAAATACAAGCATAAAAAAAATCATGGATGCAATGCAACCCCATGTTTTTTTAAAACAAGGTTCATGACTGAAATTGATGCCCAAATCATGAGTGGGCATGCTCTAAAGGCTGAAACGCAAAAGAAGAAATTTGTCCCGGCTTCACCTTTGACATTCCTCTTTTCCCTGACAAACAACAAATAGTTTGATTTTTCTTATCACCGGCGATTCACACAGAGAAGAGAGAGAGAGAAAGAAATTGAAGAAATGTCATTCTCATTCTTCAAAGCTCGCCCAAAAACTCCTCAGGAGGTAATGAGGGCCACCAAAGATAGTCTCTTGGCCCTTGACACTCCTACCGTTGCCGAAGTTAAAGCCCTTGAAAAGGTGATTTCCCCTTCTTTTTTTTTTTCTTCTTTTTGATCTTAATTATTTCTGGGTTAATCTTAATTTTGTAAAAAATTGTATATTTGTTGCTCCAATTTTGGTTTTGATGTCATTTATGTTGTCCCATACATTCACTGTGATGCATTTACTTGTGGGGATTTTGAATTTGATGCACTTTGGACAATTTTATGTTAAAAGTTTCTCAATATGTCTGGTAGTTTGAATTTGTTTCAATGTCTTATATTTGTGGTTAAATTTTGATTGTCTTTGACCTAGGGGAAGTGATGTGGGTAAGTTGTGTTTGTGAAATTCATCTGTACGTTAATGATTTTTTTCATTTTTACAAATTGGGTCTTTTATTAACTTGTTGAGATAATTGGTTGAATGTTTAACTTAGTGGGTTCTGTTTGTTTGCAATTCTTGATGATATGCTGTATGTCCAATAATCTGAATGTGAACTACTTTAACATAGTCGAACTGGGTAGAACTACTTTCTTTTGGTAGTGTTTCTGTCAAGAAACTTAAAGTAATGAAGAAGGAGATATCAACTGAATGCTGAGAGGGTACGAGAGCTCCGATGGGTCTTGACGCCGGTAGACCTGCAAAGCACACTAAAAAACTACCCCGGGAGTTTTTCCGGGAACGCCCCTCCGACGCTCAAGTCAGTAATTTAGGTAGAGAGAGAAAACAGTAATTGTAGAGAGAGATCTCTCACTTTTTAGGTGAGAATTGAATACTGTTGGTGATGGGACAAGCACTATTTATAGTGGTTGTGAATTCCAATAAATAAGGGTATTTAGGTCAACTCCAGCTGGTGGAGGATTGATGGCCCTAGAAGTAGGGGTATTTTAGTAATTTTGCTGGAGATGGACTGGTCCATGAATTGGGCCCAAACAATTAGCCCCACGCCGATTAATCGGAGCGAAAATCCGATTTTCAGGGGCGGTTGATTGGCGGAATAAAAAGAATTGCGTTTCCGTTTGGCTAGGCGGGGTCCGCAAGTTGTTGGAGCGAGTTTGCAAGGCCATAGGCAGGCCCTTGTACGCTGGCCGAGGCCGAGAGGCTCACTCGAGCTGAGGCGATGCAAGGAAATAGCCAAAAGGGGGGAAGGAGGCGAGCTGCGCCTAACGCGGGTGCAATGCGTGCCGCGCACCACACCCACGCGCAGCGCTTCACTCCCGTGCGCAGCGCAATACGGGCAGCGTCCAGCGCATCCCTTCAGCGTCCAGCGCATGGCCTGTCGTGTGACCCAGGCCGAGGCCCCTCGCCCATGGCCGAGGCGGTACGAGGCCGAGGCACTTGGGCTTGCCCGCAACACAGGCCAAGGCATGAGGCCGATGCACGAGGCTCGAGCTGAGGCCGAGGCATGAGAGGGGTGCCTCGCATCGACGAGTGGGGTCGAGGCATGTACGAGCTGGGCCGAGGCACGCGCCTGCCGAGCTGGGCCGAGGGACTCGCTCGACCGCAGCACGCGAGAGCTGGGCCGAGGGACTCGCTCGACCGCAGCAGGCAAGAGCTGGGCCGAGGCTGAGGAGCTCGCTCGAGCTGGGTCGAGGTACGCCCAAGGTGCTCGCTCGAGCCGAGGCCGAGGAGGGCGTGGGCCGCGGCTGAGGAGCTCGCTCGAGCTGGGTCGAGGTACACCCAAGGGGCTCGCTCGAGCCGAGGCCGAGGAGGGTGTGGGCCGCGGCTAAGGAGCTCGCTCGAGCTGGGTCGAGGTACGCCCAAGTCGAGCCAGGCCGAGGCATTCTCGCGTGCTGAGGCGGTACATGATAGCCTGATGTTTCTGGCAATTGTGAGCGGGATCCTGGCAATTTATGTTTCTGTTTGTATATGATTCGAATAGCTGTATGTGTGCTTTATGTAAATTATTGGTTTCTGTTTTATCCGGTGGCCGTGAAGTTTTTCATTGCAATCTTGTAGCGTGTCCCAGGCAATTGCTATCCTATATCTTCCGACATGATAGGCTGAGATTTATCTGTTTTTCCTTCTTGCTTGTATATTACTTCACATCATTGTTGTCCTGTGGGGACAAAACCTAGCCTTGTGAGAGAACCGTCATTCACTTGAAGTTTGATTTGCTAAGCTGTTCTGGATATTTTTTAGATTGGAAGACTTGTAATATCACATAAGCTGATCTGGACCAAAGGGAGGATCCGTCATGATTGGAAGACTTATATTGATTGACTGGCGCGACTTGTAATACAACCTGTGTTCTTTAATCTCTGTCTTGCAGAAGGGTGCTGGACAGTGAACACTGATGCAGTGCGGCTATCCGGAGTCCGGACATGGACAGAATTTGTAGTGTTGTGCTGGGGAAAGTTTAGTGGCATGGTTGAAAGTCAATAGATTTAGAAGATTGATAGAAGATGATGTGAGAATAGTAGAAGGAAGTTCTGCCTATGTAGATGTCTTGGGTTTTGGTCTTATTGGTGTATGTTAATAAAAAAATTAAGTATATTATAAGTTCCATTCCCTAGGTGAGGTGACTGGAACTTTGGCTCACTTGATTTTTGGAGCTTATACTTCTCTAGATGTCAACAGTGTATCATCAAATAAGGAGGAAAGGGAAGGAAGAAATGAAATATGAGGGAATTCTAGATGTTTGTCATATTAGTGACTAAAGAACGCCTAGAAATGCAGGATTAAGAAATCTCAGCAGATTTATCTTATATGCTGGTTTGAGCTCAAATTTGCAGCTCTATATGGAATATTTACCTAGTAAGTCATCAATTCTACTGTTTATAGTTTTGCATTGTTATATGCTGCAGTCTAAGTTAGTGAAACACAAGCCTTGAAGGTGCTAATTCCTTTCTTTTATGTTGAAGATGCCTAATATCTAGTTGAGGGATAACCAATTATGTGTCCGCCAAATATAATTGGCACTGCTTTGTTATTTGAGTGACAATTTCTAATTCTGAGGAACATGTCTGATTTTTTAGGTCATGTATAAATATGTGAGAAGCTTTTGGTGTCTCAATTTCCGAGAGTCCGAATATTTCATCTTCCCGTTTCTCCTTTATATTGTTGCCTATTCCTTTTTATCTCTTATATTCTCCCCCTCCCCCTTCTCTTTTGCTTTTTAAATTTCAGCGATGAAGATTGAAGAGAACCTCATTTTTCCTGGTTCAGCAACGCTTAAAAGTGATCAGGGCCCTTCAATGTCGAAGAGAGAGAGTGAGACGAATCCCATGCTTGAATTAAATTATAAGCCCGACCTAATGTTATATTATAAGCGCGACCTCGGAACGTCATTCACATGTGAGCTGTTTTCATCAGTGCTAAATCTGGTCTCTAGATGAGATCATGTAAAAGGATGGTGCATCTAGAATTGTTAATGTCACCCTGGATTTTTACTTTATCACCTTGTGATACCCATACCATGATGGATACTTGATGTTTCCCCTTCGTCATATTTTTTTTTCCTAAGCTCATCCTACAGTTTTCTAAGATCTTCATACAAAGCTCTGAGAAAGAAATATTGGTAGCAATAGTTGACTTTACATTTTTGGGCTTTTGGCCACCTCTAATTACCAAAGATCATATTGGCTACAATACAGGCGTTGGAAGAAGTAGGAAGAAACCTCTCAACAATGAGGTTGATGCTTTGTGGAGATGGCGAATCTGAGCCAAGCACAGATCAGATTCTGCAGCTCGCGCTTGAGATTTGTAAAGAAGATGTTATCCCTCTTCTAGTTCACAAATTACATGTGTTTGGTTGGCAAGTAAGTCATGGATACACCTCAATAACGTTGGATTGCATTTCCACTTGGTTACTCACTTACCTTTGAAAATGTGGGCAGGCGAGAAAAGATTTAGTCTTATGCTGGTCTGTATTGTTGAAGCAACAAGTGGAAGAGACATATTGCTGTCTGGAATACATAGAGAATCATTTGGAGTTGCTTGACTTCCTTGTTGTCTGGTAAGCTTGGATGCAGCATTGTTCATCTCAGTATCTTTATTATATCTGCTCAATTAAGTTATTCTTCTTTCTTTTGTTTTGTATTTCTTTGTTTTTTTTAAATGGATTTCTTGGTTGGACTGATGAGGGTATTCTTCAAAGGATATAGTCGAGATGTCATAATTATATCTAAATGTCTCGTTCCTTTAATTGAGTATGGCTTGTTCATCTAGGCATCATATGTGCATTTTTGCTCTCTTTACTGACGTAACTTTTGAGGGTAACATCATGTCTCAAGAGAAGCTTTCATTGATGTATTCATGTGGTGTCTTGATATTCTGAACACTTGAAAGCTAGAACGTTTTTTGACAAAATTGGCTGTAACGGTGTAGCCTTTTCGTACTGTTCACTACTTTATCTTCTGAATAACCATAGTTCCTACTGGTGACAACTTATGATGAAGTAAATGGATATTGTGCAATCTAGGAAGTAAATGGATATTTGTGCAATCTTTTTAGCTTTGCTTTTTCTTGTCATTCATTTCATACTTTTTTCCATCTTTTCCTTTGACATTGTGGGGTTTCCATGCATGCTA
This sequence comes from Beta corolliflora, assembly GCA_947648045.1. Classification (NCBI taxonomy): domain Eukaryota; kingdom Viridiplantae; phylum Streptophyta; class Magnoliopsida; order Caryophyllales; family Amaranthaceae; genus Beta; species Beta corolliflora. Next base: position 95,601 of record CANSZD010001251.1, read on the forward strand.
CTATCCCCCTACATGTGTAGCCTTGGTGAGTAATGATTAGGTAACATGCAAGGCGAACCTTTTTATATGATTTCATCTACTTAAATGAGAAGGATCCAGATGGAGAAGCAATATTTAAGAAAAACATGTATCATTTGACAAGTGCTTCTCCGCCATGGAGTTTGATTTTTTTTTTTTTGTGTTTAATCACCGCGTTGTAATACTTTTGTGGTTTTGTTGTTCAAAATGATTTTGTTACCTTGCTTGTCTAATTATGATGGATTACGTTTCCTTTCTTGAGCAGCTATGATAACAAAGATGCTGCCTTGACCTGTGGTAACATGTTGAGGGAGTGCATCAAATTTCAAACACTTGCAAAGTAAGACATTCATGTTGTTTGGCTACATAAATAGTTCATTAATTATTTTGTACATGTTAATTTTGCCTCTCTGTAACTTTGTTTCAAGGGAATGCCTCCACTCCTCCATAACTTGAGGTCAGGGATTTGTTAATAGTAGCTGATGCAGCCCATACATCTGTTATTAGCTGAAAGTGTTGAAAAATTGACAGATGTTACACTGTTTTTTACTCTAAAATGTTTTAAGCAATTTCAAAAAGAGAATCCGGAAAAGCTCAATAGGGCACTGTAATGTGGCCCTCCGGTCTCTCAACCCACAGAGGACTGACTGTGGTTAAGACCCTGGGGAGAAGGGAGTCTGTAGGTAAGAGCGTAAAGATTAAGTACTGGATGGGAAAAATAGGTGGGTGTTGGAGGGTGGGGGGAATAACAAAAATTGGCTTGACAGCATGAAGTTTGAGACACAAAAGCTTGAGATATATCGAGGTTCTTCAGCTGTTGCTGTCAACTTTGTCTGTGCAAGTACAATTTTCTGTTCATGTTCCCCTCTAGAAAAGACCCCTTCTCATCTTCTCTTATGTCAATCCCCTGTCATTTCTTCCATTTCTATTGCATTAGCCTGATCCCTCTTGTTAAAATTTTCTTCATTTAATCATCTTCTTTTTGTTTCTAATTTTAGTCATATCGGTTAGCCACAAAAAGAGAGAGGTGAGGGAGGAGAATGATGGTTTAACATGGTAAACTTTTGGACAGCTTACCTGGTTTGGTCCTCCGTGTGGTGGCCTAGGGAGGGAGTTGGTTTCTTAGGGATAAAGAGATTTTTTTTGGCGTGGAGGGGGGTGCACTGCTAATTTATTATACTATTTTAATATAATTTTGTTAATAGATGTATACTTCAAGGATTTTAAGTGGGTTTAAATTGGCTTTATTCTTCCAAATTCGTATTAATATTGCGAGCAGCTCGTGTTATTACATAGTCTTCTCCTCACCGAATTGATGGAGCTAATGTTGGTAGTTGATGCAACCTCTCTACTATCTTAGTAGCTTTGGCTGATTAGGGCTAATAATCTATTGAGGTATTTTCTATGGTTGGTGCCTTGGTGGTGGGAAAAGGAAAAACCATCTTAAAAAATGGGATATGGCGTGTTGCCAGTAAGCAGATTAAGGTTTGGGAATGAGGAGGTTACTCTTTCAGACAACTCAGGTGAGAATATGGTTATGGTGTTGCCCTCCTGTATCTGAGTTCCCCTGGCTTTTGTTATTGAGAGCAAATACGGGATAATCGACACAGCCCGTATTTGCTCTCAATAACTGTGGAAGTATATATTTTAGTTATCTCGAGCTTTCGCTGCTAGCCAGTTTCTTAATGGGGGTATAAATTACACATCAAGTCCTAGGAAGATGTATGGACAGGGAACTAGCCTATTGTGCATTTGTGCCTGTAACGTGTGGTTTTTCCGCTTTTTCGACACTTCATGATGCCAATGTCCTTGGTTTTCATGCTCAGAGTGCTTTATATTTCACTTATGAAGGCTCCCCCATGATAGGGATACTTAAGTGCTTATTTTGATGTTTTAAGTCTGGTTCTTCATGTGTAGAGGTGGAACGTTTTAAGTTGTGGGTGGATGATATGACAGGATCCCCTCATGCAAGTCTATCCTGTTTTGTATGACCTGGCCACCAAAGCTAATCCTTGTCTAGTTGCCAACTTCATTTGGAAGCCTATGGTTTCTCTTGAGGTGAAAGCTTTTGTGTGGATTATGGCAATAGATAAAGATTAATAATGATAGAAAAGACTTTGGACGGCTATATGAGCAATTATCTATATGCTTCTCGTAGTCGTTGCTTACTTTGTTTGAGTGTCCTGGCCTCCAAGGCTTAGTTCGAAAAAGTGTGCCTATTCTTACCTAAGCTGTGGTATGAGAACAAGTTCGGGAACACATTTTGTTACCTAATATTGTTAATTTCGTCCAAAAGTATACCACTTGCATGTACCAATTCGCCGTGTTTTGGGATCACTGTTTGTGGGGGGTTTAGCGAATTAGGTAATAACATTATGCACGTCCATCAGAAAGAATCACATTCAAAGGCGTGAGGCAGAATGCCTTGGCCGCTTATTGAAAGGTGCAAGAGAGAAAGAGCAAAAAAAATCAAATTTACTTATGTAAGATTTGACACAAATTTTGAAGCAAATTCCCTCAAGCTAATCCCATAAATTTACTTGAATTCAACCCTAAATGAAAACCCAATCTGGAGAAAACCCTATTTTGTAAAATGGGTCGCCGATGCACTAGTTATGTACAATTTGCTAAACCACTAATCTGGAGCCTTTGATGGATCATTCTATGGTCTTGCGTGTTGGGACTATCATTGTGTAAAATATAATTGGTCTATCTCCTTATTGTGGATATTCTCAGTGCTTTTCAGAGGCTCCCTAGTCTCGTCATCAGTCTAAAATGTGCCTTTTATAAATATACCAGTTACTTTAATTTGTGTGTTCTATGCCTGCAAGGCTGCAATATGGTGAGCTGACCAAATTTTTCTGCATTGTTGGTGGCTGCTTTCTTATATACTCCCTCCGCTCCCATTTAATTGCAACACTTTCAGTTTTGGCACTATTCATAATCACTCATATAACTAGCTTTTGTGTTTCATATGTATGGAAAAATATGGCATTTAGGATCTTGTTGGATTCGTCTCAATGTGTATATTATTAATATCTAAGTTTTATAATTTTTACCAAAACGTAACGAAAGATATTAAAGATATTAAGCTTTATTAATTTTTAGTTTTAGTGTAACTTGTGCATTGGTAATCGTGAAACTGGACGTGTTGCAATTAATGGGAGTAGAGGAAGTAATAAACTACTTCAAATTTGGTGCGCTTCTCTATTATCAAATTTGGTGCGCTTCTTTATTATCTATATTTGGCACATTTGCAAAGTTATTTATGCAACTTTTTGGGGAATAAAGGAGGAAGTTCCACTGGAAATTGCATGCCTAGCTATTCCTTGAGTTATTGTGGCTAACCTATAGTATAATGACAGGATTCCTGCAGTAGATGTATCGGATGTGAGTTTTTGTGGGATATTTAAGAGTTTTTGTGGGATAGAGTGGTTGCGCCAACTGCCAACCATGCAACCTTTCATCTATAGCTCTCCCTTAATTCTCTGGGTGTCCAACTGCCCAAGATGGTGATTTGCTTTTTCTTTAGTGATTCTATTGGCTCTGGAGCCCCTATCAGAAGGCACTTTTTTGAATTGCATGATATAATTTGTTGTTATATTTGTTCTCTGCAGTATGTGATATTTTTTTCCTTCTGTAATGCCTTTTCTTTCTGTGTTCCTCTTCCCTTCTTAATTTTTTTAAGGGAAGGGGTTGAAGTTGAGTATATCTAGAGGCTAGAGCGCCAGAGAGCCTTGAGTTCTTTTGTAAGCAATTTTTAGTTCTAAGATATCTTTTTTATAGTATTCTTTCAGATACATATTGGAATCTACAAGCTTTGAGTTGTTCTTCAAGTATGTAGAACTTCCCAACTTTGATGTCGCTTCCGATGCATTTGCCACATTCAAGGTCAGTGTTTAATGGTATCTTTCTGCATTTGTGTACAATTATATCTGGTTTCTCATAACCTTTGCAAGAATCTATTGCAGGATTTGCTGACTAAACATAGTAAAGAAGTTGCTGAATATCTGACATCTCACTATAATGAGGTGCGGCCATGGGTCATGTTCCTTTTACTCCTAGGCTTTGATGCCTGCTTTGGCTTTTAACTTCTAGTGCAAGTGTTGGAACCCAATTCTTGTGTTCTCTAATAAAAGTTCATATAGCAAAATGCAAAAAGAAAAAGAAGATAAAAGAATAAAATCAAACATCTATTTTTTTATTTAAAAAAGCTGCCAATTTTACCCTTTTGGTCTCCCACATGAGTTGTGTTAGCCTTAAGTTTGCGTTCTCAATATTTAGTTTGGGGCAAAATGCGTTGGTTAACACTTTGTATTTTTTCTCAATCTGAGTGCAACTCTATATGGACGCTTATTAGTTAATTAACCTCTCCCCTGCTCCCTCATACGCATTACACATATGAACACAATAGATTATGTTTGATGTTTGTAGCTCCTTTATTTTTCACATTCTTGCTTGCATAGTTTTGGTTCTAATTGATGTCTGATCTCTCCAGTTCTTTGAAATGTATGAACCACTTTTAACATCCGCAAACTATGTGACAAGAAGACAATCACTAAAGGTTCGGATGTGATTTACTATACATTCTCTATCTATATACTTCCTCCGTATTTTTTACTTGCAATGTTTTGCATATTACTTGCAACATTGACATTTTTGGCAATCTATTTTCTGTCGTAGTACATGAAGGTCCTTTTTTTTATCTCTTTCGATCTCTCTTCTCTCCTAAATTCTTGTGGCATACTACAATGTTGCAACATGCAAGTAAAAAAACAGAGGAAGTATATATAATGGTTTTAATTGGCATATACTAATAGTTTGTTGTTGATGGGTAGTAGCTCCTCTCAGATTTTCTTTTGGAGCCGCCAAATTCACACATAATGAAGCAGTATATCCTAGAGATACGTTACCTGAAAGTCATCATGACATTATTGAAGGTATTTAGTTTACCTACGGTCTCCATTTTCTTTTACCGTCAATGTCCGTTGGTTTTCACACTTATTTTGCACATGGCAAATGACAACGTGTTTTGCCAGTTATACTTGACTTTTAGGATTTTATATTTATATAGATATTGTTAAGAAGAAACCTTGCAAGTTGGGGAGGTAAAGGAGGTCCAACTCGCCAAAAGATGGAGTTGATCCCAGGGTTTTTAGGATATACCATTATATAGTCCAGTTGTTCGAAGCTTAGCTATTTATATATAGATTTTATGACACGATGGTGATAATCCTGTCATTGTATAACTTACCTGCCTAGCTGCCATGTTGGTACTCTTCATTTGCTTTTTCTTAATCTCAATACTATTAATAAGATGGAAGTTTTATACATCCATCGTGCAGTTATGTATCCATCAAATCTTGTTCTGATGACGAAGTTATGCTTTTAATATTTTTAGATTATTGTCACTATCATTTGCAATGACATTATATGAATGTCGTAGATTTCTAATCTTGTAAATCATTGAATGAATGGAGCTATAGTATTTATCATCTTTTCAATGCATTCTTTCACTGTAAAGTAGCTAAAGACTGTCATAGTTTCTTTTATTGATCATGATTTTTTTTTTAATGCTGTTTTTGACAGGATTCCAGTAAAAATATCCAGCTTTCTGCTTTTCACATATTTAAGGTGCCTAATACATCTTTGCAAGTTCTATTGTGTTCTTTCTTGAGAATTAAGAGATTTGTTCGATGACAAAATTTTATGATCTGTGAAGATTTAGCTCCTGATCTTCTCATTCTATCTTCCTGCAAGGTGTTTGTGGCAAACCCTAACAAGACACACGAAATCAAAATTATCTTGGCGAAAAATTGTGAAAAGTTGTTGGATCTTTTGCGGAGTCTTTCTGTTGGAAAAGGTTAGAAATATTCTCATCACTTACGATCTGATTTTCTTGCATATGGGGTATCAGTATTAAAGCTCCGAGTTTTATCGGACTGTTTATATTGTGATCAGGTTCTGAGGATGAGCAATTTGAGGAGGAAAAGGAAATGATAATGAAGGAAATTGAAAGAGTATCACGTTTCATTAATCGTGATCGTGACCGTGTTCGTTAGTTGTGTTTGTATATTGTTTGTATCTTCCTGATCCGCAATTTCTGCTAGTTTGAAAAACTAGTGCTTGTGAGAATGCCGTGTGATAAATGAGGAGGAGCGAGCTTCACGACTCACGAGCAACAGGGAGTTTTTCAAGTAAAAGGCTCTTGGGTGTCCATAATCTATGTATGAAATTATATTTGCATGTAATTTTTGATTATTTTGGAACGCTTGGTATGTAACTTTGTGTCTTCGTGAGAAATGAAAACAAAAGATCAGATTTTTATGTGTCTCCTAATTTTGTTATAGGTTTACATTGTAAACTCACTTATTTCTTTTCTTAAAAATGCTACATCGGTTTCTTTTTAAACTATACAATTTACTTTTACGCGTGCCAATGCAGACTTTTGACTTTAATATCTTTAATTACAGATAAATAAAAATAATAAAAAGTTAATATTTGGAAATTGTCGTAAGATCTCACTTAACATATTAAATGTCAAATTGAAATTTGTTAAAAATTTTAAACCCTCCGATTATTTTTTTTTTCCTTTTTTTTTCCTCACTCTTCACCCAACTACCACTTCGCCTTCTTTATATATCTTTCACTACATATTAGTAGAAAATTATAACGATTGAATATAAATAAAGGACATACGTTAGATGTAATCAAACAAATTAATTATATTTTGTCTTATATATATGTGAGAAGGAATTTAGAAGATTCTTAAAATTTGATTTAGATTAAAAAGAATCAGAAGAAGTATACAAATAGCTTAGCGGTTTTCAAAGTATCGAGTGAGATGTTTAGAGTTCAAACTATTTTTTTTGGAATTTAACTAATCCAAGGTTAATTCTCTTGAACTCATTTTTAGAAAACTAAAAGTTTTTAAAAAAAATGAGACAAGTGAAATTAATTGAAGAGAACAAACCCCAATTAACTTAAAAACCTATTTTTTCCCACCTTAAAGCAAAAATTTCTCGCAATTAGCTATAAACATCATTGAAACACTTCTATACTACAAAGATACAAAGAAGACTTCAAATTGGGAGGGTAGAACACAAGTTTTTAACAAACATGGGGGAATATAGAAAAGCATGATGTTTAATCTTCAAAGTTTCTAAATCACTTCATTCCTATAACGACATTTGAACTGCTCAAAACATCCTTCCTGTACACTAATTTGGGTAAAACACCCATCCTCACTTCAAAAAGAAAGCTTCAGTCCAACGTCTTGCCAAGAAATTAATTTAGAGCGAAAAGAATTTTGCAAAGAACTCAGGTGACTATCATGCTGAAGTGGGTAGCATTTCTTTGGTTCTATAAACAGATACAGCCTTATTAATAATCAGAAATTCATTCCTCTTACAGATGCGCACCCTCTTTAACATTCATCAAGACAAGAGAACTAAGAAAAAAAGCTTCTCTTCTGCCTTTCTTTCCCCCAATGTAAGTTTGGCTGAAACTATGCCGAAAGTTTCATCTGGAGGGACGCTGGGGAACCAGGAGACGAAGTTGACAACAGCCTAAAGCCGGGGGAAAATGTGGCCATTTCCTCCTCATACACACCACCTCCTGTAGAAGAAGCTTCATCTTTGATCATAGTCCGGAATGAAATGGAACCCCGTTTTGTTGAGACATCGGAATTTCTCCCAAGGCTTGTAGCAGTGCTCGTCTCAACATTACTCTGGTTGGCGGCAATGAGGGAGAGGGAATCAGCGTCTTCTGATGTGTACAACCTCCCTCCCTCTGAGCCCCGCGACCCCAGACCCCTATTCAGGGCTAAAGAATCCGCAACAGGTAAGTAAACAAGCATAAAGATACCCACTACAACACAAATTAAAAGCACAAGAAAACCAGAAAAGGCAAGAGCTTCGAAGAGAAAATGCTCGTGCCTGGCCAAAACTGAAAAACCAAGCAAAAGAACCCTCAAAGGTAAGAAACTTGAAACAACGACTATAAGTATGTAAACTCTCTTCTGCAACCCTTTGTTGATGACCGACACAACCATCCGCCTACCAACAAATGAGAGGTAAGTGGTTAGAATGATGGCGAACAGTCCATGGACTATTGTACACAACAAAGGGTAAGTGCAAGCAATGACAGGTTGGCCTGATACACTCAATGACGAATATGCCCGGGTGAATTCATTTGGCAATCTTCTCAGCACTTTAATCTTTCCACTCCGGAATTCAGGGGCAACCATGACAACAAGGAGATCCAAGATGAAAACTGGAAGGCAATATAGCAAAATATAGCCAATGGTCTTGAAGTTCCATTTCTGGTTCAGTGTACCTGACCCCCTCCAATCCAGGGATGCACGTAAAAGAATACTCATAGTGAGAAAGAGGCATGGTTCTGTGAACCCTAGATTTGATAGGATATATACCTTGCATATGTCTTCCTGCCATCTTTGACTAAGAGAATGAAAAACTTTTCCCTCCCGCCTAAAGAAACTTAACCGAACAACTTCACCAAAACCCCAACATATCCCAAATACTATAAAAATGATTCGAACAATCCAAGGTCCGTTAAAGTACCCAAGTTTGTGTAACTCTGATCTCTGAACACGAGCACGGAAATATAGTGTGTAAAATATGCACAACAGGCCAAAAAGTACCAGAAGAGCCACTAGAGAAATTGTCACCACACCGAGTGCATCGACGGCTTGACTGGTCAGGGGCATTACCCGAAGCACAAATTCCACGCATGCTCTCTGCCAGCATGGAGACCGAAAATGGGCCTATTATAAAGCCAAAGCTCCCTTCTCGATATGAGATTGAACAATCTTAGCAGCATCAAGTGAACATAAACCCTCAAGTACCGGTAACCAGGTTGGATTTGGCCAAAATCCCTTTAGTAGCAGAGCTATGACTGTGGTGCACTATGTAGTGCGAAATATCTTTTTAAATGATCGAAAAGTAATCGGTATGTTTCAGTAGGCCCTTTCAAATATCCAAACCAAAACACCTGAACACATAGAGCAGATATAAGTTTTAACAATAAATAAATATGGTAGCAATTCAGAAGCAAATAAACACACAGGGACAGACATAAAAATGAACCAGCAGATCTATTGTTCTACATTCATGCAATAACATAGATAAACCAAGTACAACGTGCTTCTTCCAGCTAGCATCCTGATAATCCAAAAAAAAGTTTAATGGACAAAGGAAAACGCTATCCAGTTAACAAGGTTTGAACCTGCCTCTTATTCGGAGTTCTCATACAGACATGTAGCCATTAAAGCTTGCATAAAAATCGTTACGCCTCTTCCATCACTCGCACTATTCTCTCAGTATAAGGAACTTAACTACCTACGATAATTTGACTCAGCGTGTTCATACAACATTCCAGAAAAACTGTCGATTAAGAATTATACCTGTCACTTATGTCAGAAAACAACACATTCCTAGAGAAACCTTGAAATATAGACAAAACACCACCACTCCTCACTTCTCAATAACACAAAAACCACAAACTAAAAGGCGACATTCGATATCTTCGCTTGCTTCTAACTCAAAGTAACTCATTAGGTAAACTTAAAAAATTATCTTCCTATGTTCAGCTTTCAACATCTCTCCACTTCAATTTACATCACACCTGAACCCCCAAATCACTCTCATTATAACTAATACACTAACACAGCACTGTCATCCATTCATTCGTAACTAAATAACTCACATATATATATATAACAAAAAAAATCAATGTATAAACTTACCTTACAAAACAAAACAAAAAAACCTTCGTCGGTAAACTCAACACACCAATCGCAAAACTTCTCATCTATACTAACAATAATTCTTCATCAATGCGTAAAAAAATTCACGAGATTCCTAATTTTAGCGCTTTTCTTTCAGTTATTCATTCCAAAAACATAAAAATGAAAAAAAAAATCCAAAAAAACCACCAGATACAGAACAAATAAACACGAAGATGATAAAACTAAAAAACACAGATCAACAAATTGAAATTACAGAAACCCTAACATCAGACATTGCACGAAAAAACCTAATTAAAAAAAACAAAAAAAAAACACGAAACAAAACAAAAAAAAATCGAAAAAACAAAATCAGATCGAAACTATGTAAAAATACCTGAGTTGGTGTTGGAACTCGGATCAAGCAAAACTCTCTCTTTCTTCAACCTTTCGATGAGAAGAAGAGAGAGAAGAAAGACAACAGTAGAGAGAGAGAGAAGTTTATTTTAGAGAGAGAAAATAGAGAAGAGAGTGGGAAAACCCAAAACTGGAGGACGAGAAAAAAGGGGGTAGAGAGAATGAGAGAGGACTTGGGTTGCTGACAGCCTGTATCCAGCTGTTTTCTTCTTGGATCCTACCCGAACCTTTTTTTGCTTCGGAGTTTTCATTTTTGTTAATTGGGTAGGTTTGGTAAGGGTAGTTTCGTCATTTTGTAAGGTTTACCAGGTTGTATTACGGTGTCTTGTGTCCAATTATGAGGTGCCACGTCATTTGGTTTGGGTTTTGCTGTAAACCTCCTGCCTCCTTGAAAAATCTTCTTATTGGCTGGCATTGTTGATTTTTTTTTTTTTTTTTTTAAAATGGCTTCTTTTGTTGACATTTTACTAGTACAAATGTATTTAGGTCCCTTGTTGGACCAAGTTGGATTTGGTTGCATATTTTTCCCCTTTTGAGTGCTTTGATTTTTTTATTGATGGACAACAAATACACATAGGTTTTATCCATTGATCGATGAATTGGTTAACTTAGGAGTAGCAACTTGGTTACAATTTTTATCATACACTCGAGTGTATTATAAGTATGAACAACATGATACACCTAAAGCTATATTGTTTGCTCATTGTTCATTTGAAATCCTTCAAATGATCAAATTATACTCAAAAGGAAAGCTCTAAATGAGCAAAAACTAGTCTTACTTGTACTTGAGTGTATGATGAATATACTCCAAGCGGATCAACCATGCTACATTTTTTTAAAGGTAAGATGAAGGGGACTCACTTGCGGGGGGATAAAGGCCTAAAGGGAAATCCTCAAATAAGTCCCATGAGGTTTGATCTCTCGACCTCAAGGATATGAGGTGGGAAGCGATGTCACTACTCCACCACCTCAACCTCATCAACCATGGTATTTGTCTCCCGTAGGCCGTATTTACTTAACATAGCTCGTATTTATACGGTACTTTTTTTAAAAAAAAATCTCTCTCCTCTACTTCTCCTCCTCTTTTCAAACCACCACCGAACAACCAACACCTCCCATTAACCCCACCCTCCCGGTCACCCCACCCCCTCACAGCCCACCCCTTAGGCCCCCACCACTCGTAACCACCCCATAACTTGCGGCCCCCCCCGACTCCACGCCCACCCCCACCCCCTCGCATCCCCCACGGCCCGAGCACCCCCGTAACCCTCCTTTCTTCCTCCTCCTCCTCTCTTCTTCTACTTCCTCCTTCCTTTGCCTTTCGCCGAAGCCCAACATCACCGCAACTCCTCCTTTCTTTTTCCTCCTCCTCCGTTCTTCTTTTTCCTCCTTCGCTAGAGCCCAGCTGCAACCCGATCGAAACCCTATAATTTTTTTTCACTGTTCACGTGGAACCAAACTGAAATTTCATTTTCACCATGAGGGAACCGGTTTTTTTTTTCTGTTTCCACCATGGTGGAACGGTAAAAAATGATGGTGGAAATGAAATCTTAGTTCTTTTCATGCTAAAAAAATCTTAAAATTTTATTTTTTTGAGATAAAAAATTAAACAAATAAATAAATACAAAATATGTATAAAACTATAAATACGGGCGGTAATAGTAAACCACAAGTGGATATATCGAAATCGATGTTGCGTGTATTTTATTTAGGTTAAATCAATATGTATATAACTTTTGATGGATCATGTGTGAATTTAGTTAAAATTTTATTCATCATGGGTAGTGGATATATGATACTCCCTCCGATTTTTACCTCCATGCTATTTGCCGCCCATATTTATACCGTCTTTTTCTTCTTTTTCCGCATCTACCTCTTCTTCCTCCATAACCACCACCACCTAGAAGCGACAACCACCACCTCCACCAGCCTCCTACCTCGCCCCAGCAGCCCGCCACCCCCCGTAGGCCGCAATCCCTACCCCCCCCCCCTTCCCCCCTGCAGCCCCCACCTACCACACCCTCCACCGCCTTCACCCCCGCCCCCTCTCCTCTCCCCCTTCGTCCCTCTCCCTCCCCCTCCTATCCCTTCGTCCCCGCCCCCGCCACCGCGCACCCTCCGAACCCCATCCCCAATCCCACCCTTGCAGTCCCCCAACTTCTTTTTTTATTTATTAATTTACCAACTTTTTTTCTATTTTTGAGATGGTCTTACCAATTTTATATTATTATTTTTACAATAAAGTTTTTTTCACTCTACTTTTCTTGACTCACAACATTAACTTCAATACAATATAAAATAAATTAATACTTTCTTTTCACTTATATAACCCATATACATATTTCCCCTAAAACTTTGTACAAAAAATGGATAAACTAATAAAACTATTAGCATATCTTGTAAATATTAGAATATCTTGTAATTATTGTTATTATGTGAATATCTGTTATATTAGGATAAGATTGATTGATAAAATTATCTTAGGTAGTTTACCTCTTTTAGGAGATATGTTCGCATGATTTTCTGCTCTCCTAGGATGTATATATATATTGCCTCTTGGATCAATCAACACATAACACATAAAACGTTCTCCATATCCTTGTCTTGCATTCTCTTCTATAAAGTTACTTTATGGTATCATGAGCATGTTTTGATCCTGTATCATCTTTTTTTCTCTCTCTCAATTTATAATTCATTATGCCTACTGATGAAAAGTCTTCCACACCTAATCCAGTTTATACCCTTAGTTCTAATGACAATCCCGGAACGGCCATCACCCATGTTGTTCTACGAGGCTCCGACTATGAAGAATGGGCTAAGGCATTCCGTGTTTCCTTGCGTGCCAAACGCAAGCTTCCTTTCATTGATGGAATGTTGAAAGCACCTGCTGAAAGTTCAAGTGCTATTGATGATTGGTGGACTGTTAATTCAATGATCATTGCCTGGATGTTCAATACTATTGAGCCTGGTATTCGTTCCACCATCTCTTACCGTGACACCGCTCGCGAACTATGGGAGGACATTCGCCAACGTTTCTCTGTAGGTAATGGTGTCAAAATTTATAAATCTGATATTTCTGATTGTAAGCAGAAAAGTGGAGAATCGATTATGGACTACTATGGTCGTTTGAAGAAATTATGGGATGATGTCAATGACTATGACGCCTTACCCTCTTGCTCGTGCGATGGCTGTAAATGCGGCCTCAATGCGACGCTTCATCAACGACGTGCAAATGATCAAGTTCGTGAATTTCTAATGGGTCTTACACCTTCGTATGCTAATGTTCGCTCAAGTATTTTAGGGGTCGAGCCTCTGCCCTCTCTTCATACTGTCTACTCACGGCTTGTTCAAGAGGAGGAGATGCGCCTCCTGACTGAATGTTGTACCGCGGAGCTTGCATCCATGGCGTTTGCTGTCAAGAGCAACACAATGCAGGGTTCAACAACTGTGGGGGCTGCACGTTCTCCCATGAAATGTACCTACTGTGGTAAGCTTTGGCACCTTGAAGAAACCTGTTGGGAGAAGCATGGCTGCCCTGAGGGCAGGGAACGCAAGCCGACTGTCGGCCACGGCAAAGGTGGCTCGGGGTCTTCTAATACCGCCCCCACCTAAGGCCAATGCTGTTCTCGGTGAGGCCTCGGCATCTACGAATCATGTCCGCTTGAACGGTAAGGATATTCATACTTGGATTATCGATCCCGGCGCGTCGCGTCACATTTGTTGTGATGAAACATTATTTGCTTCCTGTCATTCTATACGTCCTGTTGATGTGGGTCTGCCAAATGGAGTTAATATTGAGGCTGTCAAAGTTGGGATTGTGAAGCTAAATGAAACTCTTGAATTGGCAAATGTGTTGTTTGTGCCCGCATTTCATTGCAATCTCATATATGTTTCCCAACTTTTATCTACTCAACAGTTAAGCATCCAATTCACTAACTCTAAATGTGTTGTACAGGACCATACTTTGAGGACGAAGATTGGTGTGGGTAAGTTGATCGATGGGCTCTACTACTTGCCGATGGGGGAACCAGTTAGAACTAATGTCGTGACTGCAGCGGGAACCATCGATCTTTGGCACAAACGGCTGGGACATCCATCAGTACAAGTATTAGAGCATCTTCCTCATGTTCGTGGTAATTAGTCCACTTTAGACATTAAATCTTGTGATATTTGTCATAGAGCCAAACAAACTCGCAATGTTTTTCCTTTAAGTAATAATAAGGCTGCTGATTTATTTGAGTTGATACATTGTGATGTTTGGGGTCGTCCTTATCGTGAGAATCGTGCTTGTACTTCTCGTTATTTTTTGTCAATTGTTGATGACTACTCTAGATGTGTGGGTATATTTAATGAGGACCAAGTATGAAGTGCCGAATTTGATGTTAAATTTTTTCGCTCTAATTGAACGACAATTTCACAAAAGGGTCAAAATAATGAGGAGTGATAATGGGACGAAGTTTACTAGTCTTGCTACTTATTTTCGGGAGAATGGGATTATTCACCAAACTTCCAACGTTAAAACACCTCAACAAAATGCTAGAGTAGAACGTAAACATCGTCATATTTTAAATGTTGCTCGAGCTTTGCGTTTTCTAGGTTGTTTACCTATTGATTTTTGGGGTGAGTGTGTGCTAGCCGCTGCTTATTTGATCAATAGAACTCCCTCCCGCGTGCTTCACGGAAAGACCCCCTATGAATTGCTATTTTGACGGGCTCCTGATTTTAGCTTTATTAAAGTTTTTGGGTGCTTATGTTATGCGAAAAATCTGAATTTTCTTGATAAGTTTGATAGTAGGAGTCGCCGTTGTATATTTCTTGGGTATCCTTTTGGCAAAAAGGGTTGGCATTTGTTTGATCTTGAGACGGGGGATTATTTCCAGTCACGTGACCTACATTTCTTCGAGGATATTTTCCCTTTAGCTAATCCCACAGAATTGCGGCACCTACATTCTTTGTATTCTAATGACATTAGTCACAACTTTGATCATGATGTATCTTCTGAAATGGGTGAGATTGTCTCTGGCCAACTTATTGACAATTCACCTACTCAATCCCTTGATGCTACATCTCATTACCATGATCATGACGTCGCCCCAACCTTGGGCGAGTCCACTCATCAAGATCTTGTGGTTGACGAGACTTCAGTAAGGGGTACTGTCGAAGGGACTGTGTCCGATGCTAATGAGCTTGGTCGTGGCAAACGCGAGAAATTTGCCAATACTCGGCATAGGGATTTTGTCAAATGGACAGATGTGAATAAGCAGGTTAACACGACATTGGTTCCCCCTGAAGCTTCACCCATACCAGTCCTCGCGTCAGGTACTCCCTACCCTATAGCACATTATTTGAATTGTAATGCATTTTCTATTGGCCATCGTCACTTTATTGCAGCTATATCTGCTGATGTGGAGCCAACCTCTTTTAAAGAGGCTATGAAGGATCCTCGGTGGCGAAAGGCCATGGAAGAAGAAATAGATGCCTTGGAAGAAAATGAAACTTGGACTATGGAGGACCTTCCCGCAGGCAAATCTACAATCGGTTGTATGTGGGTGTTTCGCATAAAGCATCGCTCCGATAGGTTTGTCGAACTTTACAAGGCCAGGTTAGTTGTCTTTGGCAATCATCAAATTGAGGGCATTGATTTTGATGAGACTTTTGCTCCAACTGTTAAGATGGTCACTGTTCGCACTTTTCTTACTATTGCTGCCATTAAGAATTGGGAATTACATCAAATGGATGTCCACAACGCTTTTCTTCATGGTGATTTAGATGAAGAAGTTTTTATGCGACTTCCTTCTGGTTTTAGTAATGGGATGACTGGTAAGGTGTGTCGACTTCACAAGTCCCTTTATGGTTTGCGTCAGGCTCCCCGTTGTTGGTATGCCAAACTAGCAAGTGCCTTGCGTTCTTATGGTTTTTCTGCTAGTTCATCTGATCATTCCTTATTTTTTATCGCAAGGAAAATGTTGTTTTGAATATCCTTGTTTATGTTGACGATCTTGTTATTGCTGGGAATGATAATGCCGTCATTGTTGAGTTTAAAGCTTATCTCAGTCACTGTTTTCATATGAAAGATTTGGGCAAGTTAAAGTATTTTCTTGGCATTGAGGTGGCTAGAAGCTCTCGTGGGATTTTTCTTTGTCAACGGAAATATGCTCTTGATATTTTGAAGGAAACTGGTCTTCTTGGTTCCAAACCCGCTAGTGTTCCCATGGAGGAGAATCATCGATTGGCCCTTGCAACAGACACACCAATGGCAGACCCCGCGCGATATCGACGACTGGTGGGGCGGCTGATTTATCTTACTATTACGCGCCCTGAGCTCTGATACTCTGTTCATATCTTGTCTCAGTTCATGCAGAATCCAACTCAGTCTCAATGGGACGCTGCTCTGCGTGTTGTTCGTTATTTGAAAAGTAGTCCTGGTCAAGGTATTTTACTTCGTGCTGACTCAACCTTGATTCTTGATGCTTATTGTGATGCGGACTGGGCAAGCTGTCCTATTAGTCGCCGATCTATTACTGCTTACTTTGTTTTCTTGGGAGGCTCTCCAATCTCTTGGAAAACAAAGAAACAAGCGACAGTTTCACGCTCTTCTGCTGAAGCAGAATATTGAGCCATGGCTTCCGCAACTTGTGAGATTATTTGGTTAAAAAGTTTGCTTCAGAGTCTTGGTATTGGACATTCAGCACCTGTTTCTCTTCACTATGATAGTCAGGCAACTTTGCATATTGCCAATAATCTTGTTTTTCATGAACGTACAAAGCATATCGAGATCGATTGTCATTTTGTGCGTGATGAAATTTTACGTGCCACTATTGCTCCTTCTTACGTTCATACTGCTTCTCAACTTGCTGACATTCTGACTAAAGCTTTGGGACGAGGGCAGTTTCAATCTCTTCTTGTCAAGTTGGGCATTTCGAGTCTTCATGCTCCAACTTGAGGGGGGGTATTAGCATACCTTGTAAAAATTAATATCTTGTAATTATTGTTATTATGTGAATATCTGTTATATTAGGATAAGATTGATTAATAGAATTATCTTAGGTAGTTTACCTCTTTTAGGAGATATGTTCGCATGATTTCCTGCTCTCCTAGGATGTGTTAGATGAGAGAACAAACAAGGGAACCGGATATCCACTTCAAGGCACGGAAACTACGCTTTCCTATTAGTTTAATTTCGCCCCTCTAGGATCACCGGGTTAACACGAAATAACTAATGAGATACAATGGAGAAAACAATTCACTAGATGATCTTCTAAGTGAATCAACAAGAACTTTGTGTTTGATGTTTGTGAAGAACACTCAAGAGAAAGTAGCAAGTTTTCTCTCAAGCAAAGCAAGAAGATTAGAATATGAAAATCTGATTTTCCTCTCTCTCCTCATATGAATAACAAGGGTAATATTACATATTCCCTCTTGATTAGAGCTGTTACAGCATTCATCCCTCTTTAATCCCCTGATTAAGAGTACTTAATCATCTTAAAACGGATCACAAATGCATTACAACGGTTATAAACCGTCCACGCAAAATTTCACGCCCAAGACAGAATACACGTCGCGACCCGCGATACAGATCGCGAGTCGCGAAAGGGCGCTGGTCGCGACCCGCGACGGCCTCCTGGTCGCGACCCGCGACGAATGTCGCGACTCGTGACCAGCCCTCTGTCTTGCTTGATTTAATCCACGTGATTTTGCGCATTCTAATCTCAACATACTAGACCTCCTCCTCTTCTAGTATATACTCATATGAGCTAACAAAAACCCATTACCCTATAAATGTTCCAACAATCCTCCTCCCATTTATAGGGTAATGTTGAAAAGTTTTCAACTTGCTATAAATCACAAACAAAACATGCTCATGCATCATGGAAATATCTTACGATTGAATTTCCACTTAGTGAAAGTAACTTTACAACAATTTCGATCATAATGATAGACAAAGCTTTGAATCATATAACCACCACAAATCATTGAAGATACTAATACACATAAGCATAAAACATAATTCTTAACCTCCGACACCTATGAAGCCTTGGTGTCCATATCCATTCATAAGCGTTCCAAGTCAAGCCTTAGACTTGGTGAAGCGGCCAAACCTCTAGCTTATATAGGTAAATCTTTACGAACATGCTCCTACAATTGAGCACTTATCAAAGATTTATTAAGAAATAAATTCAACCTCTTAACATTGTAGTAACAAGCACTAACCTCGGGATGTGTTAAACAAGTGCTCCCAACCTTCTAGAGAAGTACTTTCCTCATTGAATTTGAGATCTAATGTTGTATTAGACATCAAATTGAGTTTTCCTTCACCATAGGTTGTTCAATAGGCTTAAGACCCATCCCTTTATTCATTTTGTTCACTAGTTCCCTTGACAACGGTTTAGTAAACGTATCCGCCAAGTTCAAACTAGACCGAACAAAATTAATAGTTATACAACTATTCCTTATCATTTCACGCACATAGCTATGTCTAACTCCAATGTGCCTTGACTTGCCATTGTAGACTTCACTATAAGCTTTAGCTATGGTTGATGCACTATCACAATGAATAGCAAGAGGTGACATAGGTTTGACCCACAAGTCAACCTCACTCAACACATTCCTTAGCCATTCCGCTTCTTGGCAACAAGATGCCAATGCAATGAATTCCGATGCCATAGTGGAATCCGTTATACATGTTTGCTTCTTGGATGCCCATGAAATAGCACCTCCTCCAAGAAGAAACACCCATCCACTTGTGGATGAATAATCTTCCTTGTTGGAAATCCAACTAGCATCCGAGTAACCTTCTAGAATAGAAGGTTCTCCTTTGTAAGTTATGACATAATCCAAGGTTTTATTCAAATACCTTAACACTCTTCTCAATGCTTGCCAATGCAACATACTAGGATTACTAGTATACCTACCGAGTTTACCAATAGCAAAAGCTATATCCGGTCGAGTGCTAGTCATAGCATACATCAAGCTTCCAATTAAGCTTGCATACTCCAATTGAGAAATAGGAGTACCACTACTCGGAACCAAGTGAACACTAGGATCCATAGGAGTAGCAAAATGAGTCGAATTCGATTCATTAAACCTCTTAATCACTTTCTCAATATAATGAGATTGTGATAAAGAAATTGACCCTTTACCTCTCATTATTCTAATACCTAGAATAACATCCGCTTCACCCAAATCTTTCATGGAGAAGCTAGAAGAGAGAAAGACTTTGGTTTTTTCCACTTGTTCCAAATCGAGTCCCAAAGATAAGCATATCATCAACATATAAGCAAATTATAACTCCATTACCGTTATTATCAAATTTACTATATACACACTTATCGGATCGATTTATTTTGAACCCACTAGACAAAATGACCTCATCAAATTTTTGATGCCATTGCTTAGGTGCTTGTTTAAGACCATACAAAGATCGAACTAATTTGCAAACCTTAGTCTCTTGACCTTTAACCACAAAACCCTCAAGGTTGATTCATGTACACTTCCTCCTCCAATTCACCATTAAGGAAAGCAGTTTTAACATCCATTTGGTGAATTACTAGACCATGAATCGCAGCTAATGCTATCAAAAGTCTAATGGTAGCTATTCTAGCAACCGGAGCATAAGTGTCAAAATAATCAATACCATATCTTTGCCTAAAACCTTGGACCACTAACCGGGCCTTATGTTTTAGTATGGTTCCATCGATCTTCCTTTTCCTTACGAAAATCCACTTACAACCTAAAGGTTTGCATCCGGGGGGTAAATTAGCTAAAATCCAAGTATAATTTCCCATTATTGAATCCATTTCATCATTCACTGCCTCTTTCCGAAAGCGTAATCATGAGACTTCATAGCCTCATCAAAGGTCCTAGGATCCTCCTCCATATTGTAACAATATGAAAATTGAGTCACAATAGACTCCCTTGACCCTTCAACTAAATATAGTTGAAAATCCGGTCCAAAAGATTTCTCTTTTCTAATTCTTTTACTTTTCCTAATTTCCGGTGTTGTAGTATCATGATCATTGTTAATGTCATCCACAACATTGGAACTAGTACTAGGTATCATGTCCTTTGGTCTTGGAATCGATGAGAATCTAGTCTCATCAAATATTGCATCCCTCGACTCTATCACAGAATGAATAGAGACAACATCATTTGGCTCAATGACATAAAACCTATAGGCTTTGCTATGTACCGCATAGCCTATAAAAATGCAATCAATTCCTTTTTCACCTAAAGTTTTCCTTTTAGGTTCCGTCAATTTGACAATTGCCCTACAACCCCATACCTTAAGGTAATTGAGATTAGGCTTTTTGTTACACCAAAGTTCATAAGGGGTAGTCTTATTCCTTTTATTAGGAACTCGATTTAATATATAACATGCGGTTAAAATTGCATCACCCCAAAAACCGTCATTTAGACCCGAATTAGAAAGCATGGTGTTAACCATTTCTTTTAGAACCCTATTTTTCCTTTCCGCTATACCATTACTTTGAGGTGAGTATGGAGCGGTTGTTTCATGAATTACACCAATTGAACTAAAATAGCTAGGATTATAGTATTCACCACCCCTATCCGTCCGAAGTCTTTTAACTTTTTCATTAAGTTGAAGTTCCACTTCGGTCTTAAAAATCTTAAACTTTTCTAGTGCTTCATCTTTAGTAAATAATAAATATATGTAACAAAACCTTGAATAATCATCAATAAAAGTCACAATATATTTTTTATTTCCCAAAGAAGGTGAACTATGAAAGTCACACAAGTCACTATGCACCAATTCAAGCAATACCGTTTGTCTAGTCACACTAGGATAAGGATTTTTTGTAATCTTATTTAGCATGCATGTCTTACACTTCTCTAACTTTAAATCGAAAGAAGGTATTAAACCTAGCTTAGACATGTCATATAATCTACGATAGTTTACATGACATAAACGATTGTGCCATAGAGAAGAAACATCAAGCATGTAAATAGAACTAGTATCAATTTTATTATTAATACTAAATTTAAACATTCCATTACAATAAAATCCTTGTCCAACAAAAATACCACCCTTGGAAACTATAAACTTATCCGATTCAAATACAACTTTAAAACCAAACTTATTCAAAAGACCCCCCGACACAAGATTCTTCCTAACTTAGGTACATAAACAACATCCCGGAGAGTTAAAGTCTTTCCCGAGGTTAACAACAATTCTACTTGGCCTATACCCTTGGCCTTTACCGTAGAATCATTCCCCATATACAAGATTGAACCATCATCCAATTCTTCCAAAGACTTGAAGAAGTGCTTATTATTGCACACATGTCTAGAGGCCCCCGAATCTATCCACCAAGAATCATCAACTCCGCACAAACATAATTTCGAAATCATAGCCACAAAATTCATTTCTTCAATTACATGTTCATGTGCAATTTTACCTTGGTTTTGAACAACACTAGGTTGTCCATTTTTTGTCTTCTTCTTCTTAGAAGGACAATCCCTCTTGAGATGAGGTCCATTGCATACCCAACAAGTGAGGGTCTTCCTCTTCTTGTTTGCAAAGTTGGTTTTAGAGTTGTTATTGTTGGATTTCTTGGTCCCACTAGACCCACCAACCTCTACCATATTCACGGTAGACTTAGGAATACTAGGAGTAGTATCCTTAACCCCATCTTGAGCCCGGATACCCTCTTCAATACGAAGATGAGTTCCTAATTGCTCCATGGAAATATCTTCCTTCCTATGTTTCAAGGAATGCTTAGTTTCTTTCCAAGAATTTGGTAATTTATCAATGATTGAGGCTACGGCAATAGCCTCATCCATCACCATACCATGTGATCTAATTTGGTTCAAAATATGATGAACTTCATGAAATTGCTCTATAATAGGCCGATCATTAGTCATTTTAAATGAATTAAAATTACTAACAAGAAATTTCTTACTTGAAGCATCTTCGTAAATATACTTGGCCTCAAGAGTATCCCAAAGTTCCTTTGCACTCTCCACATTTTGATAGAGATCGAACAAAGGGTCGGTAAGAGAGTTGAGGATGTGACCCCGGCAAATGTAGTCATCATTCTCCCACTTTGTCCTCTTCCTTGTAGTCTCCACGGACTCTTCCTCTCCATCTTTCGGGAATGGTGGCATGGGTGTTGATAGAACATACACCACATTCAAAGTTGTCAACAAGAAGTGCATCTTCTTTTGCCATCTTCGATAACCCACCCCCTCAAACTTATCCAATTTTTGGAAGTTCATAGTCATGTCCTTGAGTGATTGAGCCATATCCGAAATGAAAGAAATTTAAACTAATAGATTGTTAGATGAGAGAACAAACAAGGGAACCGGATATCCACTTCAAGGCACGGAAACTACGCTTTCCTATTAGTTTAATTTCGCCCCTCTAGGATCACTAGGGTTAACACGAAATAACTAATGAGATACAATGGAGAAAACAATTCACTAGATGATCTTCTAAGTGAATCAACAAGAACTTTGTGTTTGATGTTTGTGAAGAACACTCAAGAGAAAGTAGCAAGTTTTCTCTCAAGCAAAGCAAGAAGATTAGAATATGAAAATCTGATTTTCCTCTCTCTCCTCATATGAATAACAAGGGTAATATTACATATTCCCTCTTGATTAGAGCTGTTACAGCATTCATCCCTCTTTAATCCCCTGATTAAGAGTACTTAATCATCTTAAAACGGATCACAAATGCATTACAACGGTTATAAACCGTCCACGCAAAATTTCACGCCCAAGACAGGAATACACGTCGCGCCCGCGATACGGATCGCGAGTCGCGAAAGGCGCCGGTCGCGACCCGCGACAGGTGTCGCGACCCGCGACGGCCTCCTGGTCGCGACCCGCGACGAATGTCGCGACTCGTGACCAGCCCTCTGTCTTGCTTGATTTAATCCACGTGATTTTGCGCATTCTAATCTCAACATACTAGACCTCCTCCTCTTCTAGTATATACTCATATGAGCTAACAAAAACCCATTACCCTATAAATGTTCCAACAGGATGTATATATATCTTGCCTCTTGGATCAATCAACACAGAACACAGAAAACGTTCTCCATATTCTTGTCTTGCATTCTCTTCTATTAAGTTACTTTAAAAACGGGAGAAGGTATATGTGAAAGTTTACATATGACCGCATCCACTCTTGAATCTTGCCTCATCCATCGCATCGACTTATCCTATAATTACCCTGTCGTATCTTCCATATTTACTCTCTAGTATTGCAGCCTACACCTTGAGATTTGTTGAATCCACAAAATCATAAGCCAAATACAATTTTTTCCATCACATTTTTACTTCCTAATTTTGCTATTTTCCTACATAACCCCTTTTTTTTTACAACTTCTTTAGATAAGCCCGTCAATCAACGTCATGTCTAATATGTGTCACGACTCCATCATCAAATTCATTACCATCTACCATTCATCCTCTACACTGTACAGATCAACATGTGGCTATTGTTAAAAAGATGAGCAAACTAGCAATATTAACACTTGAAAAGGCTTTTTTGCAATTTTGGAGGATTTTTAGTAGACTTTGAGATTGAAAATTCTAACTCACAGTCTGCATAGAATACAAACAACACAGGTAAATAGGTAATCATATTTTTGCTTGATAATAATACAGGATGTTCAGCACAATGAAAGATCTCCTAGATTCGCCTTTGCATAGGAAATAAGCAGGGCCGTCTTGTACAATTTAGGGGCCCTGTGCTAAATTAAATTATAAGGATCGAAAATTTTTGGTGAATAGGAAGAGAAGGAAGTGTCATTAATGGCTTCTTTTATAATATGAAGAACGAAACAAAACACCAGATAGAAATTAACCTCTTTGAATATGCATCCAATATACACTTGATAAATTGGAAACGAACACATGTAGTTAGATTTATTTATTTTTTCTTTTTTAATTTGGCTAGGACAACTAAAAAAAAAATTAGGCCTTATATTTTTTGCCCGCGTAGCCATCACCCGCCTGCGCCTTAGCGCCTTAGCCCCCTGGAAATAAGACAAAGAACGATGCATTTGGTTTATTAGAGCAATTTAATAGCCTTGTTTTTGTCATAATAAAAATATCAAAATGGGGCAAGGGGGGCTTTTGGAAGGAAAGTTGTCTAATAAGCGTTGTATTCACCTTTTATTTATTCATACATAAACTAAAAGGCGTTGTCATGTCAGTTTATTATTGTACAAGGTGCTCTTCTCCCATGCAAATATCATTCTCCATTTCAGCCCTCATTAAAGGGATATATGGTTTGTGGTCACCATATAAAGGGTGCGTTCTCTTCACCTTAAAAAATTAAGTTTCAGGTCCAATAAGTTCAGTTCAGTTCAGATAAGTTCAGTTCAGTTCAGATAAGTTTCAATCGGCGCCCAATCGCGCAATAAGTTTCAATCAGGTCTAATAAGGTCCAATAAGTTCCAATCAGGTGCAATAAGTTCCATCAGGTTTAATAAGATCCAATAAGTTCTAATCAGGTGCAATAAGTTTCAATCAGGTCTAATCAGGTCCAACAAGTTCTAATAAGGTCCAAATAGTCAATGATTAATAAATATTTGTATTATTGTCCATTATTTTATTATTCATATCACTATTAGATGATTATGTTATTATTAAAATTTTAATTAAAGTACCACAATGATTATATCGTATTATACTTGTATTATTGTCTATTATTTTATTATTCATATTACTATTAGATGATTATATTATTATTAAAAAATATTATAATCATGGTTAAATAAGGTTAACAATAATAATATCATAATTACAATATTTTGCAATTCGTCTTTAAATAACTAGAGATAACATGTTTTCGTTACTAATAACAATGAGTTCTACTATTTTAGTCATAAAACTAAGTGGAGTGAGAGATAAATTTTTCCATATGTGGCAATTTCTCACTTGTTAGCAATAAATGTTAATTAACTTTTGGTTTTCTACTAGTGCTTTATGAAATCAAAACAAGACTATTAGATATATTAGTGGTGAAAGTTATGTATAGGCAAGTATATAAATAGTATTTTTTTTTTGTTAAATTGTTTATCATAAGAGATAATTAATAATAATTATTTTTTTAAAGGGCGAATTTTAATAATTATTACTTCATAATAAATTTTGAGGGGTAGTATTTACGTTAGGGGTAATATTTATGTTATTACTCATTAATTTTTTTGTCTAATAAGGTCAAATAAGTTCCAATTAGGTCCAATAAGTTTATTATTGTACAAGGTGCTCTTCTCCCATGCAAATATCATTCTCCATTTCAGCCCTCATTAAAGGGATATATGGTTTGTGGTCACCATATAAAGTGTCAAATACGTGAATATTAGAATTTACCCACTAATGTAATACGCTCTTACAAGTTTGTATTTCAAAATAAAATATCAAAACGTTTTGCATTTTAGTTTGAAGTCTCAAACAAACATTTACACATATGATTAGAGTACTTTGTTATCTTAATCACCTTAGCTACTTATTTTCCCGCATTGCTCGGACTGCTCACTTGTTTCTTTCACAATGTCATAAAGGTATAGGTAAAACGAAAATAATAACGTGGACTTGATGACAGGGGTAAGGTCGATCAACTTTCAAAAACACAAACTACCATGTTGAATTTTGTTGATTCAAAAGTGTACAATGTAGATTTTGATAAAACATGTGTACAATGATAAAACATTGGCAAAATATAAATTTTTCGAAATGAATGAAATATTAGTGGTTATATATACCCACAGTTATTGAAGATTGCCCGCGTTAAATAACATGAATGAAAGAATTGTGCATTTGTACTATATCATTAGTTTCATTACTATCACGGTCGTTCCTCAATACAACTGGGCCCAGGGTAAAATTTAAAAAATAGGCCCCTAATGCACAAGATATTTTAGGAAATATGCACGTTTATAGGATAACAACTAATTAAGAATTGACTAATTCACATTTACCAACATGCGTTTCTTCAACAATTTTTATGATTAATATTTAATATTTCGTAATAACTAGACAGACTAGTAACTTGACGAATAAAATTAGAATTCCGAAACATAGACATGAGTTGGTGTTCGAACTCGGATCGAGCAAAACTCTCTCTTTCTTCAACCTTTCGCTGAGAAGAGAGAGATTAAATTATAACATGTAATATCATTGTTGAACATAGAAACTGAGAACAAGAAACTCCTAATTTATACTTTGGGTTGTGTACAATATCTTTTTAATACACACCGATTACAATTTGATGGTTTTTTTTTATAAAGGTAAGGGGAAAAAATGTTAGGAGACCCTCTGTGTAACACCCGACCCATCTGGAGTCGAGTATATCGTCACCAATGCGCATCCAGAGCCAACAACTGTCCTCAATAACCAACATAAGTTCTTCCGGCACATTTTGTGCTCACTCATGCGCACCCCGAGAAACTTCCCAGGAGGTCACCCATCCCAAGACTACTCCCAGCTAAGCACGCTTAACTGTGGAGTAACTAAGGAAATGAGCTCCCTAAAAGAAAGATACATCTTGTTGGAATGAGTAGCCTGTTAAGTCCCTTTAAAGCAATCATGAGGGGTATTACACTCTGCACGAGGGGAGCTCCTAAAGAATTGTTTACAAGGATATCATGCAGTTTTGAATTGTTACAATTAGGAATAATAAAACTAGAATAAATAAGATGGCCGACACTAGCCACCTAGTGTGTTGTTTTATTTGCTTCCCGATAAATGTGACGAATGTTGTAAGAGGTAAAAGAGTTTAGCAGATGGAGGACGTCTTCGATAATGTGAGCAATCTGCCAGGGGGATTGCCATAAACCACAATTTAATGGTATATAAGATATAGTAAAAGCATACTCTTTTTAACTAAAAACTAGTATTTTGTTATGGGTGATGCCCCGGGTCATTTACAATTATCAAATATATTATTATTCATAAATTCCTTAATTGATTTTATTGGCTTTTTGTAATTTCCCGTCTAGTGCGACATTGGAAAATGGACGTTATGGCATGATAAGTTGTCAAAAAAAAAATTATAAGGAATTGGGGATATAAATAACGATTAGAAATAAAAAAAATTGTCTATGTCTTCATATTATATATGATTATAAGACTTTAATATGTTCTACTTTAAAACATTAAACATTAGAATTGTGATAAAGTGCATAAAGTTCTACTTTTCTAGGTTGATTTATGGGCCTTGGGCGGGAGCCCTGCCTGCCCTAGCCCAGGACCGACCCTGATTATTAATCGTGTGGGCAAGAATCGTAGGTCATGTCTGGTAAATGGCTTTTAGCTTTTCAATTTGGTTAAACAGCAAAAAGATGTTTGGTTGGCTGAAAAGCTGGCTTTTGAACCAAAATGAAAAAGCTGCCTAAAGCAGCTTTTTAGATTGACTTTTGGCTTGTTGACCCATAAACTCTCTAATAAGCAACCAACCACCACAACTAAATTTACCAAACACTTTTGCAAACAACTGACTTAAACAACCAACTTAAAAAGCCAATACATACAACCAATGCTTCCAGTCAGTCAAGCAAGCCAGCTAAACTAGCTAAAAACAACCATCAACAACCGATTGCCAAACAAACCCGTAGTCTTCCATGCATCATCTCATCCTTCTATAATGCTTACACGGTGGCATATCACTCTATGACATGACATTATTTGAAAATTATTGTGTTACTCATAAGAGCTCTCGAACTATTGACTCCTCATGTTGTAAGTCATCCAACCGATAACCTTATAAAAAATAGACTTCTAAACCAACCCGTAATATCTCCTTAATGCGATTCTATCCGTTGATCTAAGAAATGGACCAAAGTAAATATAGAAGACCCTAAGTTGTTCAACAAAACAGATTCAAACCCCTACAACTGCTGATAGGAGTCGAAATAAGTCCATAACTATTTATCGTTAATCCAATGTTTTTTTTATTACAACCTAAAGATCATGAAAAAGTATGTGTTGATCATGAACTCTTTAATATATCACGTGCATAACTCTTTAATATAAAAGAAATGGGTGATATATAATACGGTTTTTTCACCATATACCCTTTCAACTTTCCAAATTCACCATATACCCCCACCTTTCAAAAAATACATCGACTTACCCTTTTGACTAACGGTGTTAGACTTCCGTTAATCATTAACCCCTAATGCCCCTCTAACCCTAATTAACTAACCTAAATCAAACCCTAACCCTAACCCTAATCTAATACACTAACTTAGGCCCTAACTCTAACCACCCCTCCCCCCATCCCTTACCCCCCATTGCCTCATCACCCCCTCACCACCACCACCACCTCACCACCACCCCCCTCCCCTTCTCCCCGACCCCCTCCCCTTCCCCCGCCGACCCCCCTCCCTTCCCCGCCGACCCCCCCTCCCCCACCCACCACCGAAGCCCCCTCCCCACTCCCCCATGACCCCCCCCCCCCTCCTCCCCCCTCCCCGCAACCCCATCCTCCCCCTCCCCTTCCCCCGCCGAATCACACCAAATTGCGGGTTTTCGATATTTGAAGGAGTATCAATGGCGAAAGTTTCAAATTCGTGAATTCCGCAATGGTTGCGAGTTTCGATTCTGGTAGGGCGTGAAGGAGTTTCGATTCCTCGCAAAATTTCGGGGAGAAACGAGAATCAAGCACGAATTGTTGCGCGACGGCGGGGAATGGGATGGGAGGTTGCGCGACGGCGGTGGAAGGGGGAGGGGCGCGGGGAGGGTGGGAGGGGGGCTGGGGAAGGGGGAGGGAGGGGGCTGTTGGAGTGGTGGTGCAGATGGGGGGGGGGTGGGGGGCAGTGGGGGCCGGGGTAAGGGGGTGGTGGGGGGGGGGGAGGGGTGGGGGTGTTAGGTTGTTAGGGTTAAGGTATTAGGGTTAGGGTTAGGATTAGGATTATGGGTAGATTTAGGTTAGTTAATTAGGGTTAGAGGGGGGATTAGGGGTTAATGACTAACGGAGTTTAACGCCGTTAGTCATTAAGGGTAAATGGATGTATTTTTTCAAATTGCTAGTATTATATAAAAGCATAGTCTTTTTAACTAAAAATAATGAAATAATACATATGATACTTTTTAAAGGGACAGTAGTTGAAACTTACAGGTCGAGAAATATAAATATGGCGAAAATTGAAAATGCCAAGAGAAATGATAAGTTATCAAAAAAACGTACAAAAAACAAGTTAAAGACTTCCCCTAAAAAAAAGCAAGTTAAAGACTACCCCTCAAAAAATAAAACAAGTTAAAGACTTAGGCCCCGTTTTTTTGGATTGAGAAAAAATGAACCGAACTGAACGGAATTGAACTGAACTGAGAGAAATTGGAATGCATAGAGTAACTGAAATGAACTGAATTCAATTGAATTTAACTGAAAATAAGTCCAAAAGAACAATGCCTTAAAGTCACTGTAATTTTTTTTTTTAAAAAAATATAGGAAATCAAAGTACAGAGGATGAATATTGATTTAAGAACAGGAAAGTAAAAAGGATGAATACTCATGCAATGGGATTATAACCCACGACACGAAGATTCTTCACATTCCCACAACAGTAACCATCTTTGTTAAAGCGGATACTTGCTGTACTACCATAATTCATAAAGTTCTACTTTTCTAAGCTGATTTATGGGCCTTGGGCGGGTGCCCCACCTGCCCTAGCCCATGACTAACCCTGTTTATTAATCTTGTGGGCAACAATCGTGGTCTGCCACGCGTCATACCATCCTTCTCAAATGCTTACATGGTGCCATGTCACTTTATGACATGACATTATTTGAAAATTATTATGTTACTCAGAAGAAAACAATGGTTGTAAAACTCCTCATGTTGTAAGTCGTCCAACCGATAAGCTTATAAAAAATAATACCTCCAAAACAACCCGTATTATTCCCTTAATGCGATTTTATCCGTTGATCTAAAAAATGGACCAAAGTAAATATAGACGACCCCAAGATGTTCAACAACACAGAACACAAAACCCTACAACTGCTGCTAAGAGTCGAAATAAGTCCATAACTATTTATCGTTAATCCAATGTTTCTTTCGTTGGGCCGGTCTCTCGTAGCCTCGATATCTTCACCTAGATTTGTTCAACAAGGATCCGAATAAACTAAATCCATTTATTCGGGCTCGAAGAAACAAAACCCCCAATTTTCATCCTTCTTCACTATAACTTTTCTTCTCTTCAGTTCATGAGATGCTTAATTCAATCTAGGGTTCTTTCGAGCTAATTCTATGTTGTCATTGTCGATTTCACCTAGAATTTCTGCGTAAAATTTTGAATTTTGCATTCAGAATTTGAAATGTAGGGTTTCTAAATCAATTTCTCTGGTAAATGTTTAAATGGAAGTTTGAAACAAAATTAGGGATTTCGATTTTTTGATAAGAAGCGAAGAGATTAAGGTTCATTAATGGCTCGAAGTGTTTCACGATCGCCGTCATATAGACGGCGATATTCTCCGTCCCCTGTCAGTCACCGTCATAGCCGCCGTAGCAGGAGAGATCGCAGCCGTTCTCCTCACAGCCGGTGACTCTAACCTCCCCTATTATTGCATCGTTTTTCGTTATTTAGTTGTGCTTAAATTATCTGCTTTTAAGTAATTAGGAATTATTAGTGTAATTTCCATGATATTGGTGCTTTTTTTTTTGGGTAATTGGTCTGATGCAATAACAGGTCTATAAGCTATTTTACTTGTGAAGTTTTTTTTGGTGTTTGCTGTGATCTAGAACTTTAGCAAATTGCTTTACTTATGGGTTTAGTATGAGAATGATTATCTCTTGCATGTACTAATTCGCCTTTTTACGGATTGCCTGAGGATTTAGCGAAGTAGGTAATACTGGTCTAAAGTGTATTATTCTAGGTCTAAGTCGAATTGTTGAATAGTTCTTTTTTAGCCCGAAACTCGGAGTAGCCAATGGTTGGATATGGCCTATGGGTACTCCGTACTTGGGGTACGAATTAACTTTTTACAGTATGATAAAGCTTAGGTACATTTGAATGTAGTACGATGTTATGCGTTTGTAATTTTGTTTTTTTTAAGCTCTTGGCTCGGTGGATTTTGATTATTGGATGCGTTATGGGATATGAACTTTGTGAGCGGAAAGGGCTTGAATGGGTGGGTCAATAGTGTTGAATGCTAATGGAGATTATGTATAGAATCCAGGGCTAGTTGATTTAGTTGCAAAGTCTCGGAGCTTCTGGGGGATGGACTTGTATGTTAGAAGGGTGATGAATGAACTCGGGGGTTAGACATTAAGGGATATTAGAGCTGCATAAAGTCTATTTTACAAAGTTATTGTTGGTAGTGTGTATTCTCATTTTATTATCCTTTTTTTCTTTTTCATGTGGGTGGAGGGTGGGGGGTTGCTGTTGAATGCTTGAAGTTGAGGTTCATAGATATGATTTGACATTTTTTTCAACTTCAAAGTTTCTTCTGAATCTATGCTGAGTCAATTTGTGTTTTGAGCATTATTTTGGACACATGGTTTCTTGTTAATGGACTGGTTAAGCTCTTCTGTTTACATCTTGGCCTGTAAGAATCACTTTTGTTAATCTGTTGTGAGCGTGCTCACAATGCTTGGACCGCTTATATCAATAGTTGTGCTCATCTTTGTGTGTACATGTATTCATTCTGTCCCTTTTATATTGACTGGATGGGTGTGTGCTATATGCGCATTATCTGCTTCACAAAAGTACTACTACTTAATATCTGGAAATAATTGTCACATATACTATACTGTTTTGGGATGGCAGAAAAGTGTTTGTCACAATTCCAATAACATTAACAGATCATACCATCTAGAATGAATGAGGGTGGGGAGGGTGATAGCTATGGTGAAGGTTTTCTAGTAAATTATGTTAATATCTATATAAGATAGATCTGGACAATGTGACCTATAATATTTCTGGATAGGGGGTTATTAGTTACAATTTTCTGGTCACTGTTTGGTAGCTGGTACTTCGGTCATTTGCTTAATGCATGTGTCACTGTGCATGCGAATCATAATGTATAACAGGCTGTAGACATTCCATGATAGTCTGTGAGTCCTTTTACGGCACATATGAATCATATCCAAATAAGTTATGATGCTAGAATTTATCACAGATCTTAGCTCAGTAGATATACAGCTAGAAGGAATATACCACACTTGTTGGAATATGGTGATAATAAGGTTACCAGAGTGCACTGATTTTTTGAAGATAACCCAGTGTTTTTACTCCTTTGAAGTAGGAATTTTCATAAAGCAAAGAATTTTTGCTTGAACTCTACTGAGTTTGTAAGTTGAGGTCTTTATCATCTTATGCAGGCGGAGAAGTCGATCAAGCTCCCCACTTCGTCGTAAAAGCCGTTCACCTGTAAGGCGTCGTAAGAGCCGTTCTCCAACAACACGGCATTATAGGAGAAAGAAAAGTAGAAGTTCATCTCGTTCTCCTCCACGTAAGTCCCGCAGTCCAAGTGTTGCATCAGCTGAGCGCAAGGAAGTCAAAAAGAAACAGAAAAAAGAAGAAGAAGAAAAGAAAAGGTAGTTGCAGTATTGCGTAAATTATGCTTCAAATGTCTAACCCTCGTTTGGTCTAGTTGTCATTCTGTAAGTCTGTGGTCTGCATTCTGCTTTACTCATTATGAAAATTTCTATTATAGAACACTGGGATATCGTACAAGGTGGTGATTCATTTTTCATCTAATTCTTCTTAAAGTCTGGGTTAGTGTATCAGAAAAGAAATTACTCATTTTCTTCTTCATATTGTTGTAAATGTTCTGTCTCTACATCTATTTGCTTGTACTTTTCAGTATGTCGGCTTTTGGTTTTACCTTCTTGTAAATTTTGCTTCCTTCATTCATGTCTTTGCTTTTGTGTTGGACCTTTCCCTGTAGCAATCTGTCTGATTAGCAGCAGGCTTCTTCCATATCTTATGAGCTGATTCTGACACGTGCTTCTCTTGGATTTATAATTAGATTTAAATATGCTACAGGTTGCTTGAGCTTCTTTACCGGGTTTTCTGAAGGAAGCTACTGCTATGTTTCAACTTATTATTTTGATGATCTAGTGCTGCGTCGTTTGTCTACTGTCCCCAGTGTTAAAATCTCATGTGTTGACCAGACACCTATTAGAGAGGTATGCCTTGGATGATTGATTGCATAAGCTAGTGTACAATCTGCTGATGTGAAGCATATATAAGCAATGTCATCTTACTGAACGCTAAGCTCTCTGCTGACAAGTGAAGATAATCTTTGTGAAAGGAGGCATAAGCATGCCGTGAGAACATTAATGTTCATTACAGTTATGGTCGTCAGAATTCCCTATAGTGCCCGCTCTTTAGTTATACCTGACTTTGTTTATTGCAACCAGGATTCAGCATGAGATAGAGCTCAAACTATTAGAAGAAGAGACTGCAAAGAGAATTGAAGAAGCTATTCGCAAGAATGTGGAGGAGAAATTGAATTCTGAAGAACTTAAGTTAGAAATTCAAAGGCGCATAGAGGAAGGCCAGAAGAAATTATTTGATGATGTAGCTGCTCAGCTTAAAAAAGAGAAGGAAACGGCTCTCATGGAGGCAAGGCAAAAAGAAGTGAGTATATATTACATATCATTTATGACATGAGTTCTTTGTCTTTCAATTTCTTGGTCCAAATTCCTTTCGGGGTAGTCCTAAATTAATCTATTTTCTCTTATGAGAAGCTTTTTCCTACCTTTTGTTTAAAGTTGCCCACACCCACCCGGCCACATTAATCATCATTATTGGTGCAAGCTGGGTGATGCTGATAAACGGGAGCAAACGTATTTACCTCCTTATTTGTAATTCCATCGTGATTTCTTATGTTTATACTCAACCCATTGGATTTTGTTGCCGTCGGGTGTCCTGATAATGCTTCCATCTGAACATGTTTGTATGAAACTCTCCTCAGGAACAAGCACGGAGAGAGAGAGAGGAGCTCGATAAGATGCTTGAAGAGAATCGAAGGAGAGTGGAAGAGGCTCAGAGGAAAGAAGCTTTAGAGCTCCAGCGAAAATTGGAGGAACGCCAACGAGAACTGGAGTTGATTCAGCGACAGAAGGAAGAAGCTGCTAGAAGAAAGAAACTTGAAGAGGAAGAGGAGCGAGCGAATCAGATATTGGCTAAAAGTAGAGCTCGGCCTAAAGCATCTTCTGCTGTTGGCCTATAATCTTTATCTGCAATATTGATGTTATAATGTGTGTAGCGATATTTGAAGTGCGAGCTTCTTAAGGTAAAGAACATCTGATTGTACTACTGAGCTTCATATTGTTGAAAAGCTTAATGCCAATTAGGGTTTTTTTTACTGACCTGCGAGGGTACAGAACATCTGATTGTACTGTATTGAGCGTCATATTGCTGAAAAGCTTAATGCCAATCAGGGTTTTTTTACTGACCTGTGCTGTGTCGGTTCAGTTAACATGCATTAACATCAGAATGGTAAAACTCCAAAATATCTTGTAACTTTTTTTGTAGTCATATATGCATAAGATTAACCTGTTGGATATGTGACATTTTTTCTGATGTTGGCGTGTCTTTGTTAACGGCCTAATTTTCGTGTTATTTCCTTAATTGCTTGGGAGGTAGACTTGTGAAACAAGTTGGCGCGAGTCATATTCGTTATACTTACTATACACTACGGTACTACCTGTAACCTGCCTATCAAACTTGCAAACTTTTAGCAATAACTTGAGCTATGACTATGTTACCTATGTTAATGATATTATGTATCAGTCTTTCAGACATAGATTCAAGCTTAATGAAGAAGTGACAACATTTTTGCATATAAAACAATCGAGTGAAACATTATGTAACATAAATTTGTTAGAGCCAAACAAGCTTCAACACGTCAAGGTAGAGATGGCCAACAGTGCGGGCTAATCAAGCCCATCTAGCCCAGCCCGCCTCTTGGGCCGTGTGGGCTGAGCCCACGAAAAGCCCGGTCTAGTCCAGCTCGAACCGTGAAATTGGTGGGTGGGCCGTGGGCCATATTTTTTGAGCCCAACCCACGAAAGCCCGCTACTAAAACCGCCCATGAACCGGACCAGCCCAGCCCAGCCCAAGTAATTATTCAACCAAATTGTGTATATTTTAATCAAATTGTATATATTTTAATCAAATTTCATATATTATAATTCAATCAAATTCAAAAATAATGAAATTATTCATTAATATTAATAATTGTATATATTTTAAAAAATTTAAAAGGTTTTATGTAACAATAATTAATGATTATATAATTCTGGAAAAAAAAAATTCTCATGCCGGCCCGCCAGCCCAGTAGGCCCACAAACCGCCAAAACCGTTGTCCGATTCGTGAAAATCGGTAACAGACCGGTGTGGGCCAAGATTTTTCAGCCCGTGGACCAGCCCGCCCAAACCGTGAATTTCACGGTCCGGTCCTGGGCCGCGAAATCTCTGCCCGGCCCACTAGGGCCCGCGGACCAGCCCACCCAGCCCGCACCAGTGGCCATCTCTACGTCAAGGTCAAGATCAAATAGATATAATATATAAAACCACAAAGTCAAAGAATTGAAACGTACATACGTGATACTTTGAGGGTATCATTTCAACAAGATATATGCCATGTTTGGCAATTAGAGCTTAACTGTTAGCGGTTAGCTATTTACATTAGTTGTTAGCGGTTAGCTGATGGTTGATCAAGAATATATTTAGCGGTAGCTTTTAAAGTAGGGATTAGAGATTTGACAAAATTGATAAATCTTGCTTCTATTTATGTAGTGTTTGGTAAACTAAAAAAATCAAGTGAGTTGACGTTCTACTCACGACAATCATGTTATTTCAGGATCCGAGTTTTTTTAAAAGGCAAAATAAGTTATTTATTTTAATACAATACAACAATTGTTTATAAGTTGTTAACAATAATTAGATTGTAGTTCTATTGTTCTAAGGTGTAGTTGAGAAATTAAACATATAAAGTATATTTTAGAAGCAATCATTGTCAAACTAGCAAAAGGAAAAAGATAAGATGATGAATTATGAATACGTGCTCAATGCTTCAAACCTAACCAAACAATATAAAGTTTCGTAACATCAAACATGACAATGCTTGGAAACCAAACAAATAGACCAAAGAGGCATGAGTTCAGAGTTCTACCTCGTAGCTTTTTAGGGAATGCAATTCGCTTACCAACCTTACCCTCATCTTCATCCAATCAATTTTTTTTAATGATAATGTGGCTAATATTATAGCAAACATCAAAGACTATTTGATTATTGTCTTGTAGCTAAGCAACCATGATTGATTAACTCTTTTTACCTGGAGTAATATTGATGGATCTATGTCTCCAAGAAGAGTCTACTTTACTGCAGAATTATACCTCAAGTTTAAACCTATACTTGAAAATCTCCTCTAAATTTCCAACTTGATCATTTTTTGCATTTGCAATTTGTGAAATATTCTTTTTTGATAGAATGAAAGATTTGTTTTAAACTAAAGAATGACAATGATATAATTTTTACCTTCACCAATACAGTAATCACTATGGTTGTGAATGACAATTAACTTAATTAGTAAAGTCAATGTGGGGGTCATATGTATGATTTGAAATCAAATTCCGTCTATATTATTATCTTTTAATTTGCATGTAACTTATACACATACAAGATTAAATTCTCGTTCTATTTTATAATAATATATCATGTGATATTAAATCATAAAAAATGTGATATGTAGTTTTTCTAGTATAATATTATCAAATTTGAACATGATTTTCTTATCAATTAAGAGCATATAATAGTAATAATAACTACAAAGTAATAATATCCAGAGTGGTAAAATAGCGATTTTGACCTTCTTCTATATATAATTTCGCTTCACGGTCTTGGTAGTATATATATCATTTCTTCTAGAAATCCAAGACAATTTTGCTTAAATGGACATACAATTTTTTTTTTTTTTGAAAGAAATGGACATACAATTTTACAAATATACAACGCCCAAAAAAAAGCTTGGCATACCTTTTTTGAGATAGTATAAATATATAATAATTAATACTCGATAATATATAGTACTCTATAACTCAAAAATTCAATGAATCATACACGTACACTCAAACTGACCAAGAACTGTTAGAGTACAAGCTAAGAAGTCACAAGAACAGCATTTTACATGGGTCATTATAATTACTCATGCATGTTTGAATTAAACGAACTATGAAAAGGAAATATAGTTTATAGTTGTCGATGCCATGATTACATGAAGTAGCACTCAAGTGGACTATTGGTATGATTTTGTGCATACATAGTTGCACAATTTGGTCTTATTTTTCCTAACCACCAAACCGGCAATACCTCCATGAAGTTGTAAAATCCCACCTTCTCTTGTTCAAATTATTCAATTAGCAAATACATTTGATTACTTGCCTAATGCTCTTTTCTCATGCATGCTTAGTAGGTTAAATTGCTGTGCTGGTCATTACTTTAGACATAGTTCCTACCTCCATTTTCACTAAGCCATTTCCTCACTCTCTATTTTAATTATACACCCCTTCCTTTTAAGGTTAACCATAATACTTATACAATATCTCCTTCATAGTTGATCTTCCCTCTATACTGCAATATGACCCTTTATTCCATGCATTCTTGGACCAAGGTTACATTATTCTTATTAGCTTTACTATCCATTTTTGCTAGATCTGTATCTTCCACCTCAAGAAGGGCGCTTGTTCAAGGGAAACCTAGCCAAATAGGGTTTCGGGTTACCCTTAAACACGTCGATCATGGTTTGAATTATACCAAATTGGAGCGTATTCAAAGAGGTATCAATCGGTCAAAGTCTAGAGTACAAAGGTTAAATGCAATGGTATTGGCTTCGAATTTGGGCACATATGATGTTGAATCCAAAGTTCATCCAGGTAATGGTGAGTTCTTAATGAATATAGCTATTGGAACTCCCCCTAAATTGTATTCAGTAATAATGGATACAGGTAGTGATTTGGTTTGGACCCAATGTAAGCCTTGTGAGGAGTGTTTTGATCAATCCACACCCATATTTGATCCTTCTCAATCATCCACTTTTTCTAAAATATCTTGTTCTAGTGACCTTTGTCAAGCCCTCCCTACATCTACATGCCAAGGCAATGGGTGCCAATATTTGTACACGTATGGGGACTACTCCTCAACCCAAGGGATCCTAGCCACTGAGACGTTTACATTCGGGTCGGACTCAGACAAAGTCTCGGTCCCAAGCATTGGGTTCGGGTGTGGGGAGGACAACGAGGGCAATGGATTCGACCAAGGCGCGGGCTTAATTGGGTTGGGTCGAGGCCCGTTATCCTTAGTATCACAACTAAATGAGCCTAAATTCTCATATTGCTTAACCTCAATCGATGGGTCCAAAACTAGCACACTATTGATGGGATCCCTAGCTAATACCAACTCTACATTATCAACTACAAACTCTAAATCATCAAAAGTAGTGACCACCTCACTACTCAAAAACCCATCACAATCCTCATTCTATTACCTCAACCTTGAAGGAATTAGTGTGGGAAAAACTCATTTACCAATTAAGAAAGACATTTTTGCCCTTAATGATGATGGTACTGGTGGGATTATTATTGACTCAGGAACTACAATTACCTACTTAGAGAAAAGTGCATTTGAACAAGTGAAGAAAGCATTTACCTCACAAATGAACCTTCCATTGGATGATTCGGGCTCGGCCGGGCTTGATCTCTGCTTCAAAATGCCTAAGGGTACATCAAGTTTAGAGGTCCCAAAATTTGTTTTCCATTTTAAGGAGGCAGATTTGAACTTACCTGGTGAAAATTACATGATTGGAGATACAAACATGGGAATTTTATGCTTAGCAATGGGGAAATCAAGTGGAATGTCAATTTTTGGTAATGTTCAACAACAAAACATGATGGTGGTCCATGATCTTGCAAAAGAGACCATTTCTTTCATTCCCACTCAATGTGATGCATTATGATCATCAAGCATCAATCATCATGCATGATCATGCACCTTGTAATAATAACTTTAGCTCATCTCGTTGTCGTTCTTTCATTTTTTTCCCTTCTTTTTGTAGTGTACATGAAACAATGTGCTTCATCAAACTGCTACCTTGTTTTAGAGTTATCATTGTTTCCATATATGTCAAATAATCTTTCCTCTCTTCACTTAATTATTAATGAATTTATCTCTTTAATTTAGTCGTTACATATGTTTACTGTAATTATTGTCCATTCGATTCAAATGAAAATACAGTTATATACTTGAAAGTAGAGGTCGGATTGTTTCTTGTCTACCATAATTTTGGATCAGGCCGGATCAGGTTGTACACTCACCAATTTTTTTTAAAAACTCATACACCAATATCAAAATTGAACTGAAAAACTCTACCAAGTACCAAGTTTTTCATAACAAGATTCATAATAGCACAAAAAATTTAGTGGGTAAGAATATGGGGTGTCGCTCTCAAGGTAATTTCCAACCAAAGTTGACAAGTAATGACCAAATAACAACTTGGTATGAAAAAGGAAAAAGAAAACTTTATTTTTCCTTACCCATAAAATCATAAATGATAATTAAATTGAAATATGTGAATGATATCAAATTTTAAAGTGTAACCATTATTTGAAAACGAATATATACGGTTTGGTTTGGTATGATTTGAGACGTGACCCAAGCAAAAGCAAAAGAAAATAAGTAGTTTGAGATTCTGTTGAACCAAAACACACCATATATGAGCTAAATTGCACCAAAGCAAACCGCATAAAAACGATTTGGTGTTGTTTGGTTTGATATTTGACCATATTATTCGATTTTCCAATTGACGATTTTATTTTTCATTATGTAGCACTATGCATTAGGTTGTATGACGTGTTTTGGAAGCTATACAAGTTTACATACTTACCCAAAAAAAACAATATGTAACACTAATTGTTACGGACTAGAGTATATAGTAGTAGTAGTATATTTGCTTATGGGCTTATTTATTTCACTTGTATAGTTCTAGGCCCTAAGTTAATTTATTCACTTGTATACATATATATATGCCTTGTATCTAGGTAAACAGCAACATGAATACAAAACACAAATACTACAATTGCTTGTGGCGGCTAACCTTAACATGGTATCAGACTTTTAAAACGATCCTTCTTCTCTGGTAACCCCGCGCGTTTTCCGGCAGCCTACCATGACTTCCGATGATAAGAAAATCGATCCCTCTTCTCCTTACTATCTCGGTTCCGGTGATCAACCCGGTAATCTCATTACCCATGTTATTCTTAAACCTGATAATTACGTAGCGTGGTCAAGAGCAATTACGCTTTCCTTGAAGGCTCGTCGTAAATTTGTTTTCATTGATGGTAGTCTTGCGAAACCTACCGATTCTGATAAACTCCTTGATTGGGAAGCGGTTCATTCTATGATCGTTTCTTGGATTCTTCGTAGTATTGATCCGAAGGTTGTTCAATCAATTCCCTTTCATGACGATGCGCGTCAATTATAGGTTTATCTTGAAAAGCGATTTTGTATTGCTAATGGTCCTCGTATTCAACAACTTCGCGCCCTCATCGCCGATTGCCGTCAATCTAAATCTATGAGTGTTGAGGAATATTACAATAACTTAATTGGATTGTATGATGAATTGAATCGTTTGAAGCCCTTGCACGTTTGTTCTTGTGGTAAATGTACTTGCAATGTTGTTGGCAAATTCGCGGCTGATCGGAACGAAGAGATTTTCCATCAATTTCTGGTTGGTATTGATGATGACTACTATGGTGGTGTGCGCTCTAATTTGCTCTCTCAATCTCCTCCGGCTGATTTAGACAAGGCTTATCAAGCCTTTATCCAAGAAGAGCGTTCTCGTACTATTGCACGAGAGAAGGTAATCAAAGAAGAAACTCATGCCTTTGCCGTACAAGGAACTCGGCATCGTCATGCTACTGTACCTGCTGCTAGGCCTTTTGATAATCAAGATAAGTCAATGTTATTTTGTAATTATTGTCATAAGAGGGGTCATGATAAGGGTTCTTGTTTTGACCTTCATGGTAAGCCTCAATGGTATTTGGACCTGCTAAAACGACGATCGCGTGGTGAGCAATGAACTGGACCACTTGATGCTTCTCTTCACACTCCTGCTGCTGCCCATAACGCGCCTTCTGCTCGACAAGCTGCTGCCCCTTCTGTTCAGCGTAGCACAGGGCCTGCTGCTCGTGCACACGCCGTGTACGAGCCCCTCTATTTGGCTGATTCGTCGGGTGTTCCTTCCATCCATCCTTCTACTTACAGTGCTACTCACGACCTGCTGCCTTCATCCTCTTCAAGTGCTGTTGTCCATCAGCACAATTCCTCTACTGCTTACGGTACTCAGCAGGTACCAAGTACTGCTCACATGACGTCTTCGGCTCCTTTTTCTTCTGAACGTATGGCTGGAAGCCCTTCAATATGGACTGGATTATTGATAGCGGGGCATTCCATCACATTACAAGTGATGTCTCCTGTTTGTTTGATACAAAGTCTATACATTCTTGGCCCGTTGGTCTCCATAATGGCACTCACTCTATGGCTTCATTAGTTGGCAGTGTTCAACTATCCTCCACTATTGTGCTTCATAATGTCTTATTTGTTCCAGATATGCGATGCAATTTGATTTCCGTGTCTAAATTAATTGATGAATCCAATTGTTTGGTAAATTTCACTAATGCATTGTGTGTTATTCAGGACCGACACTCGAGGACGCAGATTGGAGTAGGTGAGAAAAGAGCTGAACTTTATTACTTTCAAGGTGATCCTGCCATTTTTGCTGTATCTACATCCTCTATTACGGAGTTTGAGTTGTGGCATCGTCGCTTGGGTCATCCATCTGATCGTGTGCTCAAGTTAGTTCCCATCATTCGTAGTAGTAGTAGTAAAAAGTGTTTAAATAAAGCATGCGTTGTTTGTCCCATGGCCAAACAAACTCGAGATGTGTTTCCTACTAGTGATTTTAAAGCTAGTAGCCTTTTTGAATTAATACATTGTGATTTATGGGGACCTTATACTACACCCTCCTCTTGTGATGCAATTTATTTTTTGACAGTGGTTGATGATTATTCTCGAGCTGTATGGGTGTATTTATTGGTTAATAAAACTGAAGTTAGTGTTGCATTTTCGAAGTTCTTTGCCATGGTTGCTCGCCAATTTGAAACAAATGTTAAAATTGTTCGTTCTGATAATGGGATTGAGTTCAAACACATGATCCCTTACTTTGATGCCAATGGTATTATTTTTCAAACTTCTTGTGTTGCAACTCCTCAACAGAATGGTCGGGTGGAGCATAAACATTAACACATTCTTAATGTTAGTAGAGCCTTGAGGTTTCAAGCAAATTTACCTATATCGTTTTGGGGGGAATGTATTCTGGCAGCTGTTTATCTTATTAATCGTACTCCATCTGGTGTTTTAGGTGGTAAAACTCCTCATGAAGTTTTATTTGGTCAACCCCCTAGTCTTGATGCATTGAGGGTGTTTGGGTGTCTTTGTTTTGCTCACAATCAAAGGGCCAAAGGTGATAAGTTTGCTCCTAGAAGTCGCCGTTGTATTTTTGTGGGGTATCCCCAAGGAAAGAAAGGTTGGAAGGTGTATGATTTGGACACCAATGAATTTTTTGTATCTCGTGATGTTCGGTTTCATGAAACTGAATTTCCTTTTGCGGACCAAGATGGTGGTAGCTCTCCTGTTCCTAATGATTTGGGTGATGATGTTTGGCTTCCTGATAATTCTGTTATATTTGATGATGATCTCACTCTTTCTTCTTCCTCCAACCCTTCTTCCTCCATTCCTACTTCTACTACTCATTCTTCCCCTACACAAGAAACTGACTCTCTTCCAAATTCATCCACTGACACCACACATTAATCTTCTTCCCCGCCAGAACATACCGCATCTCCACCTACTGACTCTACTCTTGGTCGTGGCTTGCGTGAAAAACGCCCTTCTGTTCTTTTACGGGACTTTGTCTCTCACATGTTTTTGCAGGATGCAGGTACACATCCGAAAGTTTTAAGTCCATCTCCTCCATCATCTGCTTCCGAGTGCTCCTCAGGTAGTCCGTACTCTATAGCTCACTTTGTTAACTGTGAAAATTTTTCTCCTCGTTATCGTACTTTGCTTGCAGCGATAATTGTAGGGCATGAGCCTCGTACTTTCAAGGAGGCTATGTCTGATTCTGGTTGGCGTGATGCCATGGCCGAGGAGATTCGTGCCTTGGAAGATAATGGCACATGGAGTCTGGAGTCCTTGCCTCATGGCAAGAAGGCCTTGGGTTGCAAATGGGTTTATCGTATCAAGTATAATGCTGATGGTACGGTAGAACGCCTCAAAGCCCGTCTTGTGATTTTGGGCAATCATCAGGTTGAAGGTATAGATTATACTGAGACTTTTGCGCCTGTGGCTAAAATGGTGACTGTTCGTACTTTTCTTGCTGTTGCTGCATCGAAGAATTGGGTATTACATCAAATGGATGTGCACAATGCTTTCTTGCATGGCTATCTTGATGAGGAGGTATACATGAAGCCTCCTCCTGGGTTCAATCCGGGTAAACCAGG
Source organism: Beta corolliflora (assembly GCA_947648045.1). Lineage (NCBI taxonomy): Eukaryota > Viridiplantae > Streptophyta > Magnoliopsida > Caryophyllales > Amaranthaceae > Beta > Beta corolliflora. The sequence goes on from CANSZD010001251.1 coordinate 139,322, forward strand.
TATGGTTTGCAAACTCCGAAAATCTTTATATGGTTTAAAACAAGCTCCCGTGTGTTGGTTTGCCAAGCTTGCGTCATCTTTGAAATCCTATGGTTTCCGTCAATCTTACTCGACTATTCTCTCTTCACTTATAATCATGGTTACGTGACTCTCAATGTTCTTGTATATGTTGATGATCCGATTATCTCTCGGAAATTGTGCTTCGCTATTGATGCTTTTAAGCAATATCTGGGCGCCTGTTTTCATATGAAGGATTTGGGGAAATTACAGTATTTTTTAGGCATTGAGGTTGCTCGCAACTCTGAGGGGATTCTTTTGTGTCAACGAAAATATGCCTTAGATATTATTACTGAAACAGGTTTGTTGGGTTCTAAACCAGCTAGTTCTCCAATGGAGCAGAATCATTCTCTTGGTCTTGCCCACAGGACCTCTTACGGATGACCCCGCGGCATATCGTCGTCTTGTTGGTCGGCTTATATATTTGTCATTCACACGTCCCGATCTTGCTTATGCGGTTCATATTTTAGCACGCAGTTTATGCGAGGCTCGCGAAAGGAGCATTGGGAAGCAAAGCGTTGCGGGTTGTTCGTTATTTAAAGGGGAGTCCTGGTCAGGGTATCCTACTTCGCTCTAATGCTCCTTTGTCTTTAGAAGGATGGTGTGATTCTGATTGGGCGAGTTGTCCTACTACTCGTCGTTCTCTTACAGGTTGGATTGTTTTTCTTGGTGGTTCTCCGATTTCTTGGAAGACTAAGAAACAACATACTGTGTCACGGTCATCGGCTGAAGCTGAATATCGCTCTATGGCTTCTATCACTTGTGAATTGAAATGGTTAAAAGGTTTGTTATCTAGTTTAGGTGTTGTGCATTCATCACCCATGTCCCTATATTGTGATAGTAAGTCCGCTCTTCATATTGCTCAGAACCCTGTTTTTCATGAGCGAACTAAACATATTGAGGTCGATTGTCATTATGTTCGTGATGCTATTACTGATGGCTTGATTGCTCCGTCTCATGTCTCCACGAATGAGCAATTAGCTGATGTTTTCACCAAGGCTTTAGGCCATCGTCAGTCTTCGTATTTGTCTCGCAAATTGGGCATTTGTCATTCCCATGCTCCAACTTGAGGGGGGGTGTTACGGACTAGAGTATATAGTAGTAGTAGTAGTATATTTGCTTATGGGCTTATTTATTTCACTTGTAAAGTTCTAGGCCCTAAGTTAATTTATTCACTTGTATACATATATATATGCCTTGTATCTAGGTAAACAACAACATGAATACAAAACACAAATACTACAATTGCTTGTGGCGGCTAACCTTAACACTAATAATCTAATACCTAACTACACATGTCGAAAATTAATGAATAATATGTTCACCAAAAAAATTAATGAATAATATGAGCGTGTGAGGGATGATTTTCTACTATCACCTTAACTTTATCGTATGTTTCCGCCCGTTTTTCAAAGGATTTTCCTATTTTCCATTTAAGTGTGTTTTTAAAGATTCTTCTATTCTCATTTTATTCATTATTTGGTAAAATTTTGCTCTTTTTCCACACTACTTCACGCATTTGTTGAATTACATAATCTTACACTCTCATAACCACTTTCTCTCTCGTACTTAAATAAATAAAAAGGACTCACTTTCGTACTTTCTTGCCTCCTTGTCTTGGTTTCCGTTGCTATTTTAAATAAGAAGATCCTTAAAAACGGAGGGAGTACTTAATTATTATAATCATTTGCAAAAGAGTAAAGGGCAGAAACTAAGAGGAAGTATATATTAGGCTTAAGAATATCTACTCCCTCAATCAAATATGTTCTTAAACCTAATACTTTATATACTTCCCGCTTTCTTTTCCTAGTGCAAATATCTTTTCATGTTCAAACTTTAACCGTATATATCTATTTGAATGTAATCAGAATTAATTATTCAGAGAGATATTGTTAGATTCGTCTCAATGTTTTTTTTTTCAATTATCAATTTATTATCCTTTCAAAGAAAAAAAACTAACCACATAATGGTCATGGGGTCCGTGAAAAAGATATGTGAAAATTGAAAAAGAACGGAGGAAGTATATATATATTCTTAATCTAACTTTTGTGAAACGTTTCTTTCTAAAATTTTTAAATGAATTAATAAGGATAAAAAATATTTTTAGCATAAAATGGTTTATTGCAATTTGTTGGTTGGTTTTGTCTCAAAATTTTGGAAAACAAAGCAAAACCACAAATTGTGGTTTGATTAGAATCTCAAACCAAATTGTAACTTTGAATTCACCAATTACCAAATTGAGCCGCAAAAGAAAGCAATTTAATTTACAGTTTGATATGATTCAGACCAAACCCTAAACACCCCTATTAAGTATTAATTATATAATGGCATGCCCAGGTGCAAGGTTCAAATCCCCTTGCAACAATACATCCTCCTATTTTGTCCGCATGCCTTCTTAAATCTTAGCTGCCAGTCTGCCGTTATTCTCTCTTTTTTTTTTTTTAACTTCTAAATTACTATATTAAGCTTACAATTTTCAACTTTATTATTGTCATTGGTAAAAAAATTATAATATTTTTTTCTACTTTTTTCATGTATATAATTGCTTTATAATATTGTATATATATTCAAATATTATTGTATTTAGGTTGTACTATTTTCACCTTAAAAAGTATTTTTCAGGTTTAATAAGCTTTATTAAGCTCTCACATCGTATAAAATAAGTTTTGATTTATTAAGTTCAAATAAGTTTAGGTAAAATTAATAAGTAGTATGGGAAAATAAGGTGAAAAAAAATCACTTGTAGCTGTAGTAGACCTTTCATTATTATAGAATAGTGAAATCAATACTTTAATTGTTGTTTTTTTGAATGTTTTTCCTCTTTAAGTTTTTGGTTTTTTTTGTTGTTGTTGTTCTTTCCTGTGATGTTGACTTCATTTAATTACATTGTCTTTTAAAATATGTTGAAGTCAAATGGGAAAAAATGGAATATATAATACATATACACACACATACATTTGTGTAATTATACATAACATAAAATTATACATAATTTAGAAAAATCTTATTATTTAGAGGAAACAACAAGTTAAGAACTTAAGGCCCACCCAATACAAAAATTCAAGATCCGCCACTATATCATCTAAAAGCTTACAACAATCATAGAGCAACATTTGGAGATAATAGTAACTCTAACAATGTGATTTTAAAGAAATGCCGTGGAGTTATATTAAAAAAAAAATTAGGAAAACCAAACATGATTTCTAACAATATATGTGACTTTGAAAAATATGGAATACCAGCATTTGTGTGTCTCTAAGCATCTTAAACGTTGCAATAGCTAGGGCAACATTCTGAGTGAAAGTACTTAATTTATCTACATCATTCACATGATGCGTAGAGAAAGCCACAAGGCTAAATTTTTTTATTGACGCATCTACTTAGATCTAGTATTTTATTTATCAAATAGATATTTGGATGTCTAAAAAAATATTGTCCCAACCATCAGAGGTGAATGGAACATGTTAAGTCATGGTTGCAATTTGTAATCCTAAACTATACTACAATCCATAAGTAGAAAGCAGACCAAAGAGTTAGGAAAACGGGTGCCAAAGCATATGTCCAAAGTAGAATTACTGAACCTTCGTTATCACCACTTTCGAACATCGCAGTAATTGTGCCTGCCAAATGCCATAAATAAGCTCGTAAGCCATTATTTCATTGATGCTAAGTAAGAAAATCAATCATAGATATACAATTTCAAGAGAAATTCTCATAGCATACATAATGTTAAGTTGAAAGTTCCCTCTACATCTCCGTCTCTTGATATTATTACACTTTCCCATGTGTCTTACCTTGTTCAAATAGATCATTTTGTTTAAGGCAAATTGTTTCTCTTGCTGATGGACTTCTAGCCATGAAGATGGATTATGCTGATATTACAAAGAAGAATATGATGAAAATAAGAAGGATAAGGTTGAGGTAGAAAAGAAGATGTAGTTTAGAGAAAATTTGTGTGGGAAAAGGTAGCTAGGTCGTTGGCATTATACTTCTGGACATGATTTTCTGGTGAACTAAAGTAATGATGTAGACGAAATTTGATAAAAGATTTTGGCTACCAGTTCCCAAAGTTTTGACCAACTAAACTAGATGGTATCTACATAGTTGGGTTAATTTTAACTATGCTAAAGCTCACGAGGTATGGAGTTATGCTCAAAAAAATGTCAAAGAGTCACTTACTTATGCTCATGGCTGGCGGCACTGCATGTTGATATAACAGAACATAAATAAACAATGGATCATGGTCGATGATGCCAACATGGACTGCTCCACGTACAATAAGAAAACCCAATCCAGGAAGGAATATATAGCGAACTACTATGGTGCCTATCACAATACCGAGCTTTATCTTTGATCCGTTTAAACCTGAAATGATATGACTTAGCAGAAGCTCCGAATTATTATTATGCTTACTAGATATATTGTACATAGATTGAGTTTTTGAGTGTACCTTGAAGAAGACTTGCACCTAGTATTAGAAGCATAGCTGGGATAGCAGCATCACTGTGTGAAAAGGACAAATTATATTATAGAAAGAGGTAATAATGAGCTAAGCTTCCTCGTAAATTACTCCCGCTCGTCTCGGTCAAAACTAGGCTAGAACGAGCTTGATCATATTAAGAGTTGTTTTCACAAGATCTTGTTCATATATATATATATATATATATATATATATATATATATATATATATATATATATATATATATATATATATACTTGTAACATACTCCCTCCGGTCTTTATTAGTTTACCCGTATTCCTTTTTGGGATGTCCCTTATTAGTTTACCCATTTCTTTTGTTTCTATTTTTGGAATGGGACCACTTATTTTACATCACACATACATTCAACTTTACAAGAAAATAGTAGTTTCTCTTTCTTTCTATGTCCCACAACATCATTTCTCCTAAAACTCTGTGCAAAAAAAACGGGTAAACTAATAAAGACCGGAGGGAGTAGTCCTTTGGCATGCACTTTTAAGAGGATGATGATATGTCTCAATATGTATTTTCAAAATATCATCTTTTTATTATTTTTATTCCTTGATCATTAAATATATTAATGGTTAAAGTGATGCATTGTAATAGGTGAAAGTTAAAGTCTGGACCTATTTGGAAACAGATGAAGTATATTGGTAAAGATGTATTTAAGTAAATAATTTTAATATCTCATTGTATTGGAAAATAATTTTTTTTAAAATTGAACAAATAAAAAAGCATACATACATTTAGAAAGGGTATGAGATCAATTTGGAGATTTCCATTTAAAATATTGAGGAAATTTAAAAGAATTTGAGAAAAGGAGATTATACAACAATTTAGCAAAGAGTGTTCATAGATACGTACTGACCCAATCATATATACGGAGTCATTCAGTACATGCAAAATAGCATCATCCCCAATTAGTACATTTTTTATTGGAGAAATCGTCCCAATAAAAAAACCAAGGATCTGCAAAATGCAATAAAGTTGTTTATTTAGAATCTATCACGGTATCTTTTGTTACTAGTGATATTCTTTGGTTAACAGTGATATTCTTTGGTTAACTAGGTGATATACAATAACAAATTTGCCCCTACAGAGAATGTATACACAAACCAAGGATCTGCAAAATGCAATAACAAATTGAGAATGAGGGAGTGGAAGGGTGGTAAGCCTTTTCATCTTCCACCCACATGTTGTGGGTTCGATTCTCATCAGGGGGGTTTGGGGGGCTTTGGGGTAGGTTGTATTTAGGTGCCCTGTGAGAGGGCGTTAATGTAATTTATCTTACCAAATTTTAAAAAAAAAAGCAATAACAAATTTGTTGGGCATCTGGGTGAGTAGCTCTGTGCGAGGGCAGTTTAGAGGAAATTCATTTTACCACGGATTCTCGAAAGGGAGCCCAAAACAAAATAATAATAATAATAAAAAATATACATTATACACTAGATCAATTCTCGTGCGATGCACGATTTTTAACAAACTTAAGTGTGAAAATCTAGAGAATATTTGTTAAATATCATGATTAAAGTATTAAATTTATTTTAAGCAGTCATGTGAGTAGTAATAAAATGAATGCAACTTTTGGTTCTCTTATAAAAATAATAACAGAGAATGATGTAAATTTATCATAATACGTGTTGATAAAGAAATATTATTAACATCGATCACTTTATAAATGGTCGAGTGTTATACACAGGAGTGGTAAGGTTACTTTAAATTATTCTTTTTTAAAATTCAAATGAGAACTTTTAGTTTAATAGTAAAATATTGGTATAATTTTAAATAAATATTTATATGTATAACTTATGAGAGTGTTGTTGAAAAGCAACAAATTTAACCTTTTTTTTCTAATGAAATTAATGTAAATTATTCTTGATTCTTAATTTTTTTTAAAGATAGTAATTTTTTTAGTTAGTTGTATCATGTATATTCTTTTAGTTAGGATATATTGTTTTGCATCATTGAATTGTAGGTTAGAATATTTTTGTTCTAGGTAGGCCTAGGCTTGATTTATTTTTAAGAATAAAATAGAGTCGATCATACAGTTTGGCGGGAAAATTTTCTTTGTGAAGCCATCATGTACTCATGTGTGCAAAGATGACACCAGGTGCTTCTACATTAGCTATAGTTAATAGATATATTTTGCGAATGTACATATTAGAGAAGTTAGATGTCCATCAAAGAGATAATGACTGTATTAGACATAAATCTTGGATCTACATAAGATGAAGGGTGGATGAGCCTATAAGAAAATTTTAAGGACTATTTGATAATTCTACAAATTTGGGCCATTTTTCATTATTTGTTTTCATCAGTGAACTAATTAGATATTCAAACTTATTCATTATATATTCAAATGATGGTAACAAAGTGATTGAATTTAATTTGCTTGGCAAGCTAATATATGCAAGGTGCATATTCATTCGTTTAGTTCATATATCAAAAGGAGGCAATTTTTTTTTACAATGAACTTCAAAAATCAGTCTACCACAATATTTAGTTATTGGGTTAATAATTGATACACATTTGTCCACATAGATAGCTATTTTATCTTAATTTTAAATTCAAATATAATAAAAAAAAACATTTTTTCTCGGTTTTATGAAATCTAGATCTCTATTTATAGATTCTTGATTATATTTTCTAAAATTAGCTTTTTGCGAAAATTATTTTCAGAAATTCATTTATGATTTCAAAAATTATAATTTCGGAAATCAATTTTTCAAAAAAATATTTCCAGAATAATTAAATTCCAAAAACACTGTCTTTGAAATTTTCAAAAAAAAAAGTTTCGGAAAATATATTTAAGAATTTATAATAAAAAATCAGAATTAGATAAAACACAAAAAAACATAAGAGGGGTTATTTTATTATATATGAGCTAAAAAAAGATAAAATATAAATCCTACATGGGCAATTGTGTGACTATTATTAACCCACAATTTAAGTGTTATAGTAGACTGATTTTTGCAGTCCATTATAAAATCATCTAAAAAAAACAGTAGTGTACCACTGCTATAGTTGTTGGTGAGAGCAATTCAGTGAGATGCATCTGTGTTGAAGTTTTGCTTATCCAATGCCTTAACTTTGCTTGCTGGGAAAGAATCTGCAAATGCATCAAAGACGTTATATCAAATCATAGCATTAGTTTACCTTGCTACCTCATAGGCTCCTACACACAAATTCTAGAACATGCGATATATACTTTTTTTTTTTTTTTGACAATAAGTACACACAAGGACAACAAAACAAAACAAACAAACTAACAAACTAAATCAAACTAAACAAACTAACAAACTAACCCATGGATTCTACCGAGTGACAACAAGGCAACCCATGGGTGGACACTCTAAGACTGGAACATATTTTACAAGACTCACCAGTAATAGTACGCTTTTTAAAGGGAGGGGGAGTCACATCTAACACAATTGGTCGTAATTCCTTTCTCTTGCAACCAATACTAGGAAGACGAATCTGTGAAGCTGCAAACGGAGAGCACCTAACCCTTAGCTTGCCTGAAGACGTATCTTTGCGTGGATTACCTTTGAGTACATTCTTTCGGATAGTAGACCTGGCAATCCTTAAGGCTCTCATCCTTGCCTCCCTAGCGGCTTTGCCCTTTGCTGTCACCATTGGGTCCGTTGTAGGTAACTGACCCTTGCTCATTATTTCCGCACCGGACTGTGTCTCATGACCCGCCTTCGGTGGGGTTATTTCAAGAACTGCAACTTCTTTCATCTGAACATCCTTTTGTTGCTCGCTTGACTGATTTTGATTGACTACAGCAGTGACTGTTCACTGCTTCTCTTAAACGATGCTCGTGGGGAGCATTCATCATGATATTGTTTTTGGATACAAAAATACGAACAGTCATATATCTCAAATGGGGATGATAATAATGCAGCTCTTTTCCTTGCTGCAATCTCTTCATATCTTGCCTAGAAATAGTAAGAGGCTGAGACGGTCTATGTCTTTGGACATAGGTTACATACCCAGCTTTGGAAGAAGACCTTGAACATATATCTTTAGGCTTAACCTCCATCCTCTCAATCCCCCGATCAGATAAATTATTTTCTTCTTTATCACTTGGACATTGATGCGAGCCACTATCCTCTGTGATAGGTACATCCTGAGCTTCTGTATTCTCAATCAAACTCAGAGAAGAGACATTCCCTTTTCCAACTGCCTTTTCAAAACTACCCTTATTCTGCATACCCTCCAGTTCCTTCGCATTGGAAGGAGAGTTTCCTGACCCAAACTCTTTTGAGATATCCTTCTCAAGATTCATGTTTGACTTTTCCTTATGCACAAACCTTTGAATCTCTTCAAGTTTTTTGGAGACCTCCTTATTTCCAGGTTCAAGCTGGGCTGCCATCAATAGATCCCAATAAGCCCACTCTCGTTTTCCTAGTTCCATTGCAGCCATAGCTCTTCTAAACAACGCTTTAACACTATTTGAGTTGAAGTCTAAAACAAGTGTGCAAATTCGACCTACGTGCTCAAATTCATTCTTCCTACTAAAGCACGCAGCAGAGTTTAGAAAAACACAAATAGCCAAGTCAAAACACTCAAGCATGTCCTTTTCCTCTAGAAAATCATATCGAGCAAGGATAAGTCCCGCATAACCATATTTCTCCAGGCATCATCAATTTGCCTTTGCTTGAAAAGAATGTTTCCTTCCTCCTTTAATTGTTTAACAACATCAAGGACATCCTTTGAACTCATAGAACTAGAAATTAACTCAAGCAAATATTCATCTTCCTCCAATAGATCCTCTCCCTCAGTGAGTATCCGATTCATCTCCCCCTTAAGACATTTGTAACCCTCCAAGGAAAACATCATGAAGACCCAAAATAATACCCCTAGCTTTACTAGAACACAATCCAACAAAACTTAACTAGCAACGTATATTGTATTAATCAACTAAACTGGATTTTAAACGATGCAGTAAGCTAACTGAACCAAACAGGACAACCCAATTTATTTAGAAACTGACCTGCAGATTGATAAAAAAGGAACAGGACAGCAAACGGTGAGAAGTATAAGCCGCCGCTGAGAAAAAGTGACAGAGAATTGCTCGCCGGCGACCAAATGATTGAAGTGGCCGCCGGCGAGCTACAATTGATAGAGGTTGGCGAGGTCCAGAAGCTTCGTGAAGATAGCAGAGGTTTCGCGAGAGTTTTTTTCACAACCCTATAATTCAACAATATGCGATATATACTCATTGTGCTATTTTCATGTGAAGGGCAACAAATGAATACCAAATTACTAATGCAATAGTCGAAGGTGCGAAGAATTACTTAGGATGGAACTTGTTCATCCAACTCAGTCTTGTGTAACGAATGAACCTATTGACACACAAAACGAATATATACTTTATATCATATCAAAAAGTACTTTTTAGTAAGATGTTTTACTTAAACTGGAATGGAGATAGTACATCTAACAAACATTGTATACATTTCAAGACTAAACAATGCACGTATCTAACAAACACTGTATCACATGCAAGCATAATGTTGTTAAAAATCTCTACTATCAAGTCAAGTTATGTCTATGCGAAAGATACATGCAAAAGTAAAAATATTTACCATAGAGGCATTGGAAGGATTGTTGGCTTCATCCCCAGGAATGTCTAGTAGATTGACGGAAAGATTTTGGGGTCTTTCATTGTTGTCCTCCTCAGAGTTTGTAACTCTTCTTTCCACAGTTAACATGCGGACAATGTTGTAAGAATATGCCCAAAAAATTATGGCCCCTAACTGAAACATTGTAAAACCAGTTGAAAAGGCCAACATTTATTTACGAAGTATTTAATTATTTAGGAGGAAAAGTATACAATTAGTCCAGAGAACCAGTAATGACTTAAAATCGAGTTAAATTCTATGCCAAAATAATAATTTTGTCAAAATATATTATTCTATTGGGCATTTAGTTGATTAATTTTACAAACTACAACTTAATCTTGTAATCCATCAAATGCAATTAAAATGTCTAAGCCTCTAAGGCACAGTATAGTCAACCTGGATTTTAAAACTATCTAGAATTTATTGTTACAGATTTAAACCAATTAAAACTACTTGAAACTGATTTTACCGATTAAAACATATTTTATTAAAATTATACTTCGTTAACTAATATAATTAATTCGATAGGAACTGATTTTTATTGGTGTACCACAATAAAAGCTAAGATATGTCCTCCTCCCCTCTCGGCCCTCCCTTAGTCGAACCACCAGCCGGAGCCACTAGTCGAGCCCATCAAGATCTAGCTAGCAGTCGGCCAGTCCGCCTATGGTGACTCCTTCTCTCTCTTTTTATTTTTTTATTTTTAATTATTTTTGCCCTAATTATTGTTTTATGCCTTAAAATTCATAAATAATATAGTTGAGCATTTTTTTTTACTAACATTATATTTTCAAATTTATATAAGCATCATTAAATTATTACATTTTCACATATAATACTATGTTTAAATTCAAGTTTAGGGCATGCTAGAATTATTTTTAAGGGTTTTGAATGCATGAACCAAATAGGGTTTATGCATTAGTTGAAGTATTGAACGTTTTTAATCAAAATAACTAATTTTAATAGGTTTTAAGAGGTTTTATCAGATCCTAGAGTTGTAGTTTTTGTTCATGATCGATATTAATTGGTTCTTATTTAGTTGTAAGGGAAGAATACTCGCTAAACAATTTATGATTATTAAAAGTGGAGACAAGAAGGGTCTACATAAGGTACATATAAGTTATGAGAGCTTTAACGTAGTATCATGTCTTAGGACTAAAAATTGAAAGTAGTATCATGTTTAGGAATTGGTTAAATTGCTAAAGAATTTATGTTCCCATGATTGTTTATGTGAAACATGTTCATAAATTTTAATATGTTTATATGGAATATTGATGCAAGTATGTTAAGAAGATTAAATAAGCATGTTATCATGATTTTATAGGCTCAAGAAAAATTAAGAAAATGCAAGAATAGATTTTATGAATATTTCATGTTTTGTTATTTATTAATTATGTGTTCCACTAATGATACGAGAACTTGTTGGAAACTCTCAAGATAAGATTTTTTGGTGTTATGACTGAATTTTCCAGATGACATTGACGCAAGCAGCAACGACGTGACGCTACGACCTGGTCAAGAGACAACCGATTGCCGAAGAATAAGGGAGACTGAGTCTTATCAATTCCAGTGATCCAGTCAGTTCAAACGGCCTAACTAGTAGTCAAGGAAGGTGCCAAAAAATCTGGGATATTATGCCATGATCTCAGCTAACCACTTCCGATATTCTTGGGCACACGTTGAAGCTAGGAGCATTATATTAGGACTTCGAAGCTAAAGGAGAAGGGGTTACAAACACTCACATTACTAAAACAAGCGATAATATTCACAGTTTACGATCATTCATCAACGCTTTGAGCATTAAGTTATTTTTCCATTACATTGCAATCAAACTATTGTACTTAGAATAATCATCCTATGGTGTATTGATTGTCGTTCACCCTGAACGTCAGTTGCATATAAAGGATTGGTGGACTCATCTCCATCCGCGGTTTTTTACCCATCTTAATTGGGGTTTTTACATTTCTTGTGTCATTTCCCTTTGATTCCCCTTGCATTTACATTCCATTATTTAATCGTTCTAATCTGGTTGTTGTCGTCCCAACATTGATTTGTGTCGTTAAGGCAAAAATCTGCATAAACAATTTGGCGCCCACCCTGGGGCCCTCAGCCAGATCTTCCATTAACTTTCGCTAACGATCAAACATCACCATCATCCATCCCAATGAATCCCTATGTAATGCAAGCCGCTTATGAAAAATTGAAAGCTGAAATGGAGCAGATGAAGAAGGACAACGACCAGTTCTCTGAATTCACTTCGTCGAAGGAACAAGTTCAAAAGCTGCAAGAAGAGCTAGCCTCGACCAAGGCGTCCGTTGGGTCGATAGATCCGTCATAAGTCGCGGTCAGGATGGGAAGGTTGAACTTCTTTGGCAATGCTGCCTTGGCAATCTCTTCCACGAACGGGGACGCTGCATAGCCGTCGCGAAGCTCAACGATGCTAGGAGGTGGGGCTCCAGGAAGTTGAGAGAGGAGCCTCATCATCTGACGGTTTTGCTTCTCGATTATCATAGCCATTCTTTTAGCCATGACATCGCCTTCTTTGGATTGATCGCCTTCGGAGGATCCACCGTATTTCAATTCTTCATAATCTTCGGCTTCTTCGGATTCAAAACTCTCCTCGTCGCTGAAGAGGTTCATTGACGAGATTTCTCCAATGTTCTTGGGACGGTGGTGCTTGGACGCCTTGGTCGAGGCTAGCTCTTCTTGCAGCTTTTGAACTTGTTCGTTCGACGAAGTGAATTCAGAGGATTGGTCGTTGCCCTTCTTCATCTGCTCCATTTCAGCTTTCAATTTTTCATAAGCGGCTTGCATTTCAGAGGGATTCATTGGGATGGATGATGGTGATGTTTGATCGTTAGCGAGAGTTAATGGAAGATCTGGTTGAGGGCCCCACGGTGGGCGCCAAATTATTTATGCAGATTTTTGCCTTAACAACACAAATCAATGTAGGGACGACAACAACCAGATTAGAACGATTAAATGGATGTAAATGCAAGGGAATCAACGGGAAATGACACAAGGAAATGTTGACGCGGAAAAACCCCAATGAAGATGGGTAAAAAACCGCGGATGGAGAAATAACTGACGTTCAGGGTGAACGACAGTCAATACACTCAAGGATGATTATTCTAAGTACAATAGTTTGATTGCAATGTAATGGAAAAATAACTTAATGCTCAAAGTGTTGATGAATGATTGTAAACTGTGAATACTCTCGCTTGTTTTAATAATGTGAGTGTTTGTAACCCCTTCTCCTTTAGCTTCGAAGTCTTTATATAATGCTCCTAGCTTCAACGTGTGCCCAAGAATATCGGAAGTGGTTAGCTGAGATCATGGCATAAATATCCCTGTTTTTTTGGCACGTTCCTTGACTTACTAGTTAGGCCGTTTGAACTGACTGGAATTGATGAGACTCAGTCACCCTTATTCTTCGGCAGTCAGTTGTCTCTTGACCGGGTCCTAACGTCACGTCGTTGCTGCTTGCGTCAATGTCATCCTGAAAATTCAGTCATAAGAGCTTGTCGTACTCAACTTTTGCTGATTCGATACTTTCTTTGATTTTGGTCTTGGTTTGTTACCTTTGACCCTATGCTCACCAATCTATATAATGTATGTGAATGGTGAGCAGTCATTCGGGACCAACAGAGATTACAAGTTTGTGATGAGGATATCATCGTCAAGGGAATGAATGGCGTGTTTGTGGCTCTTTGAGAAACTTTATTTTGATTGAATAATTATTGGTTCGATGAGTTTAATTGGATTTCAGAAGGTTTTATTATTTTGTTGTGATTTCAACTATGGTTTGGTTTAAATATATTATTACAGGATTTTAGGGTCTTAAATGATTCCAATTTATAATAAAGCCTTAATAAGTTTGACTTTTACTTGACTTTCCCCTGCAACACTTTGAATAAGCCGATACGACGGAAACGGTTTTATAATTCTCTCCAATTTTATTAGATACATGGTTTTATAAAAGAAGCGAATTATTGGAGTATTACAATAAATATGATAAATGAAGAGAACTAGTTAAAATTAGTATTTCTGGTCCATAACTACTTTATGTTGACATGTTTTTGCCTTTTACTACTTTTTCAGATGTGCTCATACGTTTTAGATTGTAATATAAATTGAACAACAAATAAATAAATCAACCTCACCCTAAAAAATTGAACAAGATCATGCATCTAGTACCTTAACAGAATATTACCAAATTGTTCACTTGAGTCCGATGACTTTAAATGAGCAAGATATAAATTACTTATTTGCAACTTAATCTCATCCTCATGTGCACAAGATAAGCAGATTTCTATTGATCATTCAAATAAAATAATTGTGCAAATAAGGAAATATGATAATCCTTTGTACCATACTAAGTATAACCCATTGTATGATAACACCCAAGCAAGGTTTAGTTCATTTTATGTCTCTTCTTTCTAGTGAAAATATAAGAATAGTTGGGAATCTTACCGCCATTGAAAGGGAAGCATACGCCATGCCATTAGAATAACAAACTTCCGGTGAGCCGAATGGACCACCCTTTTTACACATAGCTGGGATTATGATGACTGTGAGGGATAAGTTCCCTGCGCCCAATAAATGCATATGAAAATTGTTGGAGCAAAATTCATTTTAGGGACTGAAGATAAAGATCTTATCATTCTACTAATATTTTAATAAAAAAGAAAGAAAATCTTGGCAACCAGGCCCATGTGACAATTATGTTACTTTTGTACCAAATGTGTCAAATTTGTGTTAAAATTATAGTGTCAAAATGATGTGACTTATTGTAGAAATAAAGTCCGAAGTTGATGTCATTTTACATACTCCCTCCGTTCCAAATATTCTTTCCAAAGTTGAATGTACAGTAATTTTAGTTATTGTTTCCAGTGTGATTTTTACTTACTTCATCCTTTAATACCCACTACACTTATATTTTTTCGACATAGTCCACTATGATTTTATTTCATCTTTTTTCCCAATATACAAAGAAAGGGCCCGATATTCTGTCACATTGGGATAAAATCTATATCCTATTAACTCTTATATTCCACGCATTATAAATCAACTACTTATTTTGTAAAATTCCACGCATTATAAATCATAAAGAACTATATTGATATGGAGATTGTTATTTAATGAAGGGAGACAGTGTAACCTAATTTGGACATCATCACCCTGCTAGTTGCCCTTTTAATATACACATAAAAATGAATATACACATAAACACGAAACTAAAAAGTGAAACGTTACCTGCAGAACAGGACACAATTATGACTCCTCTAAGCTCTTTGGGAGCTCTTGTGAGTTTTATAAGAATCCAACCAAATGCGGTGCCTACTATATTTATAAGCAATACATTGAGTGGCATAAACCACCTAGAGAGCAAGAGAAACTTTTTTAGAAAATTGAAAGGAAAAATTACACCTCAAAAAAATTAAAGGAGCGAACAAACATATAGTATTTAGTTACTACTCACAGCAAGTTTAGAAATAGAAAATCTCTATTATACTACTATAAGGGAGGGAAGGAAGGAGGATGATGGTGTCCACTTAAAAAATTACTATAATATCCTTACTACTATGCAAATGTTAGGGGCATTTAGGACAATTAAAAGCTTAAAATATTTAAACTTGACAAAGCTAACTTATGCACATTATTTCAATCCATTAAAAAAACTTAACAAATATGGAGTATAATTTACATGATGATTTATCTTTATTATACAAGAAAAGGGGGATTATGTTAATTCTCTTTTGATTGCCACTTTCTAATGGAGATATGTTAAAAATTATATACATGTACATGACCTTTTTAATATGTGACCACATTCAATGTTAGTTTCTAACTTTGTGAGATGAAAGTTAAATTGAGATATACTAATATTTTATAGAAGATATACTAATATTTCTTTTGGAAATTCAAAAATCAGAAAGTACTATACTTTAAAAGCTTTTTTTGTTGTATTTGACAAATTTAGTGGTACATACCAGTTAAAATGTTAATTATGCTTTAAAGTTGACTAGCCAATTATTGTGCATGGCCATTCAAGCAACTGTTAGTTAAACTTGGCCTTATGATTTTTTAATGATATGTTTTTAAATATAAATTGTTACCACATGTCTGTTTATCTCATTAGAAAATAGTTGTCAACTGATCAAACAACAATCAAAATGATATTAATGTTTAAAAATAACGTTTTTTAATGTTAATATATTACCGCACGCACCACGTGCATATAAGGCTAGTAAATACTAGTAATCAGTTGTACTCTGCATCTATTTTGAAACGAAGGAAGTAAATGAGTAACACTCACAATTTACGTAGGCTACTGAAAGTCATGGTCTCAGCCAAACTACTCCCACAAAGTGCAGGATTGAAGACATAATACACAAGCTGTTGAATAACATAAACGACAAATATATAATATCTGCAATCGCATACTTCCGCCATATAGAAATGCTAAAATAATTTACAATTTTAGATACACCTTTGACCTATAATATGTTCAACTATATGTTTCATTATACAAAAGATTTTTTTTTTAAAAAGCAACTGAGAATACATGAATTCAGCAAGCACTGGTATATTGATGTTATTCTTAAAATTGAGAATTTTTTATCAAAGTTTATGAAATGTGACTTTTTAAAAGGCTAGGCAAGTAATAAGTATATGCAAAAAAATTTCAACATGATTTACACACTCATAATTAAAGAGGGTACTTAATCAATTACCTTGTTCAAATTCTTTCGTGACAACTCTCCTAGGATAGCAACTCGATCCAATGCAAGTACAACACCGACGGCGGTGATTAACAACACGTTGATGATTGGCATTGCAGCAGCGATCATCAGATGTACTACATCCATTTTTGCCAAATGCCAAGCTGCTCAACCAAGTTGTAATAATAATGTTAATGATGAAGATCGAAACCAAGAATTAAAATATCAAAAAAATATGGTTTGCAAGAATTGATTGGAACTCATAATATAAATAGAGAAGAGAGAAGGCCTTAAATTGGGATGCTTTTGCCTTACGCTGCGGCCGCGCCCTACAAGATAAACGTACACTAAATGCCAACAAGGGTCGGGTGGCTAGGAAGCAACGCTAAGGATGTCGTTGACAAACCCGACTAATGTTAAGAAACAAAAGGAAAAAGAGAGGGGAGTAAGAGAACATTATAGAGGTTGATTGAAGTTCAAGAGCAAGAGACTACACATAGAGCTTACTAAGAAAAATAAAGGGTTGTCACTGTAGCCTATGATTATATCATTTTCTAATTTTTGTTTTTATCATTCTCGCGTAATTTTTTTTGACAACTAACGGTTAATTCTCTATCATTTCTCGATTGGGGCAAACAAAAAAGCATGACTGGAGTAACTTATGGGCGCTAGGCGGTTGCAAATACATTGAAAATACAAAAAAAAACATTTTTTTTTAGGAAAAATAAACATTAATAATCCTTTCTTTTATTGATCTTTTCAAATTAATTTCAAGCTTTGATTTTCCTTGATTTGTATTGAATTGTATTAAGTATAGGGAATAGGGATAAATTTCTCAAAACAATCTGAAATGTTATTCTTCTTGCTTTTATTGATCCATTTTTGGATCTATTGTATATAAGAAGAATAGTAGGTTGAATTTTTTTTTTTTGAGAAATTACCCTTGAAGTTTTAGAATTATTGCAAAATAATCAAAAGTTGGAATTATTTTGAGAGGATGATCAAGCTAAAGTTGAGATTATCTTTGTCGACTTTTTCTTATCTTATAGTAGGTTTACAAAAATGCCTCCGATAAAGGAAGAGATGATAGCTTAGCGTTATATCGTCCTGAATTCGTGGGTCCTTGTCAAAGGTTTGATTCCTTTATATTGGAAAATTTTTGGGCGGCTAAGTCTTGTAGGCCAGGTTGGGAGATCACAAAACTAAACTAATAGACCTAGTACTACTTCTTATTGTTTTAGTATTGAAGATACATAATATAAGCAGTTAAATTAGATATTATATGACTATTTATCTCAATATGGTGTAAATAGCTTATTGTATAAGGTCAATATTTTTGACCACATGAATATTAAGGAGATGGAACATAGGAAAATGAAGGGAGTATTTGTAATCCTTCCCACCCACCCTCCTTTTAAATTAAGCAAGATTCCCCAAAAAAAATTCCAAAGCACCACCACATTATGCAACTATCTCTCTAAATATATCTCTACATATTTCAATTTGTAAAATAAATCAAGTAGTAAAATTCGAACTTATAGCTTCTAGAATTTTCGATCAACTGAATACATTACTATAAACTCTTTGTTTTTTCAGGTAAGTGAGGTTTCATCACAAAATCATATAAGCTGTTTGTTTTATATTTCGGCGTAAAATTACTCTCACAGTTGCAACTTGCACGCGTAACAAATGAGAATATGAAACAGTTAACCCTATAATAGAAGATTTGATGTAATCACTAATCAGTATATGCGTTCACATGTCAAATAAAAAAAAAAAAATCATATAAACTGTTTGTTTTATCTTTCGACGTACAATTACTCTAACAGTTGCACACCTAACAGATGATAATATCAAACAGTTAACCCTATAATAGAAGACTTGCTGTAATTACTAATCAGTATATGAGTTCAGATGTAAAAAAAACAAAAGAAAAAAAATCAGTATATGAGTTTGATAGCCACATTCCAATTCCAATTCCAATTCCAATTCCAATTATATAAATTATATGAATTATGAATTATAGAATTATGACATAAACTACTAATGAACTACCAAGTAGTAACTAGTAATATGCGCAAAGATTCTGATTAGAAAGTGTGAGTTACCTATGACGACTGGTGGACGGTGGTGACCGGCGTCAACTAGAGGCGGAGAGTCGAGAGGCGACACTGGAAAGTAAAGTGTGAGGCGAGAGGCGAGAGGCGAGAGGCGAGGGGTGAGGGGTGAGGACGGTGGTGGGTGAGAGGTGAGGGTGGTCAGAGTGAAGTATGAATTAGGTTTAATCCATTTATATTACTATACGAAGGATAATCAACGTCATTTATGAATTGATGCTGTAGACTAAGTGTTGATTGGTTAACATTTTAATTTGTGGGGAACAAAAAATGATAAATATTATTCCATTTGTTTTACTCTATCAGAACCACAATATAGTGCTTTTTTTTCACGTAGATCAAGGAGAATTAAGGTAATATTCTAAAATAAATAAATTAATGAAGTAAACTACTTTTGTATTTTCTTTTTCCTTAACAAAACTCAAGAAAGAATAAATTTTCCTTGGAGTGGCAGCAAAACAATAAATAGGAAAGACACATCTTGAAAGAAAAGTATGAATATTTGAAAAGTTTGTGTAAAAGTTGAGGATAATTTAGTCCAAATAAATTGATAAAAAATGAAGTAGGCACAATATTTTGGGACACCCAAAATGGAAGGTAGACACTATATTATGGGACGGAGGGAGTAAAATATAATGCTTAATTTTATGTGTCCGTTTTTGGAGAGACGGTCTCGCGTTAGTGTTAACGTGAGACCGCTGATGTCATGCTGACATCACGCGCGTGCATCAAAACAGCAGCAAAATTAGTTAAGCGCTTGCACCTATTAGTTATGCTAACCAAAAATTGCTTCTGGATGAATAGTTAAGCGCTGGAGTATATTAGTTAAACGCTGAATTATATTAGTTAAGCATTGAAGTATATTAGTTATATCATAAAAATCATATTATAATGCATTTTATTGGCCATAATTTCAGTATCACGCATAAATAATTCTCTCTTTCTTAAATAACTAACGCACTAATTCTCTATTTTTTGAATAGCTATCGCATTTTTGCATTAGTTACGCCAACCTCAAATAACCAATGCAAAAACAATGTTTTCTAATGCATACAATAAATAAAACTAATGACCTTAAAATCATAACTATTGACCACCCACACTATCAACCCTCAAAGTATAATTGTTAACCAAATATCAAAACTATAACCATAAAAACATGCATCATTGTTACTCATGAAATTAATAAATAATTATTCATATGCTATAATTATAATCTTTCAGTTATTTTCTAGACTAAAACTATTAGCCATAAAATCGAAACTAAAAAACAAAAAGTCATAACTAATGTAAATAAAATAATAACTAAATACCCAAATATCATAACTATTTATCAGAAAACAATAACTAATAGCCAGAATCACAACTGTCAACCATAAAACCATAATTATTAACCACAATTAATAACTAATAACCTAAAAATCATAACTATATATCCGAATTTCATAACTATTAAGCAAAAGCTAACTATGAATCAGAAAACCATAACTAAGAGCCAAAAATATGTAACTAATTATTAAAATTCCTTAACTAATTGAAAAATTATAACTATAACTTGAAAATGACAAAATCAGCCCCTTTGAGAAATATGTAACCCATCATCCTTATTCTCTCTCGTGGCTTCATCTAAAAGTGCCACATTAGTGTTTTATTGTCAAAAGTTTGTCTCATTTCAACAAAATAAATGGAACCCCAAACCCAAACCCCAACCCATTTCTCTCTCTCACTCACCATCCTTCTCCTCCTTCCTCTACCGCCGTCCTTTTTGTTGTCACCTCGCCGGCGACTTTGTCGTGCTCCGCATCGCTACCATTGGTGCTGTTGTTGGTTGTTCTTAGTCCCATGTTCTCTCTCCTTTGCTTCTGCGGTGCTGCTGCCACCGTGTTGTCTGTGCTCCTCCTCGTCGCCAGCGTGGGTCTTTTGTGTTGTCGGTGTTCAGCGAGGAACCGCTTCCGTCCCCCGCATTTGCCGCCCTCATTCTCTCTCCTCGGTATGGTATTGCTACAATTTTTTCTCTCTCTCCTCTTCTCATGTGTTCTCTTTGCGATGGTGGTGCATGTCCCGATGTGTTGAACAATTGCTTGTGCTTTTTGCTTCGCAAGTCCTATTTCGTCTCCAATCTTTCTCTTTCCTCCGATTCAGCCATTGTTGGTTCCAAGTGACTCCATTTTCTCTCTCTCTTAAGTTTCTTCAATGGCGGCCTCAATGAAGCGAATAATTGACGAACTTTTAAAAATACCAATAGATGTTGTTGTTGTTCTTCAAAGACGGTTAGCGAGATAAAACTTCCATAATTTGAGAGGATGGTAGAGGAATTGAAGGCTGAAGCTGAGGATTGGAGGAAAAAGGACTCGTCTCACGTTAGTGTTAACGTGAGACGGTCTTTTATAAGACTTTGCGTAATTTTATTTTTTCACAAGAATTAAGGTAAGTAGAATCTAATATAAAAGTAATGACTTTCTATTTATTTAAAATAAATGTTGTGTGGCAAGAAAAATGTAATTTTAGGATGATTAAAACAAAGCAAAAAACTAATTTGAAGAAGCACGTAAATAATGGTGACACGGTTTTTCTAGGCAAATCACGGAAAAATATGAAACTGAATCACGGAGTATAGAAGCAAACACTACATTTTGGGACACTAAAAATGAAAATGAATCACTATATTTTGAGACGGAGGGCGTAATATTATAGGAAAACAACTAATTTTAGGAGGGAGAATGGAGAGTATTGGGTGAAAAGGCATTAAATGTCTAAACAACTCGACAAACAATTAAAAAACTAGTTCCAATGAGCAATTAAATGATTACGGCACGATCTTTTTAGTCAAATCAAGAACATAATGTGAATTTAAAAAAAAAACGAAGAAAACATTTTCACGCTTGCCAACACACAACTTTGACCATCAATATCTCTAATTATGTATTTGTAAAAGATATAAAAAGTTGACGTTATGAAAATATTCATTGAAACAAATCCAAGAACATTTTATATGATCATTTTTGCTTTTATATATTAGTAAAAAAAATACGGTCAAAGTGATGTGTGTGAATAGTGCAAAAGTCGAAGTTTTGCAGTTAAAAAGAAATAGAGGAAGTAATAAATTAGAGCACATATTTTGAAAGAAATGTAGGGGTATTCTGGAAATTTTATGTAGAAATTAAGGATAGTTTAGTCCAAACAAATTGATAAAACATAATATAGGCACAATACTTTCGGACACCCGAAAAGAAATGCGAGCATTATATTATTGAACGGAGGGAGTATTACAAATCCAAAATTTTGAGATATCTCATAATCCCAACCATTACGTTCTTCCAACAATAGTTAGTTTTTTTTTTGACATTGAGAAAATTTGCATTAATTAAAAACTATAGTACAACCTAATGCTAATACAACCAAACTAACAAGAACTACATTAACTCGTACATACTTTTTAAAGAAAACACTAACTATTATGTGTCCAGTCCAAAAGAAGTTTGTCTTGAGCGATGGCGGGTGAAGTTGGATATGAGAGGAAATCTGTTGAGATACAAAACCCTGATAATCTTCATAGAGAGATTGCTGTACAACAGCTAGTAGATCCCAATGTCCACTAGACGTGAAATCCCAAGGTCCTTGATGATCCTCCTGGGATTATCCTGATTCAACTAACAATGAAGTCACGTTCTTTAGTGACTTCTGACCCTGCTGCGAGGGTATCCGGAGTTCAGTCACACTAGACTGAAACTCGAAAGACGTGGAGGTCTTGACGTGCCCCAAAGCAAGTTGGAGTGCCTCCTACAAGATGCGTTTTTAAGGTGTGATTACACCTGAAGCCATCACGAGAATTTGGGGTGAGTTAGATTGTAGAACTTCACCCCACTGACGGATCCTAAGATCCAAACTGACAATCCTAAACCCATAAGACCGACGCACAACAGATCTTAAGAGAGAACCTCCTCTCATCTTAACCAACACCTGAATTCCTAAAGTGGCAAAAACCCCATGCCTAACTCCAGGATTATTGGCTCTACCTACTAGATCTTCCTTTAACATAGGAAACCAAGAGCCTTGAGCTGCCCACCGATCACCACTAACGAACACCCCAGCACAACCATTCACGAAAAGGCAAGGGCCATCAGATCTGAAAGAAACTAACATGAAAATAACAAAAACACACATCACTAGATTCGTAACACCGAACCTAAACTAGGAAACTCGACCAAACGCGGGAAGGGGAAGGGGAAGACACAAACATTAAAATTGAAGAACCACCGACCGATTAACATAACAGTGGAAGGGTGAGGGAAGCCGACGCACGAAACACGGGGGGGGAGGGGGAAGCCCGACGACGAAACGTAACGGGGATGGGGAAGGGAAGCCCGACAAACACGAAGGGGAAGGGGAAGGGGAAGGAAGAAACTTGCTGGCGACGAGCCACTGCACGGGCACCTGCAAGGCAGCGGCAGATTGTCCCCAACTGACTCGAACTCGGGGCATAGGGGTGGAGAAACCTAAGCTAAGTACTGAAACAGGGGAGGGGGAAACACAAATCTAAGAAACAGGGAATGGAAAACGAAAACAAAAGCAGGGAAGGCAGGCTCTGTAACACCCCGACAATTCTCTCTTTTCTAAAATACCTTTTTAATATAAAACATAGAGAATTATCAAAGTATTATCGCCCGTGTGAAAACGTATCGGCTTATTCAGAATTTTGCAGCGGAAAACATAATAATAACCTTTAAAAATAAACTTAGTCAACAATAAGTCAACTCCAAAACCAACCAACAAAACCAAGTCCACTTAAAACCAAACCAACAAAACCAAAGTCAACTTAAACCAAACCAACGATGAAAAGTATAATCCAAAAGTATTATAAATAAACTACACAAGCTCTCCAAAATTCCCGATCCCAATGATACATCATCTTCAAACCTGTATATAGGCAATGCACTATTGATCCCTAGAGACTGCTCACCAATATGGGTCATCACAGGATCAATAAGGCAAAGTCATGATCAACATACACAACAAAAGCACGTAATCAGCAAAGCTGAGTACTACATACTAAATAAATAAACAATCCTAATATGATACTAATAAATAGTAGGCAGAAATAAATAATAGTATAATAACTTACAGACAACTTTTACTGAACTAAACTTTAACAACATTCTTATTACTTTAAATGGAATAGTCAATGGACCGAATTGTCTAACTAAAACCAGCCTTCCCTTTGGAAGACGAAATACGGGCACGACTCCGTATTCCCATAACCTACGATATCGATGAACCTTTTTAAATGAAAATAGGACACGGTGAGCAATCCGGCCCCAGAAAAAGCCATGACCCGCTCACCATGTACCCCAACTCCTAATTGTCCAACACTTCAGGCGTGCACCAGTCTAAAGCTATTACTATCCAGTTTCACTTTACATGATTTACCAGTTATTACTTGTTATGACCCACAAGCAACACAAATAATAAAATCAACAAACAATCACAACTTTCTTTTTATCTTAGGATTAGATAAGTGATCACACAACTTAACAATCCAAGATTAATTTCAACCTTAATCCAATCTTTCTTATTTGTTGAACCTAGCCAACAACCAACTTACCTTTCATAGGTATAAAATATCAACTTACCAAATAAGACCCTCGGTCCTTATAAAGCAGTGAAATACTCAAAAGGGAACAATGATCAACCATGATCCAATACTAATAAACATATTAATTCCCCCATGTGAATTCATAAAAATAAAGTTCCCAACCAACATGCTTGCATCAATCTTCCATACAAACATGATATAAATCTCATAATATAAATCTCATATTCAACATGTTCACACGATAGCATAAAACATGCAAAATCCAACATAATAGATATTTATATGAACTCAACATAGTTCCTATACATGATACTACATAATTCTCCTTCTTAAAATCATGATACTACATCAATCAACACATATATAGGTATGTACGTACCGTATGTAGACAAACTGAGATGCCACTATAACAGACTTAAAAGTCGCCTAGAGAGAATTCTCCGCCTAAAATAACCAATATAAATCCATAATCAATCCTTCATGAATTTACAACAATAATAAAATACTTTAACCCTTCTTAAAAGTGTTTAAAAACCTTTCCCACCATTAAATCTTACTTAGTACAACCTCCTAGTATAGTACTACTATACTAGATGATTAAAAACCCTTAAAACTCATGTTTAAATCATAAAAACTCCATCAACAATACTCTTTCCAAATTTCCAGCAACATAATATGCACTAAAACTCTTTTTAAACATATTTAAACATGCTTATAATCATAAGAAAACCCAAAACCATAACTATAACATGATACTATGATTTTCCAACCTTTAAAACCCTAAAAATCCATGCTTTGATATTTTTAAACCCATTTTTAACATAACAAGTAAATCTGAAATTTTATTTCTTCAATACATAATTTATATAATCTTAGATTCATAATCAAATCATCAAATCACAACTTTTAAACATAAAATTATTAAAACAAATCCCTAAAAATACAATCTTTGAATAAAACTTGAGGAGGAAGAAAGGAAACCAAACCAAAGCAAAAAGGAAGGAAGAAGACCGGCGGCAGCAGCGGCCGGCGACGTCCGACGGTACGACGGAAGAGCCGAACGAAAAATGGAAAAACGAAAAGAGAGAGAAAGCCGAAAAATGTGGGAGGAAGGAGGAGAAAGAAAATAAAGTTGTGTGGGGAAAAATTTGGGGTTTATGGGGTTTAAATAGTTTCCCCTTTGTGGGCTTACGAAAAGATACATGGGCTAGGATTATAAATCCTTTTCCTAATCTAAGAGTGTTTGGGCTCCTCACACCCAAATAGAAATCCTTTTCTGAATCCAATAAGTATTTCAAACATTTCAAATACTTTTCAAAGCATGACTTTAATAAAATATTTGACTTGCATAAATCATTAAAATAATTTCTTTGACTTTCAGATAGTCAACCTTACAGAAATAAATCGTTAAAATACTAAAATATATTTAAATATAAATGACTATACATTAAAATATATTTATAAAACCCATAAATTTACGGGGAATTACAGGCTCGCCGGCGATCGTGCGCTAGGTCGGCCACCAGCGAGCCTGCTGGAGCGGTTGTTGTTTAGGGTTTCGCCTAGGGTTTTTTTGTTGGGGGCGTAGATAGAGGTTTTTCACCTACAAGATTTTATAGCTAAGGTAAAATTTATAAAAAATTCAACAATAGTTAGTTATCACCTATAAAAAAGCTTCATTCTCTAAAAAAAGTTCATATCATATGCTTTTCACTGCTTTTGCAGGTGAAGGAGAAAAGCATCTTACACAAGTAAAGTATTTGTAGCATACCAAAAAATATTTGATATAGTTTGTTGAAGATTCACCTTGTAATTTTGAAGTTACTGTGTCGATCCTGGCTCCCTAACCGCAAAGATTTGGGGTTGGGATCCTCTTACCTTTCCCCCTTACTCCTATGTCTAGCTCATAAATATTGGACCAAGAAATCGTAAATTAAGCATGAAGTTTAGTTAAGGTCTTTCTCCTTTAACCAAAAAAGTACTCCCTCCATCCCATAATATAGTGCTCACTTCTTATTTTTCATGAGAATTAAGAAAATTGGAAAGAGTTGTAGGATTTTCCAAAAATATATATTAAAGCAAGTGTTTTTTTGGTACTTTTGTCTTAGAACTAGAATTTTGTTTTCTTTTTCCTTTAAAATAAAATTTAAAAACAATAAATTTTCCTTAGAATGGTGTAAAAAAAAAAAAATAGGGCACACATATTTTGAAAAAAAGGTAGGGATATTTTGGAAAGTTTATGTAGAAATGAAGGATAGTTTAGTTCAAATAAATTGATAAAAAAAATAGGCACAACATTTTGGGACATTAAAAAAGGAATGTGAGCACTATATTATGGGATGAAGGGAATAGTAAATAATTTATTGACCAACAAATTATTCCGCCAAGAATTAAACGGCAAAAACATATCATGTTGCCACATGTGTTCCCCCTTCCCACACACAATCAAATGAGACAAGTTAAATAATAAAAATGTGTATGTTAAGACTCGAAACCATAACCTCTTATTTGAAATACAAATGTACTAACCAACTAATCTACCATCTCATGTTGGTCTTTGTGGGAGAAAAAAATTATTTAAAGACAAGATAATAATTATATTTTTAAAACGAATAAATATAAATGTATATATTAATACTCATTAATCTAATGCTGATAATAGCATGTCCTACCTAATTAACGTCACTACACTATTTAATTGCATCGATTATATTCTTACGCATTAACCTAAATTTCAAAAACAAGATTAAAAGAAGATGGTATTTTAGTATATATATATATATTAGGAATATTTGATTCTAATAATACAACATTTCACCGATTAAATTTTAATAAACCAACATTTAGAAAGCTTAGGGGTTACAAAATGAAAATTTCAAAAAGGTCGGGTACAACATAGAATTTCGTAAAACGCATGGGCACTACGTAGAAAAGCCAATTTTAATTATCAAATTTCATCTAGAAAATTTATGTACATGTTTACCCAATCAGAAATAAAAATACATAGTTTCTATGAGTTGATATAAATACCCAAATAGAAATAAAAAAATTGGCAATAATTAACAAAAACTAAGGAAAACAAATTGTGTATTTCTAGATTTGTATGATAATAATTGACAAATCAATAAGAATAATTGTTAAATATGTATACTGCAACTGAAATATGACATTAGGATTTTTCTTTTTTGTTACTTTTATCATATGTTATGAGTTATGGTCCCATAAACTTCTAGTAATTGTGCAAATTGATCCCTTAAGTTTTCGTTAAATTAAAATGGCCCCAAAACTTTTACAAGATTTCATTGCAACTTGCACAGGCTTATAAAGATTAAAGAACTGATGAAGTGGTGTTAGCTTAGTGGAGTACCACCCTGAATTACAGGGCATTGCCCAGGGTTCGAATCCTCATCCCAACAATATACTAGGGGTATTTACTTGTAGTGCCTTGCAGGTTTAGTCGTCGAACCAATTATCTTTTCTAAATAAAAAAAAAATTATAGATTAAAGAACTAGTAGTAGTATATAGTGGATTAGTAGCGTTTGAGTTAAAGTATGTGATTCTATTGCACGACAAAACTTTTAGTAAGAAAGAGAAAAAAAGGTCTCCGGTGTTGGAAGAGTTGAACGCATCTACCTCTGTAATTCGACTGCAGCTCCAAAGCAGTAAGCCAATTACTTTTCTCTACATTCATCATTCTTATCTATGTGCATGTTTTTTTTTTATTTAATATTTATAATCTCTTCTCCTTATTTTTTTATGTGAAATTGACACACTACTTCATCTCCATGACTGCAATACTGAAGTTATTGATTAATTCAATGATTATTTCACTTCTCTCTTAATTATTAATTATTTAATATTGTAGTGTATTGATTCAAGTATCTTTTTTTTTTTCCCTGGGTTTTGTGATGATTTCTCTTTTGGTTCATGTACAGATAGAAAATAGTATAAAGAAAGGATTTTGGGTTTTTTTATCCCTTTATGAAATTAATAATGACATTTATAGTGTAATTAGAAACATAACAACAATCTTAATTGTATATGACCATCTTAATTTTTAGGGTCCTGAGGTTCATAAATCATATTAAGTGACTAATATGCATATATTTTGTTTAGAGTCTTTTTTTTTTTTTGAAATTGTATATTCTATTATAACAATTACACATTGCATCACAAAATTTGTTTATTTCACCGTCTTAATGCAATTAATACATAGTGATGAACTGATGATACATAGGGTTTGAAATTTGAATATACAAAATTTTGTTTGTTGAATATAGTTTTAAAAAAATGTTACGAATATTTATCAGTTATGAACCGGGAATTTCCCGTCTTTAGTATTGGTTTGTTGTCTTTATTTGACGCTTGTTTTTCCTTGAATGGCCCACCTAAATAGACACATACTTCCTCCGTTCCAAAATAAGTTAAACACTTCTCTCATTTATTTGACACAAGTGTTTCACTTATTTTGAAACGGAGGAAGTATATGATATATGACATAGGTTGATGAAAGATGACTTTACACTTTAATGCTAACATTTTATTGGGTTGTTGTGTTCATTTCTGTACTTGGTATTTTCATCATGGTAGTTGTTGGTTGTTTTTAATTAAATAATACCATACTCAATTGATCATTGCGTTTAGATTGATTTATTTAATTTAGTCTACTTTGGCACCTTAGATCACTAAGCTCATATATATGCGTTTGAATTTCATTCTTTTTAGCTAGTATAGTTGACTTAGAGAGGTAGGAGAAATATCAACCATAGCAATGGCATCTACAAGTTTGGTGAAGCTAAATGGGGCATTGTCATCACAATGGATGGGACGGAATTCGTTCGATTTCCATGGCCGATCACCAACGTTCATAACAACTCGCCGAGTTTTCATGCCAAGCCGTTGTGCTACTTCAAGCTCTTATGTTGATGAGCTTGTCAAAACTGCTGTATGTTCTTTCTCTCATTTGTTTTCTTTTCTGCCATCTATTTGTACTGCTGACATGTTGAAATTATTGCTGAAAGATGTACTTGTATAATTACTGTAAGAGGTTTGTAAGCTTTTGTTGCTGAAAGATGGATGTGTAATTGTTTAAGGCATATTCTAGGAGCTTGAAGTGTAGAGATGGAATTCAGCTGGTTAAGTACTCACTTTTTGGAGTTTATTGGAAGTAAAGCATTTGATCGTTGAAACAAATTCTTGAACTTTCTTACTGTAGCTGCTATTTTCGGTTGTCAGCTAAAGTTGTTTTCAGGGAGCTTAGGCTCAATTGAATTGTAGTGGAACCACAATCTAAAACATTAAAACCAATTGATTTTCTTACTCTAAAATTGTGTTGTTGCTATCAAGAGTTTGATTGTCATTCAAATTCGTATGTTTCCTCGAGTTCCCGAGTTTCAGAAAGCATGATCTTCATGAGATTTTTCTTGCATCATAGTCCCTACTTCACCACAGCATCTTTTGGGATCGTGTTTTATGAATGTGTGATGCTTGTGATCTTGCAGTACTTTGTTTTCCACTGGCATCAATTATTTGACATGTATAAATAGGTATCCCTCCATGAAGTACAGTAACATCTAGAATCTGAGTTTCCCCTGTTTTCAGAAACCTCAACTGCTTCCTTGCTAATGAATCCCGAAAATGGTTGGAACTTGTGGTTCCCGGTTTTTGAAACCCCAATTGTTTCCGCGATACATATATTATGAGTTTATTACTTGTGGCGATGTTGTCCTTAATTTAAACTGCAATTGATTCTGTATTGACGCTGCAGAAAACCATTGCTTCTCCTGGACGTGGTATCTTTGCCATTGATGAGTCAAATGCAACTTGTGGGAAGAGATTGGCATCAATTGGCTTGGATAACACAGAGGGTAATCGTCAGGCTTATAGGCAACTTCTACTCACAACTCCTGGTCTTGGTGAATACATTTCTGGTGCCATTTTGTTTGAGGAGACACTCTACCAGTCTACAACAGATGGGAAGAAATTTGTCGACTGCTTACGTGATGAGAATATTGTTCCTGGCATCAAAGTTGACAAGGTATGACAATGTTGCATGTCTTCCACATTTTGACAGCATAATACTCCCTTCATTCTTAATTTAATTTTATCACTTTGTATTTCATGTTTGCCAAGACATAACTTTTAACTATAAACATCTTTGAAAATCCGATTTCAAGAAACGGAAAATATATACACATTGAGACGAAATGATAAATATCATAACAACATTTGTTTTATATGTTAGTTAAAAAAAATGGTCAATTCATATATGTAAATCGTGTAAAAGTCAAGTTTTAGAAGTGACGAAGTAATGATCAATGACCTTCGAATAACTTTTGATCACTCTTTTAATTCCAGGGTTTGGTTCCTTTGCCTGGTTCAAATAATGAATCTTGGTGCCAAGGGTTAGATGGTTTGGCATCAAGATCTGCAGAGTACTATAAGCAGGGTGCTCGTTTTGCAAAATGGTAAGCCAATTTCACATGTACTAGACCTAAAACCTGTAAGATTTTCTTGACAATAAATAGATATCATTAATAAGCCATGAAGTTCCTTTTCAATTTTCATTTTTTAGTGAAGAATCATAAATTTTTCTTGCATATACTTCCTCTGTTTCTAATTAATGTTTGATATCTGAAAATACATAATCAAGCAAAGCTAATAATATTCCACTTATAACTATGATTTTTCTTATATAATGGTGGTAAATGAAGAAAATGTGGTTTAAGAATTAAGATTATGAAGTGTTGCACTTATATCATAACCAAAGAAGTATAACTCTTATATGTTTGGCAAATAAAATGACATGCTTGTTCTGGTGCATAAATGTAGGCGTACAGTTGTTAGTATCCCTTGTGGACCTTCTGCTTTGGCTGTTAAGGAAGCTGCATGGGGACTCGCTCGTTATGCTTCTATCTCTCAGGTACAATGTTTTCATACTTGAGCTTTCATTAATAGTTTAAGGTGCGCTAGATGGCTAGGAAGCATCCGGAAAATTGCCGTTAATGTATTAGAGTTTGCTTATTAGAACCAGGGTTTCCAGAATTAGCTCCTGCTTTAGCGAATTCCAAATCTGATGCATTGTGAATAATGCACGTTCGATCCGAATCGGCTTCAAGCTGACCTAGTGAATTTGAAATAGTCTCTGCATGCCATGAGGATAAGCAATCTTTATTCTGGTAGTCTTTCCATAATTCAGACAGCATTGTGCCAAACCTTTTGGCTGTCTGAACTCCAATGATTAAGATGTACACCTGGTGCATGATTCGCATCATATTTCTGGTATTCATTTCTTTTCATCACACTTGTATGTTCATTGTTCAAATTATAACTTAAATGATACCTTACGAAAGAACATGTAAATGTATACAAGTGCAATGAAAAAAAGGGCATATGACACCTGACTAGAACAATGCTACACATACTGAGAATCTGAAATGCTACCTCTGAGTAAACCATGTCAGGTGACCTAAAGCAAATAGTTCTTTGTAGAACAGAAAGAATAGTTGATTTTAAGTATTATTATTTATTAGCACACCCCGAGCCTCGAGGTGATCATCACCACCTGCACCTTTATATGATTACCGTTTTGATGTTAATCATCACTACTGCTTGCTTATCAATTATCATACAGATATATATAAGTGTTTGAATTGGATGTATGATAAATCTGTCTTAGGACAATGGTCTTGTGCCCATAGTAGAACCAGAGATCCTTCTTGATGGTGACCATCCAATTGAGAAAACCCTTGAAGTAGCAGAGCGGGTTTGGGCGGAAGTCTTCTACTATTTGGCTGAAAACAATGTTCTACTTGAAGGAATTCTTCTTAAGCCAAGCATGGTAACACCAGGAGCTGATTACAAAGAGAAGGCTTCTCCTGAGACTATCGCCAAATTTACCCTTCAAATGCTGAAGAGACGAGTACCTCCTGCTGTCCCTGGAATCATGGTATGTTTCTTCAGGGCCTTCTTTTCGTAATTTTGAAAATCGCAAAGTTCGAAGATTGCTTTCCCCTTATCCCTATGTTCGAGGAGAGGATTGGTAATGACAACTCTTGTTAAAGACGATGAGACCATCAATTAGTTAAACAAAAAAAGGGAAAAATTAGGCATAAAAGATATATAGATCTAAGTAGAATACTCAAATGTTAAGAAAGAAAGGTCAAAAGTTAAGTGGTTACTGGTTAGACCAAAAGACATATATTGCTAGACCACTCAGTGGTATCTGGTAATATATCCGAATAGTATCTATTCTATGGAGAGGTGGTCATTTGTCAAAAAATTCTATTAACATTTCTTTCAAAGTTGAATTTTTTGCATTCTTTCCTTTTTAAGTTCCAAGACTAACAAGAGGATGTTTTGTGTGGTCTATAGTTTTTGTCTGGAGGACAGTCAGAAGTGGAAGCCACCTTGAACCTTAATGCGATGAATCAGAGCCCTAATCCATGGCATGTCTCTTTCTCATACGCTCGTGCTTTACAGAACAGCGTGCTTAAGACATGGCAAGGGCGTCCTTGGAATGTAGAAGCAGCTCAGAATGGTCTTTTGGCCCGTGCCAAGGCAAATTCTCATGCGCAACTTGGTAGCTACTCTGCCGAAGGCGAAAGTGAAGAAGCACAAAAGGGAATGTTCGTCAAGGGATACACCTACTAATAAATTGTACTGATTTTAAAGCTATATCTACACCTTTGATACAAACTACAAAGATGAAATGCTAGATTCATACTTATATCTTTTATTTTTTTGAACAATACATCATTGTGATATTCGACGTATTCTTTTCATGAAGCACTAGTTTTAAAAGTAACACCAGTATGACGATATGCTTGTAAAGTTCAAAGAACAAAAGCAAGAAAAAAGAGGACCTTAGACATCGATGTGGAAAACCTAAGAATCGGGAATAAAACCGCAGACGACGTGAGACGTCCATGTTTACAAAATGTTTTGCGGTAACCCTGAGATTATGCAAAATGTTCAATTTAATCCTGCATATATTTTCTAATAACTAAGTTGCACTAAGGTTAGAGTTCCTTATCCAAGCTTAGTCCTAACAACAATGTCAGAAGTCGGTATTGTGACCAATCTCTCATTATATAATTATAGCTCAAGTTGTCCATCAGTCCATCTAATATCAGTTGCTTACCAAATTACCATACTAGTATAGATCCAACTAACCTGTGACATAATATGCTCAAATAAAAGGAACTGAAGATGAAACTTGCAAGATTCAGGAAGAAGATATAAAAATAAACCAATATTTTCATTATAGTGGGAGCATCAACCGTCTATATGACATGTCCTCTGCGGAAAAAAAAAGTACCAGAACTTCCTAATAATTGGCCGAAAAGCTGATACTCACTTGAGCAGAAGAAGTACACACCTCCCACAGAAAAAGAAGACAATAGACATGTACAAGATGATCTGTAGCTTACAAGGATGTAAACACATTGTCCTGATGACTAAAACAGCATAAAAGGAAAATGTTTTACAAGTAATATCAGCAAAGGTGAACCAAAGAAGACAACAATTGATTTGTAACTGAAAATCCATCCATTGTACATTTCAAGAGAAGAAAGTGCAGGAAACAAAAGCAAACCATCAAAGAGTAGTCTCTGCCTTCATACACAGACTTCAAACAGAAACATGATAATGATAAGCAAGGCTAACAAGATTAACTTCTGCATCTACAAAGTACTTACTCACATTTCGAAGAACTTTCGAAGCAAGGCCTTGTTTTCTTCACTAATTCTAGGATCATTGAGTAAGTCAAAGAAAAACGAAGTAGTATGAGCGTCAGCTGCAAAACCTTTGCTGGTCATAATGCTGACAAGCTCCAACGCCTTTTTCACATCATTACCATGAAGGAATCCCCTAATAATTGTATTGTAGGTGCACCCATCTGGAGGACATCCATCATCTTCCATTTTCTTTACTAGCTCGTTAGCATCGGTTAGTAGCCCTTTCTTACAAAATCCTTTGATCATTACAAGTGTAGGTATGCACATTTAGGGGTAACTCCTTAGCTACAAGAAAGGAGAAGATATCCGCAGCCTCTTCAAGTCGGCCAGCTTCACACAAGCCATCCATTAGGATAGTGTACGTGAAAATATCGGGGAGCACACCACTATTCTTCATGTCTTTAAACACGTTTATTGCCTCGTCAATTAGTGCATTTTGACATAGACCATGAATCAATGAATTATAAGTGACTACATTTGGTTTAAAGCCCTTAGATTCCATTTCTTTAAAGAGCTCGCGTGCACAATGTACTTGATTGTCCTTGAAGAAGGCATCAATTAGAGTGCTATAGGAGACGACATTAGGGGTTAGTCCTTGATGTTGCATTTCTTGGAAAAGACGCACAACTTTGTCAACCTTTTTAGCCTTTGAATATCCATTGATTAAGCTGCTAAAAGTAACCACATCAGGTTTGCAGTCATGTTTTACCATCAAATCCATTACCTTTTCAGCCTCTTCCATCTCACCACGTAAGCAATATCCATCTATTAAAGCACTATAGGTGATGATATCTGGAACTTGACCATTGTGAATCATACAATCAAAAGTAGCCCTTGCTTCAGCAACCATTCCCTCTTTGCAATACATGTCAATCAACATGGTGTAGGTCTCCACATCAACAACTATGTTGTTGTCCAACATCTGAGTCAACATCTCTTGAGCATCTTTCCACTTCCCCATGGTGCACATACCTCAAATGAGAGAATGATAAGTGAATACATCGGGAGAAATGCGCTTGGTTTTCATCTCCTCAAAGAGTTGGACAGCTTGAGGTATAGCCTGGTCTTTGCAGAGACTGTCAATGATGGTAGTATATATGACAGCATCAGGCAGGCAATGGCCATGAGATTCCATGGTGCGAAGCAACTTAAGAGCACCAACATTGTTTCCTCTTTTACAGAGACCTTTAAACATAGCCCCGTAGGTAACAATAGTGGGGTGGAAGCCAAGCTTGAGAGTGTTATCAAGCAATTGAACAGATTCGTCCAATCGATGAGAATGAATAAGACCATTAATTAAGGTATTGAAAGTGACAATATTGGGTTGATGGCCAAACTTAAACAGCTTGGCGAGAAAGGAAAACCCGAAATCAACACGGCCGGAACGGCAGTAACAATTGGCAAGGATGGACAGGGAATAAACATCAAAGGGGAGACCGGACATCTCAAGTTCCCTGAGGAGAGAGATAACAGTGGAGAAAGGGGGGTGGGGTTTCATCTTACACATAGCTGTAAAAAGCATACAGAAATCCACAATAGAAGGAAGAGGAGTCAAAGATATCATAGAATGAAAGAGAGAAAGGGGATGATTAATCCTGTGAAACCCTAACTTGCATTCCTGTCTCACAGATTTTAGGAACTATTGACGGTTATCAACATCAATATCAACATCAACATCAACATCAACATCAACATCAACATGATTTGTTGCTCTACGTGTATAATTTCGACAAGAAAATAAAAATTGGAAATTGGAAGCAATACCAGAATGATGAACAAGTCGAATTGCAGCAATTTTGGTCCGCAACAACATCTCCCTCACAATCATCTTCATTTATGAACACCACCACTTTCACTCATCAATTCATCTCACTCTTTTTTATTTTGTGTTTTATATATCAATAACTGATTATATGATAAATAATTACTTCTACTCCATAAATAATTACTTCGGACAAATTTCGGAACTATCGCCTTCTTCACCTAAGACTAGAGCCGTCAGTTTGGTTAATGAATTGCTGGTTGAACTGAAACAACTGAAATTTGAACTGAATTAAATTCAATGGGAGTAATCAGAATCGAAATCAATCGAAAAATCTTGAATCGAAATCGAAATAAACTGCAAATGAAAAACCAAAACGACTCGCAATCGAACCAAACAAATCAGAATCGAAAATAATCGTGAAAAAGCGAAAAGTTAACCAATCAACTGAACTGAACTGAACTGAATATGTAACTGAATTAACTGAACTGGTTCAAACTGAAACTAAAACTGAACTGAACTGAAACCAATTTAAACTAGAATTGTTTTAAAATGATTTTAAAGTGTACCCGAATCGAATTCACATATTACCCAAATTCATGATAGTATTGCAATTTACATAAAAAATTTATCATGATAAATTTTTATTAGTACGTGAATTTATGACATATAACTTAATTTCTTACAGTAATAATTTTCAAATATATCAAGTTCACTGATTTTATACTCCAAACTGAATTTAAATTTTACCCAACTTTATGATATACTCTCACCATCATAATAATTTTATTATTAATATATGAATTTATGACATTATAGCTTTATTTCATGATAAGTTGATAATTTCAAAAAATCCATCAAACTAATATAAAAGTATGAGATATAACTTTATTTTAGATATAAGTTTGATTCTTCCGTAGCTATTAACACCATATTACTTACTATAAATTAATTCAAACTCCCCTTTAAGATGATTTTCTCTATTACTTACTAATACTATTATTGATTGAATATATATATATATATATATATATATATATATATATATATATATATATATATATATATATATATATATATATATATATATATATATATTAACATTATCATAAAATTACTGTATTAAAAATCATATCTATAAATAGAGAAAAGTAGGACAAATTTGATATTTTATTTATCATTCTCCAATATTCAGATTTTACAAAACTATTCTAACCATACAAAAACAAAAATTTGAGTAATTACAAAGTAATACGAATGAATGCAAACAACAACCATATCAATCAAGGGTTCTGCCCATTTCAACTCTTCCTATTTAGAGGCTACAAAAACAAGAAAAATAAGAACATAAAAATTATCAATTTGATCAATTAATATAATAAACAATTTCAAATGAAATACAAATTACCTTTAAATTTACTAGGGTGCAAGTTGATGCTAGGTACATGAGATGATGGTTCATTTTATTGGGGTTGGTTAATAGTTAGTAATGATTCTCAAATCTCAACCAAAGAACGAACAAAATACAAAAATTACAAAGAAATTAACTACACGCCCACCATCACCACCGCCAGCCCAACTACACGCCCACCACCACTATCACTGCCTCCCCTGCCAACCTAAGGGCACCACCAACACCTCCGCCAGCCCAAATTGTCGCACCACCACCACCGCCTACAGAGTGTTAGATGAGAGAACAAACAAGGGAACCGGATATCCACTCCAAGGCACGGAAACTACGCTTTCCTATTAGTTTAATTTCGCCCCTCTAGGATCACCGGGTTAACACGAAATAACTAATGAGATACAATGGAGAAAACAATTCACTAGATGATCTTCTAAGTGAATCAACAAGAACTTTGTGTTTGATGTTTGTGAAGAACACTCAAGAGAAAGTAGCAAGTTTTCTCTCAAGCAAAGCAAGAAGATTAGAATATCAAAATCTGATTTTCCTCTCTCTCCTCATATGAATAACAAGGGTAATATTACATATTCCCTCTTGATTAGAGTCATTAAAGACATTCATCCCTCTTTAATCCCCGATTAAGAGTACTTAATCATCTTAAAACGGATCACAATGCATTACAACGGTTATAAACCGTCCACGCAAAATTTCACGCCCAAGACAGAATACACGTCGCGACCCGCGATCTGGATCGCGAGTCGCGAAGGGCGGCGGTCGCGACCCGCGACAGTGTCGCGACCCGCGACGGCCTCCTGTCGCGACCCGCGACGAATGTCGCGACTCGTGACCAGCCCTCCGTCTTGCTTGATTTAATCCACGTGATTTTGCGCATTCTAATCTCAACATACTAGACCTCCTCCTCTTCTAGTATATACTCATATGAGCTAACAAAAACCCATTACCCTATAAATGTTCCAACAATCCTCCTCCCATTTATAGGGTAATGTTGAAAAGTTTTCAACTTGCTATAAATCACAAACAAAACATGCTCATGCATCATGGAAATATCTTACGATTGAATTTCCACTTAGTGAAAGTAACTTTACAACAATTTCGATCATAATGATAGACAAAGCTTTGAATCATATAACCACCACAAATCATTGAAGATACTAATACACATAAGCATAAAACATAATTCTTAACCTCCGACACCTATGAAGCCTTGGTGTCCATATCCATTCATAAGCGTTCCAAGTCAAGCCTTAGACTTGGTGAAGCGGCCAAACCTCTAGCTTATATAGGTAAATCTTTACGAACATGCTCCTACAATTGAGCACTTATCAAAGATTTATTAAGAAATAAATTCAACCTCTTAACATTGTAGTAACAAGCACTAACCTCGGGATGTGTTAAACAAGTGCTCCCAACCTTCTAGAGAAGTACTTTCCTCATTGAATTTGAGATCTAATGTTGTATTAGACATCAAATTGAGTTTTCCTTCACCATAGGTTGTTCAATAGGCTTAAGACCCATCCCTTTATTCATTTTGTTCACTAGTTCCCTTGACAACGGTTTAGTAAACGTATCCGCCAAGTTCAAACTAGACCGAACAAAATTAATAGTTATACAACTATTCCTTATCATTTCACGCACATAGCTATGTCTAACTCCAATGTGCCTTGACTTGCCATTGTAGACTTCACTATAAGCTTTAGCTATGGTTGATGCACTATCACAATGAATAGCAAGAGGTGACATAGGTTTGACCCACAAGTCAACCTCACTCAACACATTCCTTAGCCATTCCGCTTCTTGGCAACAAGATGCCAATGCAATGAATTCCGATGCCATAGTGGAATCCGTTATACATGTTTGCTTCTTGGATGCCCATGAAATAGCACCTCCTCCAAGAAGAAACACCCATCCACTTGTGGATGAATAATCTTCCTTGTTGGAAATCCAACTAGCATCCGAGTAACCCTCTAGAATAGAAGGTTCTCCTTTGTAAGTTATGACATAATCCAAGGTTTTATTCAAATACCTTAACACTCTTCTCAATGCTTGCCAATGCAACATACTAGGATTACTAGTATACCTACTGAGTTTACCAATAGCAAAAGCTATATCCGGTCGAGTGCTAGTCATAGCATACATCAAGCTTCCAATTAAGCTTGCATACTCCAATTGAGAAATAGGAGTACCACTACTCGGAACCAAGTGTACACTAGGATCCATCGGAGTAGCAAAATGAGTCGAATTCGATTCATTAAACCTCTTAATCACTTTCTCAATATAATGAGATTGTGATAAAGAAATTGACCCTTTACCTCTCATTATTCTAATACCTAGAATAACATCTGCTTCACCCAAATCTTTCATGGAGAAGCTAGAAGAGAGAAAGACTTTGGTTTTTTCCACTTGTTCCAAATCGGTCCCAAAGATGAGCATATCATCAACATATAAGCAAATTATAACTCCATTACCGTTATTATCAAATTTACTATATACACACTTATCGGATCGATTTATTTTGAACCCACTAGACAAAATGACCTCATCAAATTTTTGATGCCATTGCTTAGGTGCTTGTTTAAGACCATACAAAGATCGAACTAATTTGCAAACCTTAGTCTCTTGACCTTTAACCACAAAACCCTCAGGTTGATTCATGTACACTTCCTCCTCCAATTCACCATTAAGGAAAGCAGTTTTAACATCCATTTGGTGAATTACTAGACCATGAATCGCAGCCTAATGCTATCAAAAGTCTAATGGTAGCTATTCTAGCAACCGGAGCATAAGTGTCAAAATAATCGATACCATATCTTTGCCTAAAACCTTGGACCACTAACCGGGCCTTATGTTTTAGTATGGTTCCATCGATCTTCCTTTTCCTTACGAAAATCCACTTACAACCTAAAGGTTTGCATCCGGGGGGTAAATTAGCTAAAATCCAAGTATAATTTCCCATTATTGAATCCATTTCATCATTCACTGCCTCTTTCCAGAAAGCAGAATCATGAGACTTCATAGCCTCATCAAAGGTCCTAGGATCCTCCTCCATATTGTAACAATATGAAAATTGAGTCACAATAGACTCCCTTGACCCTTCAACTAAATATAGTTGAAAATCCGGTCCAAAAGATTTCTCTTTTCTAATTCTTTTACTTTTCCTAATTTCAGGTGTTGTAGTATCATGATCATTGTTAATGTCATCCACAACATTGGAACTAGTACTAGGTATCATGTCCTTTGGTCTTGGAATCGATGAGAATCTAGTCTCATCAAATA
The DNA here is from genome assembly GCA_947648045.1 of Beta corolliflora. NCBI lineage: Eukaryota > Viridiplantae > Streptophyta > Magnoliopsida > Caryophyllales > Amaranthaceae > Beta > Beta corolliflora. The sequence goes on from CANSZD010001251.1 coordinate 180,124, forward strand.
TTTCATCCCTTGACTCTATCACAGAATGAATAGAGACAACATCATTTGGCTCAATGACATAAAACCTATAGGCTTTGCTATGTACCGCATAGCCTATAAAAATGCAATCAATTCCTTTTTCACCTAAAGTTTTCCTTTTAGGTTCCGTCAATTTGACAATTGCCCTACAACCCCATACCTTAAGGTAATTGAGATTAGGCTTTTTGTTACACCAAAGTTCATAAGGGGTAGTCTTATTCCTTTTATTAGGAACTCGATTTAATATATAACATGCAGTTAAAATTGCATCACCCCAAAAACCGTCATTTAGACCCGAATTAGAAAGCATGGTGTTAACCATTTCTTTTAGAACCCTATTTTTCCTTTCCGCTATACCATTACTTTGAGGTGAGTATGGAGCGGTTGTTTCATGAATTACACCAATTGAACTAAAATAGCTAGGATTATAGTATTCACCACCCCTATCCGTCCGAAGTCTTTTAACTTTTTCATTAAGTTGAAGTTCCACTTCGGTCTTAAAAATCTTAAACTTTTCTAGTGCTTCATCTTTAGTAAATAATAAATATATGTAACAAAACCTTGAATAATCATCAATAAAAGTCACAATATATTTTTTATTTCCCAAAGAAGGTGAACTATGAAAGTCACACAAGTCACTATGCACCAATTCAAGCAATACCGTTTGTCTAGTCACACTAGGATAAGGATTTTTTGTAATCTTATTTAGCATGCATGTCTTACACTTCTCTAACTTTAAATCGAAAGAAGGTATTAAACCTAGCTTAGACATGTCATATAATCTACGATAGTTTACATGACATAAACGATTGTGCCATAGAGAAGAAACATCAAGCATGTAAATAGAACTAGTATCAATTTTATTATTAATACTAAATTTAAACATTCCATTACAATAAAATCCTTGTCCAACAAAAATACCACCCTTGGAAACTATAAACTTATCCGATTCAAATACAACTTTAAAACCAAACTTATTCAAAAGACCCCCGACACAAGATTCTTCCTAACTTCCGGTACATAAACAACATCCGGAGAGTTAAAGTCTTTCCCGAGGTTAACAACAATTCTACTTGGCCTATACCCTTGGCCTTTACCGTAGAATCATTCCCCATATACAAGATTGGACCATCATCCAATTCTTCCAAAGACTTGAAGAAGTGCTTATTATTGCACACATGTCTAGAGGCCCCCGAATCTATCCACCAAGAATCATCAACTCCGCACAAACATAATTTCGAAATCATAGCCACAAAATTCATTTCTTCAATTACATGTTCATGTGCAATTTTACCTTGGTTTTGAACAACACTAGGTTGTCCATTTTTTGTCTTCTTCTTCTTAGAAGGACAATCCCTCTTGAGATGAGGTCCATTGCATACCCAACAAGTGAGGGTCTTCCTCTTCTTGTTTGCAAAGTTGGTTTTAGAGTTGTTATTGTTGGATTTCTTGGTCCCACTAGACCCACCAACCTCTACCATATTCACGGTAGACTTAGGAATACTAGGAGTAGTATCCTTAACCCCATCTTGAGCCCGGATACCCTCTTCAATACGAAGATGAGTTCCTAATTGCTCCATGGAAATATCTTCCTTCCTATGTTTCAAGGAATGTTTAGTTTCTTTCCAAGAATTTGGTAATTTATCAATGATTGAGGCTACGGCAATAGCCTCATCCATCACCATACCATGTGATCTAATTTGGTTCAAAATATGATGAACTTCATGAAATTGCTCTATAATAGGCCGATCATTAGTCATTTTAAATGAATTAAAATTACTAACAAGAAATTTCTTACTTGAAGCATCTTCAGAAATATACTTGGCCTCAAGAGTATCCCAAAGTTCCTTTGCACTCTCCACATTTTGATAGAGATCGAACAAAGGGTCGGTAAGAGAGTTGAGGATGTGACCCCGGCAAATGTAGTCATCATTCTCCCACTTTGTCCTCTTCCTTGTAGTCTCCACGGACTCTTCCTCTCCATCTTTCGGGAATGGTGGCATGGGTGTTGATAGAACATACACCACATTCAAAGTTGTCAACAAGAAGTGCATCTTCTTTTGCCATCTTCGATAACCCACCCCCTCAAACTTATCCAATTTTTGGAAGTTCATAGTCATGTCCTTGAGTGATTGAGCCATATCCGAAATGAAAGAAAATTAAACTAATAGATTGTTAGATGAGAGAACAAACAAGGGAACCGGATATCCACTCCAAGGCACGGAAACTACGCTTTCCTATTAGTTTAATTTCGCCCCTCTAGGATCACCGGGTTAACACGAAATAACTAATGAGATACAATGGAGAAAACAATTCACTAGATGATCTTCTAAGTGAATCAACAAGAACTTTGTGTTTGATGTTTGTGAAGAACACTCAAGAGAAAGTAGCAAGTTTTCTCTCAAGCAAAGCAAGAAGATTAGAATATCAAAATCTGATTTTCCTCTCTCTCCTCATATGAATAACAAGGGTAATATTACATATTCCCTCTTGATTAGAGCTGTTACAGCATTCATCCCTCTTTAATCCCCTGATTAAGAGTACTTAATCATCTTAAAACGGATCACAAATGCATTACAACGGTTATAAACCGTCCACGCAAAATTTCACGCCCAAGACAGAATACACGTCGCGACCCGCGATACAGATCGCGAGTCGCGAAAGGGCGCTGGTCGCGACCCGCGACGGCCTCCTGGTCGCGACCCGCGACGAATGTCGCGACTCGTGACCAGCCCTCTGTCTTGCTTGATTTAATCCACGTGATTTTGCGCATTCTAATCTCAACATACTAGACCTCCTCCTCTTCTAGTATATACTCATATGAGCTAACAAAAACCCATTACCCTATAAATGTTCCAACACAGAGCCTTGTGCAGTAGAAACAAATACTGGCTATGCAGAGCCTTGTGCAGTAGGAACAAAGAACAGTGAAACCAGAATAGCATCAACACTATCAGCAATGGTAGACCGCAAAAACTTGCAGCAACAACACAACAAAAACCAACACAATGAATGAGTTATTTACAAGATACAAAAGAGAAACCATAAAGAATTACAATCTAAAACAAAATTCAGTAAATTAAACCTTATTAAAAATCAACGAGACTAACTCTATCAATTTTACAACCATTTGAAAACAAAATGTTGAGGCAATTGAGCACGACCAAACTAAATCAACATAATGAAAACTTCCCAAACAACAAAAACAACAACAAAACAGCAGTAGCAAGATTTTATACCATAGTACAGAAATTGAGCATGACCAGACACAAACTAAAAGAAAGGTAAAAAGCCAAGTTCCAAGTCTTCGATCCGCAGAAATTGTGGCTGAAGCAAAACAGTATATCCTAATAACTCACCAAAATAATGATTATATTTTCATACCCATTTCAAGCCACTAGCTTGGGCAAATTGCAATTGCAACCTCCTTGAAAATCTACAAGAATAAAACTAATTGAGAAAGTAGCAAAAGCTATATCTTTAAGAATTAAAATAAGTAAATGAAAGTAGAATCAAATAGATAAAAACCTAAAATATAAAACAACGAAGTAATCCCAAAAACTAATTAAAAAACTTTAAAAAAATATAAGTAGAATTGCCAGAATACCATAAGATCTGCAATTAGGAGACGCCTTGTGAAGTCCAAAAAAATCAAACTTTGCTAATTTACACTGATGTACAAATCGAAAGAAAATATCAGAATAAAATTAGAAAATAATTATAAAAATATAACAAAAAACCCTAAAAAAAATTATAAATTCAAAGCAAAATCCTAATCCGAGAGAGCAGATCTTGAAAACATAAAAACGAAAGCAAGAGTGAGAAAGATAAATAAACCTTTTTTCAGATCCTCGCCTTTTTCTTTAGATCCTCGCTTTTTTTCCTCAAATCCTCGCTTTTTTCGTCAGATCTTCACCAGCAAACCTCCACTTTTTTTAGATCTTCACTAGTAACCCAATAACCCCCAGATCTTCGTAAAAAAAATTTAGGGTTTTTGCGTTGATCCATTCCACTCGCATAATAATTATGGCTTTTTTACACCTCAACTCGTAAATTAATTAGGGTTCTTAAGTTTTTTGATTTAGAGAGACAGAGATTGAGAAGTGAGAATGTGAGACTAGGGTTTCACTCGGAAAATTGACGAAATGAGGGTAAAAAAAAAGGCTTTTTATAATGGAGTTTGGGTTAGTGTTTTAGGGTGTTTTTATCCGTTGGATGGAATGATTGAAGGGCATAGATTTGCTTTCATGAATATAGGGTGAGTTTTTTTTTCCCAGAAAATAATTAGAAATTAGATTGAAGAGTTAATGATAAATGAAGGGCTGAGATTTGCTCTTTCTCTAATGAAGGGCTGAGATTTGCTCATTCAAGGGGGATCCATGACTAACTCTATTTGACCAATGAGCATTGAGTTAGAGCAAACACATGGATTGCTTACATTGTTATTTTGATCAATGGTTGAAATCTCTTCTTTCTCAAATCAATGGCCTTTAATTTTCATACTATTTTCATTTGAGAATTCTAAATTTCTATTTTCTAATTTTGTTATTATTGGTTTAATTAACTTTTAAAATTATTAATTATTAACTTATTGTTAGAAATTAATATAAAAATTGTAAATTATTAACATAAAAAATTCAATTAGTATTAATGTATTATTAATTTTAAAGAACTTATTGTTATAAAAACTTCAAGAATTATAAAATGGCAATATGCGAAGTTGCGAACATGGGAACATGTTATCACTTTATGAGTTATTTGTTATATAGTAATTGTATTTCAATATTTTTGTACTTAATATCTAATAGTTAACTAGTTACTAACTTAGTAAATTACTACTTAGTACCATAACCAAACTAATGAACTACCAATTAACAAGTAATAATTACAAAGTAACAAGTTTGTGAAGTTAGTGTCTTAGTGAATACTGATTAACACAAAATAACAATCTACTTATTGATTTCGTTTTTTAACAAACTATGAATTTATAGCCATTCGAACAAATTAGGATTATAGCAAGAACCGAAACTGAATTATAAATATGCAAAGTTGCGAGCATCCGAAGATGTTATCACTTTATCAATTATTTGTTAATTAGTATTTGACAATTTGTATTTTAGTATTATTGTGCTTACTAGACTACTAGTTAGTATTATATACTAGTACTCAGACCTTAGTACCAAAGTATCAATCATTAATCAGTATTAACTAATTGAACAAATTAGGATTATATCAAGAACAAGTTGATTCGAGACTCTAAGTCATTTCACACCTATTTGTGCTTTGATCGTTAATGTATCAATCATTAATCAGTATTCACTAATTATAAGTTGATTAAGTTCAAATAAGTTATAAACTCCATACTTTTCATGCTTTCCTATTTATAATTTCATAAGTTCATACTTCATCACTTCATGTCTCGCAGTCTAACCGGTGTCTCTATCTTCATACAATCAAGCAATAATACTCTAGTATCATATTATCATATACTAATTAATAATTCCTTAATTCAACTCCTTTTTAATAATTAACTCTTTTTGTTGTTATATAGTGACCCAGTGAGACTAAATAAGTCACTAACTAACTAAATGACTAAGTTTAATGACTCTAATAAATAGTCTAATCATTAATCAGTATGGAGTATGGACTTATAGATTATGATTGTTAATTGTTAGGTGGTTTGTGTTCACAAAGAAGTGAAGAACAAAAGTATGTTATCTTGATTATCGAATGTCCAACCTCCAAAGTCAAAACTATAATCCGAATTTGATAAATTGGTGATTGATCATTATTCATTAATGATTAATCACTTTAAAGTTTAAATCTTTAATGTATATCAATATATGTATTAATGCAAGTTTTGACATGTTAATTGAGTTTAACCTTTAGTCAATAATATATATATGTATTAGCCAATAATATAAGTTAAGTATTAGTTTAGTTTAGTTACTTTTAGCATTAGTAATACAAGTTTGACATGTTAATTGTTATAACTTACGATTTTGTAACTTAATAAGTAATATAAGTACTTAAGTAGATTACTGTTATTATCTTGAATTAAACTTAGGGTATTGTTTAAGTAGATGTTTTGAGTTTCAATATGAATTTAACTTAGAGACGATTAACTTAAATGGAGTATTGTTATATTGAACCAATCTACTGAGTTATATTGTTCTACATTTGTTGCAACTGAATTAGATGCTTTTGGTTCCAAAATGAATTCAACTTAAAGATGATTAACTTAAGTAGAGTACTACTATTATCTTGAATTAGTTTATCGACTTACATTGATACACTCATTCCAATAACAATATGTTTCAATTTAAGTAAATGTTTTGAGTTTCAATTACTTTACCGACTTACGTTGATACATTCATCTAATATAATATCAATTTCTTTCAGTTTGGCTTAGATACATGAGTTTCAAATTGAATATAACTTGTTACCGATTAACTTAAATGGAGTATTGTTATCTTGATTTAACTTATCGATTCACATAGATATTTTGAGCTAATCCACTATTAACTTATTTTACGTCGATTATAGGCTTTTAGTTTTCAAATGCATAGAGCTTTTAATATAGTAAGAGTAAGACATTGATCTAATTAATCGACTTTTTAAAACATGTCTAACTCGTCTCTCGAGGAAGTTTATAAGAATTTATACTGATATGAGACGTCCTTTTTAACCAAACATGATGTAATTTGCATATAACTAAAAGTTTGCATATCGACTTATATAAAATTGTCTTATTTCAAATTGTCGAATATATCAGTCTTGTACACATATATCGATTTCATACACTTTTTTGTGAAGTACAACCGGGTTTTTTCAAGGCAAGTGTCAGACTACACTTATTTGCCACGTTAATTTTAACCGAATCCGGAAAAATATTTGGCCAAAACCCGACATGAAGTTTCATTTTTCCCGAACAAATACAAGAATGTGACTAAATTCTACCCGAACCGATGTGATTATTGTCGAACTTATGTGATTTTCGTCAATAACTGAAACGAAACTGAAAATAACTGCAACGTGTTTTAACTGCTATGGATTCAACAGTTGGTTGATTTAATTGTTCGGATAAAACTGGTTTAAACTGCAACTGAACTGAACTGAAACTGGAAAGAAAAATAACTGAATTAAATTGAACTGAAAAGTTTGTTAACTGAACTGTTAATAATTTTAACTGTTGTAAACTGAACTGATATGAACTGAACTGTTTAGATATAACCATAACTGAACTATTGAACTGAATTGACACCTCTACCTAAGACCACGGGACAGAAATCTGAATTTCTTTTCTTTGTCGTATTTGTGTGAAGCCTGGTTTATGCAAATTGGTCAACACTGTACGGTGTCACTATAAAATCACATAACCATCAGAGGTGAAAGCCCATAACATAATGTGAAAAGCCCAACATTATATGGTATCTTCGTAATAAAGATGAAAAAATGATAGGTAGTCAAAATTTGAATATTAGGTCTTTTATTAAGTTTTTAAATAGTCTAAATACATTTTTTGTTTCAAATTAGTTTAAATACTTTTATTTTTGGTAAGGTCTTATGATTATTATATTAATGTTTTCTCCACCCCCTTGGTTCACGCTCGATCTCTATCAATTTAAAAAAGATACTCAACTTTCACTCTATTTTTTTTAAAAAAAGTACCCCATCGACTCCAACTATTTTACTTTTTAATAATATAACATTTGATAACCACATCATAAGTTTATTACTTATTACCTTAAATTACGTGTCCAAATGTTCAAATATTTATGGATGGAGTGAGTAATTTTTAGTTTTTCCTTAAAATCTGAAAATTTTCAAAGGCGCATATATATACAATATATATGTATATGTGTATAATTTAATTTAGTATGTACATGTGTATATAGACTTAGTTATATGAGGTTGAGGTGGTACACTAGTGTCATTACTTTCCACCTCATTCCCTAAGGTCTAGAGATCATCCCTAATGTGATTCATTTAAGTCATTCCCCTTATCCCGCTCAAGTGAGTCTCCTTCATCTTACTTTAAAAAAAATATGGACGTAGTTATATAAAAATGTTTATAATTTAGGGTTGACATTTTGTAATTTTACTCATTGATAATTAAATATATGTATGGTTTTTTCACCATATACCCGTGACAAATTTTTTTTTACACCATATATCCTCGCAAGTTTTCAAATTCACCATATACCCTCCACTTTTCAAAATATACATCCACTTACCATTAAGCTAACGGAAGGCTAACGCCGTTAGTCTAACCCTAATTAACTAACCTAAACCTAAGCCAAACCCTAACCCTAACCCCTAATCTAATACCCTAACCACCCCTAACCCTTACCCCTTCCCCCTTCCCCCACCGCCCCCACCACCCCCAGCCCCCCTCCCCTTCCCTTGCTGAATCGCGCCACCCCACTCCCCCTCCCCTTCCCCTTCCCCGCTGAATCGTGCAGCCCCAAACTCCCCCTCCCCTTCCCTGTTGAATCGCGCCACCCTCCCCTCCCCCTCCCCATCCCCTGTTGAATCGCGCACCCCCAAACTCCCCCGCAATCGCGCAAGAAAAGAAATCGGATGACAGAGAAGCCCGAGGGAAAAGGGGGTTGGAAGCGCCGGAATTTATGGTGGGGCTGGAGGAAGGCGAGGAGCCGGAAGGGTGAGGGTGGGTGCAACATCTTTGGGCATGGCGGGGGTCTTGTTAGAAGGGGGAAGGCGCGGTGTGGCGTCACGGAATCGGGAGGGGCTCGCGAGGGGGTGGGGTGGGGACGGTGGTGAGAGAAAGAGTAAGTGGATGGTGGGGAGAGGCGCGGTGTGGTTGCGCGATTCAAGGGGAAGGGGAGGGGGTGCGGGGGAGGGGTCTTGCGGGGGTGGTGGGGAGTGGGGGAAGGGGTAACGGGTGGGGGAGGGGTGGTTAGAGTTAGGGTTAGGGTATTAGATTAGGGGTTAGGGTTATGGTTTGGCTTACGTTTAGGTTAGTTAATTAGGGTTAGAGAAAGGATTAGGGGTTAATGACTAACGAACATTAACGTCGTTAGTCATTAAGGGTAAGTGGATGTATTTTTTGAAAAGTGGGGGGTATATGGTGAATTTGGAAACTTGCGAGGGTATATGGTGCAAAAAAAATTTATCTAGGGTATATGGTGAAAAAACCGATATATTAATGGTTAAAGTTATGAGTTGATATCGGAGATGATGCCAACTAAGCTAAGCAAAACTATCCAAAAGCTATCCAAAAACTAGAAAAATCGTTCAAAACTGATTCGAATAATTGATTACTGAACCAATAAAAATTATCGAGTCGAGTACCCGACCGGATATACAAGTTATCAGGATTGTATATGGGTACCAGTTAAGATAATATCGGGTATCTACATTATCTGATAATCACTAACAATGAAATGAAACTAGGGACTTGCTTTCATATATATGAAAATTTAACGAGTTAGAAAAGATAAAAACAATTTTTTTTTCTTTTAAATTTGGGGTCACTTTATAATATGAGTAAATAGCAATTGTGTAGTAATGTAGTGAAAATCATATGGTAATGTTGGTATATAGTCTTAAATAATACTATAACAACTCAATTAATATACCTAAGTTTTCACATTTGGGTGTCATATCGGGTACCCGATTGATGTGTCATGTTTATATATAGTTTTTAGATGCTTTTAGTTTGCATTTTAGAGCATTTAGATTTATATTTAGGTTCATATTGTATCATATTTTTAAGTTATGTTATTCTACTCCTATTCAGTATGTTTTCTTATATTTGATCAATTTTAGGTAATGGATATATTTTTGGAAATTAATTTGCTAAGCTTGAGGATTATGAGCATTTTTAAGAAGCTATAATGCATAAGGATCGTTTGGAGTATAATTGGTACGAGTTTGAACGAAAACAAAGCCCGAAAACATTAGAAGAAATGTGGAAAAGGAGTGACGTCTACTATTTTGACCATAACTTTTGATGTGTTTATGAGATTTGAATATGTTCAGTGGATTTGGAAACTAGACTTAAAGAGTTCCAACGATAGGTGGCACGCCGCGAGGAGACTTTTAGCCAATGAGTTATGCCTTTCATGAGTTCGGATTGTTTCTGCTGGAATCTACTACCGTATGCACATATCATTAAATTCGTCCATTTAATGACTAATTCAACTTTCTTTATCTTGTAACCTACTTTCCTACTCATATTAGGATATCTAGGATTGCATATACTACCTCCGATTTTTTATTTGTTACGCTTTTCTATTTTAGCTGTTTATATTTAATTGTTATACTTTCACTTTTTCTTTATATGTTGACCTATCACACCAACTTTTTACACTTTTGTACCTCATATTTTCCACCACCCATTTTAATAATCTACCCAAAACCTTTCTACCTACCTTGTTCTTCTCTCTTCTATAATATTTTAATGCTTATTTTACATCTACCAAAACCAAAAATTCTTTAGTTGTACTTCTTTCTTGCTTTTTGCAAAATTCCCTTGGTTATCCATCAAAGTGAAGTGTAACATTAAAAAACGGGGGGGGGGTATATATTAGAAATCACTTCTTCTGAAGAACTCTTTATATCTTATTATTTTTATTCTTAGTTCTAGTTTTTTTTTCTATTTACCGTATTAGTAAACCCTAGTTTTTCTTGTTCTACAGTATTTTACGAGTTCTATCTATTTCTTTCATTGATTTCTTTAATTATGTTTTCCATTGTAGATTTAGATTTTATTATTTCACGATTGAGTAGTTTTTATTTCTAGGGTTGGGAATCCATGTTTATATGCTATGAATCTTGATTTATGTTATTGATGGTTTGATTAGTCATTAATATTCTAATTGATTAGGTTTATTTTGTTAATCTTACAACCTGATCAATTGTCTGATTAAATCTTGCTAATAATGAGTCATAGATTTAGAGATAATACTCCTTAGATTTTTACCTACAATTAGCAAATCTGATTATGTTAGCGACCGTACTGCATATGTTGATTTGAGAACGTTGATTAAGACTCGACCATAGGATTAACCTGTGTTATCTGTTATCGATATCTGATTAATTGAACTATTGATGGTATTTTGATAGATTATAAATATGAACATTGTGAAAATTACTCTAGACCCTTTTAGTTTGATTTTCGTATTTTATTGGTTTAGAATTAATTTTTATATTTGTGACCTTGTTTTAGTTTTTTCAAAACTTAGAAGCTAGATTAAAACGACCATTTCTCTGTGGATTCGACCCTACTTGCCCTACTAGATTGTTATAAGGTTTTGCTAGGAATTATTTTTGACAGGTGTATGACAACGTATCACCAATACCCATTCTGAAAATACGGGTACCTAAATCTTATCGGTTCAGTACGTAGGTATCATTTATAGTGCTACTGGTTATTTGGATACCCGATATGATAACGGTATTAGTTCGGATACCTAATCCATGCTCATCCCTAATCTTATTATTGCCAACACCATGAGGCCATAACCTATTGCACTCTCAAAGTATAATAGTATGTGAGTAGTGAAAAAAAACTGGAACAAGTATTAAAATACAGATGGAGTATTAATTTATAAGTTTTTATGATAAGCGTAAGAAAAAATATAAAAATATGTTTATAATAATAACAAGAGACTATTGTAGACATAGACTCTTACCTCAATTCCTAGTAGGAAGTTATAAGCTATTACTTTCATAAACTTTTAAGGATTTATATTTTAAAATATCATACAATTACTTATCACGTCATTGTGTCAATTTTTCCTCACTACACAAAAGTTTACGAAAAATAAGAACTCGAGGAGTCTCCCCACTCACTAGTTTCTTCATGAAATGGAGGGACTATAGTGTATAACTCCTTAATTGTAACGCTTTTTTCACATTAAGTGCGACATTACCTTATCAAGTACTCCCTCCGTCCCTAAATAGAGTGCCCATTTCTTTTGGGCACAAGTATTAAGAAGAAATCATGTGTATGACCTTAGTTGTACTAAATCATAATTAAATATAGAAGTTGGTACACTTTTTATGAATTGTTTATTAAGGAGAGAGAATGTGGGCCATATGAGAAAGTGGGTGATATTATAAAGTTGAAAGCAAAATAATACTTTAATTGGTGGACCCAATGTAGACACATAATCGTGTCTCCCCATTTAGTACCCTATGATGACCAATACCCCGCTCCAATTGGTCTGGATTAAGGAAAGAATAAAGAACGAGTCTAAATAAAATATATTAAGCCCAAATTCATTTTCTAACCCATTTTATTAACTCATTAACCTTTTTTATAACTAGTTTTAATAAGCCCATTTTCTAAAACGTTTTTAAATAACCTTTTAAAGGCCCATCTTTGAAAACCTTTTAAAAATAGTTTTGTGAAAGCCCAATTTTATAAAACACCTTTTTCTAGCCCAATTTAATTAATAAAATTAATTAATTTTATTGATTAGTTTTATTAATTAAAAATATATTTTTCAATAAAAAAATCTTTCTCCAAAGTGTTTTTTAAAAACTTATATCTAACTCTTTTCTAAAATCTTTTTTAATAAAAATCTTTTAGAAACCTTTTATCTTTCAAAAACCTATTGCAACCCAACTACCTAAACCTATATATAATAATCACCTAAAATTCCCACGGCACTAGTTTGACACGGCTTAACAAACAACAACTCACAAATCCTCACCAATTCACCCTCATCTCTCGGCCAACCAACAAAATATCCCACAGCACAATATCACTCGCACAACTCAAAACACAATAACAACACAAATACACGGCACAAATTACAAGACACCAGCCGACTTCTCAACGCCCACTACCTGATCATAAGCATCATCTCTAATCTCCCTAATTCATATTCATCCTTCACGGCCAATCATATAACACATCATACAATTCCCATATACTCACATCTAATACAACGTAACAAAACAAAATCTTTTTCAAGGCTTGCTCACAATTCAATTTTCCAAGATCCGTACAAATCAACGACTTCGGACGGTGGTATAATTTTTGAGGGTCAACTAAATTAATCACCTTTATTTATTATTATTACTTTATTGAAGTTACTAACATTTTATTCATGACGTAGGTTATTAATATATTCCTGCAATTGTAAGTATTGTACATATTATACTAACTCCCTGCATTATTTTCTTTTCTTATTTTTTATTTACTATTCATGTTATATGATTGTCCTGCATGATTTTTTTCACCCACATGTTATTTTTGCTAATCAAGACCTGAAGAACTGTTCTAATTAATTCAGATAATTTGGACAACCTGTTAAGAACCTTGTAATTTGATTGAATAATAACTGGTCACTAAATAATTAGTCTTTTTGTGTGTTTCCTGAACCGATCTAGATTAATTATTTTTAGGGTGCTTTAAAATGTTATTTGATTATTCTCTTGCATAAAATCTGTTGTGAATCGGTATTTAGTAGAGGCCAGCAATGGGCAATAGTTCCTGACTATATTGTACCCTCACCCCCGAACTTAGTTTTTGGTTCCTGACCATCTATGGAGTCATGACGGGGAAATCTACATTGGATAAGTCCATAAAGATGTCCCTTCCGTTTTAATATCCAATTAGGTTTATGATTCTTCCTCTAAAGAATTGTTGGCGACTTCTTTCAAAACATATTTTTTAATAAAACCTTAACAATGGGGTAGTCAAATAAACGCGCTCACATGCGTGTAGGCATTAAAGGAATGAAAAATCCACGCCTACAATTTGGCGACTCCACTAGGGAGGATTTTAAAAAATTAAATTTTTTAAATGAGTAGGTGAAACTTGAAAAATACGATTCATTCTTATTTTATGCCTTTGAATAATATACAGTTTTGCATGGCTTTTGTTCAGCCACCATAAGGACAATCTACCTTGCCTCATTAGCACATGTTCTATGTGTGAGGTCACCCCCGGGGGGTTTACGCTTTGTCCTTCCAAAAAGCTTCCTGAGCGATAGTGTTGGATCTTAGTCATAAGCAAACCTACCCAACCATGGCACTGTTCTCTTGTTCCTAACTTGAGAACTAGAGTGCGTCTTACACGTGGCCACCTCTTTAAGCAGGGGTACGAAGCGTGGGATCAATCGCTTAGTCATGCACCCTTTCAGCCATAACCTAAACCTGACCATAGTTGAATGTAGAATTGGACTTCAGGTTGAGAACTTTGCATATTATTATACTACTTGTGCATATTTGCGTGTGAGTGCCTTTAAATGTTTCGTATTATCGATTTTCGAGTCAAAACTATTAAACGAAATCACACGAAGATAGAGAGTTCCTGATGCCTCCTTGTACACACGCTTCTGATCTGCGCTCTGCGCAGCTAAGCTGTGTCCCGCACAGGTAGACTGCGTTATGCGCAACTCCTGGCGTCTTGCGCATTCAACTAGGGGTGTAAGTTATTTGGTTAAAAACCGAAAACCAAACCAAACCAAACCGAATTAATAATTTGGTTTGGTTTTATTCAAAATTCGGTTTGGTTTGGATTGGAAAATTTTCATTTTTCGGTTTTCAGTTTGGTTTGGTTTTTATTTTAAAAAACCGAAAAAACTAAACCAAACCGAAGTTTGCCTATCCTATATGGGTTTTGATGTTTTTATCAATTATCTTTAGTTCTAGTACTTCAATTTTAAGCTTTAGTTGAAATTTGAAGTAATTCTTCTATGTTTGATGATTTGAAACTTGATAATTTTCGTATTATTTGTAAGATTTGGAAAAAAAAATTTGCATCATCAAAGAATTTCGGTTTTTTGGTTTGGTTTGGTTTTGGTTTTGTAATTTCGGTTTGGTTTGGTTTGGTTTGGGATGAATTTTGGTTTGGATTTGGACTTGAAATATGAAAACCGAATTTATTTCGGTTTGGTTTGGTTTTGCCCCAAAACCAAACCAAAAGCCGAACTTACACCCCTACATTCAACCATACGTCGCGCGCGTCATTTCTCGCGTCCATCGCAACCCTCATCACGTCCTTTCCTGCTTCTTGCGTTTGATTGTGCGTACTCGGTTTCAACATTGCTTGTTAAGCTTAGTGTCCAACTTTGTCCACATTTTCTAATTTTCAAAAAACCCATTTTCAATATATCTCATATCTTTTTTTTTTAAATCCATCTCAAAAATAATTTCAATCTCTAATTCCCTTAATATTTCGAAAATTCTATCTCATTTTTATCAAACTTTATCTCCCAAAATGATCTCCCATCTTTTTTCGAAAATTCATCCCCATCTTTTTTTCATAAATCATTCTCCTATCTTATTCAAAAGTTGATCCCATCTTCAATCTCCTATCTACTTCAAAAAATTTTATCTCCACCTTTTTTTCAAAAAAAAAATCTCTACCTTTTTTTTTCTTATCACATATCTTTTTTCAAAAAAATCATCGTATATCCTATCATTTCATGTATATTATCCATCTTTTCGTGTGTACATCAATTAGGATTTTTTTTAGTTTCCATCTTGTTGTAAAAGTTTCATCCTCTTAGGAATTCTAACTGCACTAGAAGTCCGTCTAACCTAAATGTCTAGGTTCATCCAGTTTCACTCCATTTAGAGTTCTTAACCCCGTCTAACTTTATCCATGTTAGGAGTCTTAACCCTGTCTAGGTTCACCCATCTAAGAAGTCTAGGGTCATTGGAGTTCTTGCCATCTTAGAAGCCTATAGTCCATAAAAAGTCCATGCATAATAGGAATCTAAAACTATTAGAATTTTGTCCATCTTAGGAGTCTAAAGCCATCAAAATTCGTTCATCTTAAGAGTTTTGAATCCATTAGAGTTCCACTCATATAAGGGTCTAAATCCATCAGAATTTCGTCTATTTTAGGAGTCTAGGTCCACTAGAGTTTCATACATATTAGGAGTCTAGCATCCTCGAAAGTTCGTCGAATCTAGAATTCTAACGTCATTAGAAGTCTATAAAGTCTAGGATTATGAAGTCATTAGAATTGCATATCAATTAGGACAGTATTCATAACTAAAGTCCTCTACATTGCATGCATAACTAGAGTTATTAGGCATTTAGGAGTCTCATTGCATCCATACTTTTCATTTCATGCATTCCGCATTTAGTACTCCCGAACTACAAGTGATTTGATTCCCTCTTTTGGGATATGTAGGCAGCCTTTACAGGTTCGAACGCTTAGATTGAGTCATGCATGCATTCATTAGGTCTAGGTGCTTCCAAAAGAGTCATACATACATGCATTAGGTCTAGGTGCATCCAAAAAAAAAAACAAAAAAAAAATCATGCATTTAGGATATTCAGATTCTTTCCTAGAAGCTCAACTCTTTAATTTAAAACAAACATACATTCTCCCATTCCATTTTCTCTCTCTCCATCATGTCCATCTATATTCTCCTACTGGATGATCCATTGTAGGAAATACGCAATATGTCAAGAACACTTCAAGAACAAATTGATGAGTTGAAGGGAATACTTGTAGATCTTGCAGCACGTGTCATCAGACTAGAGGCACACTCCCCTATTATTCAAGAGAATCGTAATGCAAATATACAATAAGATGCCTATTGCAAATACCATAGAGGCAATGGACATAAGACTGCTATGATAGACGATGGGAGGCTTACAATCCCTACTGCTGCGAAAATTCCGAAGACAATGACCTCAATGCCATAGAAATAGACATGTAAGCCCAATCGCTCGTTAAAGCATTTGGATTCGCTTAGGTCCACTCAGCACGAAAAGAAAATACACCTTTTCTCTTTTCATTGATAAAGAGACCTCATGAAGATCGAAGCAACGAAGCTGTCTCGTCACGTGACGTAGGAGTCTAGACCTATAATTTCATTTTCTGTTTCATCTCTCTCATTTTACCCAGTCTAACATAGGATTTCCCTCTTATTGCATGTACTCATAATTTTCAATTAATAAATGAGTATTCATTTCCTAACCTTGCATTAATGATCATCAATGAAAATCATGATTGTTGCCTTAAAAGAAAGAAATTTCTAATTCTCATGACTATTCTAATAAAGACAATGAACAAATTGGCATAAAAGAAGCATTCCTCCCTTCACTACAATTATTCCTCCATTTCAACCTAAATGCATAACGTCCCTCTCCCTTTAACCTACCTCATGGGAAGTACACTTGACAACAATTCAATGTAAAGGGCAAGTAAAAAAAAAAGGAGCAACAACAAAAAATCAAAGCGAAAAAAAAAGCAAAAAAAAAAAAAAAGAAAAAAAAAGAAGAAGTCTTGCAAATAAGCCCGTCAATAGCTTTGTCAAAGGTATTTCCTTCAAAACCTTCAACCTTCGATTCTAAACCATTACAAGTCAAATAAAATCCCCGTAATAAACCTTCTTAACAACCATGCACATTGCATCCCAATAAGCCATAAAAGACAAACCAAAGCCCGCTAGGTCGAAAACCCGTAAGGGCAACTTAGGCAAAAGTCAGGGCACCTTCTCATTCATTAGCCTGAACTACGGATGGTCTGATTCTGCTAAAGATACGTAGGAAACCTCACCCTGAGGTCCGACCGCTTTAAACCAAACCAAACCTACATAATTATACACCCTTGCTATAGACCTCTTCCAAATCAATGCTTAATTCAATGCCTAATTCATTGCAAATGACTCAAAAGCAAAATGCTCGGCCACCAATTAAACTGTTAAGAGCTACGACTGGCCTGATTCCGTCATGGATACGTAGGCAATCTCTTTTGAGGCACGACCATTTTATTTCAAAACATACTCGCCTAGGCCCATGAGAAAAGCGCGATCGCCCAAAAATCATGAATTTTCAATGCTCATCCCTACCCTAAGAACTAGACTGAAATTTGAACCTGCATCATTAGCCTACCTTATTGCATGAGTCAATTCATTATGCATCCGTCCTCTTCTAATTCTTATCCCTTGTTGTTTTCTCAGCCACATTATCGCTTCTAAGCCAACCTTAGCATAACCTTTCAACACTCAGCGCTATGACCGCGCCACATCTTTCGAGTGTTTCTTTTCTTGGCCTTTTTTGTCTTCTCACCTTAGGAACCCTATATGGAATCTTTGGTCGAAACTTCCGCTAAGCGTGACGAGATATCTTCAAAATCAAGCAATCAAGCTGAATACTTCATCAATTCCATCTTACTGGGGGCTTCATCACTAGTCCACCCAGAAAATCATAGGCTCCAAGTCCAAGCCTATTGTGACAAGGACTTCATTACGAGTCCATACGTGAAATCTTGGGTTTTAAACCTGCATAAATGCAACATTGCACCTATTCACGGGATCACTTAGGCCTTTGACATACAAACCTCAAAGCATATAGTGTTACAAAAGCTCGTGCTACAAAGCATTTCAAATCCAACAGATCATCCTTGGGGGGCTTCCCATCTCTCCTCTTTCAGAGGCTCCATGTGTACCTTGATTAGGACTTCATTACGAGTCCATACAAAATATTGTGGGCTCTAGACCCATACGAGATCCTAACAGTTTTATGGGATCACTTAAGCTCGTAACAACTACAACACATTTCGAATCAAACATAACTTACATGGATCATCCTTAGGGCTTCCCACTTCTCCTCTTTCAAAAACAGTTTTCTAAAACGAAAATTTGAGCTTCTAATGGAACGATCAAATCATATCATCTGCATTAGTGTCATATCATCTGCATTAGTGTCATTCCTCTGCATTAGTGTCACATCTCTGAATTTGCATTACATATCGGCATCGTCCAAGCATTGTGTCAAGAATTGCATCCTTCGTCCTTAGCCATAGGATTGTAGCGTCAATCATCGAGTCGCACACGTATACACACACAATAGCACCTTTAAGTCTATAGTATTAGAGGTCACTCTTTATAGGTCAAGTCATGTCCTATCCATACACTAGCACCCACATCACAGGACACATGCATGTCCCCTAGTTGTTTGTCTGTACATCTATTTGTTATTTGTATTCACAGGTACCCATCATTAAACGACTCTATATGAGTTATATTTCGCCAAGGTCTGCGGACCACTACAAATTAACAAAAGAAGACAAGCGCGATATACATGGTGCGTCCAGCGCACCGATAACGCTGTGTCACATGCAACAACCTGCGTCCAGCGCAGCATACCACGCCAAGCGCATGCCTGTTCGTCTCGCGCACAATCCTGTACAACACGCTCGGGGGCTTCTTGGCCAAGTGCAACCCACACGCTCAATTCTAAATGAATTCAATGTTCGTTACGACATAGCGCACGACAAACTAACGGATTTTCAAATCCGCAACAAAAATACTATTTTGCCATTCTTCCAACATGTTATACTTCACACAAATCTTGCTCGAGAGACAACAAGTACTCAGGAGTATTAACAATGGAAAATACACCGTTAGGTCTGCGGACCATCATCATTTTTTCTGGAGCGGGACCATAATAGCTCTATCCCATCGTGAGCCGGACCATAATAGCTCTGCACATTACCCTGGAGCGGGAACATAATAGCTTTATCCCGTCGTGAGCCGGACCATAATAGCTCTACACATTACCATGGAGCGGGACCATAATAGCTCTATCCCGTCGTGAGTCGGACCATAATAGCTCTACACATTACCCTGGAGCGGGACCATAATAGTTTTATCCCGTCGTGAGCCGGATCATAATAGCTTTACACATTACCCTGGAGCGGGACCATAATAGCTCTATCCCGTCGTGAGCCGGACCATAATAGCTCTACACATCATTATCAATACCCTGGAGCGAGACCATAATATCTCTATCCCGTCATGAGCTGGACCATAATAGCTCTACACATTACCCTGGAGCGGGACCATAATAGTTCTGTCCCGTCGTGAGCCGGACCATAATAGATCTACACATTACCCTGGAGCAGGACCATAATAGCTCTATCCTGTCGTGAACCGGACCATAATAGCTCTACACATTACTCTGGAGCGGGACCATAATAGCTCTGTCCCGTCGTGAGCCGGACCATAATAGCTCTACACATTACCCTGGAGCGGGACCATAATAGCTATACACATCATCATCAACACCCTGGAGCGGGACCATAATAGCTCTACCCCGACATGAGCCGGACTAGAATAGCTCATGATTCTTTTTAACTTGTGTCATTTCATTTTTGCAAATTTACAATCATTTTGCAAATATGTTTCACGAATGTTTGTTCCTGAAACTTTTGCGTGTTTTACAGGTACTGGCGTAAAAGAGTAATTTTGGATTGCAGAGCATCTGGAATCATTCTCCGTCCCGACACGTGTACTTTGACTTTCGGTTTTACAAACCTCAGTCAAAGTGGGGGCTTCTGTAGACACATAATCGTGTCTCCCCATTTAGTACCCTATGATGACCAATACCCCGCTCCAATTGGTCCGGATCAAGGAAAGAATAAAGAACGAGTCTAAAATATTTTAAGCCCAAATTCATTTTCTAATCCATTTTATTAACTCATTTCTGAAAACCTTTTTTATAACTAGTTTTAATATGCCCATTTTCTAAAACGTTTTTAAATAACCTTTAAAGGCCCATCTTTGAAAACCTTTTAAAAATAGTTTTGTGAAAGCCCAATTTTATAAAACACCTTTTTCTAGCCCAATTTAATTAATAGAATTAATTAATTTTATTAATTAGTTTTATTAATTAAAAATATCTTTTTCAATAAAAAAAATCTTTCTCCAAAGTGTTTTTTAAAAACTTTTATCTAACTCTTTTCTAAAATCGTTTTTAATAAAAATCTTTTAGAAACCTTTTATCTTTCAAAACCCTATTGCAACCCAACTACCTAAACCTATATATAATAATCACCTAAAATTCCCACGGCACTAGTTTGACACGGCTTAACAAACAACAATTCACAAATCCTCACCAATTCACCCTCATCTCTCGGCCAACCAACAAAATATCCCACATCACAATATCACTCGCACAACTCAAAACACAATAACAACACAAATACACGGCACAAATTACAAGACACCAGCCGACTTCTCAACGCCCACTACTTGATCATAAGCATCATCTCTAATCTCCCTAATTCATATTCATCCTTCACGGCCAATCATATAACACATCATACAATTCCCTTATACTCACATCTAATACAACGTAACAAAACAAAATCTTTTTTAAGGCTTGTTCACAATTCAATTTTCCAAGATTCGTACAAATCAACGACTCTGGACGGTGGTATAATTTCTGAGGGTCAACTAAATTAATCACCTTTATTTATTATTATTACTTTATTGAAGTTACTAACATTTTATTCATGACGTAGGTTATTAATATATTCCTGCAATTGGAAGTATTGTACATATTATACTAACTCCCTGCATTATTTTCTTTTCTTATTTTTTATTTACTATTCATGTTACATGATTGTCCTGCATGATTTTTTTCACCCACATGTTATTTTTGCTAATCAAGACCTAAAGAACTGTTCTAATTAATTCAGATTATTTGGACAACCTGCTAAGAACCTTGTAATTTGATTGAATAATAAATGGTCACTAAATAATTAGTCTTTTTGTGTGTTTCCTGAACCGATCTAGATTAATTATTTTTAGGGTGCTTTAAAATGTTATTTGATTATTCTCTTGCATAAAATCTGTTGTGAATCGGTATTTAGTAGAGGCCAGCAATGGGCAATATAGTTCCTGACTATATTGTACCCTCATCCCCGAACTCAGTTTTTGGTTCCTGACCATCTATGGAGTCATGACGGGGAAATCTACAATGGATAAGTCCCTAAAGATGTCCCTTCCTTTTTAATATCCAATTAGGTTTATGATTCTTCCACTAAAGAATTGTTGGCGACTTCTTTCAAAACATATTTTTTAATAAAACCTTAACAATGGGGTAGTCAAATAAACGCGCTCACACCGCGTGTAGGCATTAAAGGAATGAAAAATCCACGCCTACATCCATACCAAATAAGGAAATGGGAAATATATTTGGGACAACCATAAATGGAAAAATGGGCACTCTATTTAAGGACGGAGGGAGTAATATCTTCTTCCTATCTCTCTCCTATCACACAAGTTTCTCTTTTTATCTATCTCTATCTTTAACCTCTTCAGTCTTCACAAGCCTTTTTCAAATGACAAATTAATAAAAAAGGCGGTCTAAGAGCATGTTCTCTTCGGCATAAAAGAACTGAACTGAACCGAACTGAACTGAATTGAACTGAATTAAATTATAACTAATAGTAATGAATAAATTTAGGAATTGAACTGAACTGAATTGAACTAAACTGAAAATAAGCTGGGGAGAACAGACCATAAATTTAACACAAAATGAGACAAACCCAAGCCAACATTCTCAACAAGCCATCTCAATCTAACCCAACACTATTCTAAGACATCTCGCACCAACTTAATCGTCCCTTCTCTTCTCATTTGTTTCCATTTGAATCTCGAATTATAACAGACAATTTTTAAAAGATAACCAAACAATCTTACCAAATGGATTAAATTAGTCACTAAAGGGATTAAACTAGTCACTAAATGGATTAAAAAATGTGAGAACTGAAGTCTGAATGTATTAAACTAGACACTAGATAAATTATATTAGTCAATATATTCCCAAAGGAGGACTATGTTACCTTTGGCAGCTAATGCTTATATGATGGCTGTTTCTGCTAAGAAATTAAGGATTATAATATGTTGTGAGGTTTGATGTGGGCCCCAAGAGCGTTCGCCTGAGCTCCGATGTCCGTACACCTGAATCCTGCAAAATAACGTTAGACTACCCCGGGGGTGTTTCCGGGATCGCCCCTCCGACGCTCAAGTCAGTTGAGATTGAGGTAGAGAGATAAAGTCTAGAGAGAGATGCTCTAGTTTGTTAGGTGAGAATTGAATACCCGTTCATTGATGAAGCAGTTGGCTTTTATAGTGTTGGGGATTTCCCAAACAAGTAACATTGTTCAGATGGGCCTTTTGGGCATGCTACCCTTTTTAGGCAATGGTTATTCCATCCTTCTTAGAGATCTACCAAAACACTGGTAACTAGGTCAACTTACAGGTGGGACCCACTGCTGCCACCTGTCCCATGCTCTAAGAGGCTTTTAGGATCCTTATTGGGCTGCTGATCAATTGAGCCCAAACAATTAGCCCCACGCCATAGATGGGGGATCACGGGAATTTGACTGGTGGGATGCCTGTCTGTGGCGAATACACACCTGCCGTCTTGTTTCGACCGATTGGCGGCACGGTTCCCTTCCTGTTGAATAAAAAATGCCGACCCGCCTCCTCCCGGTAAATGGGAAGAGGCCGACTGGGTCACTCTCTGGTGGCAGGAGAATGCCGACCCGGTCATCTCCTGCCGAATGAAGAGTGGCCGACCGGGTCACTCCCTGGTGAAGGGAGAGTGCCGACCCGGTCTCCTCATGCTACATGCAGAGTGGCCGACCGGGTCACTCCCTGGTGAAGGGAGAATGCCGACCCTGGCCATCTCTGCCGAATGAAAAATGGCCGACGGGTCACTCCCCGGTGAAGGGAGAGTGCCGACCCGGTTATCCCCTCGCTAGACGAGGGAGTGGCCGACGGGTCACTCCCGGTGAAGGGAGAGTGCCGACCCCGGTCATCCCCTCGCTAGACGAGGAGTGGCCGACCGGGTCACTCCCCGGTGAAGGGAGAATGCCGACCCGGTCTCCTCACGCCGCATGAAGAGTGGCCGACCGGTCACTCCCCGGTGAAGGGAGAATGCCGACCCGGTCTCCTCATGCTACATGAAGAGTGGCCGACCGGGTCACTCCCCCAGTGAAGGGGAGTGTCGACCCTGGCCATCCTCGCTAGATGAGGAGTGGCCGACCGGGTCACTCCCTCGGTGAAGGGAGAGTGCCGACCCTGGCCATCTCTTGTGGGCAAGCGGGGAGGTCCGACCAAGTCACTTTCCATGGAAGGAAGAATGCCGACCCGGCCCCTTCTTATTTGGAGGAGGAGAGGTCCGACCGGGTCACTCCCTATTGAAGGAAGAATGCCGACCCGGTCCCTTCTTATTTGGAGGAGGAGGAGAGGTCCGACCGGTCACTCCCTATCAAGGAAGATTGCCGATTCGGTTCCTTCTTATTGGGAGGAGGAGAGGTCCGACCTGGGTCACTCCCTATTGAAGGAAGATTGCCGATCCGGTTCCTTCTTATTGGATGAGGGGGTACCCGATACTCGGGCCATATTTGACCAAGTATAGAAGCGACTCCTAAGCAAAGGAGGGGAGCTCCCGTAGGCCGAATGAGGGCCGAGCCATTCGGATGAGGGGCTAATGAGCCCCAAGCCGGTCCGAATGGGTGCTAGCCGATACTCGGCCATATTGACCAAGTATAGAAGCGACTCGGCAAAGGAGGGAGCTCATGTTGGCCGAATGAGGAGGCCGAGCCACTCGGATGAGGGGCTAATGAGCCCCAAGCCGGTCCGAGTGGGTGCTAGCCGATACTGGGCCATATTCGACCGAGTATAGAGCGACTCGGCCAAGGAGGGGGCTCCTGTTGGCCGATCGGGTGCCGAGCCACTCGGATGAGGGGCTAATGAGCCCCAAGCCGGTCCGAGTAAGGTGCTAGCCGATACTCGGGCCATATTTGACCGAGTATAGAAGCGACTCGGCAAAGGAGGGGAGCTCCCCTGGCCGAATGGGGTGCCGAGCCACTCGGATGAGGGGCTAATGAGCCCTAAGCCGGTCCGAGTAGGTGCTAGCCGATACTTGGCCATATTTGACCAAGTATAGAAGCGACTCAAGCAGCGAGGGGAGCTCTTGTGCTGGCCGAATGAGGTGCCGAGCCACTCGGATGAGGGGCTAATGAGCCCCAAGCTGGTCCGACCGGCGGTGTGTCCCCCTTGTCATGCCACATGTCAACTATTGATACCGGGGATGTTGGGACCCTTAATGCAAGCCGAGCTGGAGGGACGCTTCATGGAGTTCTGACGCTTCAAATTCCTCGGGCTTAGGACGCTTTTCTTAATTTCGTTGGACTCCTTATGGAATGGACTGAAGGGGTCCAATTGGGCCTCTATTGGAAGCCCAGTTGCACATCCCCCAAGGCACCCCTATATATGTATGAGAGGGGAGAGAATTTCATGGTTACTTGCTCATTTCTTCATTCTCTCTCTCAAAATCTCCAAATTCTCTCAACTCTTCACGCCTCTTCCTCCAGCTTCTTCGTCCGACCGGGTACGCTTTTTTTTTCTTAAGTTTTCTTTTCTTTCTTTTCCTTTGAATAACCTCGGTCGACTCCCTTGTCTATAAATAATGGGAGATTCGTCCGAGTCGTCGACACTCTCCGGCCTCACCTCCCTATAAATTATCCGAGGAGGTGAGGGGGATGGGAATAACGCCGGTGTCGGCTATAATAAATTGCCCGACCCCTGGCCGTGCCCGACGCGGTTGCTTCTCCCCGAGCCCTTCGTCTTCGGTGGAGGAGGAGGCCGAGGGTGTCATTCCATATCCTTGGGAAGTGTCGCCGGCCTATCCCCCTCAAGGGAGTTACTTAGACAAATATTTGTCTCGTGATGTAGTGTGGGTGGCCATGCCGAGGGGAGCAGGAGGAGCGTCCACTTCGGACCGAGAATTAGAGTATCCCGACTCGGATCCGAAAGGAGGTCCAGTGGACTTTCTTCCCGAGCCAGGCGTAATTAAGTCTTTGATCGAGGACCTTCGGGGACGGCGACCGTGTTCCAAATAAAAGATCCATTCTATCCGGTCCGACCGGAGGCCCATCATACGCCTGTGTCTCCACCGCCCGGATGCATAGCTGTCTACTACAAATCGATGGAGATGGGGCTTCGGTTCCCATTGACCCTTTTGCCAAAGAATTGATGAACGCCTACAACTTGGCCATTTGCCAAGTCTCCCCGAACTCATGGGGGGGGGATCAATGCCTTCCGTGTCATCTCGCGACCTGATAGGTGTCCGACCGACCATTAAGTTGTGGAGGCACATGTACAGCCGGTCGAGGTTATGGCAGCGTCTAATGGGCCCGGGCCGGTGGAGTTTTCTGTGTCCGACCGGATATCGGACCGTCCTCAATCTTCCTAGATCCCGAGAAAGGGTTTCGTAGGGAGTTTGCCTTTGTCTATTTCGGCGGGGATTGGGGAATTCCGCCGGTCCCTCCCCGACCGAGCCCCTCGTCGCTTTGAATCGCTGCAGGCGAGCTCGAAGATGAGGAAGGAGCCGTTGCCGCTATATGCGGAGCACCGAGTCGAGGATCGTAAACGGGGGCGAGGTGTTCGTCCCCGCCAATGGTTGCCCGACCGCTATCTTTCGGTGATGAGCATTTCCTCTCGGCTATGGGCCCGAGTTCGACCTTCCCGAAGGGTAATTTGCCGAGGGGGTGGCTTAGGGTGGTCGAGTGATGCTTTGATCTTTCATTTTGACTAACTCTTTTTGCATTTTGTTTTGTTTTGCGAGCTTTGCCCGTGCGTATATAGACGAGGTAGATCCGACCATGGCCGACAAACCGAACGTAGCGCAATGCGGGGCCGCCGCAACGAAGGCCGAGATTGCGGCTAAGACCATGAAGGTCCCCGCCCCTCCGGAAGGTAAAAACTCCATTCCTTTTTCTACGGCGGTATTTCCCCGTAGCTAGAGATTTACGAGGAGTTCTTTCTTTTCTCCGTGATCCCGCCAAGCCTAAGTCCAAGAAGAGGAAGGAACGATCAGCTGACAAGGTCGCTCAGACCGAGAAAGCTCTCGCGAGAGCCAAAGCTGAGCGGGAGAAGGCTGATCGGGAGAAGGAGGCCAAAAAATCCAAGTCCATTGAGGTTATTATCCCGAGGGGGCCGCCCTAGCCTGCCGACGGCGGATCTCTCTCTCTTCACTCCTCAGACTTTCGACCCATGGGGAGCCCTCAGTATACTCCCATGTCTCCCTCCGGCGACCGTGTTGAGGATGAACTGGGCGAGGGGGCGAGGCCCATCGTGCCCTTCACCGAGCTCAGTCGAGCTGAGAAGGACGGTCCGCTGGACCAAGGCAATAGAGCTGATGCATACTTCCGCCGATCGGGAGCATATTCAGGCAACTCATGGTCCGAATGAGACCAACGAGCTCTTCCGGTCCTGGCATGATGTAAGTCCTTTTCTCACTGCCGAGGGTCTTACCCCTAACTCATGTGCTTTATTTCTTTGTTTTGATCTGCTTTCTTCTTTCCGCAGTTCTCTGTCCAGAACCGAGTAAGCCTCACAGAAGAGGTGGCCGATCTCAAGGAGAAGGCCAAGAAGCACTTTGACGAGGTCTACCGCGCCAAGGAAGGCAAGCGGATGGCTGAGTCGAAGCTCGATGATGCTGAGAGGGCCATCAAGGAGGACCAAAAAGGCTTCGAGGAGGAGCGGGGTAAGTGGGCTATGGAGAGAGCCGACCTGGTCCTTGCTCGGGATGCGGCCCTAACCGAGAAGGCCAATGCGCTGGTTAAGCTGAAGGAGGCCGAGCAGGAGGTGGCCGACCTCAAAGTCAAGTTGACTCGGTTGGAGGGCCAAGTAAAGACCGAGGCGCAAAGTGGTTCTCCTAATGGGAGAAATCCGACGCCGCCGGGATCTATGCCAACGAGGTCGCAAAGGCTTTGCGCACAAAATGGGGGAGGATGAGGCTCTTGATAAAGGTCGAAGAAGGTTCTTGCTGAGTCCCACCCCCGACTTGATCCGGGCGGAAGTTTGGTCAAGCTATCAAATGTCCATCGATGCCAACAACGCCGTTATCCCGGGCTCGTTGAAAGCCGGGCGGGTGGACGTCGATAGTGTTGATGAGGACGATGATGAAGAGGGTCATGTCAACGTCAACGTCCTTGATGGCGATGATGATGATGGCAATGAAGATGATGGCAATGAAGATGATGTCGAGGACAATGCTGGTCGGGCTGAAGAGTTGGTTGGGGACAACTCTGAGCCGAATGCCGGAGCATGACCGATCTTCCCCTCCCCCTAGCTCTTAAGATGCACTCGTACTTAGTTGTTTTTGTATTTTGCCTTTTATTGCTTTTGCGATGGCTCCTTCTTTGTAATGCCCGACCATCTTCAATGAAACTAGTTATTTTGTCTCAACTTGTTCGTTTGTTGATTGCAATATTTTATGAGTAATTTCGTTTTGGCTAAACAGTTAAAACCGATTAAAACCGAGGAATTGCCCCAGGCTTGTAATGTTAATTTGTTTTTGATCGTTAAGTCCGGAACAAAATATGCCGAAGTGCTATAATTACGACTATTACAATATATGCCCCTATTGCAAGTAACAAACTCTACACCGAAGTATTTCTAGAGGTTGTCTGCGTGCCTGGGGTCGGGCGGGGGAACACCCCGGGGATTGTAGTCGAAAAGTCTCGGGTTTGATGATTCCCGTCACTTTGTAAGGGCCATCCCGTTAGGTCCGAGCTTTCCTTCAAGTGCGAGAGCCCAGGTGGCTTCGACTTTCCGAACGACCCACCGATCGCCAAGTTGGATTGGTCGGGACTTTACTCGGCGATTGAACATCCGGGAGTGACTCGTGCTTCGGATCGGATAGATTTCAAGAACGCGTTGCCCCTTGTTTCCGGGAAGCAAGTCCAAGTCGATCGGCTTTTCTTCCTCATTTTTCTCGAATTCATAGAACGTTATTCGAGGAGATGGGATGCCGACCTCTACTGGTAGGACCGCCTCGCTACCATACACAAGGCTGAACGGCGAGTGCCCTGTGGCTTCTTTGGTAGTAGTTCTGGCCGACCAGAGAACCCCTGGTAGGTCGTCGACCCATGCCCCTTTAGCAGCCTCCACAGATTTCTTGATTCCCTTGAGCACTATTTTATTGGCCGACTCAGCTTGTCCGTTCGTTTGCGGCCTTGAAACCGCGGAGAATTTGGTGCATATGCCGAACCGTGCACAATATTCCCGAGTTGGGCCGCTGTTGAATTGGCGTCCATTGTCGGAAATCAGTACCCTGGGAACTCCGAACCTGGTGATGATGTTTCTCCAAATGAACGCTTGAACTTGTTTATCGGTTATGGAGGAGAGCGGTTCGGCCTCGGTCCATTTGGTGAAGTAGTCAATGGCGACTATCAGAAACTTTCTTTGACCTGAGGCTGGGGGAAATGGTCCGAGTAGGTCCATGCCCCACTTATCAAAGGGCAAGACTGCTTGAATCGTTGTTAAGGGGGTGGTCGGTGCTCCGGGGATGTCTCGAATGAACCCGACAGACGGGACATCTCTTGACCCGGCTCATGAGCGTCTGTTTTTAGAGTAGGCCAGTAGTATCCGGCTCGGAGAGCTTTTCCGGCTATGGTTCTTCCCCCTTGATGACTTCCGCAAGCCCCTTGGTGGATCTCCCTGAGGATGTAATCAGGCCCGTTCCTGACATTTTGGAGGCCCTGGGGCGAACTAAGAAAAATAGGCCCTCCCCAATGTCAACTATTATTCTTGATGTATAGTGATTTAAACATATTAATGGCTAAAGTTCGGTTGAATATGGATTTCGAAACTCATGAAATCTGGCTTCATTTTACCTTACATTTTTTATAAGGTGTCTATTGGATTAATGGTTAATTGGTTGTATTTTTATGACTTGTCTTCCCAAATTAAGTCATATATTGCTTCTCAAATTTATGAAGTCATCCTCTACAGTGAGTTGTCAGTTGGAGCTTGGGTTTTGGATTACGAAATTGTGTAAGCCCTTTGGCCTTTTGATTACTTTTTTAATATTTTTCAATTTGTGAAAAAAAGGGAAATAATAAAACTCTTCACTTTTTTAACAATTCCACTTTGACATTTGCGTTTTTTTATTAACATCTATATATTTGACTATCCTACTTTACTGATTCGTACAATTTTTACATTGAGATAAATTTAATAACATTTCATATTAATATTTGTTCTTATATATTAGTAACTTCATAGTCGAACTAGAGCAAATGATTAATGTAAACATAAACATTGAACAATTATATAAAATGAAGGGGGTGTGAAATAGCAAAAGCATAGTTACTCTATATGAGAAGGAAAAAAACCACTTACTAAAGATTAAGTTGCTATTTAAGATTATTGGAAATAAAAGAAAACCAAAAAAGGGAAAAAAAAAGGAAACTGAAGCTTTAAAATCATTGAAAACAAAAGTAAACCAAAAAGAAAAAATAGAAAGCTAAAAGATAAAAAAAAAAAAAAACAAAAGAAAAGCAAAAAGAAAAAATAGAAAGTGGAAGACATAAAAACTATACGTGGGTTTCGAATCTGGGATGGACAAATGCAAACAAATCTATCAGCGACACCAAACCAATGAGCTACCAGTATACTAGATAAATATAATGCAACGCAGATATATTTATCCTATATAGCATATTGCAAAAACAACCACTTGGGCCTTTTCTCCCTGGGCCCTGGGCGGGCGCCCCTCCTGCCCAGGCTCAGGGACGGGCCTGGATGTAATTCCCTTCCTCGGGGGTGACACATTTAAGCAATGGATGGGTGAAGGATTTTTTATAGAGTTGATCCTCATGCCATAAAAACCATCCGGATTTGTGCTTGACTCGGGCAGCCTCCTTATGGTCTTCAGGCAATTTCCCGTCTCTCAGATACCCGATCACCTCATTCATCCATTCAGATGTCCGATTCAGGACCAGCTGCTCCCTGGCATTGATGCTAGGCTGTCGAAGGACTTCCCACATGATTGTTCGAGGAGCCGCCCCATCTGCCGAACTGGCCATTCGGGCTAGTGCATCAGCCTGCTGGTTTTCCGATCGGGGTATATGGGTAATATTGAACTGAGACAACCGTTTGATGATGCCTTGGGTCTTAGCCAAATACATTCGCATGTTGTCTTCTTTGGCCTCGTACTCGCCGGATACCTGACCCACTATCAGCTCGGAGTCGGATTTGGCGTTAATCACGGTGGCCCCGCCTAGGATGCATATCTCCCGGTCCGAGGATTAACGCCTCGTACTCAGCTTCGTTGTTAGAGCCCAAGAATTCGAACTTAATGGCGTACTCCATTTTTTCCCCGACCGGAGGTTTTATAACTAACCCGGCTCCGCACCCAGTTTTGGTGGATGAACCGTCTACTTGCAATTCCCAGCTATCCGTCGTGCTGACTGGGGGCCTGGTTGTACATTCTGTTATGAAGTTAGCCAAGGCTTGGGCTTTGATCGCCCTCCTGGGCTCATATTCCACCGAAGTCTCGCCAGGTGATCCGTCCGGGCCCGTCATCCGCGGCAGAGTGATTCCCGCTTTCGATGAGCTTCCTGAGCGGCCGACCCGTGAGGACCTTGATCGGATGGGCTTGGAAGTAAGGCTTGAGCTTCCGAGCGGCCATTACTAAGGCGAAGACCATCTTTTCGACCTTCTTGTATTTGGCCTCGGGCTCCCGAAAGGCGTGATCGATGAAGTAGACTGGGTGTTGCTTTTCTTCTCTCGCCTATCGAACCGCACCGAGTGCGTATTCCGATACCGCTAAGTACACGAACGGCGTTTCTCCCTAGAAGGAGAAATAAGTTTTGGGAGCGTTGATAGGTGGGCTTTGAGGGGAGATAAAAACACCGCTCGGCCTCGTCATCCCAAGTGAATTCCTTTCCTTTCGGGGTTTGAAGAAATGGAGGCTCTTATCTTCGCCGAGGGATAGGAAGCGGCCGAGGGCGCCAAACACCCGTGAGGCGTTGTACTTCCCTTACGTTTCGAGGAGACTTCATCTCCATTACGGCTTTGATTTTGTCCGGATTTGCCTCAATCCCTCTTTCGTCCACCGTAAAACCCGAGGCACTTCCCCCTTTTACCCCGAAGACACACTTTTTGGGGTTCAAGCATCATGCGGAATCGCCTGTACCGAGGGTCTCTTTTTAGGTCGGAGGGGTGATCACCTCCGGGCTTTGCTTTTGACGATCATGTCGTCGACGTACACTTCGATATTCCGACCCAACCGGTCTTGAAAATCTTATTGACCGTGCGCCGATACGTAGCCCCCGCATTCTTGAGTCCGAAGGGCATCATTTTGTAGCAATACACCCCTTGATTGGTGACGAAGGCGGTATGAACTCGATCATGCTGCGCCATCGGGATTTGGTGATACCCGCGTTCGCGTCCATGAAGCTCAGGAGAGCGTGTCCCGCCGTTGAGTCGACCAGCCTGTCAATTTTGGGCAGAGGGTGGTTATCTTTTGGACTGGCCTTGTTCAGGTCTGTAAAATCCACGCACATTCTCCATGCCCCACTCGACTTTTTGACCAGGACTACGTTGGCCAACCATTCCGAGTACTGGCATTCTTCAATGAACCCTGCCTCGAGCAGTTTCTTAACTTCCGCGGTCGCCGCAGTGTTCCTCTCGGGGCCTTGATGTCTCAGCTTTTGCTTGACGGGCCTGAATCCCTCTTTGATATTGAGCTCGTGGCACATTACTTTAGGGTCAAGCCCGGGCATTTCGGTGGCTTCGTAGGCGAAGACGTCTCTGTATTCTGTCAAAACTTGGACGATCTCCTTTCGTGTCTGAGGATCCATGGCCTTGCCTACTCTCAAGGTCCGACCGTGCTTCTCGTCAATGATGACTTCTTCGTCGTCCTCGGCTGGCTGAGGGCGCTCGTATTGCTTAGGGTTCTCGGTAAGGTATACCCGAGCCCACTTGAGGGCTGGTCGTCTTCCCGTTTTCTTTTTTTCGAGTCCTCTGGGACGTCGATCTTGTTTTTCAGCCGTTCACGTAGCATTCCCTCGTCGCTCGCTCGATCCCCTTGAATTTTTCCGACCTTACCCTCGTCGGTTTCAAATTGAATGAGGAGCCGGTAAATTGAAATTTGCCGCCTTGACCCTATTCGGAGTCGGCCTTCCCATTATGATGTTGTATGGTAGAGGGATGTCCACCACCAGGAAGTCAATCGGTAGGCTTCTTCCTTTCGCCCTTCTCTCCCATCCGAGCGAGCAATTTTATGGATCCGACGGGGGTGT
This sequence comes from Beta corolliflora, assembly GCA_947648045.1. Lineage (NCBI taxonomy): Eukaryota > Viridiplantae > Streptophyta > Magnoliopsida > Caryophyllales > Amaranthaceae > Beta > Beta corolliflora. The sequence continues at coordinate 212,984 of CANSZD010001251.1, forward strand.
ACCGAATTTCCCCGAAGCCTATGAGTGGGCGATTGAGCGGGGTTACATCCTTCTCATTGTACTTCGGTTTCCTGAGGCACTCCAAAGGTGATTATATCCGCCTAAGATCCACTTATCCACCAACACCCGTTTGACTCGGCATCGCCACTTTGAGTTCGATGACCAAGGGATCGTCGTGGGCGCGTGTGGGCCGACCGGACTCGCCGAAGGTCACGATGGGACAGTCGGGTCGGGGATGATGGACGTCGAGTACCGGTGCTTTAGACTGCGGAGGTGGGCTTTGCGTGAGCGGCCGGTCAAGCCGCCCGATGCGAAGCCACCTGCTATGACCCCGATGAAGCCCTCTCGTATCCCCGCCGTTGGATTGACCCAACCTTTTGTTTGCCCTTTTCCTCCCTAGAGTGCTTGAGGTACCGGCTTCGGCTTCCCCGGTCGGCCTAAGTTGTCCAGTGGATTTCTTAAGTTCCCCGCAATCCTTGGTGGTGTGACCGCACTCTTTGTGGAATTCGCACCATTGGCTTTTGTCTCGCCGAGCGACCGACGTTACGATGGGAGGTGGGCGGGGCATCATGGATTTATCCTCGATGTCCAAGTAGATTTCTCTTCGTTCTTGTTGAATCGGGGGTCGATGCCGTGGTCGTTAAACCTATCTCGACCGACCACCGTTTTTTCGCCGCTTCGACCGGTCCTTGTGATTTCCTTCTTCTTTCCTCTTCTTGCTCCCATCGTCTCGAGTGACGACATATATCGGTCGCTTGGATGAATCTTTGCGCCCGAGTCATTGCTTCGGAGAAGGTTTTCACTTCGTTCTCGCGCCCAAGGACCATCCGAGCCGACCGGGTTCAAGGCCGTACATTAAGGCGGCGAACGCCACCGCATCTTGTAGATCGTAGATTTTTAATGACTCCTCATTGAACCTTTTGATGTAGTCGGCCAGACTTTCATTCTTCTCCTGCCTGACTCCCATCAAATGAAGACTTGTTTTCTTTTGTCTTTTTCCGGCGATAAATTGGTGAAGAAATAGGTCCTCGAGCACCGAGAAATTGCATTACGATCCCCGCGGAAGCTCTTGGAACCGGTTTAGGGCCGCTCCTTTCGTAGTCGTGGGAAAGAAACGGCACCAAGTGGCCTCGCGGCCCGTTTGAACGCTCATTTGCGCTTTGTATGTGGCCATGTGATCGTCCGGTCGGTTAGGCCCGCAAACGGTTCGATCGAAGGCGTTTTTGATTTTTTCTGTGGCCGGGCGCCTCAAGTATGTCCCGGCTGAATGGGACTATGAACTTAAGCGCCCTGCTGTTGATCCGAATGGGCTTCGATTGGGCTGAGTCGCCGCGCCCTTCTCGCTGAGCGACTTTTTGTTTTTCAGGCTGTTCACGTAGCATTCCCTTGTTGAGTCGCTTCTCGTTCAGGAAATGCCGAGCATCAGGGGTTTTATTCCCGACGTTGCCCCTGGGCGATTTGGATACGTGTGTCTCCTCTCCCCCGCAACGTGGATCCCCCTTTAGACCCGTGCCTCGTTCCTCTCCCCGTCCGGATCGTTGCCGATCGTGCCGACTATGCTCCTCGGCCCGACCGTCGCGGCTAGGCCGGCCTTGGTTCTCTTCGCCCGAAGGGAAGCGGACCAGTGGTCCGGTCTTTAGGGGTGAAGAAAACGCCCTCGTCGTAGGTTGGCCAACATATCCTCGGGCTTTCTTTGCGGTCGGCTTGAGCCGAGCGGCTATCAAATTTATGTCCGCCGTGGATATAGGATGGGGGTCAGCGTGCTGTAGCTGCTGTGAGGGGTCCTGTCTATTTTCGATTGACTGATCCTCCTCATGGTCGAGGGTTTGAACGGTCGGCGTCCTGGGCCGTTCGGAGTGAAGGATCCCTTTCGGACCTCTGAGCCTGTGCTGAGGGCTGTCTGGTGCGAGTGCTCTTGGCTGGGGCCATTGTGAAGTGGTTCTTACTGAGTGGTGGCGAAGCGACTTTGATTGTAACTTCCCCACGTACGGCGCCAAATCAAGCTTCGCTAAGAAATTAAGGATTATAATATGTTGTGAGGTTTGATGTGGGCCCCAAGAGCGTTCGCCTGAGCTCCGATGTCCGTACACCTGAATCCTGCAAAATAACGTTAGACTACCCCGGGGGTGTTTCCGGGATCGCCCCTCCGACGCTCAAGTCGGGCTGAGATTGAGGTAGAGAGATAAAGTCTAGAGAGAGATGCTCTAGTTTGTTAGGTGAGAATTGAATACCCGTTCATTGATGAAGCAGTTGGCTTTTATAGTGTTGGGGATTTCCCAAACAAGTAACATTGTTCAGATGGGCCTTTTGGGCATGCTACCCTTTTTAGGCAATGGTTATTCCATCCTTCTTAGAGATCTCCCAAAACACTGGAAACTAGGTCAACTTACAGGTGGGACCCACTGTTGCCACCTGTCCCATGCTCTAAGAGGCTTTTAGGATCATTGTTGGGCTGCTGATCAATTGAGCCCAAACAATGGCTAGTATTTGTTGGAGTATACTCCTAGAGGAATATGTTAGTATCCGTTGCCAGTGGCCAGTGCCATGAAATGAAACCCGAGAATTGATCCGCATGCCATGTAATGTAAATATAGTTCAAGAATTACAAAATGTTTAATCTATAGTTAAAAGAATAATACAATAGTAACTTATATAGAGGTCACTTTTATAGAAGAAGCATCTAAAAAAATAGCAAAAAAAAAATCTCAAAGAAGAAAGAAATCATTGACAAAGCATAAATATAGTGCAATTTTTCTCATTTACAGGATAAAGGGATACAAAACAAGAAGAAAGCAATACATACGAAGTAGATGATTATTCAGTTAAATCTGGGCACAACAGAGGTGCATGGCAATTGGCAGGGGGTTGTTGGCAATCCCAAAAATGTATAGTCAAGATTAAGCCTTTAACAAAAAATACAAGAACACGATACCCTATCGCACACCCTTACAAAAGCATCAAACACCTTATGAAGTGTAGCTTTAAGAAAAGCGATAACATAGCACATAACCTGAATATATTCTAGTAAATAGATTTGGAACATGGCGTACAAAAGAAAATGCAGCTATATTCTCTATCGAGATACATCAATGCCCGCTAGCTCAAAAAAGTTGGATTTAACGCCTCATAAAAATTTTCACAATCATGTGTGGTTTGTAAGACAAACCATTCCACTTTTACCTGCCTATAAATTTAGAAAATCCATCTATTGTACATTCCAGGAGGACAGGAAACAAAAGCAAACCATCAAAAAGTATTCTCTACCTTCATAACATACTTCACTCAGAAAAATGATAATGAGAGGTAAGGCGAACAAGATGAACTTCTGCATCTACAAAGTACTTACTCACATTTCGAAAAACTTTCGAAGCAAAGTCGTGTTTTCTTCACCAACTCTGGGATCATTGAGTAAGTCAACGAAAAACGAAGTAGTCTGAGCGTCAGCTCCAAAACCTTTGCTGGTCATAATGCTGACAAGCTCCAACGCTTTTTTCACATGATTACCATGAAGGAACCCCCTAATAATTGTATTGTAGGTGCACTCATTTGGAGGACATCCATCATTTTCCATTTTCTTCACTAGCTTGTGAGCATCATTTAGTAGCCCTTTCTTACAAAATCCTTTGATCATTACAGTGTAGGTACACACATTTAGGGGTAACTCCTTAGCTACAAGAAGGGAGAAGATATCCGCAGCCTCATCATGTCGGTCAGCTTCACACAAGCCATCCATTAGGATAGTGTATGTGAAAATATTGGGGAGCACACCATTATTCTTCATGTCATTAAACATGTGTATTGCCTCGTCGATCAGTGCATTTTGACATAAACCATGAATCAATGAATTATAAGTGACTACATTTGGTTTTAAGCCCTTAGATTCCATTTCTTTAAAGAGCTCGCGTGCAAAATGTACTTGATTGTCCTTGCAAAAGGCATCAATTAGAGTGCTATAGGAGATGACATTAGGGGTTAGTCTTTCATGTTGCATTTCTTGGAAAAGAGGCAGAGCTTTGTCAACCTTTTTAGCCTTTGTATATCCATTGATTAAGCTGTTAAAAGTAACCACATCAGGTTTGCAGTCATGTTTTACCATCAAATCCATTACCTTCTCAGCCTCTTCCAGCTCACCGCGTAAGCAATATCCATCTATTAAAGCACTGTAAGTGATGATATTTGGAACTTGACCATTGTGAATCATATATTCAAAAGTAGCCCTTGCTTCACCAACCATTCCCTCTTTGCAATACATGTGAATCAACATGGTGTAGGTCTCCACATCAACAACTATGTTGTTGTCCAACATCTGAGTCAACATCTCTTACGCATCTTTCCACTTCCCCATGGTGCACATACCTCGAATGAGAGAATGATAAGTGAATACATCAGGAGAAATGCGCTTGGTTTTCATCTCCTCAAAGAGTTGGACAACTTGAGGTATAGCCTGGTCTTTGCAGAGACTGTCAATGATGGTAGTATATATGACAGCATCAGGCAGGTAATGGCCATGAGATTCCATGGTGCGAAGCAACTTAAGAGCACCAACATTGTTTCCTGTTTTGCAAAGACCTTTAAACATTGTGCCGTAGGTAATAATAGTGGGTTGGAAGCCAAGCTTGACGGTCTTATCGAGCAATTGAACAGCTTCATCCAATCGATCAGAATGAATAAGCCCATTATTTAATGTATTGAAAGTGACAATATCGGGTTGATGTCCCATCTTAAACAGCTTGGCGAGAACGGAAAATCCAAAATCAACATGGCCGGAGCGGCAGTAACAATTGGCAAGGATGGACAGGGAACAATGATCAAGGGGGAGACCGGACAGCTCAAGCTGCCGAAAGAGAGAGATGATAGTGGAGAAAGGTGGGTGGGGTTTCATCTTGCACATTGCACTTAAAACCATACAAAAATCAATGATACAAAGAAGAGGACTCAAAGGTTTCATAGCATGAAAGAGAGAAATGGGATGATTAATGTGGGAAAACCCTAATCTACAATCTTGTCTCACAGACTTGAGAAACAATTGGCGGTCATCAACATTAATAGCAACATCATGATTTGTAGCAGAATTTGTATAATTTCGACAAGAAAATAGAAATTGAAATGGAAATTTGAACTGAAATTGAAAGTGAAAAATTGAAAGAAAGAAAGGAGGAGAGAGAGGAAGAAGAATACCAGAATGAGCAATTTTGGTCCTCACCATCATCATCGTCTCTCTTACTGACTATTATCGAAATTGATTTACCCATTCAATAGAACATCATTTTACATGCTCATTCGCAAAATGGAAGAAGATGCAGCAAGGTCCATCTCTCCTCCAACTTTTTAGAACCCAAATTATTGTAATTGGAAAGCAAAGTACATCTTCCCCCTTTTTGTTTCCAATTCGAAGAAGAACTGAAAATATAGGCTTTGCACCTATTGCTCTCAGTCTCAGTGACTGAAATATTTAAATAAGTACTCTAATATATTGGGTGAACAGTTTCTAGGGATTCAAACCAAGCTTGGCTCACTTGGTAGGAATTCTACATTATGACCTCAAGGTCAGGGGTTCGAATCCCACCAAGTGAGGGGCACTTGGAGGAGAATTCCCCTTACAACTCCTCCTCGTTCCAAGTGTCTGGGCCTCTGGGTTGGGCTTCAATGTCTCATTTGGTGTTTCTTTCCTTGAATCTTTAGGTGAGATAAGAACTAGACGTGGGCATGTGCCGGGCCAGCTCGCGGTCCGGCCCAGCACGAGCTCGCTCGAGGCCCAGCCTGGCCCGTTGTCCGCTACGTGGGCCGTGGGCTTGCCACGGTCAAGAAATTTTATTTTAGGCCCGCTCCGGCACGAGCCTGCCTATATGGCCCGCGTTTCCTTTGTTTTTTAGCCTAAAACTGCCAAGAATCCAAAAAAACAAACATAAAACACGAGTCAGGCCCGCAGAAGGCACGAGCCCGGCCCGTGGGCTTGGGCTGGGCCGTGGACAAAATCTGGAATTTTCAAGCTCGCCCCGGTACTGCCCGTCATTTCCCCAAGCCCGCGGGGCCGAGCCAGTGAACAAGCCCGACCCATGCCCAGGTCTAATAAGAACCGGGTTAAAGTGGGGAAGACTTAACCTTCTGACACGCCATCCGAGCTCGAATCCCACATGCCCCTTCCCTCTGGATAACCCTTAAGACTTGAGATAAGTACCAATATACTTCCTCAGTTTTTTAAGTTGAATTGTTTATTACTTTTGGCAATTCCATGTTACTTGTATAATTACACCGTTTCTATTTTTGGAAATATATTCTCTCTTAGTACATGGGTTTCTTTCTTTTTTTATCTCTCTTCTCTCCTTGGTTCTTGTGCAAACACAAATGATGCAAGTACAAAAAACGGAGGAAGTAGAATTTAGGTAAAATTTGGAAAAGTTTGTAACGGCAGTAAAAAAAACATAAGCTTTTTTGAGTGGATATAATTTTATTGTAGCTACTATAATTACTTATTTCATCCCTCTGCTTTTAGTGACTCATCTTGTCCATTGATTTCGTTGACCTTTAAAACATTAAAGACAAATTGTCGAGAACCAGGTGAATTGTTGATTGTGAATTTATTACTGTATAACTGTAAATTTTAGTTAAATTATGAAAGTTAATTAAATGAATGTTAAAAAATTTAGATTTAAAATAAATGGTCTAGATTAGACAAGCTATCCTACAATTTTATTATAGCTATTGTAAAATTATTCTAAAAATTATCAAGGCTGGTACTTGGTAGCAAGTAGCAACTACAATGGTAAGCTACAATACTTGTGGCTATATTTGCCAACTCAGCTTTCCAAGCAACAACCTTATAAAGCTACTTCACTCTGCAACGGTAAGCAACAACATCTTATAGCTTAAATAAGACCTACTTGTACAAAGCATCTCTAATGGTTGCAAAATGGGACTTGCTTAATTTATAAAAGTATCTAACTAGTAGCCCAACCATTGGAGTAAAACAAGCAATATAGCTTGGGTGAGCAATGTTGCTCAAACAAGCTATATAACTTGTTTTAAAAGTGGTGGTACCCATTTGTTAAATTACCAATGTTAGTCAAGAATAAGAGGTTAGTTGGCAAAGTGGGGTACATTCAAGCTAGAATTAGTTGTTGCTTGTCATTGGAGTAGTATGTAGCTTAAATTTATTGTAGCTTGAAAAGGTGATTTGGCATGACGAGCAACATAAGGTTGTTGCTTGCCATTGGAGATGCTCTGAGCTCTGCTCTAATGCCAAAGCTACTAGCACTACAAAGCCAATTGGCTTCCCAAAGCAACAAGTTAATTTTCCCTCCATTGGTCAAGCTAGTAGCTTGAACTTTTTAATATTTGCAAGCATATCCTTTTTTGCTTCCATTGTGAATGTAATTGCAAAATTGCAAGTTATGTATGTAACCTCACAAGATCAAATGTATCCCCAAAAATTACAAATGTATCATATCCTTCGATTTGATTCACAGTTGTTGCTTCCATTACTCTTAAGTCTTAGCATGCCACCAAGTCAATTTTATATAGTGGTCTCTTTGGCAATGAACATTTTATTTAAAATAATGGATTTAGGCATTTGGCCAATTTAACTGTTTGAAAATCCAAAACATTTAAATTTGGAATTGGCCCAATTCCATACCCTTATTGAAAATAGGTTATAATTGTAAATTTCAAATACCAACCAAAAACTAGTCATTCAAAATTTTAAAACAAAACGCTTCTCTCTCTCCTCGATTTCGCTCTTTTCCTCTACGACGACTCAATCGCCATCGCTGTAATTATTTTTTTTACTTTTATTTGTTCGTTTTTAAATCACATGTTTTTAGCTGGTTGATTTTAGATATCAATCACGTATTTTTTTGCAATTTATATGCTCTATTTTGTTTGTTATGGATCGAAATTTATGAAGATGTAATTGAAGTCGTAGTTTATCTGAATTGGTCTGTGACATAAGATTTTCTGTAAATTTCTTTGACTTTTTTTGAATCTAATGCTTGAACTGCTGGACAGATTTGTACAGTTTGAATTTATGATGATGTAATTGAAGTCGTAGTATGATTTGAGAGAATACGTGATATATTTTATGTTGATTTATAGTTGTTTTATTGAGGAATTCATGCGAATTTCTGAATTTTGCGATAAAATTCAGAATTATTTGTGTTGCTCGGAATATGTTTATTTGAATGAGGATTCAGTTAGTGTATTAGTGTCGCGAGTTAATTAGTTGTTTTTAATAAGTATTCGACTTATGAATTGATGCAATCTGTTTTGGATATATTGGTTTCTCTCTATTGAGTGTTGTCTACCATCAGTTGGTATTCTTGTCAGCAAATCTGCACAGGTACATTTGTTCGGATGCAAATCAAAAATAATTTTTTTTATGTTGTTTTCAGTAAGATAATCATTGCTTAAACTAAGGTGCATTTTTCATATTTCATCACAATGACCGTTCTGCAGTGTTTTAGTGATAACAAAGCAGTGCTATCAAGTTAGCAGTACGTTAAGTAGTTGTACAGATAGCAGGTTTCAATCCTGTTTTTCTTGTTTGAGTGTTGATTCTGAACATAAAATGGAAGACTTTTGGGGAATGGGTTCTTTGTTTTTCAATATTTATGTTCATCTTTCTTGTAAAGAATATTTTGTTTGATTTAGCAAATTGCAGATGGGTTGATTTTATCTTTGTTAGTCAACAATTATGTATTCCTGTTCATAAACACCAAAATCCTTAATCCCAATCCATCTAAAATTCCAAAGTTCTTTAAGTTGCTTAAAGTATGATTTTTGGATCCAATTTCGTAGGTTACGGTTCGTTCTTAATTTTGGGGATTTTTATAAATTTTTTTGGTAAATTAGGATTAAATTGGGGCATCTATTACTAGTAGAATATTACCTTATTGCTACGGTTTTAGCTGTATGCAGCAATAAACTGCGTGAGGGAGAAAAAAAAGCGTTCAAACAACTACGCATTGCTTGTCGTTCTTCACATCGGCGCATTGCTTGCCGTTCTTCACATCGGCGCATTGTTGAGCGTTTTTCAGATCTTTGGCGTCTTCCAAGTTCTAAGTTCAGATCTTTGAGAGAATATCTTAGATCTGAAAAGGCAAAATTTCAAAAAACTACCTTTTATAACCAACTTTTTTCAGAAAACTACTCCCTCTGTTTCTTTTTGTTCTTCCTATTTTGACTTTTACGTTTGCCAATGCACCTCTTTGACCTTAAATATCTTTCATTCCGTATTAGTAAAACTTATAATGATTAAATATTAATAAAGTACTCATTGAGACGAATCAAACAAGACCCCACATGACTATATTTTTTATCATACGTTGAAAATAATTTAGAAGATTCTCTTCAATTGTGAATAGTGTCGAGATTCTAAAAAGAAAAAAAAAAGAAACGGAGGGGGTACCTTTTAAAGAATTTCATTCAAAAAACTACCTTATATAACAAATTTTGTTCAATATACTACCATTTTACGTTTATACTTAATACTAATCAATAAATGGCAATCGCCGTATGTGTTGCTGTCGATAGGGTAGCGAGAAAAGAGGAGAAAAATGAGAGGGGAAGAAAGAAAAACAATTTACGGCGACTCAATTATTAGTGAATAAACCCCATTTACGGTAAAATGGTAGTATATTGAAAGAAATTTGTTATATAAGGTAGTTTTTTGAAAGAAAATTTTTAAAAGGTAGTTTTTTGAAGAAAAAATGCTTATAAACGGTAGTTTTATGAAATTTTTCCATCTGAAAATATGATGTTATTTGGTCATTTAGTGAGATTATGGTTGTTGTATATTCTTTTGCAATTTGAATATTGTGTTCAATTTTATTTTGATTGATGATTTTCAGTTTGTATTGTTGTACAATTTATGATAGCTTTTCACTTTTCCTATCTTGTATTGGTAATATTGTGTGACTTGCGTTTTCTTCATTCATATAAAAGGAAAAAAATTCTTTAGCTTAATAATTGCTTTGGTTCACATTCCTCTTATTATTTATAGGCACATATTGTCTCGATGTTCTTCCTAAAACCACCAAAAGTCCAACTATAGCATTCATGCTCAAGTTTGAAATCGTGGACCACTGACAAAGGAACAATGAACAAATTGAATAGAAGAGGGTGTGGTTACTTTAGGTGGATTGATGATGATTAGATAGAGTGGCAGGTAGAGCTGGTAATTATCCATGGGTGAGTGGATTATCCACCCATCCGCCCCAGATAAATGGGTGAAAACCCGCAATGAGGCAGGTGATGGACGGGTGGCGGGTGAAGTGGGTGGCGGGGCGGGTTGGAGATCGGTGAGATATTTTGACCCATCACCCGCTCCATCCATCCGCTCGTGTCATATATGTATATAATACACTAATATATATACATATATATTAATATATAAAATATACGGTTTTTTCACCATATACCCCCGACAAATTAAAAAATTCACCATATACCCTCAATGTTCCAAAAATTCACCATATACCCTTGAGTTTTCGAAAACGTTCACCAAATGACCTTTTTCTAACTTCCGTTAACTCACCGTTACCTTTATTTACGATTTTGTCATTATTAACCCTAAACCCTAATTCAAATCTAACCATAACCCTAATCTAACTCTAATTCTAACCATAATCCTAAACCTAAACCCTTACCCTAACCCTAATCTTAAACCCTTACCCTAACCCTAACACCACCCCTAATCCTAACCCCCGCCCATTCCCCCCTTACCCCCTCCCCCCCACCCCACCCCACCCCACCCCCACCCCTACCCCCGCCCCCCTCCTCCTCCCCTCCACTCCACCGCCGCATTTCCCAGCCCCACTCCCCGTAGATTTCCTCCCCATCCCTCGCCGCTACCCCTCCCCACCCCCTCCCTCGTCTATTTCCCCAGCCCCCCTCTCCGTCGATTTGCCCAGCCCCCACCCCTCCCCTTTGAACGCCGTTGATCTTCGTTCGTCTTGAATCCGGGTAGAATTCGAAACCCACCCCCACCCCCTCCCCGTAGAATTCAAAACCGCGGAATGAATTAGGCTCGATTTCTAGGGTGGCTCGTATTCTAGGGTGGCTCGATTTCTAACCGGAATGAATTCTAGGGTGGCTCGATTTCGGGCGTGGTTTGGTTCGAATGGTGGAGATGGTGGTTCGAATGGTGGAGATGGTGGTCCGGGCCGGCAAGTAGGGAGGGGCGAGGGGCTGCGGCGGGGAAGGGGAGGGGATAGGGGATGCGACGGGGATGGGAGGGGGAGGGGGGGGGGGCTGCGACGTGGAGGGGACGTGAAGGGGTGGGGGGCTGCGACTGGGAGGGGGAGGAGAGGGGAGGGAGGGGGAGGGGGTGGGGGGCCGGTGGAGGGGAGGGGGGGGGGGGAAGGGGTTGGGGAGGGGGCGGGCCGGGCTAGGCTTAGGGTTAAGGATTAGGGTTTAGATTTTAGGGTTAGGACTTAGATTAGGGTTAGGGATTAGGGTTTAGGGTTAATGATGGCAAAATGGTAAATAAAGCTAACTGTGGGTTAACGGAAGTTAGAAAAAGGGCATCTGGTGAACGTTTTCGAAAACTCAAGGGTATATGGTGAATTTTTGGAACATTGAGGGTATATGGTGAATTTTTTAATTTGTCGGGGGTATATGGTGAAAAAACCGTAAAATATACTACTATATATATTACGATTAGTATTAAATTTTGGCATGCATTAAGAATTGACAACTGATATTTAGTCGCTTTGCTATTAATCGATGGCTAAATTTTCATTTATTAATTTTTAAAAGTTGTTAAGTATACAAATAAATTTTTATTATCCATTTCCCACCCGCCCCACCCGCTCCATCCGCGGTTGATGGATGGGGAGGATATGGATGGAACTTTTAGCCGGTGATGGATGGTGTGGATGGGGATTTGGTTCGCAGGTGATGGGGCGGGTTGAGGCAACCCGACCCATCTCCAACCCATTGCCATCCCTAGTGGCAGGAAGATGTGATCATCTAGTTGGTCTTGGACAAGAAACTAATGTGATGGTTTTTTTTAGTTGAAGTGGAGAGAGTAAAGGAATCTTTGTAAAAGTCAAAGATGAGTTGATGTTTTTACTAAGAAGTTGTCGAGGTTGAATTCAAAAATGTGAAAAGTAAAGGAAAGGAACAATCAAGGAAGAAAGAGAAATCGGGGAGATAAGGAGTAAAGGGGGAATGGACTTATTTCGGTCATGTAGGCACCACTTAGCTGGATGCTTGGCCTAAGCACGAGATGGTGGTGATTTTTAACGAGTCAGGAACTTTAAAATGGTAACATTTGAGGAAAAAAACAAAAGGTGGTAATGCACAAAACAGGGTAAGTATAAGGTGGTAAAAATCAAAAAACCGAACATCAGCAATTACATCCAAAAATTAGTGGAATTGAGAATATAAGCAATTACATCTAAAATTAAGGACGACACAATCAATTGCAATTAGAGTCAGAATGATATATCAATGACAAACAAAATTAAGGAGTAATTTCATATACTAAATCATCCTTGCTAATTCAGTTACAATTACAACTAGATACAAACAACGTCATCCATGACTAGATGATCAAGTTTAGTGCTCGTTTGGTTGACATGAATTTATGTAGGCAATGAAAATTCCCATGATTTTCTCATTTGGAAGTTGTTTGGTTGACAGGAAGTTGAGAAAATGGGTGCAATGGAAATTCCTTGGGAAATTGAATTTCCCACAAAATGTGGGAATTTAATTACCCACTCCCCCCCTTGTTCAATCAGAATTCTTACATTAATTGCAAATTCCTTGATGTCAACCAAACAAATTTAGGCCATTTCCTAGTAATTACATAAGGGAAGTAATTTCCTAGGAAATGAAACTTCCTACAGGAATTAAATTCCCATGTATACCAAACGAGCACTTAATTGATGTAACACAATGATTTTTAAGTCCCAGTGTCAAAAATATAAAGGAAAGCAGAGAATATAACATTCATCATATATGACAATTTTCTCTGTAAATCTCTTGTGCCCTTTTTAGGTTACAGGGAAATAAGAAAACGGGGAGAAGATATTAAAGGATTTTAGAAACCAAAAGTTTTGTGAGGGTAAAAAAGAGTTGGGAAGAAGAATTCTACGTATTGGCAAAAGCACAACAAAAGTGGTCTACGTTGGTTGACATTCTGCTATTGCTTATAATGGCTGATATTTGTTGGAATATTCCTAGAGGAACATGTTAGAGAACCAGGAACAGAGAGCTTTCCCCCTTTTTCGCCTGACTCCTTAGTCTTAAGAATGCTGGTTATTGCCAATGCCATGAAATGAAAACCGTGAATTGATATGCATGCCATGGAATGAAAATATAGTTAAAGAATTACAAAATATTTAGTCTATAGATAAAGAATTATACAGTAGTAACTTGTATGGGGGTCATTTTGCAGAGGAATCATCTATAAAGAATAGCAAAACAAAAAATCTCGAAGAAGAAAGTAATCATTGACAAAGCATAAACATAGTGCAATTTTTCTCATTTACAGGATCAAGGGATATAAAAAAGAAGAAAGCAATACATACAAAGTAGATGATTGCTCAGTTTGATTAAGGAAGAACAGAGGTGCATGGCAGTGGGTGGTGGTAAAACCCAAAAATGTATATTCAAGCTTAAGCCTTCAAAAAAAACATAAGAGAAACCCGTTCTTAACCTACTATCTCCACAATACTGTAAGATTATAAGTACTCTAAGCGGAATTTCATGAATCATATTCATAAGCACTTAAAACAGGATCTCATGCATATACATTCAAGGATCTCATAATAGTTAAGAATTAACCTTTGAAGCGTGAATTCCACAAAGCTTGTATAACCCGGATAAAGAACCCCAATTGTGATTCCTCTACTTGGTCCACCAACCCGGATCAACACTCCATTAATGCTAGTTGGAAGGAAGAAATTATTCTTCTACTTTAATGGAGTTTTTGTGACTTTAGGAAAGAATATGAGAGAGAGAAGAATAATAAGAGATAACTTGTATATCCTTTTATTGCCTAACCAAATATATAAATATATTTAGGTTAGAAGTAGAATTACTTCCCCTCTCCCCTCCTCTTGGCCGGCCACCCTAGAGCTCTTTATGGGCTTAGGTTTCTTTTGTTGATCCTAGGTTTTATGTGTGACCTAATAGGATCCATTATATCGGGCTTCGGGTTTATAATTTCCTAACCCGAAGTTCTATAGCATTCTCTAGCAAGACGTATAGACGACCCAATAGAACGAATTTATTATCTCCATAATACGATCCATAATATAATTAGTAATTGCATTTAAGTCGAGGACATAAATCCTTCAATCTCCCACTTGTCCGAGACGAGTGTGCAATGTTTTAATTCCTCAAGTCTCTTAGTGTCTTAATTCGATAGTATGATCATACTACTATATTATCCATACTAGTTTTCAAATTAATCCTTGAAATCCGAGTTCGAATTGACAAACAAATGATCATCGAATGATTCATTTGAGCACGGCCATGCATTTTTCAATTTTCACTCTTCAAGAGGCCAAGACACCCATCCTATCTCTTATAGGAGGACCTTTTTTCCAATCTTATGGCAACCAATACTCCCACTCAACTTTCAGCACAACCTGAATGCTACCTTTATAGTCCCCTTTTACGGCATGACGTTTGACAGTATCAAAGTTATACCAATCATTGGGCCAAGTAATGTTCCACTCATGTCCTAGGAATCTACTAATATAATTTCGAAGTTATAAAACTTCTAAGTAGGTCTAATTCGACTATGTATCAACTATACATATCCATATGATTGATTAAACATCTCCATGTTCCCATAGCCCATGAAACGGCGCTATCGATCAATCTTATATGCTAATCCTTTTAACAAGTCATTTATGTCCAGTTTAATGACTTAGATTAGGAACTTTAATATTCTATGAATTCTGTTCACTTATGGTGTTTCATTCATCAAATCACATATTTGACAAAACCATAGAATTCAAGATATATTTTGGACATTTTATTTAATACCAAACCAATAATTAAATAATATAAAATTTATTCTCATAAACATAAATAGCAAAACCATGTCTTTACATTGTAACAAGTTTCTCTAAACCTAGTACAATCTAAAGCCACTCTAACATTTGCTTCAAGCCTATAGCCCTAGCGTGACACTCATGCTTGGGTTGAGGTATTGGTTTAGTTAGCGGATCAGCCACGTTCTCATCCGTATGAACTTTGCAGATTCTGACATCCTTTCTGTCAACTATCTCTCGAATGAGGTGAAATTTCCTCATCACATGTTTGGACTTGTTATGTGACCTTGGTTCTTTTTCTTGTGCAATAGCACCATTGTTGTCACAGAACAACTCAGTTCCTTCCAGAGCACTAGGTACAATATCCAGCTCTATCAAGAACTTCTTTATCCAAACTGATCCTTAGCTGCTTCAACTGCTGCTCAATATTCTGATCCTGTCGTAGAGTCTGCTACAGTGCTTTGCTTTGAGCTCTTCCAGCTCACTGCTCCTCCATTTAGACGAAAGACATACCCTGACTGAGAGCGGTAATCATCTCTGTCGGTTTGGAAGCTTGCATCCGTGTAACCTTCAACAACCAACTCACTTTGTCCCCCATAGACTAAGAACATGCCTTTAGTCCTCCTCAAGTACTTAAGGATGTTCTTAGCAGTAGTCCAGTGTGCTTCTCCTAGATTTGCTTGGAACCTGCTACACATGCTCAAGGCATATGCAACATCTGGTCGAGTACTTATCATGGCATACATGATAGACCCTATAGCCGAAGCATAAGGTATGCTACTCATTCGCTTCAACTCATCAGGCTCAGTCGTGCACTGACTCTTGCTAAGCGATATGCCATGTGACATGGGAACGAAACCTCTCTTCGAGTTTTCCATGTTGAACCTTGCAAGAACCTTATCAATATAAGTTTCTTGACTTAGCCCAATCATCCTTCGAGACCTATCTCTATGGATTTTGATTCCCAGTATGTACTCAGCTTCTCCCAGGTCCTTCATGGAGAAACAACTTTTCAACCATTCCTTGACTGACTCAAGCATTGTTATGTCAGTTCCCATGAGTAGTATGTCATCTACATACAATACCAAGAAGACTAAGCTGCTCCCACTAAACTTCTTGTAAACACAAGACTCTTCTTCGCTTTTGATGAAACCAAATTTCTTGATTGCATCATCAAATCGAAGATTCCAGCTCCGAGATGCCTGCTTCAATCCATATATGGATCTTTGAAGCTTGCAAACCCTTTTAGGATGTTCTGGATCTTCAAAACCCTTAGGTTGTGTCATGTACACATCCTCATTCAAGAACCCATTCAAGAATGCGGTTTTGACATCCATCTGCCAAATTTCATAATCATAAAATGCAGCAATCGCTAAAAGTATCCGAATTGACTTAAGCATTGCTACTGGAGAAAAGGTCTCATCATAGTCTATACCATAAATTTGTCTGAATCCTTTTGCATCCAGTCTTGCTTTATAGACATAGACATTCCCATCTTTGTCTGTTTTCAATTTGAACACCCACTTGTATCCAATAGGGTTAACCCCATCAGGCAAGTCGACCAGGGTCCAAACTTTATTCTCAGACATGGAGTTTAACTCGGATTTCATGGCCCCAAGCCATTTCTCAGAGTCTGGGCTCGTCAAAGCTTGTTTGTAGGTAGTAGGCTCTGAATTCTCCAAAATCATAATTTTAGAGTTTTCAGTTAACAGGAAATCAACCAACCTCTTGTTTGGAATCCTTTCTCTACTAGACCTACGCGGGGCCTGAGCATCAAGAGAAATGTTCTCTTCAACTTCTTGAAGATCTTCGCTTGAATTAGATTCAAGTGGGACGGTAGGAGGTTCACGCGTTGAATACGTCATCTCCTGAACTAGACTTTCGTCTTGTCGGGCCATCTCTGACATGGTGTGAACCACGTCCAATTGTTGCTCATCTCGAATTTCTTCGAGAATTATTTTACTCCCACTTGTCTTTCTAGAAACAAATTCCTTTTCAAGAAAGACACCATCACGAGCAACAAACACTTTGTTCTCTTGACGGTTATTGAAGTAATAACCCCTTGTCTCTTTTGGGTATCCCACAAAGAGACATTTATCTGACTTGGGTGCAAGTTTGTCTGACAATAAACGTTTTACATAGACCTCACATCCACAGATCTTAAGAAAAGACAAGTTTGGAGTTTTTCCATTCCATAACTCATATGGAGTCTTTTCTACAACCTTTGACGGGCTTCTGTTTAGTGTGTGTGCAGTTGTTTCGAGAGCATATCCTCAAAAAGAAATCGGAAGATCAGCAAGACTCATCATTGATCGAACCATATCCAATAAAGTCCGATTCCTCCTTTCAGATACACCATTTAACTGTGGTGTTCCTGGTGGAGTCAATTGTGAAAGAATTCAACAACCCTTCAAATGATCATCAAACTCTTGGCTCAAATACTCGCCACCACGATCGGATCACAGTGCTTTAATTGTCTTACCAAGTTGATTTTGTACTTCATTCTGGAACTCTTTGAATCTATCAAAAGATTCCGACTTATGTTTCATTAAGTAGATATATCCATATCTACTCAAATCATCAATGAAGGTAATGAAGTAGTTAAACCCCCCCTTACCTTTGTGCTCATAGGACCACACACATCTGTATGTATGAGTCCTACAAGATCGCTGGCCCTTTCACCTTTTCCAGTAAATGGTGATTTTGTCATCTTCCCCATTAAGCATGATTCATATACATCAAATGATTCAAAATCAAATGATGGAATTATACCATCCTTTTGTAACTTGTGAATACACTTTTGGTTTATATGACCCATTCGACAATGCCAAATGTAGGTTAGGTTGGAATCATTTGATTTTTGTTTCTTGCTATCTATGTTATAGATTTGTAATGACCTATCAAGCACATATAAGCCATTTATCAATTTAGCATTGGCATAGAACATATTATTGTAAGAAATGGAACAACACTTGTTCTTTATTTCAAAACAAAACCCTTTAGAATCAAAAACTGAAACAGAAATTATGTTCTTAGTTATTGAAGGAACGAAATAGCAATTATTCAGTTCTAAAATAAGCCCAGATGGCAAGTGTAGACTATAGCTCCCTATGGCAAGTGCAGCAACTCGTGCTCCATTTCCAACGCATAGCTCTACCTCGCCTTTTGCCAGCTTCCTACTTCTTTTTAGTCCCTGCACATCATTAACTATGTGAGAACCACAACCGGTATCAAATACCCATAAAGAAGTAGAAGTCAAATTGATTTCTATAACATACACTAGGGGAAAAAAAAGGAAGGGCTGCGCTGGAAGGGCTGCGTATTTTGGAAAACGCAGCCCTTCGTATATGAAGGGCTGCGATTTTCAAGGAAACCGCAGCCCTTGGGCCCTGATGAGTTTTATATTGAGCGCACAAATGAAATGGGCCTTTTATACCGCAGCCCTTCGTATCTCATTTTCATTTTCTCTCTCATCTTTCTCATTTTCATTTTCGTATCTGATTACTCCACCCTAAATCTTCACACTCTCATCTTTCTCTCTCAAACGTCTCTCTGATTACTCCACCACAAATCTTCTGTTCCAAGAACCAAACAACAGCTCCTCCTTCCTCCTTCGTGGCTGGTTTTGGTGAACCAAACAAATCTTTCTTCATTCGTGTCTTTTTCCTTGGATGCCATAAACACTAGATTTTTCAGATTCAAAATCCAATTGTTGAAGAAGCAAAACCCCAAACTCCTTCCCATCCTACGGCGTTGGTTCCTGCGCGTGGTGCTGCCCCTGTTTTCTCTCCTTCGTTCGTGGCTGTCCTCATCAAGAAATGGCGAAGGCAACTGGTACCGTCGTCATCATCTTCACCAACTCCCGAGTCCCGCACTGTCACTTTGGCCACCACGACTCCAAAGAAGAACGACGGCGAAGTTGAGATCTGCTTCTGTTCTTAGCGCTCTCTCTCTCCTCTGTTTGTGGGTCCCACCAAATTCGCCGTCATCACCGATGTCTCAGCTGTCACCGTCGGTTGTCACAAATCAGTCTCCGACGACCGAAGTTTCCGTTACTTCATGGACTCCGTCAACTCCTGCTTCTACCAAGGTTTTTCGAAACCCTAATTTGAGAATTTGATAATTTGTATGATCGATCGATGCCCTTTATTGTTTGTTTTATGCTGCGATTAGGGTTCATTTTGTTGCATTTTGTCATCTCAATTTAATTTTTGATTTCAACTGTAAATTTGGACTGTTTTATGTTGTTGATTCTTTTTTTGATTTTCCCTGGTTTATGTTGTTAATCTAGGAATTAATTTGCGTTTTTTCGACTGTAAGTAATTTGGAATGTGATGTTCTCGGATTTTCAATATTATCAGTTTATGTTGTAAACTTCTTGATATATTTAGGCGTAAAAAATGCAAAAAAATTTTTTTTTTTTTGGGGTCAGAAGGGCTGCGGTTATAGTAAAAAACGCAGCCCTTCCTACAACGAAGGGCTGCGGTTTTGGGCCCAAAACCGCAGCCCTTTCAATGTGGAAGGCTGCGTTTTTGGCGTAAACCGCAGCCCTTCGTTGTGAAGGGCTGCGGTTTAAAACTGCAGTCCTTCACTAAAAGTAAAGGGCTGCTACGAAAAGGGCTGCTGGCCAAAAACGCAGCCCTTAGGGCTTTTTTGACCGCAGCCCTTCCGTATTTTTCCACTAGTGATATATACCTGAAGTGGAAGCCCTAGACTTCTTTTCCTCCAAGTATACCGGGCAGTTCCTCTTCCAGTGTCCTATCTTGTGACAGTGGAAGCACTTGCTTTCCGCAGCGACCTTTGGCTTGACAGTTGGCTTAGGTTTTTCAGCAACAATGGCAACTTGCTTGCCTTTGTCCTTCTTTCCTGCCCATTTCTTCTTGAAACCCTTTCCCTTTTGAACCATCAAAACCTCTTTCTTTGGTTCAACCTTAGGGATGTTCCTTTCAGCATTGACCAACAATCCATGCAGCTCTTGGAAAGTCATTTCAGACTCATTCATATTGTAGGTTATTCTGAACTGATTGAAATTGTCAGGTAATGAGTGGAGAATAATGTCAGTAGCCAACTCAACCCTCTAAGGGAATCCAAGTCGTTCCATGTTTTCGAAAAGACCCATCATTGCGAAAACATGGGGGCCAACAGCTTGACCCGGCTTCATGTGACATTCAAGTATCTCCCTATTAGTCTCATACCGCTCGACTCGGGCCTGAGTTTTAAACATGGCCCGCAGCTCTTACATGATCGTATAAGCATCCTTGGCTTCGAACCTCTTTTGGAGGTTCGGCTCCATGGCTGCTATCATCAAGCAAGTGATTGGTATAGACTTATCACTAGCCTGTTTGGCACGACGTTTGTCTGCCTCAGTTGATTCATCAGTTACAACAGGAAGTGGGGTATCTAAGACGTCCTCTCGACCCTCAAACCTCAGACCGAGTCTTAAGGTCCTTTCCTAATTAAGGAAATTTTCACCATTTAGTCTGTCCTTTTCCAGAAAAGGACGAATGTTGAAACCATAGTTGTTGTTGTTGTTGTTAGACATGGTATCTACAGACAGAAAAATAAAGCAAAGTTCAATTTTATGTTTATAGAGTAACCTAAAACATGCAAAGGTTTCTAGGTTGATCACCTATTCAATTTTAATGTCCCATTTGAATAAGTGTTGTACAAGATCCTATCAACATGCAACACTAAGCAGACGGAGGC
This sequence comes from Beta corolliflora, assembly GCA_947648045.1. Taxonomy (NCBI): domain Eukaryota; kingdom Viridiplantae; phylum Streptophyta; class Magnoliopsida; order Caryophyllales; family Amaranthaceae; genus Beta; species Beta corolliflora. The sequence continues at coordinate 233,698 of CANSZD010001251.1, forward strand.
CTTATCTTAACGTTACATTATCAAGGTAAGTAAACTCTTTTACTAATTATAACAAATTATAACTCTTGTTTAGATGGATAAACACCGCATGTTTAACTATCTCTTGCTTCAAAATTCAAAACGCTTTTGATAATTTTGTTAAGGACAACCAAACTAAGTTGTAAAATTCGCAATTTTACCTTATATCCCAAAATTAATGATAACACCCTGCGGAGGCATGACCTATTACTATTTATTAGGGTTTGATAAGTACTTTATGTTTGGAAAAGCAAACCTTAATATTTACGGGACCTAAGTTTATTATGTTGTTATGAATTAGTGAACTCTAGCGCATCAACAAACAACATACAATAAACTTATAAGCATTTTTAAGAATAATAAAATGCGAAAATAAAAGGATCTAGTGTGGCTCCTAATCCTAAGAACTAAGCATTAATGGCTCCTTCTTGGACTCTTCATGGATCTCCATCCACCTTAGCCATGGGCCTTCTCTTGATGGACTCGTCTTTGGATTACATAAATATCAAAATAATTTAAATAATAACTAAATTAAATAAATTACAAAAATACTTAACGATACGCAGATCGTATTTAAAATTACAAGAATACATCACGATACGCAGATCGTATTTTCTGACTTAATTTGGGCCATACTAGTCATACATAGCAATTATATCAAAATATAAAAGCCACATCATAATATCACATATTATTCTTGCCATCAATCAAAATATCAAATATTCTTAATTATAGCAAGTAGATAAAATATTTAAGTAATTCCTAACCACCTAAAGATTCTATCCTATAAAATCAAGCCTACTAATTTTAAATAGATTAAAGAATAAAATTATGGAATTATTTAACTGAAAATCTGCTTAATATCCTGAAAAATCATTGCTGGGCAGCAGCAAAACATGGCTAGCAAGCCATGCTGCTGCTGCCGCAGCTCTTGTGCTGTTAACGCAGCTCTTGTGCTGTTAACGCAGCACTGCTGCTGCCACCGCAGCAAGGCTGCTACTGCCGCAGCCCTTGCCGCCCATCATAGACCACCTGGAGCAGCCACCATGGCCCCACCAGCAGGTGGTTGCGCCACCCAGCCATGGCTGCTCCTCCTCCCTTCCTTATTTTTTTTTTGTTTTTCTTTGTTTTGTGGGAATTAAATTAAATCACAACTTCTTGTAAATTAATTTAGTGATCAAATTAAATCAAACTCCTTTATGCCTAATTCTGCAAATTAATTTAAATCTCCATTTTAATTAATTTTAGGGCTATTCATATCAATTAACCTTAAATTCATATAAAACTCCTTTTACATGAATTAATTTGTCATACATAAACAATTTAAATATGAAAATTCAGATTAATTATATGAGTTGAATTTTCGAAATTAACATAAAATCTCTATTTTAATTTAATTTTAGCATTATTCATATGCATTAATCTCTAATTCACTCAAAACTCTTTTCACATGAATTAATTTTCATATATAAACAATTTTAAATATGAAAAACAGATTAATAATATAAATCTAACTCTCGAAATTTTCGAAAAATTTGAGATCTAAAATTGAATTAAAATCAGGGTTTTATTTTGCCTAAAATTCGGCCATTCATATTTAATTTTTGAAATTCAAAAATTAGGTTTTTAGATTTTCAAAAAATTCGGCCAACCAAAATTATTTTTCGAATTGCAAAAATCAAAAAATTTAGGTCGAATAATTAAAAAAAATCGACTATTTAGCAAATTAAATCAAATTTAATTAATCCAATTAAATATAACATCCATAATCCAATTCCTCCCCTTAATCAATTTAAAATTAGTCATGAACACATCAAAATAAATCTAATTATTATGACCAAAAAATTATATGCAAGAGGCTAAAACTGATACCACTGTATGATTATAAGTACTCTAAGCAGAATTTCATGAATCATATTCATAAGCACTTAAAACAGGATCTCATGCATATACATTCAAGGATCACATAATAGTTAAGAATTCACCTTTGAAGCGTGAATTCCACAAAGCTTGTATAACCCGGATAAAGAACCCCAATTGTGATTCCTCTACTTGGTCCACCAACCCGGATCAACACTCCACCAATGCTAGTTGGAAGGAAGAAATTATTCTTCTACTTTAATGGAGTTTTTGTGACTTTAGGAAAGAATATGAGAGAGAAGAATAATAAGAGATATCTTGTATATCCTTTTATTGCCTAACCAAATATATAAATATATTTAGGTTAGAAGTAGAATTACTTCCCCTCTCCCCTCCTCTTGGCCGGCCACCCTAGAGCTCTTTATGGGCTCTAGGTTTCTTTTGTTGATCCTAGGTTTTATGTGTGACCTAATAGGATCCATTATATTGGGCTTCGGGTTTATAATTTCCTAACCCAAAGTTCTATAGCATTCTCTAGCAAGACGTATAGACGACCCAATAGAACGAATTTATTATCTCCATAATACGATCCATAATACAATTAGTAATTGCATTTAAATCGAGGACATAAATCCTTCAAAAAAGAAGAAAGCAATACATACAAAGTAGATGATTGCTCAGTTTGATTAAGGCAGAACAGAGGTGCATGGCAGTGGGTGTTGGCAAACCCAAAAATGTATATTCAAGCTTAAGCCTTCAAAAAAAACATAAGAGAAACCCGTTCTTAACCTACTATCTCCACAATACCCTATCGTACACCCTTGCAAAAGAATCAAACACCCTCCCTCCTTGTTTTTCTAGTAAACAAATTTGGAACCTGGTGTAGAAAAAAAAATGCAGCTATCCTATCTACCGAGATACATCGATGCGCACTAGCTCTAGAAAGTTGAATTTTAACCCTTCATACAAAAGTTTCACAATCATGTGTGTTTTGTATGATTAAAACCATTCCACTTTTACATGCCTACAAGTTTACAAAATCCATCTATTGTACATTTCAAGAGGGGTGCAGGAAACAAAAGCAAACCATCAAAAGTAGTCTCTACGTTCATAAACAGACTTCACTCAGAAAAATGATAATGAGAGGTAAGGCTAACATGATTAACTTCTACATCTACAAAGTACTTACTCACATTTCAAAGAACTTTCGAAGCAAGGCCTTGTTTTCTTCACTAACTCTGGGATCATTGAGTAAGTCAAAGAAAAATGAAGTAGTATGAGCGTCAGCTCCAAAACCTTTGCTGGTCATAATGCTGACAAGCTCCAACGCCTTTTTCACATCATTACCATGAAGGAATCCCCTAATAATTGTATTGTAGGTGAACTCATTTGGAGGACATCCATCATTTTCCATTTTCTTTACCAGCACGTTAGCATCAGTTAGTAACCCTTTCGTACAAAATCTTTTGATCATTACATCGTATGTACGCACATTTAGGGGTAACCCCTTATCTACAAGAAAAGAGAAAATGTTCACAGCCTCTTCTAGTCGCCCAGCTTCACACAAGCCATCTATTAGGATATTGTATGTGACAATATAGGGGAGCACACCAGTGTTCTTCATGTCATCAAACACGTGTATTGCCTCGTCAATCAGTGCATTTTGACATAGAACATCAATCAATGAACTATAAGTGACTACATCCGGTTTTACGCCATGAGACTTCATATCTTTAAAGAGCTTGTGTGCAAAATGTACTTGATTGTCCTTGCACAGGGCATCAATTAGAGTGTTATAGGAGATAACGTTTGGGGTTAGTCCTGTTCGTTGCATTTCTTGTAAAAGACATAGAGCTTTGTTAAACTTTTTAGCCTTTGAATATCCATTGATTATGCTGTTGAAAGTAACATCAGGATTGCATTCATGTTTTACCATCAAATCCATTACCTTTTCTGCCTCTTCCATCTCGCCACGTAAGCAATATCCATCTATTAAAGCAGTGTAAGTGATTATATTTGGAACTTGACCATTGTGAATCATATATTCAAAAGTAGCCCTAGATTCAGCAACCATTCCCTCTTTGCAATACATGTCAATGAACATGGTGTATGTCTCCACATTAGCAACGACATTATTGTCCAACATCTGAGTCAACATATCTTGAGCATCTTTCCACTTCCCCACAATGCACATACCTCGAATTAACGTATTGTAAGTGATGACATCGGGGGAAATACGCTTGCGTTTCATCTCCTCAAGGAGTTGGAAGGCTTGAGGTATAGCTTGGTCTTTACAGAGACTATCTATAATGGTATTATATATGACAACATTAGGCAGGCAATGTGGATGAGATTCCATGGTGCGAAGCAACTTAAGAGCACCAACATTGTTTCCTGTTTTAATTTGCAAAGACCTTTAAACATAGTCCTATAGGTAACAATAGTGGGTTGGAAGCCAAGCTTGAGAGTCTTATCAAGCAATTGAACAGCTTCGTCCAATCGATCAGAATGAATATGCCCATTAATTAAGGTGGTGAAAGTGACAATATCGGGTTGATGGCCCATCTTAAACAGCTTGGCGAGAACGGAAAACCCGAAATCAATATGACCAAAGCGGCAGTAACAATTGGCACGAATGTTGAGGGAATAAAGATCGGGTGGAAAACGGAGATAGAAATGGAAATTTGAACTGAAATTGAAAGTGAAAATTTGAAAGAAAGAAAGGAGGAGAATGAGCAATTTTGGTCCTCACCATCATGATCAATGATAATCTCTCTTACTGACAATTCTCGGAATTTTGAACGCGAAGAATTGAATTGATATTAGAAGTCTCGGAATGCAATCAATAAAGTTTAAGAGCAAGCTATTAGCTAGGTGGTATTTTGTGAAAAGGGAGTTGTATGTCGCCGGATCAGCATCATACATTGTGCTCTTTTTTTTTTTTTTAAGGTAAGATGAAGGGGACTCACTTGAGGGGGAATAAGGGGAAATCCTCAAATGAGTTCCATGAGGTTTGATCCCAATTCCCTAGACCTCAGGGATATGAGGTGGGAAGCGATAACACTACTCCACCACCTCAACCTCATATATTGTGCTCTTCTTGTAGATATCTAATAATGTGCTGTATTTGTTCCTGTATTCTAGGTAGTGCTTGACTTATTCAATCTCAGCTTCCTAGTGATGTGTAAGTAGTTAGGTAGTGCCATAATAGTAGGAGTTAAGTTTTTTTTTTGAGAGGAGTAGGAGTTAAGTTAGTTACACTAGTTGTTCTCTTTGCTGTATAAATACCTGTGTAATTGCAGTACTTGAAACTCAATGAAATTACTCTAAGATCTTTATTCTCTATAATATTTTTAATTGAACTTTTGATAATCCGATCAGAATGCACAACATAGAGCATTAATATCTTTAAAAAATGAAGCAAGTACTACTTAGATCTGTTTATTATCTTTCAACTATGATGAGTAGTTTAATTACTATTATTTTGATAATCAACTAGTTATTGGCCCGGGCAATGTCGCAAATCATTTTATTTACTTATGTATGAGATTAGATATTATACCATTATAAATTAATCATGAAACTTCACATTTTGTGATAGTTGCAGTAGTGTAATAGATTAACTTGAACTGATTTTACGGGACAAACTAGAACCTTTCAACAACAAAGAAATGACGATAAGTCAATTTGATACACACCTGTATAATTGTAGTTAAAAAGTACCCGTAGCTTAGACTGTATCCACTTTTGTTATTGGTCTAGCAAATATAGGCAAAATCATAATTAAACAAAATGATGAAAGCTAAACATAAGATTAATAGTCATTTGAAAGAACAGTTCCCATACAAGAGATTAAAAGAGTCGATCATACTTTTAAAAAAAAGATTCATCATAAATTTATATTATTTAAATTATGCGATTTTGTGTTTTAAGATATGAAATTGTCATTTTGGGATAATAGGATATAATTGTGAGTTTTTTATTTGTTATCAGAGACTGGACTCAATAATTGTGGGGTGTATGACATATTGTCTTTGAATACTTTTTTCCCTCATAAAAACTAATAATTGTGGAGTATGTAAAATTCAACTTAGCATTATCTCACATTTGACAATCATCTTAAAAAAGTAACAAAAGAAATCAACATTGTCATCAAAAATTTACCTAGAAAATCAACACACATAATGAATCAAAAATTAAACAGCTAGTAGACTGGAAAAAACCCCTAAAAAAAATGAATTGCAAATTTGCAATTTGCAGAGGTTGTTGGTGGATTGAAAACCTAAAATTATAACCAATTATAAAGTGGAAATTGCACGCACAAACGCAAAACTCTCACAAATTTGCACTCATAAATGCAAATTATATCCAATACGAAAGAGTAAAATCAACAAATTTCAGCTGAAAATCATGCTTCAAAAATTGAAGAGAGAGAATTCGAACAATTACCTAAGAAAAAGGAGCAACGGCGGAAGCAAAATCAGATTTCCTTAGATAGCTAGAAACAATGGAGTTCTTGAGGTCATTGCCGGCAACGAGCGAAAAGTGTGAAAGAGTGTGAAGAAGTAGCGAGAGAGATAGCGTGATTGACATAAAGTTGAATCAGGAGGGGAAAGGTTTTTGTTACTGGTGTAATTTGAAGGGTAACATTTTGGGGTTTGGTTACCCTCAAGTAAGGGTAATGGTTAACCCACTACCCAAATCAAACAGAGAGTAATGGATTTAGTAATCCGAATCCGTTTCCAAGCCTTTAGAAAGCCCAACCAAACAAGGCCTTAGTCAATAGTTAAAGAATTATACAATGGTGACTTGTATAGAGGTCACTTTTACAGAGAAAGCATCTATAAAGAATCGCAAAACAAAAATCTCAAAGAAGAAAGTAATCATTGACAAAGCATAAATATAGTGCAATTTTTCTAATTTAGAGTATCAAGGGATATAAAACAGAAGAAAGTAATACATACAAAGTAGATGATTGCTCAGTTTGATTGAGGCACAACAGAGGTACATGGCAGGGGGTGTTGGCAATCCCAAAAATGTATATTCAAACTTACGCCTTCAAATACACATAAGAGAAACTAGTTCTTAACATACTATCTCCTGTTACCCTAATCGTACACCCTTGCAAGAATCAAACACCCTCCCTCCTTGTTATTCTAGTAAATAAATTTGGAACCTGGTGTAGAAAAGAAAATGCAGCTATCCTCTCTACCGAGATAAACTAATGTCCACTAGCTCCAGAATGTTGGATTTAACTCATACAAAAGTTTCACAATCATGTGTGTTTTGTAAGATTAAAACCATTTCACTTTGAAAGGCCTACAGATTTAGAAAATCCATCTATTGTAAATTGCAAAAAGTAGTATGTGCATCTACAAAGACTAACATGATTAATGTTTATGCCAAAAATCGCACAAGGGACGATTATTGGTTGGGACGTCGATAACTAGATTAAAGCAAGAGAAACAAAGGACGAAATTCAAATGACAAAAATAAAGAAAAGGAAGACAAGAAATGGTGACGCGGAAAACCCAATGCAGATGGGTAAAAACCACGGGTGGCTTGCATGTCCACCAATCCACTATGATGCCGGCGTTAAAGCCACGTTGAATACATGGACATTGGATGTTTACACGATGCTAATCATTGATAATCTAAAGTATTTGACTAAGGGAAGAGTTATACAAGAGTATCTTTGAGAAAACATAATTACTTTTGATGATCGAGGAGTGAAAAGTAATTGAGTGAGGATGGCCTTTGATGATGTATTTTTTCTAGGTTGTCTCCTCTGAATCCCCCTTGAATAATGCTGATGTGTTCTCCATTTATAGCTCTTTAGGCGGTTGTGAGTGGTTGACCAAAGAGACATATGCCTCCTACAATGTAGGACATAGTGGTTGTACTTATGGCTTAGTCTTCTTGTTGTTTGTGGACTCCTCCAAGTAATGTATATTGCTTTGACACGTTCTAGGGCAGTAGTAAGTGCTTCCTTGATTATAGGAACGGTTGCAACAACTTCGTTTGGTCTATTGCTCCTTCTCGTCGGCTGACTGCATCCGTCGCGTCGGTCAATACTGCTGGCGTCACATAGAGTATAAATCAGTTATAACTGTCCTTGATTGGCTCCTTGATTCTCTCCAACTGTTTTGACCTTGGTTGCCAAGTAATCCTTTATCCCATGTGTCATTTGAATAGTCAAGTGAGTGGAAATTAGGATCCCACAAACATAGGAACAACTTTTGGCTCTCTTTTGATGTTGGTAACCGCCTCCTAGTATTTAGGGATTTCTTCTGAGTTGGTTATGTTGTTGGGCGTCGACTGCTGGCTTTCGGGCGTCGCGACAATACTCACCTTGCGTCGCGTCGATACTCACCTTGCGTCGCGACGTCACTTTCTTGTCGTCGCGACGTCTCTTTCTTGTCGTCACGACGTTTATGATCTGTCGTTCAGACGTCGCTCGTCTCTTGTCCAAGCGTCATTCGCCTGTCGTCCAAGCGTCATTCGCTGCGTCGTCCGGCATGCACTCAACCGTCGTCCGACGGAATCAAATCGTCATCCGCGACGTCATTCATTCGTTGTCCGGACGGACTCAACTCGTCTTTCCAGGTGTCATTACGTTACTAATCTATTGTCTAGATGTTGTTCATCCGACGTCATGTCATGCGAGATTTTGACCATAACTGTTTAGCCCCCATTTTCCTAATTGAAGCATGCCGAAGATTAGGAAAATAGCCTTAGCCTTTGAACGTCATGTCTATTGTTCTTTCGCATCATTGACTATCGAGGCATGATTGTCAGTTGGTGACTTTTGTCATCGTACGTTTGCTGGCGACATGGCCAATAAAAGACTCTTAGAATGAATACATAGAGTGAAGTTAAATTATATGTCAGATAACATATCATAGGGGGAAATTTTGGCGACATGGCCACTTAAGATGTCGTAGAAATAATTCTGGTGACATGGCCACTTACGATGCCGTAGCAAGAATTTTGGCGACATGGCCACTTACGATGTCGTAGAAAGAATTCTGGCGGCATGGCCACTTACGATGTCGTAGAAAGAATTCCGGCGACATGGCCACTTAAGACGATGTCGTAGAAAGAATTCGGGGGACATGGCCACTTAAGACGATGTCGAAGAAAGAACTCCGGCGACATGGCCACTTAAGACGATGTCGTAGAAAGAATTCTGGCGACATGGCCATCTAAATTGTTGTGGGGCGAAGTCTGGCGATGAAGCCGCTCAAGATCGATCTCAAAGCATGAGATTCTGGCGTCAAATCCTACCCAATATCTTAGTATAACAATAGTCATTCTTTTGTAATCATTAAGTTGCTTTTCAGGTCGCCTTATATGTGTAACCTTGTTGTGTCATGATGCAGATGCTATGTCATAGTTTATACGTCATTAAAAAGCATGTATGCATGTCGTCATACGTATCGACGCTTAGTGTGTTTGAACATATGCATGCATTAGCTCAAGATGAATAGCTTAAATGAAATAATTATAGGTGCATCTGTTGATATACAGTGTTAAACTCAAAGGTCTTACTGGGTGCTTTAGTGAATTTAGGCATAAATACAGTTCCATGCCAATATTCCATCATAGCAAACCATGTCATTTAGTGTCACTTAGCTAATGCATTATCCATTGTTACGAAACTTAATTTACATTGAAACACAAATGTCATGACATATAAAAATTTCATCTTTGAAATATATATTGTGTGTCTAAATGCGCCCATGTATGTCTATGTGTGTCGTTTAAGCGTCATGTGTAAATACTACGTATGGTGTGAACATGTGTATATTTTTACCTCACGATGTAATGTTTGAACTTTAATAAATGAAGTGATCATCAGTCGGTCTGCCGATATCTGGCGTTAAACTGTATGTGCTTAGTAGATGCATGTGAGACAAAAGTACCTTTGTTATGTCGTCATCGCTAGTAGATCATGTGAACTAATGTCATGTGATGCCATTGACTCGATGCATGTTCCATGCCTTGGAAACTCGTGTAATCCACGTTTGTGACATCATGGTTGGTCCTCATGTCAAGCTGGTGCTCAGCGATTATCATCGCATCCTCTAGTGGAAGGCGTTGTATCGTGTATAGATACGTGTCGCGTCGTCTTTTGGCTAGCGTCGCGTCGTCTGGATGTAGGCGTCGCGTCGTCTTTTGACGGGCGTCGTCTCGATCATCAGGTGACAGGTGTCATGTCGTTTAAAGATAAGTGTAACGTCGTTTGGAGACAAGTGTCACGTCGTCTGGAGACAAGTGTCACATCGCCTGGAGACAAGCGTCACGTCGTATGGGGACAAGTGTCACGTTGTCATCGTGTCGTCGGTCACTAATTCTGCGAAAGAAAGGATACACCAACGAATGTTCTTGTGGTAACCAAGTTAGAAGTGCTTGTAAGGACCAATATAGATATATGTAATAGATCAGAAACAGAATAAAGCGTTCAAATGTTAGCAATAAGTAATTCATAGGAGTCAATGATAAGAGTAAAAATTGCAGAAATAGATTAGGAATTGTTTAACTGTCGTCATGAGTTTTAGCAACGTCAGTGACTGGTCATGGTACACCAATGATTTGTTTTCGTCGTAGCGCTTCAGCTGTTGAGTCTACGTTGTCGTCCCCTAAGACTTGTAATATTTAATATTCTATATCACCTACCATAATCTAATATATGGTCTCGTTTACCTTTAACATACTCGTTGTCTACTGCTCTTGACGTTGACGACGAACTCTGGTTTTAGTGATGAATGCCTTATATAATGTCAAACAACTGATGTTTGGCGTTTGAAGTCAATGGACAAGGATACTTCTCAAGAATCAGAATTTTTTCAATGTCATTGCTACACGATTGACCTGTAACACTAGTTGTAAACGCAATCTCTCTTTGGAGGTGTAAGTAAAAAGTACTTTCATAAGTATGACAAAAATATATGTATTATAAACAAGGGATAGTCAAAACGTCGAAACATATGTAAGAGATGATGAGAATCATAAAGGTATAAGTAACAGAGACAAAAATTACAAAGAATAAAGTGAAACGAAGAAAATCAACAATCAAGGAGGAACGAAAGTACTATAAGATTGAGTGACTTCACGATTGAGTACTCGTTGATGATGTTTTGATATCTGCATGGATCAACACAGTGCTAAGTGTGGGTGTCAGGTCCATTCGTCAATTTATTCTTGTCATCACTATCGTGACCGTAGTGTCGTTGTCATTAAACTTATCATCATTGTGCCAAACGATTTTCAATCTACATTTTGATGTTAGCTTTGAATGTCTTAACGTTGATAAGCAATCTTGGTGAAAGAATTGAGTCTCGACGACGTTAATGATCAAAGACATTCGAATGTCAAATTTTGTCATGCTGGTATCATCCCCCAATGTGATCTTTGCTTGATTTTTTTGGATGTCTTTCATGTCATGATGACACCGAAAGTTTCTAGCGTCTTTACCTGCTTAAGATCTGTAGACTTCTTTGAGTGACAGTGCGTAATCATAGTTGACGTCGAGCCCCCATGACACATATGTCGTTGACTAATATTATACCTGTACTCGAATTTTATAAGCATAATTGTTAATCACTTTCGAAGTTATGACAAAAATATGATAAGTTATAATCTAAAAGTCGCAACAATTAAATAATACTATCATGTCCCCCCTGTGGTGACTTTAGGACAAAACAAAGGTCTTCACACATGGAACTTAGTTTTGGACTGAAGTTAGCCACAAAATTAGATGACGCTTGTGACTTTAGAATTGTCCTTGGGCGGTAACTGATAGTGTAGAACCTTGACACTATAATCTATTCTCCATTTGTCCTGGCAAACTTGCGTTATCTCAAAACAAACAGATTGATGTAGTTAGTCATGTCCGAATCCGAAACATATTAAATTGATACCATGATGTTAAATTGTAGTTTACCAAAGCAAATGTAAGTAATTTTAAAGAGAATTACCTTACTGTCACGCCAAGTAAAAAGAACTTACTAATGTGTCGCATTGGTGACGGTTCGTGACAGAGGAGACGTCTTTGGTTAAAGACTGGCACTAAGATGACGTCACTGTTAGGTCGACGTTGGACTGTTTGTCGCGACTGGCACTAAGACGACTTCATTTGTCCAAATGAACTTTTTGGTCGCGACCGACTTATTGATTTGTCACGACGACCTTCTTCATTCCGATGCGACGACAAGATGACTTTCTTCATTTGGTCGCGAAGATCTTCTTAGTCGCGACAGGCTTTTGATTGTCACAACGACTTTGAATTTTCGAATAAGTCATTAACATATACTTACATCATGGTAAATGCGTGCTTGGTTGGTCACGATGTTAGGATCAATACCTGTTGCATCTCCACGAGAAAAAGCAAGACAAATAGAAATTAACAAATAAAACTTTGTTACCTATTTCGTCGTGAAGTCGGGAAGTCAACGATAAATAAGGTCTTTGCGTCATCACAGTCAACATCTATTTAATTGGATCGACTTCACCAATGTGATGTTGATCCTCAACTTCATGACTGAGTCGGCTCATGCTTGAACTTCGGTCACACTATGACGACACTTTGTGCTTTGATTTTGCTGAATTTTCGAATGTCAATCGGCGTCTCGACGTCAAGACATATTCTAACGTCGCCATGCACACCGTCGTGACGCAAAGAAGATGACGAATCACCACTTCGATACTGACGCTTCAAATAAAGCTATATGACACATAGACAGGACTTTGTGTTTTGAAAGGATTTTTGTGGATATGCGCCTAAAGGGAAAATCTAGTCATCGGCCCCACGGTGGGCGCCAAATTGTTTATGCCAAAAATCGCACAAGGGACGATTATTGGTTGGGACATCGATAACTAGATTAAAGCAAGAGAAACAAAGGACGAAATTCAAATGACAAAAATAAAGAAAAGGAAGACAAGAAATGGTGACGCGGAAAACCCAATGAAGATGGGTAAAAACCGCGGGTGGCTTGCATGTCCACCAATCCACTATGATGTCGGCGTTAAAGCCACGTTGAATACATGGACATTGGATGTTTACACGATGCTAATCATTGATAATCTAAAGTATTTGACTAAGGGAAGAGTTATACAAGAGTATCTTTGAGAAAACATAATTACTTTTGATGATCGAGGAGTGAAAAGTAATTGAGTGAGGATGGCCTTTGATGATGTATTTTTTCTAGGTTGTCTCCTCTGAATCCCCCTTGAATAATGCTGATGTGTTCTCCTTTTATAGCTCTTTAGGCGGTTGTGAGTGGTTGACCAAAGAGACATGTGCCTCCTATAATGTAGGACATAGTGGTTGTACTTATGGCTTAGTCTTCTTGTTGTTTGTGGACTCCTCCAAGTAATGTATATTTCTTTGACACGTTCTAGGGCAGTAGTAAGTGCTTCCTTGATTATAAGAACGTTTGCAACAACTTCGCTTGATCTATTGCTCCTTCTCGTCGGCTGACTGCATCCGTCGCGTCGGTCAGTACTGCTGACGTCACATAGAGTATAAATCAGTTATAACTGTCCTTGATTGGCTCCTTGATTCTCTCCAACTGTTTTGACCTTGGTTGCCAAGTAATCCTTTATCCCATGTGTCATTTGAATAGTCAAGTGAGTGGAAATTAGGATCCCACAAACATATGAACAACTTTTGGCTCTCTTTTGATGTTGGTAACCGCCTCCTAGTATTTAGGGATTTCTTCTGAGTTGGTTATGTTGTTGGGCGTCGACTGCTGGCTTTCAGGCGTCGCGACAATACTCACCTTGCGTCGCGTCGATACTCACCTTGCGTCGCGACGTCACTTTCTTGTCGTCGCGACGTCACTTTCTTGTCGTCACGACGTTTATGATCTGTCATTCAGACGTCGCTCGTCTCTTGTCCAAGCGTCATTCGCCTGTCGTCCAAGCGTCATTCGTCCGTCGTCCGAGGCATGGACTCAACGTCGTCGCCCGGCACGGAATCAAGCTGTCATCCAGACGTCATTCATTCGTTGTCCAGACGGACTCAACTGTCTTTCCAGGTGTCATTACGTTACTAATCTATTGTCTAGATGTTGTTCATCTGACGTCATGTCATGCAGATTTTGACCATAACAATTAACTTCAGCATCTACAAAGTACTTACTCATATTTCGAAGAACTTTCAAAGCAAGGTCTTGTTTTCTTCACTAACTCTGGGATCATGAAGTAAGTCAACAAAAAACGAAATAGTCTGAGCATCAGCTGCAAAATCTTTGCGGGTCATAATGCTGACAAGCTCCAAAGCGTTGCTGAGATCATTTCCACGAAGAAATCCCCTAATAATTGTATTGTAGGTGCACTCATCTGGAGGATATCCATCACCTACCATTTTCTTAACTAGCTCGTTGGCATCAGTCAGTAGCCCTTTCTTACAAAATCCTTTGATCATAACAATGTACGTACGCACATTTAGAGGTAACCCCTTAGTTACAAGAAAGGAGAAGATATCCACAACCTCTTCAAGTCGGCCAGCTTCACAAAAGCCATCCATTAGGATAGTGTATGTGAAAATATCAGGTAGCACACAACAGTCTTCATGTAGTTAAACAGGTGTATTGCCTCATCAATCAGTGCATTTTGACATAGACCATCAATCTATGAATTATAAGTGACTACATTTGGTTTTAAGCCACGAGATTCTATTTCTTTAAAGAGCTCACGTGCAAATTGTACTTGATTGTCCTTGTAGATGGCATCAATTAGAGTGATATAGCAGATAAGGGTTAGTCCCTTATGAGGCATCTCCTCGAGTAGGCCAAGTGCTTTGTCAACCCGTTTAGACTTGGCATATCCATTGATTAAGTTGTTGAAAGTAATGACAGCAGACTTGCTGTCATGTTTTACCATCAAATCCATTATGTTTTTCGCCTCTTCCATCTCACCACGTAAACAATATCCATCTAGCAAAGAATGGTAAGTGATGATATTTGGAATTAGACCTTTGTCAATCATGGATGCAAATCTAGCCCTAGCTTCAACAACCATCCCTTCTTTACAATACATGTCAATCAACATGTTGTAGGTCTCCACATTAGCAGCTATATTGTTATCCAACATCTGAGTCAACATCTCTTGAGCATCTTTCCACTTCCCGACAGTGCACATACCATGAATTAACGTACTGTAAGTGATGACATCGGGGGAAATGTGTTTGTGTTTCATCTCCTCAAAAAGTCGGAGGGCTTGAAGTATAGACCAGTGTTACCTAATTCCCTAATTCCCCCGCGAATTGCGAATTGAGAAAAGCGAATTATGGTCGGTTTTGGTTCATTTTTGGCCCATTTTGGGCGAATTGACGAATTCAATAGGCGAATTAGACAGCGAATTAGGTAACACTGGTCTTTACAGAGACTATCGATGATGGTATTATATATGACCAACATTAGGCAGGCAATGGCCATGAGATTCCATGGTGCGAAGCAACTTAAGAGCACCAACATTGTTTCCTGATTTGCAAAGACCTTTAAACATAACCCCGTAGGTAACAATACTGGGTTGGAAGCCAAGCTTGAGAGACTTATTGAGCAATTGAACAGCTTCGTCCAATCGATGAGAATGGATTAGCCCATTAATTAAGGTATTGAAAGTGACAATATCGGGTTGATGGCCCATCTTAAACAGCTTGGCGAGAACGGAAAACCCGAAATCAGGATGGCCAGAGCGGCAACAGTTGGCAAGGATGGACAGTGAATAAACATCGGAGGAGAGACCGGACAGCTCAAGTTCTCTGAGGAGAGAGATAACAGTGGCAAAAGGGGGTGGGGTTTAATCTTACACATAGCTGTAAACAGCTGATTGCAATCATTGATAGAAGGAAGAGGACTCAAAGATATCATAGAATGAAAGAGAGAAAGGGGATAGATGACTAATGTGGCAAAACCCTATCTTGCATTCCTGTCTTACAGATTTTAGGAACAATTGACGATCATTAACATCAATATCAACATCATGATTTGCAGCACAATTTGTATAATTTCGACAAGAAAATAGAGATTGAAATGGGAATTTGAGCTGAAATTGAAAATGGAAATTGGAAAGAAAGTGAGGGAGAAGAATACCAGAATGAGCAATTCCAACTACAGCAATTTTGCTCCTCAACTCTCTTTTCTCACTAATTTCGGAATTGTTTTTGCCCTTCAAATTTCATGTAAAATATAAAAACGTAATTTTTCAATTTCATTCACAAAATGGGAATGTACGAACTACTTCATAGTCCATAAGTCCATAGTATTAATAACTCGCAAGTCTTGGCCTTGTTGGGACATAAATTGAGGCAATTCCGAAGCATTGGAAATAATTTTTGTTGACAGTAAGATTTTTTGAGGAATCAAAGGGAAAGTGTGGGAGGTTCGGGAGAGAGTAGAGTGTATGACATCTATCTATCTCGGATTCTCGGTTTATTTGGTAGACAATATTAAGTGGTAGTTATAAATTTTACTCTATCCGTCCCATAATATAGTGCTCGATCAACACAAATTAAGGATAGTTTAGTCAAAATAAATCGATAAAAAAAAATATTTATTTGTTAGAAAGTACCTAATAAAACACAAGTTTTATAGGGAATGACCTATTAAATTTTTTTTGTCTAAAAAGACCTATTAAAATACTTCTGGTTGTTAATAACAACCATTTTATGAATTTCAGGCCAAAACACCAAATTTCGACGTTCGATGTTTGGGAGGAAAGTTTTGTGAGAATTGAATATGTTTGGGGGATGCCAGTTAAAATAGGAAAATTGAAAGAGTCAATTGGAGTTAAAAAAAGTCAACGTTGGAATTTGGTATTTTAACCTGAAATTCATAAAATGGTTGTTATTAACAACTGGAAGTATTTTAATAGGTCTTTTTAGACAAAAAAAAATTATTAGGTCCTTCCCTACAAAACTTGTGTTTTATTAGGTACTTTCTGACAAAAAACCCAAAAAAAAATAGGCACGATATTTTGGGACATCCAAATAGAAATGCAAAGCACTATATTATGGGACGTAGGGAGTAGTATATTTTTTGTAAGAAAATCTTACGCCCTTATTCATAGTAATAAAACTTCATTTTATAAGATGTGATTTTTCATCATATATATCCATTATCACCTAATACCGCCTTTCAATCACAGTAATTGGTATTGGTTGACATTGAAATATTAGAACAAATATATATATATATATATATATATATATATATATATATATATATATATATATATATATATATATATATATATATATATACTTTTGAGGGATAAAGTAGCATTACCATGTTTATTGACATGAGCATTCCTTTACAAAATTACACTAAAAATACAAACGATTTCCTATAGCATGGTGTTTAAAAATAAAGAAATTCCAGTTTTGGTACTCAACAAAAAATAATACCGCAATCTGGTGTGTAAAAATAAAGAAATCCTTATTTTGGTATTCAACAAAAGATAATTCCGCGGTTTGATGTTTGCATTGGTTTGGAATTTGGTTCATAATAGTTATTTCTTGAAATGTTGTCTATATAAAAAAAAAATTATCCTCTCGAGTGTTCAAAAAAAATTCCGCAATATGGTGTTGTGTATTGATGTATCGCTATACATAATACCAATTTTGTAAAAAACAATTATGATTTAATGAAACTAGATGTTGGTTTAGAAAAACAACAAAAGTGCATTATATTTTTTTCTCCAAAAGCTACTCTAAAAGATACCTCTATCACAAAATCTATCTTTTTTCAACTTTTCCGAAATTATAGTTCAACCACTACTTTTCACCATTAGTAAAGTTTTGACTTGATCCACAATCTAAAAGCTACTTCAAAAACTGTTGTCAAACAAACTTACCATATTCAAAAAACATCTTTAATGGTTTATATATTTCTAGTATGTATTAATAAGAATATAAAGAATTTTGCTTTAAATATATGCATTGAGAATTTGAGAATATAACAACATTTCGAGTTATACTTTTTATCACATTGATGAGCTTTTCATTTTAATATTTTCATATATACAACTTCGAGAGAAATAAATGAGTAGTGTATTTTCAAACAAACATAGTATTGTAAGTTTGTAACCAGTTTAGTTAATTCAAATTGAGACATGAAACTAGAGAGTTTTTCTAAATAAATTTTAACTAGATTAATTTATAAAAAGGTTCATAATTAATCTAAAGTAATAAAAAATAAACTCAATTTTTGTTATATGTTAATGGTAAAATAAGAGGCAAAAAGTGAAAATTAAAAACTTATAGAGAGCATCAATCATGCCTGTCTATATATAGATCCTAGTATCCTACATTGGAGTGTCATATTAAGTGCTCAATAATATTTTGGACACTTTTTCATACTTAAAAGTACAATTATATACTACCTCTGTTTTCTCTAGTGTTACCAAAAGCCCTTGACACATTGGCTAACACAATTTTGAGCATAAATATATTTAAATGTAGATAACTAAAAATTATAGAATATTTGACATTAAAATACTATTTAATGATATGCATCTAACAAAATGCCACATGACTATATTTTTCTTTATACATAAATAATTTGTGGAGATCAAAGTCGAATATATGAATATTGTCAGAAGTCAACATGATACAACTATGTAATTGAAATAAGTATTTACTTAATGTTGTTAAAGCATGAGGTGGGGATCGTTTTTTATGTTCAAAGGGAGAGTTTGCCATTTTTCTTGTAGTTCATTGATTTTAAGCAAAATTGGCCTCAACACCCTGTACTATAGCTTGGGTGCACCCAACACCACCAACTACGACTAGTAGCCTAAACACCACCAACTACGGGGTGGGGTGCAGTCCGTACCACTAACTACGGGGTGGGTGCAGTCTGTACCATAAAAACCCACCGTCATCGGCAACATTTTAGGCTTCCGGCCTCGGTTGGTGGGGTGCAGTCTGTACCATAAAAACCCACCGTCATCGGCAACATTTTATCGGCAACATTTTAGGCTTCCGGCCTCATTTATGGTACGGAATGCACCCCACCCCATAGTTGGTGGTGTTTAGGCTACTAGTCGTAGTTGGTGGTGTTGGGTGCACCCGAGCTATAGTTCAGGGTGTTGAGGCCAATTTTGCCTTGATTTTATTACGGGTTGGAAAAGAGAGAAAACAATATAAAAATACAAGGGGAATTTAGGGAATTAAGTTTATAACAGAGACTTTACGTTAGGGGTAAATCATGATAATTTTCAAAATCACAGGGGCACCTGGTGCATTATTGAAAACACAATCACAATGATACATTCTGCATTTTTGTAAAGCTCAATGGTACATGGTGAAAAATTCATAAGAAAAAATAAGTTGGATCGATGAACGAGTCTTTGTGAAAGTATGAAGATAATTGTTACTTTTATTGAGAAAGATGGATACTATGAAGTAGTACTTCCTACATTTGCCCCATTGTGTTTTATTCACATTTCAGATTTTTGATTTGAGTAGAGTTAAGGATCGCAGTGCGTCTAAAACCCGATCCAGACCTTTTCGGACCACCTCCAATTATAAAGGGTATTGGTCTACATTTTTCAGACGTAATTGGATCCAAGCCGGGTCTGGGTCTAGATATTCTTGGGTTGGGTCTGGGTAGACTAGACTGCCCCATATTCGATCCATGGACCCATTTGTAATTTTTTTCTTCCACAAATTAAATACATAGAATTCCAAAACACAACTTACATGCTCAAAATAAGTTTCTTTTTTCTAAACAGTTGAAATTAATGATGAATTAGATGAGAATTACCAAACGAATTTTTCTAAAAATATTCTCATTACGTACTGAAGTTTATATGATACTTATGTAAGAATATTTGATATTATGGATTATTGATAGTCTTGTGTACTAAACTTCTAAATTGAAATAGTATTTTTTCTTGAGTGGTAATTTTACAATTTTATTGTTCATTTAATGGTTAGTAATCGTAAATAAATTTAGGCAAAAAAAACGTATATCCTATAGAATGAATGGACGATAAATAAAAATAGTAAGTATCTTAAGGACCATTTTAGACCCGCGGCGGGTCTGGGTAAAGGTTTGAAATTTTAGACCTAGTGGGTTTGTGGCAAGTTTGAGGCCACTTCTAGAAATTAGAATTTGGGTTTGCGTCTTGCTAGACCCGCCCCAGACATGACCCATTGTTATTCCTAGGTAGAGTTTATGAAGGCAAAAAATGGTGAGACTAAATGGAATAAATGTGAGAGTAAAGTTGTAGTTTTCCGTGGTTATTTTTGTAGGCGACAAACTCCAAGGGACACACCAAAATGAAAATTGAGGCGAATTTTATGGAATGAAGAGAGTATGTGCTTCAGACTCTAGATGCATAGTAGGCTATGAGGTTATAAGCCAGCTACTAAACAAGGATAACTTGGAATTGAAATGAGCTTGAAAAACCAAAACGAAAATTGGTGCGATTTTAAAGGAAGGGAGAGAGTATGTGCTACGGATTCTAGTTGCATAGTAGATTATGAGTTACAAGCTAGCTACTAGACAAGGATAACTTGAAGTTGAAGTATATTTGGAATTAGCTTAGGAATAAGGTGTAAAAGTAGATAGAATTTTGTTTTGTTCTAAATAATAAGAAAAACGTAGGTAAAAATAGTGGGAAGTTGATAGAGTTGAGTTTAAGGGGTGAACTCACCCTTTATAGCAAGATTTGTTTGTAGAAAAATATTATGTGTTACGTTAGGGTGCCTCTTCACCTTATTTTTCCTGAGCTTGATTAATAAGGTCAGATTTTACCGATTTGGACACAATAATGCGGCCCAAAAATTACACCCGCCTCAGCTAGACACTTTTGAAACATACCTCGCTTTTTTTGGTCGAAAATCGGACCACTTTGTACACCCCTAAATGTGACCAAAACTCATTAAACCGAAATGAGGGGATTTCTATAATTCTATGGAATTTATCATTCTTGCAGTTCTTCATTTCCGGGTCACGTCTCCAGGGACCGCCTACCTTTCGCAGGCCACAACAAAATTACTAGTACTATGGATGCACGAGCATATTAGCTGATGAGCATTATGGTTCAGTATCAAGGAGAAGGACCAATCTCCCCTCAAATAAATAAATAAATACAAAAAAAGGATTCAAGACAAATCAACAGGGCAAGCTTTCTATTTTTATATACAATAAAAAGAACAAAGAAAGCTTTATATAATCACTGAGTCCACTAATTTACAAAATCTTACCAATTTTGGAGCAAAACCAATCAACAGGAAAAGTTAATAATCACATTTTACCAAAATGTGCCACTCTTACATTGTCTATAATTCAATGGAGTCGGTCGTTAGAGGTCACTTCTAGAGAGGGAGCATCTATAAAGAATAGCAAAACAAAAAATCTCAAAGAAGAAAGTAATCATTGAAAAAGCATATAAACAGAAAAAAGCAATAGATACGAAGTAGATGATTGCTCAGTTTGATTAAGGCACACCGGTGGTACATGGCAGTGGTTGTTGGCAATCCCAAAATGTATAGTCAAGCTTAAGCATTTCACAAAAACACAGGAGAAACCAGTAGTTCTTAGCCTACTATCCGCACGATATCCTATCGCACACCCATACAAAATAATTAAACACCCTCCCTCCCTGTTATGAAGTGTAGCTTTAAGACAATGATAACATCGCATATAACCTGAGTATATTCTAGTAAATAGATATGGAAACTGGTGTAGAAAAGAAAATGCAGCTATCCTCTATACCGAGATACATCAATATGCCTGCTAGCTCTAGAAACTAGAAAGTTGGATTTAACACCTCATACAAAAGTTTCACAATCATGTGTGGTTTGTAAGATTGAAAACATTCCACTTTTACATGCCTATAAATTTAGAAAATCCATCCATTGTACATTTCAGGAGGACAAAGTGCAGGAAACAAAAGCAAACATCAAAGAGTAGTATCTGCCTTCATAAACAGACTTCAAACAGAAAAATGATAATGATAGGCAAGGCTAACAAGATTAACTTCTGCATCTACAAAGTACTTACTCACATTTCGAAGAACTCTCGAAGCAAGGCCTTGTTTTCTTCACTAATTCTGGGATCATTGAGCAAGTCAAAGAAAAACGAAGTAGTTTGAGCGTCAGCTGCAAAACCTTTGCTGGTCATAATGCTGACAAGCTCCAACGCCTTTTTCACATCATTACCATGAAGGAATCCCCTAATAATTGTATTGTAGGTGCAGCCATCTGGAGGACATCCATCATTTTCCATTTTCTTTACTAGCTTCTCAGCATCAGCTAGTAGCCCTTTCTTACAAAATCCTTTGATCATTACTGTGTAGGTAAACACATTTAGGGGTAACCCCTTATCTACAAGAAAAGAGAAAATATTGACAGCCTCTTCTAGTCGCTCAGCTTCACACAAGCCATCTATTAGGATATTGTATGTGACAATACTGGGGAGCACACCAGTGTTCTTCATGTCATCAAACATGTGTATTGCCTCGTCAATCAATGCATTTTGACATAGACCATGAATCAAAGAATTATAAGTGACTACATCTGGTTTTAAGCCGTTAGATTCCATATCTTTCAAGAGCTCGCGTGCAAAATGTACTTGATTATCCTTGCACAGAGCATCAATTAGAGTGTTATAGGAGATAACATCAGGGGTTAGTCCTTTATGTTGCATTTCTTGGAAAAGACGCATAGCTTTGTAAACCTTCTTAGCCTTTGAATATCCATTGATTAAGCTGCTAAAAGTAACAACATTAGGTTGGCAGTCATGTTTTACCATCAAATCCATTACCTTCTCTGCCTCTTCCATCTCACCACGTAAACAATATCCATCTAGCAAAGAATGGTAAGTGATGATATTTGGAATTAGACCTTTGTCAATCATGGATGCAAATATAGCCCTAGCTTCAACAACCATCCCTTCTTTACAATACATGTCAATCAACATGTTGTAGGTCTCCACATTAGCAGCTATGTTGTTATCCAACATCTGAGTCAACATCTCTTGAGCATCTTTCCACTTCCCCACAGTGCACATACCTCGGATTAGCGTATTGTAAGTGATGACATTGGGGGAAATGTGATTGTGTTTCATCTCCTCAACAAGTTGGAGGGCTTGAGATAAAAACTGGTCTTTGCATAGACTGTCAATGATGGTATTATATATGACAGCATCAGGAAGGTAATGGCCATGAGATTCCATGGTGCGAAGCAACTTAAGAGTTGTTTCCTGATTTGCAAAGACCTTTAAACATAGCCCCGTAGGTAACAATAGTGGGGTGGAAGCCAAGCTTGAGAGTGTTATCAAGCAATTGAACAGATTCGTCCAATCGATGAGAATGAATAAGACCATTAATTAAGGTATTGAAAGTGACAATATTGGGTTGATGGCCAAACTTAAACAGCTTGGCGAGAAAGGAAAACCCGAAATCAACACGGCCGGAACGGCAGTAACAATTGGCAAGGATGGACAGGGAATAAACATCAAAGGGGAGACCGGACATCTCAAGTTCCCTGAGGAGAGAGATAACAGTGGAGAAAGGGGGGTGGGGTTTCATCTTACACATAGCTGTAAAAAGCATACAGAAATCCACAATAGAAGGAAGAGGAGTCAAAGATATCATAGAATGAAAGAGAGAAAGGGGATGATTAATCCTGCGAAACCCTAACTTACATTCATGTCTCACAGATTTTAGGAACAATTGACGGTCATCAACATCATAATGATTTATTGCAGAATTTGTATAATTTCGACAAGAAAATAAAGATAGAAATGGAAAATTGAAGTGAAATTGAGAATGGAAATGGGAAAGAAAGAAACAAGGAGAGAGAGGGAGAAGAATACCAGAAGAATGAACAAGTATTCTTGGCGGAGAAGAAGAAAACCAGAATGAAGCTCCAACAACAGCAGTTTTTTTGTTCCTCATCATCATCTTCATCTCTCTTAGTCTTCACTCGTCTCACTCACTAGGAAGTAGGAATCGATCTCTCTCTTTAAAACTTTATGGTAAGAGAAAGAGAACATCTAAAAATTACTCGGCCTCAAGACTCTAAAGTTAGAGCTGATCAACTCCAGCCCGGCCCGGTTTTTGGGCCGGCTTGGGCAGTTTTTTTTGTTTTTTTTTGTGAGCGGGCTTTGGACAAGCCAAAAAAGAGGGTTTAGTCTAATTTTTTGACCCGGCCTGTGGCCCGAAAAAGCCCGCTCGACCCGGCCTGAAATAACGGGCTTTGGGCACAATTTCTTGGCCCGGTCAATGGGCAATTTTTTCTGGCTCGGCCCGGCCCAGCCCGGCCCATGATCACATCTACTCTAAGGCTTAATCCTCAAAAGTCAAGACAATTGCTTCTAGTCTTTCTTCTTTCTCTATTTTGGTGTTGGTACAATTTTTAGAATCACATGGGTACATAATAAATTATCATAAAATGAATAATTTTATTGTAAAGATATAAATTTATCAGTTTTCAAAGGTGATTGCTTTCGCATTCCTAAACAAGAAATGGTACCACATACAATAATAAAAAAATTGATTACATGACTTCAAGCTGATATTCTAAAATCTCAACCACTAAACAAAGTGATATTTGTTGTTTTCATTTTAAAGTAAAATATTAATAGATGCAAAATATAATTACCCGATTCATAGTCTGGGACTAAAAACTAGTTTTTTGACTTTAAATGTTACCTTTCTAGGTTAAAAATAATCTGGTCTTGCAATAAATTTATTGTGTACTAGTTGCACGCAAGATGTGATCACCCACAAATTTGCCAAGATTTATACTCCCTCCGTTTCATTTTAATTTTCTCACTTCACTTTGGGGGAGAACCAAGGAGAAAGTGTAAAAGTATGAGAGAGAAACTGAAAAGGTGGAGAGAGAAATTGAAAAGTAAGAGAGAGAAATTAAAAAGTGGGTTAAAATATTAAAAAGTAGATGACATGGGTGGGAAAAGAGGAGAAAGTAGATGTGACATATTACCAAAAATAGAAAAAGCAACAGTGTGTAGAATAAAAAGAAACAGACCAAAAAGGAAAGTGTGTAGATTAAAAAGAAACGGAGGGAGTATTATACTTTTACGATAGTTAGATTTTGAATGAAGAGGCTACCTCTATTTTTTTTAGTTGCAACAATTAGACATTTTCTACTCACACTTTATGTCAAATCGTTGCAACTAAAAAAAACAGAGGAAGTATATTATAGAACAGGTGATTTATTAGTGATTAGAAAGTGTGTTTGATCTGTATGAAATTTTTTTTCACAAAAATGATGTTCCAAAATTCCGTTGTTTAATTTGTCAAGTTAGGGAGGAAAGTACCGTATCATAAATGAAAAAAAATACATCCTCCGTTCTGTTTTAAATGAAACGTTTGCTTTTTCACGCAACCCAACGCGCTTCTTTAATCGTTAATATCTTTAGTTGTACACTCGTAGAAAATATAAAAAGTTATAATTTGATAGCATGCATCGAGACGAATCTAACAAGATCCCACTTGACTATGTTTTTCTTTATATAATGGCGATAAATTGGAGTCAAAATTGATTAATGAATAGTGTCATTTCACCCAACGTTCCATTTAAAACAAAACGGAGGAAGTATTCCTTTGGAGTTTGGACACTTAATCCTCCCTATTCTACACTTTTCTCTTTCTCATCTCTCATACATCCTATGCCCTTCATTTTCATTTTTCATTTTTCATTTTTCATTTTTCATTTTTCATATACTCCAACTTTTCTGGTGAGGAACCAAACAAATAAAACTAATTTCACTCCATTTTGGAGAGTTTTCTACCCAAACTATAAGTCATCCTCTTCTCTTTTAGATAGTCTTCTACTTAATTATTGGGTTATTTTTCTCTTCTTTAGTGATAGGTTGGAGTATGAGTTATTCTTTCTCTCTTTGTGCAAAAGTTTAGAGTTCGACATTCACTATTCACAATTTCTTTAGAAAGATGTGGTTCATTAATTATTTATATACAATATTCCAATCGGTAATGGATTATCGTCTACCGTCTATATGGTCAAATAAAACAAATTTCTTCGAATTTTTTCCTTGAATAATGCTAAAATGAGTATTAATTCCTGAAATGTGCCCAAGTTCAAATTAATTCCATGGATACCGTCCACGTAGGACGGCACGCCAGAAATTTGTTTTTTTCAAAGCAAACCGCTACTCAGAGTAGCGGTTAACTTTAAGTTATGTGAAAACAGTATATGGGGTAAAACCGCTACTTG
The DNA here is from genome assembly GCA_947648045.1 of Beta corolliflora. NCBI lineage: Eukaryota > Viridiplantae > Streptophyta > Magnoliopsida > Caryophyllales > Amaranthaceae > Beta > Beta corolliflora. The sequence goes on from CANSZD010001251.1 coordinate 259,796, forward strand.
AAGTAGCGGTTTACTAGGCAAAACCGCTACTTCAAGTAGCGGTTTACTATGCAACCAAAAAAAAAAAAAAAAAAGAAAAAAAAAATTTGTTTTTTTTTTTGTTTCATAGTAAACCGCTACTTCAAGTAGCGGTTTATATGCATCCCTTTTATAACTTGTCTCAGGGACATCATATAACCGCTATTTGAAGTAGCGGTCAACTTTACATTATTGGTATTAACCGCTACTCCAAGTAGCGGTTTATATGCATGCCTTTTATAACTTGTCTTAGGAACATCATATAACCGCTATTTGAAGTAGCGGTCAACTTATTAACCGCTACTTGGAGTAGCGGTTTTGTTAAAAAAACAAAATTCTCGCGTGCCGTCCTACGTGGACGGTACCCAGGGAATTAATTAAAATTTCGGCACATTTCAGGAATTAATACCCATTTTAGCATTATTGAAGGAAAAAATTCAATTTCTTCTAACACAGTGTCAGAGTAATAGTTACTTTAATAGAAGGTTGTATAATTCAGCTACCAAATGGAAAGTATGCTTTATAATCAAATATGACTCATTGTTATCGTAATTACAACCAAGAGGAATATATATAATTTGATCATCTAATTTGATCAAATTAGATGGTGTTTGGACCTTCTATAATAATTATAACTAGTTTTTAGGCCTGGGCTATGCCCCAGGTACTTATATATTTCATTTATTAGTATTTTACATTGAAATTATAACACCAAATATTATTTGGTTTTGTGGTTAAGATATTAGTGTACAAACTTGAGGCCATGGGATCAAATCTTATACCATGCATAATCTAATTTTTTTTATTGTACATGGAGTACATGAAGTCAAAACTCTAAGGGATAGTGCCACGTGACACAGTTCCTTGTTGAGGAACACCTTTTAATATATTAGTATAGATAGGTGTCGTATGGATGATTTAAGTTAATAAAATTATTTCGTAAAAAAAATGCATTAAACCTATCTAAAAATTGTGGACAAAATACAAGCTTTTGTGTAGCTGTGGAATTATTTTCCCTAAAGGTATGTTCACGGTTGTTTTTTGTTTTTCAAAAATTAAAAACAAATCTATGGAAACGAACTACAAAAGTAACTCAATTTAGCAACTGTTAGGATTTGTTGTCATTCATAAGAAATTTGTTGCCAACTCGAGTTAGCAACAAATTGAAAACAAAAAATAGTTGTTGCTAAAAGGCTTGTTGCCATATGATTTTAGATACACAATTCAAAATAATTTTGTTGCCATATCACATCCATTAAAATATTGTTGTCATGCTGGTTTCTATGTTTGACACATTTTGTTGCCAACTCTAGCAACGAGTTATGAATGATTGTTGCTACATATTGCAACAAATTATTAATATTTTGTTGCCATAGCAACGAATTGTTAACATTGGTTGCTACAAATAGAAACAAATTATGAATCATTTTTTATTGTTACAGACTTACACTTTGACTAATGCACTATTTATATAATATAGGTTAACCTTATGTTCGTTTGTTAATTGTTTGATAATATGAGAAATACGTACGGGCATACCAATAAAGATGAGGTGAGTCAGTCCATTTGCAAGTCTGAATGATGTTCCATACTAATAGCACTGATAATAGTATGTGAAACTTCTTTAGCTTATAAGGTGGTATTGGCTCATCTTTCTTCGATATGAATCACAATTCAAGAAAAAAATTTGATGTTATTTAAGCAACAAACAATAAAATATATTGTTTCCATCCGCAACAAATCAAATATCTATTTTTATATTTGTTTCTTGATGGCAAAAAATTGAAAATATAATGTAATCTATGAACAAATAATAAAATTAGTTATTTCTATTGAAATATATGTTGTCGTAGTTTATTGCTAAATGGCTACAAAATGGAAATATGATGACATCTAGTAACAAATAGTAAAATTAATTGTTCCTAATGTCAACAAAATCAAATATTGGTTGTCGTAATTTGTTGTTAAATGGCAACAAATCGAAAATATGATGCCACCTAGCAACAAATAGTAAAAGTACTTATTTCTAATGACAACAAATCAATTATTTGTTATTGTAGTTTGTTGTTAAATAATGGCAACAAATTGAAAATATGTTGTCATCTAGGAACAAATTGTAACACCTCCAAATTACTCACTTTAAAATAAATAAAAGATAAATAATATTTGAGTAATTTAGGAGTATTACCGCCACGTGACTATCACGCTTTCGACAACTAACTACTAACTGACCAAAAACTTGCAACGGAAGACTTTAACCAAAAATAATATTTCTTTATTATAACAAAATAAATATTGTCTCAAAACTCAAAATAAATAAAACATCCTAAACTAGGTGAAGATCCCCTTCTTATTATGCTCCCATGCACATCCAAAGTTCATCAGTAAAACTGCTTACCAAAAGGTAAACAAGGCAAAGTCAAATAGGACAAAAGAAATACGTGTCAATAAAACTGAGTATGAAATGCACTAGATAAGTAACACATTTGCTAGTTCACAACATTTCACATTTTGAAAACTCCATCACTAATAATTCAAGAATAACTTTTTAAGAATAAACTCTTTCCAAACATTTTAACTAGTTAATAATTTAAGAATAACCTTTAAGAACAAACTCTTTCCAAATAACTTGGAATAAAAATAATCCTGAAAACAATTCTTCTTCTTATCTCCCCTTCCTTTTCCTAAGTGTGCACACCCCCAAGCTAGTCATCCTATCACGGATATATATCAAGGGGTAACCATAATTGCCAACAAGTGGACTTAAAAGCATGAACCCTTCTTGAAATTAATCAAGCGGTAACCATAATAGTAATATGACTTGTAAGTCATGAATAAATCTTCTTTTCTCATAAACAACTTTTTGAACATTAAAAGTTCATAAAAATCAATCAAACCATTCCTTGTAATAATAATTTAAATTTTCAAAAAGGATAACAAAACTTTCATATAAAATGATTGATAAAATCATTCTTTCTTTTCATTTCCAAAAGTAAACAATAAAATGTTGTAACCATTTTAAACTAAATTTTTCAATCCATTCAACCATCAATTCAATAAACAACTTTAACACATAAAACCACATTTCAAAAGATCTAGCTATATAACGTACCTTGATCTTGCACAAAGAGTATTTAGTCTTATCTTTGGAGCGATCTCCTAACCAACCAATAATATAAAAATCTAATAAGTAACTTATCACATGAACTTAATCATGAATTAAACATGAATATCCTATCATGAGCATAATATTTTTGAGTAAGAAACATGAAAATCTTTTTCTTAAACCAAAGAAAATTAGAACTTGAATAAGAAATATAAAACTAGAATAGATTAAGAAGAGAAGGAAGAATCTTGAAGTAAGAGAGTTTGGATTCTTCAAAGTTTTTGTGTGGAAAAGATGGTTTAAGGTATGGGGTATTTATAGGAGTAGGATAGGTAGTACTTAATTTCCAAAATTAAATAGTTTGTAACTTTCACCATAAATTAAGAGATTAAACCAAGATTTGTAACCTCCATCATTAATTTGGAAATTTAAGGAAATCAAAACCCCCCACCTTTAACATAAGGTGGCCGACCAAAATGGCTCTAATTTTTTTTTTTTAGAAAACTTATTTAATGAAAAATTAACTAGGATTTAAATCCCAAAAGTTTGACAAATCAAGTTTGGCGCTATATTCCCGCCAAAATAACTTAAAATCAGTGAAATTACTAAAATACCCATTGCATAAAATATTTTTTTTAGACAATAAATATTTAATTACTTAAATAAATACTCGAAAATATGAGGTATTACACAAATAGTAAAACAACTAGTTTGCAATAGCAACAAATCAAAAATATGTTGCTTTTATTTGTTGGAAAATCATAGTAAAAAATGTCATTTTATAATAAGCAATAGTAAAATAATCTATGTTGCTATCTATCAATAATTCAAAAATTCGTTGCCAGAATTTGTTTCTATAATGTTCTAATCTTTGCATTGGTAGTTTCCAATTTTCCGTTGTCAGTTTAAAAAAATTGATATGTTTAGTATAAGTATGACTAATTTTAAGTTTATTATACCTCTTATACCATATGACTTTTAAATTCATAAGTATACTTTCTTTTGTTTTGTTCTCTTCATCTGCGAAACTTTTTCTCCCCTCTTCGGTGGGTTGTTTTCTCATCTTTGTATGAGGTTTTTTGTTTTCATGGTGTCAATAATCCGGAAGATGATGCGGATCTATGAGGGTTTAGGCTTTTACAACAATTTGTCATTGGGAACAATTATATCACATAATCTGATTTTGAAGGTCTCTACTTGGAAAGATGCAAATACATCGAAATACACTACTCGCGTCAAGTTTGAAGCGGTCGCGTTGGAGCTAGGCTCGAGAATGCTTAAAAGTTAAAATTAATTGGTTCCATTGTGAAAATTGTTATGATTTGCAAAATCTGTATTTTTTAGATCTTAATAGTATTTGGGCCCGGGCGTTGCCCCGGGTATTAATGTTTTCCGAACTTGATATGCATTTTTTTTTCCATTCGCATGAAAATATATTAAAGAAAACTCAACATTTAAAAGGTACAAATATAATACTATGAACATTTAAAGCATGATTAAAAGTTGGTTGAGATGGTAATTGTGCTATGTATAATAGCAAAGAGGTCATGTCTTCAAATCTTGTTGCAAGCCAATTTTACTTTTGTTAATTGACATGACATATGTACACATTGGACAATTCTAGTAGAGTAACAGAGGTGCCACGCGGCGTCAGACGTGTATACGTTGTCATGCACGCCTTTTAATATATTAGTATAGATTATCATTGTATGTGCCGTATGACTTATTATTAATGATAAATTTGTTTCCCCTAAAAAAAACTGACAGTTTTGCTAAACAGGTTCTAAGTTCCCCATTTTATACCCTTTTTTGATTAAAATAAAATTATCAAAAGTGGGCAAAGCCCATGAGCACTTATCTGAGTTATTACTAACCCAACTTTTTCTTCCACTGTAAAATCGAAACTTATCCAAGATTTGGATTGATCCAAGCACTGACCCGCGGACGGCAGATATCTGGATCAGATCCATTGAACTCTATTGTGGTTTATCTTAAGATACTTGTATTATTACAAGCTGATCTATGGGCCTCTTAAATCATTAATAACTACAGATGTCAATTCTACAATTTCCCACTTCTTATGCAAAAGATGAATAAATTTTCTCCTTCAACCATTTGTCCAGGCACCATATATTCTCCTAGATTATTATATTCTCTTCGATCAATTTATAAAAGTATGGAAAATTTGTCTGAAACCACCTTTTATAATCACTATTTTGTGAGAAACCACCTTTTAAAAAAAATTGGTTAATTAGCCACCTTTTTGGTTCTTTTTTTTTGTTGGAAGCCACCACTTGCCAGAATCCGGTGGTTGACCTCGTTTTTCCGGCGTTGACCATCAGATTTTCGCCATTTTTTTTTCTAGATTTTCGCCATTTCTTCCACCTTCATGCTTCTCCCTTCTTTTGCTAGCATCTTCCTCCCTCGATTTTTTTTTTTGAAATTTCAAAGCAAGGGGGTTGGCCGACGGGTTGTGAGGGGGAGGGGGTTCTTGGGGGATGCGAGGGGGAGGGGGTTGCGGGGGATGCGAGGGGGAGGGTGGGTTGCTTGGGGATGCGAGGGGGAGGGGGAGAATGATAAAGGGGAAGAATGGCGAAAATCCGTTGGTCAACGCCGGAAAATCGTGGTCAACCACCGGATTCAGGCAAAGGGTGGCTTCCAACAAAAAAAAAGAACCAAAAAGGTGGCTAATTAACCAAATTTTTTAAAAGGTGGTTTCTCACAAAAAAGTTGTTATAAAAGGTGGTTTCGACAAATTTTTGCTAAAAGTATTAATCTTTTTAGTAACTATATGAAAAATCACGTTTTTAAATATGACTTGGTTCATGATAAAATAAATTGAGAAGTTTCAGCTTCTTGCACTTTTTTTAAGGGTATATAAGTATAATTTTGTCCAAATTACTATGAACCTGAACTTATATTATTATTCATCCAGCTTTATATCATATCCCTACATGTAAAAAAAGAAATAGAAATTTAAAAGTACTTTTATATTCCCTCCGTTCCTTATTGATGGTCGTACCTACTTTGCAATCTTGACACTATTAAGAATTACATAGAATCTTCTCGAGTTTTCCCAATACATAAGAAAAAACATAGGCATTTGAGATATTATTTGATTCTTCTCAATAAGTACTTTGATAATATCAAAATTTATGACTTATTTACTAATACGTAATTACTATATCAATAGACAAATATGTTCATTGGCAAATGTGCAAGTCAAACTAGGAACATCAATAAGGAATAGAGAAAGTACATGCTTTGATTTTCTAATTCTGTGACGTGTTTTTTCATTGATTTAGGCCCCGTTCTTTTGGACAGGGAGAATCTGAACTGAAACGAAATGAACTAATCGAACCGGGCGAAATAAAGCTGAACTAAACTAAATTGAATTGAATTGAACTAAAATGAAATTTGAATTATATTTAATTTTCTAAAATAATAATAAAATCAATAATAATTAACATAATATTATCAATACTAATTATTATTATTATTATTATTATTATTATTATTATTATTATTATTATTATTATTGTAATTATTTTTATTAAATTGTTGTTGGTGGTAGTGTAGATAATAATAAAAATAATTACAATAATAATACTAATAATAATAATAATAGTAATAATATACCAATAATAATAACAAACATAGTAATAATAATAATATTAATAATAATACGAAAATATTATAATATTAATAATAATAACAATAATAATAGTAATATTAAAAATAAAAATAATAATTAAATCATTGAGCTAAAGTTGAAATGAACTAAATTGATTCCTTAAGTTTTAAAAACACAAAAGAAAAAAGTAAACCACATTTGTTAATAATTTGGGATTGATTATGTATAATGATATAGAAAATGTAATGATTTCAACTTAACCTTATATACAATTACATGTAATCTACGTAATAAATAGTTTTTTTGTTCATACGTTTAATACTTTAACTAGTATTTTGGCCAGGGTGATGCCCCGAGTCGGTTATAATTATCAAATATATTATTATTTATAAATCTCATGCGTGATTTTATTAGTTTTTCTTAATATTCTATCTAGTGCAAAATCGAAAAATAGACGTCATGACATGATAAATTGTTTTTAAAAAAACTTCTAAGGAATTGGGGATAAAAATAACAATTTCAATGGAATTAGGGTAAAAGAATATTATTACTTAATAAAAGGGTTAGAGATCAAAATGCTTGTCTATGTCTCTATGATTACATATAATTGTGAGACTTTATTATATTTTACTTTGAAACATTAAGCATTAAAATTGTAGTGGGTTAGTGGTTAAACTCTCACATTTTATTTCAGAGGTCATGTGTTCGAATCCTAGTAGCTACATATTGTTAATATTTTTAAATGAGATTATAAACATGTGTATATATATATATATATATATATATATATATATATATATATATATATATATATATATATATATATATATATATATATATATATATATATATATATATATATATATATATATATATATATATATATATATATATATAGCGTTGGGTTCTAACTAGAACCCTCTTATCGTGAGAACCATTTAAAATATGCAAAAATTTCATAAAATGAGCAAAAAAAAGTAAAAAATGAGCAAAAGCATAAAACGAGTACAAAACATTAAATGAGCAAAAACGTGAAATGAGCAAAAATGTAAAATGGGCATAAAAAATTAAATGAGAAAAACGTAAAATGAAATGAGCATAAAAACGTTAAATGAGCAAAAACGTGAAAAACAAGCAAAACATAAAATAAACAAAAACATTGTGAAATTATCAAAATCTTTGTAAAATAAACAAAAATTAGTGATTCTCACCATAAGAATGATTCTCATATATATATATATATATATATATATATATATATATATAGAGAGAGAGAGAGAGAGAGAGTCGGGATTCGGTGAGAATGAAGAGTTATGTGAGAATAAAAAATATATGAGAATAAACCACATCCGTTGGATAAAAAAAAACTAAAGTTGGGATTTTCCCAAGCCCCGAAGCACTAATAACAAAACCCGGGTCTTTTAGCGGCAACCATTCAATTGAAGCGTGAACAATATTTTTCATTGAGGAAAAAATCGAAAATTCATACCTCTCATCATCTACGATTGATTACAAACGAAAATCGAACTTTTACGTCCCGATCCAAATTCATCCATCAAGTAATCATCATCAGTGTACGAATTATAAACCTAATTTATGGAATTCGAATTTTTTAAAATTGATGTACTTGCGTTCTATTCTTAATTCATGGATTTCCTAATTATAAGCTATGTTTGTCACATCTTTTAATAAAAAATTAGGTCTTTTAGATACTATTCTTGATGGTGATGGAATGTTAGTGGAATTTATGTTCATATTCATCTTTTTTCTCTCTCTATTTTGAGTAATTTGCTTAATTTTAGGTTTGATTTTGTATCTTTTGTTTCGATGAATTGAATGTGTGGATTGTGTTTTTGGAGGATTAATTTATTATTTAGGTTATAGATGCAAATTTTATGAATTTGCTTGATTGTGAGATTAGTTTCGAAATTGATAAAATTTGCACAATAGGGGAATTATAAGAGAGGGAGATTACGAAGTGCTAGTATGGTTACAAGTGATACCGACAAGAAACTTTTTGTATGCATTGTCTAGTGTGTGCTATTAGCTAATGTGGTTTCCAATTTGCCATAGATTGTTAGCCGATTAGATTAAATGATTAATTAATCTGAATGTAGAGATTCTTAATATGGTCCAAACTTGTTTAGACCAAGGCACCATAGTCCATTATATTCAACATTTCAATATATTTTCATGACAGTAAGAATTAGAATTGTATCATTTCTTGCCAGTTAATGAACTGCTTTATCTTTTCCCTTGTCTCACAAACCTAGCTTCCTCTAATACCGGGTACAATTCTGTATAGGCTGATACTGCTGCTACTATTAGTTGCATAAACATCAAACTCGGGTACCAAATTACCAATGCTGCGTTAAACTCTAAACACCATTATAGTAGTTCTTTACAGCACATTTTATTCATCATACAGAAAATAAACATTGGAGGTTACTTTTTTCTTTTTCTATACTGCTATTGCCTTTTTAATTGATGTCTATCTACTTTGTTGAATATACATAAGATCTTTACCACACATACATCACTGATAGACTATATGTACATTGCCACTCTTCTATGAGTACATCAGTGCCACATAATTTTTTGATACTATCCATACTCTAGTTCAAGAAAATGCTCAAGACTACGCAAATAAAAACATGAAGCTATAGAATGAGAGCGTACATGTGCCAGACCTAGCCTACCTTAAAAATTAACATCAATTCATCTTCTTCACGTACAATTACTCATTATGTTTGAATATGAGTAATTGGACCTCTTTCAAATTGAACTTTCCATCAGGTGATCATGGTATTCATGGGTTAGATGGCCTGAATGGTCTGGCTTGTCTAGTAGTTAGCACGGGCCAGTTACAGAGAAGTAAATTTGTACAAGGTGACCCAAGCTTGCCTTTGAACCACCCTTCGGTCTTATAGATGCTAATTATGACCTGAATTGAGACTAAACAATCAGTTATCTGTCATAGTTTATTATTGTTAAGAAAAGAATAGAGTTATCATGCCTTACCATAACTCTCTTTTTGTCAGCCAACGTACTTGAACGTAAACAGTAGGCTTAGACATCAGTGAAAGCAATTCCTTGATGCTGTTGGTGTTTTCCGTTCTTTCTTTTGATTGGTTTTTGGTGCTACCTTCTTCCAGTAATTCCTGCACCTCAATAATCTTTATAAATATCACTTCTTATTTTATTATATGTCGTATGTGGCACCTCAAGAAAGATGTCGGTTAGTAAGATTGATAAACTCATGTCGCTGTGTAAGAGAGAGCAAAAATAAAATGATGCAGTGGTTTCTTAATGAGAGCCTTGAGCATTTAGGTACTAAGAATCCTCTCATTATCGACTAATAGAGTGGAGGAACCAAGAGGAAGTTGAAAATAGATTATTATCCTAAACAGGAGAAATTAAGGTTTCGTTAGACATCCACAATATACTATTGATAAAAAAATACCTTATGCACAATAGAAGAACTTGAAGTAATTGGTGTTGTTATCCTTGTACATTTCTTTTGAAGTGGCCTCATCTGTACTCTCCATCTTTTTTAGTGGGAAAACTGGATTTCTTACGCCAGGGGGTTGTTTAGAAGACCTTTTTTTACCCCTTGCATTTTGATCTCTGTGAAAGTGTTGGCTCTTTTATGTGGAGTCCTATATATGGTGCAAGACTTTTCAATAAAAACCCTTTGCTTTTCCATTTCTCATCTTTTGTTGGCTCAACAACAGAACGATGACTTCAATATTGTCAACCGGGGATGAGAAAAAAAAGTTCCATATTTTCCTTTTCGGTCATTGAACCGGTAAAGATTATATGTCAAGATGCACTACTTGGCTAGTCTAAGTTGTCTAATGTTCCCTCTTGGTAAAGGTTTTATTTTATGTCGTATGTGGCTTCTTGCAATTTAGTTTGTCCTTTTAAATAGTCTTCGGCTCTTAGGAAGGCAAACACTTCCCCCGATCACTACTTGCGGCATTACGGATCGTAGCCATGCTCGCTGTTCTAGTAGGATATGCCATCATGGAGTGCTCTAAGCTATTTCTCCTTTGGCACCGTAGTGTTTGCGACCGAATTTTTGGATGGTGATCCCGGGTTCATGTTCAATCAAGAAATGCTGTAAATAGAACCAGTTATAAACATCTCCAAGGATATAAAGCATATTCTAAACTGTTATATATTTTCCTTGATAATTTTTTTTACTGCTAATTGAACATAAAATTTTGACCCTAAATAGAGTACATTCTACTTATGCGGTGTCATGCCACTGTAGCTAACTCACAAGGGAGGCTTTTTTTTCCTCATATGCCATATCATATGCCCCTCGAACCGAGAGAAATGAGTATGTAACAACATACTCATATTAGAAAAGGAAAAAGAAGGATTAAGAGATCAAGATTGACACTTGGTCCCAATTTCCAAAGGAAATCATATAAATGTCTTGCTATCTTACACAAGTAGGACAAACTACACCCGGATAAATGAGTATGTAGCAAGCACTAGTCATTACATTCATTTCTGTAATTAAGAGACCGAGTCATAACATTTCCGTAATTTCATCGCTGGTAGCTTAAAAGTACATCACTAGTGGCTTAAAAGTACAGTTTTTGTTGCGTTTCTTGACTATTGCGTTTATTGACTCTGCAGCTCGCTTCTCCCCTAATGACAAATATTTAAGGTAGAGGTTTCTGTTGAAGAAGTGCTTCGGATTCCTGCCCACCCAACAGCTACCCCAGAAGTACAGGAATGGAAAACTTGTCGCGTATATGCCAAACTCTCTAGTGTTAGAGAACATTAGAAAGTGATACTATATACATGGAATTTGCTCTAGCTTATTTCTCATTTGTGATGTTATCGGGGGAGTGCTTAAGCGAGATCAAAGTTTGGATCGTGAATTAAGTTGACATGTAGTATAGAAGTATAGATATTTTAGTATACTGCAGATCAAAGCTTAGGCACTTTGGTTTCAGAATAAAAGGCAAAACTATACTGCATCTACATGTCATCAAGTTGATTGTTGTATTTTAGATTGTGAATTGATTTATGTTACTATGGAAATACTATAAGTTAAGTAGCATAATGTTAGTTATTTTTATTTTATTGGGGTTGAAATTATGTGGTTGAATGTGATATAGATGTAGGTAGAAAAAAAGAAAAAAAAGGCATCACGGTTGCAGGCTGTGAATAGGAAGCTGACTGCAATGAGTAAGCTTCTCATGGTGAAGAATGATAGGTTGCAGAAATAGGTTTCTCATCTGGTGTATGAAAATGGGTATCTTCGCCAGCAAACACATAAAGTGGGCTGAATAAATTAATAAATAGGTTAACTTTTGGCTAATTTTTGCTCTTAATGAGTATAATATAGTGTTGCATTTAAGTGGGTTTCTCTTAATTTTTGCTCTTAAACTAGAAAAGATGTTCTTGCCTAGCTAGAAATTTTGACACGTTCAAGCATGTCCCATATGAATCATACGCTCTTCTTGAAAATTTAACACAAATCATTCAATAATAAGTCACCTTTACTCGCCAGACAAGAAGAAAAAAAGTAGTAGTGGTGGTAGGAATTCTTCTACTTCATACGTAACAAAATAAACGCCACAAATGAATATTTTATACCTCACAAATAATACCTATTTGTTGCATTTATTATGTTACGGAGGAAGTATGATAAAAGAAAGTTCTACCCACAATCAACAAGCAAAGGCACCCATTCATATTCCAATAAGTTTCCAACTCCAAATTTATTCAAAACAACTTTTTGAGTTGGGTTTTTTTTGGTGTGGTTATAGTCTGGGATTGCTAGTAAAGACACGAGTTGAGAATCAGAATATGTCTTACATCAACCAAACCATATGATGACACTTCATGCACAACTAAAATTCTCAAAAAGGCTTATACACATGAAATTCTCAATATATCATATAATCTACCGCTTCTAAACTTGTAAAAGTCTACATCTCTTTCTTTCCTTACAAAATATATATGGCAAATTTCTCTGAAATACAATTCTTCCAAGTCGCTTGCTCATTTCATCGCCTTAGCATTCTTCAACATAACTTGTTTGACCACGTTGGAGTCATCCTTCAAGATCTCACAACAATACTTGGCTCTCAAAGTTTTCAGTAAATGTGCCTGGAAATAAGCATATATTCATTAGTTTTACAATCAAATATAACTAGAAAAAAAAACCTAAAAGAAAATTTCTTACATTGTTTCTTAAGCTATTATCCCATGAAGAAGTTCCTTGCGCCATATACATTTCCAAGTACCTCATCGCATACACACCACTATCAACATCATCATGCTCATTTGATCTCCATTGTATTTTAATTAGCTTTAGATCGAAATTCAATACCTTTGTGGCTCTTGGATCACCACTTGACTCGAAAAGTTTGGAAAATGCCCTAGCCTACAAACACATATTACTAATGCTATTATAAACTATTTTCATAAAAAGAACAAAGTAGTTGAGATGAATATCAATAAAGTACCAATATTGTCGCGTAGCCACCATAATTTTCATTTGATATTCCAGTGAGTATCCTTTGGTCAATAATATCAATCTTGGAATGCTTGAAGTTGAAACATAAAACTACATAACAACCACCACGAAGAATAGGACAGAAGACCTGCGATAAGACAATATGTGATTTTAGGCACTCAACACCTAAATTACTTAACAAGATAAACATTCACAAAAAAAAAGATATTATCTCTTTTACTTGGCAATATTGATGTTGCACAGTAGTCTTAGAGTTGAACATGATTCAATGTAATAACAAATAGCAATTTTTTTATATTATATGGTTGATGTCGTATTGTCAAACCACTTGATTCCTCTTATACTGCTCAAGCTGATATGAGCGGGAGGGAAAGTTCATTCTTATATTTGCAGTTAATGTCTATATTTTATCTTGTTGATAATATCTAGAATTTTGCACTAACTAACAAATCAAGCAATTGTCATACGTAATTTTGCACTAACTAGTCATAGCTTAAATGTACATCACTAGAGACTTAAAAGTACATCACCGATGGCTTAAAAGTACATCACCTATTAGAAATTTTATCCTACTGTTGCACTCTATTTTACATCAATAAATTTTCCACATTCAAATCAAACCTACAAAAAGTCAAAAAAAGAAGGGCCATGCAGAGGAAAAGCAGAAATTAGACGGCAAACTAAACAAAAACATCCCTACCAGTTGGCTTCGACTACAAAATGTTAGAAGTTGAGTAATTGCATAAAATATTAAAAAACAAAATACAATTAATTGTTCCAGGTTGAGTTCCATAGACTTCCAAAACAAGCATAGATTACTGGTGACTTAAAAGGACAATTAATTGGGATTCACTTGAACTTGTTGTTTTTCTCTCCTAAGTTTGCACAATTTGATCGCCCAAAACCGGGTTTGCCTGATAGGATTGAGCTCACAAGAACTCAGTTGCCTAATGGAGTACACCAAGCGGGTAAAACATTGAGTGGAAATGAGAGAAGCAGATAGAAACGCGTTTGGGGTGGTAGTGAATTCTTTCAATGAGCTCGAATCAGAGTACTTAAAGAGGTATAATGAGGCAAAAGGGAAGGATACAGTATGGTGTGTTGACCTTGTTTCACTCTGCAATCAGTATGGTGTGTTAACACTTCTTAGCCAGTGCATGAAATGGCTTGATTTACATGAGCCTAAATCAGTAATCTATGCTTGTCTTGGAAGTCTATGTAACGTTGTTCCATCACTATTGTATCATGTAACGTTACTTCTCATGTATTTTGTTTTTTTACTATGAAAGATGTAAGTGTACATCACTAGTGACTTAAAAGTACATCGGTGATAGCTTAAAAAGTACATCACCTATTAGAAATGTTTAGTTTTAAAATCATAAACACGTGGAGTCACTTTTAAAGGAAATTATAAACAGGAAAAGCAATAAAAATTAAGAAGGCACATCAAATTACGCTACAAGGTAACTAATTACTTACAAGATCGACATCAGACATATCTTTATACTCGGAGCAGTTGAGCATGTTCAATACTCTCTTATGGAACTCAAGCTCACATCGGAGCACCGGTTTTTTCCGTCCAAGAAGTTCTTGAGTCAAGTTAACCTGTAGATTAAAATTATTAAATCATTATCTTAACTTGAATAAATTTAGATGTTAATTGATTAGAATCTTACACAAGCGGTAGGAGGAATAAAGAATCTCTTTGGAGACCCCCAACCCACGTCCTGATTTCTTCCGATTTAAAAGCAATGTCCATATATCAATAATAGCAGTGTCCACATACTCTTCCAAAAGTGATGAGAAAAGATGGCGTTGACCTTGGAATCCTTTATAATGATACAATACTTCACTGAAGACACAAGATTCCGAAAAAGAAAGAATAACAAGGAAATTAAAATTTCTAATGTATAGATCAAACAATAAAATAGATAAAAGTAACATAATCATCTTACTTCCTATCTCCGAATGTCATAACATATTTGCATATTTGCTTCTCAATTGTAGTCATCTTCTTAAACACGTCGACGTAGCGTTCATAATACGGAAACCTAAATTGCAAAGGCAAGCTCTTTGGCTTCCTTAGAGGACGTTGTCTCTTATTCTCAATTTCTTCCTCTACATCCGTGTCAAAATGCACAACTTTGCTCTTCCCTTTTTTGTTGTTTAGCCGATTTTTTCCAAAAGTGATACTCTATGTGCACAAGATCAGGTAACTAAACCAAGATGGTAAGATAGCACCAAATATGAAAGAGTTAGAAGATTCATTAATCTCATAACCCCTCTTATGTAGCTCTAAGTCTCAAAGCCCCAATCTTGCACACATTCTGAAATGTGTTTCAAGCAGGGGCAGCTGGGCAGCTTGGTGCCATAAGCGTTGAAGCAGTAACATTACAAAGAAAAAGATTAATGCACTCCTAAAGCTTTTCTAAAGTCAAGTAAAATGCTGGAGACAATATTTGAATTAATGGCAAATTGATTGCTAATGGCAGCCCACCGAGCCATTATCAAAACTTTTCTCGAATTTCGGAGACTGTTAACATCGGCGGTCCGATGCGGTGATTCGATATAGCAAAAGGTGATGAAAGGGTAACGTTATGTGAATTCGGATTTAGGAGCTATTGCCTTTAGCGTCGTGAATATAAGGAAGCTATGATTGATTTTATGGTGAAAAAGCCGAAGGATCGGCTATTTGTTGTTCGCGCATACTTCCCGAGCATCGCAAAGCTTCCCGTACATGAGAAATTGTCTAGGGAGTTGAAGCAAAACATACAAGACTTTAAGCGTATGTTGACCGAAACTACTACGATTCCGATCTTCCCTCTCGTTGAGTCACAACTATCTCAATTTTTTAGCCTAATCAAGTTGTTATTATAACCTACATACCCCTCACACCCCCTCCTCACTCTCAAACACCTCAACAAAAATGAAAGAAGAAAAAACATAAAAAATAAAGGAAAGAAGGGATCGGAGAGCGAGAGAAGAAACAAAGTGGAAGACCGAAAGAAGGGAAAATTGAGGAAACATAATGGGGAAAATGAAAAAGAAGCTAGATTTCGAGTTAGCTCTTGTTTAACCGGATGAGCTATGCTTTCCGACCCGAATTAGAGTTGTTTTGCTTGTGGTTCTTCTTACCTTCACTATGTTATGTTTTATCGTGTTACGAGGAAAATGAATGCCTGATCCTTTTAAGAACTATGTTAAAGGAAGTACGGAACACACATTACTCATTAGCTTATATCGGAATAGCTTATGGCAACTATATTGAGTTACTAGATGACCCACAAGTGGATGCGGTTTATATGCCATTACCCACAAGTTTACACGTTAAATGGGCAAAGTGTTAGCTACCTCTAAGAAGAAGCATGTGCTCCTTGAAAAGCCTACTTCGCCTTAGACTCGGCTCAACTTGACCAATTAGAAAGGATGTGAGGCCAAAGTCATATAAATAAAGCTAATGTATTTATTAACCATAGCCCGACTCTAATGTGCCATGAAGAAGAGCATGTCGGGTAATGCCTCTCCAACCAAACTTGCAAACTAAGCACCAAGCAAAGATCTCTATTTACCTCCCATAACCATATTTAATTCAGCACTAATTCGCATGAATTAGCGTCTCAATAATACCCCCCCCAAAATAAATAGTTCAATCGTATCCTTATAGGCCATTAATTTACATACGGCTAAATTCATCTACAATGATCAAATCCGAATACTCGTGCCATAATTTACTCACAACATAATAGGCTCATTTACTCACAGACAACATATTCTTGGAAGTTGATACCAAAATGATAATTCAATTTTGTAAATGCTTAGTCATAGAATCGAAACACTTGGAGTTACTCATATTTTCAAGCTACTCATCATGATATTATCAATAATCTCAAGTTACTCATCAGTTATCCATGACTAATTATCAACTGATATAACTAATGGTGGCTAAAAATACATCACTAGTAGCTTAAAAGTACATCAAGCGTGGATTAAAAGCACATCACCGTTTTATTACTCAAAAATAACGAATAAGCAAAGTTTAACTAAATGAATCAGCTAACAATTATTGTTAAATCCAAAACGAATCAACTAAAACATATAGGCAAAATGAGAATCACATCTTCCATTGCTCAATTTCATAGTAACAACATCGAGATTATGAAAACTAATAGCAGCGAAAAGAGCAGCGCTAAATCAGAATTGTTGCACAAAAGAGCAGCGCTAATAATTTTACAACAATCAGCGCAACTGACGAAACCTCCATTTCCTCCATTTTTGTTGTCAGAGAAAAACACAGTAAATAGCGCATCTAATTACTTGTTTAACATGGATGTTGTTTAACACAGTTACTTATTTGGCTTAAATATACATCATGAATTGCCTAAAAGCACATCACAAGTTGCCTACAAGTACATCACCAATTATACATGCTTAAATATACATCGTGAATTGCCTAAAAACGAAATTAAGCTTAAAAAAATCTACAATCATGTTACAAAACCCTAAAATCCGACAAATAACTACAAAATTAAGCTTCAAAAATCCGAAAAATTACCACTTTAAATCTTTTTCGAGCTTCAATGGAGAACTTGGAATCTTGTTCGAGCTTTCATTGAGCATAAATTGCTAGTTTTGAATGTTGTTGGAGCTTCAATTGTGGACGAAAATGGCGAGCTACTGTAGGTCGGTGAACAAATTAGAGGAATTGGGTTTTTGGGTTGCACGACATTTTTTTAGGATTCGGTGTTTTTTTGTGGGATTAATGAAATTCCTAATTTGCTACGGTAGGTCGAGCTACTGAATGTTGAGGAAACACGACTATTTTCTTTGGATTAATGAAATGCAATAAACGTTAGCCGTTAGATGAGAGTGATCTAAGGGTAGAGATTTATTCTCATATAACTAAGTATTCTCACATAAACATGTTGTTCTCACGTGAGCCCAAATCTATATATATATATATATATATATATATATATATATATATATATATATATATATATATATATATATATATATATATATATATATATATATATATATATATATATATATATAGGGTTGGGTTCTAGTGGGAACCCTCTTTATGGTGAACGCAGTGAACCACTAAAAACAAGCAAAAACATCATAAAATGAGCAAAAACAATAAAAATTTAACAAAAATATATAATGAATAGAAAACATTGAATAAGCAAAAACGTAAAATGTGCAAAATTATAGGATGAAAAAAGGTAAAATAAGCATAAAAAAGTTAAATGAACAAAAACGTAAAAATGAGCAAAACGTAAAATGAGCAAAAACGTTGTGAAATGAGCATAAAAATGTTAAATGAGCAAAAACATAAAATATAACAAGACATATAATGAGAAAAAACATTCGGAATGAGTAAAATCTTCGTAAAATGAGGAAAAATAAGCGGTTCTCACGGTTCACCACCATAAGGGTGGTTACCATATTTAACTTAAACCTATATATATATATATATATATATATATATATATATATATATATATATATATATATATGTTCTTAAATAAGACGATTTATGATTATCTCATTATTTATTTTAAAGAGGTCACTTTTAATATACTCTACTTTTTTAATGATCCCTCATATAATAAAATAAAATATGATTGATGATTTTTTTTTTAAATAAAAAATAACGTAAAACAAAAGATTTATTCAAGGACATGGCTTCTACGGATTATGATCGAATCCAAATCTGTTCTTTTGGCGGTCTGTCGGCGTTCCCAATTTAGCAATATTCAATCAGGTGATGATATAAGTATGAGTTATTGAGTGCAAAATTGTCCAATTCCACCATTATTACTAATGTGCATGCATGATCATTTTGATATCTGAACATCACTTATTTTACCATCTTTTCAAATATACTCCCTCTGTTTTCTTCTAATTATACTCAAAGAAAATTACATACATAGTTAAAATAGTTCTATAGTTGAAAATATTTAACATATGTGAGGAGAATTTTTTTTATAAAAAGATTAGAACAATTAATTCAAAATATCTAAAAAAAAGTGTAATTATTAAAAAACAGAGGTGGTATATTTCATGCCTTTCCAAGAATATCTCAGCTAGTGATTAGTGAATATATGCAAGCCAGCTATAATCAAGGTTCATAAGGTTTGCTACACGTCATAAATTACGGAAAGGTGTGGCACCTCAAAATCGAGCTAAAACGTGTTAGTTCATCACAGGCTAATAGCCTAATAGCATTAACAGATAACTAATATAATCGACAAATGGTTATTATGCCACCAAAAACTCCAAATCTCATCATGAAATTCGTTGAAAATAGGAAAATCAAGTTCAAACATAATTTGGTGTTCATGCAATGTACTTAATTATCCTACGCAAATGCTTTGAGAATTGAGAGCACATCATAAGTGCACGCTAGAGTAGAAAAGGCGAAAACTTATATCTCCTCTGTATATTTTTAGTTTGCTTACTTAATATTATGCACAAATATTAAAAAAAGAAGAGATTATTTGCACATGAGTTGATAGAGAGACATATTTATAGAATCTTATCATTTTTTTATAAAGGGATGAGAGAATTTGGCCCCGTGACTTTAATATATTATAAACAATTAGATGAGAGAGAAAGTGGTCTCAACCATTTCTTTTTATTACAAAAAGCGAGAGGATTAGGATGAGAGAGCGATAGTGCTCCCAATGTCATAAATAGGAAGATTCAAAGTGAGCAAGATGAAAGAATACATCCCTATAGGAAAGTGAACGAGATAAAATAATACAGAGAGAGTATTGTGTATCCAAGTGATAAGTCGGTTTTTAGTTGCATAATAGTAGAATTTTAAGTCTCATTTTCATGTAGTTTTTAGTACATCTTAGGTTTATCTGCATTACTTGAGTAGTTTTTGAACCATTTTGTTATTTCGAGATACTTTTGCCTCTACTTTGTGATTTTCAGGTTCTTGTGGTCGTTTGTGGCTAAGAGAGGTTAAGATGGTTCGTAGATGGTCTACATAGTGATTCCCGGAAGCGAGTAAATGAGTTTGAGTTCTTTGGGATTGAAGAAATGATGATCTTTGAAGAATATTGGTTTTCGCGGGACCACGCACATTTTAGCTTGCCCAAGCGACGAGCCGCGGGACCAAGCAGATTGTTGCTTGCCCGTGCAAATCTGTGAACAAAAGAGCAAAAAGGTTTTGTCTCGCGTGCACGCCCAAGCACATTTCCGCTTGCCCATGCACCATGGTGCATGCCCAAGCACCTTTCTGCTTGCCCGTGCAAGCTGTTGGCCAGCTAAAATCCGCGAGTTTCTTTATTTCCTTTTTAGGTTTTTGTAAACAATAATTAGGGTTTATTAAACATACTTTTGGGTAGTTTTTTTTTAAAGGGAAGATAGTATTACTTTTTAGAGAGCTTTTTGAGAGTAAACTCCATTATTGAACCTTGATTTCTACAAGTTGGCTACTTTGGAGTTTGGATAGATTCATTCAAGTAAAGACTAAGTTTTTCTAATCTCCTCTCTTCCTTTATTGTTATGTCTTTTAGTTTATTTCTTAATTGCTTTGTTATTTCAATTATGAGTGAGTAGTTCTATAATCTAGGGTTAAGTTGAACCCTATCAATGATTAATGCATGAATTCCCCCCCCATAACCCCAATTTGATGTGATTAATTATCCTTGCTTGATTGAATTGTGCTTATTTTCATTATCATACTAGGGATAGGTGATTTTGAATTGATTCCTTATGTCTTGTTTTCAATGGGAATTGAATCTAGATGGATTTGTTGATTCAATCAAGAGTATGAATATCTCTATGGGAATAAGTAGATAGGATTACTAGGAATTTGTTTGTGATGCCATGTTTAATGTCTCTTTCTTGCATGATTCCATGGGAATATGTATGATTGCTTGTTTAGAGTAGCCATAGGTACTCGGGAGAGATCTTTGGTATTTTTAGGGTGCATTACTCCTTTTGGATCATTGATTATGTTTATTGGGATGGGAATTATTCATGTATTATTCGTGCTAGCGGGGATACAAAATTCTAGGTGCTTTTATTGATTGATTTTACCTCGTGTGTTATTGCTAGTTGTTATAGTTTAGCGTTAATATTAGTTTAACATCTCTTTCACCATCGTTTGTCACTTGTTTAGTTAAATTGAGTCAAAATATCTAGTGCTTGATACCGTTTGTCTCTGTGGATTCGACCTTGATTTGCCCTACTACATAGTTAGGAGGTTAGTTAGGAATTATCTTTGTTAGGTGCGCGACACGCCTATCAAATTTTGGCGTCGTTGCCGGGGACTAACGGTATTAGATTAGTTTATCCTTGATTTATTTAGCTAAACTTATTTTTGTTCGATCATTATTACTCTTTTTGTTGTTTGATTTTTCCTCTTTCAGTCTTTTTGTTGCATGCACACTCGTAGCAAGGGTTCAGAAGATCTAGCTACTCTTGATCGCGAGAATGAAGCCACAGTAAGGAGATTAGGAGGTCAACGAAGAAGACAACAACAAGGATCAACAATGGGAGACGAAACACCACCAAAGTCTCTACGGGAGTATGCTATGCCCGATGAGACCACCACCACCATTACCAAGCCAACCACCACTACAACACACTTCGAGCTAAAGTCACAATTTATTCAATTCATTTCACAAGAGTCTTATGCGGGAACACCAAAAGAGAGCCCTACTGATCATTTGGCTAGCTTTCTAGAGAAGTGTAATACATTGAAATTAACAAATGTTTCTGATGACCTGATTCGATATTGTGCTTTTCCTTTTTCTCTCAGGGATGAAGCAAAAGAATGGTCGAAAGAAGAAGAAGTGAGGAAGATCGCCACATGGCCAGAACCGAAAAAGGCCTTTCTCTACAAGTTTTTCCCTCCTATGAGAACTTCAAAGTTCAGAAATGAAATATCTGGTTTTCAACAACATGAATTGGAGTCTCTCTATGAGGCATGGCAGAGATACAAGGCTTTGCAGCGCCAATGCCCACACCATGGTATTCCTGAGTAGCTATTAATTCAGACATTCTACAATGGTCTGAAACATGATGTTCGAAGTTCTATTGATGCCGCATCTGGCGGTACTTTCATGGCCAAAACTCCGGAAGCTGCTAAGACATTGTTGGATGATATGACTGTCAACAATTATTTGAATGACTGGAGTGTGTCTCGTGGAGCCCCTAAAAGGGGAGGTAAGCATGAGGTTGATGCTATTGCTACTTTGACTAACACTGTGCATGTTTTGGCAGCCAAGGTTGAACAATTGAGTAGTGGACCAATAACACTTGTTTGTGAGATTTGTGAAGTGCAAGGTCACTCATTGAATGAGTGTCAATACAACACCATGGGAGCAAGCCAATGCCCTCCTAAACACAAACACAAGACCACAAAACAACCCATACTTAAACACATATAATCCAGGTTGGAAGAATCATCCAAATTTCTCTTACAAAAATAACCAACCTCAACCTCCACACACAAATTACTCTCAACCACCCGGCTTTCAATCGAGACCACCTTTCAACCCCTCCTCCTCATCCTCAACATCTAACCTTGAAACCATCATAGAGAATTTAGCTTCTTCTCAGGCAAAGCAAATTGAATATCAAGCGAAGCAGAATGACTTCTTCAGCAACTCCCTTCAACAAATTCATGCTCATAATAAAATGATGGAGAATCAGATGACCCAACTTGCTCAACAAATCAGTCACCTCTCAAAACCTTCAGGCCAACTTCCAGGGCATACTGAACCAAACCCAAAGGGGTATATCCATGCTTTCTCATTGAGAAGTGGTAAAGAATTGCAAGACTCCGCAAGGAAGGTGAATGACCAAAGGAAGAGTACAGAAGAGTCTAAAAAGCCGAGTGAAGAAGATCAAGGCGAAAAAGTGTTGGAAGAGGAAGCTAAGGAGACTGAGAAAAAGGAACCTGCTGTCATACCTATTGCACCATACAAGCCACTTGTTCCATTCCCTCAAAGATTGGCACAAGCAAAGCTAGAGAAGAAGTATGGGAAGCTCTTTGATATTTTGAAGAAGTTGCACATCAACATCCCTTTCTTGGATGCTATCTCAGAGATGACTTCTTATGCTATGTTTTTGAAAGACATGCTTTCCCACAAGAGAAAAATTGAAGAAAATGTTACCGTTTCACTAACAGCTGAGTGTAGTGCTAGTTTACAGAACAAGCTTCTAAAGAAGCTAGGAGATTCAAGCAGTTATTCTATTCATGTTAAGCTTGGTGATATTGAAATCAAGAATACCTTATGTGATCTTGGGGCAAGTGTCAGTCTCATGCCCTTGTCAATCTGCAAGAAGCTTAATATGGGTGAACTGAAACCCACACGCATCTCCTTACAACTAGCAGATAGAACAGTCAAGTTCCCCCTTGGCATCCTTGAACACGTTCCTCTTAGAGTTGGAAATTTTTTCATTCCATGTGATTTTGTTGTTATGGAAATGGAAGAAGATGCACACGTTTCCATCATTCTTGGGAGACCCTTTTTGGCTACTGCTGAAGCTATAATTGATATGAAAAAGGGGAAAATCACCTTTGAAGTAGGTGACGAAAAGATAGAGTACACAATCACAAACTCCATGACTTCTCCATCTATGGGAGAAGTTGTTGATAGAGTGGATGCTCTCAATGAGGATACCTCGAGTATACCAATCACTCATAATGGCGCTAGCTCTTCTTCTACGTCGATTGAGATATCACTTGCAAAAATCCAACATTCAGTTGATGAGATTAAGGCAGAGCAGAGCATTATGAAGAAGAACTTGTCATCCATATTTACAATCTTGGAAAACTTCAATACTTGGATGCAGTCACCAGGTTTGCCGAACCCTTCGCTCTCCCCTCCTTAGCGAGGTTTTGTGAGTATCCTGCCCCTTTCTTTGTGTCTTCTCTTTCATTACACATTGAGGACATTGTGCATTTTAGCTCGGGGGAGGGATATATCGCATCTTGTGTACATATTAGTCATCATTTAGGCATTTCTTTTATTTCCCATTTTTGTATGCAGTTTCATTTTTAGGATGCATCTTGCATATCATTTGCATAGTAGTTTTTGCATTTAGGTTGCATTTAGGAGTAGTCCCCCAATGATTGCAAAGATCTATGCATGTGCTTGTGAAAATTGATTTTTTTTTTTTTTGAGAATCTCATAGTTAACATGGAATTGATTGGTTTGTGGTAAGATTGGTCTCTCCTATGTGCGATTAGATCAGTGTTGGTAGCTGTTGTGTTTTGAACTTTGAATATTTTGATGATGATAAACACCCTATGCTATAACATGAATATTTGCAACAGTGATCAAGCTATCAAGATTGGATGATTGAAGACAAAGAAGCTTAGGTCTAGTTATATTGAATTCATGTGTATGCAATGTAATTAACATATTAGAACTTTGTGCTAAAATTAGAAATATGAAATTAGGATGATTAACTATTTTCTTAGAGTTAAGAAAATAGGAGATTATATTAATTTCATGTTAATATGGTTTAAAGAAAAAGAAGGGAGAGTTTTGATAAAACAAGGTTTTCGAAAAACAGTTGTAATAAGAAAATGATTTTTATTTTCAAAAATCAGATTTAAAAAGAAAAGGTTTTTAATTTTCGAAAATAAGTTTTAATAAGATAAACATTTTTTTTTGTTTTTGAAAAAAGATCAAGAAAACGTAAGTTGAAGATTTTCGGAAAAAAGGAAAGTGTTTATGAAAAGAAAAACTGATTTTTAAAGAAAAGATTTTGGATAAAAAACTGATATGAATAAAATTGAGATAAGATATGGAGTAATCCTTATCTTACAAGGAGTAAAGGAAATCAATTTTTTATAAAAGATAAAATTGGTTTTTGAGTAGGAAAAGAATTCTATCCCTTTATTTTAGGAATAAAAATTGTTCAAAAAGATAATACGTCTTGGAGAAGGATTCTTATTCAGTTGATGGAATTATATAAGGGATAGAAATCATTATAGCAAAACACGTTTTCAGATTTGGAGAGAAAAATATTTTGAGAGCTGAAAACGATCTCCCAGAGCACAGTGTACGGCACAGAGTTCTAGTAAGTTAAGGTCTCTAAAAAGAGCTTGTATCGATCCTCTATTTGCTTGAATAAGAAGCACGGTTTTGAGGAATCATTCTTTCTGTAATCTTTCATATTATAGTGAGTAGCAACACTTAGGGTTAAGTGTTGGGGAGCACTACTAGAGTTAGTAGTGGGGGAATCGAATTGTATCAAGGGTTTGGTATTTTACGATTCAGATAATTAAAGAGTAGTTTGTGTGGACGTAGATCTCAGAGGTGAGATTGAACCACGTTAAATTCCTTTGTCTTATTATTTGATTTCATTGTTTTATTGTTTGATACAATTTCGTTCGAGCAAAAACATCAATCGGAGAATTTACGAGTGAATAACACAGTGCACGACACTGTGCCATAAGAGTGTTTTTGCGAGAATCGATTAGGTTTTAGCCACTCAATTCAACCCCCCCTTCTTGAGTGTCACCTTGAGTTCCAACAAGTGGTATCAGAGCAGGCTATTCTCAAAAGGCTCATCCCTAGAGAATAGAAGTCATGAACATGCAAGACGACTCTCGAGATAGACACACAAAGTGTCCAATTTTCAACGGAAAAGACTACGGATGGTGGAAAGCTAGGATGAGGATCTACATCCAAGGATTGGACTATGAATGCTGGAAAATCATAAGGATATGACCAATCCTTATCCAAGCCAAAAACGCTGAAGGAAAGATGGTCGACAAGGATGAAGACGACTACAATTCAGTTGACTATGCAAAAGCCGAAAAAAACTTCAAAGCTATGAGTATTCTCCAATATGGAATGGGACCTAATGAATACTCAAGGATCTCGGCTTGTACTACAGCAAAAGAAATATGGGACACGCTGGAGTTGGCCCACGAAGGTACAAATGAGGTAAAACAATCTAGAATAGATTTGCTTGTCCAACAATATGAATTATTTACTATGAATAAGGACGAATCTATTAAAGAGATGTTCACTAGATTTACACTAATCACTAATGAATTACGTTCTCTAGGCAAAACATATACTTCTGAAGATTTAGTGAGAAAGATGTTAAGAAGTTTAACAAATCGATGGCTCCCAAAAATAACCGCTATTCAAGAAGCTAAAGATTTGACTAAACTTTCACTAGAACAACTTATTGGATCATTAATGACTCATGAACTTGTCTTAGATTCTAAAACTAATGAACCAAAAAGTAAAGGTATAGCCTTGAGAACTGAATTGGAAATTGAATATAGTGATAGTGATGATGATATTGATTTTCTTACTAGGAGATTTAAAAATTTTATCAAAAAGAACAAAAACAACAATCCTAGAAAATATGATATTTCAAAGGTAAGAGCACTACCTCTAACTTTAAGAAAAGTGCTACTAATTCGGGTTGTTTCAAGTGTGGAGAGTTAAATCACAGGATTAAAGAATGTCCCTTATGGGATGATGAGAAGCCCAAAGAAAGAAGGGAGCAATCGAAGAAAGAATTCAAAAAGGCAATGATTGCTGCCGTTTGGGGAGATTCGGATTCTGACGAAGAACAGTCAGAGGCACAGTGCCATGAGGAAAAATTATGTCTGAATGCTGTACAAACATCACAGAGAAAGGCACCGTGCCAGGACGACTCTCACTTGTGTCTAATGGCGAAAAGTTCGAACTCCCAAGATGTAATCCCCCTATTTTTAAAGAGCATTTTAGTAATAGCTAAGTATGATCATTAGCGTGATTATATATTAATACTCTCCGAGTTTATAAAAAAAAAATTTGAATTTGGTTATACACTTATTGAAAAGCTAATTATATTTAATTATTGAACTTTTTTGTAATGGAATTAATTTGAGAAATATTGAGTTTATTTTTTTTAACGAGTACGAGTTATTATTGTTTTATATGAAGTTGTATTAGTATTTTTATCATATTTCAAAAAGGTAAATAGATGTACTTAGATTTATATATAAAAGGAGAGGGATTTAAAGGTAATTGGACCAAATAGTTAAATGGGAAATTAAGTCAGCCCATTTCTTTCGGCCCTTGGCGGTTTGTCAACAAAACCCAATTCAATTCTTTATTTTTCCCAATATGTTGTGGCTCTTTCTTACACTCCCTCATCCTCATCATCACCGAAAAGAGAAACCCCAAAGAAACCCAAAAAACCCCAAACCCGTGAAACCCTTTTCCCCTGCATCTCTCTTCCCTTGCTTCCCCGGTTTGCTGTTGGAGCTCGCCGGAGCTTCCCTTTGCTGCCGGAGACTTCGCTGCTGTTGGTTGATGTCGTTGCTGCTGTGTTCTTTTTCTCCTCTGCTTGTGCTGCTACTGGTGTGGCGTCGTTGGTGCCGCCGTGGGCTGCTGCCACCAGGGCCTTGCTGTTGGTGGTGGTGGTTCTCGCTGCTGCTTCTTGTGTTGTTACTGATTTGGTGCGTGCTTCCTCTCTATTTTGTGAATCTGATTTCTAATTGGTGTTATAAATGTTCAATTAGTTTAATTTAGAAACTTAGTTTAATTTTGTTTCTAATTATATTATGAATAGTTTCTCTAATGAGATGAGTAAGTTTCTTAGCTTAGTTTGGTTGTGGTTAATTTGTTGAGTTAAGGATTATGAATGTAGGATTGAAATCAGTTTCTTGAGGTTTGATTGAATGGAAGGTTTGTATTTTAATGCTATGTAGAACAATAAAGTGCTGTAATTCGTAAGCAAAACAGGTCAGTTTTGTAAATTGCGTGTTTCAACAGTTTTCGGACGTTTTTAGCAAAAATACTATTTCAAAAAAGTTGTTCGTATCGAAATTTTATTCAAGATAGGATCAAGAAACGCTTGATTTAGAGTTCGAATGAGGAAGTTATGCCCATTTTAAGTTTCTGCTGAAATTAATAAATTGTATATTAGTTTCGAGTGTTTTAAGTTTGAATGTTTTCATGTGAATGTTTCCTAATGGATTTTGGAGTACCTAAATATATATTATGAAACTTAAGTGTTGGTTTTATATAAACTAAGAGAGATTTTTAGTATTGTTAGTATTAGTTAGTTATGTCATTTGAAGTAAGAGGCTCATATTTTATAAAACTAGAGTTAGTTAAAGCTCATTACTAGTTAGCCAAGTCTATTATTATTTATTGAATACATATATGTTATTATGTAGCTTTCGAGTTCACTAAAGAGTTGTTTTGGAGGTGGTTGTTTTGATGTGATTCGTAAGAGGTAAGATTTCTTACTCAAATATTTTATAGTTTACAAGTAAAGTATTGAAAATTGTGATTTTGGTTTGAAAGGGAGGCTATTCCTCCAAAAATCGAAAGTTTAGTTTCCAAAGAAACTTTTATAGTTTACAAGAAGTGTTTTTAAAAGATTTTTATCTCGATTTTGTTGAGAATGGATTGAATGGGAGGATGTTCCTCCAAATATAGAAAGTTTGTTTTTCGAACCGCAATTAAAGGAAAGATTATGGAAAGATATTTCGAATAGTTTTATGTTTTGAAAGTTGACGAGATTACTTAAGTGGTATCTCAAGGAATTGGAACTTCGTCGGGTTCGTCTCGACTTTACAGATACAGAATAGTTGGGGGGTACGTTGATCAGTACCTCGGACTTAGATCTTCTGCTGCGGTTTGGCCGTGTGTAGGGTGTGCACACTAGGGGTCTTTGTCTAATAGTTATCCGGAGGGCCTAGCTAGCCCAATGGGAAATAAAGTTTGTTCCATTCCATAGATTTTATAACTCCCACTTTGTGAAGGTAAAGGAAAGGAAGGATTTGTTTTAAGGAAAATAAAGAAAGGAATACAAGAAAAGGTTTTATAAAGCTTGCTACTTATTACTGAAAGAAATTGTTTTAGCAAAGAAAATAGAAGAATATTTGGTTTGGAAAGGAAATGAAGAAAAATGTTTATAATGTTTTTATTTAGCATTGTGGTTGCAAAAGAAAATGATTTGTAGGATATGTTTAATGTATCCTACCTGCATATATATTTGGCTTTATGGTATGAAATCTTGCTCAGCCAGTTTGGCTGATACTACATGCCCGGTATATGCAGGTACATGAAGGTAATGTATTATGAAGAAGGTTCGATGTTGGAAGTTTGTTGTATGCTTTATACTATTTGTATCACGGCGAGGACGATCAACTTTGTAATATTATAGTTAATAGTAAAATTGTAATTAAATTAAAAAGGTTTGAGTTTGTAAAGTTTAGACTGGTTTTGGTTGCTAGGTTTTGAGGATACAGGTTTATGAATCAGATGCGAGTCCTAAATTAAGTTTTAGGCGTTCTGTATTACAAACGGAACTCTGCCGAATTTTCTTTATGATTTTTAAAAACAAATCTATTTCTTTAAAAGTTTAGGATCATTTACTTAACATAGTTTATTAGAGTTTAGAGGTTTCAATATAGTCATTACCATCTAAAAGTTTTAATAAGTCAAGGTTTTTGAGCTCCACACTCGTGATGAGTGTGATGGTAATAGCTCGGATTAGGTTTTCCGCTACATTTAGATCTTAATTAGGTTGGTCATAGATCCGGGTTGTTACACAAGATGAAACTGAAGACAGTGAGGTAAGTCTTCTTTCTCTAAAACCTTCAATACATCTTCTTTCAAAAAACCAACTTGTTACTTTGCTTGGAAATATCATTGATGATTGTCAAGAAATGAATGATGATTTTTCAATCATGAAAAAGGAAGTAAAAAATTTAACTAAGCAAAAGATTGGGTTGGAATTGAAATATAAGGATTTATTAAAGGACTGTAAAGAACTGATGAAGAAGACTGATGAACTTGAAAAAATTATTGAAGAGAAAGATACTGAGATAAACGCTCTAAGATACGAAAAGTCTCTTGCTAACGAAATCGTAAATGACACAGTGCCATACACTGTGTTAGAAGCTGAAAAATCGAGTTTTGAAAAGCAAATTGAATTGCTAAATCATGAGTTAGTTGAACTAAAGAATTCAAGACAGAAATCAAGAATTGTCTACTAATGCTGCCTAGTGATGCTAAGATAAGTGAAGAACTTGATAAAGTTAAGAGAGAATTAGAAATTTCGAGAAAAAGAAATAGTGATCTAAATACTTCTGTTAAATTCTTGGAATCACAATTGACTATTGCTCGAAAAATGTATGAAAGTGGTCGTATGGTCTAAAAGCTCTCGATTATTTATCTAGTACAAGTAACAATCAAAACAAAATTGGTTTGGGATATACGAGTCAGCAACACAATGTACGGCACAGTGCCAAAAATTTTGAAAGAGACTTTCGTAAAAGAAAATATGTCGATCTACCTGAATATTTGATTTGCAACTTCTATGGAAATAATGGACATCTTATGGATAATTGTAATGTCAAGAAAAAGAGTGTTGCGAAAAATGTAAAGTATGTAACTCAAATATGGGTTAGAAAAGACTTATTAGAAGCTCAACGAAAGAAAAAGGGACCCAAACAGATTTGGGTTCCTAAAATTAACAAGTGATCTTTTTGCAGGCAAACGTGAGAGGAAGCAACCTATGGTATCTCGACAGTGGCTGCTCAAGACATATGACTGGTGATAAATCTCAATTCCTCTCACTAGTAGCCTACCATGGAGGTTGTGTTACATTTGGTGACAACAAAAAGGGAGAAATAAGTGGTATTGGAAACGTCGGCAATTCCCTAACACACTCCATAGAGAATGTGATGTTGGTAAGTGGTTTGAAAAAATTTGTTAAGCATATCCCAATTGTGTGATCAAGGTAATTCTGTTGAATTTCATGCATGAATATTTTACAAGATAATTTGTGGCTTTGGGATTAATTTCTGGAAATTAGCTGAGTATTATGCTTGTTGTCCTCCTTTAAATATGTTAATTAGAGTGTTGATGCATGTCTTTGTGAAGCTTTGTGAGTAAAGGTCTACTTGATATAAAAAGGACTCGTAATGGTCTAATGATGCTGTCCTAATGTCATGATCCTAAGTTGCCGAACTAATGAGCTTTTATAATCCTTAGTTGCCGAATTATTGAGTTATGAAATATTAATTCTTTTTCCTATGGCAAGCTTGATCTTTAGCCCGATATTCTGATTTTCTGTTTATGAGTTTGACATTTGTGCCTCATTATTTCTTTCTTTCATATGTCTCATCTTATTGTCATTTCCCTATTATTATCTTTCTTTTCCTCACCCATTGCTCCAAAGTTCAACAAGTGCTTTTAATCTTGATTCATGATAATCTATGGGGAAAGAACATCTTGATAAGATGATGGAAGAAAAAAAGACGCATCAGTTAAGGGGGAACATGAAAAGGTTGGAATGAAACACAAATACGTGAAAGAATCAAAAGTACTGATTCACACTGTGCAAGGCACAGTGCCAGGAGATGCATCAAAAAAAAGAAAATGAGGTCCGAATTAACTTATTATCCTTGATCTCCTATTGATTGACTCTAGTATTATTGTATGGTCTGACTCTCCTTTATAAAAAAGGAAAAAGAATGAAAAGGAAAAGAAAAGAAAAGGGAAAACAAGAAAGGGCCTCCTCTCCCCTATTTTCTCTCTTCTCTCTCCTCACCCACAAAACCCTAATTTTCCACCTAGGGGCTACCGCCACCCTTTTGGGCGGTGGTTAGGGCTGTTCACCGGTCCAAGACCGGACCGGACCGGACCGGACCTGCTTGGACCGGTGGACCGGATTTGTGGGATTCGGTGGACCGGGGACCGGACTGATTTTCGGTCGGCCCAGTGCGGGCCGGAAAAAATCGAGTCCGGTCTCCGGTCCGGACTGTTGGACTCGATTTTCGATTTTTTTTTTTTTTTTTTGGATTTTAAATTTTCTATTTGGACTTGTTTTGCGGATTTTGGACCTGTTGGACCTGTTTGGACCTGTTGGACCTGTTGGACCTGTTTGGACCTGTAAAAATCACTTGGGCTGGCAGTTTTTAAAAAAAAAAAACTAAAATTCCGCGTTTCCGGTCCGGACCTGATTTTTCCGGGTTTGGACCGGACCGGACCGGAAACCCGGAATCGTCATTTTCCACGGACCGGGGACCGGACCGGAATCTCCGGTCCGGTCCGGTCCGGTCCAAAATCCGGTCCGACCCACCCATGTGAACAGCCCTAGCGGTGGTAAGCCCCTTTTCTCCTTTTGTCATTAGTTTTTAATGTTAATGTTTCTAATAAACTTCAGTCTCTCTCTAATGGAGAGTTTTTCTACCCATTATTGGGTTATATCTACCCATATATTGGGTTTTATCTCTCTCCATGTGAGAGTTTGGAGACTTTGTTTTTGGGTTTTTATGTAATTCAAGAGGTTGATTTGTTGATTGAAATTTGTGCGGGATTGCAACAGATGTCAGTACTTCGTTTACAATCACTTGAATTGAATCCAGTTCTACTTCAAAACTACAAAAGATCGATAGACCCCCTTGCAGAAGGCTGCATCAGACAGCGATGTGAAAGACAAGGGTTTTCAGAAGTGTTAGATCTACTCAACGATCGTGGTTTTGTCATATTAGAATTGTATTTATTTCACTTTGATATGTATTTGTTTAGTTTTGGCTTCTATTGTAGATGTCGTATGACTTTGAATCAATGAATTAATTTTTAATTTCAAAAAAAAAAAAGGAAAAGAAAAGAAAAGAAGAAGACAAGGAGAGTAAGATATTTGTGTTAGATAAATCTTAGAGTTCAATTCAAATGTGAAGAAAATTATCAAATTTTTGAACATCATCATTTTGGATTCCAGTATATGCGAAGATTAGTTATATTTGGAAGGGAATAGATATTGTTCACTGGCACATAAACACACACAGTGCCACAGTGAAGAAAGTTCTATGATGTTTATTTGTGGGAGTTGAAAATCTGAAAAGAAAGGTTTAAGCACTTGTTGAGCCAATTGCCATTTCAAATCTTCAAGCTTGCATTACCTTTCTTTATCTTACTTTCTTAGCTATCAACCATGATTCTTCATGATTATTTCTTACTTCATAATTTCGGATTGTGAGTTGGATTATTTTGCTTAATGACTTCGGATTGTGAGTTGGATTATGACATAGCACCAGCATCCTTAGTATCTTTTGCTTGAACTACTTGCATTATTTTGATGACTATATCTCTGTTTTGTGTAGCTTGACATGTTATTGCTCTCTTTTTTGATAATGTCAAAAGGGGAAAGATGGGTATAATACTTAAACTAATGAATGATATTACTAATGAATGAAATTTGGTATGAAATTTGGTATGTTGGCTATTGGATTATGGTGATTGATGTTGTGAATGGTGTTATGTTGATGCATTATTTGAGGGGGAAGTATTATGTGTTTGTCATCATCAAAAAGGGGGAATTTGTTGTGTTTTGAACTTTGAATATTTTGATGATGATAAACACCCTATGCTATAACATGAATATTTGCAACAGTGATCAAGCTATCAAGATTGGATGATTGAAGACAATGAAGCTTAGGTCTAGTTATATTGAATTCATGTATATGCAATGTAATTAACATATTAGAACTTTGTGCTAAAATTAGAAATATGAAATTAGGATGATTAACTATTTTCTTAGAGTTAAGAAAATAGGAGATTATATTAATTTCATGTTTATATGGTTTAAAGAAAAAGAAGGGAGAGTTTTGATAAAATAAAGTTTTCGAAAAACAGTTGTAATAAGAAAAGGATTTTTATTTTCGAAAATCAGATTTATAAAGAAAAGGTTTTTTAATTTTCGAAAATAAGTTTTAATAAGATAAACATTTTTTTTTTGTTTTTGAAAAAAGATCAAGAAAACGTAAGTCGAAGATTTTCGGAAAAAAGGAAAGTGTTTATGAAAAGAAAAACTGATTTTTAAAGAAAAGATTTTGGATAAAAAACTGATATGAATAAAATTGAGATAAGATATAGAGTAATCCTTATCTTACAAGGAGTAAAGGAAATCAGTTTTTTATAAAAGATAAAATTGGTTTTTGAGTAGTAAAAGAATTCTATCCCATTATTTTAGGAATAAAAATTGTTCAAAAAGATAATACATCTTGGAGAAGGATTCTTATACAGTTGATGGAATTATATAAGGGATAGAAATCATTATAGCAAAACACGTTTTCAGATTTGGAGAGAAAAATATTTTGAGAGCTGAAAACGATCTCCCAGAGCACAGTGTACGGCACAGAGTTCTTGTAAGTTAAGGTCTCTAAAAAGAGCTTGTAACGATCCTCTATTTGCTTGAATAAGAAGCACGGTTTTGAGGAATCATTCTTTATGTAATCTTTCATATTATAGAGAGTAGCAACACTTAGGGTTAAGTGTTGGGGAACACTACTAGAGTTAGTAGTGGGGGAATCGAATTGTATCAAGGGTTTGGTATTTTACGATTCAAATAATAAAAGAGTAACTTGTGTGGACGTAGATCTCAGAGGTGAGATTGAACCACATTAAATTCCTGTGTCTTATTATTTGATATCATTGTTTTATTGTTTGATACAATTTCGTTCGAGCAAAAACATCAATCGGAGAATTTACGAGTGAATAATACAGTGCACAGCACTGTGCCGTTAGAGTGTTTTTGCGAGAATCGATTAGTTTTAGTCACTCAATTCAACCCCCCCTTCTTGAATGTCACCTTGAGTTCCAACAGTAGCTACAACCTAGTGAGGATGTTCTTATGCCTTATAGACTGACATCTTTTCAGTCTTCTTTCTTTTGTGTGTGATGCTCTTCCTTGACGACTATTCTCTAGAACTTGCATTGATACTCCTTGAAACCGCATTGACTTGTTTATGCATTGAATATGATTGAGGCAATTGTTGTTTTATGAGCTACATAACCAAATGCCACCTACATTAATTACTCCTTTTTGTCACCCCTGTGAGCATAACCTTTTTATTTTGTTAACTACATCTTTAGCCCTTTTACCTTGTCCTACCTAGGGGATTGTGAAGCTATGTTGATGAAGTTAAGTTGTGACATTGGAGATTTATTGTGGTGTTTGATGTGATATAATGCTTAGTTAGAACTCATGATTTGTGTTGAGTTCATTTCCTCAGAGTTACTTTTAATACTCCTATTAATTTCCTTTATAGATGATTTTGGTTAAATCCTTCGAAAAAAAAGAAAATAGAAAAAAAAGGCAAAATGAAAAAAAAAGATTGTGATTTATGTCTTTAGTATACAATAAAAGGAAATTGGAGTTTCTATTTGAGGAGTTATGGTTCAGTTAATGAAAAAAAAATATGAAGTGCAATTGGAATGCTTGTGTTTGGAGTTTGGTAATTGTTGTCAAAGGTGTTTGAAAAGCTTCACTTTCCCCTTTGAGCACCACTTTCCTAAAACTTTCCATACCCATACCTTAAGCCTTCATTACAACCCATATGAAGTCCTCATGATTCTTTGCATATAACGTGGTCTCGTAGCGGTGGAGAGTGAGAATATATGCAAGCTTATGGTAGGATATAGTCAATGGAATGGAGCCTTGAGCGATCATTTGACCCTTTTTATACACATGAGAGATATTGTGCACGACTAAAGTGAGAGCTATTATATTCATGATTGAGTCAAGCTTAGGGGAGAACTTGTGGTAAGATGGTTGATTTTCCTTGTGCTATACTGTGAGGTTTGATTGTTTCTACCATGATAACTTTGAAATTGTGTTTGAATTGGTTTTGATAATTGGCATGCAAACTTTATTTGAGGCGGCTATTGAACTCCTTCCTTGATTTCTTAGTTTGGATTGCTTGAGGACAAGCAATAGTTTAGCTTGGGGGAGTTTGATAAGTCGGTTTTTAGTTGCATAATAGTAGAATTTTAAGTCTAATTTTCATGTAGTTTTTAGTACATTTTAGGTTTATCTGCATTACTTGAGTAGTTTTTAACCATTTTGTTATTTCGAGATACTTCTGCCTCTACTTTGTGATTTTCAGGTTCTTGTGGCCGTTTGTGGCTAAGAGAGGTTAAGATGGTTCGTAGATGGTCTACATAGTGGTTTTCGGAAGCGAGTAAATGAGTTTGAGTTCTTTGGGATTGAAGAAATGATGATCTTTGAAGAATATTGGTTTTCGCGGGACCACGCACATTTCCGCTTGCCCAAGCGACGAGCCGCGGGATCAAGCAGATTGTTGCTTGCCCGTGCAAATCTGTGAACAAAAGAGCATAAAGGTTATGTCTCGCGTGCACGCCCAAGCACATTTCCGCTTGCCCATGCACCATGGTGCACGCCCGAAGCACCTTACGCTGCCGTGCAAGCCGGGCCGCCTAAAATCCGCGAGTTTCTTTATTTCCTTTTTAGGTTTTTGTAAACATTAATTAGGGTTTATTAAACATACTTTTGGGTAGTTTTTTTTATTAAGAGAGAAGATAGTATTACTTTTTAGAGAGCTTTTTGAGAGTAAACTCCATTATTGAACCTTGATTTCTACAAGTTGGCTACTTTGGAGTTTGGATAGATTCATTCAAGTAAAGACTAAGTTTTTCTAATCTCCTCTCTTCCTTTATTGTTATGTCTTTTAGTTTATTTCTTAATTGCTTTGTTATTTCAATTATGAGTGAGTAGTTCTATAATCTAGGGTTAAGTTGAACCCTATCAATGATTAATGCATGAATTCCCCCCCCCATAACCCCAATTTGATGTGATTAATTATCCTTGCTTGATTGAATTGTGCTTATTTTCATTATCGTACTAGGGATAGGTGATTTTGAATTGATTCCTTATGTCTTGTTTTCAATGGGAATTGAATCTAGATGGATTTGTTGATTCAATCAAGAGTATGAATATCTCTGTGGGAATAAGTAGATAGGATTACTAGGAATTTGTTTGTGATGTCATGTTTAATGTCTCTTTCTTGCATGATTCCACGGGAATAGGTATGATTGCTTGTTTAGAGTAGCCATAGGTATTCGGGAGAGATCTTTGGTATTTTAAGGGTGCATTACTCCTTTTGGATCATTGATTATGTTTATTGGGATGAGAATTATTCATGTATTATTCGTGCTAGTGGGGATACTTAATTCTAGGTACTTTTATTGATTAATTTTACCTCGTGTGTTATTGCTAATTGTTATAGTTTAGCGTTAATATTAGTTTAACATCTCTTCCACCATCGTTTGTCACTTGTTTAGTTAAATTGAGTCAAAATATCTAGTGTTTGATACCGTTTGTCTCTGTGGATTCGACCTTGACTTGCCCTACTACATAGTTAGGTGGTTAGTTAGGAATTATCTTTGTTAGGTGCGCGACACGCCTATCACCAAGTGGATCATACATTTAAGGCTTTTTTTGTGCTCGTTGCTCATTTGGAGAGCTCCTAATGAGCAATGAACAAAACACTAGTTTGATTGGGTATACGATTCCTGAGTGTATATCATTAATTGCAAGAAAAACACAATATATTATTCCCCCATCTCCAATTGTTTGTTCCATTTAAAAATAAATAAAGTTCACAAAAATTTAACTATACAATCTCATAACAAATATTATACTTCCCCCGTTTTGAAAAAAATGAACCACTTATCTCAAAAAGCTCTCATATAAAAAAAGAGAAGCGTTTTATTTATTCAGAATGGAGGAAGCAATATAATATTTTGTTAATTAGATTTGTCATAATGTGTATTGAAAAATGAATTATGACATTTCTTTGAAGACTCTTATATTAGTACTCATAAAATTAAGAAACATGCATGTTTGTAAAAGGTCTAAAATTCTTGACTCCTCATTGTAAAAGTCAGTATCCAACCACCAAACTACGAGCTTTTTTTAAAAAAACATAAGGATGATATATATTAATTAGTCTTACAACATAAGTTCGAAATAGTAATTAAACCACAACAACTACAACAAGGGGTGTTCGTGGTTTGGGTTGGTGCGGTTTGGGATGTAAACCCGAACCGCAAATATACGGTTTGACATTTTCCCAACCCAAACCGCACCGCACTTTTGCCCAAACCAACTCAAACCGAACCGCATGAAACGGTTTGGTGCGGTTTGGTTTGCGGTTTAACCATTTTTTCGTCCGCGACATTAATTTTGTAAACTAAGAGTAAAAAATAATTTGTTAATAAATATAAAGAGTCCAAATAAATATGAAGTTGACTTCATAATTAAACATAAATAATAATTTATCAAAAGTGTCCAAGTTCTTTACCTCAAACTTCTTTTTTCAGTTGTATACTTGTATGCCACATTGTCAAGTGTATTTAAAAAAATCAAAATAGATAATTTTTTTTTTTTAAAAAAAAGCATATAAAATTGCGGTTTATGGTGCGGTTTCGGATTATAAAAATTAAAACCCAACCCAAACCGTAAACCGCGGTTTGCTTGAAATCATAACCCAAACCGCAATTTTGAAACCGCAAACCAACTCAAACCGTGAAAAAACGGTTTGGGTTGTGGTTTGGTGCGGTCCAGACCGCACTCTGAACAGCCCTAACTACAACACACCCAACACAAAATAAGTTTTAAACGAGGACTGATGAGAATCATCCACCCCTGCCAACCCATACTCCTAAACAATAGTTAGTCTTCCAATATCGTCACTCCAAGCAAGCCCTTCTTCATATCATCCTTCACACACTCCGGAATAAGCACATGAGTCTTCGAGCTTTCCTGCATATCCATACGATATTTCGCCTACTTGTGAGCCACCATATTCGCGTCTCGCTTGACGTGCAAAAACTGGGCCTCAAAGTTGTTCTTAACATAGCCTGCTATTTCCTGCACTATCATTCCAAGCTGGTGCAATCCATAATCCTCCACTTCTTTCAGCATTTGATGTATCATTGAAGCATCCATTTCAATCTAGATCTTTTGTATTCCAAAATCTTTAGCTAGCTCTATCCCTTCTTTATAGCAAGTAATTCCGCATGTGCAGGATCCCTTGCCCTAGTTTTGAACGAGTATCCCACAAACCAGCTTTCCGTCATGTTTCCAAATAATGCCTCCTCCACTGGCGTTATCCATTGACTTCCAGCAACCATCTGAATTTATTTTATGAAAACCTGCATTTGGGATTTTCCACTGTGCAACCTAGGTGTTTGAGCTTTGCTGCTTCCCTTTACCCTGAAAAGTGTTAATGTTTGCCACCATATCATATAACCCGGGGTATGGCCATTAAAGGTCACATAGTGATCTCCTTTATTCATTCGCCCTAATGTCAATCATCTTTGTACATTATCATTAAAATGAAGCGAGTATTGTGGTCATTAGAAGTCTTGATCTCGCAACCTCAAACATCTAACTTCAATGTCTAATTCATTAGTCCAATAAAATCTTATTGGTCAGTGATTCTTACAACCAAATATAAGAAATGGCGATATAATTTGAATTGTTTAGAGCTAATGATCCCAACATAAAATTTTAAGAATTTTATTCCACTATCTCCTCCATAACATGTTTAACACATTACTGAACAATTCTCTATATAAATCGGGGTACAACTTTGTTCTACAACCATGTGGGAGAACAACAAATAAAGTTAACTAACTTCCAAGTTTGGACCAACATAAACCAAACTATTCTAACATTATATATTTACCTTAAGGTCGAATTTTCACCAAAAAGTCAAACATTCAATGATTAACCCTCCCTCTTATTCCTTCCCCATATGACCCACCTTGGTTTTAGCTGACTTATAAGCTAAACCGCTATACAATTTTCCAGGACATTTTACACAAAATTTATATTTTGAAAACCTTCAGTTCTAACTAATGTGGCTATAATTATGTAAAATGAAGAGGGACGGTGATGAAGGAGATTATTAAGCATAAAAGACATATAACCATGTAAATCCATGAAAGGTATAAATTTGAATTAATTGGAAAACTTACATTGAATTTCCATGGCAGCCATGAGAGAAATTCTTCAACTACGTCTCTCTTAATTCCAAGTGCTCTATTATGACTTTCTAGTGTAATATTTTCTGATTTTTGGTGATGCTCTCTTGAGACTTCATAGATGGGATATAAAGACCCAAAAAATTGTAACGGTTGAAGGTAAAGAGTTAACTCTCAATTACTCTCCCATAATCACCCATTATAACATAATAAACCTTATGAGCATCCTTACTATATACACACTGGGGCCATAACCGCAATCTAATAAAATCACTTAAATACAATATTTCTAATTTGACCCGTCACCGAATTAGTGATATTGCTCCGGTATCTACACGATAATTATTTCATGACAATTACAACTTTAAGCCAAATTAAATTATTCATGGACCACTTTAGTTGGCTTATTTATATGATGATTCACATTTTATTAGTAACATATGTGGCCCTATAGTTTTATTCTAACAATCTCCCACTGGGCCATATATGCATCCTAATAAAATGTGTTGTTCCTTATGAGCTCAAAAATTTAATCATCATTAACTTTGCATAATTGCATCAATCTCGTCCATTAGCCACATCAATATAGGACCATTGCAGCTTGGTTATTTCAATAATAACTAAACCACCAACGATCACTGATACTAATGCAACCAAATGACATAGATCAATCATGAAATGTGTAGCATGAAAATCACATGAAGGTGGTCTGTACATGTCGCACTTTAATCAACTATAGATAACTTAATTGTTCAGAACACATATAAAACTGAATACTCAACTTTATTTTTGATTAGATAAATACAAAATAACTATATGCATATTGTCTAACATAGAACTCATTTGACAAACTCCCACTAAGCTTGAGACTCCTTAAACTCTAAGACTCCCAAGTGAGCAGTGTGCTCATGGAAAACCTTTGGAGGGAGACCTTTGGTTAAAGGATCTGCTAACATGGAGTTTGTCCCTATATGTTCTATAGAAATCTCTTTATTCTGAACTCTTTCTTTAGCAACTCGATACTTAACCTTGATGTGCTTTGATTTAGTCGAGCTCTCATTATTATTGAAATAAAGCATTGCAGACTTATTGTCACAAAATAACTTGATTAGTCTCTCAACCTCGTTTACAATTCGCAGCCCTGTGACAAAATTACGTAGCCATATTCCATGATTTGATGCCTCGTAACATGCTATGAATTCTGCCTCCATGGTAGAAGTGGCTATTATACCTTGCTTAGCACTTCTCCAAGATATGGCACCACCTGCTAGTAGATAAACATATCCAGAAGTAGATCTACTAGAGTCGGAGTATCCAATGATCTCCAAATGGTCTGATCTCTTATAAGTGAGCATATAGTCTCTTATTCTCTTCAAGTATCTCATAACCCTTTTGGCTGCTTTCCAATGATCCATTCCTGGATTGCTAAGATATCTACCCAAAACACCAACAATGTACGCTATATCTGGACGCGTACAAACTTGGGCATACATTAGACTCCCTACAACTGATGCATAGGGAATCTTTTGCATCTCTTGAATTTCCAGATTAGTTTTAGGACACTGGTTAAGACTAAATTTGTCTCCTTTAGAGATAGAGGTATCTCCTGGTCTACAATCTTGCATGCCAAATCTTTTAAATTTTTTTATCGATATAGTTAATTCTTTTGTGATAACCTTAGAATACCTTGTGATCTCTCACGAAGTATCTCAATTCCTAACACAAAAGAGGCCTCACAAAGATCTTTCATTTCAAAGTGCTTTGATAGAAATCTTTTGGTTTCATGAAGCATACCTATATCATTTGTGGCAAGCAAAATATCATCCACATATAAGACCAATTAAGAAAGTCATCTTGCTCCCACTGAACTTATGATACACACAATCATCTACATCATTTATCTCAAAACCAAATGAGAGAATGACGTTATGAAACTTGTGGTACAATTGCCGAGACGCCTGTTTTAAGCCATAGATGGATTTACTCAATTTGCAAACCATTTTCTTTGGATCTCCTGATACAAAATTTTCAGGTTGCACCATGTAGATTGTTTCATCAATCTCACCATTGAGAAACGCTGTTTTCACATCCATCTGATGAAGCTCTAAACCGAATTGCGCAACAAGAGCCATGATTGTCCTAAAGGAGTCCTTTGATGACACTGGAGAAAAGGTCTCTTTATAGTCAATCCCTTCCTTTTGAGTATAACCTTTAGCTACAAGACGAGCCTTATACCTCTCCACATTACCTTTAGAATCCCTTTTGGTTTTAAAATCCATTTACAACCAATAGGTTTTGCACCTTCAGGTAATCGTTTCTTCCTCAAAGACAATGTCTCTAACCTTATTTCTCCCCCCAAACTCGACATCCTCAAAAAATGTCGCAGTTCCCGTCTCGAAAATTGTGTTTTCCTTGGGATCAAAAAACTGAAAGCCCCTAGATCGTTCTGAATAACCAATAAAGTAGTTGCTTGTAGTCCTGGGGTCCAATTTC
Source organism: Beta corolliflora (assembly GCA_947648045.1). Lineage (NCBI taxonomy): Eukaryota > Viridiplantae > Streptophyta > Magnoliopsida > Caryophyllales > Amaranthaceae > Beta > Beta corolliflora. The sequence continues at coordinate 302,359 of CANSZD010001251.1, forward strand.
TTTTCATGTGGCCTATAAGGCCGCACTTCAGCTGGACAACCCCATACACGAAAGTGCTTTAGACTAGGTTTTCTTCCTGTCCAAAGCTCATAAGGTGTTTTAGCAAATGCTTTAGTTGGTACTCGATTCAGAATGTAAGCTGCAGTCTTTAATGCCTCACCCCAGAGTGATTCAGGTAAGATAGAATGACAAATCATACTTCTTACCATATCTTTAAGGGTCCTATTTCGCCTTTCAGCTACACCATTCATTCTAGGTGAACATGGCATGGTGTATTGAGGGACGATCCCACATTCCTCTAGGTATTTGGCAAAAGGTCTTGGACGTTGTTCACCTGAACCGTCATACGTACCGTAATATTCCCCACCACGGTTGGATTTGACTTTCTTGATGCGTTTGTTGAGTTGATTTTCAACTTCAGCCTTATATGATTTGAACACATCCAAGACTTGAGATTTTTCATGTATAAGAAATAAATATGCATATCTAGAGTAATCGTCTATGAATGACACAAAATATTGTTGACCATTCCTTGAAGGAGTAGGAAATGGTCCACATATATCAGTGTGTATGAGTTCTAAGATATCTGTAGCTCTATATGCACCCAATCTCTTATGTTTGGTTTGTTTTCCTTTAATGCACTCAACACAGACATTAAAATCTGCAAAATCCATGGAATCAAGTATCCCATCGGACACAAGTCGTGCAACTCTATTTTTAGAGATGTGTCCTAATCGCTTGTGCCATAATGCTCCTGATTGTGCATTATCAATTTTCCGCTTAGTACCTCGGGATTCAACATTCAAATTTTCGTGATAAGAAACTATTGTATCAAGCATATAAAGATTGTCATAAACCATAAATGAACCAGTTCCTACCAAATTTGAATTCAAAGACAAAGTAACTTGATAGTTTCCAAAAGAACAATAATAACCCAACTTGTCCAAATAGGAAACAGAAATCAAATTCCGCCTAAAAGACGGTACAATAAAAGTGTCTTCTAATCCAAATAGAAACCAGAAGACAATAACAATATAAAATGCCCAAATAGCTTCAACCTCCACCGACTTGCCATCTCCCACATAGATGTATCTCTCAACATCACTTGGCTTGCGGTGGCTCAGACAACCCTTCATTGAAACAATGATGTTAGTAGTTGCACCGGAATCTGACCACCATGTGTTTTTAGGTACTGAAGCTAAATTGTTCTCAGAATAAACCAAAATAAGAATCATACCCTTTTTAACCTTCCAGGCTTGGTATTTGGTACAATCCTTCTTCATATGCCCATGCTTTTTACAAAATAAACAAGTGGTTTCACCGTCTTTTTGTTTCTTTTGTATCGGGCCTTTAGCAGCTTCATTCTTATAAGCACCATTTTTCCTCTTTTTGCCCTTTTCTTTAGAGGTGCTTGCCAAGTGAGCACTTTCAATCTTGCTTTGTTTCAACCTCTCTTCCTCTTGAACACAAAATGAAATGAGCTCGTTAAGAGACCACTTCTCCTTTTGGCAGTTGTAACTGACCTTAAATGAGTCAAAACTTTTGTTTGGAAGATAGTTCAAGACCAAATGCACGAGAATATCTTCTGATATCTCGATCTTTAGGACCTTGAGCCTTGAAACAATATGAGACATTTCCAATATGTACTCCCTTATATTTCCTTTGCCTTTATACTCTTTGGAAGTTAAGCTGCTCAATAGCATGCTTATTTCCGCCTTATCGCTTTTTGCAAAGCGCTTTTCTATTTCGGCAAGGAAATCCTTGGCACTAGTAACCTCATCGGATACTGCACCCCTAAATGTTTCTGGAATGCCACGCTTCATGATCATAAGACTTATGCGATTCGAGCGATCCCACTTCTCATGATATTTTTTCTCATCAAGAGAACTAGTGTCCGTAAGAGAAGGAGGGTCTACTCTTAAAGAAAGGTCTAGATCCATGCAACCCAAAATTATCTGAACATTTTCCTTCCATTCCTTAAAGTTAGTGCCATTAAGGACTGGAATTGAATTCAGATTAGAAGATAAGATAGTAAAATTAGCTGTAAAGAGAACAAGATAACAAATATAAATATATATACTTACAATAAACTGAAATTCAATCATACTAAAATTCAAATAATAAAAATAACCCATCACAAGATACCAAATGCACCATTAACATTGAGTCTTTGGACAAAAATATTAACTGCTAGAGGTACTCTTGTTGTAATGAACAAACACTAACAATAATGTATGTAAGAAAATAAACCCACCTTTGGGTTGGTTTATTACCCACAAATATGGCCTTATAATTGTTACATGTTTATCATCACAAGTGTATATATAATCTGGCCAAATATTCACCTTCCTTTGGGCTGGCAAATACTCGCATAAACATACCTACACATAACATCTAACATTTTCTCATGAGTAATTTACCCAATAGGGATCACTTTGATGATGTTTTGTTTTAATTAACTCAATCAGAATATATTAGACTTCTATTATTTAATTTCAATATCTCTATAATATACATTAAATCTCTACAGCAAACAATATATGTATTACAACACAATGTAGAGTTTTATAACTTGAGTAGTATTTACATGTAGTAGGAATAATTAGTTAAAAAACTAATCTTCACCCACCCAATTGAAAGCATAACTCAAGAAAGTATTGACATGAAAGGTTGAAAATTGTAGCAGTACAAATGTACAGCATCGGCACTTTCAAGAAAATTTAAAAGAGAAAATTAATAACAAATAAACAACAAATGGGGCCCACGAATCACCAAGCAAGGAAAGCAAAAATACTTCTTTGAGTTTCCATGGCAGCCATGACAAAAATTCTTCAAAATACGTCTCTCCTAATTCCAAGTGCTCTATTATGACTTTCCAGTGTAATATTTTCTGATTTTTGGTGATGCTCTTTTGAGATTTTAAAGATGGGATATAAAGACCCAAAAAATTATAACGGTTGAAGGTAAAGAGTTAACTCTCAATTACTCTGTCTTAATCACCCATTATAACATAATAAACCTTATGAGCATCCTTACTAAATACACCCTGGGGCCATAACCGCAATCTAATAAAATCACTTAAATGCAATATTACTAATTTGACCCGTCACCAAATTAGTGATATTGCTCCGGTATCTACACGATAATTATTTCATGACAATTACAACTTTAAGCCAAATTAAATTATTCATGGACCACTTTAATTGGCTTATTTATATGATGATTCACATTTTATTAGTTACATATGTGGCCCTATAAATTTATTCTAACAGGTGATCCCTTTGAATTATTTTATAGTGTTGTCATATTCGTTAGCCAAGAGTGATACTGGTGTTATTGGGTAGTTACAAAAAGGGATATTATCTCAGATAACCCTGACATATATGCCTTTTTCCCAAATAACCCTGACATTTTTTTTTCCCAGATGACCCTAAACTTGTATTTTGTCATAAAACCTAACGGAATTGTTAACGGTGTTAACTTTTTTTAATTAAACCCATATTTCTCTTGTTATTCATCTTCTTCCCTCTCTTGTTCTTCATCTCCACACTACTATCACCAAAAACTGTAGAAAATTCGAACCCTAAACAACCCTAAACAGCCCCAATTCGAACACTTTCTCTCTCTTGTATTAACATAGCTTCATTGATTCGATTCCAACAAAATTAACACAAACTGTACCAGACAATTGATGGCAGCACCTCACGCAATTAAAAAACAAAAAAAAGAAAACCAAATTGATGGCAGCACCTCAAGCTATTAACAACAATTAAAAAACAAAAAAATGTAATAATGTTTGAGATGGCAACAGAAGCAGTACCAAGCAATTGATGGCTGCCAAACAAAAACAAAAATTAAACCCAAAAACCTCACGGAGCACCTCACGCAAGGGAAGAAAGAAAACCCAAATTAAACCCATTCTTCAATTTAGTGCAAATTATCAAGGGGGTAACAATATCTATATTCAATGCAAATAACGGCAATGAGCAAATTTTAGCATGAATTACATAAAATAACACAAACTTTCCGTTAATGTTTAAATGAGCAAATCATCTATTATAACACCAACCAATTCATAATCGAAAGTGAAGAGATAGTGGCCACTTCTCACTGGTGGTGCGCGGCAAACATAAGCGAAATCATATAACTCAAGTGGAAGAGATGGTGGTGTGCGGGTTGTTTCAAATCCGGGCGCTCGTGGTGGTGCGGATGTGCGCTCCCGGTGGTGCTAATCCGGGAGCTCGTGGTGGTGCAAATTTGGGCGCTCGTGGTGGTGCGGACATGCGCTCGTGGTACTGCGGACGTGCGCTCCCGGTGGTGTAGATGTGCGCTCGTGGTGGCGGTGGATGTCACCGGAAATTCAAGTGGATGTCGCCAGGTGGACTTGGGAGGTGAAGAGGAGACGTGGTTTTAGACAAGAGTTAAAGGCTTAGTCTGGGAGTTCTTCAATAATTGTTGTTGTTGTTGTTTTTGGGGTGGATTGTTCAAGATTGTGCTTGAGTTGAAGAAGGGGTGGGTGGAAGTTTAAGCAAAAGTCAAACCAATTTTAATGCGGAGAATTGATTGAGAAAAAAAAAATAAGAGAATGATGGGCTTAAGAAGAGATGAAGAACAAGAGAGAGATGATATGAAGAACAAGAGAGAGAAAGAGATGAATTTAGCAAAAGTCAAATCAAGTTAGGGTGTAGTTAACGCCGTCACTAATTCCGTCCAGTTTAATGACAAAATTCAAGTTCAGGGTTATCGGAGACAGGCCTGCTAAAGTCAGGGTTATTTGGAAAAAAGGCCTGTAAGTCAGGGTTATTTGAGATAATATCCCTTAAAAAAAAGATGGTCTAGGAGTGGTTGTAATATAAAGTAGTAATATTGATATTGCACTATCCAAGTAAAAGATTAGACCTTTCTTCAGTTTCTTTGGTAAAGAAACAGAAGGGATCACTTAAAATAAGAAAAACAAAGCAATAAAGTAATGGAGATATGGATGGTTTGTTATTATTTAGTAAAAAAAGGATGAAGTTGGAGGACATAAAAACAGCACAAAAGGAGTACGACTTGTACTACATTATATGCATGTACACAAAGCCCACCCACTCATTTTTTCTTTCTAAAAAAGTGTTGGCCAATAAAACAATCCACGTTCAGTCCTAGTTTATAACGAATCATATGCACCAAGAGACAAACCAAAATGACAACCTACATTCTAGAAACGTACATCATATGATAAAGTGTGGCTTTAGTACTATATTTATTATTCTAATTAAGGTCCAAAGCTTGATTAATTTGGGAGTCAAATTAGCAAAAGAGCTAAGACACATTAAGGATGAAAGGAAGGACAAATGAGAAGCCGCGCACTCCAAATGTCGATTCAAGACATGGGAATTGCAAAACATATTCACACATTTTTTGGTGTAACTGTTACACCATAATTTATGGTATAACAACTCACAAACTATCGCTTATTTTGTAAAAAGAACTCAAACTAATGAAATAAATGACAACATGACATGAGATTCATGTCATTATTTGTATAATTTATGTCATTCTTATTGAAATCTATGTTATTATGCATGTTACACAATAAGTTGCGGTGTAACATGTTACACCCAAAACGCACTGTAATATATTAGTCATGCCAATCTATATCCATGAAAAGATAACTAGGAGTTGGTACTCAAAATATATAGGTCCTAATGTTCATTCTATATATGCACTTTTTAATGTTTTGTGACTTTTTTATTAAAGGGTTTTAAATGGAAAGTTGATTCAAGTAATTTGTAGTCATAAATGTATCCTAGTCCAATTATAAAGATGATCCTGAAGTGAGATTCCTTACTATTAACTTTGAAATAATAATGGGAATTCCTCACTCAAATGTAAAACATTTAAGCACTACTAGTTCTCCATGTAAGTATTGGACCATAAATCATAAAACAATGATGGCCTTATACATATTATGTTACCATCTAACTACCGTCGTAAATTAACAAGTACTCAGTAATTATCATGCCCTAAGATCAAATTTGCGAATAATGACGACTCATGGTCAGAAGTATATTTGGATGAATCCCTTAATTAAGGACTTATTTTTTACATTATTAAGCTCAACTTACTCTCATATGCTTCTAGATTTGCAAATTCATTTTATACCCTCCCATATTTTACAGAATATATAATATAGGAGCGACACAAGTAAAGCATAATTCCAATTATGAACAGTGGCGCATGCATTGTTAATTCTCAACAAATCCCTTCAATGTGTATTGAATACCATCTGGATAGATTCCAAATGAGATGATCCCCACATCAACAAAATTTCATTAAAAAATTTACACAAAAAATTGACATAGGAAATTAAATTATAACTTCAATTGAAAACTTTCATCGATAAGAATTGGATCTTAAAAAAGCACAAGATAATTATAAATGAGATTAACTTGCATAGATAAGCCAGATAAACGATGGTTGTTATAGTCATCACTAATAAGTATAACGGCACCCCAATAATTCATTGCTCCACTATATTTGCTTTATGGCCACCAAGTCAAATCCACTTCATTGAGTTTTAGTCGCATGTTAGGCGATATCGACTTCCATGAAAAAGTGCATAAAAGGAATTAAGGAAGAGAGAGCTCAACACATTTCTAGGCATCATGGTGGCTAGCGTACTAGATGGAGGTACAATTGTTAAGCAACTACATATATCGTTAGTACTTTCTATAGAATCTCATCATGAAGATGAAGATATTTTGTAATGAAATAAGTTAGAGAGAAAGAGAATGAAAACTGATTCAATTCATAGAATGATTTTCTTACAGAGAAATGAGCTAAGTTAACAACTTTTATACAACTCTAACAACTAACTCACTAACTCCTAACAAACTTTAATAAACTTATAACAAACTCTTTACAACGGAAAATAGATTATAAATAAACTCTTATACTCTCCCTTCAAATTTGGACTCGTGAAATAAGGCCAAGCTTGGAAGATAAAAGTTGATCTTGTGTAGAAGCAAGAGGTTTTGTAAGGAGATCGCCTAATTGATTTGCACTAGATACATGGATCTGTTTGAAGAAAACCTTCCTCTACTTGCTCCCCGACATAGTGCATATCCTTTTTAAGTGCTTTGTTTTCTCATGAAACATGGGATTTCTAGCTAAGTGATCTCGTTGAAGTGTTGTCACAATACAAAGTAACAGGTAAAGAAACATGAACTTGTAAGTCTTCTAACGGACCTTGTATCCATACCAACTCACTTGTCAGAGCGGACATGCTCCCGTATTCGGCTTCACCAAGATTTGCTCACACTTTGTTGCTTTTTAGTCTTCCAAGAAATCAAGTTAGATCCCAAAAATACAGCATATGCACTGAGAGATCTACTACTAAACTGACATGAGCTCCAATCAGAATCACTATAAGCATGAATCAAGATTAGTATCGCCTTTATACCATAAACCAAGTACCAATAGTGCCCTTTAAGTATTTGATAAGATGAAGAGCATCTTTAAGATGAGGAACTCTAGGAGAATGCATGAATTGACTTAAATGTTGCACAGAATATGATAAATCTGGTCTAGTTATACCAAGATATAATAATCTGCCAACTAGTCTTCTGTAGATATTTGGTTCAGTAAGCAAATCTCCATTATCAATTGACAACTTTAATCCACAAGATAATGGTGCAGGAGCAGCTACACAATCAAGCATCCCAAAGATTCGAAAATAAATCTTTGATATATTTCTTTTGAGACGAAAATATACTGTTTCGGTTCTTCGAACTTCTATGCCAAGAAAATATGTCAAATTGCCAAGGTCCTTGATTGTAAATGCCTTATCTAAAGCATTCTTTACATCTGTAATCTGAGTGAGAGAAGTCCCAGTCACCAAAATATCATCTACATACACCAGTAAAATCAAGAATTCACCATCAAGACATCTAGTGAACAAGGAATAGTCCTGTTAGACTGTATGAAATGCAAACTTTTGAGAAATTTGCTAAGTTCCTTGTTCCATTGTCTAGATGCCTGTTTTAGACCATATAGAGACCTTTTAACCTGCATACTTCATTACTTCCCATGGTTTGGCTTTCTCATACCCAGGAGGTGGCAACATGTATACCTCTTCATCCAAAAATCCATGGAGAAAGGCATTGTTTACGTCTAATTGATGTAATGGCCATTTTCTGACAGCAGCAAGAGCAATAATAACCCTGACAGTAGCTAATTTGGCTACAGGAGAAAAAGTCAGATTAAAATCTTGACCTTCCCCCTGTTGATATCCAATTGCCACCGGTCTAGCCTTATGCCTTTCAATTAAACCATCAGGGTTCAATTTAGTCTTGTAAACTCATTTTGATCCTATAGCCTTCTTTCCTTGAGGTAGGATAGTTAGCTCCCATGTATCATTGTTTTCAAGGGATGTAAGCTCCTTATCCATGGCAGCAACCCAATTTTTATCATGCTTAGCTTGATTATAATGCTTAGGTTCAGCATTAATAACAGCAAAAGAAAGAGACTAAGTATCAGTAGATGGTTTAGAATTTTTGTGAGGAATATATCCACCTATAAAATGTTGAAGAGCAGTAGAAGGTTTCACAACTCTAGAGGATGTTCAAGGTTGATTACTAGGAGGAATAGGTATATTGATATCATTAGGAGTATCAATAGGAGAAGAATCAGTCTGAATAAGAGATTGATCAGATCGGTTATGTACAGAAGGTGTAGAAGAATGATTAAGAGAATTATGATGTGAAGAAACAGGAGAAATATGATGAGAAAAAGTAGGATTAGAATGTGTTGAGGGAGAAGATACAGTAGAAGTGGGTGGGTTTTGATTATGAGAATGTGGAAAAGAAAAAATATCTTGTTCACAAGAAAAGTGAATCAAGTTAGGAGAAGTATGTTGTGAAACAGGATGAGAAACAGTATGAGAAATTTTATATGGAAAAATGTCTTCAAAGAAAATGACATCTCTTGAGACAAAAGAAGTATGAGTATCTAGATCATATAGCTTAAAAGCCTCCTGACCAAAAGGATACCCAATGAAAATGCATCTCCTTGCTCTTTTGTCAAATTTATCTCTTTTAGTATGCATATTATATGCAAAACAAAGTGTGCCAAAAACTTTCAACTCATAATAAGAAGGAGGTTTATGAAATAGTACCTCATTGGGAGACTTCCACTGCAGCACTTTGGAAGGAATTTTATTTATCAAGCAAGTGGCTGTAAGAATACCGTCACCCCAAAATTTCTTTGGTAGATGAGCATGAAACCTTAGTGCTCTAGCTACCTCAAGTAAATACCTATGTTTTCTCTCAACTCGAGCATTCTGTTGAGGAACATTTGGTACACTTTTCCGATGTAAAATACCTCTCGCTTGCCAACAAATTCGTACAAGATTCCTTAATCAAGTCGGTCCCATTATCTGATCTAATAGACTTCACTTTCTTATCAAACTGAGTATTCACCATATCCAGAAAATGCTAAACAGTTTTCTCAACTTGAAGTTTATTATGCAAAAGATAGATCCAAGTGACCCTACTATGATCATCAACAACTGTTAAGAAATATGAAGCACTACCCAATGCATTTACCTTGTATGGTCCCCACAAAGTCCAAATGTATCAAATCAAAATGGTTATCCGCTTCTGCTAAGATCTTGGTAGTAAAAGGAAATTTATGTTGCTTAGAATCATAGCAAACATGGCAATTGTATTCAGTCCAACCACTACAATCACAATCTGGAACATACTCATTTTGGACAAAGATGGATGTCCTAGCCTTGCATGTAATAGATCTAGCTTCATTCTAGCATCTATCTTATTTTGAGATACACTAGTAGAGGTTTTATTGTGCAAAACAGGAATATCTACAACATCAACATTCTCTATTGTGTTACAGATAGCAGTATCATTGTGAGTACCTGCAACCTTGTTGTATGAAACATGCTGCACATCAGGCTTGACAAAGTAATACAAACCTTTGTACTTCTTACCAGCACCCAGCAACTCAGAACTAGTAAGGTCCTGAAAATAGCATGTATTTTCAGTAAAATGAACCTTAATGTTGTTCTGTTCTATTAATCTACCAACTGAGAGTAGATTATGTTTAAAACCTTTCACAAGCATCACACCAGTTAAGGTCAACATATCATTAAGAATGACATCTCCAATAATATCAACACACTTATAACTTCCATCAGGCAAACCTACTTTGATAGGTTTATTAAGAAATCTTCTGTTGCTCAAAGCATTATCATCATATGTCATGTGATCACAGGCGCCAGAGTCAATGATCCATAACATATCTTCACCATGATTATTTACAGCACATGTAAGGGAAAGATTACCTGCAAAGTTAGCATAAGAACAACCAGCTCCAGTATCACTAACTTAAGATTGTTTTCCTTTCATAGCTTTCATCACTTCTTGACAGATGGCATTTAACATTTCAGAGTTAATTGCACCATTTCCAACATCTTCAGATGAACCATCTAAAGGTTTGTCTCTGTAGCAATCTTCAGATGACAAATTAACATTTGCCACAAGTTTTCCTCCAGTTCCTTGAGTGTTTCCACCTTTGCCTGTAGAAGCCTTTATAGCATTGTACCACTCAGGATAACAAATGATCTTAAAGTATTGATCAATGGTATGACCCTTGCCTTTGCAATTGGTACAAAACTTACTCAATTTGTCTTTCTTCCAATCTTTCTTGCCTTGAAAATTATTTTTCTGTCCATTCTTGAACACTTGAGCTGCCATTGCACTACTCTTAACAACTACATCACTGACTTCCTTCTGTTTCTCTATTTGTTGAGCAATAGAGAATACTCTATTGATGGTAGGTAATGGATCCATAGATAATACATTTGTAATAGTATTATCAAATCCAATATTCAATCCAAGAAGAACTTTCATCATCTTATCTTCCTCTTCTAAATCAGCAATCCTTTTCAAAAACATACAACTACAAGATTTAAAAGCTCCACAACTACAAGTAGGAAACATCCTCAAATTCTTCATTTCATCCCACAATTTCTTCAATTTTCCATAATATGTCACAATAGTTAGATTTTCCTGCCTCAAATTATCAATTTTTTCTTCAATTGATAGATCAAAGGACCATTGGATTGTCCAAACCTTTCATTCAACTCTCTCCATAACTCCACAGTAGATTCAATATAGCCAAAATCATCAGCTAAATCTGAACTCATTGAACTTAAAATCCAGCTAATCACCATAAAATCAGCACGTTTCCATTTAGAAAATTCCTTATCATTTTCAGCTGGTTTTACAATTTCACCATTGATAAAACCTTCCTTATTCTTAGCTATTAAAGCTCTTCTAACATTTCTACTCCAACGAACAAAATTATCTCCAGAATACACAACAGCAACTAATGATGAAGTAGGATTATCAGATGTTGCAATGAAATAAGGATCAAGAATACCTCCATTATTCATTTGTTGATTGTGACTGTTGTTACTGTTCGAACCTCCAGTAGCTTCAGAATCTTCAATCGCCATTACAATCGCAGAAGATTACAACAATTTCGTAATAATTTGCAAGAAATTTTCACAATCGCAATAAATTTCGCAACAATTTGCAAGAAATTTCGCAATAATTTGCAAGAAACTTCGCAATTATATGCAAGAAATTAAGAAAGAAAATCGAAACCACAATCTCAGATTAGAGATTCAACTCTGATACCATATAGAATCTCATGAAGATGAAGATATTTTGTAATGAAATAAGTTAGAGAGAAAGAGAATGAAAACTGATTCAATTCATAGAATGATTTTCTTACAGAGAAATGAGCTGAGCTAACAACTTTTATACAACTCTAACAACTAACTCACTAACTCCTAACAGCTTTAACAAACTTATAACAAACTCTATTACAACAGAAAATAAATTATAAATAAACTCCTATACTTTCAAATTCCAATCAATTGTTACAGACATTGTTAGTCGGAGACAGAATTTTTCCGGCCATGTCATAATTATGTAAAGAGTATTGCAAATAACTTACGTTTTAGAATTGTGTCTAAACCTAGGTTTACTTGATATAGTGTCAACGAAATAATAATCATACCAAGTTGCATGGATTACCTTATATATTAAGAAAGCAACATCTACCTATGTACTCTGATCATTATCTTCAATTCATCAAACAAGTGACATTGTGAGAGCAACTTAACATTCACATACATAATATATAGAATTAATATGGTATCATCCCAGATTCCCAGTCATAGTGGCTAAAAACTAAAATTGTTGATGATGGCTCCCCTCAACTCGCAAGCAAAGTACAATAATTATTATACTTTACAAATTTGACTTTGAAGTGGAAGGAAGGACCATATATATGACAGGGTAGAAAATCAGCTTTCACTAGAAAATAACACAATAATCTTATTCGACGATCATCCTATAGACCAATAAACATAATCCACAAAATAAGATTAAAATCAATGAATCAACCAGATTTATATCAAGTTGAAAAAAAAAGGATCTTATCAAAAAGAAAAAAGAAATAGCCAAATAGGTGCGTGAGTATAAGGGTGTGGCAAGTAGGGCCAAATAAACCGCACCAAAGGTTTCCTAATACAAAGAGTATACACCTCAAATCATGGGACACCGTTCCAACTATTATTCCGTATGCCGTACCAACTGACACCCACTTACCACCCAATTCTTTTGAAAGAAAATGATCATTCTTCCGTTTTATTACTTAGATTCCTATTTTAAGAAGTTGTATATTACTTGTAATATTGATATTTTTGGTAATATATTATCTCTTTCAGTCTTATAGCACATGTGGTCTTTTTTCCCTTTCCTAAATTCTTGTGTCACGTAATCACGTTTTAGTGTTGCAAGAAAAAAATAGACAAATGGACAAAAAAACTATTTACCTGGAGGTAAGAATGTCGATATATATTTTTGTTTGTAGAGCATGGTTAAGTAAATACATATTATCATATAAGGTTTTGCTGGATTTATTCCTTTTAAATAAATTTTCATTATTTTTATTAACATAGAAATAATTAAAAATAATAATAGTTAAAGACACGCGTTCCTATAAGCTAAGTTAGCTAATATATACATTCAAAAAAAAGTTCCAGCTTTTACACTATCGGCCCGTTTGGTAGTCGTTAATAAATTGCAATAATGGGAAAGAATTTTAAGTGTAATCTTAACCCCCGAGTTTGTGTTTTTTTTCCATGGGGAAACAATCTCACCCCTAAACTTGTGTTTTTTTCTCCAAAGGGAAGCAATTTTCATTACCACTCATTACCATCTACAATGTGGTATTGAATGGGAATGAAAATTCAAGAAGAAATATAGACACTTTAGGATAAATTAGCATTACCATGAGAATGAACAATTTTTTCCCCACAAATTTACATACAAATTCACTCCCATTACAACCATTTATAACCAATTACCAAACGAGCATCATAAGTATTTACTACAGTACGTATGAAAGAGTGTATATGCTAAAAATTCCAAGTGATCTCGCTTACAGTCTAAAATGTCATAATGAAATATTGCATGTATCAAACAACAAAGAAAGTGTATACTCTTTCTTTCTTTCTTTCTTTCTTTCTTTCTTTTTTCATATGTTTGAGTTGTATGACAAATTGTACTTGATGGTTAATGCGTGTAATCTTTGTATTTTTTTATATTCATAATTACCTCCCAAAAATGTTATTATCGCACCAACCTACCTTAATAAACACCTCCCCCCAATATAAGTAACACCCTATAGTCATGAATCACACTCACAAAGTCACAACTTGGTATAGCACCATCACCAACCAACCACACACATTCTCTCTCTTTCTCTCAAAACAATCACCCTCTCATTTTCTCTCTTTTATCACTATTCATACATCATGCAACACGACGACAAGAAAAGCAAGGTGAAGAAAGGATTTCTAGCAGTCCAAGTAGGCCTAGAAGACGAAGAAAGCTTACAACAAAATCATGATAATAACTATTATCATACAAAAGAATTACAGAAATTTGTTATTCCTATATGGTACTTATATCATCCTCTTTTCATTGGCCTCTTAGACAGGGCCAGAGAAGTTTATGGGTACCATGTTGACGGACCTTTGCGGTTGCCTTGTTCTGTTGATGATTTCATTCATCTTCGTTGGATGATTGAGAAGGAGAACCACCCTGGTGGGTCTCGCCGCCACGACGAACACCAACACCACCAGTACTTTAACCAAGCGTCCTCATTTCGCTCTTGTTAAGATTTCTTTTTGGTGTTTAGAGAGGCTGCTACAAGGGTAAGAGATGAGAATCGATCCCAAGATCTCCGGGGACTGAGGAGAAGCTCTAATCTAACCAACTGAGCTATCCGTCACTCTTGTTAAGATTCTTATTAGCTACACAAGTTTTGGGGTTTGAGGGTGTAGATACCAACCAATAATAAGTGGCTTGGCAGAATCTCCAACACAACAACTTATTATTGGTAGCGAGCACATATGATATGGTAATAATGTCAATCTTGGATCATGCAATAATTTTGTGATCGAGATAATTAAGGTGATTTCAAGCTCGTTCAACGTATTTTGTACATCAATTTAGGAGTATGATATAATCCATAAAAGTGGGCAAAGCTAAATGAATTACGTTCATTAATATTTTGGTAAATTATTAGTTAAAAACTAAATAAAACTAGTTTTGAACTAATTATTTCTCAAAATTATTTAGAGTAGGAGCTAATTATCTTTGTCCACTTTTAAAGATTATTGATCAATACTTCCTAAGGTAAAGGAATGGCTTTTACCTATGATTATTACTTAGCAAAGAGCACTCTGACCCCAGAAATTAGTGGAAAAAATACACTTATTTAGAACTTTAGGAAAGAAATTAGAGAGTGAAAGAGAGGCTTCCTCAATTTTTTTTTCAGATTAAAATGATGCCTCCATAGTATGTATTTGAGTAATAAAGATATATGTTTCACCCTATAATGTTTGGGTTATCTTTTCTATTGATTTAAACTAAACTAATGTTATATGTGCTCAAATGATATGAATTTCAAGATTTTTTTTTTGGGTGAATATTCATGGTCAAGTTCATCAAGAATGCATCTTCTCTCGTCTAATCTCCACTCACAACCGTGTGACAAATAATAATTACATTTACAATTATATTACTGCACAGTTTCACTTATCCAACTCCTTTGTACTGTACTACTTCTAAATAAAACAAAAAACTTGATCTGGAAGATTTTCCTACTAATTTGACGATTTTTATTCTTATACGAGTCAGAGTCTATGGACTATGATCACTATTTAGTGACTAGTGAGTGGCCTGGACTACACGTTGCACATTATTAATTAATCATGTTATACCATATGCATTTGGATATATCTTTGCCTTTCGGAATAAAATCGTGTCGGAGATCTTTAATTTATTTGGCTAGCTACCATGTTACGGAAAGGAAGCGTTATTATTGGTGTGTACATATAGTCGTACACTCTCGTTCTAGTGGCTTTTGTACACATATGTGCAAGTAGTACACTAGGGATTTGCAATTTAATCGGATCCGATCCTAGCCATTTCCATTTGAAGGAAAAAATCCGAGTCGATTCCGACAAAAAATGATCTGAATCCGACTCCGTTTAAAAAGTCCGACTCCGAGTCGGAGTCGAATCCCATAAAAAAATCCGACATCCGAATCCAACTGTAAGGCAATTAATCCTTTTATTATTTATATTAATGTATTATGTATGTATAATCTGACTCTACTTTGAGGCAATTGTATTATTTAAGATTTTTTCATTGAAGAAATGATTGATAAAAATCATAGTAATGTTTAGATTATTTAACTATATATGATTATTAAAAAAATAGTAATAATTAGATTATTTGTATTATAGAAGATTTTTGTATTAAAAAAATGGGGAGAAAAAAAAAGTCGGATCGGAGTCGGGTGTTAGGATATAAAGTCGGATCGGAGCCGGAGTCGGGTGTTAGGATTTTAAGTCGGATCGGACTCAGATTTTCGGAGCCGTATGTCGGAGTCGGACTCAGATTTAAAATCCGACTTCTTGTAGGGTCGGAGTCGAATTATGCATAATCCGGTCCAAGCACTACAAAAAAAGTGGCTTTTAACAATAGGGACTTTTCTGTTGGTATATGACATAAATCTGTTGGTAAAAGGTTATACCAATGGATATGGCTCTGTTGGAAAATTGTTGCTAAAAGCTTCGTTGGTGTTAGTAATACCAACAGATATTATTGTTCTGTTGGTACTCATTATTAACACCATCATATTAATTTCTGATGGAAAATTTGTTGGTAAATGTGATCTGTTGGTAATACATATACCAACAGAAAATTAATTGTTGGTACTATATTTTTTACCAACAAAATGTATTTCATTGGTGCTGCTTTTACCAATGGATATGAGAAACATATTTTAAATTAAAAAACCAACTTCACCAACAAATATAAGTTTTGGCAAAAGTGCCATCAAAGTCACACAATTCATATTAGGTAGGCAAATACAATTCTATGAATGTGCTAATGATTTCCCAAAAACATATTTCAACCTTCACATTGCTTGAGTAGCAAATTGTACAAACACTAATCCCATACAACATTGTGACACAAGTCATAAGTCCCAACTTCATTAAAGTAGCTACATACACAAGCTTTTTATCTACATCAAAAAACATCACCACCGCAATTTAATCATCTTTACTCCAAAAAATAGTAGTTTTATGTCATCACAAAAACCAAGCTACATAATTACAACATTTGTTCATTACAAAGTGAGATCTTACTAATCAAGTCGACAAGATCAATCATCCTCACTTTCATTACTCATGTTCTCATCCTCTATGTTGTCATTGCCATTTTCCTCATTATGAGCACCTTGTTCATCACCATCATCATCTGAGAAAGATATATCATCTGACATACCCTATTAAAAAAGAATAAGAAAGATTCAAGGGTTACAATAAACTTAAGAAAGAAAGGATTAGATTATAGGAAAGTTATCGATTGAATTCATTATACTTTTGAACTCAAAAACAATTAAAACAACAACTATATATTATGTGTAATAAAATATGGCAGCATAAACTTGGATTAAAATCTAACACAAAGAAGAAAAAATAAGTGAATGAAATTCCTAAAGCAATGGCTTGGTGTTTCTGGTGGCACCACTCATTTCTTGCAGTTTTTCAAAACGGTTCAAACGAGCAAATTGTCCAAGTTCCAAAAATTGTTTTGTTATGTGGTAGATAATGCTACTATTTATCATGTATGGAGGGTAAGAAATTATATGTTCTGGTCAAATGTACCATGTGATTGTAATGCAGTGCTTAAGCAAATTAAGGTATTTGTTCTCGATAGAGTTAAGAGTATTCTTCCTACTAAGATTTCTAGAAGGGAGATAGCCTGGTTTGAGAGCAAAATTGCAATTCAGGGCTGTCTTGTTAATCTTAGCTGTTTTAGGTTGTAATGCTTCCTGTGATTAATGAATTTTACTTTTACTGAGCAAAAAAGAAAAAAAATTCCTAAAGCAACACCACCAAACAAAGAAGACTGGATAACAAAGTAATATTTAACAACAAAGACCAATAAATAGCAGCAATAATAAGCAATAATCAGCAACAATTATAGATATACCAAAGAACAAGAACAATACATTATATAAACAACAATAGCAAAATTGATTACCATATACAAACTATCAAGCATTGATATATATACTTAATTATTTAATGCCATTTTTTTTTGAGATGACTAACATTGCAACATGACTTGTAGGTTTGAACTTGAGATAGACTATAAAGATGACTCGATAACAAGTGGAACACCCAAAAAAATGAATAAGTAATAAGAATCACCTGAAGTTGCAAAAACTTTTTCATAATGTTGGTCACTTTGTTCAGTTTCATTTCCAATAGTTCAACTTTCTTCTCACTCTTAATTCTCTTTGCTCGCTCTTCCTCAAAAGCACATCGTTTCCCACGGGAACGAGGAACCTTAACAGCCAAACCATAAGTCTTTGCATACCCATTTTTGTTTTCTCCAACATGCTTCTTGAAGATTTCGCACGTTCCTCCTCATTACAAGAATCTAGAGGAAGATGTGCCAAATCTTCTTCAATTAATTTCTACAATTATACAGTTCAAAGAGAGTTAGTAGGTCACCAATTATACAAACAAGGGGTAGATATACGATATACTAAACGTATTAGAAAAAGAATTTGCAATACATACTTTTGTTGCTTCTGAAGCCTTATCAAGTCGAGATCCTTTCTTCGGTTGATGTGTATCAAGCCATACATCAAGTGGATCTGGTTCTTTTCCTTCCTTTTTCTAAATCATCAAAGAAAGTGAAGTAATATTATCAACCTTTAAAATTGGTACAGGAAAAAGAAGACTACTAATAAGTAGTTTTTATCAAGTACCGTTTTTTCAGCACGTATGCGTGCAAAGGCTTTTGTCCCAGCATAATGACACATTCTTAACTTGCTCCTATTATCAATGTTTCTTTTACTTCGTTCCTGAAATTTATGCACAAAGTACATACCCAATTAAATTTGTATGCCAATATCCAAATCTCAACTGCTAAAGAAATAAAAGGTTACATGACCCTTAGAAATAAAAGGTTACCTGGCCCTTAGGAGATTCCCAAAACTCAACCAAATTTTTCCACATTTCCTCAGGTATACATGGTACCTCTGGTCGTCGTGCTAGAGCTTCATTGTGAGTCCGTCCATCAAAATGAGCTATTTTCAGCTCACATTTTTCAAGCAGTTTTGGATGACATAAATAACCTTTTCAGCCCTGGTATTATTGGAAAATGACGCAACACCTTCTTCGGCACATTGTCACCACTGACTAATTTTATAAGTGTGCCATCGTCAGTAGTTTTCCACCTTAATTCATCACACACAGGACACTAATCAAAACTTTTTTTCTCTTTCCAAAAAAGCACACAATCATTTGGACAGACGTCAATCTCCTTATAATCTAAACCAAGCTTCTTAATAATTGTTTGCATCATGCTGAATGAATTTGGTAGTGTGGAATCTTTAGGAAGAGCTCTTTTAAATAATTTTACCAGTGCATCAAAAGCCACATTTGTTATTCCATATAAACATTTCAAATGATACATTTCAACAATGAAAGACAATTTACTAAATTCTTCACAACCAGGGTAAAGAGGTTGTCTAGCATCATCGAGCAATTTAAAAAAATTTTGAGCTTCAACATTTATGCCTGATGTAGTATTAGTTGAATCATTAAACTCAAAAGCATCTTCTACATATTAGCCATATCGTCATCGCTTGCATTAGTGGGTACATAATTAAGGTCTCTATCTATGAGATTGTCACCATCATTTACCCTTGATTCTCCATGATAAACCCATATACAATTATGATATTCAACATCCATCCCTTTAATTATCATGTGTTTCATCACTAATTGTCTATCATGGTAGAATCTATTAGCACAATTTCCACATGGACAAGCAATCCTGTTATCTAACGCAGAAGTTGCAAAGGCATGATCCAAAAATGCCATTAATGACTTTCTATAAGGATCTTGTGCTCTATTTAATTTCACCCAATTCTTATCCACAAACACATCCATGAATATCCCTACATGTTCGACAAATTTCAAGCAATTCAAGAAAAAAAAGGGAGATGCAAATAAAATAAATCTAGAAAAATCTAGTGATAAAAAAATACATACTACAATAATTTAACAAGTTTGAAATGAAAATTCATTCTTTATGAATACCAAGCAAATATATTGACCATAAGATTAAACATGATTAGTTTGGAACAAGAATAGAAAGTACGCCAAAGAGCATACCATATAGCCCATAAACTAAGTCTGAAATAGCAACAAAACAAGAGCAAAAAATCCAAAAAAATGCAAAGCAAACAACAGAGTAAACAAAGAAATAAACAACTCGTAGACGCGCAACAAAACCAAGCAATTATTAGTGTACAAAAGAGGCTCCAAACTGCAGCCCAAATAGCACGAAATTACCATCAAGACAGGACCTATAGCAGGCCTAAAAAAGCGGCGTCAAAGGCAACTAAAACAGAGCATAAACAAGCGAATAAACAACTCGTAGAAGCATAACTAAACCAAAGAATTAACAAGGTGTACGTAAGAAGCTCCAAACTGCAGCTCGTAAAGCATAAAAATTACCATCAAAACAGCCCTAATGCAGCCCTAAAACAACCCTAAAACGAAACATAACAACCCCCGTAAGCTAGTCTCCCTTTTTCCTTAAAACAACCCTAAAAACAGAAACATAACACCCCGTAATCTGCAATTTGTTCAATAAAAAAAGAGTAAAGGTATAGAAAATTATATATTGATACTAAAAAATCTTCTTGTCATAGCTAGTACAAAATATTTGCATAAAAGGTAGTAGAAAAGCACAATGAACGACAAAAGAAAGATTAAAATATTTATAGGCTTAATGTGAAGCTCTTGAAATGCACTACTAAACTTATACCCGCAAATCAACATCTATTAACTTTTGTTCAATTGTCTTTTTTTAACACAAAGGAAGCACACAATCACATTAAGAGAACTTGGCCAAACCGACCAAGTCCAAAACGAAGCGAGTTCACAAGTACAAAGAACACAAACCGGATTGGTTGTTCTCAAACCAAAATACAAAGAAGAAATACACACAAAGTCTTGTAAAATAGCTACTTCTAATGAACAAAAATCCTAATGTATCCAACAATCATACGCATAGAAATAAGGAACAAAAAGTTAGGTCAAACTTATGCAAATAGATAATTCAATTCTTGTACAATTAAAGCTGATTTTGGGACATACTTTTATCAAAAAATTGAATCTTAATTCTAATTATCATGAGAACTACTTTTGACTTGAACTACACTACTATTCATCTCAAAGATTGAATCTTTCAAGCTTAATATCTAAAAAAAAAGCGAGAAAATATCACAAAGAATATGCTTGAATACAACAATTAGTGATAGAATTATAGAAATACCTCACAATTGAGAAGAAATATGTTGGTTTAGCTCGTGTAAGGAAGCAACATCAATTGTAAAGCTTCAATGGCGATGAAGTTGAGCTTGAATGGCAATGAAATTGAGCTTGAATATTGGCGACGAAGCAGCGTTAAGTCGTTAATGTTCAACTTTCATGACTCAAATGGCACTAAGCTAGATGAGGGCCAATTTTAGAGAGTTAGGGTTTGGTGCTTTCACTCATGGCTTCAAGTGTTTTTGGGAAGAAGAAAAAAGGGCTGAGAGAATGAACTAGAAGAATAAAATACATTGACTATTTGACCATTTGATTTTATTCAATTAAAAAATAAGATATGTTAGAGTAGTACAACATACAATAAGCGGGAGAGGTAAAAAATTGAGCGGGTGATGGGTGATTGAAATTTCATTGACTATACCAATAAATCTAGTGTTGGTAAAAAGTATTGTTGGTATTGTTAGAATTTTACCAACAAAAAAAGTATTTTGTTGGAACTTGTATAACTATTTATTTTGATCTCATGTCTTGAATCCAACAGTTAATTATCTGTTGGTACTACGAATATTTGCCAACAGAAAATTTTTCTGTTGTAAGATTTCTGTTGTTAAAACCCATATTTCTTGTAGTGAAGTCCGACCCGTTACCATCCCTATAGTACACGGTGTTGCGCAAGATTGTGAGATACGAACCTTATTACTAAGATCAAATATTATTTTGTTAGTGTATGATCTTACTAGTGTTCCGGTAATTGTATAGTAAAAATCAAATGGCTGCATTTTGGTTAAAGGTTTTGAAATGAAATGGTTGGATAAGAGGTTTAACTGTGAATGATGAAAAAGTTATTTGTTAAGGTAACTTAGGTATATATGAAACCTCATACATATACATGTCTCAACTTCAAACGCCTTGCATTAAACTCATACCTGTCACCCTTATTATGTATTAAATTCTCATACCTTCTCCTTTAGGAAATAGATTTTAGATTAATACCTGTAATGTTTTTCAATCAATGTATGTACCCATGGGATTATCGTTCTCATACTACTGCATCCCAGTTATAATTTGAACTAGTGGCGGATTTACTTAGGGTCACAGTTGGTCACGTCATTTGGAGCGTCATTCTTCTCTCACACGCGAATACCCCAGTCTTCCTCTTTCCCTCTCTTTCTCCTTCGCGAATCCCAGGCGAAAAAACCCTAAGTTTGTACCATTCGCCATTCGCCATTCGTTCTTCTCTCACACGCGAATACCCCAGTTGTTCAGCGAGAGTAGTGATTTCAGATCTTCATCGTCACCATTCGCCGGTCAGTTTGTACCATTCGCCGGTCAGTTCGTCACCATTCGCCGGTCAGTTTGTACCATTCGCCGGTGATGAGTTTGTAATTCTTTATGTCTTTTTTTGTAATTCTTTCATTCTTTATATCATTTTTCTAGATCTTTTTTCTGAAGGAATTAGGGTTTTGGAAAATTGAAATTGTTTTGTTTTGTTTGATTTTGTTAGGGTTTTAGACTGATTGGTATTTGGTAGGTTGTGGTTCGATTTTGTTGAATGTTTTCGTTTTTGTTCTCGTTTCTAGTTTGTTGTTCGTTTGTTGTTCGTCATTTGTTATTCTTCGCCGGTCAGTTTTTTTGAACTTCTTCATTTGTTGTTCGTCGGCAGCGGCAGCGGCGCTAAACTTCAGCCTTCAGGTATTCTTCTAATTCAACCTTCTTAATCTTCGCTTAATCGCTTCTTCAATTATTCTTCATTGAATCATTGTTGGCTTGTTGCTGAAAATTGATTGTGTAGTTGTGTATTTTTGTCAATTGGATTTCATTAGGATTTCATTACGAATTTACGATTGTGTTGTGATTTAGGAATTAGATTAGGATGCGAAATTGACAAATGATTGTGTATTTGTGTATTTTTGTCAATTGGATTTCATTACGATTGTGTTGTGATTTAGGAATTAGATTAGGATGCGAAATTGTGATTTAGAAATGATTGTGTTGTGAATTTGTGATTTAGGAATTATGTTACTAAGGATGCGAAATTATTGTGTTGTGATTTAGGAATTAGGTTAGGATGGCAAATTGTGATTTAGAAATCATTTTTGAATGATGTATCATGTATTATGTGCTTGATTTTTGAATGATGTATTGTGTTGGCCTTTTCAATCGACTTATTTAATCTCATTCAAATTATTAATTTAATTTTCAGAATGAAAAGGAAAAATACGAGGGATATTTCAAGTTTTTTTTGTTAAAAGAACGCCAACTCCTCCACCTTCTCCTCCTCCAAATCTTTCACCACCTCAAGAAAATGAACAAAATCTTCCACCTCATCAACAAAGTGAACAACATTCTTCTCCATCACACAATTCCAAAACCCATCTTGTTCCCAAAAGATTGAGCGAATCTGATATTGCTAATCTTCCACAAGACCCTAGGAAAAGGAGAAAGATGAGTGATTTTCATCCTGATGATAAAAGCATAGTAAGAAGAACATACCTTGATAGAAAACCTTGCCAACCTAAAAATTTTGTGTTTCCTCAAACACTTATAGGGCCGAAAAACCGTCGATTTAATGTGGATTGGTTTGACACTTGGCCTTGGCTAGAGTATAGTGTTGAAAAGGATACTGCATTTTGTTTTGCTTGCTATTTATTCAAGGAGGACAACTCGGTTGGAAGAGATGCTTTTGTTAGCAATGGTTTTAAGTATTGGAATATATTGGATGTAATAAAAAAGCATGTTGGTAGTCATAAGAGTGCTCATAGTAATGCTATGATTGCTATGGAACTTTTCAAGAACCAAAAGAGTAGCATTATTACTGGTTTATCAAAACAAACAAAAGAAACCATGAGTGCTTATCGAACGCGATTAGAAGCTTCTGTTGAAACTATCAGGTGGCTTCTACTCCAAGGGTTGCCTTTTCGTGGTCATGATGAAAAAGAAAGTTCATTGAGTAGAGGTAATTTTGTTTCATTACTTACTCTTCTTTCACAACATGATCCTGAGTATTCCAAAGTTGTTTTCAAATTGGCACCTGGCAATTGTCAACTCACTTCTCCCGTTGTCCAAAAAGATATCATTAATGCTTGTGCAAAAGAGAACACTAAAGCAATACTTGAAGATATGAATGGTGGTTGTTTTTGCTATTCTTGCTGATGAGTCCGCCGATGTTTCTGATAAGGAACAAATGGCTCTTTGATTGAGATATGTTAATAAAAAGGGAGAAGTATGTGAGCGTTTTCTTGGTATTGTGCATGTTCATGATACTACTTCATTAACTCTTAAAGGTGCTATTGAGTCATTACTCATGGAGTACTCTTTGACTTTCTCACAAGTTCGAGAGCAATATGCAAGGTTCAATCAATGGCCTCAAAACTTTGATATTAGAGGAATGTCCTCAAGCATACTTTGTGCATTGTTTTGCACATCAACTTCAGTTGACACAAGTTGCACTTGCTAAAAAGAATTCAGATTGTGGTTGACTTTTTGTTGATGTACTTGCACTTCTCTTGAATTTTGTGGGCGGTTCACCAAAAAGGAAAGAATTTCTTCGAGAGAAACAAGCTCAACGAGTTGTAGAAGCATTATCCTTAGGAAAACTTGAAGCGGGAACGGGTTTAAATTAAGAACGTGGCTTAGGTAGACCTTGTGACACTCGTTGGGGGTCTCACTTTAAAATAATTTTGAATGTGCTTGATTTGTGTCCTTCAATTCTTGAGTCACTCGATAAAATTGGTGAAGTTTCTGACGCAATTAATTCAAATAAAGCACAAGCTCTTACACACTTGTTGATGTCATTTGATTTTGTGTTTGTGGCACACTTGATGGTTTTTATATTTGGAATCACAAATGCGTTGAATGTGGCTTTGCAAAAACGTGATCAAGACATTGTAAATGCTATGGCCATGGTTGATGTAACGAAGATCAATCTACAAATGATGAGAGATGAAGGATGGGATTCTCATATGGAAAAAGTCACTTCTTTTATGGATAAATATGACATCGAGATTCCAAACATGGAGGAGAGATATCATGTTCCGGGGAGAAGGATGTTTAGAGGTAAGAGCCCACAAGTTACAAATCTTCATCATTTTCGAGTTGAGGTTTTCTTAAGTGTCATTGACCTTCAATTGCAAGAACTTGAGAATCGATTTCCGGAGATAAGTAAGGAACTACTTGTGTGTATGTCTTGTTTTAATCCTACTAACCGATTTTCTTCCTTTGACAAAAGAAAATTGATTCAACTTGCCAAGTTCTATCCCAATGAGTTTTCAAGTACCGAAATGATATTTTTTGATTGGTCACTTGAAAATTTCATTGTTGATGTTAGAGGAGATGAGAGATTTTGGAATTTAAAGAGTCTTCACGAGCTTTCAATGAAACTTGTTGAGACGGGAAAGTCCGAAACTCATGATCGGGTCTACTTGCTTTTGAAATTGGTGTTGGTTCTTCCCGTTGCAACTGCAAGTGTAGAAAGAGTATTTTCTAGTATGACGCAAGTGAAAGATAAATTGCGTAATAGCATGGGAGATCAAATGTTGAATGATTGCTTAATTACTTATGTAGAGAAAGATATGTTTTTGAAAGTTAGCAAGGATGATATTATAAATCGATATCAAAACATGAAAACTCGTCGAGAACAATTGTAATATTTTCTAAGTACTATATATTTGGTTGTAATATGAATATTTTGCTTTTGGAAACTTTTATGAATTTTTTTTAATGTATTGGTCATTATCGTATTGCCGAGTTGCTTTAGTGTGACCAACTATTTTCAAATTCCTGGATCCGCCACTGATTTGAACCAAGCCACTCCTTGGTATATGTTAACTAATGATTTAAGCTTTAGTTGATAAAAAGATGTCAAGATTTAGATTATAGATTGAAATGAAAAAATAATTCCATATATATCTAAGATGATATTAGAGGATGACATTAGTTGCAACAAGTCTGAGTTCACCTTATAATAATAAGGATAAAAAGGTGTAGTATTTTATTGTACTTTTGTTTTTTGGCAATAAGTACACACAAGAAACAAAATACAAGTTAACCTATATTGTACTTTTGTTTTTTTGGCAATAAGTACACACAAGAAACAAAATACAAGTTAACCTATGAAATCTGACGAGTGACAACAAGTCAACTCATAGATCGACACATTAAGCCTATACCATATTCTACAAAATACCACACTAGTAATACGCTTCTTAAAGGGGAAGGGGATCACGTCTAAGTGAATAGACCCTACTAACTTGCACTTACAACCAACACGAGGACGAGCACCTCAACCTTGGTTTCCCTAGAGACAAGATTTGAGTGATCTTGAGCTGATATTGGGGAACACCTTACATATGTTAGATTCTGGCAATCCTTAGCGCTCTCATCCTTGCTTCTCTAGCTTATTTCCTTTTTGCGGACACTGTTGGGATCATAGATGATACATGACCGTTGCTCGTTGACCTGCGATTGGCTCTTCTGCATCGTCTACCTTTTGTAGGATTGCCTCATAGGTTAAACTTCTTGCTTCTCTGCATCCTCTTGCTTAAGACCTAGCCGATTAATGGAACTGATGACATTCTCCACTGATCATGTCACCATATTAGAGACCTCTGCTTCCCTCAAATCTTGTTCGGGGGAGGGGGTCCTTCTTGATACGACTTTTCGTTTTTGAGATACGAATTGACATCAACCTTGGATGAGATTGATAGAAGTGCAACTTTTTTCCTTGTTGCAATATTTTTATATCTTCCCGGGAGATATTAAGGAACTGGGAAGATCTATTTCTTTTGACATAAGTCACATAATATGGATGGCAGGGAGACTTTGATTATCTTCTTTGTAGGACAAGATAATTCCAATTCGTAATCAACGTCATATGGGGAGAATCTACAACCTCACTATGCACCATGTCAATGGCAGAAGATCCATTCATCCTAACCTCATCTTTCTGGGCTGCAGTTTGATTCTAAAGATGGACGTCTTTATCGTAACAAATTGACGTTGCCATCGCATGAGCCTTGCTTGAAAAACCACTTTTAGCCATATCCTCCTTTTGTGGAGGATGAAGACCTTGACCAAGCCAATTGGATAGTCAACCTGGATAGAGGGCTCAGTTTCCTTTGAAGAACTAGTCCACTCTGCATACTCCAACACTCTTTTTCCTTTTGATCCATGCTTCATCAGATTAATCTCGTTTAACTTCGAGAATGGTACATGATCACCCAAAGTCCTAGACTTCAACTTACTACAACTATCCAGTGGGCTATTGATAAGTGCATATTCTAACATCATTTAGTTGCATATTAGGGTGCATTTCTATGTAGCATTAGAGCATTTACATTGCATTTATGCATATTTAGGTCCCTTTTATTTATAAGCTACGATGCTTTCACGGGTTGTTTGGTCTTTTGATGTAATTTCAGGTACTTTGGACTCCTATTTGTAGATATGATGATTAAGGCACTTGGATTACCTTCAAAACGATATATCATGTACCCAAAACGGATTGGAAGTGAAGAAGATACACACGACTTTGTGTACTTGTGCGAAATATGACACCTCTGCACCATTTTACCCATAACTTTTGACTCAAGAATGATAATGAGGTAATTCTAACTGGGTTGGAATCTAGACTTCAAGGGCTTTTCAACAATATATTACATGTGCAAAACAAAACTCTGGATCAAAAGTTATAGCTGTTCAAAATTGAACTGAAGCCACTGCCTCGCCCGCACGCCCGTGCGCGTAGTTGCTTGCCTGTGCAACCTGCTGTAATGTCGTATCTTCCGCGTGACCTAACTTATGTCGGTTTATATTAATTTTAGCTTATAAATAGGACTTTAAACATTATTTTGAGCAGCTTAGATATTATATCATCATTATTAGTTTATACCTAGGGTTTTTAGAGAGAGAAACTTGTAGCTCTTCAAGTTCTTCAAGACTCCACCTTTCTTCCATTAATTCAAGTATCTCTTTTGTTCTTCTCTTCTCCTTGTTTTCTATTATAATATTTTATTATTCTTCTATATATTTATTTATTTCAATTATGCTTTCATAGTTTTATAATCTATGGTTAAGTTGAACCCTAGTATGATTTAATTCATGATTATTTCTTTACATTCTCAAATTAATTGCTTAATTGTTCTTGCTTAATTGATTGTGCATATTCCAATACTAGATTAGGGATAACTAGTATTGTTATGATTCCATTGTCTTGATCACAACGGGAGTTGGATTTTGACGGATTTGAATATTTCAATTAAGGACATGATGTTCTCCACGGGAGTAGGTAGAATGGATTGTTAGGAAGTTAGAGTGTCGCGTTTAATGTCTTTGATTTGCATGATTCCACGGGAGTAGGCTTGAGTGCATATTAAGGAAGTCATACATACTCGGGAGAGGTTTATGGTATTTTATAGGGTGTACTTTTCCTTGTGAACATTTAATTGACTAGTTTGAGGTAGGAATTATTATTTTATTAATTCATGCTAGTGGGGATACTTAAGTCTAGAGTCTTTTATTTATATATTAATTAGTATAGTTTATTCCACCATCATTGATATTAATCTCCTTTAGTCTTACCATTGTTTATGAACTAATCATATAACAACTTTTTCTATGTAGGATCGACCCTGACTTACCCTACTACATAGTTAGGAGGATTAGTTAGGTTATTTATTTTTGTTAGGTGCGCGACACGCCTATCAAATTTTGGCGCCGTTGCCGGGGAGATAGTTTATTTTATTTAGTTTTTATTTTTGGTGAGACTAGACTATATATTTTTTTTCCTTTCTTTTGTGAATATATTTTTTTTTCTCTTTTTTCGTATCATGGAGTCATTTTATTATTTTGATGGGGATAATTTTTCTGATAGGCAACATATTCATAATTCTTGTGGTTCTCATGTTTATATAGTTTTGATGCATCATATCAAAATTGTAATAACCGGAAAAAATATATATATATATATATATATATATATATATATATATATATATATATATATATATATATATATATATATATATATATATATATATTTATTATTAGTAAGGGATTAAAGGTTAAAGTATTATTATAAGATAAACTAGTCCCTAAGATCTTATATACGTTATTTTGTCATTTATATGATTATTTTAGATGAAGTTATGTATTTCCTTGGCTTTGTGCATTTGCTCAGGGCAAGTTATATGTGCATACATATATCATTTATATTAACATTATAGTTTATAAAGTACTTTAAGGGTCAAAGATTAATAAAATTATCAATTACTAAATTATGAGCTTATAAATATATCTAGTAGGATTTTTAGTAAGTACTACATAAACCTACAATGCTCCTAACTTATAAACGGTGAAGCTAATGACCAACGTAGTTTAGTTTTTAGAATCGTCACTAATGACTTTACCTAAGGACGGACAGTCGTTACCCATTTTAGGACAATATGTAAGATACAATATTAGTAGGTTTCGGATTTGGTGATTTTGTGACACTTGGCAATCTCTTTTTGACTTCTTTAATGATTATGAGATGAAAAGTTGCAAAATCACGTAGGCTGATGCTTAAGATAAGATTGCAAAAGTTGATAAATTTCTTCTTACGTACAACCGACTTAAAATTGTTGGCTGTAGCAAACCAACTTGGTTTACTCCTCCAAACACTATAAATAGAATGCCCAACATTCATAATTTAGACAAACCACGATAGTAAAATAAAAAAAAAAAAGAGAGAGAGTGTGTGAGGACGAAGCACATTAGTTAGATATTAGGTATCGTCGATATTATCAGGTACATTCTTGAATACCCCTTCTTAATGTTGTTTTGCTACAATGTATTGTTATATTAACGTTTTTAGATAAACTATTAGTAATATTTTTGCCTTAATAGTAAAGGTATATTGTGATTTGCAAATAAAGTATTTATAATGCAAATGGTATTTGTCACATTATGATTCTAAAAATACTATCATATGTGGTAATAATGATGTTATATAAAGATGTTGCTATGATAAAATGAAATGGAGGTTCGTGGTATTATAAAATGGAGGTTCGTGGTATTATAAAATGGAGGTTCGTGGTTTGTGTTGGAGGAATGAATTATATATGGAGTGACGTACGTCATTGTAGGGGTGTGCACACGGAAGTATCAGGAGGGGCTAAAGGCCTGAAAATAATATCCGGAGTGACGTACGTCATTGTAGGGGTGTGCACACGAGATTTGTCGGGAGAAACTATAACAAATGATTTTATAAAATCGTAACTGATTATTTTATATAATTATCTGCAAAGTGTTTTTACATGGTATTAGGAATGTACTGGACCCTTTTGGGTTGACTGTTATAAAATGTTTTGTTTTCAGGTACCAGTGATGGGAATGGGCAGGAGTGAGGAATATAAAATATTAGGACTAATATACTATATGTTGTTATCTTGTTTTTTTTTTTTATTTGTTATATTAGTATCATGTTTTATTTTGTTTTCGCCTAGTATTTCTATTATTAGGAATACGGCAGTAATGTCCTGTAAACTCTATATTATATATAATAATAAATAAAAGATGTAATATTTGGTTCGATCCTGGTACTATCATGTAGTGTTTCATTTTTAGAATTATATTAAATTACAGGGCGTTACAGTTTGGTATCCGAGCCACTTTTAAAAATAATATAATATTACAAATAAAAAGTGAATGTATTAAAATCTTAATAATTACATTAGTAACCTATTTGAGAGAAAGGGTTGGGGTATTTATGGTTTATTGCTTATTGATGTTATTTCATGATATTTATCATGTAATTTTATTATCTTAAGATGGCAGGGCCAATTGCTCCACAAGCACTAACGATGGATCCTGACTATAGTGTCATGGATCATATCAACCGTTTAGCGAGAGCTATCGATACGTTTAATACTCATTTCCCTGAATGTGGAATGACCGCGCCTTATTTTAGTTTTGCTTTAGTTGAAACTCTTCCGGTAAATGCTCCGTGGGACTCCTTTAAGAATAAGTATAGTGACCTACTTGTTAATGGTTTTCCAAATTGGGAGAAATACTTAAGGTTTGGATTAGGGAGGCCAAGATGGACCCCGACTTTTGAAGAACTATCTGGAGAATTGCTAGCTTATGAGAGGGATTACATGGTATTTGTCTCTGATGATGAGACAGAATCATGTGGAAGTGTTGATCTCAATAAGGACCCAGATGCACCAAAAGATGATGATGACGAGTAAGGAAGATATCAAGTTGAAGAAACTCATATGTTAGGTGTCAACCATTTTTGTTTGTATATATATGTTGACACTCGGCTTAAGGTGATGTAGGGTGTATATTTTGTTGTTTTCACCCTATCGGATGGTTGAATAGGAATAGGTTTAGTTTATGTACTAACTGTGATATGTATAATTCCATGTATATATACATATACATATATATATATATACATATACATATATATATAGGTGTGTGTTTGTTTATTGTGCTTCTATTCATTTCACAAATGCTATACTAACCTAACTATAATTCGATTTTAACTTCAATCTTTTATGCATTTAGGATAATGGAATCGCAAATAACCGGTCTACACAAGAGAACCAACCAATCCCAAATCATGATAACGGAGAGGGAAATGTTAAGGAAGTCACATCACTTTTATTTGAAATGCTTAAAAACAACAAAAACCATGAAGAAGAAGAAAGTGCAAGGTATTTTAGAAAAATGGCTAGTTATAATCCTAAAACCTATGATGGAAAACCTAACCCTGTAGAGTTTGAGGATTGGATAAGAAGTATGGATAAATTGTTTGATGCTATAAATTGTCCTGAAAAATGGAAAGTAGGATTTGCTGTTTATTATCTAGTTGGGCAGGCAGATCTATGGTGGGAAACTGTGAAGGAAAAGAGAAATAATAAAGATTTTGGATGGACTCGGTTGAAAGATCTTATGAGAGCAAAATTTTACCCATCGGCCCGAAAAGACAGAAAGAGGAAGAATTCAATCAATTAGAGCAAGGTAATAGGTCCGTTATGGAGTATGCAAGCAAAGTTTATGGAATTATCTCGATTTGCACCACACCCGGTAGCAACCGAGGAATTAAGAATGAATAAGTTTGAGAGAGGTCTTAATTGGGAACTTCGTGACCGACTTTCCACCCATAGTTGTCATAGCTACCAAGAGATGTATGATAAGGCAAAGAAATGCTCGAGAGAATAATTAGAGAAAGAGAGGCGTAAGATGTAGTGTATAAAAGGAAGTGGGAAGGAACACGTACTACAAATAGAAATTTTCGTAAAAGGCCTAATATCGGGAATGCGAAACCCTTTGTACCTCCAATCCACTATCAAAAACCCCCTTGTGCCAAATGTGGATATTTCAACCACCCAACCGAAAAGTGTAGGTTTGCAAATAATCGTTGCTATACTTGTGGGAGTACAAGTCACTTGAGAAAGGATTGCCCTTTAGAGAGAGGTAGAATGCCAAATACAAAAGTAATCGCACCTAATCCCTATACCTCAAAACCTACCTCTAAACATCAAGGTGGAGCTATCCAACGTCAAAATCCAACCTCCGGTCGTGTGTTTATGATAAATCCACAAGAGGTCGAAAACTCAAGTGAAGTAGTTACGGGTAACATTTCTATACACTCTTTCCCGATACATGTTTTATTTGATACCGGAGCATCCCATTCGTTTATATCCATTACCATGTCTAAAAATCCGCATTTGAATCCTAGTGAGTCAAATTTAGAATTTTGCATTAGCCTCCCTACGAGAAATATTGTCCCTTGTCAAACCATATATAAAAATTGTCCTTTAAGCATAGAGGGAAATATATTTCATGCCGATCTAATTCAATTTGACCTTAAGGGATTTGATGTTATCTTAGGAATGGATTGGATGAATAAACACCATGCCATAGTAGCTGTCAAAAGCAATCCGTAACCTTAGTAAATTCTCGAAGAAAAGATAGTCACATTTCGAATAGTAAGACAACACCGTAATCTAGAATCATTTCTTTTCTTCGAGCACAAAAAATGTTGAGACAAGGTTGTGAAGGATACCTTTGTGATGTTATTAGTATTGAAAAATCGAACCTAAAATCTCGACATCCCCGTTGTTAGAAAATTCCAAGATGTCTTTCCCGAGGAAATTGTAAGTATGCCTCCGCAAAGAGAGATTGATTTCACCATTGAGTTAGTACCGGGGTAGCACCTATCTCCAAAGCTCCATATAGAATGGCACCTGCAGAATTAAAAGAATTAAAGATACAACTTGATGAGTTATTGGAAAAAGGATATATTAGACCAAGTCTATCACCATGGGGAGCACCCGTTTTATTTGTAAAGAAAAAAGATGGAACCCTAAGGTTATGTATAGACTACGAGAGAACTTAACAAGATAACCATTAAAAACAAATATCCTTTGCCTCGTATTGATGACCTTTTTGACCGGTTACAAGGTGCGTCGGTATTTTCAAAGATAGACTTACGATCTGGATACCATCAATTAAGAATCGGACCTTTAGATATTCGAAAATCGCTTTTAGAACGAGGTACGGACATTATGAGTTTCTTGTTATGCCTTTTGGTCTTACCAATGCCCCACTTGTATTTATGGACCTTATGAATAGAGTTTTCAGACCTTATTTAGATCATTTTGTTATTGTGTTTATTGATGATATTTTAGTGTATTCCAAAGATAAGAAAGAGCACGAGGAACATTTGAGAATAGTTCGGAAACTCTAAGAAAGAACCGACTATTTGCAAAATTTAAAAAGTGTGAATTTTGGTTAGATAAAATAGCATTTCTAGGACATGTTGTGTCTAGAGAAGGTGTGCAAGTAGATTCCCGTAAAGTAGAAGCAATCATTAATTGGCCTCAACCCACCAATGTGTCGAAGTACGAAGTTTTCTAGGGTTAGCGAGGATATTATCGTCGATTTGTGGAAAACTTTTCCCGAATTGCTCAACCTATCACAAACCTCATAAGAAAAACTACAAAGTTTGAGTGGAGTAACAAGTGTGAAGTAGCATTCCAAGAACTCGAAATTTCGTCTTACCACGGCTCCAATTCTTACTCTTCCTAGTGGTACCGAAGGTTTAGAAATATATAGTGATGCCTCTAGACAAGGGTTGGGATGTGTGTTGATGCAACATGGGAAAGTGATAGCTTATGCATCTCGTCAGTTAAAACCGCACGAGCGTAATTACCCTACCCATGACCTTGCACTTGCCGCCATTATTTTTGCATTGAAAATTTGGAGACATTATCTATATGGGGTTAAGTGTAAAATTTACACAGATCATAAAAGCCTTAAATACATTTTCACCCAGAAAGATATAAATATGAGACAACGAAGGTGGTTAGAATTTATAAAGGATTATGAATTGGATATTCAATATCACCCTGGAAAGGCCAATGTGGTGGCCGATGCTCTTAGTCGGAAAAATTACGCAACCCTTAACTCACTTGCCATTCAACCTGTTACCCAAAGAGAACTTCAGAGGTTAGAAATTGAGTTGATTGTAGGTGATCTGGAAGGATATTTAGCAGCTTTAGAAATCAAACCGACCTTGAGCGAAGAAATTAAGGAGTTGCGTAAAAACAGATCCACAATTAAAGAAGATTCATGAACGAGTGTTGATTGGGAAAGAGACTGGTTTTGTGATACAAGATGATGGATCACTTCGTTTTCAAGGACGATTGTGTGTACCGGATCAGATAGATTTAAAAAGGAGAATCTTGAATGAAGCACATAATACCCTTTACTCGGTACATCCAGGTGGAAATAAGATGTATAAAGATCTTTGTGGTATGTTTTGGTGGAGTAACATGAAGCAAGAAATTGCGAATTCGTTGCCAAATGTCCGACTTGCCAACAAGTAAAAATAGAACATCGGCGCCCTTCGGGACTTTTGCGGCCTTTGGATATACCCACTTGGAAATGGGAGTCAATAGCAATGGATTTTGTTATGGGGTTACCAACAACTCCTCAAGGAATGAATTCTATATGGGTTATAGTAGATAGGCTTACAAAAAGTGCTCATTTCTTAGCGATTCATAATACTTGGGATCTTGAGCGGTTAGCAAGAAAGTATGTTGAAGAGATTATTAGACTTCATGGAGTACCTAACTCTATTGTGTCTGATCGAGATTCCCGATATGTGTCTAAGTTTTGGCAAAAGTTACAGAAATCATTGGGCACACAACTGAACATTAGCACCGCCTTTCACCCCGCCTACGGATGGCCGACCGAGAGAACAATTCAAACTTTAGAAGACTTGTTACGAGCTTGTGTTTTAGAATTCAAAGGTTCATGGGAAAAGTATTTGCCATTAATAGAATTCTCCTATAACAATAGTTACCATGCTAGCATTGATATGGCACCTTACGAAGCTCCATATGGACGGAAATGTAGAACCCCTTTATGTTGGAGCGATATAGATGAATCGAAGATAATCGGACTGAAATAATACAAGAAACATCCGACAAGGTTCGAATCATTCGAGAGAAAATGAGAACCGCACGGAGTCGTCGAAAAGTTATGCCGACCTTAAACGAAGACATGTAGAATTCTCTGTTGGTGAGTCAAGTATTTCTAAAAGTTTCCCCTACCGGAGGAGTAGTGAGGTTTGGCAAAGCAAGAAAACTTCGTCCTAGATACATTGGTCCATTTGAGATTATCGAGAAAATTGGAAACGTAGCTTACCGATTAGCACTCCCTAGTGAATTTTCTCGAATACATGATGTGTTTCACGTTTCACTTTTACGTCGATATATACCAGACCCATCCCATGTCATTAATATAACCCCTGTTCGAGTTGGAGAAGATTTGACTTATGAAGAGCAACCTGTTCAAATTCTAGATCATAAAGATAAGGTACTACGCAACAAAGTAATTCCGTTAGTAAAGGTGTTATGGTCTAATCACGTCGAAACAGAAGCTACATGGGAAGTCGAACAGGATATGCGAGACAAGTACCCACATTTATTTTAAGGTAATTTAACTTTAAGTTTCGAGGACGAAACTTCTTTTAAAGAGGGGATAATGTAATAACCGGGAAAAAAAAAAAATATATATATATATATATATATATATATATATATATATATATATATATATATATATATATATATATATATATATATATATATATATATATATTTATTATTAGTAAGGGATTAAAGGTTAAAGTATTATTATAAGATAAACTAGTCCCTAAGATCTTATATACGTTATTTTGTCATTTATATGATTATTTTAGATGAAGTTATGTATTTCCTTGGCTTTGTGCATTTGCTCAGGGCAAGTTATATGTGCATACATATATCATTTATATTAACATTATAGTTTATAAAGTACTTTAAGGGTCAAAGATTAATAAAATTATCAATTACTAAATTATGAGCTTATAAATATATCTAGTAGGATTTTTAGTAAGTACTACATAAACCTACAATGCTCCTAACTTATAAACGGTGAAGCTAATGACCAACGTAGTTTAGTTTTTAGAATCGTCACTAATGACTTTACCTAAGGACGGACAGTCGTTACCCATTTTAGGACAATATGTAAGATACAATATTAGTAGGTTTCGGATTTGGTGATTTTGTGACACTTGGCAATCTCTTTTTGACTTCTTTAATGATTATGAGATGAAAAGTTGCAAAATCACGTAGGCTGATGCTTAAGATAAGATTGCAAAAGTTGATAAATTTCTTCTTACGTACAACCGACTTAAAATTGTTGGCTGTAGCAAACCAACTTGGTTTACTCCTCCAAACACTATAAGTAGAATGCCCAACATTCATAATTTAGACAAACCACGATAGTAAAATAAAAAAAAAAAGAGAGAGAGAGTGTGTGAGGACGAAGCACATTAGTTAGATATTAGGTATCGTCGATATTATCGAGTACATTCTTGAATACCCCTTCTTAATGTTGTTTTGCTACAATGTATTGTTATATTAACGTTTTTAGATAAACTATTAGTAATATTTTTGCCTTAATAGTAAAGGTATATTGTGATTTGCAAATAAAGTATTTATAATGCAAATGGTATTTGTCACATTATGATTCTAAAAAATACTATCATATGTGGTAATAATGATGTTATATAAAGATGTTGCTATGATAAAATGAAATGGAGGTTCGTGGTATTATAAAATGGAGGTTCGTGGTATTATAAAATGGAGGTTCGTGGTTTGTGTTGGAGGAATGAATTATATATGGAGTGACGTACGTCATTGTAGGGGTGTGCACACGGAAGTATCGGGAGGGCTAAAGGCCCGAAAATAATATCCGGAGTGACGTACGTCATTGTAGGGGTGTGCACACGAGATTTGTCGGGAGAAACTATAACAAATGATTTTATAAAATCGTAATCGATTATTTTATATAATTATCTCGCAAAGTGTTTTTACATGGTATTAGGAATGTCTTGGACCCTTTTGGGTTGGTTCGTTATAAAATGTTTTGTTTTCGGTACCAAGTGATGGGAATGGGCAGGGAGTGAGGAATATAAAATATTAGGACTAATATACTATATGTTGTTATCTTGTTTTTTTTTATTTGTTATATTAGTATCATGTTTTATTTTGTTTTCGCCTAGTATTTCTATTATTAGGAATACGGCAGTAATGTCCTGTAAACTCTATATTATATATAATAATAAATAAAAGATGTAATATTTGGTTCGATCCTGGTACTATCATGTAGTGTTTCATTTTTAGAATTATATTAAATTACAGGGCGTTACAAAAATTCTCCCAATTTTTGCACGAGTTCTTATGAATTACCATATATGTTCAGTGAACCCCAAATTCATGCTAGTAATTCTAGAGCAATTTTTTCTTTTCCTCAATATGAAAATAAAGTGTTTTGGAAATACTATCATAGACTTGGTGATTTTATTGGTCCTAATCATGGTTGAATTATGGGATATGTGCCTAGTGATTTATGAGGGGTTATATGAAGAAACTAGGATGGTGGCAGAATCTATGTCTAATGGAGGATTTCTATTCCAATCTCCTGATTACTGTTGGGATTTAATTGAGTGGTTAGCTAGGGATACTTATGAGTGGGAGATGTCTTTATCAGCTAGACTAATTCCTTCACCCCCAACTTACATTACACCACCTCCTTATTGTTCTAATTGTCACTCTAATTCTCATGATATTTTGTCTTGTGATGTGATTTTAGTGAATGATTTCACCCCGTCACCCCAATATGAATTTTATTATTATACTCAAAATTCTCATCCCTAACCGTATATTTATGATGATGATGATGTGGGTTGGATAGAAAATGAGTGTTATGGGATTGATGTTCAAAGTATAGGAAAAATCAATGTGATGGATATTTTAAAGGAGGAAGAACCCTTGGTTGAAAAACCTTTCATGGAGAAGTCTATAGATGAGAGTGATGTAATTCATGAGTCTTTATCGGTTCCACCTACTGTTTTTGAGTCTCATGTTCCTTTCTCTCAAAAACTTGACCTCATTCCTTCTTTCCCTATATTATATCCTCCATCATTCCTTATTTCTCCCTCTTTGAATGACTTCTGTGATTATGTAATTAATGTACATTCGGTTTCTTCCCAACCCGTTGGGTCATGTAAAAAGTTTAATAATTTTTCTTTTTCTTCCTTCTCTTGTGGATATAACTTTTTCTTTGATTTCCTTTTTGCAGGTCTT
This sequence comes from Beta corolliflora, assembly GCA_947648045.1. Lineage (NCBI taxonomy): Eukaryota > Viridiplantae > Streptophyta > Magnoliopsida > Caryophyllales > Amaranthaceae > Beta > Beta corolliflora. The sequence continues at coordinate 341,065 of CANSZD010001251.1, forward strand.
GTAGAGAATTAGAACTAATTTATTTTACATTTTATTTTGTATATTATTTGCTTTTTTGTGAAATGCATGCAGATGCATTTGACAAACTACTAAGGGCTTTGATGAGCTATTCATGGGGGCAGCACAAGTTTTCTAACCCTATTTTTTTTCTTTTTACTTTTAGATTTAGGACATTTTAATTTTTCATTTAATTACTAACTTCTCGTTTTTGTGCAATTTGTGATCCAGGGGTTGAGTTCCTATTTTCATTCATTGAGATTAACTCCTAGGTACTAGATCTTATGATGGCTGAGGAGGTTCAACTCCGGGTTTTCACCCACAACACTTTTGGTATACTCTTTCCTTTCCCCCTATTCAAGTTTTTGAGAGTTATATCTCTTTTTTACCATTTATTTTGGCTTAACTTGATTGTGTGATTGAGGAAGTTGATCCTGTTATGTGGTTGTGGATGTTTCTCTTTCCCTTCTCCTCCCTATATTTCTTTGTCACATTGAGGACAATGTGTTATTTAGCTTGGGGGAGGATTTACTTTTTGGGTCATAACTTTGCACATATTTTCGTTTAGGTTCATTATATATTTTATTTCTTCTGCATATTTGCATATTTTGGCTTTGTGGGTATGCCTTCTGAAAACCTTCACGAGACCTTACTCGTCCACTAGGGCAGCCTAGGGGTTTAAAGGGCTTGTTGCACATGCTAAGTGCAATCGTGATTCCTACGAAAGTGAGTTAGGATTTATTGCTTTCTTAGTATTAAGAGCATTTTAGTTTAGTTTTGCATTTTTGTTGCATTCATACATGAAATATATGTTTTAATTCATGACATTGATAACTCATGAGATTTGGGCATATCATGGATATTGTAATTAAATTTTATAAGATTGAGTTAGTCTTCATTGACCGCCTCGTGGTATGATTGTTTTGCAACTTAAATGGATTTGTGGTAAGATTGGTTGACATTCCCCAAGAAAGACTTGATTTTACTCGGTAAGCATAAGCCTAGTGAGGATTTTTCAAGCCTTATAGACTGACACATCTACATCAGTCTTCTATTTTTTGTTGTGTGATAGTTCCTCATGAAGTGTGATTCTTGAACTTGTCTTGGCACTCTTTGAGACTTATGTGGCATATGCATGTGTTGATATGATTGATGCGTTCTTTTCATTGTTTTGAGCCTTTAGACATTTTTCTTTTCATATATATTATTCCCTTTAATTAACTCATGTTGAGCTTTTGATATCCCATTCTCTTGAACAACCTACATTACAAGCCTCTAGCCTTTTATGATTTCTCTACCAAAGCCTTGCTAAGTGGAGTAGCATTAAAGTTCATGTTTTAAGCTTGTGTTTGTGGGTTTTCGGTAATTATTGAAGAAAATATGTTGAAAGAAAAAATGCTTAAAATTATAGTGTGAAAGTGCAAAATGAAAAGAATGATGAAAAAGTTGTGAAGAATAATTCTGAAAAATTGAAAAAAAAAAAAAGAAAGAACTGAAAAAAAGATTGAATAAAAGGTGAAATAATGTTTGTTGGAGTTGATAAGGTTGGGTATTATCTTGATTTATTGGCAATGTATTGTTGAACTTCTAGTAGAAGTTTTTGTGGCATTTGCATCTAATGGCCATAGATGTTAAAGTGTTATTTTCTCCACTAGTTGGCTTTTAGCACCACATTCCCAAATATTTTCCTACCCTTACCTTAGCCACACTACAACCCTTTGTAAGTCCTCATGATCTACATGCATGTTTTCGCCAGTTTTAAGTGGATAATGAGACGATAGTCAAGTTTAAAGAAAAATATTTCATTTGAGTCGACTTGGTATATGTTTGAGTGAAAAAATCATTACCTATAAACACATGAGAGAAAGTGTGCTCGACTAAAGTGAGGTTCATCGAGTTTAATTGAGTCTAGCTTGGGGGAAGGTTTGTGGTTTGCCATGGTGAGTCAAGTTGCGATTACATTAATTTATATGAGGTGTGATTTGTGGTCTATCTTAGTCTAATCTTATAATTATAATATCTTTCATATGCCCGAATTTCATGTCATGGAGATTGAATGGTTGAACGTATAAGTCCTTTACAAAGCTCATTTTACTCTTCCCTTGAATTTCTAGTTTGGATTGCTTGAGGACAAGCAATAGTTTAGCTTAGGGGAGTTTGATAAGTGCATATTCTAACATCATTTAGTTGCATATTAGGGTGCATTTTCATGTAGCATTAGAGCATTTACATTGCATCTATGCATATTTAGGTCCCTTTTTATAAGCTACGATGCTTTTGATATAATCTCAGGTACTTTGGACTCCTATTTGAGGATATGATGATTAAGGCACTTGGATGACCTTCAAAAAAATATATCATGTACCCAAAACGGATTGGAAGTGAAGAAGATACACACGACTTTGTGTACTTGTGCGAAATATGACACCTCTGCACCATTTTACCCATAACTTTTTACTCAAGAATGATAATGAGGTAATTCCAACTGGGTTAAATCTAGACTTCAAGAGATTTTCAACGATATATTACATGTGCAAAACAAAACTCTGGATCAAAAGTTATAGCTGTTCAAAGTTGAACTGAAGCCACCGCTCGCCCGCACGCCCGCGCGTAGTCAGTTGCTTGCCGTGCAACTCCGCCGTAATGTCGTATCTTCCGCGTGACCTAACTTATGTCGGTTTATATTAATCTTAGCTTATAAATAGGACTTTAAACATTATTTTGAGCAGCTTAGTTATTATATCATCATTATTAGTTTATACCTGGGTTAGAGGAGAAGTTAGAGAGAGAAACTTGTAGATCTTCATAGTTCTTCAAGACTCCACCTTTCTTCCATTAATTCAAGTATCTCTTTTCCTCCTTCTCTTCTCCTTGTTTTCTATTATAATATTTTATTATTCTTCTATATATTTATTTATTTCAATTATGCTTTCATAGTTTTATAATCTATGGTTAAGTTGAACCCTAGTATGATTTAATTCATGATTATTTCTTTACATTCTCAAATTAATTGCTTAATTGTTTTTGCTTAATTGATTGTGCATATTCCAATACTAGATTAGGGATAACTAGTATTGTTATGATTCCATTGTCTTGATCACAACGGGAGTTGGGTTTTGACGGATTTGAATATTTCAATTCATGACATGTAGTTCTCCATGAGAGTAGGTAGAATGGATTGTTAGGAAGTTAGAGTGCCGCGTTTAATGTCTTTAATTTGCATGATTCCACGGGAGTAGGCTTGAGTGCATATTAAGGAAGTCATACATACTCGGGAGAGGTTTATGGTATTTTATAGAGTGTACTTTTCCTTGTGAACATTTAATTGACTAGTTTGGGGTAGGAATTATTATTTTATTAATTCATGCTAGTGGGGATACTTAACTCTATAGTCTTTTATTTATATATTAATTAGTATAGTGTATTCCACCATCATTGATATTAATCTCATTTAGTCTTACCATTGTACTGTTTAAGAACTAATCATATAACAACTTTCTCTATGTGGGATCGACCCTGACTTACCCTACTACATTGTTAGGAGGATTAGTTAGGTTATTTATTTTTGTTAGGTGCGCGACACGCCTATCAGCTATCTTCTCCCTATGCATCATCCAAAATTTTTGAGATCAAGCATCAAGAGCTTCTAACTCTTTTTGGAGTTCCTTATTCTTTAGTTCTAATTCTCGTGCTGAACGTATTATTCACGAACAATTGTTCGTGTTTATTAGGTGATACTTCCTTCTCTCTCTTTCCTACCAGGCTATCACCACTTCCTTCCTCACAATCACACCATCATTGGCCCATCGGACCACCAATAAACTGCCACACCACCGTAGTACCATCAGAGATCTGCCACACCTTAAAATTAAACCGTTCAATTAGCGCTGTCAGTTTGGTTGAAAACCGATGGTTAAACCGCAACCGTTGACCAAGCGAATCGAATAAACTGAACTGAATTGACCCAAAACTGAAAAGTTAAAAACCGATAAGTCAATCAGATTAAAGTAAACTGCAATTAACTGAATCGAAACCGAATCGAAACTCAATCGAAACAAATTAAGCGAAAATTAACAAACATGGAAAACCGATTTAAACTGAATCGACCGAATCGAAAATGAACCGAATTTAATCAAAACAAGTTTCAAACTGTTTTTAATCGAACCGAATCAAACTCAATAAAACTTTTTTAATCGAATGAATAAAACATTTTTTTAATCGAACCGTATAAAATCGAATAAAACTGTTTTTAACCGAACCGAATCAAACTGAATAAAACAATATCAAACTGTATAGAATAAAATTGTCTCAAACGAAACTGTTTCAAAATGTAACACCTAATTTCGTCATTGTTTTAATTTACCTAAATTATTGGCGTATAATTAGACAAAGATAAGAACACATGATTTCAATTTTCAACCACTATTTCTATAAAAAAGATGAATTCTCAATGGTTAAAATTCAATACACAAGACCTTTGTGTATGTTAATAAAGAAAAATACATAGTTGTATGGACTATGGCGTTATGATTACTCATAAATTCATCTAACTAATTTCAATAAATCAAAAACATCATTTGTTTCAAGAAATGTTATGAATCTTCAAATATAATTCATGGAATCCATCCTTATTAATAAATGTTAATATTTCTGCCATTACATACTCCACTTTAATTGCTAAAAATAATTTGTTCTTATTTATCTCCTCAATGTTGCTTTTACCATTATAATTATTTGAAAGGCGATTTAATAATTTCATAATGTTTAATGGTCTATTATAACAAACAATATAGAACAAAAGAAAACAAAATTGTACCCAAATATCACGGATCAAATGTAAAATACCAAGTACAACTTTTACTTTATATCACAATGTAATTTACGAATTATAACTAACCAACAAATATAAGAAAAAAACATATGAAATATTTCTCTTTACTTTACAATATATTAAAATCTTGAAGACCTAAACCTCACATATCCACTCTTTCTGCGCTACAAGACAAAAAAAAACAAAGTTAAAAAGAATAACAAAAAAAAAGATGAAACAATTTATGTAATAAGTAACTCACCAAAATACCAACCATACCAAACATTATATTTTAAAACAAATAAAAAGTTTAAAAAAATTCAGATCACTCAAAATATACATTTCATGATTTCACCAACACAATCAAACGCGGCGAAAGCAGAAGCTCAATCATCATGTGCTAACCTTCAGGTGGCGGTGCTACGGTATCGTATGGAACAACAATATCATCAGTAGGAGTCTTGATTTTGCTCCAATCAACATCCTCTGCTTCTCCGCTTCAAAATTCGTCAAAACATGCAAAAATTAACACAATCAAAATCGCTAGAATACGAGATTACACCAAATCCAACGGAATTTTTCGTTTGATTCCGTACCTCAGGTATCAGCCAACGAGATTGATGAATCCAGATTTCTCATTCCTGCTGAAAACAAGAAGATTACAACAAAATCACAAAAACAAAAGATCTCAGATCTAAAATCACATAGAAATACAAAAATTACGAAAAGAAAAAGATGAATAATGGAGATTCGAGAAACCTGATTTGGTTGAGACCGGAGACAGCAGAACGAAGATTCTCGAGCTTCTCAGCTTCAACAGAGCTGAGTGTAGCAGTGGCAGCCATGAAAGATGTTTGAGAAGCTTGAATTTACAGAGGAGAAAGAGAGAGAGAGAGTGAGATTGAGAGTGGAAAGTGATGAAATGGTGATGAATGAGGTGGTGGTGGTGGTGGTGTAGAAAGAGGGTGAGAGGAGTCAGGGGAGAGAGAAGACGGGAGAGATGGAAGAGGATAGAGGATGCTGAAGAGGGAGGCTGAGAGGAACTAGGATGGGAGGAAAGAGGGAGGGTTTAGGGTTAGGGAGATAACTCAATGGTCTTGATTCAATGGTTGGATTTTGATCTTTCTCAAATCAATGGTCTTAATTCATAATCCATGACATTATTTTTTGACCAATGAGAATTGAGAGTGTTCAATTACATGGATTGCTAACTTAATCAATGGTTGGATTTTCATCTTTCTAAAAGCAATGGCCTTTCTCTCTAAAAACAAAATCAATGGCCTAAACTACTAATAAACTAGTATTGCATTTTGATATTATTATGATTTGAATGTTCTAAATTTATAATTCTAATATATCTGCACAGTATATTGAGCTAGTTTAGCCTAATGATTACCCAACTACACTGATTTTTGTCACATTATACTCGTATTATATTAGCTTGTGTTTATCGACTTTAATCATCATCATCATCACTAAATTATGATCATTCACCATTATAAATCATCATCACCTTGATCATTTATTAGTTTATACTCACATGTGTAGAAAGTTAAGAGAATACATCAAAGATTATTATTATATTTATATAACGTAAGTATATAGTTATAAGTCTTTCATTGTTCTTATTGGGTAATAAATTGTTTCGATTCAAGTAGATGTTTTGAGTTTGAAAGTGAATATTGCTTAATGACGATTAACCGGAATGGAGTATTGTTATCCTTAACAAACTTATCAACTTATATTGACACATATTAATCTAGTTTGATAGTATGTTTACAGTTTTGAAATTGATTTAACTTAAATACTATTAACTTGAATGCAGGATTGATACTTTCTATGATTCTATCACCTTATTATAAGTCACTGATTGATGGTACATTCATATATTTCATCCCATGACAACTTGCATCAATTGAATTAGATGTTTTAGTTATGAAATGAATTTAACTTAAAGACCATTAAACTTAAATAAATGATTGTTATCTTGAATTAGTTTATCGACTTACATTGGTCTGTTCATTAAAATCTCATCCGACAACAACTTATTCTAATTCAATTAGATAGTTTTAGTTTCAAAATTAGTTGAAATTAAATATGACTAAGTTAAATATAATATAGTTATGTTGAATCAACTTAATGACTTATATTGATACACCCATCTAACCCAGTAACTACATATTAGTTCAATCATATGTTTTATGTTTTCAAAATGCATCTCACATAAAGAGGATTAACTCAAATATCTTATTGTTATCTTGAATTAGCTTAGCGGCTACCATTGGCACATTCAGTATGTACAATAATAAATACTTGGATAATTTAAGTCGATGTTTTTTGTTTCAAATTCCATTATACACTGGAAGACAATTAGCCTAATGATTAACCACTTACATTAACTGATTTATAAACTAATTCATCATTTTTAATCTTCATCTTAATCTTTGACCACAACCAATCACCAATTCATCAATGATAGTTACACATTGGAAAACTATAGAATAATGAAGAATTTGAAATTGAATTTTTCAATATCAGCCAAATGTTGAACCGTTAATAAAATAATTTTACAGAAAATATAGCAGCTTCAAAATGCGCTTTTGTAGACAAATATAGATATGTCTCTTGGTGCTATCGTTGCTTTCGACAAGTTTAACCGATGTGACAAAAGTCTAACTGAGTTGAAATTCCCTGCAATGAATAATGACTTGACCTGAAGCGAGACTCGAAGGGAAAAGTTGTACATGGCATAACCGATATCAAGTTTCACCCGAGTCGATGCGGGTTTCCTTAAGAAACTGAAATTAACTGAATCCGAACTGAAAATGACTGTTTAACGGATAGTAATAGGTAAAAAGTCAACTGTTTAAACCAAAACTGTACGGGTCAAACCAAAAGACAACTGTAAACTGAACTGAATTTAACTGAAATTGAATTAACTGTATGGATTGAAACTGAAACCGAAAAAGTTTAAACTGAATCAATCAAGCTAGAAAAAATGAACTGAATTAACTGAACTGAAGTCAACTGAACTGTTTGGTTTGAACCAGAACTGAACTGGTTAACTGAATTGACACCACTACGTTCAATGCACCGATGGAGAACATATATACATGGATAAAAACGAAATTTCGCCTGTACCCATAGCCATCCAAAATAGCAGATTTCATAATGGAACCGAACTACCTATATGCCAAAATATATATGTATAGACGACGAGACTACCTTACCACGTCTTTGGTGAATTCTAATTCAATTTTAACATATGACCTCCTCCCTTTTCGACTCTGAGGGTATGATAGCACACGTAAATAATCATATATACGTTTATTTTGTAAATGTCTTTTGTACTCTTTGAGATAATTTGATAGATTAGTAGAACTCACTTAGCTTGTATATATATGTGAAAATCTTCAATAGATTTTGGGTATTGCTATTTGACGCCCTAAAATTTCATACTAACGCCCTAAATACAGTATTTTTATACTCTATATTATACCTCATTTCTTTCTCTCTTCCTCCCCTTCCCTCACTTCCCCTTCCCCTACCCCTTCTTCCACACCACCACTGCCACACCACCACTGGCGTCGCCACCGCCGTACCACCACCACTATTTCCGATTGAACATCAATCTGCTGTAACAAATGCCTTCGCTATTTCTTCTTCATAGTCAACGTTTTTCCTCCATTTGCTTTCTCTCTTTGTTTCTACTTTCTTAATGCTTTCTTCATCTGCAAATCAATAATTTTTTTGAAGCTGAATTACCAAATGCTAATTTTATCCCAATTTGGGAAAATCCCAATATGATTTAGCCCCCCCAAAATAAAACCCAACTGAAGAAATTCCCATAATAACAATGGAGATATCCTCAACATCTTCCCCCAAAGCTCTTCAATGGCCGAATGTAATAGAACCACCTCCTAATACTGCTGCGCCGTACAACAACAATTAATTCTTCGAATTTTTTTTTTAAAAAAGGTGAGGCGCCCACCATGGACGCCCCACCACGAGCACAAGCGTCCATGGTAGGCGCCGCACCGGTGGTGGGGCGTCCATGGTGGGCGCCCGCCATGAGTGTGCGCCTACCATGGATGCCTGTGCCTTTGGTGGGGCGTCCATGGTGGGCGCCTCACCTTTTTCTAGAAAAAAAATAATTTTTGGATTCTCGGTGGTGGTCAACTCGCCGAAATATGTCAGCCTCGCCGGAATATTGGTGGTGGCGGCTTTGGTGGTGCAATTCATGGTGGTGGTGAAAGGGGAAGTGAGGGAGAAAGTAGAAAGAAAATATACAAATACGGTATAAATACGTATTTAGGGCGTTAATGAGAAATTTTAGGACGTTATTTAGCAATTCAGTAGATTTTTCTTTGGTAAAAGTAGTGTTCGAGTTTGAGTTTAATTACTTGTCTTAGCTTCTAGCCCAGCCTATAGCAACTAGCCCCCTAATCCCCCCAACCCCTCCCTCAACATACTATTGGGATGAGCGAGGATTCAATCCACGGGAACGACCTTGGAATCCGGAGTGACCCACGATCATCCTCAATAGTATAGAATATATGTGTTTGAAACTCGTGTACATCACATAGTAGTATTAGAACTCTAAGAAACTTCGTCAAGCCAAAAAATCTCTAAGAAATTTGTTTGTATGCCTAAAAAGGGCTGAAATAGTAAAACACTCTTAGATTCTTAGGCTCATTGGAGGATGAGGAGGTAGAGGGGTCGAAACAGCACCGACCGCATGGCCAACCTCGATACTCGACCCGACTTCAACCCTGGTTCGACCTGTGAGGGTCAGTCCCCAGACCTGACCGAAACCTGACCTGGGATTACCCAGACCTGACCGACACCCGGCTAGATTATATTCTGACCTGATCACACATACCTGCATTCAAACCCGAACCCGACCGAACTAAACCAGATATTAACCCAAAACTCAATTAGGCCCAGTAAATACCTGGTTCAACTCGAATTCTAATTGATCTGAAAATAAAATCTACCTAATTTTACGCAATTTTTAAAACCAACTTATTTTGACGACTAAACTCAACAAAATTACTAAAATTCAATTATTTTTCTATATCTACAAAATCATTTCAATATGGTAATTTATAAAATTAATTACTTACATTTAATAATAATTTAATAAAAAAATAAATTACATTCTCAATTAAATTATTTTTGATGTAATTTTGGTTCATGTCATAGTGTTTTAACTATTGATGAGATTATAATGGTCACTTTTTAACTGCTAGTTTCTTAGTGCGTATTATAGAATGTCTTCTTATTAATTTTTCAGTTGCTTTGTATAATGCAAATGCTTCCATAAAATACTATACTTTAATTTTTCCACAACATATAATTAAGATCGTAACTTGTTTGAGTGAAGAACAAAGTTTGGTAATTGGGTCGAGTAAATATAATATCATAAATTCATTCAAATTACATGTGTCAATGTCAAACGAAATTACAAAAATCAAATTGCTGAATTTATTATATGTAGCAAGCCAGCAACAACAACAACCACAAGCAGCAAACAGGAAGCAAACCAGCAACAAACCACAAGAAGAATGCTTAAAGATCAAATAAACATTAAAAATTCACCTTTTGATTTTACATTAAGTAAAAGAAAATTATTGTACATTATGTAATATTTACATAATTACATAATTGAAAAAGAAATCATTTTTTCTCTTTCTAAAAAGAGGTTATTTTTTGGGGCTTTATTTACTTTTTTATTTTTGGATAACATGCAAAAAAAATTCATACAACAAATTTGAATTTCTAATTTTCCACATAAATATGGAAGTGAACAATGATATGTTTTTGAGGTCACCAAGAGTCCAAGACACAAAATAGTATAATTATATGATTATATCTCAAAGATGTGCACAAAGATCAAGAGTTTGATCACACTATCAAATATACAATTTTCCCATGAACAAAAATGTAATTACATTTACAATTCATTGTTCACTCAATTTTCATGTTAACGTAATAATAGAACCACTGATACGCTCAAGTTATACGTAGTATTTACGTTACTTTGGGTGCACTTTGCTAAGGGTTTGATTGTAATTGTTAACATTCGTGTTTTATTTAACTCTTAGCGGAAGTTCGGAGTGTTGCGAGATAAGTTGTGTTAATGTCATGTTTTCCGAGCTTCCAAGGTGAAGTGCATTTGAGCCGAGCAAAGCCCAAGCATCACCGCAAGCATCAAACTCCACCGCAAGCCCAAGCATCATCGCCAAGCCCAAGCATCATCGCCAAGCCCAAGCATCATCGCCAAGCCCAAGCATCATCGCTAAGCCATCGCACGCAAGCTCGCACGGCCCCGGGCCGCAAGCCTCGCACGCACGCCCGCCTCAGCAAAGACTAGCTCGCCCCAAGAAGAAGCAAGCTCGCGACTCGCGATGGATGTCGCGACTCGCGACCCCTGCTTGTCGCACCTCGCGATGTTCTTCGCGGCTCGCGACTGCGTGCCAAGCCATTTTGGGGGGAGACAGAGTCCTCGTCGCGACTCGCGATCGGTGTCGCGACTCGCGACGCTTAATTCGGCTTGGGGCCACGATTTTGTGCGGGGTTTAAATGCTTCCTAAAACCTAATTTTTGGGGAGACGAAGTGGAGCACGAAGAGGAGAGCTGAAATGTAGACCTTGGAGTGGCAAGCTTGAGGGGAGAGAGAGGATACTCCTCTCCTCATCCTTCCTTCTTCATGATTCTCTTTTCATCTTTCCTTCTTCGTTCCTCTTTGTTCTTCATTTCTCTTTTCTTTGTTTTTCATTTCTTAGTTTTAGTTTTCAATTCTTAGTTTAGTTTTAGGAGATTTCAACTATGGAATTGGCTTATGCTATGCCGATTGTAGCTTGAACCGTTCTTGAACGAGATTAATATGGAGCTTCAAGCATTATTGTGAGATCTTTCCTCTCTATTTAGTTTCTTTGATTATGGTTTAATTTCTATGATTGCTTTCTATGATTGTTGCATAATTATGCTAGGAACGTTACTAGTTTGATTGTGTAATTAATCTAATGCTAGATTTAAGAATAGAATCGGATTGTTTTATTCTTTTATCAATTGGTAGCAAACTAGGGAGTAATTTAGATGCTGATCATCTTGGTTATTTCTTAGGGAAATTGAATCAACTGTTGAATGTTTATCGCGTGTATGACATTAGCAGGTCTATTGGTTCTCTGTGTTTATTGCTGCTATTGGATTGAACTTAGACGCAGATCGGACTAGGTTATCCTTTAGTTAGGGTTTTATAGTCACGCTGATCGTGCTATTCAACTAAGAATAAGGAGAACGCGAGATTAATTCTCAACAATAGATAATTATGGAAATAATTAGAGTGGAGGTTCGAGGATCGATAATGAATTGAAGTGGATGTTAATCGGATTCAAGATCTTTCCATAATTGATTTCTCATTTTGTTTATATGCTAGTTAGTTGTAGCTTGTTAGTAAATCTACTCGAAACCCCCCTTTGTAATTATAATTAGGTTTCTCGGCCCTTAGCTTAATCTAGGTTTCGAATCACGCTAAGTACTAAACTCGTCCCTGTTTCCCTGTGGATACGACCCCTACTTCCACTATACTACCTTAGTGTAGAAGAGAGTAGGAGAAATTTTATCTTTGGCCGGGCGCGGTGCACACAACGACGACACATCCGCGCGCGCGCCAAATTTTGGCGCCGTTGCCGGGGAAACGGTGTTACTTGTTTGTATTTAGCGTGATTTTTGGATGGTATTGCTTGTGCTCTTTGTTTTTGATTGGCCACTCATATAAAGAATTCCCTTTTTGTTTGAGTTTCTAGTTTTCATCTTCCATTGAGCTCTATGTATTTCACTTTCGTATTTTGGACAAGAAGCATGGAACTTGTTGCTTAAACTATCTTGGGAATGATTGATTGAAGCTTTTGACGGCTTATTGTTTGGTTATTGTCTAGCTTTAATTATTGATATTAATGGTCATGACTTGGATTAGCTAGGAGTACTACTAGTTGATGTTTGTTGTTGACTTAATGCTAGGTTTTGGATATAATCTGATGTTATATGCTCAACCATGATGTAGTAAGCTAGGCACTAACAATGCATTGCAAGAGTCCTTCTCAATCAATTTTGCAGGTATTTGAAGTGGAGATTGACATGGAACCACCATTGTCACACATGGAGCACAATCCCACTGATTGAGCTTAAGGTAATAAGTCGAGCTAACGACTTTAAACAACAGCGCTTCTCGGGAGGCAACCCGAGACCCTTTTTATTTTCTTTCTTTCCTTTATTTTTCATCAAATTTCCACCACCACATCAAATTTTCTTCCACCCACTGCCCACCCACTCAAAAGAACCACAACAAATCTTAATCCGCTTTGAGCCCAAGTCCACAAAAGAAAACCCGTTGGGAGGAGTTCAATAGCTAGGAGTTGGTAACACTAGAGGAGTGAGATTGTTGTATCTTTTCGATCTCTTGAGCTAGGTGTCAATCTCAAAAATTTAAAACTTTTGAATTTGCCATTTGTTTGAGTGATTCGAGGGAGAGGGTTGTGAGTTGATTTATGAGATTTGAGATGGTGTTGTTAAGAAATTTGAGTTTGACGGATTGTTTGGTCATGAGTCTTGAGCATTCGATCTTCGATTTACCCGATTTTCAATTTTCTCCCCCCATTTTCAGTTTACTTTTTCTTCTAATTGTCGTCACATTGAGGACAATGTGTAGTTTAAGTAGGGGGGAGGGTATTCTCATTCTCATGTATCTATGTTGTATTTATGTTGTATTTATTTCAATTTGAAAAAAAAAATGAAAAAAAAAATGAAAGAACAAAATAAAAAAAAAAAAATGATGAAATGAATCCCGCTGAGTTGAAAACCCGCAAGGGCGGGCGACTCGGGCAAAATTGGGGGCCCGGATAGGTTGAAAACCCGAAAGGGCAACCTATGCAAAAAAGTGGCTTATATTGAGCGGGTAAGATGGTGAGGTGCAACCAAAAAGAAATGTGTGAAGCTAGGATGAAAACCCGAAAGGGCTCCTAGGCAAAATGAGAGATTAAGAGAGAATTATATACTTTGAAAACTCATTTGCCGGAGACGGTGTCATAAGGTGGAAAGCGTTTTCGGGTTGGGTTAGTGAATTCATCCTTTGTTTTGTGAAGATCTATTTATTTTGGCTTTCGCATTCTTTTGGTTGATTGTTTGTTTTTGGGAGTAAGCATGGAATTTATCCCTTTTTGTCTTTGATTCCATGGCTTGCTATTTTAAGTTAGTTGTTGTAGTAGTAGTTTATCTTTTGAGGTTTTAGGCGAGTTGTCATTTTGATTGTGGCGTTGGAGTGAGTTCAATTCCTTTGAGATCCTTCAGGATTTGAGCTCACATTTTGGTTGTCGTTTGGTGATTATTGTTGTCGCGTCTTTGTATTTTTTCGGAGTGAGCTCGAATCTAAGTGTGGGGGAATCATCGTCCCTTACGTTTAGGTTTTTGAGCGGATGTTGTTAAGATGTGATGATGATGATGTAGTTGATGGGGAGTGTAGGATGGTGTCGTTAGCTTGGGTGATGATTTATTTGGTGATCCTCATTTTGAGTTTACTCGAGGTCGAGTAAAGTTCAAGTGTGGGGGTATTTGATACGCTCAAGTTATACGTAGTATTTACGTTACTTTGGGTGCACTTTGCTAAGGGTTTGATTGTAATTGTTAACATTCGTGTTTTATTTAACTCTTAGCGGAAGTTCGGAGTGTTGCGAGATAAGTTGTGTTAATGTCATGTTTTCCGAGCTTCCAAGGTGAAGTGCATTTGAGCCGAGCAAAGCCCAAGCATCACCGCAAGCCCAAGCATCACCGCAAGCATCAAACTCCACCGCAAGCCCAAGCATCATCGCCAAGCCCAAGCATCATCGCCAAGCCCAAGCATCATCGCCAAGCCATCGCACGCAAGCTCGCATGGCCCAAGCGCAAGCCCGGCCCTCGCACGAAGACTAGCTCGCCCAGAAGAAGAAGCTCGCGACTCGCGATGGATGTCGCGACTCGCGACCCCTGCTTGTCGCACCTCGCGATGTTCTTCGCGGCTCGCGACCTGCGTGCCAAGCCATTTTGGGGGGGAGACAGAGTCCTCGTCGTGACTCGCGATTAGTGTCGCGACTCGCGACGCTTAATTCGGCTTGGGGCCACGATTTTGTGCGGGGGTTTAAATGCTTCCTAAAACCTAATTTTTGGGGGAGACGAAGTGGAGCACGAAGAGGAGAGCTGAAATGTAGACCTTGGAGTGGCAAGCTTGAGGGGAGAGAGAGGATACTCCTCTCCTCATCCTTCCTTCTTCATGATTCTCTTTTCATCTTTCCTTCTTCGTTCCTCTTTGTTCTTCATTTCTCTTTTCTTTGTTTTTCATTTCTTAGTTTTAGTTTTCAATTCTTAGTTTAGTTTTAGGAGATTTCAACTATGGAATTGGCTTATGCTATGCCGATTGTAGCTTGAACCGTTCTTGAACGAGATTAATATGGAGCTTCAAACATTATTGTGAGATCTTTCCTCTCTATTTAGTTTCTTTGATTATGGTTTAATTTCTATGATTGCTTTCTATGATTGTTGCATAATTATGCTAGGAACGTTACTAGTTTGATTGTGTAATTAATCTAATGCTAGATTTAAGAATAGAATCGGATTGTTTTATTCTTTTATCAATTGGTAGCAAACTAGGGAGTAATTTAGATGCTGATCATCTTGGTTATTTCTTAGGGAAATTGAATCAACTGTTGAATGTTTATCGCGTGTATGACATTAGCAGGTCTATTGGTTCTCTGTGTTTATTGCTGCTATTGGATTGAACTTAGACGCAGATCGGACTAGGTTATCCTTTAGTTAGGGTTTTATAGTCACGCTGATCGTGCTATTCAACTAAGAATAAGGAGAACGCGAGATTAATTCTCAACAATAGATAATTATGGAAATAATTAGAGTGGAGGTTCGAGGATCGATAATGAATTGAAGTGGATGTTAATCGGATTCAAGATCTTTCCATAATTGATTTCTCATTTTGTTTATATGCTAGTTAGTTGTAGCTTGTTAGTAAATCTACTCGAAACCCCCCTTTGTAATTATAATTAGGTTTCTCGGCCCTTAGCTTAATCTAGGTTTCGAATCACGCTAAGTACTAAACTCGTCCCTGTTTCCCTGTGGATACGACCCCTACTTCCACTAT
This sequence comes from Beta corolliflora, assembly GCA_947648045.1. NCBI lineage: Eukaryota > Viridiplantae > Streptophyta > Magnoliopsida > Caryophyllales > Amaranthaceae > Beta > Beta corolliflora. The sequence continues at coordinate 357,057 of CANSZD010001251.1, forward strand.
ACTACCTTAGTGTAGAAGAGAGTAGGAGAAATTTTATCTTTGGCCGGGCGCGGTGCACACAACGACGACACATCCGCGCGCGCGCCAACCACCAGGAGCACGACGCAGAAGCATGCCAGATGCATAAGATTGTCTACAGCAACCACAGCAACAGCAACCACAGCAACATCAACTCATCGGCAGCAGTTTACATACTGTTGAACAAAGTTCAAAAATAGTCACAAAAGTAATTATAAAAGTGAAAGCAAACTAAAACCTTATAGTAAAGCTAAATAAAAGAACCGAAAAATCAAAAAACGGAAATAAAAGAACAAACATCAACGAACCCCAAAATTGAAAAATCTAATTTTCATTCTCGTAAAACGAACACTAAATTGTAAATTCTAGCAGAAATTATATATCCACACACATGTTCACATATAAATCAGAAATGTCATAAAATTGTAAACGAAAATGAAAAAAAAACATAAAACTGAAAAGAACCGAGAAATTGATAAACGAAAACGCAAGAACAAACATAAACAAACCCAAACAATTGAAAACCAAAAAAAAAATATTGAAAAACGAAAACAAAAATGAAAGAACATAAACGAACCTGAATCATTGTTAGGGTTTCATAAATGAGGGGGGAGGCGATCTAAGAGATGGGCTAGGGCGGCGTCGGGCTCGGACTGTGCGAAGGTTCATCGGCGAGTTATGGGAAGGCGGCGGAGAAGCCAACAGGCGAGGGCGTCGAAGAGGAGAGAAACAGGGGAGTTGGGGTTTCTGTTTTTGTGAGGTATGAGGAGGAGATCTTAGAGGGTCGGCCGTCGAGGGAGGCAGAAGAAAAATGTTTGGGGTGAACTTCTTTTATACCTAACAATGTTAGGGTTTCCAAATTTAATCTCATCCGTTGGATCAAATCATCAACGGTTGAGATTAGATCTCATCTTTTTTTTCCTCTTTTATGTTTCAATATACAATTAATGGTTAGATTTTAATCCTTCTCAGATCAATGGTTCTAATTCATGATCCATGATATCATTCTTTAGCCAATAGAAAAATAGAATAACCTAGCACATGGATTGATGACCTAGCACATGGATTGATAATCTTATATTCTTATAATCTTAGTAATTGTTGTGTTGGTTTATTAACTTACAATCTTTAGTAATTAGTTAAAAATATTATTTTATTATAATTTTAAATTTTAATTATCTTTATTGAAATTATTATTAGTATTATTTAAGTATAACTACCGTTTATTAAATTATTTTTTTTGCCTTGGACGAGGATCGTTCTCCCGTCCAAGTTGATTTCAAATGCTTGGACGATGATCACTCGAGGAAGGAAGGCGTCCATGCTTGGACGGCTACCTTCTCCTGACCTTCCTCGTCTGAGTTGTTTAATGGCCTTGGAAGGAAAGCGTTATTGTATCATGTTATTGTTATTGTTATTGTATCATGTTATTTTATTATTATTATTTCGAAACATAATGCTTACCATAATCGAGTCATTTACATTTTATATAAATCCAGTAATTGATTGTATACTTGTTGTTAATATATAATACTCATTATTATTGTCGTTAGTTATACTATTAGAGCATATTAATAGTCGATACTCATTAATAATCATTCACGTATTAGCTAGAATGGTTCCAATATTATTATATCGTACTAACATATATAAGCCTATTGATTAAATAGTTTCTTTATAGTCACATATATATACAAAGTTAAGAGAAGACCATAAATACTATACTAGTATTAACCTATAGTATAACATAAAAACAATTAACTTAAATAATCTTATAACTTATAAAGATAAGGGGGTGTTATGGTTGTTAATCTTATACTAGTATTAAACTATATGGTTGTTAACAAGTTACTATTTAGTAACTAGTAAGAACTTGTTAACTATTTTACTTATGATTGTTACTTGTTAACAATTAACTTATTTTAATAAGTTATGGTTAGCTTTTATAGGGGATAATGATTTGGGGGTATAATTTATTATTATTATTATTGTGCAACATATGAACCCTCGTTATAATCACTTAGGCCTCATATGAACCGTCGTTGTAAACATATGAATGTATGAATGTCATTTGTTATCGTATTATAACATATTAAGAGTCGCTATACTAATTTATAATCAATAGAGTATTAGATTGGTTTTACAATTATTTTGATATCAATCTTATATTAAAATGATTCAACATATTAGTATTTATACTGTTATTGTTATTGTTAGTATTCCTGTTCTTATTTGTATTACTATTGCTATTGTTAGCCTTGTTACTATTACTGTTATTATTTGTATTTTTACCTATTATCATTGTCGCTTTATGTTTATTAGTATTATTATTCTCATTACCATCATAGCTATTTACAAACTTATATATCAATCATAATGCTTATAATAATAAATAATTTATATAAAGTTTGGAATTGATCGTCTACTCGTTATTATTGTCGTTGGTTATAATATATATAATATTAAAACATATGAAGAGTCGTTCTACTCCTTTACTCATTAGAGTGGTTTTACGCAGTTAATTATTCGAAATAAGAGTTGACTAAGAGAATACACTAAACATCACGGTAATCAATATAGTGTTTTTATTGGTTTTTCATTGTCATCCATATATTTACCGCACACACACATATGTATATATATGTCGATCTTAATACTTTTATTAATATGATTCGTTTACAAAATCCATAACAAAATCAAGATGGCTCGATTAGGAGTTACCCGAAGTTGAATTGACGTTCAATAGCAAATGAACACGATGTTTCACAATGATCGAACTAAGGTCATTACTAATTCAACCCGAGTACATTTGACTTAACTCAACCGTACATGAAACCTAAATACGACCTGCGCAAACCCGGCAAAAAAACGTCAACGGGCGATCATACCCGGGAATGGATCGACTTGTAAATGGAACGCTCAGACCTATCCGGCACCCGGGAATCCCATGATTCAAATGTTTTCGACCCAGTTGAACAAAACCTGACCAATCATGACCTGGGGAACTGACAATCAGAATCCTGACCTGTCCGGGTCTGACCTGGTTCGCCGTGGGTATACCCAGAACCTGTTTGAGAACCTGTTTTGACACCACTATGAGGAGGTCGCATGGGCCATGGTGTATATAAGGCCATCATACCCGTGCTTTGTAAAACTGACCTTGACTTATCTCAACTCACTGGTAGAAAAATGCAAAACTGTGTCGTCCAAGAATTTGCATCTAATATCAAAGTAATCGACGCAAAAGCAGAGTCGTGACATCATTTGCATCGGTTCAACCTGCTAACCGACACAAATGATACTCAAACCCAACGTTAAAAAACCTGATCGCGCTTGAGATCCCTTTCTGGAGCCCGCGGGAACGACTATTGGAGCTTTTTTATCATAAGAAAAAAAAACTTATGATGGAACTTACTAATAAAGCTATTATGCTGATATTAAACAATGATGGATAAATCATCAGTTTTCTACTAAATACTTCATACAATAATAATACTAATAGAAATATGAAAATAATTACAAATACAATATTTGTTGCATGATTATTATTACTAATATCTTTTCTATTATTATGGTATTCAAATTGCACCTTTATCATTAAATAGTAGGGTATAGTAGTAGTTGAATAGAAGTCTAGAAGACTACCTAAATTGGCAACACACCTCCAAAATCAAAGTCATTGTGCATGATTCGAATTTGCATGTCAGTCTAACACTCAAGCTAGGCTTTATAAGAGGGCGACCTAGAATATTTTTGTAGAAAAAAAGAATGCTAACATATAAATAATACTCATTACAATAAGGAGGGGTTTAAAAAAGTCGTGATGTTGGGAAATTCTCTACGAGCTTCTTTCTCTTTTAAGGCTTAGACTTTCCAAGGACCTCTGATTGTGCTCTTAAAAAACCTCGAATAAGACTTATGCGAGACAAATAATTGAAGAATATATTTTAAAGATCCCACATTTGGTAGAAACATATCATGTCATGTATATCAAATATCATGTACTCATGTTCCTTGCATGTGGACATGTGGTGACGGGTCCGAGGGGCCAGAAGTACAACACAAAATAGCTACACTCAATATCATATGGACATATGCACTTGGCTACTAAAATTGTAAAGTGGAGTGGTGGGTTTACACAAAAATTGAAGAATAGACAAGTACAACACATTTGTTGTTTGTTAAGTGGTTAATTGAATTGGTTCCTTTCAAAGAGTAGAAGAAAACTAGATAAGAGCTTTTTTTTTTAATAGACAACAATAGATTTATACCTCTCTTAAGTTTATCAATTTATACACGCTATTAACTATATACTACCTCCGTTTTATAATAGATGTATTATGTTTAATTTTGGGATGATTTAAATTAATTGTACTTTTCTTCTCACATGTGCTTTTTTAATATTTTCAACATACTTTTATACAACTACTTTAAATATACGTGTCATTTTCTTTGGGTACAACTATTAGAGAATAGAGGAAGTATATATGTGGATTTTGGGAACAAAAACATAAACAAAAACATAAAAGGATAATTGGAAGTGTCTATAATTAATAAAATACAAAGGGAGTATATTACATTAATAAAAATTGTAACGATTGAATATTAATAAGGTATCCATTGATAGAAATCATGCAAGATCTCATATTATATAATAAAAAAATATTGAAATTTATCTCTAATTGTGAATGGTTTCAAGATCTCAAGTGGGTAAGTTATAATAATACAGACGGAGTTTATTACATTAATTAAGGAAAATTTACTCTATAAAAGTATTAAGTTATCCATAATATAAAGTTAATTGATATACTCAGTTGTATGGTGTACCATGGTATGATACACCCAAGATTACTTTTTGCTTATTACTCTGCAGCTCACTCTGTTATGCGAATTTACTCATACGAAATCCTCTTAATGAGTAATAAGTATAGGTGATCAACATGGGCTCGACACGAAAAATGGACGGGGTTGTGGGCACGAGGTGTCTGCCCGTGGTTCGGGACCGACCCGTTTTTTGAGCAAAAAAACTCGGGCCACGTGCGAGGTGCAACTTAAATATGGGAAAATAGGCAAAATTTTGGCCGGGATCGAAAATGGCCCGAAAAACCCGCTTGGCCCGTCCCGAATTAACAGGTTTTGGCGGGGGAATTTCGGCCGAGGCTTTGGCCCAAAACGTGCCACTTTTTTTGGCCAAAGCCCGATCGGGCTCATGATCACCTCTAGTAATGAGCAAGATAATTTAACTTTATTTGTAACATGCTCACAATATACCTAGAGGCCGAATCTATATAATTATCTAAAACAGCATCCTATAAGCCATGTGGCACATGCATGTGGTTTAATAGCCACGTGAACAACCTCTTAAGGAGTAGATCCACATGTCACAACGTTTGTGAGAGTTGTCCACGTGTACACTATTATCTTGAAGCCTATAATCATGCCTATGGTTTATTTGTTGAAGCCCAAACTCACACTAGTATTGAAGTAAGGAGAGAGGAAAGAACTACAATCAACATAAAGCGGAAAAATTGAAGGAAAAAACAGGGGAAATGGTAGAAGGAACACGGGAGATCATCAAAGAGAAGCGAGGGGCGACAACTGGGTCGAGTGAGGCGTGAGCTATGCCCCCGACGATGGACAGAGACGAGTGAGCTAGGGAGCGTGGGAGAGAAGAGCAGCGACTGATAGAAGGTAAGAACACAGGGATGAGTCTGCGAGTGCAGATGGCGGGTTGAGTCGTGTTGTGGGTAGCGCACGGTGGTGCGCTGGTGGTTGAAAAACGCTAGGAATCCGATGGTGGTACAACTACAGGGAAGGCACAAGTAGAAGAGAGAGGGGTTCAACGAGAGAGGAAGATAGAGTTGTTGCGTGAGAGAGAAAAGAGTGATGGAGGACATTGGAAGGTCCGAGGTTGAGCATGCGATGGCAGGAGTGGCTCAGCCACCTGTTTCCGGTAAGGTGCCGGTGCAGATGAGGAGAAAGGAGAACGGTGAAGGGAGGAGAAGAGATTTGTGTTTTTGAGTGAGTTTTGAGAGTAATATAAAAGGGGACGAGTAATATAAATTAAATAAAATAGCACTTAATAAGTCAAGTAGACAATCTTTTGTTGATTACTCGATCTTTTTGTTTTGTTTTTTTGGAGTCTGAAGTTGGTGAAATTGAATCATAGTTGGTTACTAATTATAATGTTGTTGCAAGCTCTTACTTATAACATTTTTTTAATGTCATAGGGTAGGTTGATCTATGAAAATAATTAGAGGTATCAATTCAGTCAGGTAGTTCAGTTCTGGTCCGAACAAAACAATTCAGTTTAATTCAGTTCATTGGACTTTCATTACTTTTTTTTCCTGAATTGATTATGTTCCAACTTTTTCTTTTTTAGTTTACATCCGGCGCAGTTGATTGAATTTTCAGATCAGTTTAGTTTAGCTACAATTGCCTTAGGCTTGACCCATACAATTTCAGTTCAACCAATATTACTTAATAGTTACTCTCTACTTTAATTCAGTTAATTTCAGTTTTGTACGGAAAATCGCATCAGTTTGCAACTTTACGTGAAAAATACATTAATTATGTAATATGCGTCCGTTCTGAAAACTTCTTGTGAAGTTCCTGGGCCAAATTCTTTTTATGTGTTATTTCAATTTTGGTGGGCTTGTTATCGATTAGGTGGAACTTGATGATGGTGGTGGTGGTGGTGGAAACGGCGACGACGACAACAACAACAACAACATGTTATTGTTGTTGCTGATGCTGCTGCTGCTGTTGTTGTTGTTGCTGCTGCTGTTGTTGTTGTTGATGTTGTTATTGTTGTTGTTGTTGTTGTTGTTGTTGCTGTTGTTGTTGTTGCTGATGCTGCTGCTGATATTGTTGTTGTTGCTGATATTCATAAGTTATTTGTATTATTTTTCAGTGTTATTATAGTATTTTCTTAGAGTTTACTACATCGTATAAATCATAACTTTTATGAAATATGAATGAATTTTTTTAAATGAATATTAGTTATTTATTATTCATCACGATGTAATTATGGTAACTCAAAATTTTCATTCTATTAATACTAAATTTATTACTTAATATAAAATAAGGTTCGTTTGGAGAAATTATCTACCACTTGGCACCAATAAAAGCAAAGACATTAACATTAGAATTTAATTTATGTTTGTTATTGTCTTTTAAAGTTATTATGTAATTACATCATTAGAGGAGTTTAGAGTTTGACCGCTGGTCTTAATTTGATGTTTATTAGGATAGACCATAGATTGTACTTCTAAGTGTCATTTTGGCTAGTTCCTTTTAAAAAAAAGTGTTGTTTTGGCTATTTGTTAATGATTATTTTCCTTTGCTGTAAAAATAATATCTTTTTTGAGGGGAAAAGAGATGTGCATATATTAACTAGCGGACAGTCCATTAATCTATAAGAAGACATCTCCGTTGGACAATGACACTCCCAGTGTTGTCTTAATGGTATCAAATTCTTCCTTCTAGACTAAATAAAGCTCATTTCGACTTGTGTTATTATGTTTATAATATTCTAGCTAATTTATATGGTCTGAAATCTCAGGGTATTCCACACACTTGTGGCCAGATGTCTTCAGTATCATTGACTTTTTGTTATTAACATTATAGCTCCGTTCATCTAAGAAATATCCAGTTAATTTATATAGTCAAATTTATAAAACTTTGAACATATTTGGCATTTTTGTTTAAGTATAATTGTCATATAAGAACTTATTAGCTTCTTTTCAATGTGTATTTGTAAATAAAAATCCACTTTTGATAATTTTGTTGATACATAGACACAAAAGTATGTTTTAAAGTGTGCAATAGAGACTATAAACAAAAATCCTTCAGTAAATAGAACTAGAAGGAATCAAAGGAGTAGATATGGAGTACTTAATTACTATTGAAGTTGTTCCACCAAGCCCTTCAGGGTAACACTAATATTGATATGGAACAACAATGTCCCGTAGTTTACTCCAAGGTACTCTTTCGATGATCCGGATTTGGGAGCGAATTTCAGCTGAAGTTACACTGAGTTTGCATAGAAATGGACAATTTTCAGGAAGGAAGATGCAGCTTTCATTGCCTTCGTAACTCATGGAAAGGGCATGATGGCCAAACTTTGTTAGAAAATTACTCCTATCATCTTATGAAGAAATTATAGTCTTTACTCCTATGATCTTATGACGAATTTGATTATGAAGGATTTTGGATTGTAACAAAGAATATAACACAATGTAAGGGAGTGGTGGTAGCTCAGTAGAGTACCACCCCGAATTTCAGGGCATTGCCCAAGGTATCGGATCCTCATCCAAACAATATATTGGGGATTAATCTTCTGGTGGTAATGGGCCTCCAGACCCGTTGTCTTCTGGGTTGTTTAACCTCACTGAGCCTCTGGTGTATCCATCTGTAGTAGCTAAGAATGATAAGGGTTGGTCTTCGGACTAATTATCTTTCGAGAATCAAGAAAACAAAGGAAGGAGAAAAGAAGAGATGACTAGGATAGTGTTGGGTTAGAGTGAAATGGAATGGGCTTGTTAGAAAAATTCAGTCTTGGGTTCGTCTAATTTTATGTTAAAATTAGACCATCTATTCTAATAATATGTGTAAGTCAATATCAAAACAGCTTTATGACTATTGACAGGGTACAACTTACAAGATTTTTTTCCAGCACTTTGTGATGGGTGTTTTGTTTATTTAAGAAATCTATAGTGCTACTATCCAAAGTAAAAAAAAACAATAAATCTATAGTGCTAAAACATCGCTCCCTACTTATATTGGATTGCTCTTGGTAGTATAAGCTTTCAAGTTTCTTTAGAAATTACGGCTGCCTTTGGTTTGTTTTGTACATATTGTTTGATCGGACCACTTTGATTCATTTATTTCAGACGAACCCAAGTCAAATACGAATTCGGAAGTACGGTGAACCAATCATGCCACCGCTATGTGCATTGAGGATAAGAATCAAATGAAGATAAAACTCTACTTATTATAAAGATAGTCACGAATTTACGACACCATTTATATTATAAAGGAGCCACAATAACAAATGATATAGATAGAATTTGATCTCAGATATTTTGACGTTACTTTTTAAAACTTTAACCATCTAAATCAGTTCATATTCAAAAGATATGCACTTCTTTTACCCATGAAAATCATCTTAGTTGATCTATTACTTCCAATTGACAATATTGTTTTTGTCATAATATTTATCGAAGATAAAAGTGATAACTTGAAAATGATTCAGAAGTCTACATAATTTTACCAATGTGAAGTTCATTCATCGTATACGCAGATGTACCATGTACATGATAAATCCAACACTAATTATTGACCACTTGAAACTCTCATTTTTAGCATATTTTGCTCATTTGGATTAATCAAATGAGTAATGAGCCAAGGAATAGCTATCTTCGAGTTTACCATGTTTACGGTACACCTAAGTCGATAAATTTATAGTCAATCTGACCTACTCAACCAACAAATTAAGGCTATTACTTTCTTATTAGCTTTCATGGATCAAAGTGACATAGAAGAGGAACTATGGGAGGAGATAAATCTCTATCTCAACCTAAAATTCTCTTTCTAAATGCGGTTATATCTTGGCTTGACTTGCCTTACATATAACTCTAATATATAATCCTTTTGATTATAAGACACTAGAACCCTAATTATTCCCAAAAGAAACCCTAAACTTACATCCCAAGAAAAAATGCCATTAGACGCCACAAAAATGAAATTAGTTTAAAAAATTGAAACCAATTAATGACCCATATATCCGCCTGAACACTAGCTCAAGAAAACAATATATCGATTTCTCGTGAATTCAAGATATACATAATTATTCAAAATAAAGTTGAGGAAGTATGTACTTGTTTAATGTCAAATATATCTCATAAGGTGAAGAATCTAATTTTCTCTTTAATAAAATCAAAACAAGAAAGATTATTCTCAATAATAAGCTTTCCTCCACGAGACCACAATAGTCAACACCCACCACACTTTAAGACCTTTTTTTTTGTTCTTTAATAATTGGACCATTAGGCATGAACAATGTACCACACAATACTTATCTTATGTATTTATCGACTCTATGATCACCTTGCGTAACTAAATAAATAAATAAAGATTACAGTAATTTTCGTCTACATTACTGCAATTTCAAGCATTCTGTACCTCTTCATATAACTATGATACAAGAATTCGTAAATATTAAAAATATATATACAATCTTACTCAAAATCACTTTTCTTAATTCATCTCTACTCATCAAATCTACTCTTGGCTCAAAAGTCCCCTTAGAAAAAACTTACAAGAAAGGGGGAAATAACTCATATTCAATCACAACAATAATCCATTATATATTTCAATATAAGATACAATAATCTAATTTTTTTTCAATAAAAAAAGTGTTGGAAGGGCATAACTTCATAACCTTACTCTCACACTTCCTTTCTTTTTTCCTCTCTCATAAATCATAATAATCTCTAATAAGAGCGTTAAAGCTTCCCTCCCGGTTCCAAGAAATCCAGGGATTGATTCTCAACACCTACCCTTGTGACTTTCTAAACACCAAAATATTTAACAAGAGCGAAATGACAAAGCATGAGCAAAATGATGATGAAGAGGATGATTATTATTTTGATGATGACTTGAACTTTCCTTCTCAATTCTCCATCTTAAATCAAGAAAATCATCCACTGAACAAGGAAGCTTCAACGGTCCATCCGCATAATACCCATATATTTCACGAGCTTTTTCTAAAAGAGAAGTAAATAAGGGATGATATAAATAACTTATTGGTATCTCAAATTTTACACAATTTTCTTCTTCTTCTTCTTCTTCTTCTTCTAACCCTACTTGAACTGCCATCCACCCTTTCCTCATATTTTTCTAAGGAAAAGAAATATGTCTTTGAGTTTGATATGTTTTAAGTTTTGAGTTTGTGTTTGAGAGAGAAAGAAGTGAGTTAAGAAAGGCAAGGAAGATATGGTGGGAATTTATAGTGGAGGAGTGGGTAGGAGAAAATTGTGTGGGAGAGAAAGAGAGGTCGGCTGATTATTGATTGTAGTACATGAATACGGAAATTAAAGAAGTGAGGGATTTTTATTTATGCTGTTGTATGGTACGTGTATGATTTTTATGGCATATTTTTATTATGTTGTCATATTGTATGCTACTATATACATGATACATCTCCTTCTTTTTAGTAATGCTATAGTCAACATAACTTTATTATATACGCGGGCGTGACGAAGAATCAAGATAATGGAGGGGTGAGATTTTTCATTTTTAATTGTTTTGAGATGGCTAGTCAGCAAATTGGGGAGCCTACAATTTTGTAACCCTTTGGAGTTGGAATATGACATTTGACCCATTTATTTGCCTCTTTGATCACAAGTTTTTGTTTTTACCAAATATGGTGGGGGAAGATTAGACCATATTAGTCACAAGAAAAAAATAGAGTGTATTAGATTGATATTTTTCATAGGTCAAATTAGTCTAATGAATAGGTTAGAATTTTTTATAGTGGAAAAAAGATAAGAAAATATCATTTCTTCAGTGGAGCAAAAACCAATAATTTATTTATATCCTTAGTTCATCAAAGGAGATGTCGCTAGGATGATCGAGCTAAATGTATGAAGTTGGTGGTAGCGCTTGCTTTAATTTCTCAAAAATAAAATAAAATAACGTAGACACTCTTGCATGTATTGTTGGACAAAAACGAAACCCACCATGAGCATATGTATAATGGAATTTGATTCCATAATTTTGAGGTTATAATATACATACAATATATTTATTAAGCACTACTTTGATGCCTCTTTAGTCATCACGTATCTCTATATTATAGTGTTGGGTGTTTGGGAGTTCACATACATAAGTATTTATAACAAAAGTTGTATGAATTATATATATATATATATATATATATATATATATATATATATATATATATATATATATATATATATATATAAACTTAATAACAAATCCTTCCTTCTGCAATATTAATTGGTGACTTTAATCATATTTTTACTAACTAAAACAAAAATAAAATTATTACTTAATATATTATTCGATTAGTATTGATGTACATATCTGAAATATCAAATTTTATTAATTTTTACTAATAGATCATAAAAGATTCTCCTTATTAACCGTCAAAACTATGCTTTAATTTGACAAAGCAATATTGCAAACATTTTGACACGAAGAAAGTATGTGTTTCTATACCTTAACAAGTGTATCATAAAAACAGCATTCTTCCCATCATCTTCACTCTCAAAGATTCCAACGATGTTCCTTTATATGTCTCTAGTCTTTTCATGGTCCTTAAATCATCATCAAAGTGCAATTGACAAGTACATACTATCTTGGGATTTCTACTCTGCCAAGTTGGTATACAACATTGAAATCATGGCTTGGTACTACGAAGGGGCTCAGCGCTAATATGGTCCATTTGATAAATTATTAAAATTATTGGTGCCTTCATATTCTTCAATAGTGATTACTAAAAAAGATGATCATTTGTGGGTTTGGATAATGTAGGAGGCAAATAGAGCTAACCTTGTAGTATCGTTTGTATGGGTTGGTCTACCACTCTAATTACATTATACTAGGTCTAGATCATGGAAATGACATTTCTTTTTTCTAGCATCGTGACTTGCGTTATTATTTACTTCCTCCGTAACAAAATAAACGCAACAAATGAATATATTATACCTCACAAATAATACCCAATTATTGCAGTTATTATGTTACGGAGAAAGTAAACAAAATTAAGAATGGTAGTGCACTTTTTTCGACATTCAAGTTACAAAGAGTGTATCTGGCTCATTCAAAATGATAATTGAGGTTGTGGTACTGATTTTCTTTTATTTTCCAAATACATAAAAAAGTGTAAAATCAAATATACAACTATATATATAAATCTCTTGAAACCTATAAACTTAGGAAGAGCCCCTAGTTGACCACTTGCTATCAATACATGGTAAGTTGTATTGATCAATCTCTTTCGATTTTTATTTGCAAGCTAATATACACAAGGATCAAGTGAGCAAATAATCTTGCAAACCTCTTTTGTAATTTTATTTTGACAGGTATATACTGGCATATGAAATATATAATTGATCAAGACTAATAATTCATCTATTTGAAAAATATTTAAAACACTTTTACTCTAACGATTATCAAAAGCAGAAGAAAAAAAAAGAGCAAACATGAGTTAATTGGTTTTCAAAAACAAACATATGAGTCAATCAAACTTGAATTTGAGCTCACCATGAGACTCAACTCATTTACACCTCCATCTGTTGAGCATAACTTTTTTGCTAGCCCTCATATAATTATGTACAGATAACTGATAACTATTAGTCACTCATTATTAGAATAAGTTTTTTCAGCATAGATTATGACAAATAGTTGTTGTTTCCACTAGCTATAAAAGAGGTTAGTCGTCAAGGTAATTTCTTAATGCATATGTCTGATACAAATAAACAAAATAAGGCCACTATTATTCTAAAAGTTATACTGTATATAGTAGTTTCTAAAGAACATTACCCTATAATTTAATTTCATATATAGTGTTTGTATAATGCTATATGGAATATTTGAATATTCATTACTGTCTTTCGAACACACTCTTTATATGGCACTTCGTCTTGAGCATGCTTATATTAGTTTGAAATCTAAAACTAGAGAAAATTATCCACAAGAAAATCTTCTCAATTTAAAGTTAATCATTCTAAGTTCAAACTCGAACCCATAAATGAGACCATGCACTGACTAGATTGGATCAAATGAAGCATATAATAGTCTCTACCAACCAAGCAAACTTCTAGCTGTCACATTATTAATCATCTTGAGTCTTGACTGTACGCATAACAAATAAAATTGAACTTATACACACAATTTACTACCATTGTCAAAACACACACACAATTTACGTATGAAAAAAAATGCTACTTCAGTTTTGTGCCTTTGTACTCAGGCTAATGATCATATGTAACAACTGTTTTACAGCCTTTGACGCTTATAAGGAGCCATTAGAAAATTATTGTAGCACCTATTTAAAGATATTCCTAGATCCCTTTCAAGTTGGATCCACTAAGAAATAAAGTTGGCCATAACCTTATAATACTTTTACTGGCTGATCATCATTCTTTTTTGTACCCTTTAGTGCTAGCTCTTTTTTATCTTCAAAAACTTTTGAGCTTTTGGGTCTTATCAATAATTAATCAAAGTTAAAAACTTTCACCTATCTTCATCACTTTGACACTTTCACAAAATGTAATGTACAAATTAAAGTCTACATCTAAGACAGCCCACTTTGGCACTTTGTACAAATTATTAAACATTTATCTGACAAATTAGCAATTTTAAGATTGATTTACAGTTGGAAGGTAGCAGATATATTATAATTATAAATGTATATGCTCATCATGACGACATTTCAATCACTACTAATTACTGTAATCTAGTAGATCACAGTGAATTAGTGACGATGGATTGTTTGAATTCCACTAATAATTCCAAGTAGTATAGTCTTTCGTCATCTACACAAAAACTTTTGTAAAGAGAAAATAATTATACTTCCTCCGTCCCAGAAAGATCTGAACATTTGTTGGGACACGTAGTTTAAGGTGATAAGTTGTAGTGTAGTTATCAAATGTTATTTTATTGAAAAAGTAGATGTGATAGGAGTTGGTGGAATATTTTTTATTAGTAAGAGAGAGAAACTTTTTATTGATAAAAGGTAGAGTGTGCTACGCCAAAAATGGAAGTGTTCAAACTAATTTGGACAAACATAAAATAAAATTTTCGAACTATTCTGACGGAGAAGTATATACTTTCTAGCTACATTTTGTATATACTTCTTTGTTAAAAAATATGTACTCCTATATAACTACACAGTCTAATACATTTTAGGTATGATTAATCATTTTATCACTATACCAAGGTTGTTTAATTAATTAGTGATAAGAGTTCCATCGTATAGGTCATATAGGTCATATGTTTCAAACCAATTATTTGAATCTTTTGGGGTGAGATTTTTATTCTCCTCTTACTTCCTGGACATGATATGAATTATAAAATTATATCCAGTTTAATTAATCTGTGCAAGATAAGCTTCGCTTAGTATATACCTTTTTTAAGAAAAAATAAGTGCCTAAAGCTAACAAGAAACAAATATACTGATACAAGAAATACTTCTATAACTAACATATACTATCGAGGTTGAGGTCATGAGGTGGTGGAGTATTGGTATCGCTTTCCATCTTATATCCCTGAGTTCTAAGAATCAAACCTCATGTGACTCATTTGAGGAATTCCTCTTATTCTCCAAGTAAGCCCCCTTCATCGTCTAACCTTTAAAAAACAGAGTAACATATACTACATCTATATTCTAAAAAGAAAAGTGGGGAAAATGAAAGGATAAATAAAAGGGAAATTCCCATTGGTAGGCTCTTATTCATAAAAATTCTCAATGGTAGATTCAACTTTTTTTTCTTCCCATTGCTAAGCCTTAATTTTCCTAATTTATCCAAATGTAGTATTAATGAGGCTTAAACGTTAATTTCATGTTTAATTTTAATACTTATGTTAAGTTTTGCCTAAGCCCTACTAACCATGATTTATTTAGGTCAAAGAGTAGGTTAATATTAATCTTTATGATAAATCCTGACATATTTTGGTATACTGTATGTATACTGTTAGTAGTATGCATACTCTTCATGTGCTTTCCTAATAAAGTGAAATATTTTTGTTAGTCAGTTGAAAGTCTTGATCTAAATAAATCATGGTTAGTAGGGCTTAAAAAAAAACTTAACAGAAGTATTAAAACTAAACATGAAATTAAAGTTTAAGCCTAATTAATGCTACATTTGGGTAAATTAGGAAAACGAAGCCTTGCGATGGGAAGAAAAAAATTGAATCTACCATGGTAATTCCCGAAATAGGAGCCTACCATCGAATTTCCCTAAATAAAAGAGTAAAATAATATTTCAATGCCATATGAATTTGCTCAACAAACAAAACTTAGTTAGTGAAGTCGTGAAGTTTATGAATGATAAACTACTACATAAAGTTAGAAAAATGATATCTAGGACTTCAATCCTGTCTACGTCCCATTTTTGGGTGTGCATGCTAGCTAGATCCTCTATATGTTGTGGGTTAGTTTTATAATCGGCTGATATTATAGATAATTAGGTTAATTAAATTGATAATACTAGAGCAACCAATCCATATAATTCAGAGTAATGGTTATAGTTAATATGTGGGCCAACATTATATTATAAAATGTTAAACCAGCAAGATTTTTATACCCCACCCAGTCACCCACAGCCGCACTATTGACTATTGGCTATTGGCTATTGACTATTGACTATTGACTATTGACTATAGTAATGGTAAGATTTTAAGAATAATAACAAATTTGCAAAAGCAAAGAGATAAATCAAAAGGCTTTAATAAAAAAAAGTATATGATGATTGATGAGGGCATGAAACATCGTCATCATCCAGTAGTACGGAAGCCGGTGCACGATAAGTACCTCAAGCCTCTAGAGTCTAGGAGGGCGTGAAATATAGGGAAGAATAGAAAGTGAAAAAGGGTACGCAACTTGTATGTTTATACTTTAAATTATAGGAGGAGGACCATGCAATTCACCAATTTTAATACTCTTTTACATGTATTTTTGCTTTTTCATGTGATAATTTTATTTATTAGTTATTTTATTATTTTTATTGACAAAGAGTACGGATGTTGGGTCAAGAATGTTGAAATTATCACTCTAGGTAGTTGGAAATTTTCTCTATTTTATCAGCCTTTTCTTTTTGTGTTTTGATTAGTAAAACATCACGGGGGTTTTATCACAATTATTCAAGTCATTTTTATCTCGACTTATTACACTCCTAAAACTTGCTGTCTCTTGAAATAAGTGTTGGATATGGCCAAACCCTCTAGATGTTTGGTCTCCTACTTTTCCTTGACAATTACCGCTTCATTGTATTACTTCATCCTATTTTTACAATTGCATCATAATAGAATATAGGCTAATTCCTAGAAACATAATATTGACTTTCCTAATATACAATATACTAAAATATATTTACATATATTTAACACATCATTTGTAATTTTACACAATTTATATATTCTTTTGATCATTTATTTGTTATTTATATATAATTTAATGAAAAATATAGTTATGTGTGTTGGAAGTTCAACAATTTCTCTAAAAGAAAAAAACCTCAAAGTGAGGAGTGGAAAATCATGTAAAAGCTCTTGTCCCACATTGGAAAAATAGCTATGCTTCACCTTGTTTATTATTAGGAGTTTCTTAACATTTCTTGTTTGATAGCGTGCTAGATGGATGGATGCAACACACACGCGCGCCGGCCGGGCCGGGCTTGTGGCGAGCGCGGGCGCGAGTCTGCGGTCCATTTTAGATCTCCTACTTTTGTTTTGGCGTAAATCGCATGAATCTCGGATTGCCATTATTAGCGCATTCTGTAACCGTTGCTAGCAAGATTTCCGGAGCCTAATTGATTTCTCATTCCTTATATTTAGCCTTCCGTTTTTCTCTTTGAAGCCTATTTAAGGGCTTCTTTCTTCAGTCAAAAAATATACACAGAAATTACTCTCCTCTATACTTCTCCACAAAATTACTCTCTGGTTTTGGGCAATATTCTGGTCTCCATCCGAGGTGTGTGAGTGCACACATATCTTGGAGTCATGCTAATTCTGGAGGACGATCGCTTGATTTCTACTGCATCGGGGTAGCGCGAAATCGTCTTTTAGGACAGTGATCATCCACGTCACGGCAAACTGCTCTTCGTTCACACTTCAACAGATAAGTATCATTTTATTGTTTTAGTTGCAACAATCTAAAAGACGAATATGGCTTCCACACTTATGATTCCTGATTTGTCTAAGATGGAACCCCTTGATTGGAAAAACTATAAACGTTGGGTTGTTAGGATGCGTTTTTATTTGGAACAAATTGATGTTGCATATGTTCTTGATGATGTTGTTAAACCTGTTGATGAATCTGAGTTGGGTGTTTTTGAGTCAAAGTTTGCTAAGGATGATAGAACTTGTAAGGGTATGCTACGACATCATATGTCAAATGCTTTGCTGGATATTTACATGTTGTTTGATCATGCTAAGACTATTTTGGATGCTTTAGAAAAGAAATATGGGACTGATGATGCTGGAACCAAACGTTATTGTGTTAGTAAGTGGTTAGGCTTTCAAGTTGATGATGAAAAACCTATAATTGATCAAATCCATGCCTATGAGAATATATGTCTTGCTATGGCTGCCGAGGGACTGTGTATTTGTGATATTACCCTTACTATTGTGCTAATTGAAAAACTGCCTCCTTCTTGGAAAAAATTTCGCAACCAGTTAATGCACAATAAGACAGACCTAACCTTAGAGGAACTGATAGGTCACCTTAAGATTGAGGAAGAGAACCGAATTAAGGATAAAGGTCAGTCTGTTGTTCGTGATCAGTCTATTTTTCTGTTTCCTCTAAGGCAAATCTAGTAGAACCAAATAACTCTGGGAAAAATAAGGGCTCTAACAATTTCCATAGACCTCAAGGAGGAGTTCAGAAGTATAGGTTTAAGGGAAACTGTAACAACTGTGGGAAACCTGGTCATAAGGCTAAATTATGTAGAAGCAAGAAGCAGAATCAAGCCAACCTTGCTGAAGCTACTGATAACATCGTTGTTGTTGTGTCAGAAGCGAATCTAGCTGGTAATGTTGCTGAATGGATTGTTGATACTGGGGCAACCAGGCGCATCTGCACCAACAAAGACATGTTCACAAGTTATGGTAAGGTTGATGGTGAAAATGTCTTCATGGGTAACTCAGCATCTGCAAATGTTCAAAGCAAAGGGAAGATTGTTCTAACTCTTACTTCTGGAAAATTGCTTACTCTTACTAATGTTTTGCATGTTCCAGAAATGCGCGGGAACTTAATTTCTGGAAGTCTACTCATGGAAGCTGGACTCAAACTCTCTTTTAATTCTGATAGACTTGTTCTTACTCGTAATGGGGAGTTTGTAGGGAAGGGGTTTTGTAATGGGTGGCTATTTACTCTTGATACAAAAGTTGAAATTATGAATAAAAGTGCTAGTACTTCTTCCGTTTATATCGCTGAGTCTATTGATTTATGGCATTCTAGATTGGGTCATGTTAACATTGCTTCAATCAAAAGGCTTAAACATTTGAATTTGATTCCAAGTTTTTCTAAAACTGAATTTTCAAAATGTGAAATGTGTGTTGAGCCAAGTTTGCAAAGAAACCATTTAAATCAATAGATAGGCAAACCGAAGTACTAGAACTTGTTCATAGTGACTTGGGAGATTTTAAAAATCATGAGAGCAGAGGTAGGATAAGATAGTACATTACCTATTTTGATGACTGATCTCGTTTCACTATGGTTTATCTTCTCAGATCAAAAGATGAAGCAGGAGAGATGTTCCTCAAATACAAAGCTGAGGTAGAAAATCAACTGGACAAGAAAATCAAGAGACTTAGGAGTGATAGGGGTGGTGAGTATGACCCTAACACTCTTAAGGCCTTCTGTGAACAGAATGGAATAGTCCATGAGGTAACTGCTCCCTACACACCTGAACAAAACGGTATTGCTGAAAGAAAGAACATAACTCTCAAAAATATGATGAACTCTATGCTTATTAGTTCTGGACTTCCTGATAACATGTGGGGGGCTATTCTTTCTGCTTGTCATGTTTTAAATAGAGTACCTCATAAAAACTTGATAAGACCCCTTATGAACCGTGGAAAGGTCGAACGCCAAACCTAAAATACTTGAAAGTGTGGGGGTGCTTGGCAAAAGTTGGGATACCTAGCTTTAAGAGAGATAAGATAGGCCCTAAGACTGTTGATTCCATCTTTATAGGCTATGCTTATCAAAGTGCTGCTTATCGATTTCTATTGAAAGGTGCTAACAATTCTTATGCAGGTGGTACTATTGTAGAATCAAGGGATGCTGAATTCTTTGAAAATATATTTCCCTTGAATTCTTCTCGTTGTTAGTAATGATTTACCATCCTCTAGTACTGCACTTGTTTTGTCTGTTGCTTCTTCTTTAACTAACGATGATTCTGTTTTGGAACCAAGGAGAAGCAAAAGGGCGCGAAAGGAAAAACGATTTTGGATCCGATTTCATTCACGCTTTCCTATCTGAACCACTCTTGATTGACGATGATTTTGTAAGTGTGTTCATTTTGAAAAATGATCCCAAAACTTATGATGAGGCCATGAGGTCAATTGATGTAATTTTTTGGAAAGAGGCAATTAATAGTGAACTAGAATCAATTTTCAACAATAATACTTGGGAATTGGTTGAATTGCCTAGAGGTTGCAAGACCATTACTTGTAAATGGATCTTTAAGAAAAAATTGAAACCTGATGGATCCATTGACAAGTATAAGGCTAGAATAGTAGTGAGGGGTTTTACTCAAAAACAGGGAATTGACTATTTTGATACTTACTCCCCTGTCTCCAAAATTGCAACCATTAGGACCTTAATTGCTCTTGCTTGTATCCATGATCTCATTGTACATCAAATGGATGTAAAAACTGTTTTTCTAAATGGAGATCTGGAAGAAGAGATTTATATGGTTCAACCGGAAGGTTGTGCGATTCCGGGTCAAGAAAACAAAGTTTGTAAACTGGTCAAGTCATTGTATGGACTCAAGCAAGCTCCAAAACAATGGCATGACAAGTTTGACAAGACTATGACAGGAAATGGTTTTCATGTCAATGAAGGAGACTCCTGTGTTTATTTTAAGCATGATTCAAGTGGTTGTGTAATTATTTGTCTTTATGTGGATGATATGCTAATTTTTGGTACTAGTCTTGATCGAGTAAATGAGACAAAGAATTTTCTAAGCTCCAAATTTGAAATGAAAGATATGGGTGAGACAGATGTGATTTTGGGAGTCAAAATTATAAGAAATCAAAATGGCATCTGTCTTAGCCAGTCTCATTATGTTGAAAAACTCTTGAAAAAGTTTGACTCATTTAACGTCGATCCAGTTAGATACCCTTATGATCCAAGTGTCCACTTAAAGAAAAATAAAGGTGATCCAGTTTGTCAATCTGAATATGCTAAAATTATTGGTAGTGTGATGTTTCTTATGAATTACCCTAGACTTGACATTGCTTATTCTGTAAGTAGGCTAAGCAAGTACATTCATAACCCAAACAAAGATCATTGGGATGCTCTAAGGCGACTGCTCAGGTATTTGAAAGGTACCATGGATTAGAGTTTGCACTACTCCAAATCTCCAGGAGTACTAGAAGGTTTTTGTGATGCCAACTAGGTATATGACAAAGATGAAGTAAACTCTACCAGTGGTTATGTATTCACCCTAGGAGTGGAGCTGTATCTTGGAAATCTTGCAACCAATCTTGTAATGCTATGTCTACTATGGAATCTGAATTTTTTGCTCTTGAATTGGCAGGTCATGAGGCTGAATGGTTGAGAAATCTGCTTGCAGATATCCCAATGTGGGGGAAGCCAACTCTTTCTGTTGCTCTCCACTGTGATTCACAAGCTGCCATAGCTGTTGCAAACAACCACGCCTACAATGGGAAAAAGAGGCACATTCGTTTGAGGCATAAGGATGTCAAAGATTTGTTGTCAAATGGAGTGATATCACTGGATTATGTTAAATCAGAAAAGAACATCGCGGATCCGTTAACCAAAGGCCTGTGTAGAAAACTAGTTTTGGAAACATCAGAAGGGATGGGCTTAAGGCCCATTGGATGAATTGTAACTAATGAACTCCTACTCACTAGTTCAAGGGAGAACATTATGAATAATTCAGAAGCACAAACTTTTATTTTTTCCATCCCTAGATATTTATGATGTAATGTGCTTGCTACAAATTGAACTTTAGGGTGAGCCAAGGCTCTTAATGAACCCATATCCATATGTTTGGAGGTGTGATGTAGCTCACACTTGATGGGATTCACCTACTTAGGTGTGGAAGTGTGGCCGCTTCCTATGAGAATTGCATGGGTAAATTCTCTAGAGCACCTATTGTTCGCAAATAATCAGAATATTATACATGTTCAATTGTGTGCTTTAAGTGATGTATCTTTTCCTCCCTATTAAGTTCAAGACTCAAGTCACTTGATAGGAAAGAGATCCTAGCTTAAAAGCACTAAGTGTTAATTCAAGTCGCAAGACATTGACACTAATGCAATTGTTTTGTTTTGCCTAAAGTTAACTTCATTCTTTTTCTTTTCTCATTTGTTGAACCTGTGGGGGATTGTTGGAAGTTCAACAATTTCTCTAAAAGAAAAACCTCAAAGTGAGGAGTGGAAAATTATGTAAAAGGCTCTTGTCCCACATTGGAAAAATAGTTATCCTTCACCTTGTTTATTATTAAGAGTTCCTTAGCACTTCTTGTTTGAGAGAGTGCTAGATGGATGGATGCACCACACACGCGCGCGCGCGCGCCGGCCGGGCTCGGGCTCGTGGCGAGCGCCGGTCCATTTTAGATCTCCTTCTTTTGTTTTGGCGTAAATCGCATGATTCTCGGATTGCCATTATTAGCGTATTCTGTAACCGTTGCTAGCAAGATTTTCGGAGCCTAATTGATTTCTCATTCCTTATGTTTAGCCTTCCGTTTTTCTCTTTGAAGCCTATTTAAGGGCTTCTTTCTTCAGTCAAAAAATATACACAGAAATTACTCTCCTCTATATTTCTCCCCAAAATTACTCTTTGGTTTTGGGCAATATTCTGGTCTCCATCCGAGGTGTGTGAGTGCACACATATCTTGGAGTCGTGCTAATCCTGGAGGACGATCGCTTGATTTCTACTGCACCGGGGTAGCGCAAAATCGTCTTTTAGGACAGTGGTCATCCACGTCACGGCAAACTGCTCTTCGTTCACACTTCAACAGATAAGTATCATTTTATTGTTTTAGTTGCAACAATGTGGAATTTTATTAGGTTCTTCTCTCGGTAAATACTTTCAATTATATACATTTTATTATATTTAAAAAATAATTAATATTGTGCATTGATGTGCGTGAAACTCTAAAAATGTTGCAATTATAGAAAAAACAGAGGAAGATATATCTTTACTTTTGTTACAGCATCCACCTCCAGCTATTTACCACAATCCTTCTTTGGAATTAGTCATTTTAGCTAGGGTTGTGCAAAGACCAGGGTCGGACCGTAATCTGAACCGCACCGGTCCTCGGTCCACAAATAATCCCGATTCCGGGTTTCCGGTCCGGTCCAAACCCAGAAAATTCCGGTCCGGACCGGTTTAGTAAAGAAAAAATTTTATATGTTAAAAAAAAGTTTAAAAGGCAGAAAGTTAAAAACCAACTAGTATTTTTTACCTTTAAGATTATTATTATTAAAATTATTAATTTTTAATGTATCTTATTTATAAATATCTTTAAATCAAATAAGAAAGATTTTTTTTAATTAAAAAAAATAGATTCCGGTCCAACAGGTCCAAAACTGGACCGGATCGGAAGAATTCCGATCCAAAAAATACCAGATTCCGGTCCGGTCCGGGACCGGTGCACACCCCTAATTCTAGCTAGGGCTGGCGAAAGCCCAACTCGATCCAAACCTAACCATAAATAAGCGGGTTAAGGTTGGGAATTTTTGACACATTTACTTCACAATTAACACATAAAATTAAATGGGTTAGGTTCCGGTTGACAATTCTGACCCGAAAATGACTTGATTTGACCTTATCAACTTATACACATACAGAAAATTTCCGAAAAATATATTGCTAAATCTAAAGTTTGGTTTACAAAAAAATTAATATCTCTAAAATAGTTCATAATTATTTAAAGAAACTCCAAACATGCATACCTTCAATGGTGAACTTGCTCATATAGCTTTTAAAGAAAAAAATTATTTTCCAATATTAATTATGGTTAAATGGGTTGTGCGGGTAAACTGTTTATTAAATAGGTCGGGTCATGTTGAGTTTTTTAACCTGTTTTTTAAATGGGTTAGTTTTGGATTGAGGGGTTTTTGACTCATTTATTATCGACCTGAACATGAACTCGACCCAACCCGACCTGATTGCCAGCCCTAATCCTAGCTAATCAAGAGCCCAACAATCTGGTCGACTTGTACAATAAATTTGGAAGAACAACATTCATGGAATGTCCATCCTATTCATTTGTGCTATCCAAATATAATCCTTTGCCAAACAATACATCGGACTGCAAATATTAGTAATATTTATTAAAAAAAATAGGTTATTGATAAACATGCACAAAAAAGTATCTTCATATTGAGATACTTAATCTGGAATATGAGTTTATGAGGCAATTATGTAAAGAGATGCATTGGCTATTTGGATGTGCAGCCCACTAATTTTTCTAGTTCACATGTATAATAGAAGTATCTAACAATTATAGATCATGTTTCTAGAATAGGTGCTCCATCCTCTTCTCATTTGAGGATTCTTATTGTTTGTCAAGTTTCTAGAATAGGTAAGACACTATGGGTGGATGCAAAATCATGTTGAAGTTGGTCCTTCTATATTCGAGTATGGAGAAGTTATGAAAGTGACCTAGCTACTCTATATCTGTCAATAGGTCAAGGCTAGGAACACTATGGATGGCCAGACGATGGTGAAGTAATTAATAAGACCTTATTATTAGTTTGTTGCGTTGAAGTACCCAGGATTATTGGGAGTCAACTATCAATCATTTAGCAAAAGTCATTGGTCAACTGGCTCGGTTAATTATTAACTAGCTAGTGAACATTATAAGATGGGGACTATTGGCTCAAAAGCCTGATAAATTTTGTATTTAACCCTTACTTTTTTTTGTCCGTGTTTAATTCATGCACGAATTTTAAATGGTAGAATATTCATTCTAGCTTGAATGTAACTATTACACCATAATTTATGATGTAACAACTATAAACCACCGCTTAGAAAAATTTGAGTATAATATTACTTATATAGTAGTGACAATTTTGATAGTATAGTAATATTACACTTAGAAAAAAATTTACCCTACAATTAACCATTACTTATATAATATAGTATCTTGGTGGCAATTTTGATTTTTGCACAAAACTTTTGAGTTGTAAATTTTTTCCTTCCATCACCATTTCCTAACATTTTTGATCCATTAATACACAATAGGAACAACTCACATGGGCTTTCTTTTCCTCTAATTATTTATATATAGTCATTTTTATTTAGATAAAATCTAATCCTAATTTTTTTATACCACCTCAAACCTTTATCCGCTAAACTAGTTGGCAAGTCATAATAATATCTCCTACTAATTAGGTGATGTTCACTGCAAATAATAAAAGAAAGAGATACAGATTTAGCATGAATATAAAAAAAAAGACTCGTTGAAACATAAATATATCGACCTTTAATGTATATGTTTGGACCCCTGATCTGGTCCAACAGTGTTATGCAAAGTCCATCTAAAGGATTTGATCTGTATGCTCTCAAGGAGCCCATCAGCCTCTTTAGACAGAAAGCAACTTTGCCATAAAAGGGGGACAACTTTCCTACAGACATGGATGCTCCCCAATAGGGTTTCCTGTCTGGGGAATCCCCAACATTATAAAAGCAGCAAGTCCAATCAATGAACAGGTATTGAATTCTCACCTAACAAAACCAGAGCATCTCTCTCTTGAACTGTTCACTTTCTCTCTCTACCTCAACCTCAACTGACTTGAGCGTCGGAGGGGCTTTCCCGGGAACACCCCCGGGCTAGGTTTCTTTGTTTTGCAGGGCCTCGATTGACAAGACTCAGGATTATGCTCCAACTCGGGATTTTAATCTCTCTAAACACACTCAACTCTTTTGACTAGTTTCTAGGCAGAAACAGTTTGGCGCCGTCTGTGGGGATAGACACATCTCAAAGCTACGTACCGAGAGTAACATGGCCCCCCGAAGGAAAACAACCCGAACCTCAGCACCTTCGCAACCGACCCCGATTCGATCCCAGCAACCCAACGTGCTGGTCGAGTCACTTGCCATCGACGATGAGGGATCTACTCCTCGAACCATCATATGGGAGGTCCTAAACCAACCAAGCATCAATTCGTTGCAGATACACACCATCAACAGGACGGGCACGTGGATGGAAGAGATTATCGGGTACCTAAAGGACGGGTTATTACCTTTGGATGAGAAAGAGGCTGATAGCCTAAAAAGGAAGGCGGGGTGGTTCATCTGGCAGGAAGGCCACTTGTACAAAAAATCTTATACCCACCCCCTACTCAAGTGCGTAACTCCTTTTGAAGGGAACTACATCCTCCGAGAGATTCATGAAGGAGCCTGCAGCAGCCACCAAGGGGCCCGGACTATAGCCGGGAAAGCTTTAAGGGCCGGATACTACTGGCCCTCTTTGAAGCATGACGCCGCTGAACTAGTAAAGAAATGCCCCAACTGCCAAATTCACGGGGACATCCCTCGGGCTCCAACTAACCCCTTAACCACCATTCAAGCTGTCTTACCCTTCGATAAATGGGGGATGGACCTTATAGGCCCGTTCCCAGCAGCCTCGGGGCAGAGAAGGTTCCTCCTAGTAGCCATCGACTACTTCACCAAATGGGTCGAGGCTGAACCACTAGCTTCAATAACAGACAAGCAAGTGCAGAACTTCATCTGGAGGAACATCATCACCCGTTTCGGGATCCCAAGAACGCTCATATCAGACAACGGGAGACAATTCAACAGCGGGCCAACCCGGGATTATTGTTCCAGATTCGGGATTCAAACACGGTTTTACCGTCTCCGACCCAGCACCAACGGCGAGCCGAGGCAAAGAAACAAAGTGGTGCTGAATGGGATTAAGAAGTCACTGGAAGGAGCAAAAGGGTCATGGGTCGATGATCTCCCGGGTGTGCTCTGGTCAGCAAGGACAACAGTGAAAGAAGCAACAGGCAACTCGCCCTTCAGCTTAGTCTATGGAAGTGACGCTGTTCTTCCAGTCGAGGTCGGGATACCTTCCCCCAGGATGACCTTCTACGAGCATGACAAGAACGAAGAAGAGAAGAAAGTCGAGCTAGACCTACTGCCTGAATCTCGGGGTAATGCGCTACTCAAGTCAATCCGCAACAAGCAAAGGGTAACCAGGCAATTCAACCTCAGGGTGAAAGCTAGGCCCATTCATGTAGGCGATTGGGTGGTCAGGAAGGTCGAAGCCACAGGGTTGACACACCTGAAAGGCAAGCTAGGGCCTAAGTGGGATGGGCCTTACAAGGTTACGGAAGTAATCAAGCCGGGAACATACCGACTCGAGTCATCCGAAGGCACCCCACTGGCCCGACCTTGGAATGCCGACAATCTCAAGAAATATTACATTTAAAACTACGCCACTTTAAGATTCATTTTGTTAACCACAACTCGGGGCAACCATTTATACCCTATTAGAGTTGGCGGGATTTTGGGAACTTGGCCACACTTGAGCCAACAGTTCATCTTGTAAACCACAACTCGGGGCATCCATTTATACCCTATTAGAGTTGGCGGGATTTTGGGAACATGGCCACACTTGAGCCCACAGTTCATTATGTTAAGTCACAACTCGGGGCAGTAAGTTGTACCCCATAGTTGATAGTCTCGGGAATATGAATGAAAGAGCACTTGGTCCGTAATAAGTTGCATCTTAAACAAAATGAACATTCGGGAAATTGAAACTGCAAAGTAATTTCATTTCATCAAATAAAAAACAAGTACAACCAAAAGGTCCCGGGAACAAAACTCCCAAGGGCCCAAAAATCCAAGTACAAGATTGAAGAAACAGAACTAAGCAACCAAATCCTTGATGGGAGAGGCTCGGTGCTACCCGTCCCGTCTTCCTCATCGAGCTCTTACTGAAGCTGGACCCTCCGGGTTATCGGCCTCACCTGGTCGGAGGCCGCAGAGCTCGGGGCCGCTCCAAGCGGTTGTAGAGGTCTGAAGAGTAGGCAAACCGAATCGCTAACATGAGGTCGGGACATTCTTGAAGGCTGGGGTAACAGGAGAGGCCTTAGCTTTGGCCGTATCTTCCTTCCGGTCCTCTCGCAATACGACGGGCCGAATCGGCTTCAACGTCATCCCGGTTTAGAGCGAGTCGGGGCCGGCAAGGATCTCTTTGAGGCGCTCCTTTGTCTCCCTAACCGCCATACGGTAGGAGTTGGTGGCCATTTTACCCGTAAAGGCCAACCCCTCGGGAGACCTCTTCCATTCCCGTGAAATTCCCGCTCGCACCTTCTCTAGCTTAGCCTTGGCTTTCTTCAGGCTATGCTTAGAAGACTTGGCCTTCCGCTGCGCCTCAGCCAGCTGAAGCTTGGCGTCCTCCAAGCTCTTCTGAGCGGCGTTGCGCCCAATTATGGCAGCCTCCAGAGAGGTCTGGACCTGCTGTTTAGAATCCTTTAAGGCCTTATGGTCTGCAAGGGCTTTCCTAGCCTCCTCGAAGGTGGCCTTCTGACCCTCCAACTCGGTGTTCAGTTGGAGGATCTCAGCCTCCTGATCTGCAACCTTCTTCTTCAGCACCCCCACCTCCTTGGTTAGGTCTACCACGCTCTCCTCAAATTGAGCCCGACGGTTGATCACCGAGGTCATCCGGATAGTGGTCTGCATAGAAGTGACAAGTTAGTCTACAGGAAAAGCAAGAAACACCTAAATAGAGGAGTCGGGGGAGTGTACCTCCAGCCAAGATTCATAGAAGGCATTGACCTCCCCATGCCCAAGCGCAAGCAGTGCCTCATCATTGGCATCAGTATAGACCGCCTTGACAGCAGTCTTAACCCTAGCCAGCTTCTGCGGCTTGGTAAGAGCCGTAAAAGGAACGCTGGACCCGACCTGATCAGCTCGGGATTTTTTAGAAAGAGGTTCATCATGGACCTCGGTATTGTCCATTTGGAGGTCCTCCGCTCTCCTCTTACTTCCTGTGGATACACCCGAGGAGGCCTTCTCAGATGCGATCTTTTCAAGAGCAAGGGCCTTCTCGGTATCCGTCTTTAGCTTGCGAGAACGGACATGAGGCTTCTTAGGCTTCTTGGAATCCGTGTCCTGAAAAGAATAAAGAGTAAATACAAGTCGGGACGCCACAAGAAAGCAAAGCAGTAACTTCACTCACCTTAGGAGGCGGGGGGATTGACATGGTCTCCCCGTCCAACTCATCCAAGAGCTTGGCAGCTAATGCAACGCTGTTCACATACCTCTCAGCCATCACGGGATCCCGGTCGTTGCTCGGGCAACAACCGAAATAAGACAAACGTCAACACTTTAGCATAAAAGTAAAAGGCACACACTGGATTAAGGGAAATTACCCTTGTCACAGCTAGAACTCAAGCCAGCTGCCGCCAGAAACATTTCATTCCGCATCTCGTGACGGGTTGGTAGCCAGTTCTGAGGCCCATAAGTGAGAGCCCCAGTCAATGTTCTCGGGGTGGTGGAAAGATAGATCCCCACTACCGCTTCCTCCCGAGACATCTCGGGAACCGTTTGATTTAACCGAAAGCGAGGCCCCTCCTCAGGAGGAAGGATAGGGATTCCCCGTTCACCACTCGTGTAAACATGGTAGAACATTCGTCTAAATCCTTTTTGGTTTGAAGGGGGATCGCGGACGACTTTATAGCCCGCTCTACACTGAAAGCGGAACCACCCAGGGCCATGGAGATCAGCGGGGCCTAGCATAAGGGTGAAAATGTTGCGCCACAAGCGCAAACTCGGGGTAACACCGAGAAGATCACAAACGGAAATAAAACCATTTACGGTCACCAACCTGTTAGGAAGAAGATTAGTCAATGTCAGTTGATAGGCGTTCACAAGGTCCCTAATGAAAGGATGCAAGGGGAACCTCAGACCCATCTGCATACTCTGATGATACACCGACACACATCCCACAGGCGGGGTCATCACCGAGTCAGTATGTTTGGCTCGAATAACAAAATAGGGATCTTGAATCCAAAATTTGGTGGCCACATACTTGGCGTTTCTCTCCATATATTTCATGAAGGTCGCCTCGGGTAGTAGGTATGAGGGCCGCCCTCGGGGTCTAAAGGAGGGTAGTCCCGACTCCGACGTAGTCGGTGCTTCTTCAACCTCTTCGGATATCGTGACAACCCCCGTCGAAATAAGACGGTCAAGGTAGCTGGTGCTACATGGTCTATGGGCTAAAGAAACTTCCCAAGGACCTGGAACTACCCCCTCATCCTCCTCACTCATCGAATCCGAGGGGCTAGGTAAAGGAACCGCCTCGGGAATGGTTAATGGATCCTCACACGGGACTCGGGTGCTAACCGAGAACTGGCCAACCCCACGGATCTCTTCCGAAAGTTTAGGAGAAGCGGGGACATTCGGACCAGACTCGGGATCCATCCTATGGACGTCTATTTCAATAATCAAAGGAAATACAGAGTACTGTGAAGGAAGAGCGTACCTTCTCGGGAATTCTTGGTCTCGGGAATGTAATAGGCACGGGTACTCACGGACTCGGGACTGGAACCAGCTAGGGAGAAATTTAGAGAGAGAAAGAAGAGAGAGATTGAGGAAATCCGCAAATGATTGAAAGTACGGAAAAATTATTCTCTTCCTCCTCTATATACATCTCCCTCCGTGTCCGCACCACGACAACCTCTGCACCACTCTAAATGGGCTTCAAAAGATTGGGCCAACAATGAGAAAGGCCCATGGGTAAGGCTTTAAACCAAAACCCCAATTTTCTACGGGTATAAAGTCAAACAGTCAAACGGTCAACGGTCAACAGTCAACGGTCAACAGTCAACGGTCCATGACCAACTACCCAAACACCGACCAAAAATTAAGCCCATTACCAACTCGGGGTCCCCCCAAGGGAGGGCTCATTAGCCCCCGAGTTGGTGCATACCCACCTCGGCCATGCCAGGGGGCTCAACACTTAGCCAAAACATGGCTAAGTACCTATGCTACCAACTCGGGGTCCCCCCAACGGAGGGCTCATTAGCCCCCGAGTTGGTGCATACCCACCTCGGCCATGCCAGGGGGCTCAGCACTTAGCCAACACATGGCTAAGTACCTATGCTACCAACTCGGGGTCCCCCAAGGGAGGGCTCATTAGCCCCCGAGTTGGTGCGCACCCACCTCGGCCATGCTAGGGGGCTCAGCACTTAGCCAAAACATGGCTAAGTACCTATGCTACCAACTCGGGGTCCCCCCAAGGGAGGGCTCATTAGCCCCCGAGTTGGTGCATACCCACCTCGGCCATGCCAGGGGTCTCAGCACTTGGCCAACACATGGCTAAGTACCTATGCTACCAACTCGGGGTCCCCCCAAGGGAGGGCTCATTAGCCCCCGAGTTGGTGCGCACCCACCTCGGCCATGCTAGGGGGCCCAGCACTTAGCCAACACATGGCTAAGTACCTATGCTACCAACTCGGGGTCCCCCCAAGGGAGGGCTCTTTAGCCCCCGAGTTGGTGCGCACCCACCTCGGCCATGCTAGGGGGCTCAGCACTTAGCCAAAACATGGCTAAGTACCTATGCTACCAACTCGGGGTCCCCCCAAGGGAGGGCTCATTAGCCCCCGAGTTGGTGCATACCCACCTCGGCCATGCAAGGGGTCTCAGCACTTGGCCAACACATGGCTAAGTACCTATGCTACCAACTCGGGGTCCCCCCAAGGGAGGGCTCATTAGCCCCCGAGTTGGTGCGCACCCACCTCGGCCATGCTAGGGGGCTCAGCACTTAGCCAACACATGGCTAAGTACCTATGCTACCAACTCGGGGTTCCCCCAAGGGAGGGCTCATTAGCCCCCGAGTTGGTGCATACCCACCTCGGCCATGCCAGGGGGCTCAGCACTTGGCCAAAACAAACATGGCTAAGTACCCCAACACCCGCCTCGGGATTCCATGGGAATGCTCATTTGCACCCGAGTGGGTCCCTACCTAACTCGGTCTGTGGCATCAAGACGGCTTCGATCGAGTCGGGGTTGGCATTCAACACGGATCGTAAGTCACCGGCGTTCTTGGGATTTGTCTGAAGCTCAGTTTTGATTAATACTCCCGAGTCTGGGAACCGGGCCGAGGAAAGAGGAGCACACTCTCGGGGTCGGCCTATGCACCACAACGACCAAGCCCGATTCGTACTCGGGCGGGCGCATGCTCTCGGGTAGGGGTCATCTACCAATACACGTGGGCTCTTAGGAATGGGCCTGAAGCTCAGAATCTAATCGAGATTTGTACCCAGTCGGGGCTTCAGGGGTGCAAAGAATGGCACACTCGGGGGTCGCCAGGGGCATCAAAGCAATGCCAAACCGAGTCGGGGTTTGAGCTCACCCCGGGTCGGTAAACGACTGGCCAGAGCAACAGGACCTTCTCGGGGCCTGTCTGAAGCCCAGGCCCGGGTACCGAGTCGGGGCTCGACTGAGGGTAGGAGCGCCATAGCTTAAGCCTGGCCAGCACCACCTCGGGGAAGTAGGCATCACCTCAGGGCCCCACGCATATGCCCGGAGGATCAGGGTCCTCCCTTCTCGGGGTCACTCGATGCCACACTCCGTGCCCAGCACCAGGATGACATCTCGGGTGTCGGGAAGAGTCCCTAGGGCCCCTACGTCACCTCGGGATTTGCCTAGGGCTCGGGAATTCACGAAGCCTCCTCCCTCGGGATCTCGCATACTTTGAAAAAGTTCGGGCGTTGCCCCTAATCCCCACTGGGCGTTTCACCCCCGGACCCCGGACTCGCTGGCCGGGCAGCGAGACCCCCGTGCTTGGTTAATCCTAGCGCCAATAGCTAACTCAAAGCATCATTCAAAAAATATCGGCAAAAACGTTATTGTTCCGCCAATCAACCGCACCGAAAATCGAGGATCTCACTCCGATTACTTGGCGTGGGGCTAATTGTTTGGACCCCTGATCTGGTCCAACAGTGTTATGCAAAGTCCATCTAAAGGATTTGATCTCAGATGCTCTCAAGGGCCCATCGCCTCTTTAGGCGAAAAGCAACTTTGCCATAAAAGGGGACAACTTTCCTACGTACATGGATGCTCCCCAATAGGGTTTCCCTCGGGGAATCCCCAACATTATAAAAGCAGCCAAGTTCAATCAATGAACAGGTATTGAATTCTCACCTAACAAAACCAGAAAGCTCTCTCTCTAGAACTGTTCACTTTCTCTCTACCTCAACCTCAACCGACTTGAGCGTCGGAGGGGCTTTCCTGGAACACCCGGGCTAGGTTTCTTTGTTTTGCAGGGCCTCGGTTGACAAGACTCGGGATTATGCTCCAACTCGGGATTTTAATCTCTCTAAACACACTCAACTCTTTTGACTAGTTTCTATGCAGAAACAGTATATAGTATATATTATCTGTTGATTAGCTTTTTGATTCATAGATTGGTTGGTAAATCATGCTTAAATTGCATAGTGTAATATGATATATGAATGAAAAATTCCTTTCACTTCTCACTCCTATAAGGCTATACATATAGTATTTTTCACCATCCATATAAAGCCAATCATTTATTATCAACCACAAAGTAACGAACTAATTGTCATATCTAGGCTTATAACATACATGAACGGACCGCCCATAATCTTATCAATCATATCAAGATATATATACACACCCAGCATAAAACACA
The DNA here is from genome assembly GCA_947648045.1 of Beta corolliflora. Classification (NCBI taxonomy): domain Eukaryota; kingdom Viridiplantae; phylum Streptophyta; class Magnoliopsida; order Caryophyllales; family Amaranthaceae; genus Beta; species Beta corolliflora. Next base: position 390,695 of record CANSZD010001251.1, read on the forward strand.
AAGTAATGTACAAGAAATAAAGATATGAAATTTGATCATTGACAAAGAAAAAAGCATATAGACTTCCTTACCACTGACTGTTTTATTGATAAGGTTTGGTTTGATTGATCCCACAAGAAATGACAAAGCTGCCACTAGCCGGTAGGGATACGTCATTTTCAGATCTTCAATGAAAACCAAGTAAGAATCTCCAACTTTTCATTTTATATATAGTTGTATTTTGCACATTTGATTCCTCAAAGACGGGGATCAACTATAGAGTGTCCACTTTTTTCTTTTCTTTTCTGTTCTTTTTTGAAAAAGGAGTGCCCATACAAGTATACACTATACAACTATAATCTTCACCTTTTGTAGAATGCTGCGAAAAATTGCTAGATTATACTGCATTGTGAATTGTGATAATTGATATACCTTGGCGCACAAATGTGTGTCTCAGTGTCCCTCACTAGTAAACTCTTTGCCTTCCTTTCTTGGTGGCGACCGCCCCATTTTCACTTGACTTATGGTGCTCTTAATTTATATCACTAGCTCTAGAATTACTACTTCTTTTATTTAAAGCTTGTATCAAGTTAAAACCTCATTTTAATGAAATTTCTGAAAATAATTTATTGTAAAAGTAAAGTAAATTTGTTTATTACTCTTATTATCATATTATGTACTAGTTTTCGACAAGTTTTTTGTTCAATATATTTGTACTTATATTTTAATATTAATGAATACATATTTATTTAGAAGTGGTTGCATTCAAATATGATAAATTAATATGATGTATGAATTCATGAATTGAAAATAAAATAGTAAACAAAAATAATTATTGCCTCAATAATCTTATATATATATATATATATATATATATATATATATATATATATATATATATATAAGGCCAAGGATCTGGGGATTTTAAACAGATAAACTTAAAACTTAAAACATGTAAACATGTAAGCAAAGTAAAGTAAGGCGGTTGGACCGGCCATGGTTTTACAGGTAAGACTTACAAAGAGGCTTGTATGAAACTTGATACTTTTAGGAGTGTTACAATTTTTTGTGAGAGAAAGAGAGGGAGAGAGAGAGATTTTTGTAGGAACTTGTGTTGCTGTGTTATGCTCTGCCCTGAACTAAAGGAGAAGCCTCAATTTATAGGCAGGGAAGAGTAATGTTGTCATGTTGAAGAGCTGTTGATAAATAATCTGTCTTCTGCTTTATACTGTTCACTGTTTTTGTCTTTTGATGCTTTTTACTGCTGATGAATAGTACTGCTTTATACTGTTGTCTACTTTTGCTGTTGATGCAGAATTTTGTCCGTTGTTGTGGTGTCACATCCTGATGAAGCTTGAAGATAGTGAAATAATCTTTTTTTTTTTAAATCTGGAAACCAGAATCCTCTTCATCGTCACTGAGGTGGATGGAGGAGTCAACTGTTGATTCATGTTCCGAAGCAATGGAGGATTCAGGCATATTGTTAGCTAGTTGTCTGAGGATCCGAGCGTAATCTTCCGGGGTTTTGGCTGAAGCAAGCAATGAATTTGCTTGTGATTTTCGGGCAAGGAACTGGGATTGTTCTGGTCCTGAAGTCATGATACCTGTATTATAGTTTTTCTTCAACCATTCTTTGATGGTTGGTTCAAGAATAGATTGTGGTGTATTAAAATTTGACCACCATCTGATTGTAAATTTTCTTTGAAGGATCATGCTCCCTTGTTCCTGGTTTATCTCAAGGAACCATTGGCAAACCCAAGGAAGATAAAATCTCATTGAAAACAAACATAAAGCGGGAAAACGCCTCTCTATATTTGAAGGTTTGTATTGAGTTCGAAAGGTATTATAGCTTTTTGTAATATCAAGGTGAAGGATTTCACTGGAAGAGCCATAGAACTTCCACCATTGGGCAAACCAGGATGGTAATTTTTCTGGCTGTATGGTTTTAGTGTTGAAGTAGATAAGTCATGAATGGGATAACCTATTGTTTTGTATTAAAAATGTGGAGAACCACGCAGTTGGTAATCCCAATAATTAAAGGTCTTACAATGTGGGAAAGTGTTATTGAAACTGATGGGGGCTTTGTGTTTTGACAGGTCTTGGTTCCAGTCTTGAGGATTGAGAACCTTTAGAATTTTAATGGTCGAGTAAGAGGGCTCAGCTTACTCATTTTTATAAAAGAAATGTTTGAATTCAAAGAGAGCTCAGTAACCTCAAGGATTGTCTGGTAATAATCTGCAGTTTTGGTACGATCCCAAGGTTTATAGAACCAGTTTTTCCCAAAGATACTTTGTATGGAGACATAGGGGTTTTCGTCATGATACCCTGGTTCAATTGTGATGATATTTTGTGAGGCGGTTTTAACAAAATAATCCGAAGTCTCATTTTTCTTAGGTTGTGGTACCACAACTTGAGAGCTTCCAGTTTTGTAAAGTTGTTTTTGAGGAGGGGTTTTTTGGGAAGATTCGCCTTCCTCTGGTTTTGAAATGATAGAAATATTTTTTTCCGTAGGAGCCTTACCTATCGTTGCTGCTTTGCTTGTGCTTCCTTGGTTTTGCATAGAGGTTTGGAAAGCTTGGAGGAGCTGGGGGTGTTTTTGGATGGATGAAGGATGCTCAGAGATGGAAAGGAGCCATGTTTTAATGGGTTTTTGTGTGGTGCAAATGGTTTTTTCAGGAGGAGGACGGGACTTCTCTTTATCTTTGGTCTTTCTAGGCATTTCTGTAAGAAATTCACGGGTTAAGAAGTCAGGAATATAATTCTCTTCTCCTTTTATATGCTCAATTTCAAATTCAAAAATGCTTTAGATAGACCGCCATCTAGCAAAAACATGTGTTTACCGCAATGTTTTGCACATCCTTTTCTAAAACAGCTTTAGCATCTTCACAATCAACACGTAATAAGAATTTTTTATTTAGGAGATCAGACTGGAATTTGGTGATACAAAGAACAATTGATAAAAATTCCTTTTTTATAGTAGAGTATTTTAACTGGGTATCATTCCAATGCCCTGAGGTGAATCTGATAATGTAATCCTTACCACTGTCAACCTGTTTTAAAATACCTCCGTATCCCTTGTCACTAGCATCTGTTTCAACAATTTTAGGTAGGTCAGGGTTTGCTAAACTAAGGCATGGGATTTCTAAGACACGAGTTTTTATTGTCTTAACAGCCTGGGTATGGAGATCAGACCAAGGCGGTGGGTTTTTCTTTAGTCTATCATGGAGAGGTTTTGCAATTCTACAAAGATTGGGATAAAAATCTAAGACATAATTTAAACTACCAAGAAACCTCTGTAGTTGTGTTTTATCCAAGATTTTATCAGGAAATTTGCTAGTGAATTGGAGAGACCTATCAATAGGGGTAATAGTACCAGAAGACACAATTTGACCGAGGAATCTAATCTCAGTTTGAAATAAAGAAATCTTTTTTGCCGAAATAACAAGACCATTTTTCTTAATTAGATAGAAAAAAGTCTTAAGGCTTTTAAAGTGCTGATCAATCGTGCTTGAGTAAACTAGCACGTCATCAATATAAACAATGCAAAAGTCAGAATAAGGATTGAAGATATCGTTCATTATCCTTTGATACTCAGAGGGCGCATTTTTAAGGCCGAAAGGCATAACAATCCATTCATATTGGCCAAAAGGAACAGTAAAGGCCGTTTTATAACGATGTTGTGGCTTGATCTGTATTTGCCAAAATCCTGATTTCATATCAAATTTTGAGAAGATAAAGGCACGGTGTAATTTTTGCATCAGATCTTTTTTATTGAGTATTGGGTAACGGATCCAACGAAGGGCATTGTTCAGAGGTTTGTAATTTATGACTAATCTAGGCGTGCCACGTTCAATCTCAGAAGCCTTGTTGACGTAAAACGCCGCACAGCTCCAAGGGGAACGGGATTTGGAAATTAAGCCTTTGCTTTCGAGAAATCTAATTTCTTCTCGACAATTGCGTTCTAAGTCGGCATTCATCTGGGTTGGCCGTGCTTTGGTAGGGATATTCTTTTCATCAAAATCAGGCTCATAAGGTAAGTCGACCATGTGTTGCTTTCTATTCCAGAAGGCATTGGGTAGCTCAGAGCAAACTTCACTTTCGAGGAGACTTTGGAAGTCAGTTATCTGAGTTTTTAGAATACTACCTTGTAATTGTTCCTCAATTTTTTGAAAATGGATTTTTTGTTTTAGATCATGCACGTCACTCTGTTTTCGATTGATAAGAGAGTTTATCTCACTATTATAAATGGAGCTTGCCTTTATTATGTTGAGATTTCTAGTCTTGGGCTTTTCTAGGAAAAGGAAATCAAGCCTTTTATTTTTGGTCTTGAATGATATTCCATCATAATTGACACTGTAAGGAGTTATGAGATTTATGAAGGGTGTTCCCAAGATTACTGAATGGTGCATATTTGTAATGAGGACAAAATGGCTTTTTAGAGAGAGGCCTTGATTCAATATGTTAGCATCTGTTTTTCCCTCTATATGCATTTTGGTGTTATTAGCAGAGCTAAGTTTTTCCAAAGTTTTTTGGTGAAAGCGTTTTGGGACGAGACTGGTTTTAATGCAATTTAAATCTGCTCCGATATCGAACAAAGATATAGTATTGATTTTGAAGTCACTAGAGAACTCAAGTGTGATTTTTATGTAATACTTTCTAGAACTGATCTCTTTTAAAACAAAAAGGAAATTATCTGGGACTTTTGGGCTTTGTCCTTCATCCGGAATATCGTCAGGATCACTCTCACTAGGGATATCTGGGACCATATGAGAAGTTAAAAGCTGGATTATGGCAGAGTCTTGCTGCTGCTTAGTTTTAAGGTCTTTTATATCGGCTTTAATGGTTTTAACTTCAGCTTGAAGGTCCTGTATGGTTGATACGCTCAAGTTATACGACGTTTTAGTGATATTTGAGGTGCACTTTGCTAAGGGTTTGATTGTAATTGTTAACATTCGTGTTTTATTTAACCCTTAGCGGAAGTTCGGAGTTTTGCGAGATAAGTTGTGTTAATGTCATGCATTCCGAGCTTCCAAGGTGAAATGCATGTGAGCCGAGCAAGCCAAGCATCATCGCAAGCCAAGCATCACCGCAACCCAAGCATCACCGCAAGCTACGCTCCACCGTCAACCCAGCGAGCCAGCGTCATCGCCCACCAAGCAACAGCCCAGCGCTCACTGCCCAGCGCCCATCGCCAAGCAGCCCAACACCCGCACGCCCAGCGCTCGCACAGCCCAGCGCTCACTGCCTAGCGCCCATCGCCCAGGCTCGCGACTCGCGAGGACTGTCGCACCTCGCGACCCCCTGCCTCTCGCGACTCGCGATGCCTGTCGCGGCTCGCGATGCTTTGCCCAGCAAATGTGTGCGGTTTGGCAGAGTCCCCGTCGCGACTCGCGATCAGTGTCGCGACTCGCGACGCTTAAGTCGGCTTGGGGCCACGATTTTGTGCGGGGTTTAAATGCTTCCTAAAACCTAATTTTGGGGGAGACGAAGTGGAGCACGAAGAGGAGAGTTGAAATGTAGACCTTGGAGTGGCAAGCTTGAGGGGAGAGAGAGGATACTCCTCTCCTCATCCTTCCTTCTTCATGATTCTCTTTTCATCTTTCCTTCTTCATTTCTCTTTGTTCTTCATTTCTTATTTCTTTGTTTTTCATTTCTTAGTTTTAGTTTTCATTTCTAGTTTAGTTTTAGGAGATTTCAACTATGGAATTGGCTTATGCTATGCCGATTGTAGCTTGAACCGTTCTTGAACGAGATTAATATGGAGCTTCAAGCATTATTGTGAGATCTTTCCTCTCTATTTAGTTTCTTTGATTATGGTTTAATTTCTATGCTTGCTTTCCATGATTGTTGCATGATTAAGCTAGGAACGTTACTAGTTTGATTGTGTGATTAATCTAATGCTAGATTTAAGAATAGAATCGGATTGTTTTATTCTTTTATCAATTGGTAGCAAACTAGGGAGTAATTTAGATGCTGATCTTCTTGGTTATTCCTTAGGGAAATTGATTCAACTGTTGAATGTTTATCGCGTGTATGACATTAGCGGTCTATTGGTTCTCTCGTGTTTATTCTTCGCTATTGGATTGAACTTAGACGCAGATCGGACTAGGTTATCCTTTAGTTAGGGTTTTATAGTCACGGCGATCGTGCTATTCAACTAAGAATAAGGAGAACACGAGATTAATTCTCGACAATAGATAATTATGGAAATAATTAGAGTGGAGGTTCGAGGATCGATAATGAATTGAAGTGGATGTTAATCGGATTCAAGATCTTTCCATAATTGATTTCTCATTTTATTTACTTGCTTGTTAGTTTTAGTTTGTTTATAATATACTTGAAACCCCCCTTTGTAATTAGGTTTCTCGGTCCTTAGCTTAATCTAGGTTTCGAATCACGCTGAGTACTAAACTCGTCCCTGTTTCTCTGTGGATACGACCCCTACTTCCACTATACTACCTTAGTGTAGAAGAGAGTAGGAGAAATTTTATCTTTGGCCGGGTGCGGTGCACACAACGACGACACATCCGCGCCCGCCCAAATTTTGGCGCCGTTGCCGGGGAAACGGTGTTACTTGTTTGTATTTAGCGTGATTTTTGGATGGTATTGCTTGTGCTCTTTGTTTTTGATTGGCCACTCATATAAAGAATTCCCTTTTTGTTTGAGTTTGTAGTTTTCATCTTCCATTGAGCTCTATGTATTTCACTTTCGTATTTTGGACAAGAAGCATGGAACTTGTTGCTTAAACTATCTTGGGAATGATTGATTGAAGCTTTTGACGGCTTATTGTTTGGTTATTGTCTAGCTTTAATTATTGATATTAATGGTCATGACTTGGATTAGCTAGGAGTACTACTAGTTGATGTTTGTTGTTGACTTAATGCTAGGTTTTGGATATAATCTAATGTTATATGCTCAACCATGATGTAGTAAGCTAGGCACTAACAATGCATTGCAAGAGTCCTTCTCAATCAATTTTGCAGGTATTTGAAGTGGAGATTGACATGGAACCACCATTGTCACACATGGAGCACAATCCCACTGATTGAGCTTAAGGTATTAAGTCGAGCTAACGACTTTAAACAACAGCGCTTCTCGGGAGGCAACCCGAGACCCTTTTTATTTTCTTTCTTTTTCTTTATTTTCTCATCAAATTTCCACCACCAAAATAAACTTTCTTTCACCCACCACCCACCCACTCAAAAGAACCACAACAAATCTTAATCCACTTTGAGCCCAAGTCCACAAAAGAAAACCCGTTGGGAGGAGTTCAATAGCTAGGAGTTGGTAACACTAGAGGAGTGAGATTGTTGTATCTTTTCGATCTCTTAAGCTAGGTGCAAATCTCAAAAATTCGAAACTTTTGAATTTGCCATTTGTTTGAGTGATTCGAGGGAGAGGGTTGTGAGTTGATTTATGAGATTTAAGTTGGTGTTGTTAAGAAATTTGAGTTTGACGGATTGTTTGGTCATGAGTTTTGAGCATTCGATCTTCGATTTACCCGATTTTCGATTTTCTCCCCCCATTTTCAGTTTACTTTTTCTACTAATTGTCGACACATTGAGGACAATGTGTAGTTTAAGTAGGGGGGAGGGTATTCTCATTCTCATGTATCTATGTTGTATTTATGTTGTATTTATTTCAATTTGAAAAAAAAAATGAAAAAAAATTGAAAATGAAAAAAATATAAAAAAAAAAGTGATGAAATGAAACCCGCTGAGTTGAAAACCCGCAAGGGCGGGCGACTCGGGCAAAAATTGGGGGCCCGGATAGGTTGAAAACCCGAAAGGGCAACCTATGCAAAAAAAGTGGCTTATATTGAGCGGGTAAGATGGTGAGATGAAAAAAAGAAATGTGAGAAGCTAGGATGAAAACCCGAAAGGGCTCCTAGGCAAAATGAGAGATTAAGAGAGAATTATGTATTTTGAAGACTCATTTGCCGGAGATTTGTTTTGGCTTTCACTTTCTTTTGATTGTTTGTTTTTGGGAGTAAGCATGGAATTTATCCCTTTTTGTCTTTGTTCCATGACTTGCTATTTTAAGTTAGTTGTTGTAGTAGTAGTTTATCTTTTGAGGTTTTAGGCGAGTTGTCATTTGGATTGTGGCGTTGGAGTGAGTTCAATTCCTTTGAGATCCTTCAGGATTTGAGCTCACATTTTGGTTGTCGTTTGGTGATTATTGTTGTCGCGTCTTTGTATTTTTCGGGTGAGCTCGAATCTAAGTGTGGGGGAATCATCGTCCCTTACGTTTAGGTTTTTGAGCGGATGTTGTTAAGATGTGATGATGATGATGTAGTAGATGGGGAGTGTAGGTTGGTGTCGTTAGCTTGAGTGATGATTTATTTGGTGATTCTCACTTTTGAGTTTACTCGAGGTCGAGTAAAGTTCAAGTGTGGGGGTATTTGATACGCTCAAGTTATACGACGTTTTAGTGATATTTGAGGTGCACTTTGCTAAGGGTTTGATTGTAATTGTTAACATTCGTGTTTTATTTAACCCTTAGCGGAAGTTCGGAGTTTTGCGAGATAAGTTGTGTTAATGTCATGCATTCCGAGCTTCCAAGGTGAAATGCATGTGAGCCGAGCAAGCCAAGCATCATCGCAAGCCAAGCATCACCGCAACCCAAGCATCACCGCAAGCTACGCTCCACCGTCAACCCGAGCGAGCGGCGTCATCGCCCACCAAGCAAATGCCCGGCGCTCACGCCCGGCGCCCATCGCTGCGACCCAACACCCGCACGCCCGGCGCTCGCACAGCCCGGCGCTCATCGCCCGGCGTCCATCGCCCGGAGCTCGCGACTCGCGAGGATCGCCGCACCTCGCGACCCCTCGCCTCTCGCGACTCGCGATGCCCGTCGCGGCTCGCGATGCTTTGCCCGAAGAAATGTGTGCGGTTTGGCGAGTCCCCGTCGCGACTCGCGATCGGTGTCGCGACGCGCGACGCTTAAGTCGGCTTGGGGCCACGATTTTGTGCGGGGTTTAAATGCTTCCTAAAACCTAATTTTGGGGGAGACGAAGTGGAGCACGAAGAGGAGAGTTGAAATGTAGACCTTGGAGTGGCAAGCTTGAGGGGAGAGAGAGGATACTCCTCTCCTCATCCTTCCTTCTTCATGATTCTCTTTTCATCTTTCCTTCTTCATTTCTCTTTGTTCTTCATTTCTTATTTCTTTGTTTTTCATTTCTTAGTTTTAGTTTTCATTTCTAGTTTAGTTTTAGGAGATTTCAACTATGGAATTGGCTTATGCTATGCCGATTGTAGCTTGAACCGTTCTTGAACGAGATTAATATGGAGCTTCAAGCATTATTGTGAGATCTTTCCTCTCTATTTAGTTTCTTTGATTATGGTTTAATTTCTATGCTTGCTTTCCATGATTGTTGCATGATTAAGCTAGGAACGTTACTAGTTTGATTGTGTGATTAATCTAATGCTAGATTTAAGAATAGAATCGGATTGTTTTATTCTTTTATCAATTGGTAGCAAACTAGGGAGTAATTTAGATGCTGATCTTCTTGGTTATTCCTTAGGGAAATTGATTCAACTGTTGAATGTTTATCGCGTGTATGACATTAGCAGGTCTATTGGTTCTCTGTGTTTATTGCTGCTATTGGATTGAACTTAGACGCAGATCGGACTAGGTTATCCTTTAGTTAGGGTTTTATAGTCACGCTGATCGTGCTATTCAACTAAGAATAAGGAGAACACGAGATTAATTCTCGACAATAGATAATTATGGAAATAATTAGAGTGGAGGTTCGAGGATCGATAATGAATTGAAGTGGATGTTAATCGGATTCAAGATCTTTCCATAATTGATTTCTCATTTTATTTACTTGCTAGTTAGTTTTAGTTTGTTTATAATATACTTGAAACCCCCCTTTGTAATTAGGTTTCTCGGCCCTTAGCTTAATCTAGGTTTCGAATCACGCTGAGTACTAAACTCGTCCCTGTTTCTCTGTGGATACGACCCCTACTTCCACTATACTACCTTAGTGTAGAAGAGAGTAGGAGAAATTTTATCTTTGGCCGGGTGCGGTGCACACAACGACGACACATCCGCGCCCGCCCAATGGTTCTTTCTCGCTTCTTTCTAGAGCTTATGTTTTCTAAAATAGAAGTGAGGTTGTATGGTTCAGTGCTTGTAGAAGGAGGGTTAGGGTCTTTTTCCTTAGGATTTTCCTCAAGGGTTTTACGAAGACGTTCAAGGTACTGCTTTTGTAGATCAAGATTATTAATACCCTGAATAATATCTAAAATGAGGTTTTGTTCTTTGGTAAGAACGTTTAGGGTATAATCCTCATCATTAGCTGAAGATGAGGAATCTACATCATCATCCTGAGGGCCATAACTATTATCTGAATTACCAGTTTCCGCATCAGAAGACTCTATTAAAAGAGCTGAAATTCTTCCTAGAGTTTCATCATCTAGGTCGAAGTTTTGGATTTTATTAGACACTCTACAAAATCTAGCGGTGTGACCCTTTTTGCCACACTTAAAACAAGTTATGTTTTTAAGGTCGGGTTTTGTAGTGGACTGTTGGTGTTTCCTATGGGGCTTCCATTTTCGTTGTTCAAAAGGTTTTTTATGGAAGACTTTCTCAACCTTCTTATAGAACCTTCGTGCTTTATAGGGTTTTTGGTAATAGGTCGTTTTGCTACAGTTTCCTTTACAAGTGTTTGTCTGAGGGGAAGAGACATCAAATTGTTGGCAGAAGGAACCTAATTCCTTTTTAGTCTCTTTTAATTCTCTTTTTAGGTGTTTTTGGAGCTTCAAATCTTGACATATTTGAAGGCCTTGTTTATAGGTTACACTAACCAACTCACCGTAGGTTAGCCTATCGTAAGGGATAATATGTTCGCCAAAATCCTCACGAATTCTGTTTCTGACCTTTTCTCCTAATATGGTTGGAAGACCTGCTAGGAATTTTTCTTTCCAAAAGGGTTGATTAGAATCTTCTCTAAGCATAACCCTGGTTAGGAAAGTATTTTTATACCACTGGATATCACTAAGTTTTTTGCATCTTAGGTTAGACAAAAGATCTGCATTTTTGTTTCTGAGATGGGAGGAATCTCCAATGAAGTGAAGTGATAAGGTAAATATGAGGGTTGAGACGGAATCTTGAATTGGTTCTCCATTTAGGTTAAGAATGGGAACCACATCTTCAGTTGTCTGAATTGCATTCAAGATGTCCAACTGCTGTTCTTTGGTGAGATAGAAATCCCACCATCCTTTTAGTTGGCCAGAGAAGCCTGCAATAAGGAGTTCCGCAACCGTTTTATCTGATGTACCAGATTGGGTTTTGTAAGCATTTGAAGTCATCGTCATTTGCTGTAAAAGGTTTAGAATCTGGTGTTCACTCATACCGTCTATATTCCATTCGTAGATAGAGGAGGCATTATATTTTGGTTGAACAATGGTGTTAGGCTGGCTACCTATTTGGGATTCATTAGACCTTATTGGAATAATATCAAGAGGATCAGTATTTTGCCAAACAAGTTTAGCTAATTCAGGTGTTTTAGGGCTAGTTTCCGGATCAGTGTTGTCACTTAAATTTAGGACACTAACAGTGTTATTCTGGACTGTTTCTTCCTCAACTATTTTTGAAATAGAAGGTTCTATCCTGCTAATTTGGTCTCTATAGCTTGAAGAAATTCAGTCTTTGAAGTTGTAACTTCCTTTTGAGCTTTTTGCGAAATCTGATAAGGTTTAAAAATTGGATTTCGGAGGCTTTTCTCTAAGGGAGTGGAGACTAAACTTGTCTCTGTTTTAAGGCTTTATTTCTCAATTCTAGAAAGTTGCTTTCCTAGAGTGTTAAGACTAATATTAGTGAAATTATTTTGCAGAACAATATTCTTGAGGTTTACTGAGGCTTCTTCCTGAGGTTTCTTAAGAGGGAAGGCCTCTACTTTGTGCTCGCCTATGGTAAAGGAAATCTGTCGTAAAGGAGGATGGTCACTTTAAACCGTGCCATTTGGAGTCTCCTAGACGGGTGTCCTTCTATTGGTGTTGATAGGTTCTATGGTTTTAAAGGGGTAATTAATGTTATTGTCAGAACTATAGAGTTCTAACCAATTAAAGAAAAAAATATGGGTTTTATGTTGTTCAACAAAGCTGTAATAGCTTTCTTGGATCTTTTTTCGTACTTCAAGAAAGTGCTCGAAGAGCCATATTCTCTTCGAGAGGTTATGTGGTGCATAAAAGTCTTTGTGAACCAAATCTTTATTGATCTCAAAATCCTTTTCAAGGACGTTAAGCTCATTGGTAATATTTTCAGTTATAACTGAGGCTGAGGGTGCGTTTGGAGGAGACTGTCATTCAGTATAAACCGGGTGTGGAACCTGGGTTCTATATGCAACATTTTGAATGGAAGGGGAAGGTATATCTGAGGTAGAATACCTTGGTCTTTCCGGGTAATTGTTTCTAGGACAACTAATTTGTCGTTTATAATGCATGTTACTTTCAGAAGGAAGACGAGAAGACCGTCCTAGGTTTTCAACAGAGGAATGGTCTGAATACCTAGAGCTAGTGCTTCTGTTAAAGCTAAGTTTAACACTACCATCTGAGTATTGTATGACTCGTTCTAAATCGGTATTAGGTTCTGGAAGGGCTGGGGATTTCACTTCAGGTTCAGCAGCTCCCTCAAGGAACCAATCTTCAGGAAGACTAACATGTCGATAAAGGTTATCGTTACATCCATATAGGATTGGTTCAAGTTGGCTTAAAACCTCATACAAAAGAAAGATTATATTCCTCAGTCCTAGTTACCCTTAGAGATGGACGATTCAAAGACTTTAATGATTCCTTACTAGGAACAATAGAGTCAAGTTTATGCATGGGTCCAGTCTCTTTTGATTGTTATCCAAATTTCAGTGTCTCTTTAAGTGATAAAAATATCTTATCATCCTTACTTTTACAAATTAAAACACATAACTACAAAATGTTTGATGGATCTGTTCCAGTAGCTTTGATCTATAAAGACCATTACAAAGCCATGATGTCTGCTTTTAATACTAGAAATATACAACATAGTAAAAAGGGAGAAGCTCTCCTACAACAAACCGACCTTTCTAGATCTAACATAAGAATCCCTAGACCAATACAATGGAATGATGTTAGTCTTCCTGAAGATTGGTTCCTTGAGGGAGCTGCTGAACCTGAAGTGCAATCCCCAGCCCTTCTAGAACCTAATACCGATTTAGAACGAGTCATACAATACTCAGATGGTAGTGTTACACTTAGCTTTAACAGAAACACTAGCTCTAGGTATTCAAACCATTCCTCTGTTGAAAACCTAGGACGGTCTTCTCGTCTTCCTTCTGAAAGTAACATGCATTATAAACGACAAATTAGTTGTCCTAGAAACAATTACCCGGAAAGACCAAGGTATTCTACCTCAGATATACCTTCCCCTTCCATTCAAAATGTTGAATATAGAACCCAGGTTCCACACCCGGTTTATACTGAAAGACAGTCTCCTCCAGACGCACCCTCAGCCTCAGTTATAACTGAAAATATTACCAATGAGCTTAACGTCCTTGAAAAGGATTTTGAGATCAATAAAGATTTGGTTCACAAAGACTTTTATGCACCACATAACCTCTCGAAGAGAACATGGTTCTTCGAGCACTTTCTTGAAGTACGAAAAAAGATCCAAGAAAGCTATTACAGCTTTGTTGAACAACATAAAACCCATATTCTTTTCTTTAATTGGTTCGGACTCTATAATTCTGACAATAACATTGATTACCCCTTTAAAACCATAGAACCTATCAACACTAATAGAAGGACACCCGTCTGGGAGACTCCAAATGGCACGGTTCAAAGTGACCATCCTCCTTTACGACACATTTCCTTTACCATAGGCGAGCACAAAGTAGAGGCCTTCCCTCTTAAGAAACCTCAGGAAGAAGCCTCAGCAAACCTTAAGAATATTGTTCTACAAAACAATTTCACTAATATTAGTCTTAACACTCTAGGAAATCAACTTTCTAGAATTGAGAAACAAAGCCTTAAAACAGAGACAAGTTTAGTCTCCACTCCCTTAGAGAAAAGCCTCCGAAATCCAATTTTTAAACCTTATCAGATTTCGCAAAAAGCTCAAAAGGAAGTTACAACTTCAAAGACTGAATTTCTTCAAGCTATTAGAGATCAAATTAGCAGGGTAGAACCTTCTACTTCAAAAATAGTTGAGGAAGAAACAGTCCAGAATAACACTGTTAGTGTCCTAGATTTAAGTGACAACACTGATCCGGAAACTAGCCCTAAAACACCTGAATTAGCTAAACTTGTGTGGCAAAATACTGATCCTCTTGATATTATTCCAATAAGGTCTAATGAATCCCAAATAGGTAGCCAGCCTAACACCATTGTTCAACCAAAATATAATGCCTCCTCTATCTACGAATGGAATATAGACGGTATGAGTGAACACCAGATTCTAAACCTTTTACAGCAAATGACGATGGCTTCAAATGCTTACAAAACCCAATCTGGTATATCAGATAAAACGGTTGCGGAACTCCTAATTGCAGGCTTCTCTGGCCAACTAAAAGGATGGTGGGATTTCTATCTCACCAAAGAACAGCAGCTGGACATCTTGAATGCAATTCAGACAACTGAAGATGTGGTTCCCATTCTTAACCTAAATGGAGAACAAATTCAAGATTCCGTCTCAACCCTCATATTTACCTTATCACTTCACTTCATTGGAGATTCCTCCCATCTCAGAGACAAAAATGCAGATCTTTTGTCTAACCTAAGATGCAAAAAACTTAGTGATTTCCAGTGGTATAAAAATACTTTCCTAACCAGGGTTATGCTTAGAGAAGATTCTAATCAACCCTTTTGGAAAGAAAAATTCCTAGCAGGTCTTCCAACCATATTAGGAGAAAAGGTCAGAAACAGAATCCGTGAGGATTTTGACGAACATATTATATATCCCTTACGATAGGCTAACCTACGGTGAGTTGGTTAGTGTAACCTCTAAACAAGGCCTTCAAATATGTCAAGATTTGACGCTCCAAAAACACCTAAAAAGAGAGTTAAAAGAGACTAAAAAGGAATTAGGTTCCTTCTGCCAACAATTTGATGTCTCTTCCTGATAGGCGTGTCGCGCACCTAACAAAAATAAATAACCTAACTAATACTCCTAACTATGTAGTAGGGTAAGTCAGAGTCGATCCCACAGAGAGAAAGTTGTTCTATGATTAGCCCTTAAGTAATGGTAAGACTAAAGGAGATTTAATATCAAGAATAATGGTGGAATAAACTATACTAATCAATCTATAAATAAAAGACTCTATAGTTAAGTATCCCCACTAGCATGAATTAATACAACAATAATTTCTACCCCAAACTAGTCAATTAAATGCTCACAAGGAAAAGTACACCCTATAAAATACCATAAACCTCTCTCGAGTATCTATGGCTTCTCTAATATGCACTCAAGCCTACTCCCGTAGAATCATGCTAATTAAAGACATTAAACGCGGCACTCTAACTTCCTAACAATCCATTCTACCTACTCCCGTGGAGAACTTCATGTCCTTAATTGAAATATTCAAATCCGTCAAAACCCAACTCCCGTTGTGAACAAGACAAAGGAATCATAACAATACTAGTTATCCCTAACCTAGTATTGGAATATGCACAATCAATTAAGCAAGAACAATTCAACAATTAGTTTGGGAATTTAAAGAAATAATCATGAATTAATTCACACTAGGGTTCAACTAATCCATAGATTACAAAACTATGTAAGCATAATTGAAATAAATAAAGAAAATAGAGAAAAATAATAAAACATCATAATATAAAACAAGGAGAAAAGAAGAAGAAAAGAGATACTTGAATTAATGGAGGGAAGGTGGAGTCTTGAAGAACAATGGAGATCTACCAGTTTCTCTCTCTAACTTCTCTCTCTAAAAACCCTAAGTATAAACTAATAATGATGATATAATTACAAACTCCAAAACTCCCCTCGAAAATAAGGGTTAAAGTCCTATGTATATGCGAAGATTAACATAAACCGACATAAGTTAGGTCACACGGAAGATACGACATTACAGCAGGTTGCACGGGCAAGCAACATATTGCACGGGCGTGCAGGGTCATGCACGGTCGAGCGAAATCTCGCTCGGTCGTGCGAGCGAGGCAGGAGCTTCAGTGACTTTTGATTGCAGGTTGCACGGCCGAGCAGATATCCGCACGGGCGTGCGGTCGAGACAGGGGCTTCAGCTCAAATTTGAACAGCAATAACTTTTGATGCAGAGCTTTGTTTCACACATGCAATATATCGTTGGAAAGCTCTTGAAGTCTAGTTTCCAACCCAGTTGGAATTACCTCATTATCATTCTTGAGTCAAAAGTTACGAGTGAAATGGTGAAGAGGTATCATATTTCATACAAGTACACAAAGTCATGTGTATCTTCTTCACTTTCAATCCGTTTTGGGCACATGATATATCGTTTTGAAGGTCATCTACGCGCCTAAATCATCATGTCCTCAAATAGGAGTCCAAAGTACCTGAGATTACATCAAAAGACCAAACAACCCGTGAAAGCATCGTAGCTTACGAAAATGGACCTAAATATGCATTAATGCAAGTAAATGCTCTAATACTACATGAAAATGCACCCTAATATGCAACTAAATGATGTTAGAATATGCACTTATCAAACTCCCCCAAGCTAAACCATTGCTTGTCCCCAAGTAATAAGACATAAACATTGGAAAAGAAAGACGACCTACAATATAGGACTACAACAGGGCTAAACACTCAACTGAAAACACAAGAGATAAAATCACTACACAAACCAAGCATCAATACAAGCTCGAACAAAGCCGCATAGCATGCCATGTATCGCAATCGGCTCTCCAATCATACCACATACCATCTCTCCCAATTTGGATTTAACCAAACCTGACAGACCTCACTATAGTCATGTGCGCTCAAATCTCTCATGTGTTTAAAGGATAAATGATAACACTCAACCTAAAACAAGTCGACTCAGATGAAACATAAACTCTTTAACTTTGACTTTTTGACTCACTTAATACTCAACAATACAATACACAATCATCAAGAGGACTTTTAAGGGTTGTAATGGGGTTGAGGTTAAAGGTATGGAAAATAATTTGGGAATTGTGGTGGAAAAACCAAGATGGGGGAGCATTATATAACTGAAAACATGACCCAGAAAGGTCACAACAACTCCGTGCAACAACCAACAATCTCCAAATATAATCAACAACACTTTTCACTCAAGAAATTCAATCATAACCCTTTTTATTTCACTTTATTCACAACTTTTTTTTCTACTTCTTTTTCATTTCATTTTTCACCTTTTTTTCGAACTTTCAATTCAATTTCAAAGCTCACTAAACATACTTTTCCATCCTTCTAAACTACAAATAGAGCACTTCAATTCAATACAAACCAAACCAAAACTAATACTCGCTCCCCCAAGCTAGGCTTAGGACAAATATCGAATGAGGCCAATGGCTTATAATGTAGGTAGCAATTAAACATAGTCAGAAAGGCTCAGGGGGGTTAGAGGAAGGATAATATGAAAACAAGAATAACTCTGGAGCTGAGATCATGAAATAGAATGCCTCAATAATATCAAAATGTATGCACTAGCAAATATCAAGGGGTACTAAGTCAAAATCAAGATCAATGCGACAACTAAGGAACTAATCACACATGAAAGAACATAACTGACACAGATACGTCAGTTTATAGGCACAGAAGCTCACTTAGTTTAAGGTGTCTGCACAATAAAGTTAAATCGAGCCAGAGAGAGATCAATCAATCTTACCACAAACAATCAATTGCGAAACAATCGTGCTATGAAGAATCATGAACAAGATGAATTATGCTTTGGAATTGTAGTAAAATATCAGCAAGGTTCTCAATAAGTGCTAGCAATAGTCCCATAGATGCAACTAAAATGACATGAAATCTAATATGAGATGAAATATGCCAATGCAACTATGAAAGCAATACAATGTTTTTGGCTACACGTAAACTCCCACTCCTAGTGAACGGTACAAACAGTGCAACATCCTACGAAAGCAATGAAAAAAAAAACTACTCTAGATGCAACTAACATGCGCTAAGTAATGATGACAAACATCCTCCCCCAAGTTAAAAGACACATTGTCCTCAATGTGAACAAAGAGGAATTAAATGAGGGAGAGGTACAACTTACAAAAGGGGTGGGTAATCAAAGGGAGTGTCAAAAAGCATCGACACCCCCATCACAATCGATAGTTGTAATGAGGCAGTGAGCTTAGCCAAAAAAAATTGGCTATGCTTGTACCTAGCAACAGACTTCGTCACACATTAGCAAAGTTAGTCAAACCAAATAAATAAATAAAATGAACAAAGTCGGGTTGCCTCCCGATAAGCGCTGATTTAAGGTCTTGCATGACCGTTTAAGACTAGTAGATCACTCATAATAGTTCAATGCTCTAAGAAGCTTATCATATGTTCCTGCAAACATCTCAGAGCATATTATATAAGAGTGGAAAGGGAAAATGAAAAAAAATAGTACTAAAAAAATTACTAAAACTACAAAAAGAAAAATCAAAGGAAAAATTATATTTACAAGAAGAAGAAAAAGAAAAATTGTTAGTCTTTTTACATGACTCAAAAGAAGGAAAAGAAACTAAATTTACATTATTTACATTATCATAAAAGTCATTCAAGAAGGGAGGAAGAAGGAACGATGGAGGATATAATATAGGGGAAGAAGGAATAAGATCAAGTTTTTTAGAAAAAGGAACATGAGACTCAAAAACTATAGGTGGTACCGATAAAGACTCATAAATCACTTCACTCTCGACTTGACTTTCCTCCAAAGAGGAAATTTCAACAAAGGGCTCTTCCTCCTTTAAAATATCCATCACATTGCTCTCTCCTATAATTTGATCATCATCCTCATAACTCTCATTATCTATACAACCGGCATCATCAACATCATAAATATACGGTTGGGGATGAGAATTTTGAGTGTAATAATCAAATTCATATTGGGGTGAGGGTTAAAATCATTCACTAACGTCACATCACACGAAGAAAAATCATGTGAAATAGATTGACAATTTGAGCAATAAGGAGGTGTTGTAATATGCATCTCGGATGAAAAGGATGGTCTAGAAGATAAAGACATATCCCACTCATAATTATTCTGAGCCAACCACTCAATTTGATCCCAACAATAATCAGGTGATTGAGATAGAAATTGACCATTAGACATAGACTCCAACACCTCCCTAGTTTCTTCATTTAAACCCTCATAAATCACTAGGCCCATATACCAAATTTCAATTCCATGGTTAGGACCAACAAAATCGCCAAGTCTATAATAGTATTTCCAAAACAATTCATTCTCATATTGAGGAAAAGAAAAAATTGCTCTAGAATTACTAGCAAAAATATTGGGTTCATGGAACATGTATGGTAATTCATGAGAACTCATGCAAAAATTGGGAGAATTTTGATATGATGCATCAAAACTATAAATATGAGAACCACAAGAATTATGACTATGGTGCCTATCAGAAGAATTATCCCCATCGAAATAATAATATGACTCCATGATACGAAAAAAAAGAAAAGAAAAAAAAATATATTCACAAAAGAAAGGAAAAAAATATATATACAGTCTAGTCTCACCAAAAAAATAAAAACTAAATAAAACAAACTATCTCCCCGGCAACGGCGCCAAAATTTGATAGGCGTGTCGCGCACCTAACAAAAATAAATAACGTAACTAATCCTCCTAACTATGTAGTAGGGTAAGTCAGAGTCGATCCCACAGAGAGAAAGTTGTTATATGATTAACCCTTAAGTAATGGTAAGACTAAAGGAGAATTAATATCAAGAATAATGGTAGAATAAACTATACTAATCAATCAATAAATAAAAGACTCTATAGTTAAGTATTTCCGCTAGCATGAATTAATACAACAATAATTTCTACCCCAAACTAGTCAATTAAATGCTCACAAGGAAAAGTGCACCCTATAAAATACCATAAACCTCTCTCGAGTATCTATGGCTTCTCTAATATGCACTCAAGCCTACTCCCGTGGAATCATGCAAATTAAAGACATTAAACACGGCACTCTAACTTCCTAACAATCCATTCTACCTACTCCCGTGGAGAACTTCATGTCCTTAATTGAAATATTCAAATCCGTCAAAACCCAACTCCCGTTGTGATCAAGACAAAGGAATCATAACAATACTAATTATCCCTAATCTAGTATTGGAATATGCACAATCAATTAAGCAAGAACAATTCAACAATTAGTTTGGGAATTTAAAGTAATAATCATGAATTAATTCACACTAGGGTTCAACTTAACCATAGATTACAAAACTATGTAAGCATAATTGAAATAAATAAAGAAAATAGAGAAAAATAATAAAACATCATAATATAAAACAAGGAGAAAAGAAGAAGAAAAGAGATACTTGAATTAATGGAAGGAAGGTGGAGTCTTGAAGAACAATGGAGATCTACCAGTTTCTCTCTCTAACTTCTCTCTCTAAAAACCCCAAGTATAAACTAATAATGATGATATAATTACAAACTCCAAAACTCCCCTCGAAAATAAGGGTTAAAGTCCTATGTATATGCGAAGATTAACATAAACCGACATAAGTTAGGTCACACGGAAGATACGACATTACAGCAGGTTGCACAGGCAAGCAACATATTGCACGGGCGTGCAGGGTCATGCACGGTCGAGCGAAATCTCGCTCGGTCGTGCGAGCGAGGCAGAAGCTTCAGTGACTTTTGATTGCAGGTTGCACGGCCGAGCAGATATCCGCACGGGCGTGCGGTCGAGACAGTGGCTTCAGCTCAACTTTGAACAGCAATAACTTTTGATGCAGAGCTTTGTTTCACACATGCAATATATCGTTGGAAAACTCTTTAAGTCTAATTTCCAACCCAGTTAGAATTACCTCATTATCGTTCTTGAGTCAAAAGTTACGAGTGAAATGGTGAATAGGTATCATATTTCACACAAGTACACAAAGTCATGTGTATCTTCTTCACTTTCAATCCGTTTTGGGCACATGATATATCGTTTTGAAGGTCATCTACGCGCCTAAATCATCATGTCCTCAAATAGGAGTCCAAAGTACCTGAGATTACATCAAAAGACCAAACAACCCGTGAAAGCATCGTAGCTTACGAAAATGGACCTAAATATGCATAAATGCAAGTAAATGCTCTAATACTACATGAAAATGCACCCTAATATGCAACTAAATGATGTTAGAATATGCACTTATCACTTCCCCTCAGACAAACACTTGTAAAGGAAACTGTAGCAAAACGACCCATTACCAAAAACCCTATAAAGCACGAAGGTTCTATAAGAAGGTTGAGAAAGTCTTCCATAAAAAACCTTTTGAACAACGAAAATGGAAGCCCCATAGGAAACACCAACAGTCCACTACAAAACCCGACCTTAAAAACATAACTTGTTTTAAGTGTGGCAAAAAAAAGGGTCACACGGCTAGATTGTAGAGTGTCTAATAAAATCCAAAACCTCGACCTAGATGATGAAACTCTAGGAAGAATTTCAGCTCTTTTAATAGAGTCTTCTGATGCGGAAACTGGTAATTCAGATAATAGTTATGGCCCTCAGGATGATGATGTAGATTCCTCATCTTCAGCTAATGATGAGGATTATACCCTAAACGTTCTTACCAAAGAACAAAACCTCATTTTATATATTATTCAGGATATTAATAATCCTGATCTACAAAAGCAGTACCTTGAACGTCTTCGTAAAACCCTTGAGGAAAATTCTACAGAAAAAGACCCTAACCCTCCTTCTACAAGCATTGAACCATACAACCTCACTTCTATTTTAGAAAAGAGAAGCTCTAGAAAGAAGCCAGAAAGAACCATACAGGACCTTCAGACTGAAGTTAAAACCATTAAAGCCGATATAAAAGACCTTAAAACTAAGCAGCAGCAAGACTCTGCCATAATCCAGCTTTGAACTTCTCATATGGTCCTAGATATCCTTAGTGAGAGTGATCCTGACGATATCCCGGATGAAGGACAAAGCCCAAAAGTCCCAGATGATTTCCTTTTTGTTTTAAAAGTGATCAGTTCTAGAAAGTATTACATAAAAATCACACTTGAGTTCTCTAGTGACTTCAAAATCAATACTATAGCTTTGTTCGATACCGGAGCAGATTTAAATTGCATTAGAGGGAAAAACAGATGCTAACATATTGAATCAAGGTCTCTCTCTAAAAGCCATTTTGTCCTCATTACAAATATGCACCATTCAGTAATCTTGGGAACACCCTTCATAAATCACATAACTCCTTACAGTGTCAATTATGATGGAATATCCTTCAAGACCAAAAATAAAAGGCTTGATTTCCTTTTCCTAGAAAAGCCCAAGACTTGAAATCTCAACATTATAAAGGCAAGCTCCATTTATAAGTGAGATAAACTCTCTTATCAATCGAAAACAGAGTGACGTGCATGATCTAAAACAAAAAATCCATTTACAAAAAATTGAGGAACAATTACAAGGTAGTATTCTAAAAACTCAGTTAACTGACTTCCAAAGTCTCCTCGAAAGTGAAGTTTGCTTTGAGCAACCCAATGCCTTCTGGAATAGAAAGCAACACATGGTCGACTTAGCTTATGAGCCTAATTTTGATGAAAAGAATATCCCTACCAAAGCACGGCCAACCCAGATGAATGCCGACTTAGAACGCCATTGTCGAGAAGAAATTTGATTTCTCGAAAGCAAAGGCTGAATTTCCAATTCTCGTTCCCCTTGGAGCTGTGCGGCGTTTTACGTCAACAAGGCTTCTGAGATTGAACGTGGCACGCCTAGATTAGTCATAAATTACAAACCTCTGAACGATGCCCTTTGTTGGATCCGTTACCCAAAACCCAATAAAAAAGATCTGATGCAAAAATTACACCGTGCCTTTATCTTCTCAAAATTTGATATGAAATTAGGATTTTGGCAAATACAGATCAAGCCACAACATCGTTATAAAACGGCCTTTACTGTTCCTTTTGGCCAATATGAATGGAATGTTATGCCTTTCGGCCTTAAAAATGCGCCCTCTAAGTATCAAAGGATAATGAACGATATCTTCAATCCTTATTCAGACTTTTGCATTGTTTATATTGATTACGTGCTAATTTACTCAAGCACGATTGATCAGCACTTTAAAAACCTTAAGACTTTTTTCTATCTAATTAAGAAAAATGGTCCTGTTATTTCGGCAAAAAAGATTTCTTTATTTCAAATTGAGATTAGATTCCTCGGTCAAATTGTGTCTTGTGGTACTATTACCCCTATTGATAGGTCTCTCCAATTCACTAGCAAATTTCCTGATAAAATCTTGGATAAAACACAACTACAGAGGTTTTTGGTAGTTTAAATTATGTCTTAGATTTTTATCCCAATCTTTGTAGAATTGCAAAACCTCTCCATGATAGACTAAAGAAAAATCCACCGCCTTGGTCTGATCTCCATACCCAGGCTGTTAAGACAATAAAAACTCGTGTCTTAGAAATCCCATGTCTTAGTTTAGCAAACCCTGACCTACCTATAATTGTTGAAACAGATGCCAGTGACAAGGGATACGGAGGTATTTTAAAACAGATCGACAGTGGTAAGGATTACATTATCAGATTCACCTCAAGGCATTGGAATGATACCCAGTTAAAATACTCTACTATAAAAAAGGAAGTTTTATCAATTGTTCTTTGTATCACCAAATTTCAGTCTGATCTACTAAATAAAAAATTCTTATTACGTGTTGATTGTCAAGCTGCTAAAGCTGTTTTAAAAAAGGATGTGCAAAACATTGCTGTAAAACATGTTTTTGCTAGATGGCAGTCTATCTTAAGCATTTTTGAATTTGAAATTGAGCATATAAAAGGAGAAGAGGATTCTATCCCTGACTTCTTAACCCGTGAATTTCTTACAGAAATGCCTAGAAAGACCAAAGATAAAGAGAAGTCTCGTCCTCCTCCTGAAAAAACCATTTGCACCACACAAAAAACCCATTAAAACATGGTACGATGCAGTCCAAAACAATGAGAGTGAAACCTCTTCTATTGATAGAACACAGGAAGTTCAAGAATGGCTCCTTTCCATCTCTGAGCATCCTTCATACATCCAAAAACACCCCCAGCTCCTCCAAGCTTTCCAAACCTCTATGCAAAACCAAGGAAGCACAAGCAAAGCAGCAACGATAGGTATGGCTCCTACGAAAAAAAATATTTCTATCATTTCAAAACCAGAGGAAGGCGAATCTTCCCAAAAAACCCCTCCTCAAAAACAACTTTACAAAACTGGAAGCTCTCAAGTTGTGGTACCACAACCTAAGAAAAATGAGACTTCGGATTATTTTATTAAAACCGCCTCACAAAATATCATCACAATTGAACCAGGGTATCATGACGAAAACCCCTATGTCTCCATACAAAGTATCTTTGGGAAAAACTGGTTCTATAAACCTTGGGATCATACCAAAAGCCAGATTATTACCGAGACAATCCTTGAGGTTACCGGCTCTCTTGAATTCAAACATTTCTTTTATAAAAATGAACAAGTGAGCCCTCTTACTCGACCATTAAAATTCTAAAGGTTCTCAATCCTCAAGACTGGAACCAAGACCTGCCAAAACACAAAGCCTTCCCCATCAGTTTCAATAAGACCTTTAATTATTGGGATTACCAACAGGCGTGGTTCTCCACCTTTTTAATACAAAACAATAGGTTATCCCATTCATGGCTTATCTACTTCAACACTAAAACCATACAGCCAGAAAAATTACCATCCTGGTTTGCCCAATGGTGGAAGTTCTATGGCTCTTCCAGTGAAATCCTTCACCCTGATATTACAAAAAGCTATAATACCTTTCGAACTCAATACAAACCTTCAAATATAGAGAGGCGTTTTCCCGCTTTATGTTTGTTTTCAATGAAATTTTATCTTCCTTGGGTTTGTCAATGGTTCCTTGAGATAAACCAGGAACAAGGGAGCATGATCCTTTAAAGAAAATTTAAAATCGAGATGGTGGTCAAATTTTAATACACCACAATCTATTCTTGAACCCGACCATCAAAGAATGGTTGAAGAAAAGCGTAATACGGGTATCATGACTTCAGGGCCAGAACAATCCCAATTCCTTGCCCGAAAATCACAAGCAAATTCATTGCTTGCTTCAGCCAAAACCCCGGAAGATTACGCTCGGATCCTCAGACAACTAGCTAACAGTATGTCTGAATCCTCCATTGCTTCGGAACATGAATCAACAGTTGACTCCTCCATCCACCTCAATGATGATGAAGAGGATTCTGGTTTCCATACTTTAAAAAAAAAAAAAAGATTATTTCACTATCTTCAAGCTTCATCAGGATGTGACACCACAACAACGGACAAAATTCTGCATCAACAACAAAAGTAGACAACAGTATAAAGCAGTACTATTCATCAGCAGTAAAAAAGCATCAAAAGACAAAAACAGTGAACAGT
The DNA here is from genome assembly GCA_947648045.1 of Beta corolliflora. Lineage (NCBI taxonomy): Eukaryota > Viridiplantae > Streptophyta > Magnoliopsida > Caryophyllales > Amaranthaceae > Beta > Beta corolliflora. The sequence continues at coordinate 416,224 of CANSZD010001251.1, forward strand.
ATAAAGCAGAAGACAGATTATTCATCAACAGCTCTTCAACATGATAGCATTACTCTTCCCTGCCTATAAATTGAGGCTTCTCCTTCAGTTCAAGGCAGAGCATAACACAGCAACACAAGCTCCTACAAAAATCTCTCTCTCTCCCTCTCTTTCTCTCACAAAAAAATGTAACACTCTTTAAAGTATCAAGTTTCATACAAGACTCTTTGTAAGTCTTACCTGTAAAACCATGGCCGGTCCAACCGCCTTACTTTACTTTGCTTACATGTTTACATGTTTTAAGTTTTAAGTTTATCTGTTTAAAATCCCCAGATCCTTGGCCTTATCCTGGTATCAGAGCCATGGGGTGTAGTTATATTTGTTCTTTATAAAACTTATCCTTCTATTATCAGTACTTTCCAGTCTTCAAACTTGTTTATGTCCTATTTGTTACTCTGCTTGTTTTAACGTTTGTAGAGGCAGTAAATCCCATGTGAGGCGGTCGGACCATAAGTCTACGAGTTACCTAAACGGCGGGTAGGTTATAGGGTATTTTACGGTTTAATTTTACGGTTTAAGTTCTGGTTCATAAGTATGAGTTCTATTTGGAACAAAGGAACTCCATCCTCTTCTCGTGGTAGTAGTAAAGCCAATAAGCTGGTTAAAAATGAAACATTTACTATAGAAAACCTTGAGCAAAGCATTGACAATTGGGAGATACCCAAAGTTAATAAAGATCAGATTTATAAAATGAGTAAATATAATATTTTTAAAACTGATTATGTTATCAAAACCCAAGAACGTGATATCCATTTTACAAAACCTATTGATACTATTAAATTATTTTCTGCAAAAACTTTGCAAAAACATGTCGATAAAGGTTATCGTTACATCCATATAGGATTGGTTCAAGTTGGCTTAAAACCTCTTACAAAAGAAGGATTAAATTCCTCAGTCCTAGTCGCCCTTAGAGATGGACGATTCAAAGACTATAATGATTTCTTACTAGGAACTATAGAGTCAAGTTTATGCATGGGTCCAGTCTCTTTTGATTGTTATCCAAATTTCAGTGTCTCTTTAAGTGATAAAAATATCTTATCATCCTTACTTTTACAAATTAAAACACATAACTACAAAATGTTTGATGGATCTATTCCAGTAGCTTTGATCTATAAAGTCCATTACAAAGCCATGATGTCTGCTTTTAATACTAGAAATATACAACATAGTAAAAAGGGAGAAACTCTCCTACTACAAACCGACCTTTCTTGATCTAACATAAGAATCCCTAGACCAATACAATGGAATGATGTTAGTCTTCCTGAAGATTGGTTCCTTGAGCGAGCTGCTGAACCTGAAGTGCAATCCCCAGCCCTTCTAGAACCTAATACCGATTTAGAACGAGTCATACAATACTCTGATGGTAGTGTTAAACTTAGCTTTAACAGAAGCACTAGCTCTAGGTATTCAGACCATTCCTCTTTTGAAAACCTAGGACGGTCTTCTCGTCTTCCTTCTGAAAGTAACATGCATTATAAACGACAAATTAGTTGTCCTAGAAACAATTACCCGGAAAGACCAAGGTATTCTACCTCAGATATACCTTCCCCTTCCATTTAAAATGTTGAATATAGAACCCAGGTTCCACAACCGGTTTATACTGAAAGACAGTCTCCTCCAGACTCACCCTCAGCCTCAGTTATAACTGAAAATATTACCAATGAGCTTAACGTCCTTGAAAAGGATTTTGAGATCAATAAAGATTTGGTTCACAAAGACTTTTATGCACCACATAACCTCTCGAAGAGAACATGGTTCTTCGAGAACTTTTTTGAAGTACGAAGAAAGATCCAAGAAAGCTATTACAGCTTTGTTGAACAACATAAAACCCATATTCTTTTCTTTAATTGGTTCGAACTCTATAGTTCTGACAATAACATTGATTACTCCTTTAAAACCATAGAACCTATCAACACCAATAGAAGGACACCCGTCTGGGAGACTCCAAATGGCACGGTTCAAAGTGACCATCCTCCTTTACGACAGATTTCCTTTACCATAGGCGAGCACAAAGTTGAGGCCTTCCCTCTTAAGAAACCTCAGGAAGAAGCCTCAGCAAACCTCAAGAATATTGTTCTGCAAAACAATTTCACTAATATTAGTCTTAACACTCTAGGAAAGCAACTTTCTAGAATTGAGAAACAAAGCCTTAAAACAGAGACAAGTTTAGTCTCCACTCCCTTAGAGAAAAGCCTCCGAAATCCAATATTTAAACCTTATCAGATTTCGCAAAAAGCTCAAAAGGAAGTTACAACTTCAAAGACTGAATTTCTTCAAGCTATTAGAGACCAAATTAGCAGGGTAGAACCTTCTACTTCAAAAATAGTTGAGGAAGAAATAGTCCAGAATAACACTGTTAGTGTCCTAGATTTAAGTGACAACACTGATCCGGAAACTAGCCCTAAAACACCTGAATTAGCTAAACTTGTTTGGCAAAACACTGATCCTCTTGATATTATTCCAATAAGGTCTAATGAATCCCAAATAGGTAGCCAGCCTAACACCATTGTTCAACCAAAATATAATGCCTCCTCTATCTACGAATGGAATATAGACGGTATGAGTGAACACCAGATTCTAAACCTTTTACAGCAAATGACGATGGCTTCAAATGCTTACAAAACCCAATCTGGTACATCAGATAAAACGGTTGCGGAACTCCTTATTGCAGGCATCTCTGGCCAACTAAAAGGATGGTGGGATTTCTATCTCATCAAAGAACAGCAGTTGGACATCTTGAATGCAATTCAGACAACAGAAGATGGGGTTCCCATTCTTAACCTAAATGGAGAACCAATTCAAGATTCTGTCTCAACCCTCATATTTACCTTATCACTTCACTTCAATGGAGATTCCTCCCATCTCAGAGACAAAAATGCAGATCTTTTGTCTAACCTAAGATGCAAAAAACTTAGTGATTTCCAGTGGTACAAAAATACTTTTCTAACCAGGGTTATGCTTAGAGAAGATTCTAATCAACCCTTTTGGAAAGAAAAATTCCTAGCTGGTCTTCCAACCATATTAGGAGAAAAGGTCAGAAACAGAATCCGTGAGGATTTTGGCGAACATATTATCCCTTACGATAGGCTAACCTACGGTGAGTTGGTTAGTGTAACCTCTAAACAAGGCCTTCAAATATGTCAAGATTTGAAACTCCAAAAACACCTAAAAAGAGAGTTAAAAGAGACTAAAAAGGAATTAGGTTCCTTCTGTCAACAATTTGATGTCGCTTCACCTCAGACAAACACTTGTAAAGGAAACCGTAGCAAAACGACCCATTACCAAAAACCCTATAAAGCACGAAGGTTCTATAAGAAGGTTGAGAAAGTATTCCATAAAAAACCTTTTGAACATCGAAAATGGAAGCCCCATAGGAAACACCAACAGTCCACTACAAAACCCGACCTTAAAAACATAACTTGTTTTAAGTGTGGCAAAAAGGGTCACACGGCTAGATTTTGTAGAGTGTCTAATAAAATCCAAAACCTCGACCTAGATGATGAAACTCTAGGAAGAATTTCAGCTCTTTTAATAGAGTCTTCTGATGCGGAAACTGGTAATTCAGATAATAGTTATGGCCCTCAGGATGATGATGTAGATTCCTCATCTTCAGCTAATGATGAGGATTATACCCTAAACGTTCTTACCAAAGAACAAAACCTCATTTTAGATATTATTCAAGATATTAATAATCCTGATCTACCAAAGCAGTACCTTGAACGTCTTCGTAAAACCCTTGAGGAAAATCCTAAAGAAAAAGACCCTAACCCTCCTTCTATAAGCACTGAACCATACAACCTCACTTCTATTTTAGAAGAGAGAAGCTCTAGAAAGAAGCCAAAAAGAACCATACAGGACCTTCAGGCTGAAGTTAAAACCATTAATGCCGATATAAAAGACCTTAAAACTAAGCAGCAGCAAGACTCTGCCATAATCCAGCTTTTAACTTCTCATATGGTCCCAGATATCCCTAGTGAGAGTGATCCTGACGATATCCCGGATGAAGGACAAAGCCCAAAAGTCCCAGATGATTTCCTTTTTGTTTTAAAAGAGATCAGTTCTAGAAAGTATTACATAAAAATCACACTTGAGTTCTCTAGTGACTTCAAAATCAATACTATAGCTTTGTTCGATACCGGAGCAGATTTAAATTGCATTAAATCCAGTCTCGTCCCAAAACGCTTTCACCAAAAAACTTTGGAAAAACTTAGCTCTGCTAATAACACCAAAATGCATATAGAGGGAAAAACAGATGATAACATATTGAATCAAGGCCTCTCTCTAAAAAGCCATTTTGTCCTCATTACAAATATGCACCATTTAGTAATCTTGGGAACACCTTCATAAATCTCATAACTTCTTACAGTGTCAATTATGATGGAATATCCTTCAAGACCAAAAATAAAAGTCTTGATTTCCTTTTCCCAGAAACGCCAAAGACTAGAAATCTCAACATTATAAAGGCAAGCTCCATTTATAATAATGAGATAAACTCTCTTATCAATCGAAAACAGAGTGACGTACATGATCTAAAACAAAAAATCCATTTACAAAAAATTGAGGAACAATTACAAGGTAGTATTCTAAAAACTCAGATAACTGACTTCCAAAGTCTCCTCGAAAATGAAGTTTGCTCTGAGCTACCCAATGCCTTCTGGAATAGAAAGCAACACATGGTCGACTTACCTTATGAGCCTGATTTTGATGAAAAGAATATCCCTACCAAAGCACGGTCAACCCAGATGAATGCCGACTTAGAGCGCCATTGTCGAGAAGAAATTAGATTTCTCGAAAGCAAAGGCTTAATTTCCAAATCTCGTTCCCCTTGGAGCTGTGCGGCGTTTTACGTCAACAAGGCTTCTGAGATTGAACGTGGCACGCCTAGATTAGTCATAAATTACAAACCTCTGAACGATGCCCTTTGTTGGATCCGTTACCCAAAACCCAATAAAAAAGATCTGATGCAAAAATTACACCGTGCCTTTATCTTCTCAAAATTTGATATGAAATCAGGATTTTGGCAAATACAGATCAAGCCACAACATCGTTATTAAATGGCCTTTACTGTTCCTTTCGGCCAATATGAATGGAATGTTATGCCTTTCGGCCTTAAAAATGCACCCTCTGAGTATCAAAGGATAATGAACGATATCTTCAATCCTTATTCAGACTTTTGCATTGTTTATATTGATGACGTGCTAGTTTACTCAGGCACGATTGATCAGCACTTTAAAAACCTTAAGACTTTTTTCTATCTAATTAAGAAAAATGGTCTTGTTATTTCGGCAAAAAAGATTTCTTTATTTCAAACTGAGATTAGATTCCTCGGTCAAATTGTGTCTTGTGGTACTATTACCCCTATTTATAGGTCTCTCCAATTTACTAGCAAATTTCCTGATAAAATCTTGGATAAAACACAACTACAGAGGTTTCTTGGTAGTTTAAATTATGTCTTAGATTTTTATTCCAATCTTTGTAGAATTGCAAAACCTCTCCATGATAGACTAAAGAAAAACCCACCGCCTTGGTCTGATCTCCATACCCAGGCTGTTAAGACAATAAAAACTCGTGTCTTAGAAATCCCATGCCTTAGTTTAGCAAACCCTGACCTACCTAAAATTGTTGAAACAGATGCCAGTGATAAGGGATACGGATGTATTTTAAAACAGGTCGACAGTGGTAAGGATTACATTATCAGATTCACCTCAAGGCATTGGAATGATACCCAGTTAAAATACTCTACTATAAAAAAGGAAGTTTTATCAATTGTTCTTTGTATCACCAAATTCTAGTCTGGTCTACTAAATAAAAAATTCTTATTACGTGTTGATTGTCAAGCTGCTAAAGCTGTTTTAAAAAAGGATGTGCAAAACATTCTTTGTAAAACATGTTTTTGCTAGATGGCGATCCTATCTTAAGCATTTTTGAATTTCAAATTGAGCATATAAAAGGAGAAGAGAATTCTATCCATGACTTCTTAACCCGTGAATTTCTTATGCCTAGAAAGACCAAAGATAAAGAGAAGTCCCGTCCTCCGCCTGAAAAAACCATTTGCACCACACAAAAACCCATTAAAACATGGTACGATGCAGTCCAAAACAATGAGAGTGAAACCTCTTCTATTGATAGAACACAGGAAGTTCAAGAATGGCTCCTTTCCATCTCTGAGCATCCTTCATCCATCCAAAAACACCCCCAGCTCCTCCAAGCTTTCCAAACCTCTATGCAAAACCAAGGAAGCACAAGCAAAGCAGCAACGATAGGTAAGGCTCCTACGAAAAAAAATATTTCTATCATTTCAAAACCGAGAGGAAGGCGATTCTTCCCAAACCCCCCCCCCTCAAAAACAACTTTACAAAACTGGAAGCTCTCAAGTTGTGGTACCATAACCAAAGAAAAATGAGATTTCGGATTATTTTATTAAAACCGCCTCACAAAATATCATCACAATTGAACCAAGGTATCATGACGAAAACCCCTATGTCTCCATACAAAGTATCTTTGGGAAAAACTGGTTCTATAAACCTTGGGATCGTACCAAAACTGCAGATTATTACCAGACAATCCCTGAGGTTACCGGCTCTGCTGAATTCAAACATTTCTTTTATAAAAATGAGCAAGCTGAGCCCTCTTACTCGACCATTAAAATTCTAAAGGTTCTCAATCCTCAAGACTGGAACGAAGACCTGTCAAAACACAAAGCCTTCCCCATCAGTTTCAATAACACTTTCCCACATTGTAAGACCTTTAATTATTGGGATTACCAACAGGCGTGGTTCTCCACCTTTTTAATACAAAACAATAGGTTATCCCATTCATGGCTTATCTACTTCAACACTAAAACCATACAGCCAGAAAAATTACCATCCTGGTTTGCCCAATGGTGGAAGTTATATGGCTCTTTCAGTGAAATCCTTCACCCTGATATTATAAAAAGCTATAATGCCTTTCGAACTAAATACAAACCTTCAAATATAGAGAGGCGTTTTCCCGCTTTATGTTTGTTTTCAATGAAATTTTATCTTCCTTGGGTTTGCCGATGGTTCCTTGAGATAAACCAGGAACAAGGGAGCATGATCCTTCAAAGAAAATTTAAAATCAGATGGTGGTCAAATTTTAATACACCACAATCTATTCTTGAACCAGCTATCAAAGAATGGTTGAAGAAGAACTGTAATACAAGTATCATGACTTCAGGGCCAGAACAATCCCAGTTCCTTGCCCGAAAATCACAAGCAAATTCATTGCTTGCTTCAGCCAAAACTCCGGAAGATTACGCTCGGATCCTCAAACAACTAGCTAACAGTATGTCTGAATCCTCCATTGCTTCAGAACATGAATCAACAGTTGACTCCTCCATCCACCTCAGTGATGATGAAGAGGATTCTGGTTTCCAGACTTAAAAAAAAAGATTATTTCACTATCTTCAAGCTTCATCAGGATGTGACACCACAACAACGGACAAAATTCTGCATCAACAGCAAAAGTAGACAATAGTATAAAGCAGTACTATTCATCAGCAGTAAAAAGCATCAAAAGACAAAAACAGTGAACAGTATAAAGCAGAAGACAGATTATTCATCAACAGCTCTTCAACATGACAGCATTACTCTTCCCTGCCTATAAATTGAGGCTTCTCCTTCAGTTCAGGGCAGAGCATAACACAGCAACACAAGCTCCTACAAAAATCTCTCTCTCTCTCCCTCTCTTTCTCTCACAAAAAATTGTAACACTCTTTAAAGTATCAAGTTTCATACAAGACTCTTTGTAAGTCTTACCTGTAAAACCATGGCCGGTCCAACCGCCTTACTTTACTTTGCTTACATGTTTACATGTTTTAAGTTTTAAGTTTATTTGTTGAAAATCCCCAGATCCTTGGCCTTATCCTGGTATCAAAGCCATGGGGTGTAGTTATATTTGTTCTTTATAAAACTTATCCTTCTGTTATCAGTACTTTCCAGTCTTCAAACTTGTTTATGTCCTATTTGTTACTCTGATTGTTTTAACGTTTGTAGAGGCAGTAAGTCCCGTGTGAGGCAGTCAGACCATAAGTCTACAGTTACCTAAACGGCGGGTAGGTTATAGGGTATTTTCTGGTTTAATTTCTGGTTTAAGTTCTGGTTCATAAGTATGAGTTCTATTTGAAATAGAGGAACTCCATCCTCTTCTCGTGGTAGTAGTAAAGCCAATAAGCTGGTTAAAAATGAATCCTTTACTATAGAAAACCTTGAGCAAAGCATTGATAATTGGGAGATACCAAAAGTTAATAAAGATCAGATTTATAAAATGAGTAAATATAATATTTTTAAAACTGATTATGTTATCAAAACCCAAGAACGTGATATCCATTCAACAAAACCTATTGATACTATTAAATTATTTTCTGCAAAAACTTTGCAAAAACATGTCGATAAAGGTTATCGTTACATCCATATAGGATTGGTTCAAGTTGGCTTAAAACCTCTTACAAAAGAAGGATTAAATTCCTCAGTCCTAGTTGCCCTTAGAGATGGACGATTCAAAGACATTAATGGTTCCTTACTAGGAACTATAGAGTCAAGTTTATGCATGGGTCCAGTCTCTTTTGATTGTTATCCAAATTTCAGTGTCTCTTTAAGTGATAAAATATCTTATCATCCTTACTTTTACAAATTAAAACACATAACTACAAAATGTTTGATGGATCTATTCCAGTAGCTTTGATCTATAAAGTCCATTACAAAGCCATGATGTCTGCTTTTAATACTAGAAATATACAACATAGTAAAAAGGGAGAAACTCTCCTACTACAAACCGACCTTTCTAGATCTAACATAAGAATCCCTAGACCAATACAATGGAATGATGTTAGTCTTCCTGAAGATTGGTTCCTTGAGGGAGCTGTTGAACCTGAAGTGCAATCCCCAGCCCTTCCAGAACCTAATACCGATTTAGAACGAGTCATACAATACTCAGATGGTAGTGTTAAACTTAGCTTTAACAGAAGCACTAGCCCTAGGTTTTCAGACCATTCCTCTGTTGAAAACCTAGGACGGTCTTCTCGTCTTCCTTCTGAAAGTAACATGCATTATAAACGAAAAATTAGTTGTCCTACCCGGAAAGACCAAGGTATTCTACCTCAGATATACCTTCCCCTTCCATTCAAATTGTTGAATATAGAACCCAAGTTCCACACCCGGTTTATACTGAAAGACAGTCTCCTCCAGACTCACCCTCAACCTCAGTTATAACTGAAAATATTACCAATGAGCTTAACGTCCTTGAAAAGGATTTTGAGATCAATAAAGATTTGGTTCACAAAGACTTTTATGCACCACATAACCTCTCGAAGAGAACATGGTTCTTAAAGCACTTTCTTGAAGTACGAAAAAAGATCCAAGAAAGCTATTACAGCTTTGTTGAACAACATAAAACCCATATTCTTTTCTTTAATTGGTTCGAACTCTATAGTTCTGACAATAACATTGATTACCCCTTTAGAACCATAGAACCTATCAACACCAATAGAAGGACACCCGTCTGGGAGACTCCAAATGGCACGGTTCGAAGTGACCATCCTCCTTTACGACAGATTTCCTTAACCATAGGCGAGCACAAAGTAGAGATCTTCCCTCTTAAGAAACCTCAGGAAGAAACCTCAGTAAACCTCAAGAATATTGTTCTGCAAAACAATTTCACTAATATTAGCTTTAACACTCTAGGAAAGCAACTTTCTAGAATTGAGAAACAAAGCCTTAAAACAGAGACAAGTTTAGTCTCCACTCCCTTAGAGAAAAGCCTCTGAAATCCAATTTTTAAACCTTATCAGATTTCGCAAAAAGCTCAAAAGGAAGTTACAACTTCAAAGACTGAATTTCTTCAAGCTATTAGAGACCAAATTAGCAGGGTAGAACCTTCTACTTCAAAAATAATTGAGGAAGAAACAGTCCAGAATAACACTGTTAGTGTCCTAGATTTAAGTGACAACACTGATCCGGAAACTAGCCCTAAAACACCTGAATTAGCTAAACTTGTTTGGCAAAATACTGATCCTCTTGATATTATTCCAATAAGGTCTAATGAATCCCAAATAGGTAGCCAGCCTAACACCATTGTTCAACCAAAATATAATGCCTCCTCTATCTACGAATGGAATATAGACGGTATGAGTGAACACCAGATTCTAAACCTTTTACAAAGAAATGACGATGGCTTCAAATCCTTCAAAACCCCATCTGGTAACTCCGATAAAACCGGTGCGGAACTTCCTTATTGCGGGCTTCTCGGCCAACTAAAAGGATGGTGGGATTTCTATCTCACCAAAGAACAAATTTGGACATCTTGAATGCAATTCAGACAACTGAAGATGGGGTTCCCATTCTTAACCTAAATGGAGAACCAATTCAAGATTCTGTCTCAACCCTCATATTTACCTTATTACTTCACTTCATTGGAGATTCCTCCCATCTCAGAGACAAAAATGCAGATCTTTTGTCTAACCTAAGATGCAAAAAACTTAGTGATTTCCAGTGGTACAAAAATACTTTCCTAACCAGGGTTATGCTTAGAGAAGATTCTAATCAACCCTTTTGGAAAGAAAAATTCCTAGCAGGTCTTCCAACCATATTAGGAGAAAAGTTCAGATGCAGAATCCGTGAGGATTTTGGCGAATATATTATCCCTTACGATAGGCTAACCTACGGTGAGTTGGTTAGTGTAACCTCTAAACAAGGCCTTCAAATATGTCAAGATTTGAAGCTCCAAAAACACCTAAAGAGAGAGTTAAAAGAGACTAAAAAGGAATTAGGTTCCTTCTGCCAACAATTTGATGTCTCTTCCCCTCAGACAAACACTTGTAAAGGAAACTGTAGCAAACCGACCCATTACCAAAAACCCTATAAAACACGAAGGTTCTATAAGAAGGTTGAGAAAGTCTTCCATAAAAAACCTTTTGAAAAACGAAAATGGAAGCCCCATAGGAAACACCAACAGTCCACTAAAAAACCCGACCTTAAAAACATAACTTGTTTTAAGTGTGGAAAAAAGGGTCACACGGCTAGATTTTGTAGAGTGTCTAATAAAATCTAAAACCGCGACCTAGATGATGAAACTCTAGGAAGAATTTCAGCTTTTTTAATAGAGTCTTCTGATGCGGAAACTGGTAATTCAGATAATAGTTATGGCCCTCAGGATGATGATGTAGATTCCTCATCTTCAGCTAATGATGAGGATTATACCCCAAACGTTCTTACCAAAGAACAAAACCTCATTTTAGATATTATTCAGGATATTAATAATCCTGATCTACAAAAGCAGCACCTTGAACGTCTTCGTAAAACCCTTGAGGAAAATCCTAAAGAAAAAGACCCTAACCCTCCTTCTACAAGTACTGAACCATACAACCTCACTTCTATTTTAGAAAAGAGAAGCTCTAGAAAGAAGCCAGAAAGAACCATACAGGACCTTCAGGCTGAAGTTAAAACCATTAAAGCCGATATAAAAGACCTTAAAACTAAGCAGCAGCAAGACTCTGCCATAATCCAGCTTTTAACTTCTCATATGGTCCCAGATATCCCTAGTGAGAGTAATCCTGACAATATCCCGGATGAAGGACAAAGCCCAAAAGTCCCTGATGATTTCCTTTTTGTTTTAAAAGAGATCAGTTCTAGAAAGTATTACATAAAAATCACACTTGAGTTCTCTAGTGACTTCAAAATCAATACTATAGCTTTGTTCGATACCGGAGCAGATTTAAATTGCATTAAATCCAGTCTCGTGCCAAAACGCTTTCACCAAAAAACTTTGGAAAAACTTAGCTCTGCTAATAACACCAAAATGCATATAGAGGGAAAAACAGATGCTAACATATTGAATCAAGGCCTCTCTCTAAAAAGCCATTTTGTCCTCATTACAAATATGCACCATTCAGTAATCTTGGGAACACCCTTCATAAATCTCATAACTCCTTACAGTGTCAATTATGATGGAATATCCTTCAAGACCAAAAATAAAAGGCTTGATTTCCTTTTCCTAGACTAGCCCAAGACTAGAAATCTCAACATTATAAAGGCAAGCTCCATTTATAATAGTGAGATAAACTCTCTTATCAATCGAAAACAGAGTGACGTGCATGATCTAAAATAAAAAATCCATTTACAAAAAATTGAGGAACAATTACAAGGTAGTATTCTTAAAACTCAGATAACTGACTTCCAAAGTCTCCTCGAAAGTGAAGTTTGCTCTGAGCTACCCAATGCCTTCTGGAATAGAAAGCAACACATGGTCGACTTACCTTATGAGCCTGACTTTGATGAAAAGAATATCCCTACCAAAGCATGGCCAACCCAGATGAATGCCGACTTAGAACGCCATTGTCAAGAAGAAATTAGATTTCTCGAAAGCAAAAGCTTAATTTCCAAATCCCGTTCCACTTGGAGCTGTGCGGCGTTTTACGTCAACAAGGCTTCGGAGATTGATTGTGGCACGCCTAGATTTGTCATAAATTACAAACCTCTGAACGATGCCCTTCGTTGGATCCGTTACCCAATACCCAATAAAAAAGATCTGATGCAAAAATTACACCGTGCCTTTCTCTTCTCAAAATTTGATATGAAATCGGGATTTTGGCAAATACAGATCAAGCCACAACATCGTTATAAAACGGCCTTTACTGTTCCTTTTGGCCAATATGAATGGAATGTTATGCCTTTTCGGCCTTAAAAATGCGCCCTCTGAGTATCAAAGGATAATGAACGATATCTACAATCCTTATTCAGACTTTTGCATTGTTTATATTGATGACGTGCTAGTTTACTCAAGCACGATTGATCAGCACTTTAAAAACCTTCAGACTTTTTTCTATCTAATTAAGAAAAATGGTCTTGTTATTTCGGCAAAAAAGATTTCTTTATTTCAAACTGAGATTAGATTCCTCGGTCAAATTGTGTCTTGTGGTACTATTACCCCTATTGATAGGTCTCTCCAATTCACTAGCAAATTTCCTGATAAAATCTTGGATAAAACACTACAGAGGTTTCTTGGTAGTTTAAATTATGTCTTAGATTTTTATCCCAATCTTTGTAGAATTGCAAAACCTCTCCATGATAGACTAAAGAAAAACCCACCGCCTTGGTCTGATCTCCATACCCAGGCTGTTAAGACAATAAAAACTCGTGTCTTAGAAATCCCATGCCTTAGTTTAGCAAACCCTAACCTACCTAAAATTGTTGAAACAGATGCCAGTGACAAGGGATACGGAGGTATTTTAAAACAGGTCGACAGTGGTAAGGATTACATTATCTGATTCACCTCAGGGCATTGGAATGATACCCAGTTAAAATACTCTACTATAAAAAAGGAAGTTTTATCAATTGTTCTTTGTATCACCAAATTCCAGTCTGATCTACTAAATAAAAAATTCTTATTATGTGTTGATTGTCAAGCTGCTAAAGCTATTTTAAAAAAGGATGTGCAAAACATTGCTGTAAAACATGTTTTTGCTAGATGGCAGTCTATCTTAAGCATTTTTGAATTTGAAATTGAGCATATAAAAGGAGAAGAGAATTCTATCCCTGACTTCTTAACCCGTGAATTTCTTACAAAAATGCCTAGAAAGACCAAAGATAAAGAGAAGTCTCGTCCTCCTCCTGAAAAAACCATTTGCACCACACAAAAACCCATTAAAACATGGTACGATGTAGTCCAAAACAATGAGAGTGAAACCTCTTCTATTGATAGAACACAGGAAGTTCAAGAATGGCTCCTTTCCATCTCTGAGCATCCTTCATCCATCCAAAAACACCCCCAACTCCTCCAAGCTTTCTAAACCTCTATGCAAAACCAAGGAAGCATAAGCAAAGCAGCAACGATAGGTAAGGCTCCTACGAAAAAAAATATTTCTATCATTTCAAAACCAGAGGAAGGCGAATCTTCCCAAAAAACCCCTCCTCAAAAACAACTTTACAAAACTGGAAGCTCTCAAGTTGTGGTACCACAACCTAAGAAAAATGAGACTTCGGATTATTTTGTTAAAACCGCCTCACAAAATATCATCACAATTGAACCAGGGTATCATGACGAAAACCCCTATGTCTCCATACAAAGTATCTTTGGGAAAAACTGGTTCTATAAACCTTGGGATCGTACCAAAACTGCAGATTATTACCGGACAATCCTTGAGGTTACCGGCCCGCTGAATTCAAACATTTCTTTTATAAAAATGAGCAAGCCGAGCCCTCTTACTCGACCATTAAAATTCTAAAGGTTCTCAATCTTCAAGACTCGGAACCAAGACCTCGCCAAAACACAAAGCCTTCCCCATCGGTTTCAATAACACTTTCCCACATTGTAAGACCTTTAATTATTGGGATTACCAACGGGGCGTGGTTCTCCACCTTTTTAATACAAAACAATAGGTTATCCCATTCATGGCTTATCTACTTCAACACTAAAACCATACAGTCAGAAAAATTACCATCCTGGTTTGCCCAATGGTGGAAGTTCTATGGCTCTTCCAGTGAAATCCTTCACCCTAATATTACAAAAAGCTATAATACCTTTCGAACTCAATACAAACCTTCAAATATGAGAGGCGTTTTCCCGCTTTATGTTTGTTTTCAATGAAATTTTATCGCCTTTGGGTTTTGCCAATGGTTCCTTGAGATAAACCAGAACAAGGGAGCATGATCCTTCAAAGAAAATTTAAAATCAGATGGTGGTCAAATTTTAATACACCACAATCTATTCTTGAACCAGCCTTTAAAGAATGGTTGAAGAAAAACTGTAATATAGGTATCATGACTTCAGGGCCAGAACAATCCCAGTTCCTTGCCCGAAAATCACAAGCAAATTCATTGCTTGCTTCAGCCAAAACCCTGGAAGATTACGCTCGGATCCTCAGACAACTAGCTAACAGTATGTCTGAATCCTCCATTACTTTGGAACATGAATCAACAGTTGACTCCTCCATCCACCTTAGTGACGATGAAGAGGATTCTGGTTTCCAGACATTAAAAAAAAAAAACTTGCTTGTTCTTTACCGTTATTCATTATGGCAATACAACTGTTGTTTTCCCCCACTCCTTCAACAAATACTTTCTTACGGGCATACAACATTCAGAATCTCCCTCTCAATATCTATCTGATATTTTCAAAGGAAAATATTTATCTGATGAAGGCAAAATTCAATTTAGACAAATTTCTTCCCACCAAATATCTCAAAAGGATCCGTGGGTCTGTGACGATGGAGAAGATACTGGTTTCCATGCTGGTTTCCAGACTTAAAAAAAATGATTATTTCACTATCTTCAAGCTTCATCAGGATGTGACACCTCAACAACGGATAAAATTCTGCATCAACAGCAAAAGTAGACAACAGTATAAAGCAGTACTATTCATTAGCAGTAAAAAGCATCAAAAGACAAAAACAGTGAACAATATAAAGCAGAAGACAGATTATTCATCAACGGCTCTTCAACATGACAGCATTACTCTTCCCTGCCTATAAATTGAGGCTTCTCCTTCAGTTCAGGCATAGCATAACACATCAACACAAGCTCCTACAAAAATCTCTCTCCCCCTCTCTTTCTCTCACAAAAAATTGTAACACTCTTTAAAGTATCAAGTTTCATACAAGACTCTTTGTAAGTCTTACCTGTAAAACCATGGCCGGTCCAACCGCCTTACTTTACTTTGCTTACATGCTTACTTGTTTTAAGTTTTAAGTTTATCTGTTTAAAATCCCAGATCCTTGGCCATATCCTGGTATCAGAGCCATGGGGTGTAGTTATATTTGTTCTTTATAAAACTTATCCTTCTGTTATCAGTACTTTCCAGTCTTCAAACTTGTTTATGTCCTATTTGTTACTCTGCTTGTTTTAACGTTTGTAGAGGCAGTAAGTCCCGTGTGAGGCAGTCTGACCATAAGTCTACAGTTACCTAAACGGCGGGTAGGTTATAGGGTATTTTCTGGTTTAATTTCTGGTTTAATTTCTGGTTTAAGTTCTGGTTCATAAGTATGAGTTCTATTTGGAACAGAGGAATTCCATCCTCTTCTCGTGGTAGTAGTAAAGCCAATAAGCTGGTTAAAAATGAAACATTTACTATAGAAAACCTTGAGCAAAGCATTGACAATTGGGAGATACCCAAAGTAAATAAAGATCAGATTTATAAAATGAGTAAATATAATATTTTTAAAACTGATTATGTTATCAAAACCCAAGAACGTGATATCCATTTAACAAAACCTATTGATACCATTAAATTATTTTCTGCAAAAACTTTGCAAAAACATGTCGATAAAGGTTATCGTTACATCCATATAGGATTGGTTCAAGTTGGCTTAAAGCCTCTTACAAAAGAAGGATTAAATTCCTCAGTCCTAGTTGCCCTTAGAGATGGACGATTCAAAGACTTTAATGATTCCATACTAGGAACTATAGAGTCAAGTTTATGCATGGGTCCAGTCTCTTTTTGATTGTTATCCAAATTTCAGTGTCTCTTTAAGTGAAAAAAAATCTTATCATCCTTACTTTTACAAATTAAAACACATAACTACAAAATGTTTGATGGATCTATTCCAGTAGCTTTGATCTATAAAGTCCATTACAAAGCCATGATGTCTGCTTTTAATACTAGAAATATACAACATAGTAAAAAGGGAGAAACTCTCCTACTACAAACCGACCTTTCTAGATCTAACATAAGAATCCCTAGACCAATACTGTAACGCCCCGACTTTCGAACATCCTCATCAAGTTAATTAATCAGGATTAGCAGCGGAAGACTTAACTTAGTCGGCGCGTTACCGCCGTACTTGCCACTAGGGGAAAATACAAGGCGACATTTAACATTAACTTTCAGGGACATTACTTATATTGACACTCTTTAAAGAAACACTTTAATAATAGATTACTATTTTCTAGAAATTTCGGCAGAGTTTCCTTTGTAAATTGGACAACCCACAATGGGAAAATGTTTGAAAAGCCTGTTACAAATAAAATATCTCCAAATCCAAAACTCAACGCTTTCGCGGAGCAGCAACTAATGAGATCAAGAGCACTATTGCTCATCCAGAACTAGAAATAAAGCTAAACCATTAATTAATATCTAATACAAAGTGGAACGTCCTCGCCTCAAAAGAAACGTAAAACAATCATAGCTGAACTCTTAGCAAGTAAGTGCTTCTACCTTGGAAAGGATGCTCTAGAACTTCGACCTGAAACTATTGTAACACTGCCACCCACCAAGTGACAGGCCACAGTAGTGACAAAACAAAACATTGACAGACACATCAGCACAACGCTGAGTACTAACCCATAAAACATTCTTAAAACATGCTTTGGTGTCTACGACTCTCACGTAATCAACATGTTCACATCGTTCATAACCATATCACAACATCATAGCAATATTCACATAATCCATTATCATTCATCATGTTTCGTGACCTTTAAGTACTTTCATAAATCATAGCAGAGTCATAACATCATCATAGTTATCTCATATCAGCAGAAGACATACTTTCATATTATCAGAAATTCATGAAACATGGGTCGGGGAGAGGAGAGAGAAAAACTGGGGTTTGGGGTCTTTGGGGTTTCTCACGGGGAGAAGAGAGAAATATAAGGGGGTTTGGGGTTTCTTTGGGTGAGAGAAAATAACAGAGAGAGAGAGGAAAAGAATTTGGGGGTTCTTATTTCCGCCTTAAACCGACAAAGTGAAGAGAAAAAGGAACCGACTTTGGTTTCCTAGCTGGGCAAAATGCCACTCAACTCATTTGGATATTTAAAACCCAAAATAATTTTAAATAATAATATCTTTATAAAATTAAATTAACAAACAAATTGCAACATCTCAATTACAAATTCATAATTTTCGGAACATCATTAATATAATAAATATGATTAACGCTAATTAAAACGCTCTTAAAAATCGGGGTATTACAAATACAATGGAATGATGTTAGTCTTCCTGAAGATTGGTTCCTTGAGGGAGCTGCTGAACCTGAAGTGCAATCCCCACCCTTCCCGGAACCTAATACCGATTTAGAACGAGTCATACAATACTCAGATGGTAGTGTTAAACTTAGCTTTAACAGAAGCACTAGCTCTAGGTATTCAGACCATTCCTCTGTTGAAAACCTAGGACGGTCTTCTCGTCTTCCTTCTGAAAGTAACATGCATTATAAACGACAAATTAGTTGTCCTAGAAACAATTACCCGGAAAGACCAAGGTATTCTACCTCAGATATACCTTCCCCTTCCATTCAAAATGTTGAATATAGAACACAGGTTCCACACCCGGTTTATACTGAAAGACAGTCTCCTCCATACTCACCCTCAGCCTCAGTTATAACTGAAAATATTACCAATGAGCTTAACGTCCTTGAAAAGGATTTTGAGATCAATAAAGATTTGGTTCACAAAGACTTTTATGCACCACATAACCTCTCGAAGAGAACATGGTTCTTCGAGCACTTTCTTGAAGTACGAAAAAAGATCCAAGAAAGCTATTACAGCTTTGTTGAACAACATAAAACCCATATTCTTTTCTTTAATTGGTTCGAACTCTATAGTTCTGACAATAACATTGATTACCCCTTTAAAACCATAGAACCTATCAACACCAATAGAAGGACACCCGTCTGGGAGACTCCAAATGGCACGGTTCAAAGTGACCATCCTCCTTTACGACAGATTTCCTTTACCATAGACGAGCACAAAGTAGAGGCCTTCCCTCTTAAGAAACCTCGGGAAGAAGCCTCAGCAAACCTCAAGAATATTGTTCTGCAAAACACTTTCACTAATATTAGTCTTAACACTCTAGAAAAGCAACTTTCTAGAATTGAGAAACAAAGCCTTAAAACAAAGACAAGTTTAGTCTCCACTGCCTTAGAGAAAAGCCTCCGAAATCCAATTTTTAAACCTTATCAGATTTCGCAAAAAGCTCAAAAGGAAGTTACAACTTCAAAGACTGAATTTCTTCAAGCTATTAGAGACCAAATTAGCAGGGTAGAACCTTCTACTTCAAAAATAGTTGAGGAAGAAACAGTCCAAAATAACACTGTTAGTGTCCTAGATTTAAGTGACAACACTGATCCGGAAACTAGCCCTAAAACACCTGAATTAGCTAAACTTGTTTGGCAAAATACTGATCCTCTTGATATTATTCCAATAAGGTCTAATGAATCCCAAATAGGTAGCCAGCCTAACACCATTGTTCAACCAAAATATAATGCCTCCTCTATCTACGAATGGAATATAGACGGTATGAGTGAACACCAGATTCTAAACCTTTTACAGCAAATGACGATTGCTTCAAATGCTTACAAAACCCAATCTGGTACATCAGATAAGACGGTTGCGGAACTCCTTATTGCCGGCTTCTTTGGCCAACTAAAAGGATGGTGGGATTTCTATCTCACCAAAGAACAGCAGCTGGACATCTTGAATGCAATTCAGACAACTGAAGATGGGGTTCCCATTCTTAACCTAAATGGAGAACCAATTCAAGATTCTGTCTCAACCCTCATATTTACCTTATCACTTCACTTCATTGAAGATTCCTCCCATCTCAGAGACAAAAATGCAGATCTTTTGTCTAACCTCAGATGCAAAAAACTTAGTGATTTCCAGTGGTACAAATATACTTTCCTAACCAGGGTTATGCTTAGAGAAGATTCTAATCAACCCTTTTGGAAAGAAAATTTCCTAGCAGGTCTTCCAACCATATTAGGAGAAAAGGTCAGAAACAGAATCCGTGAGGATTTTGGCGAACATATTATCCCTTACGATAGGCTAACCTACGGTGAGTTGGTTAGTGTAACCTCTAAACAAACCTTCAAATATGTCAAGATTTGAAGCACCAAAAACACCTAAAAAGAGAGTTAAAAGAGACTGAAAAGGAATTAGGTTCCTTCGGCCAACAATTTGATGTCTCTTCCCCTCAGACAAACACTTGTAAAGGAAACTGTAGCAAAACGACCCATTACCAAAAACCCTATAGAGCATGAAGGTTCTATAAGAAGGTTGAGAAAGTCTTCCATAAAAAACCTTTTGAACAACGAAAATGGAAGCCCCATAGGAAACACCAACAGTCCACTACAAAACCCGACCTTAAAAACATAACTTGTTTTAAGTGTGGCAAAAAGGGTCACACGGCTAGATTTTGTAGAGTGTCTAATAAAAGTCAAAACCTCGACCTAGATGATGATACTCTAGGAAGAATTTCAGCTCTTTTAATAGAGTCTTCTGATGCGGAAACTGGTAATTCAGATAATAGTTATGGCCCTCAGGATGATGATGTAGATTCCTCATCTTCAGCTAATGATGAGGATTATACCCTAAACGTTCTTACCAAAGAACAAAACCTCATTTTAGATATTATTCAGGATATTAAAAATCCTGATCTACAAAAGCAGTACCTTGAACGTCTTCGTAAAACCCTTGAGGAAAATCCTAAAGAAAAAGACCCTAACCCTCCTTCTACAAGCACTGAACCATACAACCTCACTTCTATTTTAGAAAAGAGAAGCTCTAGAAAGAAGCCAGAAAGAACCATACAGGACCTTCAGGCTGAAGTTAAAACCATTAAAGCCGATATAAAAGACCTTAAAACTAAGCAGCAGCACGACTCTGCCATAATCCAGCTTTTAACTTCTCATATGGTCCCAGATATCCCTAGTGAGAGTAATCCTGACGATATCCCGGATGAAGGATAAAGCCCAAAAGTCCCTGATGAGATTCTTTTTGTTTTAAAAGAGATCAGTTCTAGAAAGTATTACATAAAGATCACACTTGAGTTCTCTAGTGACTTCAAAATCAATACTATAGCTTTGTTTGATACCGGAGCAGATTTAAATTGCATTAAATCCAGTCTCGTCCCAAAACGCTTTCACCAAAAAACTTTGGAAAAACTTAGCTCTACTAATAACACCAAAATGCATATTGAGGGAAAAACAGATGCTAACATATTGAATCAAGGCCTCTCTCTAAAAAGTCATTTTGTCCTCATTACAAATATGCACCATTCAGTAATCTTGGGAACACCCTTCATAAATCTCATAACTCCTTCCAGTGTCAATTATGATGGAATATCCTTCAAGACCAAAAATGAAAGGCTTGATTTCCTTTTCCTAGAAAAGCCCAAGACTAGAAATCTCAACATTATAAAGGCAAGCTCCATTTATAATAGTGAGATAAACTCTCTTATCGATCGAAAATAGAGTGACGTGCATGATCTAAAACAAAAAATCCATTTACAAAAAATTGAGGAACAATTACAAGGTAGTATTCTAAAAACTCAGATAACTGACTTCCAAAGTCTCCTCGAAAGTGAAGTTTGCTCTGAGCTACCCAATGCCTTCTGGAATAGAAAGCAACACATGGTCGACTTACCTTATGAGCCTGATTTTGATGAAAAGAATATCCCTACCAAAGCACGGCCAACCCAGATGAATGCCGACTTAGAACGCCATTGTCGAGAAGAAATTAGATTTCTCGAAAGCAAAAGCTTAATTTCCAAATCTCGTTCCCCTTGGAGATGTGCGGCGTTTTACGTCAACAAGGCTTCTGAGATTGAACGTGGCACGCCTAGATTAGTCATAAATTACAAACCTCTGAACGATGCCCTTCGTTGGATCCGTTACCCAATACCCAATAAAAAAGATCTGATGCAAAAATTACACCGTGTCTTTATCTTCTCAAAATTTGATATGAAATCAGGATTTTGGCAAATACAGATCAAGCCACAACATCGTTATAAAACGGCCTTTACTGTTCCTTTTCGCCAATATGAATGGAATGTTATGCCTTTCGGCCTTAAAAATGCGCCCTCTGTGTATCAAAGGATAATGAACGATATCTTCAATCCTTATTCAGACTTTTGCATTGTTTATATTGATAACGTGCTAGTTTACTCAAGCACGATTGATTAGCACTTTAAAAACCTTAAGACTTTTTTCTATCTAATTAAGAAAAATGGTCTTGTTATTTCGGCAAAAAAGATTTCTTTATTTCAAACTGAGATTAGATTCCTCGGTCAAATTGTGTCTTGTGGTACTATTACCCCTATTGATAGGTCTCTCCAATTCACTAGCAAATTTCCTGATAAAATCTTGGATAAAACACAACTACAGAGGTTTCTTGGTAGTTTAAATTATGTCTTAAATTTTTATCCCAATCTTTGTAGAATTGCAAAACCTCTCCATGATAGACTAAAGAAAAACCACCGCCTTGGTCTGATCTCCATACCCAGGCTGTTAAGACAATAAAAACTCGTGTCTTAGAAATCCCATGTCTTAGTTTAGCAAACCCTGACCTACCTAAAATTGTTGAAACAGATGCCAGTGACAAGGGATAAGGAGGTATTTTAAAACAGGTCGACAGTGGTAAGGATTACATTATCAGATTCACCTCAGGGCATTGGAATGATACCCAGTTAATATACTCTACTATAAAAAAGGAAGTTTTATCAATTGTTCTTTGTATCACCAAATTCCGATCGATCTACTAAATAAAAAATTCTTATTACGTGTTGATTGTCAAGTCGCTAAAGTCGTTTTTAAAAAAGGATGTGCAAAACATTCTTTGTAAAACATGTTTTTGCTAGATGGCACTCTATCTTAAGCATTTTTGAATTTGAAATTGAGCATATAAAAGGAGAAGAGAATTCTATCCCTGACTTCTTAACCCGTGAATTTCTTACAAAAATGCCTAGAAAGACCAAAGATAAAGAGAAGTTTCGTCCTCCTCCTGAAAAAACCATTTGCACCACACAAAAACCCATTAAAACATGGTACGATGCAGTCCAAAACAATGAGAGTGAAACCTCTTCTATTGGTAGAACACAGGAAGTTCAAGAATGGCTCCTTTCCATCTCTGAGCATCCTTCATCCATCCAAAAACACCCTCAGCTCCTCCAAGCTTTCCAAACCTCTATGCAAAACCAAGGAAGCACAAGCAAAGCAAAGAACGATAGGTAAGGCTCCTACGGAAAAAAATATTTCTATCATTTCAAAACCAGAGGAAGGCGAATCTTCCCAAAAAACCCCTCCTCAAAAACAACTTTACAAAACTGGAAGCTCTCAAGTTGTGGTACCACAACCTAAGAAAAATGAGACTTCGGATTATTTTGTTAAAACCGCCTCACAAAATATCATCACAATTGAACCAGGGTATCATGACGAAAACCCCAATGTCTCCATACAAGTATCTTTGGGAAAAACCGGGTTCTATAAACCTTGGGATCGTACCAAAGCGCAGATTATTACCGGACAATCGTTGAGGTTACCGGCTCCGCTGAATTCAAACATTTCTTTTATAAAAATGAGCAAGTCGAGCCCTCTTACTCGACCATTAAAATTCTAAAGGTTCTCAATCCTCAAGACTGGAACCAAGACTCCGTCAAAACACAAAGCCTTCCCCATCGTTTCAATAACATTTTCCCACATTGTAAGACCTTTAATTATTGGGATTACCAACAAAGCGTGGTTCTCCACCTTTTAATACAAAACAATAGGTTATCCCATTCATGGCTTATCTACTTCAACACTAAAACCATACGGCCCGAAAAAACTACCATCCTGGTTTGCCCAATGGTGGAAGTTCTATGGCTCTTCCAGAGAAATCCTTCACCCTGATATTACAAAAAGCTATAATACCTTTCGAACTCAATACAAACCTTCAAATATAGAGAGGCGTTTTCCCACTTTATGTTTGTTTTCAATGAAATTTTATCTTCCTTGGGTTTGCCAATGGTTCCTTGAGATAATCCAGGAACAAGGTAGCATGATCCTTCAAAGAAAATTTAAAATCGGATGGTGGTCAAATTTTAATACACCACAATCTATTCTTGAACCGACCATCAAAGAATGGTTGAAGAAAAACCGTAATACGAGTATCATGACTTCGGGGCGTAACAATCCCAGTTCCTTGCCCGAAAATCACAAGCAAATTCATTGCTTGCTTCAGCCAAAACCCCGGAAGATTATGCTCGGATCCTCAGACAACTAGCTAATAGTATTTCTGAATCCTCCATTGCTTCGGAACACAACAGTTGACTCCTCCATCCACCTCAGTGACGACGAAGAGGATTCTGGTTTCCAGACTTTAAAAAAAATGATTATTTCACTATCTTCAAGCTTCATCAGGATGTGACACCACAACAACGGATAAAATTCTGCATCAACAGCAAAAGTAGACAGCAATATAAAGCAGTACTATTCATCAGCAGTAAAAAGCATCAAAAGACAAAAACAATTGAACGCAGTATAAAGCGAAGACGAGATTATTCATCAACAGCTCTTCAACATGATAGCATTACTCTTCCCTCGCCTATAAATTGAGGCTTCTCCTTCAGTTCAGGGCAGAGCATAACACAGCAACACAAGCTCCTACAAAAATCTCTCTCTCTCCCTCTTTTTCTCTCACAAAAAATTGTAACACTCTTTAAAGTATCAAGTTTCATACAAGACTCTTTGTAAGTCTTACCTGTAAATCCATGGCCGGTCCAACCGCCTTACTTTACTTTGCTTACATGTTTACATGTTTTAAGTTTTAAGTTTATCTGTTTAAAATCCCCAGATCCTTGGCCTTATCCACATATATATAATGAGACTTTTTTCGGGTGCACTGGAAGCACCACATAGCTCCCACATAGCCCGACATAGGATTATCATGTCACAAAATGTATTTAATATTATTATTTTAGAATAATAAAAATGGATAATTAGAGTTTTGGATAAATAGAAGATAGAATTTGGTTCTGAATAAATTACATAAATCGGCTATAACTTCAATTACATAAAGTAAAATATTATAATGTTTCTACTATAACTTCAATTATATAAAGTAGAATATTATAATGTAGGAATTCGGCTTGAAATGTACTTTAAAATAAGACTCATATTTATATACTTATCTTATGATTACATAGAGGTGTTCAGAATCGGATTTATTTTTTGATGGGTAGTTGATAACCCGATTGGGACAACAGGAAAAAATACGAACACAATATATGGTCCTTTTAGTATTCCAATAGATGAAAAATCAGAAATTGAGAGAGTGGGAAGTGTTGAAGCCATCAAATTGGCGAAAGAGCGAGGGACACATAAATAAGAGAGGATCCATAGAGAAATTTAGCAAGAACAAAGTAAAACATGTGGAAATTTTGAAATGAGTTCCAACACCAAACTCATAATTGGTACGAGAGTTTTTCTTTGAGCATGTTAGAATTCCAACAAAGTAAAACATGTGGAAATAGTGAAACGAGTCCATTGTATATTATATTAATTTAATTAGCTTAATAAGTGTATTATTTTTATTATAGGTACTTTACAAGTTTCACATTGCCTAAAAGAAAGGAAAGAGGAAGCTTATCATATGACCAACAAAGGAGTTAACATTTACGACAATTTTGAGATTTGATCTTATCAGTTACGGGATTAATGTCCTTATTCCCTACAATTCTTGAGGATAAAATCAAGTATAAATTATCTTCTCTGATGCTGTATTTCGGGATGCACAACCAACCACAAAACTTCAGCCTGTGAGTTCAGTTTTGAGAGCAAGGAATTCATCTGACATGGAGTATGGCAATTGGAGAAGATAAGACAACCATTGGAGAGAAGATTAGCCTCGAATCCAAGGTCAAGAAAGACGAATGTGAATCACGACGTCGAAGTTAGGTTCGAAAAATTAAAGTTTCAAAAAACTTGGACCTAAATAGGACCCAATTTGTAGATTAATGGGGATGCAAACAAGAAAAGAGCACAAATTCTTTGTTTGAGATTTTGCACACAAAATTCCTAATTCGTTACCGTTTCAAACATATTTACAACAGGTTTTCAAACTTTAACATGGTCAGCTTAGAAGTAACAAGTACCAAAGCAGTTCAATGATTTGAATTTTGTCAAATTATAAACAATTACGTTAATAAAATTTTTATTTTTCTATATTTGTATGTAAATGTCAAAGTAATCATATACATGTAAATAATACTTACATTTTTACACTCCAATAGCAATTATATAAACAACTGAGCAAAAATTAAACATGAATTTTCCATAATTATATACATCTAAGCATGAATGGATACGATTAGGGTCTTTTGATAGAGAGGATGACAAGGGGGTGGCTGGCATCGCGCGATGAGGGAGGGGGCAGGGGGTGTGGGTGTTAGTAGTTCTTAAAAAAGAGGCCAATATCAAGAATACAACATTTAGGGTAGGTTAGTCTTGTTCACTGTTTTTGTTAATTGATCAAATGTGATCAATTATATGAACAATTGTCAATAACAAAAGAGAAGAAAAGTATCTTATTGAGAGGAAATGAAGTTTACAACATGAGAGAAAACTTCTATCATTATAAGTATGTAATAGAAGAATGAATTGTATTAACTACTACAGGAGAGAGAAAGCTATATATATATATATACAAACTAGGACTGATCTAAGAGATAAGGTGCCAGCAAGGCACTGTACAACTTACTATCTTAACACGTGACTGAGCTTAGCTCATTTATCTTCAATACCCCCCCTCAAGCTAGGGAGGAGAGAACCATCAGAGGAGAGCATGCCTAGCTTGGAAAGAAGATGTTGAAATTGTGCAGAAGGTAGCACCTTGGTGAAAACATCAGCTATCTGCTTATCAGTAGGCATGTATTTAACATCTAGCAAACCTTCAATGATTTTGTCACGAGTGAAATGACAATCAATTTCGATATGTTTGGTCCTGTCATGAAATACCGGATTATGTGCTATATGCAAAGCACTCTGATTATCACAATAGAGTGTAACAGGTTTGAGTTGAGTGACACCAATTTCTTCAAGGAGCCAAACAAGCCACTGAACTTCGGAGGCAGCATTAGACATAGCCCTATATTCAGCTTCTGAAGATGATTTTGATACTGTGGTTTGTTTTTTACTCTTCCAGCTAATAGGGGAAGAACCAAGGAGAAGGACATATCCTGAAATAGACCTTCTAGTGTTGGGACAGGACCCCCAATCACTATCAGCATAGGCTTGCAATGTAAGTTTATCTGTAGCTTGCATTAGAATTCCTTGTCCTTGTGTAGAAGCAACATATTTCAGAACATGAACTAGAGCATTGTAATGAGGAATTCTTGGGGAATGCATGAACTGGCTCAAGGTGTGAACTGTATAACTTAAATCAGGCCTGGTGTTGGTAAGAAAATTTAACTTACCAACCACACTTCTGAAGTATTCTGGATCATGAAATAATTCACCTTCATCAGCAAGCAATTTCAAGTTGAGGGGAAGCGGAGTAGCAACAGGCTTAGAGGGAGGAAGAGCAGCAAACTTAAGAAGTTCTTTGGTGAACTTATGTTGTGTGAGGGTAATGCCAGCAGAAGAGTACCCAACTTCAATACCAAGAAAGAAATGTAATCTGCCCAAGTCTTTAATACTGAAAACCTTGTCCAAATGAGCTTTAAGTGACTGAATGGACAAAGAATCAGTGCCTGTGATGATTATATCATCAACATAAACAGCTGCAATAGTTAACTTCTCAGCAGATTTCTTGATAAAAAGAGAATAATCATGTTTTGATTGAACAAAACCCTGATGTGTAAGCTCACAAACAAGCTTGGCAAACCATTGCCTTGATGCTTGTTTTAATCCATATAAGGATTTTTTCAGTTTACAAACATGATTGAGAGGATTGTGAACCCCTTCTGGCATCTTCATGTACACTTCTTCATGGAGGTCCCCATGAAGAAATGCATTATTAACATCAAGTTGAAAAATATCCCACCCTTTTGAAGCTGCAATGGCAATAATACTCCTGACAGTGGCCATCTTGACTACAGGGGAAAAAGTTTCCTGGTAGTCAATGCCATGCTTTTGTGTGAAGCCTTTAGCCACTAATCTGGCCTTATACCTCTCCAAAGTACCATCTGATTTCAGTTTCACCTTGTAGACCCATTTACACCCAATGGCTTTTTTTTCTTGGGGAAGAGGAACAACATCCCATGTGTTGTTAGCATTAAGAGCCTGTAATTCCTTACCCATAGCATCAAGCCAATGCTGGTCAGTAGAAGCAGCTTTATAAGACTGAGGTTCTGTATATTGAGAAATAGAGGAGACAAGAGATTTGTGAGATGAAGAAAGGGAGTCAAATTGGACTAAGTTACACCAATGTTGACTGAGAGAGGCTGTTTTTGTGGTAGGTAGTGTAAATTGAAAATCATGAAGATGAGAAGGAATTTTAGTAGGTCTAGTGGATCTCCTAAGAGAGGGAGATGACAGAGAAGAAGGGAGTGGTGTAGGGTGAGAATTGAAAGGAGGAGGAGAAGGTTGAGAAGATTGAGATGAAGAAGTAGAATCTGGTGTAATAGAAGTATTAGAAGGTGGGGAGAAAATGTCAGGAACATCATAAGTGAAGAAAGGGGAAAGAGATGTAGAGGCAGGAATGAAGAATGGAATGGGAGAAGATGAAGATGGATTAGAGAGATGAAATGGGAAATGCTTCTCATGAAATACAACATCTCTACTGATTTGTATTTTCATGGTATGAAGATTTAAAAGTTTGTAGGCTTTTTGATGTGGTGGATAACCTAGAAAAACACAAGGTTGTGCTCTAGGATCAAATTTAGAACGGTTTTGTTTAAGTGTAGAAGCATAGCATAAGCAGCCAAACGCTCTTAAGTGCTCTAGATCAGGTGGAAAGCCAAACAATTTAGAGAAAGGAGTAGTATTTTGCAATGACTGTAATGGCAGTCTATTAATGATGTGAGCAGCAGCCAAAATTGATTCTCCCCAATAAGAAGGAGGAAGTTTAGCTTGAAAGAACAAGGATCTAGCAATTTCAAGAAGATGTCTGTGCTTTCTCTCCACAACACCATTTTGTTGTGGAGTGTCGGCACAACTCTTCTGACAAAAAATTCCTTTGGAAGAATAAAAATCCAATATAGCTCCTTCAGTGAGCTCTTTTGCATTATCAGATCTGACAGCAAGAACATGAGTATTGAATTGAGTAGCAGCATAAGTAACAAAATCTTGTAACACTTTTACTGCATCAGATTTGTGCTTAAGAAAATGAATCCAAGTACATCTTGTAAAATCATCCACAATAGTAAGAAACATCTTACAACCAGAGTGAGTGGGAGTTTTGTAAGGACCCCATGTATCTACATGAATCAAATCAAAAGGTTTAAGACTTTTTATTGAACTATGTGGAAATGGTAACCTAGTTTGTTTGGCTGCTGGACAAAGTTGACATATACACTCAGAAATGTGACTAAGATCAAGTTCAGGTTTTATCAAACGAAGTTGTTTGAAGGGTATGTGTCCTAACCTCAAGTGCCATAACTTGGCTAGATTATTACATGAAGAAATCAAACTAGCATTAGCAACATAGGTAGTATCATTAGCAAGCATGAGCAAGATGAGAGGTGACTGCAGATTCGTTGCGAGATGAGGAATAAGACTCGGTGCAATAAAGTCCTTGCTTGATCTACCAAGAACATGTGGATGGGTCACCGAGGCCCCTGAATCAAACAAGAATCAAGACCGATTTTGACTTCACAATTCATATCTAAGCATAGCTTGTGAAGAGATACCGGATTAAACCGAAAACCGGTACATGAAGAACATCTTTCAAAATAATATGTTCATTTAATGGAACATTTCCTATATGAGCAATAGGAACTTTGCTCCCATCTGGGATGGTAATGGTGGCAGCAGCATCATCAAAAGGTGCATAGGATATAAAGGAAGACAGATCATGGCATATATGATCTATAGCACCACTATCAAGTATCCAAGTGTGTACTAAAAATCTGGAGAAAAGACATAGTTTTACCGCTAAAAAGGCATTAGCAAAGCATGCTTTGGAACATTGTCTGACCGTTCGCACTAGATGATGATGCATTGTTGTGTTTGCTTAAAAGATGCATCAATTGCTTGTATTGATCGGAAAAGAAGAGAATTATTGTCATCATTGACAGACTTGTATTTATCAAGATAGGCGTAAGAAAAATCATCATCATCATCACGGGTTTGAACCATATTTGCACCCTTTTCTCTTTATTCCATGTGGATGGAAAACCATGCAATTTATAACATTCGTCTACTCCATGACCGAAGTTTTGCAATATTCACAAAACCATGTAGTAGACTTCTTGTTTCCGAGAGAATGACTTCGATTACTTCCCGAATAAGCACCGGATGGAGGTTTGTAAGACCGAGAACTAGAAGAGCCGGATGACTTGAACCTATCTTGGAACCTTTTTCTATCAAAAGCAAGAGCAAGAGACTCTTGTGGCACGGTAACCGGTGTTTTCCCTATGTTTTTCTTCTTGCATACAAATTTCGTATCTTGCCGTGGTGATAGTAGGCAAAGGCTCCATCATAAGAACATTAGTTCTCACCATACGTAAATCATCATTCAATTTCATCAAAAACTTCATCAATCTTTTGCTTTCTTGAGACTTCAATAACTTTTGAGTTATATCACAAGAACAGGTTTGTGCAACTACAAACGGTATAGGATCAATGCTATCCATTTCATCCCATATAGCTTTGATCTTGGTGAAAAACACAGAGAGAGGTTCATTCTTCTCTTGACGCAACTCGGATAAGGACTCCTCCAAAGAGAACTGTTGTGAAGCGTAAGTATGACCGTACCTCTCTTCAAGATCTTTCCAAAGATCTTTTGCGCTTTACAAAACCACACACTCTTTGCAATATTCTTGTCAAGAGAAAACAACAACCAGCCTAACACTAAATCATTACATCTCGGCCCGGGCTTTGTATGTCTCCGAAGTACTTTCGGGACATTTCAACGATCCATCAATAAAACCTATCTTATTTCGTGAAGATAAAGCTAGCATAATAGATCTTTTCCAGTCATTGTAGCTATTTCCATCAAACAATTCATGAACAAGTTTTGTGTTGCTAGTATCGGCAGGATGAATGTAGTATACACTACCAAGGACGGCAGTGAGGATCAACAAAGCAGGAGTAGTAGTAGATGTAGTCATTTTGAAATTTAGACTCAAGAAATACAAATTCAATCAACAATAGATTTCGGGATGAAACCTCAAGAAAAACTCGATCAATTTCGAATAAAATCTCAATTGATTTTACTTCCAGATGAAGTAGAACAAGAATTGCAACGAATTCTTCAAGAAAAATAACTTCCAGATGAAGTTTAAACAAGAATTTCAACAAATTCTTCAAGAAAATTAACTTCCAGATGAAGTTAAACAAGAATTTCAACAATGAATTCAGAAAACTCACAGAATCGCTCAATTTCAACTCTAAGAAATAGCGATGAATTAGAAGAAATTAGAAGATATTACCAAAAAAAAAATCCGCGGAATTTTACTCACGTAATCGCACAATTAAGCTCGTACCATGTTAATTGATCAAATGTGATCAATTATATGAACAATTGTCAATAACAAAAGAGAAGAAAAGTATCTTATTGAGAGGAAATGAAGTTTACAACATGAGAGAAAACTTCTATCATTATAAGTATGTAATAGAAGAATGAATTGTATTAACTACTACAGGAGAGAGAAAGCTATATATATATATACAAACTAGGACTGATCTAAGAGATAAGGTGCCAGCAAGGCACTGTACAACTTACTATCTTAACACGTGACTGAGCTTAGCTCATTTATCTTCAATAGTTTTGCTGTATTTAGTTTCTCTTTTTTTCGATATTCAACACCCTATATGATAAACACTTGTATATTCAATATTTTCACTACAAAGTACAATATTAGTGTGCAAATATACAACAATTTGTAAATTAAACTATGGAATTTTTATATTATTGTACAATATTTATTGATTCAAGAAATATAATTCGATTAGTTTACAATATTGCCAGTAATATATGCAATTTTCATGCATTTTTCATGCATTTGAGATTATACATTTCTCTGTTATTTTTTGCTTGAGAATAAATTAATTATCGTTTTAATTTCAGATGAGATTTTGTTCCAGAAAGGTTGTAGTTGGTCAATTGAAGCAACAATTAATTGAACTGAGTCCCATCAATTCGAGTTTCTTCAGTCCATGTGGCACTTTCATTATAGTGATTGCTGAATTCTTAAAAGTTAAAGGTCGCTTTGATTTTCAATTATTAGTAAATAATGAATTTGCATATGAAAAAAAAATAGAAATTGTAATTGAATCTCAAAGACAAGCTCTCGAATATCGAGAATACCGGCCAATTTAAAAAAAGAACTAGTTATAGAGAAATGAATCTTACACTCTAATCCCAGAGAAAGATTGAGTATGCTCTGGAAAACAGCCACAACAATCAGAGAGCATAGCAAATTCGGCAGGCATCATACTACATTCGTCAGTCATGATTCAGCTTAGTGAACAGAGCAACTTCAACCACTGGCACTTTTTAGGCCAACTGTGATACTGCAGTAGTGATGCTGTAATATTCAGCACCAAACTTCGTGCCGTTCAATATCATTGACTTCATTTGCCTCAACAGCAACTGTGGGTGTGATCAAAAGAACACTTGGATGATAGAGTCCTGAAAGGTGATCCACAGGGATTCGTTACTGGAATAGCCTCACATAACCAAAGAAACCAAGTCGGCGAAAGCAGATAGCTACAGAAAATTAATCCGGTACCAGATTCATATCCATGCTTGGAGCACACATCTTCTGTTGTTTGGGACAGGAATGTCACAGAGAGACAGGATGCTGCAGAGATTAAAAAGAACTTCAAAGAATCTCGAAACACACAATTTAACCTTGAACAATTTAACCTTGAGCAATAAAAGACTACAAGCCAACCACCGCCAAGTCACTTGATAGTTAGGTGGACGTCAGCCGTCAGCCGTCAGCCGAAAGGGTGACCAACTTGTAGAAACACGGGCAAGACAAGAAATGAGCAATAAATGCCGCACACTACCTCCCTTGGAGGAGTCAGGATCACTCCAGTGCTACTCTTTGAGAGGAGAAATTTGGGATGGAATCTCCAAATCACCCCCAACCCTTGGTGTAATCACTGAAGAGGATCCTCACTCCCTTGGAGAAGTCACTGTGCAATAGGCAATAGCTCATAGTGATCAATGATCAGCACCTGCTTCAATGCAAATAAAATAGCATCGGTCAAAACTAACAAGCATGATAAACATAAATTATCATAAACATAAATCATCAAGTCCTTAGTCACACCCCGACTCCACCCCAAACAGTAAAAAGAAGCTGACCTCCAAAACAGTCCAATGCTTGATGGCCAACAATTGTGCAACGATGTTGAAACCTTAAGCCACATAAAAAACAAGCACTTTAGTAGATAGAAGTTCAGATACTCCCTCCATTTTTTTTTACTTGCTACATTGTTGCTTTGGGAATGAAGCCACTAACTTTGACCGATTATTTTGATTATTTAATAAGTAAACATATAGTCATGTGTGGTCTTGTTAGATTCGTCTCGACGTGTAGATTCATAAAATCAAATTTTTATAATTTTTACGTAAACGAAATAAGAGATATAAAGGGTTATATAACATCTTGAAAACCGTGCACAACAATGTAGCAACTAGCAAGTAAAAAAAACAGAGGGAGTACCTTTTAAACCATAGTAAGGACTCTAAAATCAGCATTGTAGGAGCGCAAAGTGGTATAACGTTGCAGGATATTGAACTTTAAAATGCTTGATACCAACAATTTTTTATTCCATGATCAAGATAAACTTACCTGTGCATAATACCAACCCTTTTTATTCCACAAGTCAACGATACATCAGGGCAATCAACCATCTCCCTTGTCAATATAGCCTGTTCTTCATCTCTAATCTGTCTTCTTCAGATAGTATCCTCTCCAAGAAGTTACTGCATGACCAAGGAAAACGGAAATCACACAAATTGCTTATGCAACAAGAATCCTACATGGATGATAATACTGTTTCTGAATTTTAATTAATGAATTACAAATGTACACTCACTGTATCATACTAATCCTAAATTATTATATTGCACTTTTAAAAGATGGACCAGTCAAAATGACCATTTAAGGAGGGTGAAGAAAAACTCTTTAGTATCTTTTAAGTAATGGTAGAAAAATACATCTCAAAGAAGTGACGGAGCCCTTAGCTACATCTGCAAACATATATGAAAGGTTTGAAAACTCACACTGGACAACCTCTTCTGTATGCGAGTAACAGACCCATGAAAAAGCATAGCCAAGGGCAAGTGTTCCCATTCTATGTCTTGATCGATATGCAACTTGCTTTTCTTCTGCTTAATTGAGCCAGTTATATTCATAGAATGGGTCTCCTTGTCATCATTAGATGCTCTCAACTCCATTGCAGCATAGTTTTCTCCCCAAGAGTTGTCTCAGCTAAAGGCCTCCTTCTTGGTTGCAACTTAGAGGACTTCTTTTCCTGACTATAGTATGTATGTTTGACAGTTCTAACGTTTCTTCATCATGTATCCTCAACTGTGAATCAGAAGAAGTCGACTGACCATGCAGCACTTCAGGACCATTATTTTGATTTGAACAATGCACAAAGGTAGTTGCACTCATCTCAGTGTCATGTATATCATGTATGTCAGAAGCCTGAGACCCACCACGATTACTAATCAAAGGAATCTCCTTCACCCTCACTCCTCGTGGTCTTCTCATACTGGTCTGAATTGGAATGTCCCTACAAATTACACAATGCAATATACATGAATACAGTATACATATTATGGAAGGCAAAACAATGCCCAAGACACACACATTTTTACATATCAAGGAAGAAAATCGCAGATGTGGTCATGTTCACGGTTAATGATTGTGATGACGCAGAAGCGGCTCATAAGGGATGAATGGAACGGATCATGATTAACACAGCACAAATATTTTGAAAACATTCACATTAATGGATTTTAAACCTCAGATGTGCAATTTTCAAGTTAAAAGTGTTCTTGAACATTATATGACCAAACCTATTATATGATTCGGTGGCATATATAGTGAAAAAAAATATTACTTAAAACATGAATATCTCATCCTATTATTAATATAGTTAGACAAAAAAAAAGACATTACCTAACTTAAAACCCACGTCTCGTGTGCATATTGCTTTTGTTGCAATGTATCATATGTATGTTTTTCCTTTCTCTTTGTTTGGCCAATCCTGAAAACTAACTGATGTAACAGGAAAAGGACGCTCTAACGGTTGAGCCCACTTACGTAACAGGCGACGCGGCGGAAAGGACGTGGATTTTATTGCAACATTATGTAAGGGTATTTTGCGGGATGTCAACCGTCAATTTCAACACCCCTTACATAACGGCCTTTACTTAATTCTATGATACATATAGAATATGCAATTTTACATGTCTGTGCATGGTGTGTGGTGCACGCACACGTGTATAATGTTCTCCGGGCATGGGTTGGACCCCTAGCTTCTATCCGGATCACATACCCTGAAGGATGGATCAAATGGATGAACCAGACCATTGGCTCCGGGGATCCACTTCATTAAACCTGGTGGCAAAAACTATTCTTACTCTGTAAACTAGAATTCACCCAATTAAACCATCACGCAAAACAATCAAGATAATTCCAACTCGGGATTAAGGTAAGCCTTGTAATTGACACATTAATGTACAACTATGAAGCACAAAAGCAAAGGGCTTGTTGGTTGCCTAAGTACAGCGAGTCCACCAGAAAATAAATTTCCAGGTCCACGCGTTGTGCATGTTGCAAAGGGAGAGAATGGCTTTTAGTTTTATGTGACAAACGTTTAATGGAACACGTGCCTCTTACAGCAGTGCAACTCACATACCAAACTGGTAATTCAACTCACTCAAAAGTTCTACCCTGTACTTAAAAAAAAATAAAGAAAAATTCCTAAGCATACATACCCACATAGAGGCATAGAGCATATACAAATAATAGTAAATATATACATAATCAGCCATACCCAGTTCATAGTAGGTCGCGTACAGTGTTCTCATTCCTGAATCCCGTAGAATGTACAATGTCATATTAAATATGCACGTGTGTGTACCAGCACATCTGCATATATATGAATGAGGACGTGTGGGTCTAATTTTCCCATTCCCCCACTTTTCCTTATTCGTCTTATGAACGGCTAATTATTCTTATATGAGACCAATTTTCCCAGTTTTGAATTTACTTCTCAAAGAAATATGGCCTTGAGCTAACACAATACCTATTACCTAACACTTGTCCTCAAACAACTAGTTAAATAGCAATAATAACCTTAATAATAAGTGAAGCTGCTGACAAGTACTAGAACAAGTTCGGCCAGGAAGGCCAGAAATTTTTAGTAGGTAAGGGCCAATAAGCTCAGGGTGTGGATGATATCAATTCAACCAAAGGGGGAGAAAAGGTAAACAAACAAAGACACCTTACCAGTCCTCTGTTTCTCTGTCATCATGTGATTTAGTGCTTTTACTGCGTAAAAATTTGAAATTAGCAGAGAGCAAAAGAGTACTATCTACAAGATAAGAAGTAAATAATAAATGCTACCCAGACATCATACCATGACTTCTTGGGTTCTGTTGCAATATTAAGGTTTCCACTATATTTCTTTTTCTTGGAACCTGATTTACTGGCCCTTCTCTTCTTATTGTTAGAGGAACCATTCCCAATATTGTTCCATGCATCATCATAATCATTATTTCTCTCGGGTGATCTATCAATTTTCTTACGCTTCCTTGATCCATGCTCCTTCTGATCGCGGCTGCATTTTCAAAATAAAGATAATTCCCACAACATTAAATATATATACTACAACATCCTCAACTTACGAATAAGACACAAAATTTAAGACTATAGATTCAGCTAAGACTGCACTAACCAGGAGGCGAGCTCTCTAGTTGGATCTACTTTCCTACTTTTCCTGCATTAACATACTTTGATTAATTGATAGAAAGTGAAAGAAGCATACGACCTGAAATGAACGTAGTTCAAAAATCACAATTTAGAAACGATACTGAGACTTCTTTCGTGCGTTTGAAACATTTTCAATTTCATCTTCCTGTTCAAGAGTTGAGTCAGTAATAGGCAAATGGACGAAGTCATTCGGCCCAAGTGCAGGACGTTCCGACTCCCTATCAACAAAATTTGATATAAGAGCAGCCTTCTTTATATCTCTAGCAGCTTTAAGCAGCGGAACTTCATTAGGAAACAACACCTTCCATCTCCTGGTTCAATTAGATAGGATAACAATCAAACTAGAAATTCTGATCAGCGAGAATACAGTAAACAAAATCACAACAAAAACATGTAGGCATTTCTATTTCTAAATCATAGGGTTTGCTATACAAATAGAATAAAATAGTCCAGTTTTCACCATGGGTTTCAGATCAAGGGATCTGATGGAAATGACTACTTGATAATGTTGCTACTTTCATCTATACCCTCAGGCTTCCTTTTTCACTCTTATTCATACACCTATTTCACTAAAGATTCAAAGCCAAATTTATAATTTATAATTTTGATATTTACATGTTCAATTATTGTTAGACTATAAATTACTCCCTCCTATCCTTTTTATTAACAGAAATGACAGATGGAGGAGAGATGGCACCTTTGTCTAGCGATGTAATAGAAGTTTATCAACTTAATTAAAGTGGCCTTCCTCCAGCTAATGAACATTACATTGAGATAGTTTTGCAATTTTCAGATCTCCAGAAATAACAAAGCAACTTCCCTAGATGATTAAAATGTATATGTTAAAAAATATATAATCCTCATGACTTATATCTACTGCAATCTGGAAGGAAAATTGGAAGTGTTCTTCACTATCATACCTACGGCACTGGTTATCTGTTCGTGATAAAACACAGGCAGCAACTTTGGACCAGCAGTATCCATGTTCTGCTATTGCTTCTTTTAACCTCATATCATCTTCTTCAGTCCATTTACCACGATTCAAAAATGGATCGAGAATATTAACCCATCTACAATAAAAAAAAAACCTTAGAAATGTTGATCAAAGTGATTGCAACAAATAGGAGCACAAAATAAAAAAGTTTAACCTTTCTCTACACTGTACTTGGGTTCTTCCAGGCACAAACTGGGCTATTCTATGCCAGCTTTTACGTCCAAAAAGAGTGGCAGCAACCCTTAAACGTTTATCTTCACTTGTACTCCACTTCCCCACCTTTTGTCTCGCTGGAAGCAAAGTTTTGTTCCACCTGATTTTAGAAAACGAGATGGATATTCAATATGTCAACTTCCCAATTTTAGCATTGCATTCAAATCCAATAAGACCTGCAAAGGATCACAAGACTATATAGTTGCAAGTAGCTAACTACGGCATAGATGAGTCAGATGGAAACCGAATGGAATGATGTCCAATGCTGTCTAATACAGATTGACTACCACACTCGGACAACATATTTACATAAATATAAGCCCAAGTACCTTGAAGATGATTGCCTCTCGATCATATGGAGCCATCCGAAAGACAAACATAAAATCTGGCATTGCGCTCAACATAATTTCGCATAAAATATAAGAATGACCAGAAACCACATGTTACTGTAAGTCGGTATCTGAACTCTATAAACAGAATCAATACAAGATGGTCATTAGCTATGTTACTCAAACTCTTCAATTTACCTTAAACACCCATGTCGGTTCCTAGACTCTCCATATGGGTATGGACTATGGACTATGGACTCTTCGACACTTCATTTTGGGCCACAATCATGATATTCTCATGAAGTAGCCAATTTGGACACATTGATAAATATCTGGTCCAATACTTGCAACCAAGTTTGAGTAACATAGGCCATCAGGTGACATTCTTTATTGAGTTAAGCACAAACAATCAATGAACAAAGATTGCTCAATGCAGTAGTCAGATAATACAGGTCTGCAGTCCAAGGAATGTGAACAAAATCATCTGAATGAGCAATCATAGCATCAACTTGAGATCATATTCTTTTACATGTACACATAGAAATTTGAAGTTGACTTTGTAATTTGTACTATAGTAGTCCCTAGATTACGAGGAAGTGCAAAACTTAGCCTAAAATTGTCAACCTGTTTTACTGACCTATTAGAGCACTGAGTACCTGTCCGTCCTTCTAACACAGAAGCAACAGCTTGCCAATTACTCTCCCCAAAAGACTCCACAGCAGAACGCAATTTAGTATCTTCTTCCTCTGTCCAGTCTCTTTTCAATATGCTGGCGTTAAGACTCCTTTGATAACGTACCAAGCATTGGAATGGAGTCCTATTAGTCTCCAATTTTTCAGCTATATAACTCCAATTATGAATTCCATTCTTTTGGATGAGAAGCAAAAGATGCTTATCCTCGTCTGGTGTCCAAATATCTCGGTTGATCAGACGGTTTTCAAAATTTAACCACCTGCATGTTTTCATCAACAAATTCTCAAATCATTGCCATTAGACATGTACTGAATGCAACACTGAGCATTGAGGTTCAGCTAATTTGCTTTTCTTAAATTTCTGCATAAGAAAAACTCTCTCAACTTGCCGTCGGTCCCACGGCCAAGAAAATGAGGAGGGTTGGAGCAGGTGACACCCAACGTAAAACTTAGTCACAACCAAGACCATCAATCAACATAATATGATAATTTTTTGGAATAAGAAGGATGTCATTAGCAGATAAATGGTATCACGCTAAAAAGAACCAAGTCAACCACCAGGTAAAACCAGAGTAAGAAAAAAAAACAATCAATGAAAATCAGCAAACAGATTGAATGAGTAAGGCTTCGGTCTCTTCAGCTTTTATTGTTGAACTTAATTTATTTTTGGTGAGCTTAACTTATTTTTTATGTGCTTAACTTGGCTTTACTGAACTTAATTTAAATTTATTGAGCACATTTTCGCTGAAATCAATTTATTTTAGCTTATCTAAACACATTGCTGCTGAAACATACTTAAAAGCTGATAACAAAGCATTAGTCTAACGTCAAAATACCCTATTGGTTCTTTTAGACCATACATACCCCACCAAAAAGTCAAATGCTTTCCCCTGTAACACCTACCAAATACTCCATCCGATTTCTTTTGTTGTTCCTGTATTCCCCATTAGGAAATTTCAATATGTTGTTCCTATTTTGAGTCTTTCCACACATATTGTAACTTTATGACTTAAATTACCCATTGGTTTTAAGTTGTAAAAAATGTGTTCACACTATTCAATAGTCATTTTTTACTCTTTTATCCCTCAAGTTTTTGTCTCATTGGTTGCCTAATAGAGAGTAACTCAAAGGGGTAGAATCGTTATTTTTTAATTAATCTAATTCTATTTAAAATAGTGGAACATTTTTAAAGTTGCATTGGTTTTTTCCCCCGATTCCAAACAGGAACAACAAAAGAAAATGAAGGGAATGCTGCATATATAAAACCAGAAATGTGCCAGAATAGGGAGGTGGCAGAATTCAATCCACTCCGAGAATATCAAAAAATTCATACCGCATAAACCAAGAAAAGCTACAATTCACTACTTTCCATCACACCTCCAAAAACATCTAGCACACGCATCAAGAAGAATTATTTTAATTTGGAGCAGAGTAGTAATTTAGTACGGAGTTTTTCAAAACTACTGCCTAGGGAAAAAATTGTAATCATTCTTCTATGTCAATCTAGATATATAAAGAGTCAACAATTTGTAAGAAAATTCATGTTAAACTGCAACGAATACGCACCCTAAATTAATATTTAGTTGCATGAAATATGTATGTCGAAAAATAAGTAAGGTGATATCTAGAATATATTTGTACTATATATTCTAAATCCTAATTTTAGAATGACATGAAACAAAAAGATATTTTATATTATAAGTTATTAAAACTCAAATGAAATGACTGAAAATTCTTAAAGTTCTAAGGACAAAAACAGGTTTATGAGAACAGTCCATTACATTACTCTTCTCTTTCGGGGCTCGTTAATATGCCTCTATGATCATTACAAAATATTAGATTGTTTGTACGATGCCATATTTCCTTTTATATATTTAGATAGTTTCAATATTAATGTTTGAACTTGTAAATGTTCATGCAGTGCTTAGATTTAGAAGGAACCAAGGCGCCAAGGGTCCCTTGAGCTAGGCAAAACCGCTCCTTTACCTTTTAATTTTCTATTGGCTTGTGGTTTGGAATTTTAGTAAAAGAGCTTAAAGTTAAATCACGACACGTAAGGCATTCTTTCAAAGTGAAAAAATCGTGAATCAGGGTTTTCCCACTTTATGGATTTATTTTAGATTCCATCTGAGACAATTTTAATTTTTCTTTACCTTTTAATTTTTCTATTGGCTTGTGGTTTGGAATTTCAGTAAAAGAGCTTAAAGTTAAATCACGACACGTAAGGCATTCTTTCAAAGTGAAAATCGTGAATCAGGGTTTTCCCACTTTATGGATTTATTTTAGATTCCATCTGAGACAATTTTCATGAAGCTATGTTGATTGCTTTTTTCTGAATTAGATCTAAAAGCTTAGGTAAGATTAACTTTGAGAAAAACTGGTACTTCTTATATTTTTATTCAAATTTCTCACTCCCTCAGTCCCTTGAAACGCAGCTCACACGCATCGCTTCTCACCTTGCCAAGGCAGCCTGGGGTACGTGCTTTGACTTGCCTTTGGTATTGCGCTGCACCTCAAACTTCAAAGGCAATTTTCCATTGCTAGACTCACTTAGCACCCAGGCACGCATTTTAGAACTAAGATGGAGTTTGGTGTGATATAATCTAATTTAAGCTAATCTAACGCGGACTACTTTTCTTCTGGTGTAAAAGAATTATTTTTGTTATGATCTAAATTGAAATAAATTATTATGATGTAGTCTAACCTGATCTGAAATAATTATCTTACAATAATGTGATCTAAACATAGCCTTAATTGAGTTAGTGCACCGAACATGAAAACTAGCAACATAACCGAATTCCAATACATATCACCAAAGACATTTCCCTACTAAGAAGATATCATTAGAAACCCATACCAAAACAGAACCCCTTTCATTGCTAGGTAAACAAAGAAAGTCTCTACCTACTAACTAATCCCTTTCATTGCTAGGTAAACAAAGAAAGTCTTAACCTACTAACTAAATGATTCCTCTTCTCCTCTTTACTCCTTTACAAAGAAAATCTTAAAAGCTGGACATGTTACGAAGTAAAGTCTTCCGATATCTTCCATCTTCGCCTTTTAAATTGTAAAGTGATTTGTAAAGTTTATTATGACCATCCTTCAATTGATTGTCCCCAAATTTCATCATAGAGAAGTGTATCTACATCTTTCCCAAAAGGGTTCTAAAGAGAGACAAGCTGTAAGATGGGCTACCACAGACATCTAAGTGAATAGACATTTCTTTTCAAAGAAATTTCAGCTTAATTTCCTTGCCTGGAAACACTCAAGAAAGAAGATGGATGAGTCATGTATATTGCAGATTAAGAATTCACAGAATTTGGAGACCATTTAAGACCAAGCACATAAAGAATTCACCATTGTATGATGTCTTAATTAGTCCCTCTAATAAATTTTAAGCCACCAAATTAACCATCTTCTACCACTTTACATAACCTTCTTCTTCCCTCTAATTAATCAATAGGCTATAATTAGTCCCTCGAACAAATTTTAAGCCGCCAAATTAACCATCTCCTACCACTTTACATAACCTTCTTCTTCCCTCTAATTAATGTGTAGGCTATAACCCAAATAACTCAAAGCCCCTATCCAAGTTTGAGCTTCTATATGAAAAGATGAGAAAGCAAACCAAATTCTTAAAAACAAAGGAATGACTTCATTTATAATATACTCCCTCTGTTCCATAGAGTTCTTCCCACTTTCCGTTTAAGGGTGTTCCATAAAGTTCTTCTCATTTCTACTCTATTCCATATTTGGTAAGTTTATAATAATCTAATATTTGGAATGACCACAACTTGTCCACAATATGACACACTCTCTCCTAAGTTTATAATTTAATATTTGTATATGTCACTCTCTCCTCCCCAAAAAGTAATCCTCTAACCCACTACCTACCGATACTTTATACTATTCCTTGATTTGTGGAGGAACAATAAATGAGAAGAACATTATGTAATGGAGGGAGTAACTTGAAAGACAGTAGTTTGATATATAGTAGAAAAGTGAATACAACTTTAGCTACATAGGATCGCAAGATGTATGTATGAAAAGGATAACACGGAAAAAGGAGCTCAATACTAGTCTGGAGTCTAATGCCCTGGGAACTCAAGACTAATATGGAGTCTAGGCCTCTTCTTTTGGACCGGAGTAAACTGATGTTTCATTAATTATAAAAATAAATAATATTATAAAAATAAATAATATTACTATAAATAATAATAATAATAATAATAATAATAAATAATTAGTTACAATAATAAATAATACTCTCTCTATATTCTTTTTTATGCCTACTTGGGTCTTAGAATCTTGACATTATTCACTGCTAGCAAATTATGCACGCGATGCGTGCTGCTTTTTTTCAAACATAAATTCTAGCGTTTATGGGCATAAATAGGGGTAAAAATTTGAACATTAGACATTGTTTTTGGCTAAAATTTCGTAGGTTAAGCCTCTATCACTCAACCCTTCTTTTATTATTTTTTTTACTTATTCTTTCTTTTAGGTTTTCAAAATTAAACTTGATGAACGATAAAAGAATGTCAAGTGAATTTTTTAGGATTTCTTACGTTGTATTAACATAGTCTTTTGTGTTAAATAAATCATTTCAATTTGTTAATTAATTGAATTTTCCGTTTTGATGTAATACTTGATTGTATTTGTGAATTGATTGAATTTTCAGTTTTGATGTAATACTTGATTGTATTTGTGAATTAATTGGTAAGATATTTGAATGATGTAATATTTCTTTTTTCAGCATAAATGTACTAAATCTTATAGTCAATGTTTTTTTTTTTTTGGTTCAATTATAACTTGATTGCTTCAACATTTAAGTTAATTTTTTAATGCTATATTTGAATTTGACTTTATTTTTCCCTTTTTTTTGTAGTAGTTAATTTACTAATGGGTACTTAAGTAAATTTATAGGGGGATACCATAGCTCCCCCTTCCTATATATAATAGAGATTAGTGAGAATCTTCTAAGTTCTTCTCAATATAGAAGAAAAAATATAGTCATGTACTCTCTTTATATTCTTTTTTATGTCTACTTGGGTCTTGGAATCTTGACATTATTCACCATTAGAGAGAATCTTCTAAGTTCTTCTCAAATATATAAGAAAAAATAGTCATATGGGATCTTATTTGATTCGTTTCAATGAGTACTTTATTAATATTCAATTGTTATAATTTTTACTAATATGTAATGAAAGATTTTATGCATTGGCAAACACGCACGGGAAAAATGGGCATGTTAATAGAATACAAAGGGAGTAAAATGATTAGTAATAACAATAATAATATATAATAAATAATAAATCATAAATGATAAGTAATAATAATAAATAATATTAACAACACACCGCCACCAACAACTACTAAATTGAATCTCATTATTTCAGTCCAAAAGAAAAGGGCTAAAACCACTTGATCACCCTATATCCAGTGGCCGAGATTACTTCATCATAGGCACTGGCCGCATTGCTTCAGTTCCATTAATTTCAAAGATACATTTACAATTCAAAAAACTTAAAAAAAATTCTGAGAGCACCCATCCCCATTTCCCCAATGGCCAGTTTATCCTAGCATCGATAAACACCGCTACTAACACTGATGCCATGCCACCCAACTGCTGCAAAGACCATCAACAAACAGGGTCTATAATGCTAGATTCACAAGCACAAAAGGCCAGTTCTCCAAAGACAGTGATAGCCTTGATAATTCTGACTGCTTATCGTAGGTCTAAATAAATTACATCTTGTCGCCACACATCTCTTTTTCTCCCTAGTTTGACCCTTTCCACATTGGATGTACTCACCCACGTTATCGTTCGAGTTTTGTTCGAATCTGACA
This sequence comes from Beta corolliflora, assembly GCA_947648045.1. Classification (NCBI taxonomy): domain Eukaryota; kingdom Viridiplantae; phylum Streptophyta; class Magnoliopsida; order Caryophyllales; family Amaranthaceae; genus Beta; species Beta corolliflora. The sequence goes on from CANSZD010001251.1 coordinate 461,172, forward strand.
GCAACGCTGCCAAATACTTCCTAACAACTATGTTAGCACTGGTTGTGGAAAGTGAAAAACAGAGGAGTGAGCAGAAAGAATACTGAAATGTGAGGATTAAACAGTGCCTGGTTACCAAAAAGTAAGAACTGCTATAAGCCTCTTCCCATGGAAAAATGGGGGAAGAAAGATGGAGGAAAAAGGTCATCGGTGAAAGAGGACACTTTATATTTATTTTATTTCCATAAAGTCAATTAATGTGTTTAGACATTCAAAGAAGAGGCGCAATAGACAAGTTAGATGCTCCAAAAAAGTCAATTAGCTCACATAAAATAAAAGCTTGCAGAAATGGTGCCAAGCACTGGCTAAAGCACTCACCTTGCCTCACATTCTGCTCCAGAACGCCGAGTAAACCTCGGGCCAGAAGCCAATTCATTCCAGTCTACCTTCCTCGAAAACTCTTGGATAATTTCCGGAGTAATGTCAAGATTTGTGATTGATGATATCATGCCATCCAGTCCATTAGCAAAGCCAGGTTCCTCGAGAGCACTGGCAGAAGTTATATCAGTGAAACGAGCTATATTCACCAAAACTCGCTTTATCCCAAAGAGGAAAGAGGACTTAAAAAAGATTCAGAAAGCATTATGATAGAGACTAGATTCAGCTGGAAATATGATTCGAAAATATGATGTAGCAGAAAAAAAACCACTCTCAGAAAAACATTCACATTCAGATCTTCAAACTCAAGCAAAGCGAGTATAGTATAAGCCTACAAGCAGTTGATTTTCTTTTTCTTTCAAGATATGAAAAGAATTTCCTCTAGAAATGGAACATACAATAATTAGAAGCTTTTAAAAAACAAACGTATTTTACTTTGCAAAACAGCAAGTCAATAAAAAAAGCCATGAAAGATAGGAAAAGGCTTAGATCCTCTGGATATCCAACATGATATGGCATGGATACATTATTCATAGAGGAAACTTACACTAAGAAGAAAGCTCATCACACTATTTAATATGTAGATATCATTTACTCAAAAAAAGATTGCAATAATGTTAAAGGAGTTCACATGCAAAGTTGACTTAGGAACATATACCTTAGAACATCAGCAGATCTTTGGAACAAGCTTTCCTGAAATTGCTTTATTATTTCTTTCTCAAGATGCTGTATTTCGCCCTTTGACCATTTCTCACGCTGAAATGACAGTGGAAAATTGTCTAAAGCGGTCTTGTACCAAGCAACATGGGAATTCTCCAATGGACCAAAAATCATGGCAGAAACATTTTTCTCAGAACCCTGTGAAGTAACAGTCAGTCAATGAACAATCAACTGTGCATAAATTTTAAATTATGTATGTTCTTGCATATAAAGGGAATGTCTAATAAATTAAATCAACAACCAACGTAATGATCACAACATCTTCCTGTTGTAAGTAATGAAGCTTATAAGTTCACTCCTTTCCAAGTCCAACCAAATATAAGTTATGCATCATCACTATAAAAACGCAGGGAAAGTTTTTTGACAAATTAAAAGAGCCTGTGTTAAATATTACAAAATGCAACTCAACTGGGGGAGGGGAAGGGGGAGAGGGATTACGTAACCTTTACATTAGCTCTCTGCTTCTGAGCTGAGATAAGCTGGATACGAGCATCCTGCTTCTGAGATAATGCTCGACCAATCTTCTTTTTGCACTGCACCTGGAAGTCTCCAAGTGTTTTCAAACGCTTTTGGAGCTCCTTGATTTCTTCCATCCTAGCTTCAACATGAAGCATCTTCTTTCGTATAAATCTCTGACAGGACCTATTTTTCTTTATCGCTTCGATAAATGTTTGTGCAGCCGTTGGGAAGCTAGAGGAATGACAAGGAGTATCCACATTCTCAGCAGGGTCACAAGGGTCTCGTCCAACATCTTCATGTACATCCAGATATTCACTTCCCGTAGACGTGCCAATGGCATCATCTTGGAGTGGGTTGTCTACGCATGTATCATTCTTGCTTTCTACTGCATCTGAAATAACAGTTAAACAAACAATCAACAATGTTTCGGTTAACAGTAATGACAAACTAACCTTTGTAGGGTGTTACTCTTAACTCTTAAGATATATTGATATCATGTTGACATGGTTTAGATTTGAACACAGCTCATTTTACATGCTACAGAAGCAAAGATACTCATTCGAACTTGGTTAAGCATTTTTTAACTTTATGTTGGCAGATTTTCCCTTACGAATAATACAAACAATTCCTTTTTACAGTGAAGAATAAAACAGACAGGAGCATTATTGAGAAAGAGTCAGCAGTGAGGCATAACCAGAACGACAATGCATGAATGCAAGTATGCAAACAACAAATTCAATCGAACACTCACCGCCAACATCATCGCCACAATATTGGGAAAACCGTGTCTTGATAGCTCGAAGAGTTTCAAAATCATCGTCGTCATCATCAGAACTAACCGGTGGGAGAGAAGTCAGCGGTTTCATAGACAATGGTCCAGTAATATCAATTCCTAACCCATATTGCTCCTTTATACTTCGAACCAAATCTAGGTCGTCATCATCATCAAAAAATTCACCATAGTTGGTACCACGAGAGCTAGTGGAGGGAGTGCCACCGCCATCTGAGGTAACATAAGGCATACAAGCCATTGAAAGTGCTCGAATCTCATCTTGCAAATAATCATCAGCGTCACTGTCACACAATTCTTCCTCAAAATCATATCTCCCCATCACAAAGTTTTTTTATTTTATACTATAAAAGAAGTTCCGCCAATCTGCAAGGACGAAATCAGCCACCGCCCTGGGCCAAGGACTAACAGGTCATTCATTCCAGATTTCCAGTCACAACACTTCAAAAATTAATTTGATGAAACAAACAAGAAAAAATGAACAATCGCATGAAAATTGCGCATCTACAAATTGTAACATAAATATTCTTATCATTTGATTCCATGAGACAAAATTGAATTATGAAGTTATACCAAAAATTCGAATCATACGTTTATAACAATGTAACTTATCCCTAAAAACATGAGATAAAAGAAATAATAAGTTGATTCATGAAACAAACAATAACAAGCGCATAAAAATCAATAGCATGAAAAATCACATGAAGTAAATCTTAAAAAATCGCAAGAAATTAAATTTCACATGAAAAATCGCAACAAAAGATCGTCTAAACAAGGGGGGAAAACAAAAAGAACCTGGAACGAACTTCATCAACGAGCCTCAGAATTCCATATGAGTGAGGGAAGCTGAGAGGTTTTTAAAGTTTAGGCCTTTTAGGGTGGGCAGAGACGCAGGGTGTTGTATAGTATAACTAGGAGTACGCCTATACCCCAGTCCCCGTGTAGTTTCGGATTTTGTATGCAAATCGGCCGAAAATGTTGGGTAAGTGTAAAAAGTCAAATCGTTGCAAGTAAGAAAGAAATATAGGAAGTACCATATTTGAGTCTGCACGATGTACTCTTGTATACTTGTATGTTAATATTTTTTATAATAAACTAATTCTTCTCTATATTGAACATCTCTATGTAATTATAATATAAGTATATAAATGTGGGTCTCATTTTAAAGCACATTTCGAGCCAGATTCAATAGTATAAACATTATAATTTTCTAATTTGTTTAATTAAAGTTATGGTCAATTTATATAATATAAGTCCCTTGTTTTGAACGCCTCTATATATATATATATATATATATATATATATATATATATATATATATATATATATATATATATATATATATATATATATATATATATATATATATAATCATAATATAAGTACATAAATATGGGTCTCATATGAAAAAACACATTTCGAACCGGATTCGATAGTATAGATATCTATACAAATATATTAAAAGGTGTGTTTGACAACGTCTATGCGCCACGTGGCACTCTCCTTCTCCCACTAGAAATTTACCACGTGTACAATTAACCAGTAATAAGTCAGATTATCTTTATTTTTAAAAATACATAAGACTAAGCCCAAGCTCGAACCCCTGACCTTAGGTAAGAATTTGAGCTAACACCTTTTAATGATTCATATTTCCACAACATAATGAATATGTTTGTACCTTTTAATGATTCATATTTCCACAAAATAATGAATATGTTTGTAACGAATTTAGTAATGTTGCAGTCAACGCCTGCTTGCAGCCAAGTTTATTTTTCTTATTTGTTTTTTTCCTTGCAGTCATCCCCTTGCTCCATCTCCACTTTCAAAATTCACCATGAATGTTACACTCCTCTACTTCGTAACTAATGAGTTAGCGGTATAAATTATACTTGCTACTAATCGAACTTTAAAATTGTTGTTCGAGAATACGGATTAAGAGATGGAGTTCAAAGGTCAGGCGGCAACGCCCATAAAGAAGGTCAGTGAAACTGTTAATCTTAGCACAAATCCATTGATTGCATATATAATTGAATTCACTAATCACTCCTAAACCCTGTTAATATTCTCATTGCACATTGAAGTTCAATTATCAATTCAGTAATTGCATAAGTTTGTAACTGAAATCTACCCCTCTCTCTATATGTATATATAACTAATAGTTATGGCCCAAACTTCTGTTGTTCCTCTTCAAGAAGGTATTAGCTAATTTGGCTTTTTTTTTTTGTTTTTTGGGATAGATGGAACTTTATTTTTCAATTCTCTTTTGTTTATTTAACTGATTCGTTTTCTCTTGTTTTTTTTTTGTCTGAGATTTTCTCTAATCAATCAACTTTGCAAGGTAATATGTTCATCTTCCTCTCTTTTTCCTTTGGTATAAATTTTGTAAGAACACATGTTTTATCTTTTATTTGTTTTCTAGATAGATTGTACGTTAAGAGTTTTTTAGTACATCAACCCACTTTTATGTTTATTGTACTGGTGTGTGAAGTAGTTACTCATGAAACTAACTAGATATGGAGTGTAATTCAATTTGGTCATGTAGTGTTGGGTTAAACTTTGGGTAAGTGGATAGAGCAAGTCATGCAATTAAAAAAGTTAAACTGATTATGACAAATAAAAAGTTATGATTATGTTAATCAATTACAGTTTGGTGGTTGTGAATTTGTCTTTAGTTAACCAATGTCAAACTAATGATTATTATTTTGACACGCACTTGACAAATTTCTATTGTCCTAAAAGTAGGAATGACACTAAATTTCAGTCAAGATTATCCATTGCATAACGCAACTTACAAACTAAATGGTATTTGTTAGAGTTTTATTTTAATACCGCAAGTGAACGGTGTCGTAGCACATACTGGTCGAACTCAGGGAGGTGCAAGATTAAACACTAGTTGACTCTAGACTATGAAATAGCTACACATTCCAAATATCCAGAAGAATCTATAAAGTAATAACAAAATATGACAATTAAAACACTAAGATTAAGTATCACCACTAATATGAACTGATCAAAACACGACTCACATCCCAGTTATTCAATTATGGCTTAGGCGAGATTGACATTCCCTTATGACTCAGTAATAAAGCACAGCTGCGAACCGAAACTAAATACTCGGTCATTCCTCAATACCTAGAGCTCACTTTCGTGATAGCAAAAGGCCTAACTAACATGTGTGTCTCCTATTTTCATGGCTTACACATATAATTAGAAGCATTAAGAACCAATGTCAAATAATTCCCAATTCTAATTCTCACCTATTTTCATGGGAGAAATCAAATCAATAATAAGATTATCTAAATTAAGACCCAACTTTCGTTGATGAACTCAATTAATAAAATAACAATTTAACATCAAATAAATATTCCTAATCTCAACTCCAACTTTCGTTGATAATATAAATTAGGGCTAAATCAAGATGTGAAATTGACAATAAGAACAATCTCATCAAACCCTAAACATACAATCAAATTACATGGGAATTAGAGAATAATTTACATGATCGATCCATACTAGGGCTCAACTTAATCCTAGATAAAAAGACTACTCACTAATCATGGCAATAAAAGCAATAAACATAATAGAAAACATAATTAAAATATATTAAAGAGAAGAGAAGAGAAGAGAATAAAACTTGATTAATATTGAAGATGAATATGAAAGCTTGAGTCTTGAATCTCCAAAGTAGCAATAGAAACAAACTAGGGCATAAACTAGAGAGAAAACTAGAGAGGCAAAATAACGTGATATTCGAAAAGTGAGTAATAGATGTTCTCCTCTAATTAGAAAACCTCTAATATATAGTTATGACTCCTAATCCTAGTAGGAAACCAAATTACAAGATAAGGAAACCAAATAAATCACTAAATGGCCGAAATTATCAAAACCGCGTGCGCGTAAGAAGTTCCTGGCAGACTGGGCCAACTTACGAAGCCCATATCTCTCAGAATACAACTCTCCTTGGGCCGTGCAACCTATCGTTGGAAAGATCTTCAAGCCTACTTTCCAATTCCGATTAAATTCCAACTTCATTTTAGCTCCAAATTGCACTCAAAGATGTTCATAATGATCCTTATCAATGTAGCTTGCTCCCAATTGCTCCTAAGTACTCAAGTTTGTCCAATAATACTCCAATTATGTTCTCAATACCTGAAATTCATCAAATAATACCAAAAACGCACAAGAGGAGTAATATTTCGCAGATTAAGTAATAATATGCAATTATGAACTATAATGCATCTAAATGCTCCTAAAATGCAACCTAAATACACCTAAAACCTATATAAAAATACGACACATCAAACTCCCCCAAGCAAAACCATTGCTTGTCCTCAAGCAATTAGACATAGACATTGGAAAAGAAAGACAACCTACAATATGGGACTACGATAGGGCCAAGCACACAATCGAGAACACGAGAGATACAATTACTACACGAACCAAGCATCGAAACATTCTCAAGCAAAGCCGCATAGCACGTCATGTAATGCAATCAACTCTCCTAGTATACCACATACCATCTCCCCCAAGCTAGACTTAATCAAACCTGAGAGACCTCACTTTAGTCATGTGCACTCATACTCTCATCTGTTTAAGGTAAAATTATTGATTCTCAACCTAAATGTCGACTCAGATGAAACATTTACTCTTTAACTTGGACTATCGACTCACTATCCACTCGAAATTATAAAGCAAACAGATAATGAGGACTTTCAAGGGTTGTAATAGGGCTGAGGTTATGGGTAGGTAACGTATTTGGAAATGTGGTGCTAAAAACCAACTAGCGGAGAAAACAACACTTAACATCTATGGCCATTAGATGCAAACGTCACAAAAACTTCTACTAGAAGTTCAACAACACATTACCATTAAATCAAGAGAGTACCCATCTTTACCAACTCCAACCAATTTCATTCACCTTTTATTCAATCTTTTTTTTTTCAGAATTGTTTTTTCACAACCTTTTCACCATTCTTATCATATTGCACTTTCACACTATTTCAAGTAACTTTCTTTCAACATAATTCCTTCCAATAATGACCACAAAACCACAAACACAAACTCAAAACATAAACTTCAACGCTACTCCACTTAGCAAGGCTTGGGTAGAGAAATCATAAAAGGCTAGAGGCTTGTAGTGTAGGTATTAATTCAGAACAAAGTCAGGAAAGGCTCAGCGGGGCTAGAGAAAGGATAATATATATGAAAAGAAAATATTTCTGGAAGCTCAGAACAATGTAAAGAACGCCTCAATCATATCCAAATGCTTATAAAGTCAAGTGTCAAAGAGTACCAAGTCAAAGTCAAGATCCATGCAACATATAAGGAACTAATCACACATGAAAGAACATAACTGACACAGATATGTCAGTTTATAGGCACAAAAGCTCACGTGGGTTAAGATGTGTAAACAGTAAGGTTAAATCAAGCCAGAGAGATCAACCAATCTTACCACAAGCAATCAATTCCTATACAATTATGCTATGAAGAATCATGAATGAGATGGATTACGCTTAAGACCGTAGTAAGGATATCAACAAAGTTCTCAAATAGTGCTAGCAATAGTCCCATAAATGCAACTAAGATGAGATGGAAACTAATATGCCGATGCAACTAAGAAAGCAGTATAATGTTTTTGGTTACACGTAAACTCCCACTCCTAATGAGCAGTACAAACCGTGCAACAACCTAAGAAAGCAATAAAAACTACACTAGAAAGCAGTAAATGATAGAATAGTCCTCCCCCAAGCTAAAATTTGCAGTGTCCTCACTGCAATAAACAAGATTAGAGAAGAAACACTAATGAAATCCATCAATCACCGAATCACTGAATCACCGAATCACCGAATCACTCCTGCAAACACCACAATCCACCACTAATCCCCGGCAACGGCGCCAAAAACTTGATGGGTTTTAAAATATACCGCAAGTGCACGGTGTCTGTTTGGCAGAAACTGGCAAATACGGGTCGATCCACAGGGAGAGGAGTTCTACAGATTTATGTTCAATTATCTAACTACTTCCAGAGAGGAAAAATAATTGAGGAATTAATAACTAAGCTAGAGTAAACTAGAACGCAGAAAAATGAGAATTTATCAAATAATTAAAAACCTAGGGCAATCGATCGGTCCACCATGCTTATACCAGTCTAATCAATATAATATAGTTCAACAACACTTGGATTGAGGTTCGAATAAACGAAGTATTTCGCTAATCCTTGGTCAGGCATTAACAACTCCTAGATTAACATATGCCACTACGGTCGCTCAACATAATCAAATCTACCTATTGTAACAAGCCTCTAATGAATATGATCTTTCGATTCTAATTCTTATTAGCTAAACATAACTCATGATATTGCGCAATTACATGAATTAAACAAGTATAACAAATCAATAGGAATTATTTTAATTCAATCCAATTATTGAAGAACATCAAACCACAATCAAAAAGGTATAAACATGGCTTCCCTCTCTAAACCCTAGAAATAGACTACTCACTCATTATAACAAAGAACTCAATAAACAGGATCAAAGTAAAAGAATTCATTAAATTAAAGAAAGTAAAGAAGAATACCGAATGATTGAAGAACAATGAAAAGGGAAATCGACAATCTATATAATCTTCCAATGTAAAAGTTCAACAAAAGTAGAGAGAATAAACTAAGTGTTTGGCCCTAAAAACGTCGAAAAATCAGATCCGTTCCACGAAAATACTAAAAACCTATTTATACTAAATACAAAACCGGCTAAAAAACCGAAAAAATCGCGTCCCGAGAGTCCCGGTCGGCCGACGGGCGAAGGTATTTACTTGTCTTTTCTTCGTGGAATCCAACCAAAATGCTCATGCGGTCTTCCGGATACGCCTTGGACCTTGTGTGACTGCTGGACTTCCGTGTTGCGACTCCAATAAAGGTACAGAGTACCAAATCCGCATCAAAACCTGCAAAACACGACAAGAACTCCAAACACATCAAATCCACAAGAAAAGGGCTCGAAAGAGCCTAAATCGACTATCAAAACTAAGGGGATTAGAGTAAATAATCGATGAATAATGAACACATCAAAATCCCCCAAGCTAACCCTTTTGCTTGTCCCTAAGCAAAACCATGACATGAACAAGAATATGATTGCCTCACCCCTTCAAATATGAAAACGAGAGATCAAAATTTTTTTATAAGGCTCACAAATCATTCAAGCGGCACAATTCAAGTTCAACTGTTCGGATCACTCTAGTTACCAATCACCCAAATAACCAATCCAATGCAATTGCCTTATATGACGTACAAATCTTGAAAAGGTACTCACTGGGGTGTCACTCCTCTCGATATTTTGTGGCAGGCAAAAGATGTGTCCGATCGCTCACCATCCCAACCATAATGACCCTTCCCACTCACACTCTCATGTGTTTAGAAAGGTGATAATATCACTCAACCTAATCATGTCGACTCAAGTAGCGAACGTACTCTTTAACTTTGACAACCGACCACATCAATCCGGATAGACAATATAAGCGCAAGCTCAAGAGGACTTTTTCGGGGTTGTAATGGGGCTTAGGTATGGGTATGGATTATGTATGGGAAATGTGGTGGAGAAAACCAAGAATAGGGAGCACAAGTTATTAGAAGTATCCACCTGGATATAGCGATAATAATTTCCCAATTCTATAAATCACCAAATCGCGATGAACTCATTCTAGAAACAGCGTGATTGAAAATTTTTTTTTTCTTTGCAAGCACTTGGAAAAGAAAGAATTTTTGATTTTTTTTTTTTTTCGTTTCTTCTTTTTCAATTTTTCTTTTTTTCTTTCTCTTTGCATTTTTTCAATCCCATAATCACATGTATTTCATTTTGCTCATTCTTTTCTTTTTCTCAATTTTTGTACCTTAAGACAATCGTTTCCATCCAAAGTAACTCATAAAAACTATCTCAGATGCTAACTCAACCATATGCTCCCCCAAGCTAGGCTTGGGATTAGTATCAAAACAGAGGTATGGGCATGTAATGAGGTTAAGTAACATGAAACAGTCATTAGGCTCAGCAGGGCTAAGGAGGATAAAAGTATATCATGAAAATCACTTTAAGGTTCAAAAAGCAGACAAAAGAACGCCTCTATCACAGCAATTGCCACAAGTCATCAGATCTCAATGCGTACGATGTCAAAGTCAAGATCAGTCAGCTAATGAGGAACTAACACACAAGAAAAACAGAATGGATATAGAAATGAATCCATTGGCAAAAATGAATCCTCACAGTCTAACCAGATCAAGTATGCAGTCAAGATAAGCGCTTTATTATCAAAACTCATTGAGGGTCATGGCCTTTAGAGTTCACATTCCAGCATCACAATCACAAATACCCAACTATCCAGATAAAGAGCCCAAATACATTTTCAAAGAATATCACGGGGCACGGAGAAGCGATCATACCATTCCAGTCAATTCGTATTTTTGGTATTTTTTCAGCAATATATGATTTTTTTTTTTTTTTTTTACAATGAAACTAAACTAGGACAAACAGACTAACTAAACTGACTACACTAAAAAGCAATAAAGAGAGAGGGTGTACTTACAGCAAATCTCCCCCCAAGCTGAACGCGGCAATGACCTCATTGCAAAGAAGGGAAGAAGAGAGGACTCATGTCACATCGTCAGACATATCAGCAGTAAAACCGCCTCCGGAAGTACTGCGGCACCAAAAAAAGATTGCCAAAGGCATCCTCCCCCATATGGTCAGTGGGGTCAGGTACGTGTGGCGTATACCAAGACGGATGGGTATGGTCATGGGCGATAAGCCCCTGGTGGTAATAGTCATGGTAGATGGGGTAGGGGCATGGGGCATGTCGGACTCCACGGTGGTCAACCGGGTGTCCAAGGAGGTCGGGTGGGTCTCGAATGGTGGCTCGACCCAACTCAAGACGGCCCATTCGTGAGGTAAGGGACTGCTTGCCCCTGCTCGATGCGAGTAAGGGCGGCCATCATAGGGTCTTCGGGAGCGGAGGAAGAGGCTTCCCCCCATCGACCGCCTATGGTAGGTCCTCAAGGGTCGTCGAGCTTAATGGGCTCCCGACCCCGCAAAGGAAGTAGGTAGGAACCTACCCGGGGCTCAAGGCGGGTGCAGGCGCGGTCGGGAAGAAGGATGGACTCCTTCTTGGCAATGTACCACCCTAAACTTGTTGGCCGACTGGGCGTGATCCACTTGGCATTGATCATGTAATCGATGCCAATCTCTGCAGGGCCAACTACTGCATTGTTAACATCAGGCACAAAACCAAAGTGAACAGCAATAGCAGTTATAAGTCCACCTACAACAATAGGTTGTCCCCTGACACTACCATTCTCAAATTGGGCAGGCAAGCTAGTGGCGGTCCGTTTGAGCTGGGAGACAAACAAATATGGCAGGCACAAAGCATAGTCAAGCTCGGGAAACAAATAGCTCCCCATCAGAAAAATCTCCTGTTTTTGACAGGAGTGGGGCTCAGCTCGCCCAAAAAGTGTGCATCCCAGAAATCGCTGCAAGTAGCGAAGACTGGGAAGGTGCAAATGATCGGCAGACATATGTTGGGTGTTGACCTCATCTTCACCCGTAAAGGCCGTCCAAAGTGTGTTTATGCGAAGTTCTGGGGGGTGACGATGTTCCCCAGTTAGGGGTAGGCCAAAGATAGCAGCTAGTTGGCTCAATGTTAATTTCCTATCCTCATTCATGAGGCGAAAATGAAGCACCTGATTTTTATTCCCTACTTCTAGGGAACTCAGAAATTCGAGGGTTAGGTGCCTATAGGTCCAGAAAAACATGCCAAACATAGTACCCAAACCCAATTTCTCAAATAAAGTCTTTGTATCATTAAATATTCCCAATGTATGTAGAGATTGCGAATCAACAAATCTAGTAGGAACAATATTTCTATGTTTCAATTTCTGAAACTTTTCTTTTTGTTCTAAAGATTTGAAGATTACCTCGGGGAAGTTGGAATCCGGTGGGATGCGAGTGCTTGATTCCCCTCGTGAATTTTGCCGCCTCTTGCTTGGCCTTGACATGCTTGAATTTGATAGGAAGGTGAATGGAAGTGAGAGAGAGAAAAGATGGAGATTTTCTGAATTTGTCTTTTTTTTTTTTTTTTTTTTTTTTTGAGAAAGATGAAGAAAAGTGAAGAAAATTTGAAAGAAGGGATTGAGATTGGTGAGAGAAGAGAGGTAGGAGAAGGTATGGAGATGGAGGTAGTGAGGGAGAGAGAAAACAAGGGTTTTGGAGAAGATGAAGTTGTGAGAGAAGGAAAAAGAAAGAATGAAAAGGAGGGTGAAATCGAGTCCCTAAAGAAGTTGTCGGGGTATCCGCCCTGGGTCAGGCCGATCCGCCCGGCCGACCGGGCGAAATCTTTTTTTCGGATTTCTGCGGTCTTCTCGAAGCCGGGCAATCGCAAGCGAAGGGAAATTCCGCCCTGGTCGACAGGCGAAATCCGCCCGGTCGGGCGGTTTCCAGATTTTTCATATTTGTTTCGCCCGGTTAACCGGGCAATGTAACCCAAAACACGCTTGCGCGCCCGGTCGGGCGGCTTCGCCCGGCCAACCGGGCGAAAACTACGTCACTTTTTTTTCTCTCGTTTTTCTCACTCTGCTGAAAAAGTGGTTGCGCGCCCGGTCGGGCGAGCTCGCCCTTGGCCGAGGGCGATTTCAATTTTTTGCTTTTTCCGTCAAAATTTTCCCAAGTCCGTAAATTTGCCTCCTGCACACACTAGACTCGTCCAAATATCAGCACACTCTCCCTCACCACACTAAGAAAGTAAACTAACTAAAAAAAAATCAAAAGAAAACAAAAATCGAAACTAACAAAGAAGAAAAGAAAAGACGGGTTGCCTCCCGCAAAGCGCTGGTTTAGATGGTCCCGCACGACCTTAGTACTTCTTCTCAAAATCAAGGAGTGTCTAGGTACATGACCTCTACTTGGCCGATGAAGGCGCCCTCATGGTACAGTTTCAGACGCTGCCCATTCACTTTGAACTTCGTTCCAGCTGCATTGGCTACTTCAATAGCTCCATGTGTTTTCACGTCAGTGACGACAAAAGGTCCAGACCATTTTGACTTAAGCTTTCCAAGAAAAAGCCTCAGTCTAGAGTTGTATAATAGGACTTTGTCACCAACATGAAACTCCCGCTTTACAATCATCTTGTCATGAAAGCGTTTGGTTTGCTCCTTGTAGAGTTTGTGGTTTTCATATGCTTCCAGTCGAAGTTCATCTAACTCATTCGAGTTGAAGAAGTCTTGCTTCCCCGCAGCCTTCCAAATCCAAATTAATTTCTTTAACCGCCTAAGTCGAGAGATACTCCATTTCAATCGGTAAATGACAAGCTTTGCCATAGACTAATCGATATGGGGTGGTTCCTAGAGGTGTCTTAAAAGCAGTTCTCAGAGCCCACAGAGTATCATCTAATTTTTGTGACCAATCCTTCCTTGACCTGTTGACTACCTTCTCCAAAATGCGCTTGATCTGACGATTGGAGACTTCAACTTGACCACTAGTCTGAGGATGATAGGCTAAACCAACTTTGTGAGTGACTTCATATCTCTTCGAAGAAAGCTTTGAAAGTGCTTATTTGGTGAAAGTGAGATCCCCCATCATCGATCAAGACTCTCGGGACTCCGAATCGAGGGAAAATGACCTTCTTGAAGAGCTTCATGACTACCTTAGAATCATTGGTAATGGAAGCCACGGCTTCAACCCACTTAGTCACATAGTCCACAAGAACCAAGATATACCTGTTCCCACAAGAAGAAGGGAAAGGTCCCATGAAATCAATACCCCATACATCAAAAGGTTCAATCTCCAAAATACCCATGTGGGGCATCTCCGCCTCTTTTGAAATATTACCCGTTCGTTGACATTCATCACAAGAGAGACAAAAAATACGAGCATCTTTAAAAATGGTAGGCCAATAAAAACCACTCGAAGAACTTTATAAGCGGTGGCTTGTGAGCCCGGATGTCCACCGCAAGGCATACTATGACAATGTTGGAGAATGCCAACTATCTCCCAATCGCCTATACATCGTCGGAACAAGCCATCCGAACACTTCTTGTATAAGAGGGGGTCATCCCAAAAATAATGCTTGGCATCGTGATAGAACTTCTTGCGTTGTTGGTATGTCAAATCGGGAGGATGAGAACCACTAACACAATAATTAGCAAAATCAAGCATACCATGGAGATTGAGTAGACACAGGTGAAAAGATGGTCATCCGGAAAAGCATCATCTATGGGACCGTCAGCACTTGACTCAAACCTCAACCAGGGAGAGATGATCTCGCAACTACATTCTCAGCACCCTTCTTGTCACGGATCTCCGGATCAAACTCTTGTAGTAACAATATCCATCGTATAAGTCGTGGTTTGGCCTCCTTCTTGCCAAGAGATACTTTAGCGCAAAGCATGGTCGGTATGATGAACAATCACTTTCGAACCTATGAGGTAGGTCCGAAACTTGTCAAGAGCATACACAATGGCTAACAACTCTTTCTCTCGTAGTAGCATAATTGACTCCGGGCCTCATCTAAGGTCTTGCTGGCATAGTAGATGGCATGGAGGACTTTGTTTTTCCGTTGACCAAGCACAAGCACCAACCGCATAATCGCTAGCATCACACATGATCTCGAAAGGAAGACTCAGGTCTGGAGGTTGTATGATAGGGGCGTGATCAATGCTTCCTTAATCCTGTCAAAAGACTCTACACACGCATCGGTAAAATCAAAGGTGGCATCCTTGAGCAACAATTGAGTAAGGGGTTTCGCGATTTTTGAAAAGTCTTTTATAAATCTGCGATAGAAACCCGCGTGACCCGTAAAACTCCTTACTCCCTTGACATTCACGGGGAGGAGGAAGTTTCTCAATCACCTCAATTTTTGCTCTGTCCACCCGGATGCCACGCTCGAGATATGAGATGTCCAAGTACCACTCCATCATTCACCATAAAGTGGCACTTTTCCCAATTAAGAACCAGATTAACCTCGTAACAACGTTTCGAATTAGAGAGAGATTACGCAAACACACATCAAAGTCGAACCATAAACACTAAAATCATCCATAAATACCTCCATGATATTTTCAATGAAATCGGAAAAAATGGCCATCATACATCTCTCGAAATGTGGCGGGCGTTAGCACAAACCAAATGGCATTCTCGCGATATGCAAAAGTGCCATAGGGGCAAGTGAACGTCGTCTTCTCCCGATCAATTTGGGTGAATGGGAATCAAAGAAACCCGAATATCCATCCAAATAACGAGAAAAAGTTATGTTTTGCTAATCTTTCTAACATCCGATCAATAAAAGGGAGAGGGAAATGATCTTTCGGGAGTGGCAATGTTTAATCGCGATAGTCAATACACATCCGCCAACCCGTAATGATGCAGTAGGAATTAGTTCATCCTTATCATTCTTAACAACAGTAGTCCCCCCTTTTAGGAACAACTTGAACCGGGCTCACCCACTTAGAATCCGAGATGGGGTAGATGATGCCCGCGTCAAGTAGTTTCATAATTTCCTTTTTCACCACCTCTTGCATATTAGGATTCAAACGTCTTTGAGGTTGTATGCAAGGGCGGTGATTTTCTTCCAAATTAATTCTATGCATGCGAAATCGGGACTAATGCCCTTTAGATCATCAATACTATACCCAATAGCCTTCTTGTGCGAAGCACTTAAGAAGTTGTGAAAGCGGCTATCTCGTGAGTTTAGTACCGACAATCACGAGGACATTCCTCAGCATCATCAAGAAATGCATATTTGAGATGAGAAGGTAAAGGTTTAAGTTCTAACTTCTTTACCTGTGGTTCGGAAGTAGAGCAAATAGTCTCCATTACCTTACAATCTGCTACCGTATCAATGTCAAGATCATCAGTGAGATCAAGACTTGTCTCCAATAATTCATCAGACAGAAATTGTGAAAAACTAACTCCAGAGATCTCATCGAGTATGTCAATCCTGCAACATGTGTGCTCAAGCATAGGGGACTTAATAGCATTGGTTAACTGAAAAGTAATAGTATCATCACCAACACTCAAAGTCAGAGAGCCAGATTTTACATCAATAACAAAGACCACGAGACATAGAAAAGGTCTACCCAAAATAATGGGAATTTGACTATCTTCTTCCATATCAAGTACTACAAAGTCCACAGGAATATAAAATTTTCCAACTCTAACAGGGACATCCTCTAAAATACCCAAAGGATACTTCACAGATCGATCAGCCATCTGTAAAGTAATCTGTGTGCACTTTAAAGCACCCAAGTTCAGTTTATTACAGACAGATAAAGGCATAACAGATACACTAGCACCTAGATCACACAAAGCCTTATCTATAAACAGAGCACCCACATGACAGGGGATGGAAAAACTACCAGGATCTTTTAATTTGGGTGGGATTTTATTTTGCAAAACAGCACTGCATTCTTCAGTTAAAGCAACCCTATCTATTCCACCAAAATCTTTCTTTTTGGTTATCATATCTTTCAGAAACTTGGCATACACAGGTACTTGAGAAATTAAATCAGTGAAAGGAACTGTTACCTCAAGATTTTTGACCATAGACATAAATTTACCAAGTTGTTGATCGACCTTTGATTTTTGCATCCTATGGGGGAAAGGTAGTGGTGGAGTAGGAGAATCAGTAACCTTCTCCTTGCGTTTCTCTGCGTCATCCACTTTCCCGCGCTCAACTTCAGTTCTGGAGCTATCCTCACCTTCATTGTCATCCACATCATCCTTCTGAACTGGAGGTATTGAATCATCAGTAGGCATAGGTGGCGCATCATATTGTGTACCGCTTCGAAGAGTGACAGCATTAGCGGTTTCTTTAGGAATTGGTTGCCCCGGCAGATGACCTGGTTGCCTTTGTGCATTGTTTCCAGCCACCTGAGCAAGTTGAGTCTCCAAATGCTTGGTGGTGTTCTTCAGCTCCTTGATGCTCTCCTCATGATTTTTCTGCATAGAAACCATCATTTTCATTAGATCAGACATAGTAGGTTCTTGAGAGCTGTTATTATGAGGAGCTTCTTTGCGATAGCCTTGGGGTGAAGGCCTATTGAAACCAGGAGGGGGGTTCTGAGGAGCCCCTTGATAATATGGTGGTCTAGCAGCATGTTGTGGTGGGTTTTGATGTGGTGGTGGGTAGGAAGATTGTGGTGGAGGTTGAGGATTTTGAACATTGTGGCTCTTATAGGAGAAATTGGGGTGATCTCTCCAACCTGGGTTGTAAGTGTTGGAATAGGGGTTGTGTGGTCTCTGCTGAAAAGCATTGGCATGCTCCATCTGATTAGGATCAGGTTGACTGTAGGAACAATCATGACCAAAGTGACCTTGAATACCACACACTTCACAAAAGGAGGAAGTAATAGGAGCCATGGAGGACATCGCATTAATACTCATGGGAGGAGTAGTGGACTGCGAAGATTTCAATGAGTCCATCTTCATGCTCAATCTGTGCTACTTGTGAGGACAACAAAGCATATGCATCAAGCATCCAACTTCTTCTTGGTAGTAGTCCTGGAGGAGCTATGATCATTCGCCGCTAAGTTGGCCGGGAAAATCGTATCCTTCATCTACCCCCCTTATCTAGGAAGACACCCCCTGC
Source organism: Beta corolliflora (assembly GCA_947648045.1). Taxonomy (NCBI): domain Eukaryota; kingdom Viridiplantae; phylum Streptophyta; class Magnoliopsida; order Caryophyllales; family Amaranthaceae; genus Beta; species Beta corolliflora. Next base: position 479,179 of record CANSZD010001251.1, read on the forward strand.
AGATGAATCAATCGTGCTCTTGATATGAGGTTGTAGACCATTGTAGAATGCTTGGGTGATGAACCACTTATCCAGATTGTGGTGTGGGCATTCTCTCTGCAGATCCTTAAACCTATTCCATGCTTCCTTCAGTGTTTCATCAGGTTCTTGTTGGAAGGTGGCAAGCTTGTGTCTTATTTCTGCAGTTTTGGTGGGAGGGTAGTACTCTTTCAGGAATGCTTCAGATATAGCACTCCACTCAGTTTCATTAACATCATTCAGCCACTTTTGTGCCTTGTCCTTTAGTGAAAATTCAAAGACCATAACCTTCAACCGATCGAGAGTGACCCCTTGGTGCTTAACGGTACGACAAAGCTTTTGAAACCGTTGTAAATGATTTGCGGGGTCTTCGGATGGATGGCCACCAAATTGATTCTCGCTGGATCATGTTGATGAGGCCAGGCTTGATTTCGAAGTTGACTGCTTGTATATCAGGCATAGTAGGACCTGTGGGAACATTGCCAGGAGAAGGTACCCCATAAGATTTCAGCGACTTAGGAGGCATAATTGGTTCAGTTGGTTCTTCCGTGGTTTTTTTCTGATTAGCAGACTGCTTTTTCTTCTTTTGTGTCTTCTTGAGCTGCCGGATGGTTTTCTCAAGATCGGGATCGATCCGAATCGGAGAACCTGTTCTTTTAGACCGGGCATAAAAGAAACAAAGAAAAATGTGCAGTAGGATGGCCTCAATTGGAACTTGAAGTTCCAATGAGACAGCAGAAATAGTCAAATAATTAATCAAAAAGCTATAGAAACTAGCCGTCTCCCCGGCAACGGCGCCAAAACTTGTTAGAGTTTTATTTTAATACCGCAAGTGAACGGTGTCGTAGCACATACGGGTCGAACTCAGGGAGGTGCAAGATTAAACACTAGTTGACTCTAGACTATGAAATAGCTACACATTCCAAATATCCAGAAGAATCTATAAAGTAATAACAAAATATGACAATTAAAACACTAAGATTAAGTATCACCACTAATATGAACTGATCAAAACACGACTCACATCCCAGTTATTCAATTATGGCTTAGGCGAGATTGACATTCCCTTATGACTCGGTAATAAAGCACGGTGCGAACCGAAACTAAATACTCGGTCATTCCTCAATACCTAGAGCTCACTTTCGTGATAGCAAAAGGCCTAACTAACATGTGTGTCTCCTATTTTCATGGCTTACACATATAATTAGAAGCATTAAGAACCAATGTCAAATAATTCCCAATTCTAATTCTCACCTATGGGAGAAATCAAATCAATAATAAGATTATCTAAATTAAGACCCAACTTTCGTTGATGAACTCAATTAATAAAATAACAATTTAACATCAAATAAATATTCCTAATCTCAACTCCAACTTTCGTTGATAATATAAATTAGGGCTAAATCAAGATGTGAAATTGACAATAAGAACAATCTCATCAAACCCTAAACATACAATCAAATTACATGGGAATTAGAGAATAATTTACATGATCGATCCATACTAGGGCTCAACTTAATCCTAGATAAAAAGACTACTCACTAATCATGGCAATAAAAGCAATAAACATAATAGAAAACATAATTAAAATATATTAAAGAGAAGAGAAGAGAAGAGAATAAAACTTGATTAATATTGAAGATGAATATGAAAGCTTGAGTCTTGAATCTCCAAAGTAGCAATAGAAACAAACTAGGGCATAAACTAGAGAGAAAACTAGAGAGGCAAAATAACGTGATATTCGAAAAGTGAGTAATAGATGTTCTCCTCTAATTAGAAAACCTCTAATATATAGTTATGACTCCTAATCCTAGTAGGAAACCAAATTACAAGATAAGGAAACCAAATAAATCACTAAATGGCCGAAATTATCAAAACCGCGTGCGCGTAAGAAGTTCTCGCGGGACCGGGGCCAACTTACGAAGCCCATATCTCTCAGAATACAACTCTCCTTGGGCCGTGCAACCTATCGTTGGAAAGATCTTCAAGCCTACTTTCCAATTCCGATTAAATTCCAACTTCATTTTAGCTCCAAATTGCACTCAAAGATGTTCATAATGATCCTTATCAATGTAGCTTGCTCCCAATTGCTCCTAAGTACTCAAGTTTGTCCAATAATACTCCAATTATGTTCTCAATACCTGAAATTCATCAAATAATACCAAAAACGCACAAGAGGAGTAATATTTCGCAGATTAAGTAATAATATGCAATTATGAACTATAATGCATCTAAATGCTCCTAAAATGCAACCTAAATACACCTAAAACCTATATAAAAATACGACACATCAGTATTACAAACGACAGAAAGGAAATCACACGATAAACAATAGTTAAACCATACAAAAAATCAAACAATAGCCATCCGGGGCAACGCCCGGGCCACACACTAGTTATAATTTTCTAAATTGTGTAATTGAAGTTATGATCAATTTATATACTATAATATTCCTTTGTTGTTTATTGAAAACCAAATTCTATCTTTTGATTATCTAAAACTCTAATTATATAGTGACATGACAATCCTATGCGGTGCTCTGAATTCTCCTGAAAAAAACCTTCTTTCAATACATATACTTCCTCCCTTTTTTAATAAGTGACACGTTTTCCTTTTAGGGAAATGTCATAATAAGTGACACATAGCTCAAAGTAGTAAAAAAATACTTCTCATTTATTACATCTTTGCCATCATTTAATTGTTTTACCTACTCACTTTATCCAATACTCAAATTTGATTGGTTATATAAGTGGTCCCAACTTTATCTCTCTAAGCTCTTTGGTATTCCCCCACTTTCTCTCTGTGTCACTTATTAAAAAACGGAGGAAGTATTAGATAAGATTATTAGCCTTACGCCTGTTTGGTTTTACTCAGATTAATATCACTATCAACTTGTCCATGATTCATCTTCGACAATGCATATTTTCTGGTGGAGACCCACATAATTGGTAAGCAGATGAAAATAAATCGTATATTCTACATTTTCAATCCTATAGGTATACAAAACTCTCTAAGACAAAATTGCCCATCAATTAATGGACAAAAATAACCCTTACAAATGGATAAAAATATATTTTATTGGAAGGGATGTAGAGATTATTATTAAATTACAACTAAATTATAAGCTGCTATATTTGTGAGAAAAACAACGAAAATTAGGGCTTACCATTAGTAAAAACAAAGCTGATGAGAATCCATAAAGCCAAGAGGTTATTTACTACATGAAAAGGTTAAAAAGCAAATGAAAAAGTCACCTAAAATCCATTAGACTCACTTTTTTAAAAAATAAAGATAATTTATTGATTTAAATTCATACGACATCTACAGAATAATTCTATATTGTCAAGATCACGATCGCTGATAAGATCTAACAATTCTGCAAGCCTTCTTTCACATCGTTGTTTGATACAACCTTCTACGAGAGGGTCTATTGATCTCTTGTAATTTTGACGTAAAATTTGATTTGATTCAACTGATTGTAGCCGAAGAATTGACAACTCTTGTGAAGCCGTACAAATTATCACCAACAAATCAATTTGAAATAAAATACAAAACACCAAAAGCAAGATATTCAAACTCTCACAAAAAGAGAAATAAAACCCAACATGTGGGTAGATATAACCTAATATATGGTAGAACAACTCTCCATTAGAGAGAAACTGAAGGTTTATTATAAACAAAAGCTTAACAACAAAAATAAAGAGAACAAACGGGGCTTACCATCGTAGTAGCCCCTAGATCAAAAAGAAAACTAGGGTTTTTAGAGAGAAGAGAAAGAGAGAACAGTTAGAGAGAGAACTAGGATTTTAATCAATAGTCAACTAACTGCAATTTTATCCATTACACTCACTTAGTTTGGCTTTTAGAAGAGGCTTACATCTTACCCATCCTTGTGCAAATATAATAGGATTAAGTAATCTACAATATCCTCTTTTTGAGTGAGACTTTTTTCTAGTAAGATAATTATTCTTAAAATAGAAAAGAAAATACAACGAACTACCTAAATTATCCTACCAGATGAAATACAACAACTCCAAGACAACAAGGATAAGAGTAAAGTGTACAATGAAAGCCAAACTCCAATATTAAACTAAACCAACCCTAATTCCAAATAAATTTTGCGAGATTTAAGAATGAGAAGCCTATATATATAGATTAGATATCCAAACCGCTACACACACAAAACCAAGGCCCTGTTCTTTTGGACTTATTTTCAGTTCAGTTCAATATTATTATTATTATTATTATTATTATTATTATTATTATTAGGATTTTTTGATGGGAATAATCCCACCTTTGAGCGATCCTCCCAAAACAGTCCCACCTTTCATAAATTTGGGAATAATCCCATCTTTGTTGGACATTTGTCAAAAACGGTTTTTTTTACTGGTCACCTGTTCAAAAGGTGATGACCCACCTTTTATGTTTTATTTTTTTAAGAAAAACCCTCCCACCACTGCAGTCCCCACCCCACCCCCCACCCCCACCCCCACCCCCACAAAGAAACCCCGTCCCCCCACCCCGCGCCCCCACCACCCCCCCACCCCACCCCCCTGCCTCCCCCCACCTTGCGGCCCCCCCACCCCACCCCCTACCCCCCACCCTTGGCCTCCACCCCCTCCCCCGCAAACCCCCTCCCCGCAAACTCCCCCTCCCCTCCACGGCCCTCCACCCCCTCCACCGCCGTGCCCGGCCCACCCTCCCTCCACCTCCCTCCTCGCCGCAACCCCACCCCACCCCCCCCGCGATTTCCCCGGCCCCCCCGCGATTTCCCCCCCCCCACCCCATCCTCGCGATTTCTCTCTTCCCCCACCCCTCCCCGCGATTTCTCTCTCCCCCGCGATTTCTCTCCCCGACTCGAATTCTTCCTCTCTAACCTCAAACCTCCATTTTTGAATATTTTGAGCTCCGATTTTGGCTTGAAACTTGAAGATTCTTTCATATCTCGGGCTAGGGGAGTCTTTATTTACACTTGGCCGCAAATTTTGTGTGGTTTTTGCACACTTTTGTGCGGTTTTGTGAGGTTTGGAGGCTCGAAATTTTCGAACCATTTTTGTGCCTTTTCCGGCGGGGAAACGTCGGTGTGAGAGAGGAGAGTGCGACGGAGGGGAGAGGGAGGGGGAGGGGTGGGGTTGGGGGGGTGGGCTGAGGTGGGGTGGAGGAGGTGAGTGGTGGAGGGGAGGGGGAGGGGGAGGGGGTGGGAACTGCAGGGGTGGGGTGGCTAGGTGGTGGTAGTTGTGGAGGAGAAGAAGTAAAGGAGGGAGAAAAGCGAAAACCCGCGTTTGCGGAGTGCAAGTAAGTAAAGCAGTTTTGAACGGATACATCCACAAGGTGGGATTATTCCCAAATTTATGAAAGGTGAGGCTGTTTTGGGAGGATCATTTCAAATGTGGGATTATTCCCATCAAAAATCCTTATTATTATTATTATTATTATTATTATTATTGTTATTATTCCGTTTAGTTCAGTTCAGTTCAGTTTCTCGCAATTTGAAAAGAATAGGGCCCAAATGTTGCATATTTATGACCATGTTGGCTGTTGCTCGCTGTTCAATGTTGGTAAACTTTTCTCCAAGGTTCGTTGCAAGCTATTCAAATATGTAGTTTCTTACTTTCTTACGCACAGACGTTGCAGCTTTCAAAACCATCCAACTTCCAACACTCTCTCACTTCTTCAAACTCCTACTTCTAATCTTCTCCCCTCTTCTCAATTCATCAAACAACTTTTTCAGCAAACAATCTTTCTCTACAGAATTCTCCCCTTACTATTCCATTGTTCAATTGATTATCCACTTTCTCTCTCCTCCATGAACCTTCATTTTCTCTAACAATGTGGACTAGAATTTACTCCCAAATTTCTAAATCATTAATTCTCAACACCAAATTAGGGTTAGGGTTTTGTTCGAGATGGTATTCTACCGCCGAACGAGGAAAACGAGTTGCTGCACTTTGGGGAAACGGCGATTACGGCAGATTGGGGCTTGGTAGCGTCGATTCTCAATGGAAGCCTGCAATTTGTTCCGGTTTTAATGGCGATAATCTTCGCTCCATTGCTTGTGGTGGTGCTCACACTCTTTTCCTCACAGGTTTTTACTTCAATTTACTTATTCGTTTGTTCTTCAATTATGATCATAATGGCGGCGTCGGAAGTTGGAATTCATGTGTTTTTGATCACTTTTATATGTTTATATAAGTTAATTTGATTTGTGTTTGGCTATGCTATGCTATGATTATCTGGAATTGTACATTATTTTGTGTGTTAATTCTTGGGAGGAATTCAGTTTTAGTTGTCATATGACAGAATCTGGGCGTGTTTATGCCTCTGGGCTCAATGATTTCGGACAGCTTGGAATTTCGGATGATAAGGATTACACAATGGTACGACATCGAGTGCCAAAGTCGTTCGAGAATAAATGTATCATACCCTGCAATGTGTTTTCATATTTTCTGGACTTTTGGTGCTATTCCTTGTGAATGTTTGATCATTTTTTGCTCCTTAGTTCATTATTAGGCTTTGAAATCATATCCGTTTGTTACAGCTCGAATTAATGCAAAAATTTAAAACATGGGCCAGAGAGATGCTGTTGGGAGTATTTTTTATTTTTATTTTAGTGTTTCTTTTTAGGAAGGCCCGGGGGAGCAAAGGGAGGATTTCCGTTTCTGTGGTGTAATAACAATGGAGGGGAAACTGTAAATAGTGATTCTAGCAATAATTGTAATACTGTAATGGTCGATAATGGAGGTTAAGTAGAGGTGGCAGTGAGATGATGTTTAGGGGAAGCTCATGGTTGACACAATGATTTTCCCCTTTTTTGGTTGGGAGCTGATTCAAATACTATAAATTAATGGCATTGATATTGTAAGTTGGTCTGTCGACATATCAACGATCAACCATATTAAAGGTGCGCAAGGGTAGAAGATAGCTTTGCACCTTCAGTCCATCTTAATGCCTAAGCACTCTTCCAACAACCGGATACAAAATCGCTGCTAGACAGACTGCTTTATTAAGAAGCCAATATGTAAATGAAAGACTATGTCAGAACATTACACTGAAAAAAAAAGCAAACATTGCCTTACCAAGTTTGCTTTATTAAGCTTGAGGGTGGGGACCTTCTCAAAGGACCAAAGAAAGAGAGATAGAGAGGGATTGAAAGTGACATTTGCCACACCCTCCTAGGCTCCTATAGTATTATTTTCATCTGGGTTGTTCTTGAATATGCTATTGTTTCTATGATTGCCTCTTTAATTATTAGGTTGGTTGTTAGACTAGGTGGATTAAGTTTAGGTGATGGCATGAATCAACGGAGCATTGAACTGGATCTGGAATATTGTTTTGTCTCTGGAACCAGCTTTCTGTCGAACTTTAAATTTATACATGAAATTGAATATGCGGGATCTTAACCCATCCTGCTTGGAACTGGATAATGAACGAACTAAAAAGTTTGAAATTTAAGATCTTTACTAGAAGATGAGTAGTTAGGAAATCAATACTAAAATCGAAAATAGAACTGCAAGATCTGTATTACAATGCTGTGACACTGCACGAAAATGTTGATGTACTGTGCTTTAGGTAGCACTTCTGTGGATGAGTTGTTTTGAAGCTTCCTGAGCTTTCACATATTCTTGCTGTAGTATAGAGCAACTAGGAAGTAGAATCTGAAGGCTGACTCACTAAATAGGAATATTCACAACTTATGCTTTCTTTTGCAGTAGTAATTTTTTGACAGGGTTTTAGATGATGGGCTAGGATTAGATTTTCCGATTAGGTCAGCAACTGAAGCATGCTTTCTTACTTTCTTAAGGTGCCAGCTTGTGCGCCTATAAAATAAGTTGAGATTATAGAACAGTAGAGCACTTGTAGCTTTCTACATATATTGAACATTTAGAGTTTCCTAAACCAAGAAGAATATTGAGTTTGGATATGGAGTAGTTTTCTCCCATCTGCACATGGATATTGGATTAGACTACGTCATCATTACTCAATGCTTCTAGGTAGGCTCCTGTCTAAGGCACGGTGGGGTGGGAGCTCAGATACACGTAGCTTTCTACATATATTGAACATAGCGTTTCCTAAACCAAGAAGAACATTGAGTTTGGATATGGAGTAGTTTTTTCCCATCTGCACATGGATATTGGATAGGACTACGTCATCATTACTCAATGCTTCTAGGTAGACTATCATAATAAATTAACGCAAACGTTACAATGGGCCACTTTGATTCAGTCTATGAAATTGGAAGGCAAAATAATAGTGGATATTTTAGCTCTATTGGAAATTGGATGGGTTATTGAAGACGATTGGTCATATCCAAAATTGTTTTTGTCTAGGTCTAAAGACTAGATTATTTATTTTCTTACTTATTTTGACTGTTTATAGTACCCTTTATAGTATGATAATATTCTTTGGCCTTTGCAAGGAGGTGAGATGTTGAAGGAACATCTCAAGTTCTTAGTTATATTGCTTCATATTGCATTATCCCAGAATTTTATAATTTGTGTGCTAGCTGTTCGGTGGTTACTCTTAACAACAGGTTTTTTGCTTTTTTGAGACATGCTGTTTCTCTGTCCCTTTTTTCTTTCCTTGAATTTGGCTATTTTTTGTGTAATAGCAAACAGTTTATCCCTTCGTTTGGTCAAAATGCCAAAAAATTGCTATGATACTTTATATCTTCATCTCTTTTCAGGAGCCAGCTGAAGTTTCTGGAATTGAAAAAGAGATCAAATGTATTTCAGCTGGCTACTGTCATTCATGTGCTATTACAGGTTCGGAGTTTGAAACTCTCAATTTCATTTTAAGATAATCAATTGATCACTATCCCCCCTCCCCCGCGGTTCCATTTAAAAAAGGATTTGAAGTTGTTTTCTTGGGTGATTTTTGGGGGTAGAACTACCTGATTAGCTGATCCAGTCAGCAAGTGTATCTGATGTTTAATTGCTCGGTATGACAATTCTGCTCCCAAAGTGATGTATGAATAAAGGAAAACAATGATAAAGAAACATAGGACAGAAAACTTTTTATGATTTCGCTATTCCATTTTTGCCTGGAGCGAGATCATTGATATATCATACTTGTACATTTTGGTATTTGTATTGGATCTATGAAGCTTTCCCTCACTACTGCAACATTATACTAGCTTCCATTCTTACATGTATTTTACGCATACCTTTATAGGATATCCCACAATATTTTTACTCTTTCCATTATAAAATTTCTCTCTCCACCCCCCGCTTTTTCTTACTTTTTTCTTTCTCTATTCCCAAGAATTTCTATTGTATTTAGTTACTATGTCTATCTACTTTCTCTTATGTTTACTCTCTCTAATCATTATTGTTGATCCTCGTACCAAAAGCAAGTGTGATTTCTACTTTGTGACGGAGGTTGTATTATATCCTACAACATCAACATTACCCCAATGCAATAATGCCTTAAGGAAGCTCTTGCCTTGGTTACGTTAAATGGGGGCTGAATTTAAGCGTCTTTCCCTTTATGATAATAGAAAGGTTGTTTATTGACCTTTCATCCATTATGCAAATACGGAATAACTATCCTCTATTTCACAATAAATAATAATTTTGATTGATTAATGAGCTTTTTTCTATGTAGTCCGTTGTAAACAAGAAGTCAAAGTTTAGATATTCTGTGGATGTCTTTACAAATATTCTTTTAAAAGAATTGTCGTACTTTGCATTTTGAGATGTGTTAATGCAATTGATATGTTGTTCCTACTATGCTCTTTTTTCTATAAGTTTTAAGCTTCGTCAATGCTGTGGAGCTTTTCACTTCCATTAATGGTTTTAAATTTCTCCAAATTTCAGTGGATGGAGAGCTCTATATGTGGGGGAAGAACTCTAATGGACAGCTTGGGCTTGGCAAGAGTAATTATCTATAATTGATCATATGATTTATTGTGCAGCAATATATAGTCATTACTTTGGTGTTTTTATCCTCCAAGATTTTCCATCTCTCAACTTTGAATTCTTGTTGATTTGAGAATTTCATAATTCTAGTTCTTTTTTCCAATCCTTTTAGTTAAAGAAATTATCACCATGTTATATACTGGGAGTTGTTTGGATTACCATGGGTTGTCATTTTGAAGGTGTCTAAAGCTTGTTCTGTTATTGCTCAGTTGCGTTGCAGGTCATGGTAGTCATTTGTTTGACACTCTTTGTCACTTTTTTTTGTTACTCTTTTTACATATCATTGTCTATGCTGATCAGGCAGTGCCTGAGTGCCTGTTGAAAGTAAGCGTGTGGCTATCCCAGAACTTAGTATAGCTTATATCTGAATAATGCATAGTTGTTTTATGTCATTATTGTGCTGTACTTGGGTGGTATGGCGGCTAAGTGATGATTGTAGCCTTTCACTTGGTTCATCCTGTGTGTGGTTGTCCATATTTGCACTCATCTGACATATTCTTTACGTGGTCAATATTTTTATTTGAAAAGCTTTGAGGAATTATAAGACATGCCCATTTTTTCCATGCGATCTGCTGAACTTTATTTGACCCTTGAGATCTGTTATTTCAACTAAGTTTAGCATTCAATTAGCACTTAGCTTATGAATTGGTTTAAGGCTGTTTCTTCTTGACATCTTAGGCGTGTTTGGTTACACACGTAGTAAAGGAAAGTAAACAACCCCCCTCAAATTCCCTAGTATGTTTGGGTCAGCAAATTAAACCCCTCTCAAAACCTGAGCATTATCTTTCTCTTCTCCTAAGCTTGGCTCCCCATCAGTCTCTCTTTTTCCCTACGTCCCCATCTCACCACTCAACCCTGCAAATTCTGGGAACCATGATGCTCATTGTGATAATGAATAACAATTTTGAACATACAACTAAAGGTTTAAACATACAGGTAAACTTTTTTCTTCAATATACACCAATAACGAATCTATTTGAACATATATGCAAATATTTTGAACATAGGAAACTTTAGTCTATCTGTTCAAAATTTTGTCATGTATGTTATAAACTATACAATGTTCGAAAGTAATTTATACAATGTTTAAGATGTTTATCTATATAAATTATAAATGCTTTACCTGCATGTTTGACGTGGAGTTATTACAATAAGAAGTTGTGGTCTTGTGGATGTAAAAAGAAATTACTGTGCTCTGCATTTTACTTGTATGTTCTAAATAATTTACTTGTATCTATAAAAGAAATTGATGATATTATGATAGAACATGTAAATGTAAGAGGAAAAAAGAAAAACAAAACTTTTTAGTAAATTATCGAGTCATATGCTCAAAAATTTCGAACTATATGTTCACATGGAATCATGATGCTCATCAAGTCATCCTGATCCGGGTGCATGATATAATGATTGACTCAACCCCACCAAAAGCTGATATCTGCATTTCCTAGTTCCTACCCAGTAGTTGGCATGGACCTGAACAGTGGGAACTCGTCATGAGTAAGGTTAGCGTCTATCTTCTGGCTGCACCATGAAACTACCATGGCCATCAATGCCAACACCTTTTAGCTCAACTTTAACCATCAATTTTTTTGTAGTTCCAAGTCTTGACCTTTATCTTTGCTACTTGATTGGTAATCAAGGAAGATTCCGACCACCAAAATTCTAGGTCTAAATATGTTGAAGCCACCCTTAATTTTTCCCCCTTCTATAGGTGGTGGCTTGTTTAAAAAGCGGTAGGATTGATGTGGTCCTGTCACTTGTGTGTGTGTGTGTGTTGGGGGGGGTTGCGTGGTGGGTTCCGGTGTTGAAGGGTGATGATTGTTAGTGGCAGTATGGTGGTTGTCAGGATTGGTGAATTTGGCTGATGATGGTTGAGTGATTAAGGTGGTTGGTTGGGTTGTTGGGGGTTGTAGTTGCCGCTGGTGGGGTTGCACAATGAGGGGGTATGTTGCTGATTGGGGTGTTGACGGGCAGTTGTGGTACAGGGATATGGGGGGACTTGACACTATAAAAGAGGAAAGGTAAAAAAACACCGACAATGAAAAAAAGGTCTTCATTATCTTTCTCTTTACTAAAACCTCTATACTGAACACTCCTTTAATGTGTTTCCTTGGACTTAGTTCGATCTCTTAATTGATATATATGGCTAGTTAAATGCTCTCTATCTGTCAGGTGCACCAAAAGCAGTCTGGAGACCAAGAAAAGTTGAATTCTTGACTGGGATCTTCATTGGAATGGCCGCTTTAGGTTCAGAGCATTCTATTGCTGTTACTGGTAGAATCTTTGTATGATTTTCAACACCTAGTACTTACATATAGATTAAGGTACTTTATTCACCTGCTAAAACTTTCTATGTTCTTTTTAAAAAAAAAAAAAAAGATGAAGGTGTCACCTTGAGCTGGGGTGGAGGAGCCTCTGGAAGACTTGGTCATGACCGTCAATCTGGATTGTTCAATTTTTTGAGCAGTAGGAGGTACGTGTATATTATATCAAATTACTTTCTTAGTTGTGTATTTCTTTGGATAGATTAGGATAATTTCAGTTCTCACTCTTTCACAGGTCCTTTTAGTAGGTATAGGGGTTTCAAAATTTCTAGCTCTTTCTTGGGTAACTTCTCGTTTACATTGGGGATGTTTCAAATGTCCTCATATCCATGTCTGGAAAGTCTTGCTACCCTCTTAGTTCTTCATATCGTGATTGTTATCAGTAGTTTATTACTTTCAAATATCTTTAACTTTTTGACTTGGTAATTTGAATGCATCTGAAACTAGTTGGGTTCATTTTGAGATTACTCTATATTTACTTTCTTCTTGATTAATCTCAGTGACACTCTAGCTAAGGTGGTTATATGTGATACTGTAATTGTATTTCAAAAGATTCTATTAAGCTGGATCTCGGGTACTTATTTGTATATTTCTATTACAGGCCGGGAAGTGCACAGATAAGCTGCTCATTCCCACCACTCTGTTTATGTTGATCGTTTAGCTCTACAGAATGACACATAAATGGGAAATTCTGGCAGCAAGACCAATTACTTTCTAAGCATGTGCCTGGTTTCTGTATAATAGATCCAGTTCAAAATACACAATTGCAAGTTATTCTTTTGACAAGTAGTAAAGAACTATATTAGAAAGTCACCAAAGGGGTGCAAACATGTACAGACCCCGGGGGGGAGGGGAGGACAAAAATTTATGCCCTTGAGCTATCATGGAGTAATTACTAAATCAAGAAAAGTCTAGTATCGCTCAGAATTTATACTCGACTCCATCCATACAAAAGTCTCAAAGGAGAAACAAAAGAGCTTGATGAGGGGAGGCTAAAGTCTCTTCCAAGCTATTGCTAGTTAGAATTATTTATATATTCATTGGGGAATAATGAACCTAAGCGGTCTGCTTCAAGTCTTAAACTTTATGTTGATTCATGTTATCATGATTTACTGCAGTGAATATACTCCGAGGCTTGTCAAGAGAGTTGAAGGGATCAAGGTGCTTCACTTCCCCTCTTCTTGATTGAAGGTCTTTGGATACATGGGCATCTGGAGTTTAACATGTTTAGGAACTTATTATGTGATTTTCAGGTCCAGACTGTTGCTGCTGGCTTGCTGCATTCAGCTTGTATTGATGGTATTTATGTCGTGGGTGCCGAAAGATATTCTTGAAGTTCACTTGTGTTCATGTAAATGACTGGATTAAATTTCTCCCTTTTCTTAATTCTACAGGGAACGGCAACGTCTTTATGTTTGGCGATAGAAACCTAAACAAGCTTGTGAGTCTATAATTTGTTGCTTTGCTTGATTTTGCTACTTGGTAGCTTGTCATTCCCATACTAATTTAATCAATATGCAGAGCTTTGAAAATTCAGATTGTGCCACTGTTCCCTCAATGATGTCCGAACTGCCAATATCTGAAGGAGTTGCTTGTGGTGGTTATCACACTTGTGTCATAACAAGTACTTTCTGATTTTTTCTCTCTCGTATGTGAAAACTTGTCTCATTGAATTTACTACAAATGCTAAGAATCTCTCGTTTCCTGGTATAATAGTTAGGCCAGAAAGTACAATGTCAAGAACATAATTGAAAGAAATTCAAATTTTAGTAACGAAGTGGAATATATTCATCTGTTAGCTCATGCCACCGTGCTCACATGATGCCACTTTCACTACTCTGTGACCGTTGTTCTTTTCAGATTTACGGCTATAGTAGGAATCCCGTTCCTGATAATTTTTAGTACTAATTTGAAAATGATAATTAGAGACTTCAGCAGTAAAATTTAGGGGTGTGCATTATCAGATATCGGATCCGATCCAAAATTTCAGATCGCCACCAAAAAAGGTGATCCGATCTGAATATCCGAAATCTGATCCGGTCGATTATTTTTAGTTTACCTGTTTAGTTATGTGTAAATGTCCAAGCATTTGGTCTCCATGACATGGTGATAGAATATATATGAACTTGAAATATGAAGAGATCACTTGGCGACTCTTCGTACTCTCTAAAAAATCTCCTCCGGCTATTTGATGCATATGAATGCTTATCAACCTTGTACAGAGGAACTTGTAGTTTACCATTGTAAATTTGGCACAGGAAACGGAGAACTGTATACATGGGGTTCAAATGATAATGGCTGCCTTGGCATTGGGTATGCTTCCGTTGGATGTCTCTTCTTGAAACATGACTAAATAGCTTTTGTTAGTGATTTTTTATTCTAGAAAATCTTATATAGCAATTAACTTTGTCCCTTTTTCTTTACCGATATAGTTGTACAGATGTCATCCATTCCCCCGAAAGAGTTGAAGGTGCTTTTATGAGGCAGTCAGTGAGTAAGGTTTGTACTATCCTTGGAATTCAGTTAGTTTTTCACAATGAGAACATGAAATTGCTGCCTGAATGCAAAGCCAAAGAGGGGAACATGCTCATGTTCACTTTCTTTGTGTGTCAACTCTTATATATCTGGAGGATTGCTATACAGATTGACATACTTCAAAATCATGAGGCTCCTAGGTTGTGTCTGTTACTTATATGATTTTACATTTACCTGCATCATATCAGGTTTCTTGTGGTTGGAAGCACACAGCTGCAATTTCAGGTGGGTGTTTGTCATTGTGATAATTTAGCTCGTTACATTTCATGCATTGTAATCCTTTTGTTGGTAGAGATTTATTTATCACTGATGCATACATTTTTAGTCCTAAGCTTATCATCATTATCATCAATGTTTGTTTCAAGTTTATGTTGAGTTTTGCCTACACTGATGCTGTATCCTTTACCTTGTGTTTGGCAGACGGTCATGTTTTTACGTGGGGCTGGGGAGGTTCTCATGGAACATTCTCTGTGGATGGTCATTCTTCCGGTGGACAATTGGTTTGTTCCTATTTCTTGTGCACTCTTTCCTTTCTGGCTTTACATGAACCATGGTTTGAAATTTCGAACATTACTGTTATTGCAATAATGGTTACCCACTTTCACTTGCAATACGGATGGTTTGCGGCTGTCGCGACCGAATATGGCGGGCCTTATATCTTAGTACAGAGCTCTGAAGTGTTATTTTTTGAAGGGCATGCCTGATGCACTCCCATTTAGGCGCTGGTAAATTGCTTCTTGATTGTTAGGTGCAATGAGCTTGCACAAAGCCACAAAGGGAGTCGTCTGGGCCGCTGTTAGATGCAAGTGAGAGTGGAGTTCTGAGCAGAAGCATAAAAAAATTTATTCAAATTAAATCTTACCCAGCTTTAAGATTGAACAGAAGCTCTTCAATTAATTGCATAAAATTGCTTCATTTTCATCCCTAAATCAGAATCTTAAAACTATAAAAACCATTATTCACGAATTTCGGTAAAATATGGATAATTATGGTCGTTGACTCACTGTTATGACAGAGATTACCAGAGATCCATCTCCGGTGATGTCTGGCACTTGGGCAATGGGTTTTCAGGCAAGTTCATTCTCTTCTGTCTTCTCTCTTTCCATCTTTGCTTCATCTTCTTCCGTCACCTTTTTTCTAATTATTGTTTCCTCCTCCTTTCTCTTCCTCTTCGATCTGGAAGCTTCACCAGTTCAGCTCCTACAGTCCTTCTCATTCTTTACGTGTTTTATTCTTTTTTTACCTGTAAAAGCTGTTCTACTGTTTATTTCTTGTTTTTCTCCCTTTTGTTTCATTGTGAATTGTGAGCTAGACTAGGTAGGTGCCCTCTATTCCAAGACCCTGGACTAATGACTGAGATAGTCATGTGAGCCCCTCCCCCTTCTTTCATTGTATGTGAAAGGCTTTTTCAAAAACAATAAGATTTCTTACCACTTGTCTTGAAGTTGCATCAATTTTACTTAGATTTGGGCTCTTTTACAAGAAAACATACCACACAGCCCAAAAAAAAGATACCATAAAGAAAGTTGGGCCTCACCTATGGATATGCACACCTTTGCCTTGTGCCTAGGCTTCAGAGATCCTTTGCGGCTTTCGCCACTCAAAACTAACATGAAGTGTTGTTAACTTGTTATATTGAGAATATAGGAACATGGTGAAACCAGTGTTGGTTCGGCTTTGGCTCGGGTAATCTCCGTTTTAGGTCATTTCAGGTTGGGTTATAGAATATTGGGTTGGCAGCCACTTGATCATGACCAGAATGTTCCATTTCAGGCCAACTGAGCAAGCTAATGGACCCGTTAATGTGTTCTAGGTTTGGTTGGCTTCGACCCTTACTTTCCTGGGTTTGTTCGGGTTCAGTTGATTTTGGGTTTTGGGTCGTGATTTTGTGTCAATACCTACTTTCTCTGGTCGGCTTTGGGTAGGGTCAAATTTTGCCAAGTTTAGTGGCGGCCTTACAAAAATTTTAGTTTCCAACTTCGGCAACATATTTCTTCTACTTTTGTGTCTCTGTTTCTCCTTTCTTCACCCATTTCATCGATTCAGTCACATCAACACATCATTTCCTGCTTGCTTTGCTCTTTTACCAGCTACCACATATCTAACATGACATCTATAGGCAGAAACAGGAAAGAAAAGCACTCTATAGTCTATATAGCATTACAAGAAGAAAATGTCTTTGCAGACTCTGTCAGTTGCACAGGCATGTCAGGCAACCTGACATGACACCATAACAAGGATAAGACACAAAATGAGTGGGTTAGTGATGGGATTGTCTAGTTACAAAACTAATACACTGGGCTTTTACATTATATAGGACAATTAGGTGGTTCATGTTCAAGCTTTATACGAAATGAAATGATGTGATTCAACATGAAAACAGCAGTCTTAAATTAAACGGTTATTTCACCAAATACCCCTGACAAATAAATTTTTTCACCAAATACCCCCACTTTTTTCAAAATTCACCAGATACCCCTGACCTTTAAAAAAATTCACCAGATACCCTTTTGTTGACTGACGTTAGTCCGTTAGCTTTTATTTACAATTTTGCCCTAAGTCAACCTAATTAGCCTAAGTCAACCTAATTAGCCCTAAGTCAACCTAATTAATCCTAACTAACCCTAAACCTCCTTCTCCCCTAACCACCGGCCCCCCACCCCCCCAACCCCCCAAACCCAGGCCCCATCGGCCCCCGGCCCACCACCCCCAACAACCTCAGCCCCCTGAGATCCCCCTCCCCCTCCCCTTCCCCTCCCTCCCACGCAGCTTCCCCTCCCCGCTGCCCCTCCCCATCCCCTTTCCGGCAACCCCCCCTCCTCCCTCCCCCCTCCCACGCAGCCTTCCCCTCCCGCAGCCCCTCCCCATCCCTTTCCGCTGAACCCCACCCCCTCTTCTCTCCCACGCAGCTTCCTCCCCTCGCAGCCCCCCTTCCCATCCCCTTTCCGGCAACCCCACCCCTCCCCACTCCCCCTCCCCCTCTCACGCAGCTCCCCCTCCCCGATCCCACCACCCCCGCCCGCATCAACCGACGAGATCGAGTGAGTGTAGGGAAGTGGAGGCGCCGCGAGATCGAATTTAGGCTACGTAGTTTAGGCGAGATCGAGATCGCGGGGGTGGGGAGGAAAGGGGTGGCGGGGGCCGCGTGGGTTGTTTGGGGAGCGGGGGGTGGAGGGGTGGGGGTGGGGTTAGGATTCGACGGGGGTGGAGGAGGGTGGGGGGAATTCGACAAGGGTGGGGGGGAGCCGCCAGAGGGTCGACGGGGGGGGGAGCTACGGGATGTCGGGGGTGGGGGAGGGGGAGGCGCGGCGGCGGGGGGGGGGGATGGTGGGGGGAATTCGACAAGGGTGGGGGGGAGTTGCCAGAGGGTCGACGGGGGGGGGGGAGCTGCGGATGTCGGGGGTGGGGGGAGGGGGAGGTGTGACGGCGGGGGAGGGGGGGGGGAGGGGGGTGGGGTTAGAGTTGTGGGGGGTGGGGGTGGGGGGTGGTGGGCTGGGGGTGGGGTGGGAGGGGTGGTGGGCTTGGGGGTGGGTTTAGGGTTAGTTAAGGTTTTAGGGTTAGTTAGAGTTTTAGGGTTTTTAGGGTTTTTTTGGGTTTAATTAGGGTTTTTTAGGTTAATTAGTTAATTAATTAACGGAGCACTAACGTCCGTTAGCCAAAAAGGGCAATTTTGGTATTTTTTAAAATGTCAGGGGTATCTGGTGAATTTTTTTAAAGGTCAGGGGTATTTAGTGAATTTTGAAAAAAGTGGGGGTATTTGGTGAATAAATTTATTTGTCAGGGGTATTTGGTGAAAAAACCGTAAATTAAATGTATGCTGCCATGAGGGCATGAGCAGGGTTTTGCGAGAGGTGGTTTGTGATGTACCTTTGCAAAAACATTTTTTAACAAAATAGTGTAAGTATATACACAGAGATACACATATGACCCTTTTCCTTTTTGATTGTCATGTAGTAATGTTGAGTAATAAGAATTTAATGTGAAATAGAAGAAATGGTGGTGGTGGTAGTAGTAGTAGTATTAATAGTTGTACTCACTCTGTATTTTTTTAGTTTGCTCACTTGGTATCATGCACAAATATTAAGGAACTGAGGGAAAAGAGAGATTTTTTGTACATGGGTTGATAATGGGACATATATCTAGAATCTAATTTTTTTTAATAATAAAGGGATGAGAGAGAAATGGGTCTCCCATGACCTGAATTTATTATAAGCAATTGGATGAGAGAGAAATGGGTCCCCCATGACCTGAATTTATTGTAAACAATTGGATGAGAGAGAAAGTAGTCTCAACTCTCAACCAACTTTTTCTATTACAAATGGTAGGGGAATTGGATGAGAGAGAAAAAGTGGTCCCAATGCCATAAATAGTAAGATTCAAAGTGAGCAAGAAAAAAAAAACCCTATCAGGAAAGTGAGCAAGATAAAGAAATACAAAGGGAGTATTAATGAAGGTAGTAAGAAATAGTGATATGATTTATCCTTTGGTCTTTCTTTTTCAATTAAAATGTGAATTCTAGTGAAAAGGGAAACATCTAAAATTTATGAAGACAAGGATATATTGGGCAGAATTTAAAGGGATGGAAACTATAGGATAGATTGATTTTACGAAGTCTTGACAGATTTGGGGTAAGAGCCTAAGAGGACCATATGATTTGATGTGCGAAAGAAAAGAGATTTCTTCTGTTGTTTCTGAGAATGGGAAAAAAGGGTTTTGTGGGAAGTATAGACAACAATAATGCACAAAGGGGTCATCTCTTTCAAAAATTGCAGAGGGGGAAGAGGACACTTACAAGAGCATAATGTCTCTTTGAGGTCATTGGCTTTTGAACAGTTAGTGGAACTATACTTGGGACCCTTGAGATTTTTCTGCTATAATTGGGAAAGGTCTTATGAACCTGAATAATACGTTCAATTATGTTGGGGTTACTTCGCTACAATATTACCCATGTTCTAGATTGTGGACGGCAAAATGGTCCAAAAACTATTGTAGGAGGCTGTTTGGGATGCCAAGACATTTCTTAATAAGTTTTTTGGCACTTTGAAACCACATTTCGAATGTTCTGCCAAACACGATGTTATGTCTTTGGAGGCAGTTTATTCTGTTTGATTCCATAACATGCATGTTATAGTCATTAAGCGGTATGAAAAGGTTTCCCTGTACTGTATATATTTTAATGTTCTCTTAAGTGTGAAGGCACTGAAATCTGATTGCCACATTATTGTCCAGCATTCTTACTATATGGGAATATCTTTGATATTCATCAGTGTCTGTTGTGGCCTTATGGTTCTCTTGGATGCCCATATTTCTTCGAGCCATAGCCGTCAACCAACCGTGAATTCTTTACTTTTGAAAGTGTTTCTGCTAGTACCTCACGAGAATGAGTAGTGATTTTCCATGTAGGCTTTGGTGGACCATTTTATCCCTGTATCCTCAGGTGTTGAGATGACTAATTTGAATGCCAGCTGATTCTACAGGCTGCTTATGAGGAAGAGAATAAGTGATATCCCTTTGTTCTGGAGACGATTCCTATGTTGGGTGTGGTTGTCCTTCTTTTCCGGGGATAATTATCTTAGTATGTTCTCTTATTTTTCTGTTGGCGTTTTGGTTCAAGCTCCTAAGGGTCTTGTGAGCATCGTTTATATCCGTTAACTGGGATCATTTCAGGTCCAATATACTATTTAAGATGGATATGGGTTTACTGATAGATGTAGGGAAACTTTTATAGGGTGGTGTAGAACCATGAGACTTTTTGTTATCCTTTTCTGGTAAGCTTGCACTGGGTCTGTAGATGGGATCTTTTGCAGGCTGATCTTTGATCATAAGCAACACTGAAACACCTATATCTTGTAAACGTGAGTTATTGAATCTATCAATAAAATTATTTCATCTACCAAATACTTTATTTGGATGTTAATTTGTTAACCTGTCTTGCAGCATTCCTATACACTCCCCTTCTCTGTCTGCGAATTAAATTTCTTGCTATATCATTTTTCCTGGTCATTTATCATTACTTTTGAAACTTTGTGATGAATACAGGGCCATGGGACTGATGTTGACTACATTGAGCCAACTGTCATTGATCTTGGCAGCAATTTGAAAGCGGTGGAAGTATCTTGTGGATTCAATCACACTGGTGCCATTTATGAATACATATGATTTCCAGAAGACGGCACTCATGTCTTGGACAAGTTACTCCCAGAGCTTTTATGACCTGGACTAGGTATGCTGTGTAGTCACGGTGTAATGTTCATTACATCAAGTCCTTTTGTTTTACATCTCCGATCTCATTTCTGTAATACAATCAATATGTCATGAAAAACAAACAAACAAATATGAGGAGTAATTTTACATAACAGTATCCTGTAGAGCAGGCCAGATTAGTTTGTCATGTGAGGAGTATTTTTGTCTCCCAAAGCCATTGATTGGTGTAACGGTACCATATGCATGTATACTGTATAGTAATTGTAAATGCAACTGTAATAAGATTCATCCCTACAGAATCAAACATGGAAAGTTTATCGACATGCAAGTGACAGCTCAGTTATCTTCCAATTTGTTGTCATTTTTATTTTGTCCAAATATGATGCAGTTGTGGATAGCTCATCTCAAAGAAGTTGAATTAGTAATCTTGGTTTTGAAAAAATTACCTTCACGCTATACTATTCTACACAGTTATTATAAAGCAAGGTCATAGTTGTCGACCCTGTTCTCCTTGTCTGCTTTTGGTCTACGAGGAGTTACAAAGGACAGTGATGTAAACAAGATTTATTCTCCAATCTTAACGTAGATGCTCCCATTTGTGAAACAATCGAAACAATGATTCTACTCCAGAGTATGTGCTTATCTCTCTCTTTTCTCTCTTACTCCATAGAAAAAGGAAGGTAATTTACTAATGATTTTAACCATGAATGTATTTTGGTTATATCTATGTTTAGCTCACCTATTGATTAACAAAATACAATTTTCTGGTTTGGTGTCCCATTGAGATGTCTTATATTTAGTTTTTTGTTAAAGTTGTTGCTATGGTGATCTCCAAGACTAAACTTGGAACAATACCCTATTAACATCCATCGTCACCGGTTTATGAGGTTTAAGGTCACCGGTATATGAGGTTTAAGGTCCCGGTTTTCTGAGAAATGTCGAAAACTGCTTAAATTTCCCTTGGGAGCCTCGTCTCTCCCATTTTGTATGTTGAAGGTTCTATCCAACATTTGTTTCAGCTAGTTATATATTTCCATGAACAAAATGTTCACAGCTTTGCACACAATCTTTCGAACTTTTACACGTGAGTGAATATTTTGTTATTTCTGATGACACATGAGAAATTTTAACTTCCCTTTGGTATTTGTAACATTGTTAGTGTCATTGCGATAGTTTGTTAACTTGAATATAGCCAAAATTATATACCAAACTTAAGAGAGTTATTGGGACAATGGTCCATGCAAATGTATATGTCTAATCTTTCAAGTCCCAGTAAAAATTAGGAGTATATATATTTATACATATAGGCTATAGCAGTATATATTGAACAGTAGAAGAAAGAATTTTGACAAGTCCATGTTGATTGCTCCTGTCACTGAGATATGCCACAGCAATTCAGTTGTGCAGTGTGGCGGATAGACACTTGTTATGCAAATTGGACCTTGATATATCATATTCACATCAATTCGTCTCTGTGGGTCTTGACTTTCATATTTAATGGCCCCCACAATAATTTTGTTTTGGCTCTGTGACACAATGTTAGAATTTAAGGTGACTCGTGACGTTACAATTTCTATGTTGGCCTTTAAGATCTTAAGAATAAGATGGTGAAGGTCATAGAAATAGAAGATACATTAATTTAGTATAATGATCTTTATGGCCAAGAAGAAAATAAGTGTATTTGGTTTTAACCGAAGCATCTATCCTTTTCGTTTATTACTTACCATTAAATTGGATGGGGATATGACATTCATCAATTTTGAGATTTTAATTTTGCAATAGAAAGATTTGAAATTTCAACTTTCTCATAGCCCATGAAAAACTTGGTTTAGAATATAAATTTCCCATGTCCTACCAAACTTTATTTACCTCTCCTACTATTATTTTATTTTGAATTCGTTATTTTTTTTTTAGGATTGGTAAGATGAAGTGTCCTATCAGACTGGAACCTCGCGCAAGTCTATCCGACTTGGGTTAGCGGGCTAGAAACTCTGAGAATAAGGGGGGAGGGTAAGAGAAATCCTTAATCCCTACCCTCAAAATGCCCCTAGTGGAAATTGAACCCCCAACCTCAATGTTGAAAAACAAAATCCCAATCACTAGGCCAAATTTAACTTAATAAGCTCGAATTCCTTAATTTGATATTGAATGAATCACCAGTTCTTAAATATGTACAATCCTTTTTTCATCCTTAGTGGCTAATATTTTGAGTTGATAGTTAGTCTTAGTTTATAGACATAAAGTCTTCAGTCTTCTCACAATCATACTCCTTAGTCCTTAGTCTTCTCACAATCATACTCCTTAGTCCTTATGATTAGATACTTCTTTTTTCCATGTAATTTTATTTTTCATTTAACCCTTTAGCAATAAATCCTACTATTTTCATGGAGAATTAATCTCTCCGACCCCCTGATTTTAAGCTAGCAAGCTCAATAATTGGATAATACTACTTTATCAGTTTGTGATGATTAGTATAAGTCAACAGAAACAACGCATTTCCAGCTGACCACCATAAGCTTTTTTGCCTATAGCTCTAGTAGCTCTAACCCCTCATCTCCCTGTCCTAGAGGGAAAGGTATTCTGTTTCTCTATCTATCATTAACTCATAATTGTATTCCAATGGTCCCCATCATAAAGACTTCATGGTAGCCAACTGAATACTTCCACATCAACACCCTGTCAGCTAAATAGAGTCTACACGTAGTGCTGTCTAATACTACTATTTTTTATAAGAGCGTGTTTAAGAGCATGTACAATAGTAAGTGGTTTTAGATCTATAGAATTCTCCACTCTTTCTTATCTATTTTCTCTCGATATGACACTTCCAAAAACCATAGTAAAAAAAATGAACAATCATAACGTTCTCCAAAGGGTTCTCCATTCTCTCTCATTTTTTTGGCCTCAGTTCATTTGGAGAATCGGTTCCAATTTCACCTAGAAATGGTGTCAATGGAGGAATCTTCAAAAAACATGTAAGATACCCATTGTTGGGGTAGATATAGATTTTTTTAATCTCTTTCCTTGGAGAACTAGTAGGAGATACCCATTATTGATACTCTTAACATAGAAAACCATGTAGTGTAGAAGGATATCGAGGTACCTAACGGATATATAGAAATTATAATTATATGAGTTAGTCTTGCGTGGACCACAACCACTCATATGACATAGTGACCCGTTTTTTTTCATATAGTCACCTATTATAATTTAAAGTTAATCTACCATTATCTATTACAGTGACAGTTTTTTCCATACAGTCACATTTTCATACATTAGTTTATTATAAAGAAATTTACACTTTATAACATAGTAACATAGTCACCTATTACAATCTATAACTACTCTTTTATATCTATTGTTTTTTTACATAGTGATCCTTTGTCAAATATTAGAAGTATTAGTATTGTTATAACAGATGTGAGAAAGAACAAATAATCGAATGCAAAACAAAGAAAATCACACACAGCTTTAACGTGGTTCACCAACGGAGTGTTGGCTACGTCCACGGGCATAGAGAGAATAATTTTATTGATGTGGAGGAAAACCAGAATTACAGATGTAATTAATGACTTAATCGTCTAATAGATAAACTAGGTTAAAAACCTATTTATAAGCAAATTCGGAAAACGCGTTTCCGCGTCAAACAGTTCACCGCCCGATCGGGCGGTACAAGCCAACCCAGAAATCGTCTCGCGCCCGATCGGGCGACCATTGCCCGAGTCGTAGTTCGCTACTACGCCCGATTGGGCGAACACACCCGACGCCATCGGGCTCCCTGCTCCTTGAGCTCCTGCTGAGACGCTGACCCCGCCCGGTCGGGAGAGCCTGCCCGATCCGGTCGGGCGAGCCGACGAAATCCCTTTCTGACTAGATTCAATACACAAATTCCTACAAATCTCCACCTTAACTTGAATCCTCTCACAACAAAACAGAAAACCAGATAACAGATGCATTAAACACAACGCCCAGATTCTCCCTGCAACCAGATTTGCCCCGAAAGACAACCAGACCAGATTTGTCCCTTTAAGACACCAGATTAGCCCCTAAGGACCTCAGACTTGCCCCAAAGAGCAATTAACAATCACGAACATTGAGCAAGTTCAAGCAATGTTGAAACTTACTCTGCGGAACCGGTTTGGTGAACATATCAGCAGGATTATCAGCTGTACCAACCTTCTTCACCTTAACCCTTTTCTCACTCCTCAGAAAATGATATCTCACATCAATGTGCTTAGTCCTCTCATGATGGACTTGATCCTTAGCTAAGCATATTGCACACAAACTGTCACAATACACAATGGCCTGATCGTGATGTAAACCAAGATCACTGACTAGCCCCTTTAACCATATTCCCTCTTTAGCATTTAACATCAATGCCATGTACTCGCTTCAAGTAGTAGACAAAGTAATCGTAGCCCGCAAAGTTGCCTTCCAACTAACAACAGAGCCACCAAGAGTAAATACATAACCAGTCATAGACCTTCTACTGTCAACATCTCCAGCATAATCAGAATCAGAATAACCAGTAACTAAACACTGAGTATCATTCCTATAAATGAGACCAACATCAGACGTACCTCTAAGGTAACGAAAAATCCTCTTGATTGCCTGTCAATGCTCCTTACCAGGATCACCCATGAACCTACTAACAACACTGACTGTATGTGCAAGATCCGGTCTAGTGCAAACCATCGCATACATCAAGCTCCTTACTGCACTAGCATAAGGAACCCGACTCATGTACTTCTTCTCCTCAGGAGACTTGGGTGCAAAAGCAACAGACAAATGATTATTGGAAGCACTTGGAGTATCTATAGGCTTAGTTGTTGACATGCCACACCTTGACAAAATCTTCTGAATGTAACCTTTCTGTGACAAGAAAAGCTTCCTCTGATCTCTTTCCCTATAAATCTCCATCCCCAAAATCTTTTCGCAAAGACCCAAATCCTTCATCTCAAACTCAGCACTGAGAAGACCCTTCAACCCTCTGAATATCAGACTTGGACTTTGCAGCTATGAGCATATCATCTACATACAGGACCAAATAAATCAATAATCCATCATCCATCTTGTTGTGATACACACAACAATCATACAGACTCCTGTTGTAGCCCAACTCAATCATATAGCTGTCAAACCTTTTGTACCACTGCCTAGGAGAATGCTTTAGCCCATACAAGGACTTCTTCAGTCTGCAAACATAGTCTTCTTTTTCAGGAACTTGGAACCCATCTGGTTGAGTCATATAAATCTCTTCTTCCAACTCCCCATGTAGGAAAACTGTTTTCACATCTAGTTGCTCAAGTTCAAGATCCTGATGTGCAACTATTGCTAGTAGCACCCTGATGGAAGTGTGTCTGACCACTGGTGAGAAAATCTCATTATAATCAACCCCTTCCCTTTGCGTGAACCCTCTTGCAACAACTCGAGCTTTATACTTGACCCCCCTCAGAAGGTGAGAGCCCTTCCTTCTTCTTGAAAACCCATTTGTAGGTGACAATCTTTCTCTCCTTAGGACGTTTGACTAGCTCCCAAGTCTGATTTTTATCCAGAGACTCTATTTCATCTCCCATTGCAGCGAGCCATTGAGCAGACTCACTACCTGAAATAACTTCTTTGTAGGTGGATGGCTCATGAGTATCTACCTCCACCTCTTCAGCAACCTGCAGTGCATAAACAACCATATCCTCAAAACCATACCTCCTAGGAGGTCCGATCCCACACCAACTCTTCTATCTCTATCAAGTGCTATGCTAGATCGATGTGCTTCAGATGAGGCTGATTGATGACTAGAAGATTCAGATTCAGTAGCACCATGTTGATCTTCTCCACCTTGGTGCTGTGATTCACTCTCATCATGAGTGACTTGCAGCTCCACCTGGTTATCAACATCACTACCAACAGACACCACCATGGACTTCACAGTGGGGTTAAGCATATAATTTTCATCTAATATTACACTTCTACTAAGTATAACTCGACTCTCAGAAGGTGACCAGATTCTATAGCCCTTAACTCCACTCCTAAAACCCACAAATACACCCTTCTTAGCTCTAGGTTCTAATTTACCATCACTTACATGATAATAAACAGTAGAACCAAAAACTCTCAACAAAGAATAATCTGCAAGCTTACCAGACCATACCTCATAAGGTGTTTTACAATCAATACCAGTGTGAGGTCCACGGTTGATCGGATAGCAGAAGTCGTACTTACGACACGCTCAAAATCTTCTAGCTAACCCAGCATTAGAGAGCTTGTACCTCGCTCTCTCCAACAATGTCTTATTCATGCATTCTGCTACCCCGTTCTGTTGTGGAGTATCCCTGACAGTATGATGGCGAGCAATCCCTTCATTCTTGCAGAACTCATTAAACTCAGACCAACAAAATTCCAGACCATTATTAGTTCGCAGCCTTTTGATCTTCCTTTCAGCTTGATTTTCCACCAAAGCCTTCCACTGCTTGAAATTCTTGAAAACCTCACTTTTATGCTTCATCATAATTACCCAAGTCATTCTTGAATAATCATCGACACAAAATACCTGTGACCTCAAATAGATTCAACTCGGGAAGGACCCCAACAATCAGAATGGATATAATCAAGTGTGCCCTTTGTTGTATGCACAGCCTTTGGAAACTTGATGCGATGAAGCTTCCCAAACACACAATGCTCGCAGAACTCTAGATCCTGCACCTTGTGCCCACATAGAAGATCCCTTTTTGACAGAATTTGCATCCCTCTTTCACCCATATGTCCAAGTCTCATATGCCACATCTTGGTCATATCCTCCTTGTGAACCTCAGATGATGCAACAGCAGCGGAACCTGTCACAGTAGAACATTGAAGAAAGTACAAGGTACCATTTTTAATACCTTTCAGAACCACCTTCGAACCCTTGCAGACACTCATAACTCCACCTTCACCTTGAAAAATGAAACCCTTACTGTCAAGTATACTCAAAGATATCAGATTCTTTGTCATCAGTGGAACATGCCTAACTTCGTTCAAGGTGCAGAATGTACCATCATAAGTCCTCAACCTGATGGAGCCTATTCCAACTACTTTGCATGCAGCACTGTTGGCCATAGAAACATTGCCCCCATCTATCTGCTCATAAGTCGAAAACCACTCCCTGCATGGACTAATATGATACGATGCCCCAGAATCAAGAACCCACACATCCCTACAATGTGACTGGTTATTAGCAACTAGGGTCAGATCTTCCTCAGAGTTACCTTCAGTTTCTGCCAGAGCAACATCTCATTCTTTTCCTGCTGCTTCTTTTTCTTAGGACATTCATTTTTCCAATGCCCCTTTTCCTTACAGTAATTACAGACATCATTAGTTTTAGGACCCTTAGAATTCGAATTTCTATAGTTTGATTTCTTTTTACCAGATTTTCCTTGTCCCTTACCCCCAGTAACAACTAATCCCGATGCCTGATTTTCTGTACTAGAACCAGTTGCCTGATGATGGACCTCTCTAGTATGAAGAGCAGATCTTACTTCTTCTAATGACAGACTTTCTTTCCCAACAATAAAAGAATCCACAAAATTCTCATACGATAAAGGCAAAGATACTAACAGAATTAAAGCAACATCCTCATCATCTACTTTAACATCAATATTACGAAGATCTAGTAAGATAGTATTCAATTTATCTTGATGAACCCTCAGAGACGTACCTTCCTGCATACGCAGGTTGAACAGACGTTGCTTCAAGAGCAACTTGTTGGTTAGAGATTTCGTCATGTATAGACTCTCTAACTTCAACCACAAACCGGCAGCGGTTTCTTGCTCCGCGACTTCAATAATTATGTCGTCAGAAAGACACAACATAATTGTTGAATGTGCCTTTTCCTCCAGAATTTCCATCTCAGCGGTGACTGAATCCGTTGACTTCTTTGTCAATGGTGCCCACAACCACTGTTGCTTCAGTAAAGCCCGCATCTTGATTTGCCACAGACTGAAACTGTTTCTCCCAGTGAATTTATCAATTTTCACATTCATCCCAGACATCTTTCTCATCCGGATCGAACACAAAGCTCTTTATACCAGTTTGTTATGACAGATGTGAGAAAGAACAAATAATCGAATGCAAAACAAAGAAAATCACACACAGATTTAAAGTGGTTCACCAACGGAGTGTTGGCTACGTCCGCGGGCAGAGAGAGAATAATTTTATTGATGTGGAGGAAAACCAGAATTACAGATGTAATTAATGACTTAATCGTCTAATAAATAAACTAAGTTAAAAACCTATTTATAAGCAAATTCGGAAAACGCGTTTCGGCGTCAAACAGCTCACCGCCCGATCGGGTCGGGCGGTACACGCCAACCCAGAAATCGTCTCGCGCCCGGTCGGGCGACCATTGCCCGAGTCGTAGTTCGCTACTACGCCCGATCAGGCGAACACGCCCGACGCCATCGGGCGCCCTGCTCCTTGAGCTCCTGCTGAGACGCTGACCCCGCCCGGTCAGGCGAGCCGACGAAAATCCTTTCTTACCAGATTCAAGGCACAAATTCCTACAAGTATTATGTCCACACTAATATAAGATTTTTTTACTAATTTTATTTACTTTGAATTTTTTACCACCTACAGTGATGTGATCATGATGGTGCATAAAGTCACAATTGGTAGTTAACTGAAAAATACTTTCCTATTACCATCACCTTTAAAGCATCTTTTGAATTCCTTGCGAGACATCCATCTAACATCCACAATTTCTCTTTCTATGATACAAATTATTTTTTCGACAAGTTCTTTCTACGATAAAATTGTTATGTTATCGTGAAAATTAGCATAGGCTATGCTTGAAAGAAATGAGAATTGAGTCTATTTATAAGGCCAAACGAGTTTCTATCTCGAAATCAATTGGCAAGGAGTATAATAGTTCTTCAAATTTATAAAAGTCAGATCAATTATAATTTAAAAAGCTATATTGGCTAATTAGAAAGTTGTTTTCGAACACGCCTTATATGATTTTTTTAAGTTCTAATGAACTTGTAAGATTTTCCAACGCTATTGGTATTTAACCAAAACCAATCATAACTTAGCTAATTTTTCTTAAAATTCATTAAGGTGAATGGAACTTGGATCTCTTATAGTCTAATAGCTAAATATCACCAAATTTTTGCGCAAATATGAAATACAAAAATTTGAATTACCTTCTTTTTTCAACCTAATTTTGCTATATAGATTATCTTTCAAAAAGCTTCACATGCGCAAAAGCCCCATACTAATCACTTTCATATTCTCCCACCAAATCTAGCAACATTGTATGGTAGCAGTTGGCAAAAAAAATCAGAGAAGTGTACATACTATTTGTTGCAACTTGCAAGAGACTGGAGAGAGTCGTCTGTTTTTTTTTTGATAATTTGGGATTTTATTATTAATTCAGAGGCAAACAATGCGAAAGCATTGAAGCAAGTATCAATTACAATGCATCACGCCTCCATACTTACAAATGAGAACAAACAATATAATATATTGGGATCCAAACTCCTCAGAGCCACGCAATGAACTCATCACTTCTTGAAAGACCTTGCTTGGCAAGCGAATCTGCCACTGCATTGGATTCTCGGCCACTATAAACAATTTCAATGTTCCTGTTGCGCACTAGAAAATTCTTAATGAAATTAATGGTGAAAGTGAGATTCCAAGGGCCTTCGATGACTCCGTTGCACCATTTTACTGCGTTTGCCGAATCCGATTCCACAATGATTTGGCTATGAAGACAACAGTCAAGGGAGGATGAGATTTTGAGAGCTAGATGGATAGCGAAGACCTCACCATGATTTATTTCTAGAAACGGGATCGGACTTGAGAATAAACATATAAATTCCCCAAATTGGTTTCGAAGGACTCCTCCGATGGCAGATTTTGAGTCCGAGATCTTCAAGGAAGCATCCACATTCCATTTTACTGTGTTGAGTGGAGGAGGGACCCAATCGCTATGCTTAAACATCGATGATATCGACTGCGGGATAGAGGGGGTGGATTCCAATCTAGACAAAGAGGATTTCGGATAATTTCATTGGAATCATAGGGGAATAGAATGCTCCATCCCTTAATCCACCAACTCAGCCTTAAGAGAACAAGGTCTTGGAGATGAGACAGGGAGCTTGAAATATTTTCAAAACATCTGTTGTTTCTTTCTCTCCAAATGGTCCACAGGATTATGTTTCAATGGTGGTTTTCTTGTGTTGGTGGCTGAGTTAATAATTATTATGCTACAAGGAGCCATTTATATAGTTCATGTTTTTTTTTTCTTACAACGATATAGTTCATGTATTGATGATGAGAGAAAGTTGTGATAGGACGGAGATGCTATAGTATTTTAGAAAGGTGTCCCGATAGTTGATTTGTTCTCAATTTGGCATATAGTCATAGAGAGGCACCAAAGATTAGAGGTGGCAAACATATCGGGTCATATTCGGATCAACTTTGTGTTTGGATCACATTCGGGTCGGGTGCATTTTGGGTCCAGGCCAGTGCGAGTTTGCTGCCTCGGTCGGTTCAAACGGTTCGAGTTGGTTTGGGTCGGAAAAAAGGTCGCCTTGAAAGTATTGCATTACTTCGTATAAGAATCATCTTCGAGTCTAAAAATGGCGGGTTATTTTCTTAGTAAATGCATGTACACTTTCTTTCAGTAGCAAATAAATAAAAAGTAGATGAATTAACTTTTTAGTTCACAAAAAAAGGCGGGTTCCCACTAACAATTCAGTTTGAATATCAATCTTAATAGTCTTTTTTCATATTTGCAGTCTACCATTTGCTTATCACATTAATTCTCGCCATTTAAGGATACTAACACTTGGACACAAAAATATTAAGACACCAACACTTAGACAATAATAGTGTATTGACTTATACTTCCTCCGTTTTTAATAAGTGACACGTTTTCCTTTTAGGGAAATGTCACAATAAGTGACACATATCTCAAAGTAGTAAAGAATATTTCTCATATATTACATCTTTGCCATCATTTAATTGTTTCACCTACTTACTTTATCCAATAGTCAAATTTGATTGGTTAAACAAGTGATCCCCACTTTCTTTCTCTAGACTCCTTGGTATTCCTCCACTTTGTCTTTGTGTCACTTATTAAAAAACTGAAAAAGTATTATACTCCCTCCGTTTTTTTAGATGTAACATTGGACTTTTCACATTTGTCGAGGCACAACTTTGACCGATAATATCTCTAATTGTATAAAAGTAAAAATTATAAAAAAATATATATTTGGAAAGTGTATACCGTAACGAATCAAACAAGATCCCACATGACTATATTTTTTTCTTATGTATAAATAACAATTAATGGTCAAAGTGTATTAGATGAATAGTGCCCAAAGTCAATATGTTACATCTAAAAAAAATGGAGGGAGTAATACATTAGAACACCAACACTTAGACATAAGCAGACACAATTGAATTTCTTTTAAGCTTCGTGGCGGTTGATGAGGGGCAGCAGTGGGAGTTGGGTTCGAGTTATTGGGTCGAGTTAAGGTCCAAGTTTTCTTGTCACTTTCGGGTCGGGTAGGTACGATCCGTAATATCTTCGGGTACTCGGGTTTAGTTGGGTTTGGGACTCGTTATTTCGGGTGAAAACGGGTCTCAAGTCAGGTAAACAGAAAACGGGTCTGTTTTGGCAGGTTTACCAAAGATAATATGAACTTTTCACCAGATACCCCTGAGGTTCTACAAAATTCATGAGATACTCATGCGTTTTCAAAAAATCATCGTGTACCCCTTAAGTTTGCAAATAATAACTATGGATGTCAACGGGTAGCATCTGGACCAGATCCTATAGGATCCAGATCCGTTTTTTAGGCATAGATCCATATCCGACCCGGATCTGATGGGTAATAAAATTGAAGATTCAGATCCAGATCCAGATCCAATGGATCCTACAGATCCGGGTCCAAAACGGATCCTAACCTATTTTCTTCAAACAACCCTAATTTTCACAATAATTAAAGAATTTAAAAGAACAAAACAACGCCATTTAGCATCTTCATTTGTCGACGTTGAAATAAACAATTTATATAACAAATCCAAGCATAAATAACTAGGGCTGGCAATCAGATCGGGTTGGGTCAGGTTCCGGTTGACCTGTTTATACCCCCCGATCCGAACCCAATTACGTAAACAAGTTATAAAGTAGAACCTGAACCTGACTCACAAATAAACGAGTCGGGTTCAAGTCGACCCATTTAACCTATTTAATATTATGAACCCCATTTAATTAAAACTAGTTTATTACAAAATTAGAAACTCGGTCAACCCATTCAATTTTTTGACATATTTGTTATTCTAGTATGAACACTAGACCAACTACAAGAGGGAGGGGGGTGAATTGTAGTTGAGGGGAAATATTCTAAATGTATTGCGGAATTAAAACTAAGTAAAAGTAGAAAGAGACAAACACACAAGATTTTTACAAGGAAAACTTCCTAGGCCCAATAGGAAGAAAAACCTTGACCACGAGGGATTTTAACTCAAACTCTTTTTAATATAATAGGCCAAAAGACTCAATCTTTTACAACCTATTAGTCGGACCTTCTCTGTTCCTCTAGGAACTTGTTCCCAGTCACCCAGTTCCCCCTGAACTGATGACACTCACTTTGACTTCACTCGAAGTCTTCTCTCTTCTCTCTTTCTTTCTCTCTTTTGATTACAAGGATATTCTCTCTATTTTCTCTCACCCATACACTATGAATATTACAATAATAAGTATGTTGAATATAAGAGGAAATCACTAGAAAACTTTCTAAGTATAGATCTTCTTTATATGCTTGAAAGTTCTTATTTTTTCTTCGAAATATCTTCCTTTTATATAGCTGCTGCTCTTTAGCTTCTTCTACTGGAAGTATAATGTTCCACGTTCTCCTAGAAGAGTGCTTGTAGTGTTAAGAAGATCATGGCTTGTTTTTCGCTGCACTTCCTCCACGTTATTCAACGGGAATAAACTACCTCCACTAGCCGTTAGTGGAATCATCTTCAGCGAGACTGTTGGAATTAGTTAACGAGCTTCATGGAAGTGGTTCCACGAAATATACCACGCATTGTTCAACCTTTTTTCAAGCCAAGCAACAATAACAAACAATCTATAAACTGAGAATCTTTTGTTTAAGGATTCTAAGTTTATAGATATGTCAAACATACCATATGATAACAATTCAAAGTGCATAATATAAATATCTTGACTTAGATTAATTAATTGATCCTTCTCCACAAGATATAAATGCAAAATTAAATATTACAATATTTTTGGTATTTTATATTTTTCATAAATATATAACAACTATATGATAACCTATGTATTTGACATCATCAAAACATGGAATACAACAATATTCCCCTTTTTTTATGATGATAAATATAAGGCATATATAAAAATATAAAATAAACAAAAACTAATAAACTAACAAAAATAACATAACCAATGGCTTTAAAAAAAACTAACAAAAGATGAAAACATAAAAACTAATAAAAATCTTACTACCACAAACATAAATCAGTGTTCCAAAAATCATCACCTAGAAACTAAGAAGACTAGAATTGAATTTTTTATGTATGCCACTCTACTTCCCCCTTTTATCATCATCAAAAACAACTAAGTACCCAGCAAGATTCTAAGAGTGCATCATATACAACAATGTCAAGGCTTAGTAGCTCAAACATTCATCTAATAATACTAGCCATCCAAACATTTTAATGAGCAGAGTAAGATGAGTTTAATGCACATAGACATGAAAAATGCACAAGATGAGTTCATGATGAAGTTAAAAGAAAGAAAGAGAACAAGAAGTCAAGCAAATGAATAAGAAATAGAAAGAGATAAAAGAGATAAAAGATAAACAAAAACAAATATATATATCACCAGAAACTGATGTGTGATTCACATCCAAAAGGGTGATAAAAAGAGAGTAACCAAATCACCATTGTTTAATACAACCCAAAAAAAAATTAATATTGTTTCAGCATATTAAAGAAAGGAAAAGGGGGATTAGGGCTTGGAAGGCTTGGGGCGAACAACAAAAGAAGTGGCCACGGCGTCAATCTTCTCACGAACTGCAGATTTTCCTTTCTTCACTGCTGCTAGGATCTGCTCCTGTTGAAGATCAACTCTGGCAATCCTGGCTTCAACACCCTGGACTCTTGTATGCTGGAGAGACAGAGACTCCTGAATTGAATGTAGAATCCCATGGAGACCAGTAGTGGAGAGAAGGGGGAAATCAACAGTTCGTGATCCTGAAGGAGCTTGATCCTCCTCCAGATCAATATGAACAACACCCTGACCCTGTTCCTTGGGAGCCTTGGTCACAACAATTCTTTGGCTCTTCCTTACTGACCTAGGTCCTTCAGCACTAACCTCCTCCTCAAACTTCCGCTTGATCCCAGTCTCTACCTTCCCCTTAGGTTCTGCCACCTCAAATTCTAACTTGCCACCCTGTACCCTTAGAGACAGCCTAGATATAGTCTCTTTTGTCAAATAGTTATCAGGCTCGAGATCAAAAGATGTACTAGAAGGAAGTTTGATTTGATTCTTTTTGAGGATAACAGAAATAAGATTAGCATACCCAACTTTTGTGTTGTGGGTAATGCAATAGGAAAGGTGAGAAATCATTAATGTAGAGAAGTTGATTTTTATATTTCTTAGCAAGGCAGAACATTAAAGAGAGATCCATGAGGCTCGCTTGAGTCCTCTTGGAAGTTCAGGGCAAAAGAAAGCGCCAAACTAAGTGAAACAAAAATTTGTGATAAGAAGAGAGATCTTTCTGATCTAGGGACAAGTCAGAATCCTTACCCCCAAAGAAACTCAGAATTGTAGAATTTGAAGCCCCATTAACATTCAACTTAGCCCTACCCTTAACATATTCCTTGTACCCTTCAGTAGGTACCTCAAACCATTCACCTAAGTTCTTTTCAGTGAACTTAATCAGTTTTCCATTAACAACACTAATGCACAACCCCTCATTATTCTCGAAACTAACAATAAATTCGCTCATCTCACTCTCATAACGACCCTCATCAAAACTCAACACTTTAACCCATTTTTGAAACTTAACAAGATCAAGAAACTGACCCACTTAATTTTCTTGCACCAGGTGAAATCAACTCAAAACCCAATTATATACTTGGAAGACTTAGATTTCTTACCCCTTTTAGTAGGAACCAAGACTTCCTTTTCTTGCTCTGTTTCAGCATCATCCACATCGTCTTCCTTCTTTGGAGAGATTACTTCATGTTCAGCCGAATTTTCTTGAGAACCCAGGGAATCTTCATTTGAGTTATAAGATTCATTCTCGCTTTCATTGTAATCCACCAGAGGTGAAGATTTTTCGGCCGAAATTTTTTTTGCATCATCGGAGGATTTTCTTTTGGGAGCCATTTAGGGTTTTAGGTGAAGAAGATGAAGTTCATAGATTTTTGTGTGAGAGAGAGAGAAAGGCGGTTTTGCAGAGGTAATGGTTTTGGGAAAAAAAGATGAATTTGTCGTGTAACTTTTAATTGATTTGATGGGTTTTTATTTTAGGGGAAGGTTTATGGGGGTTTGTGAAGAAGAATTAAATGCGGCTTTTCCCTTCCTTCTTAAATCCGTTGAAACATTTTATTTTTAGGTTGATACATGAACGCTGGTGAAGCGTTGCAAAAAAATTATTTGTGGGTGATGAACGAAGAAAAATAATAAATTGAGAAAAAAGAAAATAAAATCAAATAAAGTGATAATATTTACGTGGAAAGAAATAAAAGGGATAGAAGGTGTGAACTCATGCATGTTACATGTTCAAGCTATATGTACAGTGACCTTTCTATTTTTGCTCAAGTGTATGCATGGACAATAAGGGGAGTATTATGAAGACTAATGTGAGTCCTTTACAATGACTGTGTAATGTATGAATAAATTCATAAAATGTTGCTGGCCACTTAGTGTAATCTTGTAACTAAGGGTTTTATTGGAAATAACACACTTAATGAATTCTAATCATCTCTAGCTCTAAGCGAATTTTCTCAAATTTTTCTCTAGGAAGTGGTTTAGTCAATATGTCAGCTATTTGATTTTCTGTTGGACAAAATTCGACTTTAACAAGACCTTTTTCTATATTATCCTTAAGGAAATGATGTCTAATGTGAATTTGCTTGACCCTTGAATGATGAACTGGATCCTTAGAAATACAAATTGCACTAGTATTATCACAATAGATAGGAACACATTTAAACTTAATGCCAAAGTCTCTTACTTGTTGCTTGATCCAAAGGACCTGGGAACAGCATGCAGCATCAGCTACATACTCTGCCTCTGCTGTGGATAAGGCAACAATATTTTGCTTCTTTGAGCTCCATGAGACCAAGCTTGTTCCTAGGTACTGGACAATGCCTGATGTGCTCTTGCGATTGACCAAGTCTCCAGCATAATCTGCATCCGAATAGCTTATTAGGTCAAAAGCATCACTTCGAGGATAGAACAAACATAAGTCATCACTTCCCTTCAAATACCTTAGAATTCTCTTAACTGCTGTTAAATGAGATTCTTTGGGATTTGATTGGAATCGATCACATAAACCAACACTAAAAGAAATATCGGGTCTACTTGCTGTTAAGTAAAGTAATGAACCAATCATACCTCGATATTGCTTCTCGTTTACACACTTACCATTTGAATCTTCATCTAACCTTGTTCCTGTTCCTATGGGAGTGTGGTTGGTTTTTTTATTGTTCCAGTCCATATTTCTTAAGCAGTTCCTTGACATATTTTTGTTGATGAATCATTGTTCCTCTTTTAGTTTGCTTAATTTGCAATCTCAAAAAGAAGTTCAACTCTCCCATCATACTCATTTCGAACTCACTACTCATAAGATCAGCAAACTCCTTACACAGAAGATCATTAGTAGCACCAAATATTATATCATCAACATAAATCTGGACCACTAATATGTCTGTTCCTTTTGATCGAAGGAACAAGATTCTATCAACTTTACCTCTTATGAAATCATGTGAAAGCAAGAATTTTGATAACCTTTCATACCAAGATCTAGGAGCTTGTTTCAACCCATAAAGAGCTTTATCAAGCTTATAGACTTGATTTGGGAGTTCCGGATTTTCAAATCCAGGAGGTTGTTCCACATAGACGTCTTCAAGTAAAAAACCATTTAAAAATGCACATTTGACGTCCATTTGGTACAACTTAAATCCCATAAAGGCAGCAAAGGCAATCAAAATTCTAATTGGTTCTATCCTAGCAACAGGTTCAAAGGTTTCATCGAAATCAATACCTTCTTGTTGATTATAACCTTTGGCTACAAGTCTGGCCTTGTTCCTTACCACTGTTCCATGCTTGATAGGCGTGTCGCACACCTAACAAAAATAAATAACCTAACTAATCCTCCTAACTATGTAGTAGGGTAAGTCAGAGTCGATCCCACTGAGAGAAAGTTGTTCTATGATTAGCCCTTAAGTAATGGTAAGACTAAAGGAGATTTAATATCAAGAATAATGGTGGAATAAACTATACTAATAAATCTATAAATAAAAGACTCTATAGTTAAGTATCCCCACTAGCATGAATTAATACAACAATAATTTCTACCTCAAACTAGTCAATTAAATGCTCATAAGGAAAAGTACACCCTATAAAATACCATAAACCTCTCCCGAGTATCTATGGCTTCTCTAATAAGCACTCAAGCCTACTCTCGTGGAATCATGCAAATTAAAGACATTAAACACGGCACTCTAACTTCCTAACAATCCATTCTACCTACTCCCGTGGAGAACTTCATGTCCTTAATTGAAATATTCAAATCCGTCAAAACCCAACTCCCATTATGATCAAGACAAAGGAATCATAACAATACTAGTTATCCCTAATCTAGTATTGGAATATGCACAATCAATTAAGCAAGAACAATTCAACTTTTAGTTTGGGAATTTAAAGAAATAATATAATTCATACTAGGGTTCAACTTAACCATAGATTACAAAACTATGTAAGCATAATTGAAATAAATAAAGAAAATAGAGAAGAATAATAAAACATCATAATATAAAACAAGGAGAAAAGAAGAAGAAAAGAGATACTTGAATTAATGGGAGGAAGGTGGAGTCTTGAAGAACAATGGAGATCTACAAGTTTCTCTCTCTAACTTCTCTCTCTAAAAACCCTAAGTATAAACTAATTATGATGATATAATATCTAAGCTACTCTAAATAATGTTTAAAGTCCTTTTTATAAGCTAAGATTAATATAAACCGACATAAGTTAGGTCACGCGGAAGATACGACATTACAGCAGGTTGCACGGGCAAGCAACATATTGCACGGGCGTGCAGGGTCATGCACTGTCGAGCGAAATCTCGCTCAGTCGTGCGAGTGAGGCAGAAGCTTCAGTGACTTTTGATTGCAGGTTGCACGGCCGAACAGATATCCGCACGGGCGTGCGGTCGAGACAGTGGCTTCAGCTCATCTTTGAACAGCTATAACTTTTGATCCAGAGATTTGTTTCACACATGCAATATATCGTTGGAAAGCTCTTGAAGTCTAGTTTCCAACCCAGTTGGAATTACCTCATTATCATTCTTGAGTCAAAAGTTACGAGTGAAATGGTGAAGAGGTGTCATATTTCGCACAAGTACACAAAGTCATGTGTATCTTCTTCACTTTCAATCCGTTTTGGGCACATGATATGTCGTTTTGAAGGTCATCTACATGCCTAAATCATCATGTCCTCAAATAGGAATCCAAAGTACCTGAGATTACATCAAAAGACCAAACAACCCGGGAAAGTATCGTAGCTTACGAAAATGGACCTAAATATACATAAATGCAAGTAAATGCTCTAATACTACATGAAAACGCACCCTAATATGCAACTAAATGATGTTAGAATATGCACTTATCAAACTCCCCCAAGCTAAACCATTGCTTGTCCCCAAGCAATAAGACATAAACATTGGAAAAGAAAGACGACCTACAAAATAGGACTACAACAGGGCTAAACACTCAACTGAAAACACAAGAGATAAAATCACTACACAAACCAAGCATCAATACAAGCTCGAACAAAGCCGCATAGCATGCCATGTATCGCAATCGACTCTCCAATCATACCACATACCATCTCTCCCAATTTGGATTTAACCAAACCTGACAGACCTCACTATAGTCATGTGCGCTCAAATCTCTCATGTGTTTAAAGGATAAATGATAACACTCAACCTAAAACAAGTCGACTCAGATGAAACATATACTCTTTAACTTTGACTTTTTGACTCACTTAATACTCAACAATACAACACACAATGATCAAGAGGACTTTTAAGGGTTGTAATGGGGTTGAGGTTAAAGGTATGGAAAATAATTTGGGAATTGTGGTGGAAAAACCAAGAAGGGGGAGCATTATATAACTGAAAACATGACCAAGAAAGGTCACAACAACTCCGTGCAACAACCAACAATCTTCAAATATAATCAACAACACTTTTCACTCAAGAAATTCAATCATAACCCTTTTTATTTCACTTTATTCACAACTTTTTTTTTCTACTTCTTTTTCATTTCATTTTTCACCTTTTTTTTTTCAAACTTTCAATTCAATTTCAAAGCTCACTAAACATACTTTTCCATCCTTCTAAACTACAAATAGAGCACTTCAATTCAATACAAACCAAACCAAAACTAATACTCGTTCCCCCAAGCTAGGCTTAGGACAAATATCGAATGAGGCCAATGGCTTGTAATGTAGGTAGCAATCAAACATAGTCGAAAGGCTCAGGCGGGGTTAGAGGGAAGGATAATATGAAAACAATAATAACTCTGGAGCTGAGATCATGAAATAGAATGCCTCAATCATATCAAAATGTATGCAGTAGCAAATATCAAGGAGTACTAAGTCAAAATCAAGATCAATGCGACAACTAAGGAACTAATCACACATGAAAGAACATAACTGACACAG
The DNA here is from genome assembly GCA_947648045.1 of Beta corolliflora. Classification (NCBI taxonomy): domain Eukaryota; kingdom Viridiplantae; phylum Streptophyta; class Magnoliopsida; order Caryophyllales; family Amaranthaceae; genus Beta; species Beta corolliflora. Next base: position 520,140 of record CANSZD010001251.1, read on the forward strand.
ATACGTCAGTTTATAGGCACAAAAGCTCACTTAGTTTAAGGTGTCTGCACAATAAAGTTAAATCGAGCCACAGAGAGATCAATCAATCTTACCACAAACAATCAATTGCGAAACAATCGTGCTATGAAGAATCATGAACAAGATGAATTATGCTTAGGAATTGTAGTAAAATATCAGCAAGGTTCTCAATAAGTGCTAGTAATAGTCCCATAGATGCAACAATTATGACATGAAATCTAATATGAGATGAAATATGCCAATGCAACTATGAAAGCAATACAATATTTTTGGTTACACGTAAACTCCCACTCCTAGTGAGCGGTACAAACCGTGCAACATCCTACGAAAGCAATGAAAAAAAAACTACTCTAGATGCAACTAACATGCGCTAAGTAATGATGACAAACATCCTCCCCCAAGCTAAATGACACATTGTCCTCAATGTGAACAAAGAGGAATTAAATGAGGGAGAGGTACAACTTACAAAAGGGGTGGGTAATCAAAGGGAGTGTCAAAAAGCATCGACACCTCCACCACAATCGATAGTTGTAATGAGGCAGTGAACTTAGCCAAAAAAAATTGGCTATGCTTGTACCTAGCAACAGACTTCGTCACACATTAGCAAAGTTAGTCAAACCAAAATAATAATAAAAAAAAAAAACATAGTCGGGTTGCCTCCCGATAAGCGCTGATTTAAGGTCTTGCATGACCATTTAAGACTAGTAGATCACTCATAATAGTTCAATGCTCTAAGAAGCTTATCATATGTTCCTGCAAACATCTCAGAGCATATTATATAAGAGTGGAAAGGAAAAATGAAAAAAATTAGTACTAAAAAATTACTAAAACTACAAAAAGAAAAATCAAAGGAAAAATTATATTTACAAGAAGAAGAAAAAGAAAAATTGTTAGTCTTTTTACATGACTCAAAAGAAGGAAAATAAACTAAATTTACATTATTTACATTATCATAAAAGTCATTCAAGAAGGGAGGAAGAAGGAACGATGGAGGATATAATTTAGGGGAAGAAGGAATAAGATCAAGTTTTTTAGAAAAAGGAACATGAGACTCAAAAACTATAGGTGGTACCGATAAAGACTCATAAATCACTTCACTCTCGATTTGACTTTCCTCCAATGACGAAATTTCAACAAAGGGCTCTTCCTCCTTTAAAATATTCATCACATTGCTCTCTCCTATAAATTGATCATCATCCTCATAACTCTCATTCTCTACACAACCGGCATCATCAACATCGTAAATATACGGTTGGGGATGAGAATTTTGAGTGTAATAATCAAATTCATATTGGGGTGAGGGGTTAAAATCATTCACTAACGTCACATCACACGAAGAAAAATCATGTGAAGTAGATTGACAATTTGAGCAATAAGGAGGTGTTGTAATATGCATCTCGGATGAAAAGGATGGTCTAGAAGATAAAGACATATCCCACTCATAATTATTCTGAGCCAACCACTCAATTTGATCCCAACAATAATCAAGTGATTGAGATAGAAATTGACCATTAGACATAGACTCCAACACTTCCCTAGTTTCTTCATTTAAACCCTCATAAATCACTAGGCACATATCCCAAATTTCAATTCCATGGTTAGGACCAACAAAATCGCCAAGTCTATAATAGTATTTCCAAAACAATTCATTCTCATATTGAGGAAAAGAAAAAATTGCTCTAGAATTACTAGCAAAAATATTGGGTTCATGGAACATGTATGGTAATTCATGAGAACTCATGCAAAAATTAGGAGAATTTTGATATGATGCATCAAAACTATAAACATGAGAACCACAAGAATTATGACTATGGTGCCTATCAGAAGAATTATCCCTATCAAAATAATAATATGACTCCATAATACGAAAAAAAGAAAAGAAAAAAAATATATATTCACAAAAGAAAGGAAAAAAAAATATATACAGTCTAGTCTCACCAAAAAAATAAAAACTAGATAAAACAAACTATCTCCCCGGCAACGGCGCCAAAATTTGATAGGCGTGTCGCGCACCTAACAAAAATAAATAACCTAACTAATCCTCCTAACTATGTAGTAGGGTAAGTCAGAGTCGATCCCACAGAGAGAAAGTTGTTCTATGATTAGCCCTTAAGTAATGGTAAGACTAAAGGAGATTTAATATCAAGAATAATGGTGGAATAAACTATACTAATAAATCTATAAATAAAAGACTCTATAGTTAAGTATCCCCACTAGCATGAATTAATACAACAATAATTTCTACCTCAAACTAGTCAATTAAATGCTCACAAGGAAAAGTACACCCTATAAAATACCATAAACCTCTCCCGAGTATCTATGGCTTCTCTAATAAGCACTCAAGCCTACTCTCGTGGAATCATGCAAATTAAAGACATTAAACACGGCACTCTAACTTCCTAACAATCCATTCTACCTACTCCCGTGGAGAACTTCATGTCCTTAATTGAAATATTCAAATCCGTCAAAACCCAACTCCCGTTGTGATCAAGACAAAGGAATCATAACAATACTAGTTATCCCTAATCTAGTATTGGAATATGCACAATCAATTAAGCAAGAACAATTTAACTTTTAGTTTGGGAATTTAAAGAAATAATATAATTCACACTAGGGTTCAACTTAACCATAGATTACAAAACTATGTAAGCATAATTGAAATAAATAAAGAAAATAGAGAAGAATAATAAAACATCATAATATAAAACAAGGAGAAAAGAAGAAGAAAAGAGATACTTGAATTAATGGGAGGAAGGTGGAGTCTTGAAGAACAATGGAGATCTACAAGTTTCTCTCTCTAACTTCTCTCTCTAAAAACCCTAAGTATAAACTAATTATGATGATATAATATTTAAGCTACTCTAAATAATGTTTAAAGTCCTTTTTATAAGCTAAGATTAATATAAACCGACATAAGTTAGGTCACGCGGAAGATACGACATTACAGCAGGTTGCACGGGCAAGCAACATATTGCACGGGCGTGCAGGGTCATGCACGGTCGAGTGAAATCTCGCTCGGTCGTGCGAGTGAGGCAGAAGCTTCAGTGACTTTTGATTGCAGGTTGCACGGCCGAGCAGATATCCGCACGGGCGTGCGGTCGAGACAGTGGCTTCAGCTCAACTTTGAGCAGCTATAACTTTTGATCCAGAGATTTGTTTCACACATGCAATATATCGTTGGAAAGCTCTTGAAGTCTAGTTTCCAACCAGTTGGAATTACCTCATTATCATTCTTGAGTCAATAGTTACGAGTGAAATGGTGAAGAGGTGTCATATTTCGCACAAGTACACAAAGTCATGTGTATCTTCTTCACTTTCAATCCGTTTTGGGCACATGATATGTCGTTTTGAAGGTCATCTACATGCCTAAATCATCATGTCCTCAAATAGGAATCCAAAGTACCTGAGATTACATCAAAAGACCAAACAACCCGTGAAAGTATCGTAGCTTACGAAAATGGACCTAAATATGCATAAATGCAAGTAAATGCTCTAATACTACATGAAAACGCACCCTCATATGCAACTAAATGATGTTAGAATATGCACTTATCAATGCTCATCAAGCTTGTTCTTGAAGACCCATTTAAGTCCTATAACTTTCTGGTTCTTTGGTTTAGTCTCCAGGTGCCAGACCTTGTTCCTCTGGAACTCATTTAACTCCTCTTGCATAGCATTGATCCAATCAGCCTCTTTAAGCGCTTTCATATGATCCTTAGGTTTTGTCATAGATTAGAAAGCGTGAAAAGCACAAAAGTTCTTCATTTGAGATCTCGTTTGAGTTCCCTTTTCAATGTCACTTATTATTAATTCTAAAGGATGAGAATTTTGGTGTTTCCAAGGCTTTGGATCAAATCTCCTAGTTGCTTCTTGAGTTTCTTGAGGTGATTGGATCACTTGATCTTCTTCTTGTTCAGGAGCTCCTTGATCTTCCTAAGTTCCTCCTGTTGCTGGTTCCTCGTAAGGAGCAGGAACAGGTTTATCTGGATCAGGAACTTGCTTCTTCTTTTTTCCTGCAGGGGTTAGTTCCTTATCATAATGATTTAACTCATCAGGACGAGTCAAACCTATCTCAAAGTTATCATTATGACTCTGTTCCTGCAAGGAGTTAGTCTCATCAAATATAATATGGACACTTTCCTCAACACACATTGTTCGTTTATTGTAAACACGATAAGCCTTACTATAAAAGGCATATCCTAGAAAAATAGCCTCATCACTTCTAGTATTAAATTTTCCTAAGTTGTCCTTTTCATTATTATGTACAAAGCATTTACATCCAAAAACACAAAAGTAAGCGATATTGGGTTTTCTTCCTCTAAGGAGCTCATAAGGCGTCTTCAATGTGATTGGTCTTAGCATGACACGATTGATGATGTAGCATGCCGTATTCACTGCTTCAGCCCAAAAATTCTTTGGAAGACCACTTGCAATAATCATTGTTCTTGCCATATCCTCAAGGGTTCGGTTCTTCCTCTCGACTACACCATTCTGTTGTGGTGTTCTTGGAGCTGAAAAGTTGTGATCTAAACCTTCATTGCTGCAAAATTCATCAAACTTGGAGTTTTCAAACTCCTTACTATGGTCAGATCTTAAATGCTTTAATTTAAAACCACTTGTTCTTTGAATCTTTTTAGCAAAGATTAGAAATTCATCAAACGTTTCATCCTTACTATGAAGAAAAATAACCCATGTGTATCTTGAAAAATCATCTACTATGACTAATACATATCTCTTACCTGATCGGCTTTGGATGAGTACAGGGCCACATTAGTCCATGTGAAGAAGTTCTAATGGACTTTGTGTGCTTACCATTTTCTTGGATTTAAATGAGGATCTCACTTGCTTGCCTTTAACACATGAATCACAAACACCGTGGTTCAAAGACTTAATTGTTGGTAAGCCAACTACCAAGTCCTTTCCACTTAGTTTATGCAGTAGGGACAAACTTGCATAACCGCAACGTTTGTGCCATAGAAGAGGATCAGCTTCGATTACACTTAAGCATATGAGATTATTCTTAGGAACAAGGTTCAGGTCGACCATGTAGGTGTTCCCTTTTCTCGTTCCCTCAAGGATCTTGGTTCCTGTACTTTCATTGCTGACTATACAAGACTCATTAGTAAACTTCACATTATTTTCCTTATCGCAAAACTAAGATATACTAAGTAAACTATGCTTTAAACCCTCGACCAAAAATACATTATCTATGGAATGTGACTGAGATTTACCTATCTTACCAACTACAACAATATTACCTGTAAGATTGTCTCCAAAGGTCACAGTTCCTCCATTATAGACTGAAAGTGAGAGAAATCTGGATCTATCTCCTGTCATGTGCTTAGAACAACCGCAATGGAGGTACCACATATTGTTCCCCTTCACTTCAGTCTGTACCATAGCAAACTAGTTAGTGGTAGGAACCCAGTCTAGCTTGGGTTCCTTTGTTGGACTTGAGTCTTTCTTAATTTTCCAGATCTGTTTTACTAGGTACGTGTTCCTCTCAGTACTTTCTTCTCTGGTGGAACAGTCAGACACTATGTGACCACTGTTCCCACCGTAAGAACATATCTTACTACTTGGCAGATCTACATATTTTTTCTTTTTGTTCTTTTTCTTGTGATTGAAACCGAGACCATATCTTTCTTTGTTTTGATACTTTTGTATCCATGAGACTGGGTCTGGAAGCTTGTTCCTTGAGGGCTCCAGTTTCTTCTTTATTACCATATTTTCTTGAACAACATTTTCATAATTGTTATTCAAATCCTCCGCGATCCTTCTGGTATTTATTGAAGAGGTTGTTCCTTCAGGAACAAACAGTTTCAATTCCGCCAATTCCAAATTCAAAAGATAATTCTCGTTTTTTGACTTTTCAAATGCATCTTGATAAGCTCTACTCTTATTAAAAAGTTCAAAGAATCTTTTTTCAGTATCACATTTTAATGTGTTAAGCCAATTTAAATGGTTCTTAGTGACTTTCAAGGCATTAGTTAATTGATCTCTTTTTGCGCATACTTCCTTATGATCATCTAAGGTTTCTAATAAAAGTTTTATTAATTGACTTTTATTAAGTTATGTAAGTTCCTCTTCAATGGCATTAAAACTTACTTTGGGGTTTGAATATTCCACTTTGTCCTCGATATTCGCCATGAGAAATAGATGGGCAGTTTCTTCCTCAGTCTGTTCCTGCTCCTCCTCTGAGTCAGACTCTCCCCATGCTGCAACCATGGCTCTCTTCATATCATTTCTCGAAAAGGACTTTTGTTGTTCCTTGCCCTTCTCTTTGTATTTCCCTTTTGCTTTCTCGTTTTCCCATTGAGGACATTCCTTGATGAAATGATCAAGACCTCCACACTTATGGCAACTTAGCTTCGTTGGTTTCTTTGTAACCTTTTCATTGTAATTCTTGTTAAAGAATTTCCTGAATCTTCTTACAATCATCGCAACTTCTTCATCATCAGTTTCTAAATCTTCTTGTTCTTCTGACTTGAGAGCCAGAGCCTTAGGCTTTGATGATTCAGTTTCATGAGTTTCTAGATGTAACTCATGGGTCATCAAGGAACCATCAAGTTGTTCAACGTTGAACATTGTGAAGTCCTTGGTTTCCAACAGTGTCTTTATCTTAGCCATCCATTTCTCATCTTGTGGTAGACTCCTTAGTACCTTACGAACCTGTTCCTCTGGAGAGATTATCTTTCCCAGAGATTCAAGCTCATTTATGATGTTTGAGAAGCGAGTGAGCATTTCTTGAATAGGCTCCTTTTGTTTCATGTGAAACAATTCGTACTTATGCATGAGCATATCGATCTTTGATCGTTTCACTTCGCTTGTTCCTTCATGAGTGATTTGAAGGAGTTCCCACATTTGCTTTGCAGTCTTGCATCCCATGACTCGGTTGTGTTCATGGGGACCAAGGCCGCAATGGAGTAGCTTCTTGGCCATGTTGTTCATCTCCATTTTGTCGAAGTCTTCTTTGTCAAACTCAGCAAGGGGTTTAGGAATCAGTTCCCCTTTGTCGTTCTTCTTTGTGACTTCAAAGTTACCAATTTCAATTACCTTCCATACTTGGTAATTCTCTGCTTTGATAAATATTTCCATACGATTCTTCCAGTATGGATAATGTTTGCCATTGAACATAGGTGGACGTTGAGTTGAATACCCTTCATCAAGCTTTTCTCCCATAGTGTTCATTTTTCCAGGTACAATCTCCTCAGTGTTAGCTGATTCTGGAGGTACTAGGCTCTGATACCGATTGTTATTCTAGTATGAACACTATATCAACTATAAGAGGGAGGGTGAATTGTAGTTGAGGGGAAATTTTCTAAATGTATTGCGGAATTAAAACTAAGTAAAAGTAGAAAGAGACAAACACATAAGATTTTTACAAGGAAAACTTCCTAGGCCCAATAGGAAAAAAAAACCTTGACCACGAGGGATTTTGACTCAAACTCTCTTTAATATAATAGGCCAAAAGACTCAATCTTTTACAACCTATTAGTCGGACCTTCTCTGTTCCTCTAGGAACTTGTTCCCAGTCACCCAGTTCCCCCTGAACTGATGACACTCACTTTGACTTCACTCGAAGTCTTCTCTCTTCTCTCTTTCTTTCTCTCTTTTGATTACAAGGATATTCTCTCTATTTTCTCTCACCCATACACTATGAATATTACAATAATAAGTATGTTGAATATAAGAGGAAATCACTAGAAAACTTTCTAAGTATAAATCTTCTTTATATGCTTGAAAGTTCTTATTTTTTCTTCTAAATATCTTCCTCTTATATAGCTGCTGCTCTTTAGCTTCTTCTACTGGAAGTATAATGTTCCACGTTCTCCTAGAAGAGTGCTTGTAGTGTTAAGAAGATCATGGCTTGTTTTTCGCTGCACTTCCTCCACGTTATTCAACGAGAATAAACTACCTCCACTAGCCGTTAGTGGAATCATCTTCAGCGAGACTATTGGAATTAGTTAACGAGCTTCATGGAAGTGGTTCCACGAAATATGCCACGCATTGTTCAACCTTTTTTTAAGATAAGCAACAGTAACAAACAATCTATAAACTGAGAATCTTTTGTTCAAGGATTCTAAGTTTATAGATATGTCAAACATACCATATGATAACAATTCAAAGTGCATAATATAAATATCTTGACTTAGATTAATTAATTAATCCTTCTCCACAAGATATAAATGTAAAATTAAATATTACAATATTTTTGGTATTTTATATTTTTCATAAAATTAAAAACTATATGATAACCTATGTATTTGACATCATCAAAACATGGAATACAACAATATTCTTAAAAAAACTCAAAATTTAGAAAGTAATCAAATTATTAGAAAACTAATTTGACCAGAAGCATTCAATTTCTAATTTAATTATACAAATAACATACCAACTAAATACAAGGAAAAGGCACACCAACAGCTCTTTTATCTAATAACAAAACGAACTAAAAATCCAATTTTGGCTATTGAATTCAGTAGATACTTGAAGACCTTCATTAAGGCCATGGAGCATAATTCTGCAGGAAATCAATTCCTAATCTGGTGCAATGGAATGCAAAAGATATAAGGAAAATATGAGACTTTGAAAGAAAAAACAATCGAATATTATATAACTGGAGGAAAGATATAACATGTGAATTGAAGATTACTTGTCTAGTAAATTAGGGGAGATTGAGTAACTCCACGGATTAAAGAGAGAGAAGTGGCCGGCATTATGCAGAGGAGAAAAGAAAGGCAAGACCGCAAGAATGTGAGAGAGAAATCAGAGAATAGTGACTCAAAGAAGCTACTGGCTTTCAACTTATGCATTTTACAAGGTATGGGCTTGGCCCAAAATTTTAGTTTTTTAAAAAAGGCGTTTTCAAGTTTAGCGATTTCCTTATGGTCTCGATTAAATGTGAGTCATTTAGTTAAACATGTTAGGTGGGTTATTTTTGGGTTAAAAAATTCAACCTTAACCTAACCCGTTTAATTTCAGGTGGGGTTCAGGTTGACCCATTTAGATAAACAGGTCGAAAATTTCAACCCAAACCCGCTTATTTCAGGTCGGGTCGGGTTATCAGGTTGGGTCAGCTTTTGCCAGCCCTATAAATAACATTAATAGTTTAATATTAAGTTTTACCCTTTTAATTATATATTTTAAAATAATAACTTTAAAAAAAGGGTAAACGGATCCGGGTCTGAGTAATAATTTAGGACTCGGCCAAGACCCGTTTTGTTAAAACTAGGATCCAGATCCTACCCGGATCCGTAGAGTCCAAAATTTGAGGATCCAGATCCGCTAAAAACGAATACGGGTAGGGTCCATTACACACTGACATCTCTAATAATCCTCAATAACTTACTAGTGTTGAGTATGTTAACTTAAATGACCTAAAATCACTTAACCCCAACCTTATTCGCCTATTAACCCACATTATGCCAAAAATAACCTTTCATAATGATATAAATCATCTTTTTGCTACGGTCAAAATAATAGTGGCCTAAGTACCTCTTAGATAATAGTGTCTGCTTTTAAAAGACTTTGTTGGGCATAATGTGAAATATTAGGGGAACTAGGATAGGGGTCAATTGGTTTTGGGTCATTTAGGTTAACAGAATCAACACCAGTAAGGTATTGAGGGTGTCGGATGCATTATATGCAAACTTAATGGGTGCCTTATAAATTTTAAAAACCACAGGGGTAACTCATAAATTTCATAAACCTCATGTACCTGGTGAAAAATCCAAAGATGATAATGTGAACAAGATTGATCTCAAATCGGGTTCCATTTCTAGACTACTTCACCAACTAAGATGGAATTCACATAATAAGTAGGTGTAGTTGTTTAGGTGTCGACTAACGAAATTGGTATAACAAAATGAAACCTCTAGCACTTTAATAAGTAAACAAACTATGGGGCCTAATTAGTAAACAAATTGAGTTCCGTTTCACGTGACTTGTGCTCTAATTTGACAATGCAAACTAGTATTTTTTTTTTACATCATAGCTTCAACACTCCCTCTCACATGTGAGGCCCCTTTTCAATCAACTCAGAGTAAATTAATGGTCCCAGATGTGAGTCTGGCTTTGATACCATGTTAAATATGGGTCTGGACTGCACTCGTCATAAGGAGAGTTTGGTCCACCTACAAGTCCAAAGGAATCAATATAGGATAGCACACATGGTCAACAAGCTACCTTATATATATAAAGAATTGGAGAAATTAGTTAAATTTTTTTGGTTAAAAAAGAAAAGAGAACTCTTATGCATTTTTTTGGGTCTCCTTTCGGGAACCCCGTGGTAAAAAGAATTAATCTCTACTCACCCAGAGGCCCAACAAGCCCCAACCCCCCCATATTGAAATTATGCTTCCACCAAGATTTGAACCTTGGTCTTCCATGTGGGAGATAGGAAGTCATACCATTGGACCCAATGGTCCTTGATACTCTTATGCATTATTGGTTTCACTTTCGTGGATTATTGTCATATACCAATGGAACGAAAGAGAGTTTATTGTCCAGGTTCCTATGTTAGTTCAGGACGTTCCTATGTTAGTTCAGCGACAACAGAGATATGAGAAAATTAAGATATTGAGATAGGAGGCTAGAGTTGGCTAGCTCTCCGACGTCCAGGCGAAAAGTTAGAGGTCAAATCACCAAACTCATTATAAGAGGGATTTCCTCTCAAAGATCTTCTTAAGCCAAATTTCTTTTTTGAGGGTATAGCGGTACTATTTCTCGTCATCTTACTCAAATTCTAGAATCTGGTTATCTAATTTTAGTATTTCTTTCATAAGTCATAATAAGTAGAACATCAACCAGCTTATTCTAATGTGTTGATTCCATTTCTGCTCACTCAACGACATATACAGCTATAGTTATGTGATTTCCAAACACTGCGGTCAAACAAACGTTAATTCTTTGAGTTTGACCTTAAAATGGTAATTTTAACATCCTCTTTTTCTCTAGGTGACCCAAAAAGGTGACATTATTATACTAATCTATTGGATTTGCCTTTATTGTGTCGAAAAGTTACCTTTTCCAAGCCAAAAAGGCAGATCAAAGCTACACTATTTACCATTGGGAGTTGGGTTATTCACTTATTTGGCATGCAGTGAAGAATTTACTTCCCACATTTATTGACCTCACTTCTTCTTCTTCTCTCTCCCTATTAACGGGGGAAAATTTCCCTCATTCTAGTAAGTGTATGCAAACGTACTGATTCGACATTGTATTATACAGGAGCTTTAGGAAAATAATTGTCTTAGCTTATTTCTTCTTTGGCCTAGTTTAATTGTTACTTTATGTCATTTTAATTTCTGCAAACTTAAAACATTCATGCTAAACATTAAAAATCTTAATGTGGTCCGATCCTATTATTGTACGTGCACTGAAAGATCTTTGGTATTTGTGAAGAAGCACAAAGAATGCTTGACCTTCTATTTCAGTAAAGGAATACAATAAATACATCCCTAATGTACACTAGTGGGCCAACACTAAAATACATGAAATAAACAATTGAAATAAGCCCATATAAGAATAGAATAATAGCCCAACCAATATTAGACAAATGTACACAAAATATAATCTCAATACCCTCCCTCAAGTTGGAGCATGAAGATTACAAATGCCCAACTTGTGAAGGAGAAACTCAAACTGACGTTGACCCAGAGCCTTAGTGAAAATATCTGCCAACTGGTCAGTTGTAGGAACATAAGAAGGACTAATAGTGCCATCTTGAACAGCATCGCGGAGAAAATGACAATCGACCTCAATATGTTTTGTACGTTCATGAAAGACCGGATTTTGGGCAAGATACAAAGCAGACTGACTATCGCAATATAAAAGCATGGTCCGAGGATGATGCACACCAAGACTCACAAGTAAACCCTTGAGCCATTTCAATTCGCAAGTAACATGAGCCATCGACCTATACTCGGCTTCAGCCGAAGAACGAGAGACTGTAACTTGTTTCTTGGTTTTCCAAGAAATAGGAGAGCACCCAAGAAAAACAAGCCACCCAGATAAAGAACGACGAGTGAGGGGGCAACTCGCCCAATCAGAGTCACACCAACCAGACAAGTTCAAATCGCAATCAGACCGAAGGAGAATACCCTGACCTGGACAACCTTTCAAATAGCGCACCACTCGTAAAGCAGCATCCCAATGATCACGTCGCGGCTCGTGCATAAATTGGGACAGGATATGAACCGAGTAAGCTAGATCAGGACGAGTGAAAGAAAGGTAAATAAGGCGTCCCACCAACCTCCGATAGGACTCTACATTACCAAGCAAAGGACTCGTCGAGCGAGCCAAGTGATGGTTTTGCTCCATAGGAAAAGTAGCCGGCTTAGCCCCGAGAACCCCAACCCTCGAGATAATGTCAAGAGTATATTTTCGCTGACAAAGAAAAATTCCCTCTTGATTACGAGCAACTTCCACCCCCAAAAAATATTTTAAAACGCCAAGGTCTTTCATATGAAAGCAATCACTGAGATATTTCTTGAAAGTAGCAAGAGCAGCGGAATCATTCCCAGAAAGTATCAAATCATCCACGTAAACAAGAACATTAATTTGGCATTTACCTTGTTGAAAGGTAAATAATGAGTAATCAGAATACGACTGTCGAAAGCCATATTGTTTCAAAGATGCCGCCTAACTTGGCGAACTGACACCTCGGCGCTTGCTTAATCCATAAAGTGACTTTCGAGTCGGCACACATGATTAGGTTGAGTAACCTGAAACCCGGGGGGCAACTTCATGTAAACTTCTTCTAAGAGATCACCGTGCAAGAAGGCATTATGAACGTCCATTTGATGGAGCTCCCAATTTTTAGCTGCAGCAACAGCTAAAAAAACACGCACTGTAGTCATTTTAGCAACAGGGGCAAAAGTATCAGTATAATCGATGCCAGGAACCTGATGATTACCGAACACCACTAAGCGAGCCTTTAGGCGCTCAACACTACCATCAGAATTATACTTCACCTTGTAAACCCAACGGCTACCAAGCGCACGCTTTCCGGGAGGCAAAGTCTCCATAGTCCACGTACCATTTTCTTCCAAAGCATGAATTTCATTTTGCATGGCTTTTCTCCAACCTGGGTCTTTCATAGCATCTTTAAAGGAATGAGGTTCAACGCCTTCAGTAACAGCTGCAAGAAAAGCTCGATGTCTCGTAGAAAAACGGTCACAATTCACAAAATGTGCTATAGGATATGGCATACCTGAGGAATGACATGAAGACGATGAACGAGAGGAAGGAGATGGACTTAACTTTTGCACAGAAGTAGTCAAAACAAAATCACGCAATTTTACCGAAGTCTGTTTGGCACGCTGCCCACGACCCATCTCGGAAGCTACAGACTCACCACCGGCAGCAGCTACTTCAGTAGGCATTTCCTTGGGGACAGCAGCCCTTACAGGCGATTCAGAAGGTTGCACTTGCACAACCGCATTTTCCTCGCCACTGATGGTCCGCCCGATTCTTGTGTTCTTGCCGTTCCGGTTGCTGAAATGTTCTTTGCCCGGGCCGAGTAGTGCTGCTTCCTGCTTGCACAGGGCTGCTGCCTGCCTGTATTGCAGTACCAACTTGCTGCCCGACAAGTTCCTGCATTCTCACTGCAATTTCCTCTTCTACAGGAGCCAACAAAAAATCAGCATCCAAACTCACAGATGAAGTGTCCATGTTACCATGAGAATCCTCGGCAAAGGGAAATTCACTCTCAAAAAAATTTACATCCCGCGATACAAAATATTCCTCCTTTTCAAGATCGTAAAGCTTCCAACCTTTTTTAGTTAAGGGATATCCAACAAAGACACATCGTCGACTTCGACTAGCAAATTTGTCTCCACGTGCACATTGGTTATGAGCATAACACAAAGAACCAAAGACACGCAAATGATCAAAGGGAGGAGGAAGACCATATAAAATTTCATAGGGAGACTTATAACCAAGAATGCTAGAGGGAGTTCGATTAATTAAGTAACCAGCCCCCAAGATACATTCACCCCAAAACTCAATGGGCAAGTTACCTTGAAATCGCAAAGCTCGAGCCACATTCAAGATATGACGATGTTTTCGTTCCACCCTTCCATTTTGTTGAGGGGTTCCAACACAAGAAGTTTGGAATATAATCCCATTTGAGGAGAAAAAATCCTTCATGCCATTAAATTCGGTACCGTTGTCACTTCGAACAATTTTCACCTTAGCATCAAACTGTCTCTCAAGCATAGCAAAGAAAGATAGGAAAAATTTTGGAACCTCGGTTTATCAATCAACAAGAATACCCAAACGACTCTAGAACGATCATCCACAAGAGTTAAGAAATAAGAAGCACCACAAGATGAACGAGTATTATACGGACCCCAAAGATCACAATGTATTAATTCAAAAATACTAGAAGCATTATGTTCAGCGACAGAAATTTATCTCTAGTTTGTTTTGCCTTTGGGCATACATCACATGCCTTACGCACTACGTTCTTACTAGATTTGACAACAAAAGGTAATGATTGCACCACCTTGTCAGAAGGATGTCCGAGACGCTTGTGCCACAACTCCAAAGACATTGGTCCACTAACGTTCAAAGCTTGTACCTTCGGAACGCCACAAAAATAGTAAAGTCCATCTCGTCGTTCACCGACTCCAATCAGGGTCCTCAAAGTTTGGTCCTGTATAACGCACAAATTATTGGTGAATTGTACAACACATTTTAAATCATCAATTAAATGGGACACAGAAATGAGATTGCATTTCAATTGTGGAGCATATAACACATTTTCCGAGAACCATGGCACAATCTAGAGTTACTTGGCCACATTTCGTTGCACTCGCGTCAGGTTGCCATCGGGAGTCCAATCGGACATGGTTTCATTTGCTTCACGTGAGTTAACAATTGCAAATTCCCAGTAACATGATGCGAAGCACCCGTATCAATAATCCAAAGGGAAGAACACTCACCAACCATACGATCCTCCGAAGGTTTCATATTACCAAGCATGTCCATCAACTGTTGCCATTGTGCAGAAGTCATACCAGGAAAACTTGGAGAATCGCGATCAGCATGAAGAGGAGAAAGGTCCTCGTGTTGTCAGCGGTAAATGTTGCACGAACCTCGGCATTGCCACGAGCTTGGCCATCGGGAGCTATGCGTGCGTCTGCCGCCAGGAACCCGAGTACGCTCTCCTCCACCACGGCGCGACCCACGCCCACCACCACGGGAGCGATCACGCCATCCAGCAGGATACCCGTTCTTGGCAAAACAACTATCCACCTCATGCCCCTTACGGTTACAATAAGAGCAATGAACAATAGATTTATCTCGTCCATCAAAGCGGGGAGCATTCCGAAAATTGGTTTGGACAGCCAAGGTTGTAACAGGCTCACGTTCCGAAGCTACACGAGTTGAATTGCGTATCCGCTCCT
Organism: Beta corolliflora; assembly: GCA_947648045.1. NCBI lineage: Eukaryota > Viridiplantae > Streptophyta > Magnoliopsida > Caryophyllales > Amaranthaceae > Beta > Beta corolliflora. The sequence continues at coordinate 535,577 of CANSZD010001251.1, forward strand.
CTTGGAGAGTAGCTTGGTAAGCACGAGCCAGAGAAGGAGGAGGTTCTTGTGACAAAAGATTAGAGCGTACCGTGCCATAAAGATCGACATTGAGACCATACAAAAATTGATGGAAACGGTCTTCGTCAAGACGCTGCTGAAGTTGTTTCCCGATGTCACACGAGCAATTACCACACTTGCAGCCCAGAATAGGCTCATAAGAGCTCAACTCGTCCCAAAGAGCTTGTAATTGGCCAAAATAATCAACTACTGTCATGGTAATTGTTTGTTTGCAGTCCGCAAGAGCACTCTTGAGCTGTTAACGACGCGGACCATTTCCAATGCTAAAACGCTCTTTCAAAACATCCCATAGACGTTTAGCATCCTCAAAATAAGGAACTGTCTTCTTCACCGAAGGGTCGATAGTCATCAACATCCACTGAACAATCATAGAATTCACACAAAGCCAATCTTCAAGCTTAGTCGTTTCTGTTGGTTTTGTGAGAGAACCATCAACAAAACCAAATTTTCGGCGAGAAAGCAGCGAAAGACGTATAGATCGGGACCATTCCTCATAATTATCCCCACGAAACTTTACATTTGTGATGATGTTTCCTGGATTATCTTGAGAACCTAGATAATATGGGGAAGAGGGTTCCATTTTCAGAGGAGATGGAGATTTGGGGATTTCACCAGCCATGGTGGATGAGAGAGAAAAAGAACGGCTCTGATACCATGAAGAAGCACAAAGAATGCTTGACCTTCTATTTCAGTAAAGGAATACAATAAATACATCCCTAATGTACACTAGTGGGCCAACACTAAAATACATGAAATAAACAATTGAAATAAGCCCATATAAGAATAGAATAATAGCCCAACCAATATTAGACAAATGTACACAAAATATAATCTCAATAATTTGGAATAAATATACAGGTAAGGATATCAAGACTAGGATTAGGATCCTACTACGGACCGGTTGAATTAATATGTTGAAAAATACAATGAATAATCATGTTCTTAAAAAAGGTTATTAATATATTTGTCTTTAGAGTACTTATATAAGCCTAATTATAAAATTTATGGTAGTATATATAATATGAAAACGATAATGGTGAAACTTTATTTTTGCAGTACAATTTATACTTCCTCTGTTCCAAAATAAGTGAAACACTTGTCTCAAAAAGCTTTCACATAAATGAGAGATGTGTTTCACTTATTTTGGAACGGAGGAAGTATTAAATACATTGTCGAGGACCTTTCCAAGGGTCTTAAAACGCTTCTAGAGGACTCTTGTGTGGTAGGGACTAGGGAGTTAGTTAGGGACCCTCTACAATTGACTTAAAACGATTATTACATTTTGATTTATATATTTTCCTTTCAACCCCAAAATAGCTTCAAATGTTATTATTTTGCACGATATGTTCGTTTACAAAAATAGATTTGCTTTCAAATGGTCTGTTATGATACTAAGATGAATTTCGTAAGGTTTTCTTCTTGAGCATGAAGAAGGTCTCAAAAGTGTGTATTATAACCTTCAAAATAGGCTATTTTGGGGACTTTTCTAGATCCACTGAAGTTTTCTATAAGGAACCTTTTCGAGTATCTCATAATGTTTCTGAATGACTCTCAGGTGGTTGGGATCTTCCTATTCTTTCGGGATTAACTGAACGAAGAGTTGAACTGAATAGAATTGAAGTAAAACTTTGAGAGGGAAGTATCTGAACTCAACTGAACTTAAATAAATATGCCCAAAAGAACAGAACCCTAAAATGCCTTTTACAGCTTGTTTTATATATATTTCGTTCATGCCCAAAATAGTTCAAAAGGGCTCCATTTTCACCATATATATGCTTGTTCCTTCCTATGTATATAAATTTAAATGATCTCCTATGACCACTGGACAAACCCACGTGGTTTCCTTCTCAGGCCCCCGATAATATCCAAAAAGTGCGTATTATAGCCATCAGAATCAGATATTTTAGGATTTTTCGGGACCTGGCAATGGTATTTTTAACGTTTACTTTGTAAAAAAAAAAACTTATATACTAGACTTAAAAGCATTTAGGATTCCTTATGAGCCTTAATTATGTAATCATGGATATATGGCCTTCCATAGTTCTACGACTGACTGGATATAACTGTTAACTAATGGTCCAAAATAAGATGTATATTTAATAAATAAGATTTGAAGGGACATGTTATGCAAAGACAAGTCTTTCTTCTTGAACTGCGTCATGTTACCTTATGAGTGAGATGCGATTGCCTTTAGAGGATTTTTCGCTCAAGAAATTCATTTCATTTCAATTAGTTATTAGGAGCAAAAATATGGTAGGCTTATCGGTGGTGAAATTTTTCGTGTTAAATTGAATGTCTTTTTAATCATACTTTTCATCATTGAACATGACAACGGGGCAAAGGACAAATGTAGGTTTTTACACACGAGTTAAGAGGGTAGGTTTGGAGTAAGACTTCCATTTGTATATTGGTCAATTACTTATGCATTGACCATAATAGTATGCTAGAGCACTAGACAATTATTTTTAAGGACTGAGGGAGTTTTTGATATTAAATAGGAAAGTATTGTATTTGAAGTCAAATTAGAAACTATATTATTGATAGGAGATTATTAATTTATTATGCAAAAACCCTACATATATGGTCCATATATATATATATATATGATACTTCAATGGAACACGTACAAGAGGGGGGTGAATTGTACTTTGGAACTTTTAGCAAAGTTTCTCGCGGAATTAAGGCTTTAAAGAAACAGAGATACGAGAGATGGAAATATATAAAATTGAGGAAACTTCTTGAACCTTATCAAGAAGGGAAAACCTCAAAAACTATATTATTGCAATAACTCTATTACAATCACTCTCTACAACTTGAGTTCCTTTCGAACTCAAGTTCCCACAATAATCCCCTTTGATTATTAGAACTCTTCTCTCTATTGCTTCTACTCCGAAGCCTACACTCACTGACTTAGCTCTAAGTCTTTACAAGAGTCACTCAACCCTTGATCCCTAAATTACAACTCAATTTGTAAAACAACACTAGTATATATATTGAACTTAGATATTAAGGAACTTAGGAACTCACTCAATAATGCAACTGACCTTTTAGAAAACACTTAAGATTTAGCAATAGAAATATGTTTTCAGTTGGTAGTTTGTAATGAGAAAGACTTCTCCTTTTATAGTAAAGTCTTCTCATGTTAGTTCCGCTTATTCCTCCACTAAGTGTGAAGCAGTAACCCACGTAGAATTATTTTCCCACGTTCACACTTCTTAAGGAACAAGCAAAGACATATTCAAACCCACTAACAGTAAGTGGTTTATTAGTTGAGAAAAACAAGGACTTAACTTAGGAATTTTTTTTACTTGCTCAATAATTAAAAAAGATTTTTATTTGGAAAATAAAAACTGTTTTATTTATTTACAATATTTCCTAAAAACTCTCAGTTAAATATTTTTCAAAACCACTTGTTGCATTTAATAAGTTCCATCTAATTCCCTAAAACTAAGCAATATAAAATACTTACATAAATCCTAAGTACAAACTCTTGAACTTAGTCTTTATGTCTTCACTTTAAATAGGCAAATCAATACACCCTCAACAATATATATATATATAGGAATAAGATCTTGTGAAAACATCCATAAAACTGAAAACTAAAAACAGAAGATTTGGGCCATTGAAATTAGATCACACGGCTGGGATCAAATTCACAAGATATGAGCATTACAATATCTCCTCACGAGCACCAACCCCATTCTCTCTCCTCACAGCACGACCCCAAACCCAAGTTCAACAATTTCCCATTCTTCCTCAAATCTGACTATGAAAACATTAGACAACAATTCAACAATGAAAATTGCGATTTCGATCTTCCGTACAACTCCTCCGCCTTCGTCTCCCCGGATTTCTCGAATCTCGCTCCCAAAACGATGTAGACAACAATTCAACAAGGAGTAGCACTGATGTGGATTGTTGATTAGAGGAACTTTCTGGTGCTAATTCTAGCTCAGTTTTGTTGATGATGATGATTGATTTTATTTAAGATATTGGGTAAGTTATGGAGCTACAATTTGAACTGATTAGATTTTTCCCATTTTTATGAAAGTTGAGAGAGAGAGAAAAAAGGAAGGAGATGAAGATTGAAGAAGAAGGTGGGGAAAATATCAAGACTTAAAGTTACTCTAATATTAATCAAAGTTACTGTTATAATACTCAAAGTTACTCTAAAAAAATGAAATTTCATCTTAACATAATAAAGTTATCCTAAAAGTGGTAAAAGTTACTCTTCTAATATATAAAGTTTCCCTTAGAATATATAAAGTTATCTTTAATATAATTTAGTTACCCTAAAACAGGTAATAGTTACCCTTAAAATATATAAAGTTGCCCTAGGAATATATAAATTATCCTCAATATAATTTAGTTACCCTAAAACTGGTAAAAGTTACCCTTAAAATATATAAAGTTGCCCTAAAAGTGGTAAAAGTTACCCTGTTTTCAGTTTTCAGATTAAGAGTTGTTTTCAGCGGATCCTACCCCTTATATATATATATATATATATATATATATATATATATAGGAATGAGATCTTGTGAAAACAGCAATTAAGCTGAAAACTGAAAACAGAAGATCTAGACCATTGAATGACATAAATTAGATCCGACGCTGGGGTCAAGTCCACGAGATCTGGGCCATTACCATCCTCCACGACTATGAGCCCCATTCTCTCTCTTCGAAGACCCCAACTTTTGCCATTCCCATTCTCTCTTCTGACCACAAATTCATCATACAACAATGGATAAAATCTCCATTTTCTCTCTCCTCTCACCATTAAATCTACCATTTCCTAGAATTCATGTCTTCTAAATTCTAATGCTTGAATTCGAAACCTATAAAACGAAAACCAGCACCATAGCAACAGAAGCGAGAAGCTCAACATTCATCTTTGTCTCTCTTATCTCTGAGTTACAGTGAGATTCAAACAATTGCAAAAATGGTGAAACAAAAAGAGAGAAGAAAACGAGCAAAATTGGAGGAAAGAATTCGATAATAACATCAAATGTCTCCAATCTCTTGTTTTCGGCGCCGATTTTTCTTTAGAAAATCCCGATTTTGAATGATGAAAATTGAAACAAAATATTGTCTGATAATTTCAAGGAAACTCCATATTATAGCACTGATGTTGATTAGAGGAACTTTCTGGTGCTAATTTTAGCTCAGTTTTGCTGATGACGATGATTGATTTTATTTAAGCGATTTGCTAAGTTATGGAGCATTTTTATGAAAGTTGAGAGAAATAAAAAAGGGAAGAAGATGAAGGTTGAAGAAGATGAAGGTTGAAGGAGAAGGTGGGGAAAACTTAAAGTTATTCTAATATTAGTCATAGTTACTCTTATAATACTCAAAGTTACCCTTAAAAAATGAAAGTTAATCTTAACATAATAAAGTTGCCCTAAAAGTGGTAAAAGTTACTCTTATAATATATAAAGTTGCCCTTCAAATATATAAAGTTATCCTTAATATAATAAAGTTACCTCTTAAAAGTGTTAAAAGTTACCCCAAAAGTGTTAAAAGTTACCCCGTTTTCAGTTTTCAGATTAAGAGTTGTTTTCAGCGGATCCCACCTCTATATATATATATATAAGATCTACATGAAAGTAGGTTTAAACATGACATGTTTTATGTTTACCGAAATTATCAATACAATATCAGCGCGTTATATGTTTTAGCTTAAAAAAATGGATGTTGTATTACAGTAGTATGAGACAGTGAAAACAGTAGTAGTACAGGTTAATAAATGTAAGACATGGAAAAGATGAGTGAAGTCATGAGGCAAAGGCTTTACCTGATGTGCATGGAGGCCGTACAAGGAAGGGTAGAAAGAGAAGAAAGAGGTGAAGCTAAAAATAATAAGGTAATGATGATAGGTGAAAGAGAATCGCATTTAAAATAGGCAGCAACCAGCAAGAAAGAAAGGTTTGGTCATTGTGTTATCTCGTGTCAAGTGTCAATTCCATTCCTATAAACAATAACCAAAATATAGAAATCAAACATTTCACTTTGTCTTGTTATGTGTCCATCTTTTTATTATCTTATTTATTTATTTTTGTTTTTTATTGTTGGACAAAGAAAAAGAAAAGGCTAGGTTCAATAACTTATTACTAGTGGTAGCAGGTGACCAGGAGTACTGTACTGATATAAATGTAACAAATAGGTTGTTTTTTTTAAAAAAAAAAAAAAGATAGTGGGTTGTTTAATTTCTCTATTTGTTAAATATCTAAATTTGTAACCTAATTTTTCTAAGGTTTTTTTTTTCTGTGATACTTCAATTGTTGATTCTGTGTGTTTCAAAGGTGATTAACTTATGCCAAACATGTATCTTTATGCAATCAATCACCAAACTGATATAACAAGATATTAGTGTTATCACTTATTACCTCTAGATCAAATTCTTCAATTTGTTCATGAACGATAGTATGTGATAGAGTATAGAACTATTCATGGGACTCCAATTATCAGCTTAAATTTTTGGTTGAGTTGATCCTTTGATATGGTATCAGAGCTAGCGTAAAATTATTCGTATGATTTATGCATGTAATAGACGACAATACTTTGCCTTAGCGAGAATGATTTATTCTTCCTTAACATAATGATTTATTCTTCCATCATAATGGATTTATTATATTGATATGAATGAAATGTAAAATTAGTCAAGAATTTATTATTAACATGATTATTGAGAAGTTTAATGAGATTTAGCTATTATTTATTGATATGTATTGTGAAATAATTAATGCGACTGTGACATGGATTGACCATGTACATATATATATGCGGTGATAATCCAACTTTGTTGTAGTTGTCACTTAGATATATTGAGTTGTATGATAGTTGAGGATTGTGGTTTCTTAATATGATTTGTGTATTTAAACAAAATAATGGTGCTATATGAGGGAAATATTATGCCATAATATTGCCAAAAAAAAATCATATAATTTTTTCTTATATTGCGATGTTGAGATAATATAGAATGATATAAATGAACTAGCTAGACTTATTTGACAATTTAATAGTCGGGATGGAACTTTCAAATGCAATATCAAGCATATATACTCTCTAAACTAATTTGTGTTCTTTTGTTGGTTTTCAATAATAACTCTGAATTGCCAAAAAAAACTTAATTTGCAAAATTTGATGTTTTCTCGTTGTGATTTCACTCAAAATGGATTGTCTAAAGGTGTTAACATTTAACCTAAGAAGTTAGATATGCGCACCTCTTTATCAATCAGAGGTAGTTGAATTATTATGGAAACCTTGTACAACGAATTAAGATAAATTGATCTCTTAATTAATACTTCTATATATAATGCAAAGTTCTCAAATGACGATATAATAATACATTAATAATATTCAAATGGAGGAGTCTAACACCAACAATGAAAAATTAGTAGTATAGTATTATAATATATATAAAAGTAGTATTTAGAGGTCGCGAATACTTTGGGGCTCAGTGCAGTCACCTATCAGCACAGATGCTCAATGCCAACCTTGCTAATAATCACAAACACCATCCACTTGATGACATTATCCAAGAGTTTGAAAAACACATTCTAAATAGTCATTGAAATATTGAACACACACAAACTTAATGTATTGACAAAATCTTGATCACCTATTGTATTTTTCCCTTCTTTTTAATATATTATTAAAACCAAGATTTTCGACGAATCAATTCATATCATAGTATAACCTAAAAAATTCTCTATACAAGTTGAATTGTGCTATACTCCAAGTAAACAAGATCAGATAAATTAACTCTTAAGGAAAAATTAGAGGGCAAATAAGTAATTTAAAAGCAAACAAACTTGTGGAAAAAGGGGAGCGTAGTAATGAATGAATGAATAGTAAAAATTGCAAATTCCCAAAGCACAATTAGGCACTGAGATTTAGTGACCTCAGTAATTGTAGGGGGAGGTTTATTTGTTCCTATTCCTATAGCTCTTAGGTCTTGTTTTACTGCCTTTTGACTTGATACTTTTTACTCTGACTCCCAACAATACCCTCACTTTTTCCTCTTTTTTATTTTTTTTTAAAAAAATAAACTCCCTTATTATTGTTATTATTGTTATAAAGAGGGGGGTTGTGGGCGTAGGTGAATTAGGGTTTCATATTATAAAAGGGTGAGATAGAAAGAGTGTTTAGAGAGAGAAACTCAAATACCCCATCAAAGAAAAATTTGAGGGGAATGTTGGCTGGCTCGAGGCTTTGCTATCATCAACCCATCATCATATATCTTATGATCATGATGATGATCATCATCATCATGTATGGATGATGATGCAAAAGAGGCTTCGGACCAGGCTTCATTCCCCTCAAAAACAATACTATCATATAGTTGTATAGTTATTTTCTCTCTAATATTTTTTTAAGCAAATTTTTATGGAGGTGATGAATTCAAAGGGTTTGGTTGAGGGGTATGTTGTCTGGCTCGAGGTCATGAAGGTTTCTTCTTCTTGTGTTGTTTACTTTCTCTTTTTTTAGCAAATTATGTTTTGGTTTTCCATATATATAATTTGCATTAAATAAGAGAAAAATAAGAGAGGAAAACCCTAAAATCTACATGATTCTCGGACCAGGCTTCATTCCTCCCAACCCTCTAACTCTTTTGCTTAACCATGTCATATTTCAAAATTTAAGGTAAGTTTTTTATGAAGTTTTAATTGTTATTAATACTTTTTTTGTGTGTGTGATTTTGCTTACAATTTTTTGGTTCAAATTGAAGTTGGATGTATTAAGAAGATGGGTTCCTTAACTCAGATCTCGGTTTAATCCCATGGATTTATGACAACCATTGGTAAATATTTTGGTTAATCATCTCAGGTTGATCTTGGTTTCACTCTTTGTTTTTGTTATATTTTAATTTATTTTTGAATTATTTATATACATTGCTCTCTTATTTTGATTTGACATCTATTGATTTATATCACACAGTTCACAAGCCACATCTAGCGATGTATGTATATACGTAGATTTTTAACATTTTTCTAGGGTATCTAAATTTTTGATGTAATTTTGGTACATATCATAGTGTTTTAAGTGTTGATGAGATTATTTGGTGACTTTGTAGTTTCTTAGTCCCTACTATTGAATATCTTCTTATTAGGCTTTCTTTTATTTTGATAATGCAAATGCTTCCATAATGATACTATACTTTAATTTTTGTACAACATATCATTAAGATCTTAGCTTGTTAGACTGAAGAACGAAGATAGGTTTCTCACCTCCACTGAGAAGACCACCCCCCCCACAAATTTATTGGATCATTTTTGTACAGTTTGATCCATATCATGAGGATTCGAGTTTGAATTACCCCCTCTCTAATTCCTCCGATTATTGGACCGTTCAGTTATTAAGGAGGATTTTGATAGAGGGTGATCCATATTATATGTAAGTGTAAGTTTCAATTAAGTGGTGCAAATATGCAATTGACATACATTAAACAATTACTAGTTTCAACTTTCAATACACTCTCTAATTGTAGAATTTTATGAGGAATTTTTGTTATGTAGTTTGTATTTATTAACACTACATTATTACCAAGATTATTTGCCTTTTTTCTGTTGGGTAACATGCAAGATACATCTCATAACGAAGGGGGAAGAACATAGAATGTATTTTGGAAACGATTACCTACATATAATTGCATATTAGGTAAATCGGAAGAAAATCTGAAGTACTATATATAGAAATATATTCTTATTATTATCCATTGGTACTAAAGTCAAGGCAATAGTAAGGGTCCTGTTTCTCTTCGGCATAAAACAAGTGAAGTGAATTAAATTATAACTAATTAATAGTAATGACAAAAAAATATACTCATGTGGGATCTTGTTAGGTTCGCCTCAATGTGTACTTTCATAATATCATTTTTTTATAATTTTATCAAACATGAAATTGGAGATATTAAAGGTCAAAGATACGTTTTGGAGACTGTGTAAAAAAGAAACAAGCACTATATTATGGGACGGAGGGAGTAATTTGTAGTGCATTTCAAATTTAAAACCAGGGTTATGCGTAGGCTAAGCATTGATCAAGGATTAGATCCAAATTTATTGAACTCAAACTTCAAGCCATAATCACAGTGAGCTTATTTTCAAGAAATGAGTCAATAAATTGCTACCATGATATGAATTGTATAGTCATACTTATGCAAATCAATTATGCAATAGATAAGTGAAATAATTTGTTTTTTCCATGTTTTAGTTTTTGGTTCTAAATAAAACATATAGTACAATAGTACCTACTACACCCTTAGGGCATGCTCGACATTACTTGTCGCCTTTCGGTTTTTGTTTTATGAATATAAAAGTCATATATATGATATAAGGAGTATAATAATCTTAAAATTAATCATACTTATACTCAACCTCTTTAATTTTTAAAACTTGCAATAGAAAACTAGAAACTACTTTGTCTGGTTTCCATATTTTTGTTTTTGGTTTTCAAAAAAATTGAAAATTGGAAACAAATGAACGAGCCCTTGCTTTTTAGTTTCATACGAGTTTGGTTTTCATTTCCTTATTAAATTTTGAATTGGTATCAAATATCAGGATAGTAATTTGATCCATTTTTTTTAAAGAAAGTAGAAATCAAACAACTAATTATACACCCTCCACTTTTTACAAGTGTTTATAAATGTTAGATTGTTGATATTCGCCTAAAACTGACCAACTGAAATTAAATCCATGGTTATAAATTATAAGCACCAAAAGCTCAAAAACTAACATTCATGACCAGCAAAACGAACTGTTTAAATTCCCTCCAGTAGCAGACCAGACTATAAAGTGTGGCCCAATCAGAACTAATTGGACAAGTTTGGACTAGACTAAACAATGAACAATGTCCACTTTCATTTATAAGTAACTAATTTGTGTTAGAAATCGTCAATGAGTGTTTCATAGAAAATTTAGTAATCATATTACAATCTAAATGAAGGGATTTTAAACAAATTATTAGGGACGGAGAGAGCCTTTTCATTAAAAATTAATTTATCTTTAATAAAATTTTATCTAGTCGAACATCTACAAATTACTTGAAATATTGTCATTGTACATTTATACGCACCAAAAACTTCCTTCAGCAAAAATAAAAAGGAAAAGAAAAAAGGCACCAAAAACTCTAAAAGAAGGAGTTGTCCACATAGTTTAGTTGCAAAAAAAATAATGGTCATCAACTTGTTCTAATATGATTTCTCTTACTAATTAATTTTTTAATCTATGTTTCAGCTTATACTATAAATAAAAAAATTGACTTTATATTTAAGCTGGTCAACTTAAAATATAGCATTATAGAAGTATGCAAAAGTAAAATTTGGTAAAAGTGAGTAAATATTTGAATCTGAAGGGAGTACAAAAACATGTCTTTGTCAAACTAATCAAGCTCTTTAGAGAGTAGGAGCTGGTTTTTTTACTTTGAAAATAGTGAAAATAGAGTTTTTTATTCTTTCTTTTATCTTGCATATGTACGTGAAGTGACTGGATGCATGAGTTTAATTAATAAAGCGCACCAATAAAGTAGTAGTAGTAGTATACTACTTCCTCTCGCTTTTTTTATTTCTACGTTTGACTCGCGGTTTTGGCAAAGATTATTTAACTCTTAATATCTCTTATTTCGCTTAAGTAAAAATTATAAAAATTTGATATTATGAATCTACACGTCGAGGCGAATCTAACAAGATCACACACTATTATATTTTTACTTATAAAATAATCAAAATAATCAATTAAGATGAGCTTCATTCCCAAGAAATCAAATGTAGAAATAAAAAAAAGCGAGAGGGAAAGTAGATATAGTAGTATCTATATTGTACTACTACAGCGTAAGCAAGGAGTAATAATTTTAGTTTTTAGGAGATAAGCAAGACATGTGGAGAAGCTAAATTTTCTCATTATGTCTGCCATGGAATGTTGACATTGACATTTTTTTAAATGAGATGTTGACAATTAACAATAATGTACAATTCTCTAGATTTTGTTTGTAATCATCTCTCAAATGGAGTAGTAGAAGTATTGAAATATTTTGGTATACCCCAAAAATGAAGTAAAGTGACGCAAATCTTAAGAGCATTAACATGGGAATAAAAACATAACCTAAATGCTTCTCTGCCTGCAAATAGAGAGACCAACAAGGAAACACAGATAGCAGAGATAAAAGGAGAAAGGTATTCATGAAGCTTTTTCAAGTTGCTAAGAATTTCAGTTGCTATCATTGGTAATATAATAAAGCAGATCACCAAATACTCCTCCGTCCCATAATATAATATAGTCGATTCGTTATTTTGGGCCCCAAAATGTTGTTTTTTGTTTTTATTTTTTAATTCCACAATTTTCCTTGATTTGCCTAAAAAACCATGCAACCATCATTTATTTCTTTCCTTGGAAATAGTTTTTTCTTTTGTTTATTGAACCTAAGGGTTGAATTAATTATATATTTAATGCTTTTTCACCCATTATGCACCATTCTCTCTCCTAAAATCAACTTTTTCCCACAATATTAGTTGTTTATCATTCATGTTCCACTTTCCTTAATTCTCGTAAAAAAATGAGAAATAAAGACTATATTATGGGACGGAGGGAGTAGTTAGTTACTGTTGTATGTACATTGAGAATCGAGCACTTAATTATGAGTTGTGTGCAATCACTGTTCACTAAGTTTTTTATTCATGTAACAAAATTTTCAAATTACAAGTACTACTATTTGATTACTGCTCTAGAATTTCTAGTGTTTAACTAAGGTATGTTATTTTAGTAGTCATAGACTCATAGTATTAGTTTCTCTCTACTTTTTACTCTAGAATTTCAAGTGTTTGAGCTAAGCCTCTAAGGTAACTTGTTTTATCGAACATTTTAGTTCATCTCTACTCAAGAAGTTTTAGGTTTTAAGGATAACTGGACGATTTTTTTTCATAGTAATTTTTAAGTTGTTCTAGGGCGCTCTTTTGATTTTCATTTAATGATTTTTTTGATAGAAGTTTTATTATAAGATGATCTCATGATAAGATATAAATTTGGATAGACTCCAATGTATGAAAATTTTAGGTATCGTAAAATTGTTTCATCCGAAACTTTCTCATGCTAAAAGTCTCGTAAAAATTGTTTCGTTAACCTAAAAAAAAGCAATTGAGGTTAAAAAAATTGAGGAGTGAAAAGTTGTAGGATTGTAGTTAACACCATTTTATGAACAATATTTTTTGAAGGGTTGCATGGATAAGTAATATTTTAGTAATGGATATTCTATTACTCTCTTCGTTTTTTAGATGTAACATTGACTTTTCACATTTGTCGAGACACAACTTTGACCGATAATATTTCTAATTGTATAAAAGTAAAAATTATAAAAAATATATATTTGGAAAGTGTATTTTGTGACGAATCAAATAAGATCCCACGTGACTATGTTTTTTCTTATGTATAAATAACATGTAATGGTCAAAGTGTATTGGATGAATAGTGCCCAAAGTCAATATGTTACATCTAAAAAACGGAGGGAGTAGTTTATAGTTTATGTAGTTAACACAATACTTTGAACAATTCTCACAAACATCAGTGCATCACATCAACCATTTCGTGTAAATTGTATGTTAAACTGAAGAACCAAACTGTATTTTAAAACCATATCACCAGATTTCATTAAAAAAAAAGTACCAAAAGACTTGAACAGACACTCGTGTACATATTTGTAATTCACTTGTTCAATACAACATATTGTAGCCATTTAGGATATGTCTTATGCACCTAAACTAAACTAAACAAAACTAAACTTGCTTATACTTAATCAGTTACTATAGTCTTAAATTCAACTTACCATAACTCACTTTCAAAACATGTCAGCTTAACTATTACAAATGGTATGATGATTGATGAGATAACAGTTTTTTAGAAGGGCAAATTTTTTAAAAAATTACAAAAGAAGTATAGAGTGAATGAATGAGTGAGCAGTTGAGAGAAGTAAATGAGTAAGCATCTGACAAAATTTTAATTTTGGAGTCATTGGGAAATGAAAGTCTCTCTCTCCTCCATCCTGATTCCTGTGTGTGTGATGTCTGATAAACTGATCTCTCTGAGTGTATTCAGATGTATCAGCATAAGTCTTGGGGAGCTTTCTCTTCTGCTCATTTTTTTATTTGACAGGTTTCTGTCTTTTTTAGGAGGAGACCATTAACTTCCTTTTTTCAAAGAAATTATATGGAGAATATGTTCTCTATTAAACAAGAGAAAAGAGGATGATGAGGCCGATTCTAAATCAAAATTATCCTTAACTGTTCTTAAAAACTCACTTAATTTTTCCCCTTTAAGAGAGTTTTTTTTTACAGCTGAAAATACATGAGACAGACTTAGTGTGATACTGTATTTTTTGCAAACAGAACCAAATTACTCCATGCACAATTGTCACATACTACTATGAGTCTATGACACATAGGAGTACAATGTTTTTGGAAACTAAAGAAAATGTATACAGTATATCAGTCAACTATACTTTTGTTTGGGGGAGGGGTACAGTCAAGTAGTCAACAATACATCTTTATTAGTATATAAGTGAAGGGGGAGGAAGATGGTGTCTCTTTTTAAAAAGTCTTATATACCCTTAATGAATTTAAATTGACATATATATTAATTAAATAATATTTTTCTTCATCCTATTTGCCATATATATTGAACAAGTTACCAATGAAATTGAATTTGAAATATCAGTTAAATATTAAATTAAGGAAAATGATTTTCTATTCTTACATATGTGTGAAAGCCTCTAATTAAAAATTAAACAATAACTTGATTGACGCAATCAAAAGAAAAATAAAACTTGAATTTCATATTAATAGTTATACTAATAATATTTTAAAATCTAAATGTTGATTATTGTTCAGTAATTACTATTATATAAATCAAACTCTTCCACTTTATTAATATTGAATGATTGAACCTGATACACAAATTCTTAGCTTCCACTTTATTTGAGCACAAGTTTTCTTCTACTTTATATGTCCTCTCAATACTATATCTGAATAATGATAAACAAATAACTAAATAACTAAATAACCAACGAAACATTAATTTAAGAAAAATATATTGTAAATGTCTATTCGAATCAATTTCTTTGTAACACTGATGATTTTTATAATTAATTGAGAAAAAACGTTAATATGACACGCACGCATAACGTGCAAAAATGCTAGTATAATATGTTATGAGGGCCATTGTATAACAAATGCTTTTGTGTAAACTCTCTCCGGTGTTTAGGATCTTTCAATGTATTATAACAACAGAATATGAGACAAGGAGGAGAGTCTGGGTGAGAATGTTTTTGTTTTTTAAAAGGAGAGAGGATGTGGGTGTGAAATGTTGTAATATTATGTAGGTTTAATAAGTAGGATAAGGTAGTGTGAAAAAAGAACAACCGAACAAACCTTCACCAAGTAGGTAAAAGTAGGAAAATATGTTGAAAATGGACTTAAGTCTTAAACGGAAAGCTGGAAGATAATTACGAAACGAAGTGAATATTACCTGAAACATATATCTACACACGTCTAAAAGTAGATAGTTTCAAGTGTACTTCATGTTAGAATATATCTTGAGAATCCGATTGTTAATTTACCTAAATAGGCTGAATTTACTAATTTGGAATGATTTCGCTTGATTTGCCATTTTTTTGTCATGTGCAAATTGCAATGACTAACCTTTACTTGTTCTTGATCAAACTATAAGTACTTAAATTAATTTTAGAATGTTGAGAGAGCTTATACAATGGAGTTTGGGACACATCCAATGTTTTCTTTTTGGTGCGTGTTAGAGAAATACTATGTGATGTATTGTAGATCAAAGTTGATCCCAAGTCTTGGGTTCCACAAAACTTCATAAAATAAGCTACTCGACATCCAAAGTTGGTTTAAGGAAAAATGCAAGGAGAGTCAAAATGGTTTAAACTATAAGCCACATAGTATATATCTATTAGATAAATTAAATATTTTTTTAAGTGAATGAACCATTAATTTTGAGGAACTGACCTTCCATGAAGATCATCCCCAATTTTCAAAGGTAGAGAAGCAAGTTAAATGCTGGAGTGAAGGTTTTGTGCACTTGATGAAACTTGCTAAATTTAGCTAATTGTTTATGTTCAAAAATCTTATTAACAGATTGCAATATGTACAAAGAGAGACAAAACTATTTGCTAGGATGTTTGATAACTTAAAGCATACGAATGGATGCTTGCAGTAGTAGTTTTGTCTAGGAGTAGCTTATTATGTAAGGCTATGATCACTCAATCCATCAAATCTAATTTATTTGTCTTTCCTCTCTCTAAGTGGCCACAATTAGTTACTCCCATGGTTTGTCTGATGTTTAAAACATTGTCTTCTAAAAATAGCCTCTTTTAGCTCCAATAATATAGCAGCCTTTTTGTTTAACTTTATATATTGATTTAGATTTGAGTTCCAGATCTAAGCAATACAAGAAAACTAAAGTAACGATTTACTGTATAGGATGTAAGACATTACCTAGGTAATTGCTATAAGCCTATAACTTGATTGTGTTCTTCCATATATATGCTGACGAGATTGCTAGAGTGACTATATGGAACTCCTACATTATCAACTGAAAAAGAAATTCCTCCACAAGAATAAGAGTTACACATAGATCACCAACGATCTTGGTTTGACATCTCATTGCTTGAGTCCAATTTGACTCCAATAAGGAGTATTTTGGTAATTTTATAGGCAAAAGGTACAAAACTAAAATCTAAAGCGGTACCAAACCGCAGTTGAATTGATACCAAAGTGTGCTTTGGTACCAAGTAGTAAGACTGTAAGAGTCACTTGATATTGGTATCAAAGTGACTATTTTAATACCAACTTTGCTGTGATTTGGTACTGACTTTCATTTACTTTGGTACCTCCAACCTCTAAAATTACTCTGGTACTCTTGTTGGAGTCCATTAAATATAATCCAACGATGAGTTACCAAACCTGTCTCATTACAAATCATTGAACATTTTATGCGACATAAGAGTTTTGCAACCATTATAGACTTAGATTACCTAGCAAGGCCTATGGCAGACGCTCCAATTGAATAGATGGTTTGGATGTGAAGCATGGTTTTGGGTGTAAATGGTACCATAGCAACTAGTGATGTAACACTAATAGGATCTAAGAAGAGTATTTCCCTATTTGAGTCCAACCTCAATTAAATCCAAATTAGTCGAAATCTAGACTTTTGTATCATCTATACTAATATATTAGAAGGCGTTCCTAAACAAGGAACAGTGACAAGTGGCGCTCTTCCTAAGGGCACTCCATGTAATTCACATACAATAAAAAATTTTAGAAATTGCATAGTATAGGGTTCGATCCCGTGACTTGAAGTTTATATACTAAACTCTTAACCACTAGACGAAGTGATATTTAGCGTTATTATCTCCAAGTATAATATTAATAATGAAAATTTTCCTTACTCGGGGCATAGCCCGAACCTAATAACTAGTTTTTAACTAATTGATTGGAGACTGAGATAATACCAATTCAGATGATGTGGTAACTTTCTCAGGACTTCTAAACTCTAAAGTAGTATACATGGCAAATTAATCAAGAAAAAATAAAGTGGATATGACTATAATTCCCAAATAGAATATCCATGTGATGAGTCGTGCAATGATGTTGAAATGATAAGGCCTAGGCATGGATTTTGACTCGCTGTGTCATTAGTGAACTAAATTAGCATGAACCTGAGAGAGCTATCAGCCTATCAACAGCTAGCTAGTGTAGTAAATTGTGTGTGTTAATTTGAAAAAGATGCGATTAGTTAAAAGCACCCAAAAATTCAAAAAAATTATTTGTCTAAACATGCTCGTTATCCAAAAAAGCTGACAGATTGAGTGATTAGATGGCCTGGAAAGTTAAAATATGATTATAATGCGTTCATTTTTTAGTCAAAATTTAGAGGTTTCATAGAATCAACAAGTAGTTATAGAGCCATACATAAAACCTTGTTCCACATAAGTCAACATTTTAATAGTCGTCCTGTTGTGAACATTTGTTTCTGCGACAAACCGTGCGAGTATTGGTCTGGTCTAGGAACTAGGCATGTAGTCTGTCTTGACGGTGGACACAGCCACACAGGTAAGAAAGAACAAAGAAGTAGTTTTTGTTTCTTTAGTTGGTAAGACAAAGGCACTCACTGCTATAAGGAATCCCTCGTACACCCGAGCATATCTAAAACAATTTTTTTCTATCATACTCATGTCTCATCTTATTTTGTTAAGGTAAGTAGGATGAAATACTCTATTAAATTAGCACTTCTTCTAGCTAACTAGTTATGTTTATAGGCCAGATTTTTAGGGTTTGATCTCATGACCTTAATATCATGACTCATGAGGTCAAATCTTTACCATAGGTTAAGCCTTGCTCGGTATCATACTCATGTCTCATGGAGTCATGGTTTATCTACTATATAAGAGACATTCTATATATACATTATTGCATTGAAGCCAATACTTATATTAATTAACTATATTAAAAAGGTTGTGAGACTAAAAGCACACAAATTATAAATTATATATCATAACTTTTTTTTAAAAAAAAAAAACCTAAAAACTTGAATTGAAAAAAAAAAATCCTATTTTATATTAGAATCAAGAAACAATCTTCAATTGCTAAGCCTCGAAGAACAGCTAGTTCAACTTTAATGGGGAACAAATTCCACGATTAATACCTCTTGTAATTACAAATAAGTGATGTCTTTAATTATTTTTAGTCAAATACATTAATACGATTTACTAAAAAGTGCATTGATTCACAAAATATTAGGAGTACCTTTGAAAGTTTTTATTTTTACTCCTTCCATCCTCAAGTGATTGTCATGTTATCTTAAATAAAAATTTACCTAACTCTGCTCACTCAGTCCATGTGTTATGGGTGCCTAAACTAAAAATTTAATTATTTATCTTTCATGCTCTCCCCTCATACTCATATAATATGGGGGCCTCCACTAACGTTCTCTATTACATTATCAATTTTACTGTAACTTAATAGTTTGAGTTAATTATTTTAATTAACAACTGTAACTTAATTCTTTTTAAGAATTCTCCCCGTTCTATTACCTTCGTGCGGCCATGAACAGGCTCTTCTCTTTGCAAGAATTAGCTCTTCGAGAATGCGCTGCAAGCCTAGGATTCAATTTTTGCTTTACTTTATCCATCCAAACAAACTAAAATTCTCTACTATTTACAGTTTATGCGTACCTAGGCTAAATCTAAGAAAACAAGGATGGATGGAGTATATTATTGCCTTATTTAATATTCCCTCCGTTTAGAAATAGTTGCACCATTTCATGTTTTTTACGCTTCGATACATTTTTTCAAATATTAACTAGTTTTTAGGCTAGCTATTCCCGAGTAATTATAATTTTCATTTAATTTTACTTTAAAATTATAACATCAAATATCACTTGGTTTAGTGGTTAGGACTTTAGTATATAACTTTAAAGTCATGTGATCAAATATTATAGCATGCATTTTCTAATTTTTTTTAATTGTAAGTGGAGTACATGAAGTAAACCCTCTAAGACAGAGTGTCACGTGGCACAATTCTCAAATTTCAATTCTTCTACTTTTATGGCTCACAAGAACAAGACACCTTATATCTCATGTTTTAAGGGTGAGCGGCACTTTTTATGGGGGAAGGGGAGCAAGTGAGCCCAGTCAAGTTATGGCAATATGGCCCAATCTAATAACCAGCCTTTTCACATGATCTCCTGCCCATCCTTGGTCAAACCAAGACACTGGGCACGGAAGGTGGGAGTCTGGCCTCTGGGAGATACTATTTTCCATCACACTCCATCTAGGAGCAATGACAAATAACAAATCTCAAGAGCATTTCCTTACATTTACCGTATTTATGGGTTTTTTCAAACTTTATTTGGTAAAGAAGATTATGTTTTGGCATCGGATAAGAAAATCAAATCCCCAGAGACGTCAGAAACATTATGGAGAGCTTGTGCAAATCATATAAATTGGATCCTAAGAATAACATATATTATACACAATTCTAAACATAAAAATGCATAAACAAAGTAATGGACCTACATTGTGAGTATGAAGCAAGTGGCTAAAACAAACAGTAAATTTCATATTGTTGGGCCATTTGAAATCAGAGACGTTGTGCTCCCGATCATCTTGCATTTGCAGATCTTCATAGACGGCCCTACCAATCCCGAGTAATGGTCAAAGAGTTCTTCTATCTACCAGCCCAATTTCCCATTACATAAACAAAACACCGGATGAAACAGACTAAAACAGATCAGGACGGGGGAGGGACCAACATTACAGCAGCAAGAGAGAATCATTTGGTTAATGTGTGGAATACAAGTTTATACACTCTGCAAAACGTCTAGGCATCAGTACTCTATGTAAATCAAATGCTTTACACAATTAGAATTATCTACTTAAACTCCAAAACCTATATGGTAATATGGATACTAACACACCAAAATCTCTATATCCATTTGGGTAAAAAACTGTACCTTTGTATATTTTTGTATATATTTGACTACCAACGCGGGAAGTTTTGTCGAGAAGCAAGTCTGGCGTGCACCAAGGCCAATTCAAAAGAGCACGAGGAAGGCTAAAAGAACAAAAAGAGCGAGAAAGATGATGACAAACACCACCCTTTCTTTCCTTTCTTCTATTACTAATTTGTTAGCACTAAGCGGGAAAATTAGTGCCAGACAATTGAAGAGATATGAGATGAGGGAAACCCAAAAAAAAAGCCGAACTTTACACTATGAGAGACGAAGAGCTATCTGTTCAATAAGTGTTCTCTTCTGGCAGGAGTTGATAATTCCTTTAGACTCGGCATCAAACAAAACCTCGGACATCACTGCGGCTGCATGGGCTCTAGGTTCTTCAGATGCCTTCCTTAACATAAACACCTACAGTTGCAAGTGATCCAAATATTAAAAGGCATCCCCAATTTTCTATCTCTTCCCTATTTTAGTACTTTATAAGGCACATGACTTGCTCTTTAGAGTCAAAGAGGTGATGGTACTATGTAGTAAATTGAAGAATTTCAATCTTGAACAACATTTGAGACCAACATCCATTAATTATTGCTAGCAATAGGTGGATAAAATTATCTGTATGCAATAAGATGCACGTCCGAAACAAAGCAATGGTATATGAAAGTTCCACGTAAAATCCTAGCCAGATTCTGATCAACAAAAATGAATTTTAAAGTAATACATTTTTCATTTGATGTTAATTAAAAGAAAGCAATAGATTCAGAAAAAGGCTAGTTAGTCCAAACTCCAAAGAGGTAAGCTCTTCAAAAGAACATGCGATAAACACAGTAAAGGAAAACAAGCATGCAAGGAATAGGCCACGCAAAAGATAAGACCAAGAAGGAAAAAAGAGACGTTGGATTCAAAGCTTGTACAAATGGAAAAGAATGTTGGCTTTAAAGCTTCTAAGAAACCAAAAAGGGATGAGAATAGTCTCACACTATCATGGGTTGAAAAATATGGACTGGGAAGACAAGATCCTACGATCACTGGTCGCATCAACCTTAATATAGTTAGGTTGTCACAGAGTAAATTGAAATTCTAAATGTCACAACTCACAACATACCTGCTTATGGTGTGTTATTTCTAGGCAGCCAGGCTGTAGAATAAATGGTTCCCCATCTATCTGAACAGGGAAAGCGCTGGAAATATGTATTTTTATAACACTCCCTTGGGCCATCCTCCTGGCTTGAGAAAGACCAACCTGTAAAGCATTATGAATTATAAGGCTATTTAATGCACAGGCCACAATCAGATCACATGGGTAAGTTAAGGATGAAGTGTGAAGTGGGTTTAATTCATCTCAGCAAAATAATACTACATGACATAAACCCATCTCTCTCCACCCCGTCCTCACTTCTGGCACAAAAAACGTGTTTCACTTCTCTCAGCTAATAACATTACTCTTAATAATAAGAATAATTGGGCTTTATTACTGTATCTGAGAGTAAAATAAAAAAAGCAATTATAAAAGTGTCAAACTGTAATAGCATTGTATGTTAAAAGAAAACGAGAGCTTCGGGTTGGCAACTGTTAAATTATGCTGAGAGGAAGGGAAAGCTTAAAAGTTAAGATAAACACAGCAGCAACTTAGCAAACTTGTCCATTACTCTTTCCATTTCCATTTCCTATATAATTGCAGGAAGTACCAAATTAAACAATTCAATTTTTTAGCCCCAAACCTGCAATTTTCCAAGGTGCCATGCTCCGGAGACGCATACAACCTCAAGCATCTTATCATGCATTGATTGACGAGTGAAATGATCATCATGCTCACCATCACTTTGCCAAAGATCTACACCACCCATGTAGCTACTAATATTGAGAACTATCAAACCTTCAGCATCCTGAAAAGAACAAGTGGTTGCATCACAAATTAGACAACCAAGTGCACAGTTGAAAATGGGCAAGGACAGATGAAATAACTTGCACTACCAACAAGGAGTATGATATACTCCATTTTAATTTTTAAGCTAAAAGGTTACCACGTACCTTTGGAATCGGGATGTCTTTCCCATCTACTTCAAGCCAAACTTGCCACGGTAAATCTGCACAAGCCCTATCCATCATGTCTCTGGCACCTTCCTTGGCGTACCTCAACTTGTTCACAAACTGCCAAGAAGTTTTAATCAGTTGACATGTGATGGAGTTATAATAAGTTCAGAGGTGGCCTTGGAGACCACCTTTGACAGTTAACAAAGACCAAGCGCACACATAGACAAAAAATTTGCAAAAAGCTATACAGACTGGCATATTTGCTACCTGACTATAATATTTCTCAGGATTTTCCTCTCGGTTCACATGAAATTCATATGCAACCTTTGCATCACATCCAATACCTGTGAATTTACAAGCAATAATTTAGAGTTCGAAAACAAAAGATACAGAACCACAAAAATCAATTCCCTCTCAGTTACCTAGATAGTTCATCATAAATTTTGAGCGCAATCTATCTGAATCGTCGCTCAAGTTTTCTTCTTTAATATTAACTTTCCAGCGATCCACCATTGTAACAGCTGCATGATTAACTTCAAGTAAACTATTGCTTAAACCAGGTCCATCAACTTTTGAAAAGCCCCCTCCCCATTGTAGGACCCTTGAGAGATCGTTTCCTGTGCCCAACGGAAGAATAGAAACCGGTGGAGGTGACTCGAAATTAAACTGCTCAATTACATCAAGAACCCATGCAACAGTACCATCTCCACCACATACTAATACTCTAAAATTTGGCACATTGCTAAACAACTTCAGACCAACCTCAGGACCCTGGGAAGAA
The DNA here is from genome assembly GCA_947648045.1 of Beta corolliflora. Taxonomy (NCBI): domain Eukaryota; kingdom Viridiplantae; phylum Streptophyta; class Magnoliopsida; order Caryophyllales; family Amaranthaceae; genus Beta; species Beta corolliflora. Next base: position 558,962 of record CANSZD010001251.1, read on the forward strand.
TTCAATTCAAACACCTGCAGTAGAAAGGAATATCAGCTAGGAATCATAAAAGATGAATATAAAGTGGTACACTGATACATCAGTTAAAAATAAAAATAAAGCTCATTTAGTCAATAACAGAATATGAGGAGATGACACAGCATTCTATAGAGTTCAAGACACCCTCTTCTTTTACAAATTTGTCATTACCCTATAACAATTAACAACTAAAAACCTATATATATATGTACTCTATTAATAATGCGACACAATGGTATGAACATTTGCAACAGCTAAAGGGGATGCAAGACAAAGCATGAAACACATCCACGGTTCCCAAAAATAACATCTTATTGAAGTAGATAATTCGAGATAGGACTAAACAGGTACATTTGAGCAATACAACATAAAACAGCAAAAAATTCCACAATTTATCAACCACAGTATATTTTGCTAACCTCTTCTTTCAATTCCTTTGTCTTGTTGCTAGTTAGTCAAAGCAAAACAGCAAAATGATAACAATGCTTCTAAAGACAACCATGCCTATCAGCCTATGCATTATGCAAGTGAGAGATTGGCAGATGCTGAATAGGTTATTAGTTACCTGTGCAGGATTCAACAGCATGTTCAGTCTCCTCCTGAGAGAAGGCCCATTTTGCGCACCACTTCTAGTATTAATAAACACTAAAATAGGTCTAGCATCTTTCGACAAGTCTACTAACTTGTATTTCTTGGTTTGGCCATATGTTACTGTCCCACCCTTCTTCTTTATTAATCCGAGATTGGTTCCCTTTGAGCCAGAAACTTTGCCAGTTCTAGACAAATAGTCAAAGTTTTTCTCACTGTAGCATTTCTTCAAGGAAGTTATACCTTTAAGCACATAACCAAGTGGAGAATCAGAAGCCGGGACATCCTCAATCTTGCCGCCAAGACTACGACTTGATCCATTTTTGTTTCGATGGCGCCTTCGCCGCATCTCCCCACGGACAGTAGATGCTATCATTTCTTCTCTTATTGAGCTTAAACTTCTCATAGATCTTATATCAGTTTCTTTCACACACAGAGGAGAAAGAATAATACCTCTGTGAGGACCCAGATCACAGATATCCCCTGATTCTTTGGACATCTTAGCATGACAAGTGACGTGTATGAGGCGCTGACACCACATACAGTGCCATGTAGGAGAAGCGTCAAGCAAAGGTACACCACAAGGCTCATCACAATAAGAACAAAATGCAGAAGTATCAGGATTATCATCCATCTTAAACCATCTTTCTGACCAATGGTGTTGCACATGGCTATGACCAGCTTGAGCAAAACATTTACAATCCTTTGCTGCATACTGAGAGCAATAGAAGTGTGCGGCAACACCACAAACAGCACAACGATGAACAGGGGTGTGGAACACTGTCTTTGTGCCTAAATTCTGTGAAAATGACAAAGAAGTCAGGCAAACACAACATGTGGATAGCTGTTCACCAGAACCATAATCTTCAGCCCATGTATGATTTGAAAATGGAACTTTTAGCTTTTTCCATGCTTTTTTCTTTGCTCTAGCAGCAGCTTTAACCCAATTTAGAGATGTTCTTCTCTGCCATTTAAGAAGCGCAAACACAAGAGCTAAAAGTCCAAATGATCCAGTAACCAGCCATCCCAATACATCAGGGCCAAAAGAATCTGAGATAGCTAATAGCCTTGAGATTGAAAAATCAAAGTCAAGCATTTTGTATATAACTCGCAAAAATCAGGCTTTGATTACAAAGTGTATATAAGAAAGTCTCCCATAACAGATTTTCAACATAACCTGAAGAGAACAAATCATATATAAGAAGCATGATAGCAATGCAAAAAGAAAAAAATAGCAACGGAACAGAAGAAACAATAAATAGAATTCATTCTTTCAACAAATCTAAAAGTAAAAAACTTATAAATCAAGATACAAAACCAAAGTAAAAACCCTCTTTTTTGGTTTACATTCCAAAATTTAAAATTGATAATAAGCCAAAAGGTCAACAAACACAGAAAAAACAACTCAAATTTGATAAGTAAATGAAGCCAGCGCTGATGTCTTGGTCCTAACCCGATCGTGGAAAAAATTGTCTCAGCAGTATAATTCACATCTCAAACAACACATCTCACAGTTAGAAATCTATGACCAGTTCAAGTTAGAGATTAAGGACTCAGAAGTTAATCATTTATCAGAGATCCTTAGCATCATACTTATGACATATCCTTTCAAAGTCTGGTAATAGAAAAAAAGCAGGAGCAAATAGCACAAACTGAATAAGTTAAACTCACAGCTCTCTGATGTAAACAGCATAAACATGGTGCTCTAAGTTGCCAAATACATATCAAACCTTCAAAGGTCCCAAAAGAACACTCCCTATGTAACTAAGCAAAAGCTCGTAATTCAGAACCCCTTCTCACTACCAGTAATGGTAATATCAAGTGCACAGAAATTTGCCAGATTCACAAGACCTCCTCTAGTCCATTCTAAACAAGAGCTTCATCCGAGTGATTTAGGGGTAACGACACCATATATATGGCTCCACCGACTAAGTTACATATCTTCCTAATTGAGAATTCTGATTCACAATTACCTTATAACTCATCGCCCGTGATCTCTCATTCACTTACTGATTTCCATTTTATTATCCCAAATCCATTGATAAATCGATTCTTCCGCACAAACTTCAACTCTCGAATCGCAATCCTATTGTCCTAAACTATTCAATTCATCAAAAAAACATATGTGTAACAAGATAGGACCGGATTACCTAATAATGCACATTAGAATTCAAACAGCTGATATCATCACAAACTCAATACATCATCATTGATAGCTTATCTCTCACCATATAGCGGTCAGTTCCTAATAATTCCAAATTCACCATTAAATGACTCCTGTCATATACAAACGCTAGAATAACCTCAAAAAAAAGCAATTTCCGTAATAAATAGAATAAAGACGATTCAATTTCCTCCAAAAACAACAGAAATAATGATTTCTTCAATATTTACAAATTCAGCAATTTCATCTCCTCCAAAAACAGCTAAAAAAACCTAATCACATTAACATTGCAATTTTACAAAAGACAAATCAATAGAAATAGAAAAAAAAAATGTCATTGATCTTGAAAAATTCAAACGAAATTAATACGCAATAGAAGCAGATCTAACGATTAATACAACAGATCAAACATACAAAAAAATAGGAATTAATAGTAAAAAAATTGAAATAGCGCAGAAAAAGTAGACGAACCTGGCGACGATACGTGAGAAAGGAAAAGAAAGCGAGAATCTAGAGAGAGAGAGAGAGAGAGAGAGCGTGAAGAAAGAATATTGCGATGATATTTTTTATGATATTTGAATTGGCGGTAAAAATAGTGTATTAAGAGTGTAATAATATTTATATTTTATAGGAGTGCTTTGTCAAAAGAAAACGAAGGTTGGATTTTTATTTTTTTTGGTTATATAATGTGAGAAAAGGTTGATGGATTGGTGGCGTGATGAGAGACTTGTTACAGAAGAAAAGAGAGAGAAAGTGAAAAGGTTGGAGGCGGGATTTTGATTTTTGAGTGCGCAATTAACACGGCAATGTTTGAGGGAGGACTGGGCGTGGTGTGGTGTGGTGTGGTGTGGTGGCCTGGTGTGGTGGCCTGGTGCGGTGACCTTCTATGACTTTTATGGCATTGGCACCGTAATATATTCTCTCGTTGCTTCGACTTCCACACTTTTGCAACACGCCCTTTCCCCTTATATATGGAGTTAATTCTATTTTTTCCGTATACGATGTTGATAAGTATTTGATTGGGGGACAAATTCCATAGAAGAGACTAGTCTTATACGCAGAAAGCTCAATTATGTAATAATATGTATGAAAAATTGTCCACAAAGTTCATTCTATTTTCTTCTATTTTTTTAAAACCAATAAATTAGAGATGTTATAAATATTTTTGTTAATTGAGGGTATAATAATAAAAGATGGGTGAATTTGTGTTTTGTTAGTTGACGCCTGACGGTAATGAGGTTTATAATTTTCGGTGTCCCCTCTCTTCCCTTAGATAATATAGATAATATAGCATCATTCAACAAAGGAGCCAAAAAAATTACAAAAGGATGATTTATAAGGTACTCCAAATAATATATTATTTGGTATCTATAATTCTCCAACCAATATTATTTGGTATCTATAATTCTCCAACCAAACAAAAATCTCTATTCTATGAGATTAGTCACTAACTCACTATTCACTACACGCACTTGTTGCCAATAAATTGTGATGACACAATCTCTATTATAATTGCCCTGTGTCAATGCTATTTGTCCCAAACTCTCAACCCTCAAATTTCTCCATCTATCCCTTTTCTCTGTCGAAATTTCAACTCTTCGGCCCCTTTTCTCCATCTCCTTATATGGAGAATTACAATTTTTTTTAAGAATTTGAAAAACACAACAATCGACAGTACTAATTGAACGAAGTGATTAAGATACTGGCATGTAGGTGAGGTTGAATTCTCTCCGTTTTATTTTTCCATGCGAAAGTAACACTTTTTTTTTTACTTCAATTTGATATATTTATGTGGGTTGGTTTGATTTTTTGTGAGAAAGCAAGAGATTAATGTCGAAATCTATGGAAATTCAGGGTTTATGTTGAAGGAAACTGATATAATTGTGTGCGATAATTGCGGTTGAAGATTGTTTTTAAAAAAAAAAATTGAAACGGAATTGGATATTTAATTCCCCCAACAAATTTTTTTTATTCCCTGGAAAGATTGTATTTTGATATTTGGGGATACATTAAAATTTTGAAAATGTAAAAATAACCTACATCTCTAGTGTAATCAGGTACATAGGGTTTTTTTTTGGCAAAATAAAAGTAGAAATGAAAATCGTGTGTGTTATATGTTAATTTTGAGGAAAATTTCTATGCAATTATTAATTGTTTTTTATTATTTATTGTGCTTCATTAGTTATTGGTGATTAACCTGTGAAACCCAACGGCACAAACCTTGATTATAACCTTCATAATAATTCTGCCTCAATAAAAGTGATTTGTGAGAGAAGAATATGACAAATTATTTTTGGAAATAACTGCATTTGTGTCTTTCTTTCTTATGTTCTACTCCAATTGTGATTTTATTTCTTTAAACCACTGTAATTAGAAATTGTAGCACAAAAAATAACATTAATATGGTATTTGTGATTGTCCAATATCTCTATCATATATGATAGCATTTATGAATCAGATGAACAATAAAGCGTAAAAAGAAGTAAGAATTACCTTATGACTATGATTTCCCTAGTTCTTTCTCTTTGTCTGTGTTTTTACCCTGTTGGTTTTGGTCGATTACATGCTGGATTAAAAGCACATTTATGAATCAGATGAAGCATAAAGCAAGAAAAAAAGGGTCACTTGGTTCATTCTAGACTATGAATTACCTGCTCGTGGTCTTCGAAAAGCGAATTTGTACTTAACCGTGTACTTCCATTTGCAGATAATGGAGAGCAGAAGATGATGAAATCTGAATAATTTTGGATTGTTTTACTATAACTTGTTTTTGAGATTTTTTTTTTTTTGAGAAGAATTGTTTCCGAGAGTACACGGTTGATTGAAATTTAGTTAACAGGGAGATCTTCCATGATACTAAGGATATGTATTTTTATAGTAAAAATTTAGTTGATAATTTTGGTTTGGGAAGTTACTTGAGTTCCTTTTGAATTCTACGGTTTGTTTTGGGATGGTAGTTTTTTTTTTTTTTTTCCTTTTTCCCCCCTTTTTCTTGTTCTATTTGATGTAAATATGCTTAATTTGTTAGGGGTAAAATGGGGGTTTTTGGTGTCCCTCCCTAGTTGCCTTATATAATAGAGATTATATGACTACTATGTAGTATGTACTTAGGGTTTGTTCTCTTCGGCATAAAACTACTGAACTGAATTGAACTGAACTGAACTGAACTGAATTAAATTATAACTAATTAATAGTAATGATTATCATTTAGGAACTGAAATGAACTGAACTGAACTGGACTAAACTGAACTGAAAATAAGCTGGGGAGAACAGACCCTTAGTTTGAATAAAAGTGTCATTTCTTTCTGCTATATGAGAAAACTAGGTTTGAAGCCCATGCGTTGCACGGGTTGTTGTTTATTTTATTTTATTGTATATTTTTTGTTAATATTAGTGTTGATTTTGTGTTGTTGTAAAATGAGATTTTTCAAGATCATTGTATTTACATACTTCCTCCGTTCTTTTTCTATTACAACAATTACCACTTTAGATAGTTTCATCTTTTGGGTCCATTCCACTTTTGGTAAAAAAAGAAACTACAGGTTGACAATATTACCTTTACTTTATGTTAATAAAACCATCATTATTACCCGAATTGCCTTATAAAGTTGCGTTTACTTTAATAAGGAATTATTTGTCCCATATTCTAGTTAACTAAAGAATGACTTACATCTTAAACTACCCATTTTTTATTTCCTTAAAAGCCATGTCCAAACCAATTGTTGAAGTAGAAAAAAAACGGAGAAAGTATTTGTCATTATACTATAATTTCTAGATTTGTTATTTTGATATATAAATTTTATAATTTTTAATATTCAATTGAATATTGTAGCTAAGTCTATTATTAAATGGTATCCCAATAATAGGTATGACTAACAATAGCTAATACAGTTTTAACATGAATAATACGCGAATGATACTTTAAGAAAGTAGAGGGTAATAATTTAATAAATGCAGGACAGAAATAATACTTTCTTAAAAATTGATAAGAATGACATGGCATGCTTAGGTGGAGCTCTTTATAATATTCTAAGGCTGTTTTATTTAAATCAAACTCTAATTTTTACATAATCCAAAACTCTCATTATATATATATAACTTTATCGCTATAGATTTTAGTCAATAAATTTTGTTGCAATACTATATTGTTTTAGTTTGGTTGAGTAAGGTTGAGGTTTAGAAAGATAATATGTTTAATCCTGTAACTTGGACCTATAATCAAATGTTATAATCACATATAATACACTATACATAATACTTATAGCCATTATTATATTTATCTAAAAAAAAGACTAAATACTGTCCTACAATGCATCTAATTTAATATATTTTCATGAGTTGTAAAACTATATTGTAAATAGATCCTATTTTGAAGCATATTTCAAGCACTCTCCAATGGTAAAAAAATTATAATGTTTTAAATTAGGTAGCAAAAGTTAAATTCAATTTACATAATATAATAATTTAGGTTGTTTATTCAAAACGCAACTCTAATTTCCCCATATCCAAAACTATTTTATGTATTTAAATATATGTAGAATTCTATTTTTTATTCAAATATTTAAAAAAAATAACTAAATGACATGACAATCTTAAGTGGCGCTCTCTATTTCATAAATTGTATAACTATATTGTAAATGGATCTTTTTTCAAAGCATATTCCGAGCACTATTTAATGGTACAAAAAATATAATATTTTGAATTAGGTAGCAAAAGTTATACACAATTTACATAATATAATAATTTAGGTTGTTCATTCAAAACGAAACTCTAATTTCTGCTTATCCAAGACTCCTTATATGTATTTAAATCTATGTAGAACTCTATTTTTGGAAAAATATAAAAAAAAAAATTGATGACATGACAATCCTACATGGCGCTCTATATTTCATAAGTTGTACAACTATATTGTAAATGGATCTTATTTCGAAGCATATTTCGAATGCTCTCCAATGGTACAAAAATTATAATATTCCGAATTATGTAACAAAAGTTATACACAATTTTCATAATATAATAATTTAGGTTGTTGATTCAAATCCAAACTCTAATTTTCGCTTATCCAAATCTCTTTATATGTATTTAAATCATCTAGAACTCTATTTTTGTAAAAAATATAAATATAAATTGATGACGTGGCAATCCTACGTGGCGCGCTCTATGAGCTCGAAATATATTTTAAAAAAACTAATGACATGGCAATCTTAAGTGGCGCTCTCTATTTCATAACTTGTAGAACTATATTGTAAATGGATCTTATTTCAAAGCATATTTCGAGCACTATCTAATGGTACAAAAATTATAATATTCTGAATTAGGTAGCAAAAGTTATACACAATTTACATAATATAATAATTTAGGTTGTTCATTCAAAACGAAACTCTAATTTTTGCTTATCTAAGACTCCTTATATGTATTTAAATCTATGTAGAACTCTATTTTTAGAAAAAAAAATAAAAAAAAAAATTGATGACATGACAATCCTACATGGCGCTCTATATTTCATAAGTTGTACAACTATATTGTAAATGGATCTTATTTCGAAGCATATTTCGAATGCTCTCCAATGATACAAAAATTATAATATTCCGAATTATGTAGCAAAAGTTATACACAATTTTCATGATATAATAATTTAGGTTGTTGATTCAAATTCAAACTCTAATTTTCGCTTATCCAAATCTCTTTATATGTATTTAAATCATCTAGAACTCTATTTTTGTAAAAAAAATAATAATATAAATTGATGACGTGACAATCCTACGTGGCGCGCTCTATAAGCTCGAAATCTTGAGGAGCTCCTTAAGCTCCCGAAATGTTCCTCCTTTATATATATATATATATATTGATATATTGATTATTGTGGAATTAGCGGGAGGGTAATGGGAATTATGAGTTTTCCTCCTTCAAAGTGTCTCTACTTAAGTTTGATATTAAAGAGAGAAATTTACTAATTGACCAATTAATGTTTGATGCTCAACTTTACTAATATATTCTCAACTTCTCTAACCTATGCCACAAGGTACTCTCTCTGTTTTTTTATCATTCTCACTTTTCTGTGCGCGTTTCACAATGCACCTCTTTGAACTTAAATATCTTTCATTATATATCAGAAAAATTATAACGATTGAATATTAATAATGTACTAATTGAGACGAATCAAACAAGACCCCACATGACTATATTTTTTCTTATTAATTGAAAAAAACTGAGAATATTCTCTCTAAGTATGAATAGTGCCAAGATTCTAAGTGAGAAAGATAAAAAAAACAGAAGGAGTATAGGTTAAGGATTTCAAAAAATATAATACAACAAGATTCTATTTGAGGATAATAAATAAGGATAGATACTAAAGATAGAGAGACTCATGTAAGATTTTCTAGTTTGAATTGATTTTAAAATATAAACTTTTTGTATAATGGTATCTTATATAGGAATTTTGATGCTCTCAACCTATGTTTTTTTTGGGACCCCGTGGTAAGATGAAGGGCCCTGTTAGACCGGAACTTCTTGCAGGTTAACCCAACCTGGGTTTACGGGCAGACACTTTGAGAGTGGGGGATGGTAAGGGGAAACCCTCTCCCAAAGTAACCCCAGTGGGGATCAAATCTCAACCTTGAGGTTGGAAGGTTATTTCCTTACCATTAGGCCAAATTTATCTTGGTTCTCAACCTATCTCTATTATATAAGCCAAGGGGGGAGCTATGGTGTCCCCCTTGGAAAAGTCCAAAATATCCCTCACGTTACCTTAGCAATTAAATATATTTTGCAAATTCAAATAAAGCATATATCATAATAAGGAAACTTTTGTAAATTTAAAAAAACAAGCAATCTTATACAACTATGAACATTTCATATTCAAATACATATGAAACAAAATAAAGAAACAAATACATTGCATATCAAGGCCTAATCAAATAAAATTTATAACACAATCAATGCAAATCATAAATTACGTTTGACAAAAAAAAAATTAGAAATTTACCATAAACTAACAAAGACACGTTAAAAAACTATTTAGGATAATACATTAGATGAAACTGTTATTAAAAATACAAACCTAATGCTTTTCCCTACTAGATCTAAATAATTTATTGTTTATATATATGTATATACTTATTTTAAGTTGTTTGGATTGACAAGTGTGCATGGTTTTTTATGAGAATTAATAAAACTTGAAATACTAAGAGTTATGAAACAATTTTTTTTTGCCTATTGATTTGTCAATTACAATGTATTTAAATAGTAATTGTTAGTACATCAATTATTTTATTATTAAATCAAAAAATGTCTGCACCCTTAAACTGTCATTCAACCAATTTTTTTACGCTTGAATATCAATATTATTACTAAAATATTGCCGCACACATAGCGTGCACATTAGGCTAATCTCTATTATATAAAGGAAGGGGGGAGCTATGGTGTCCCCCAAAGACATTATTTTACTACCCTCATGAATAAATTAACTACTTTGCCCAAAAAAAAGAAAAAAAAAAATCAAACTCAAATATAGCATAAAAAAGTTAACAAAAATGTTGAAAACATTATATTATAACCGAGCCACCATAAATGATGACAATTGTCTACAAGTATTAATGCATTCATACTAAAAAAGTAGATATGAAAATTATATTAGCCAAATATTTTATCAATTAGTACACAATTAAGTACTCCGTATTACATTAAACTATAAAATTCAATCAATTAACAAAGTGAAATAGTTTCATTAACAAATATTATATAAATTAACTATGGTGTCCCCCAAGGACATTATCTTACTACCCTCATGAATAAATTAACTACTTTGCCCAAAAAAAAGAAAAAAAAATCAAACTCAAATATAGCATAAAAAAGTTAACAAAAATGTTGAAAACATTATATAATAACCGAGCCACCATAAATGAAGACAATTGTCTACAAGTATTAATGCATTCATACTAACAAAGTAGATATGAAAATTATATTAGCCAAATATTTTATCAATTAGTACACAATTAAGTACTCCGTATTACATTAAAACTATAAAATTCAATCAATTAACAAAGTGAAATAGTTTCATTAACAAATATTATATAAATACAAACATGACATATTATGTAAATGCAGACATGACAAACCTTTTGCTAAACAAACATTCAAATAAAAAATGACACAACTCCCAATTCCTGACTTGAAATCAAAGTATCCACTTTCTTCACAATCTATGAAGTACTATCCACTTTCATTCAAATAAAGTATCCACTTAAGTGACATAGACTAAAGTCACTAAACCAATCAAATTTTGCAAATAATAAAAATTATACTTGATGTCTAATGTTCAAATTTTGACTCACATGCAAAAAAAAAAAATCGAGTTTCTGTCTCGAAAAATAACCAAGCACGCATCGCGTGCAAAAAATGCTAGTGCCTTATAATATAAGCAAATTCCTTGGTATATATGTGAATTTTTTCCTTGAATAATGCAAAATGGGGTTTTAATTCCCGAAATATGTTGAAAGGGAAATTAATTCCCTGCGTACCGTCCACGTAGGACGGCACGCGAGAAAATGTTTTTTTTTTTTTTATCCCAGGTAAACCGCTACTTGAAGTAGCGGTTTATTTAAATTAAACCGCTACTTCAAGTAGCGGTTTATATATATTAACCGCTACTTGAAGTAGCGGTTTATGCATGTAAACCGCTACTTGAAGTAGCGGTTTATGTGGTCAACACCTTCCCCACACTCACACTCTATAATATGTAAACCAACTTGCTCCAGGTACCACAAAACCGCTACTTGAAGTAGCGGTTAACCTTTATTAACCGCTACTTCAGGTAGCGGTTTATTTTTTAATAACCGCTACTTGAAGTAGCGGTTTATAAAGGTTAACCGCTACTTGCTACTTCAAGTAGCGGTTTTACTTAAGTAAAGAAAAAAAAAAATTTCTCGCGTGCCGTCCTACGTGGACGGTACGCAGGGAATTAATTTCCCTTTCAACATATTTCGGGAATTAAAACCCCATTTTGCATTATTCAAGGAAAAAACTCGTATATATGTATAACTACGGTTTTGGGAAGCTTCCTTTCTCTTTTTGAAGGGTTTAGGAAGCTTCCTTAATTGTGTGCACAAGCTTGCATAGAGTTGTTGTTTGCACAAGTTAAAAAACTGAAAGCATGCATGAACAATAAACTATTTTACAAATTTGTCACCTTCTATAGCTTGTATTTCTATTCCATTCCTTTATCATAAAAAGGTGTAAAAAACTATTAAAGATAATTTGGTGATTCTATGTTTGGCAATTGGTTAGTGATTGTTGTTGTTGGTTGTCCTAATTGACTGGATTGCCCTGCTAATAATGGTATATGTATAATGTATTATTGGCAAGAGGTGACAATAAAGTCATTCATATGAAGATCGTTTCAAGTCTATGTTGCTTCTAGGTCGTCCTGGTCCATTCAATAATTTGGTGAAATTCTCGTTTGAGTATAGGATCGGGTCCAATTCAATTCCGGGTGACGTTCAAGTCCACTATATTTGTTTTAGGTTCAATATGAAGTTGAGGAAATTTCATGTCAATTCAATATCTACGTTAAATACTAGAGGCATCAAATTATTTGATTAAAATATTAAATTAAAGGCAAAATTTCAAAAAACTACTTTTTATAACCAACTTTTTTCATAAAACTACCTTTTATAATTTTTTTTTCAAAAAACTACCTTATATAATAAATTTATTTCAATATACTACCATTTTACGTTTATATTTAATAATAATCGATAAATGACAATCGTCGTAGTTATTGTTGTCGGTGGCGTAGCGGGAAAAGAGGAAAGAAACGAGAGGGGGAGAAAGAAAAACAATTTATGGTGACTCAATTATTAGTGATTAAACCGCATTAATTGTAAAATGGTAGTATATTGAAACGAAATCTGTTATATAAGGTAGTTTTTTGGAAGAAAATTCTTAAAAGGTAGTTTTTTGAAAAAAGTTGATTATAAAAGTTAGTTTTATGAAATTTATCCTAAATTAAAATAAAACAATATGATTAATATTTTAAATCTCTAACAAATGTAGATAGTAGTTAAAATAAATCAATTATAAATTATGATACAGATGTAGAAAACATACTAAATAGAAACTTCAATTAAAGAATATTAAATTTTAATAAAAAATGTATTATTAATACATTTAGATAATGGGGTCAAATCAATTTCTAATTAAGTCAATTTTGAAGCAGATCAGTAATTCAGTATGATATTGAGTATGTTTTGAGTCTAGCTAATCTAGGTTGGTTTGATCAGGTCATATTGAGTTTTGATCTAATACTGTCTTCATTTTCAGATACCGGGATCTCATGTCTGGTTATTCTGGTAAGGTAATAAGCTTCGCAAGATTTGGTATTAATTGTTTTATTTGTTGTTTGACTGTTAAATATGTTTTGCAAAATAAGTTTGATTACTTTTTATCTTATGCAAAATGACCTTAAAAGACGGTAATATATCATATTTCGTAAATAACATCATCTACTTTACAATGGTTATTAGTTTTGGAATAAGAAAAAGTCAATCTACACTAATATATTAAAAGACGTTCCTAAACAAGAAAATGTGCCATGTGGCGCTACCTTTAGAGTGTTAGCTCATGTAAAACACATAGGCTATGTTCAGTTCACCTTATTTTTGCTTATTTCAGATCAGATCAGATCAGATCAGACCAGATCAGATCAGATCAGATCAGATCAGAAAAAATAAGTTCAGATCAGATCAGATCAGAAAAAATAAGTTCAGATCAGATCAGATCAGATCAGATCAGATAAGTTCAGATCAGATCAGATCAGATAAGTTCAGATCAGATCAGATAAGTTCAGATTATGCTTATATTTAAAAACTTATTATTATTATCATCATGATTATTATGATTATTAGTATTACTAATGCTATTATTGTTATTGTAATAATTATTATTGTTGTTATTATTATTATTATTATATTATTATTATTATTATTATTATTATTATTATTATTATTATTATTATTATTATTATTATTATTATTATTATTATTATTATTATTATTATTATTATTACTACTACTTTATACAATTACTATTACTATTAATATTACTATTTACTAGTACATTTGTCAAAAAGATTATTATTATTGTCCTTGTTGTAATTATTAAATATTAATATTGGTAATTATTATTAATGTCGTTGCTATTATTATAAATGTCATTGATATCACTATTTGAAGCTATTTGTGTTCAAGAAGAAGGATGTTCTTTTGGCATTTATAAGTGTTCTTTTTTATATTTATTCAAATTAATAATTTTGATATGTGATGTTCTTTTTGATGTTGTACATGTAACGAACATGACAATAGTATATGATGTTTATTTTTTAAAAGAATTTTGGTAGAATAATATAAATTATATATTACTAGTTTATATAAAATATGAGTAGTATGGGATAACCTAATGGTGTTGTCATCACGTTTAAAATTTTCCCTACAAAGGATTTCAACTTATCTTTAAAAACAAAGTTTATATAGAACAAGACAACGATATAAGAAGAATATTTAACCATTTTGTTCAAGATCATATGATTATATATATTTATAGGTTTATTTATGATAAAAAAGAACAATTTATTGATATAACAAATAACATGTTGTTAGTTAGATCCAAACATGTCATCAATATAAAAATAACATCTATCTTTTATTTTTAAAATGTGTTCTTTAAATAGATCTTGTATGCTCTTTCAGTATATGTTCTTTTTTTAATATCATTATATGTTCTTTTCATTACTACCTAAATTTTTATTATTAACGGACCTTGAACATGAGTGTTTTTTTATTTTTAATTTTTTTGAGCCCCTTTCGGGAATCCCGTGGTAAGATGAATTTTCTGCAGGGTCTCTCGCACGGGGTCACTCACCTAAAGACCCCACAAGCCCCAACCCCCTCCCCCACCCACAACAATATTAAAATATATGCTTCCACCAAGATTTGAACCCTTGGTCTCCCAGTGTGGGAGGTAAGAAGCCATGCCATTGGACCCAAGAGCCCTTAGTCTTTTATTTTGTAATTGTGTGTTCATATACTAATGTGCTCTTTTTCAAAAAAAAAAAAACTAATTATGCTATAATAATAATAATAATAATAATAATAATAATAATAATTATTATTATTATTATTATTATTATTATTATTATTATTATTATTATTATTATTATTATTATTGTTATTATCATTATTATTATTATTATATTATTTATATTATTATTATTATTATTATTATTATTATTATTGAAAGTTGTGCATACTAATAAAATGATAATAATAGTAATACTAGTAATGAAATACAAAGTAATAATAATATTAGTAATAATATGTTTTTTAAAAGATAAGATAAGATCATATCAGATCAGATCAGATCAGATCAGATCAGATCAGATCAGATCAGATCGGTTCGAGATCGGATCGGATCGGATCGGATCGATCGATCGAAAAAATAAGTTCAGATCAGATCAGATCAGAAAAAATAAGTTCAGATCAGATCAGATCAGATCAGATCAGATCAGATAAGTTCAGATCAGAAAATTTCAGGTGAACTAAACATAGCCATAGTCTTGGGAGAATAAGCAGAAGCAATTAGAAATGATGAGTAGAATTTTGCTTTTCTAGAGAATTTCAAATGAGCAAAAAAATAGTCTTGGGTGTAACCATGAGCATAATACACTCGGGTTTAATATAAATTTTCTCAATATAGTAAAAGTAAGGTTAATCTTTCTTAAATAAATCTTTTTAATTTTTGTTCTTAGGAAATAAATCTTGTTAGTTTAGAATGTTGACATAGAAAGTTGGTAATCACTAGACTTTTTTATTTTAAAAAGTCAAAATAATTCCAAGAACTTTTTTTTAGGGGAATCCAATAACATTATTATCCATCCACTAAATCCTAATTGAGCTAGCAATATACAAATAGTTTTGAACTCCTCCTTTTTATTACCACCATTGAGCTTCCTCTACACTCTTCAAATCTATATATATATTGATCCTTTACAACTTGTAATAGTTTATAATTTACACATTGCAATGTGCATGAAATTAAGTACGTACAAATGTGCTATGTATAAAAATTATTACCAGAATAGCAAGCTAACAACTAACCAAGTAGTACGAGGTTGAGGTAGTGGAGTAGTGGCATCGCTTCCCACCTCATATCACTGAGGTCTAGGGATCAAACCTCACGGGACTTATTTGAGGATTTCCCCTTATCCCCCCTCAAGTGAGTCCCCTTCATCTTACCTTAAAAAAAAATCTAACCAAATAGTACTTGATTTAGTGGTAAGGTTTGTATTTTAAAACCTTGAGGTTGTGAGATTTAACCCCACTAGAGGCGCTTTGGAAGTGGGGTTTTCTCTTACCTCCCCCCCACTCCCAAAAGGACTTGCTTGTGTAACTGGATCGAACTAATATGTGCGAGGTTTTGGAGGTTTTGGTCCATTAGAACACTTCTTCTTACCAATTCAAAAAAATAAAAAAAAGCAAATTATTAAATTAGATAAAATACCCACTTCGAATTCCAGCAAGATGCCTAAGTCCAAATCCTCATCCATCCTTTTGGCTGGTTTTGGATGTGTGTTTCATTCGGGCATGGACCTCCCTAAGATAAAGATCCCAACTCATAATCCATGTACCATTAAAAAAAAGTTGTTTTGTGGCCGCTAAAGAGAAAAATATTAGACATCTTAATAGTTTTATTCAAATGTTAAAGTTCATAGCAATAATTACTCTTATTTAGCCTCACCATATGTTAAAGACTAGCACTATATGCACGCGATGCGTGTGACAGTATATTAATATTCATAGTAACATCAAAAAGTGTTAAAAAACTAACTTAAGAGTGTAATATTTATGGTGAATATTGATGAGCTTTATGGTTTTTTATTTGCATTGCTCTAGTGTAAAGAGCAATGTTTTCCAGAAAGAACTACGTCGAGGTAAGATATGTTATCTTGTATTTGGTAGATAGTTCAACAACTCTCCTTTTAAACAATGATCTAGGTTATGTTTTTTATTTATTTAAAAATACATATATTTTATAGGCGTATTTTATGAGTAGTAGTTCAATTTAATTTCACTGGGTAATTGAGGTTTTTAGGCATACTATGGTGAGTAGTGCTTCAACAAAAATAAATAAATTATAAATTGATATTATTTGATGATGTATGTTTATCTCTTTAATTATTTATATCCCAACTGATTGTGTGCCCCAAAAAATAAAAAAATAAATATTCTCTAAGTTTCTTAATTCTTTCATGGTTTATTAATGCATGTTATTTGAAATTGTTATTGCAACTGAGAGTTTAGATAGTAAGAATCTCTGTAAATATTTGCTTTTATAATAGTTTGAAAATTAATTTAGTCATATGTAAATATTTTCAATTGTGAGCTTCCTCTTTTTACACATTTTATGTATTTCTTTTTGGTAATGTAGAACTTTCCTTATTACCCATATTTGTAAATGAGGAAAGAATTAAGAAAATCTTTTCTTAATTTTTGTGAGATTAACGATATATAAGTCTTTTCATAGGGGGACACAATAACTCCCCTTGGCTTATATAATAGAGATATGTTTCATTTCTTATATGTACGGTGAAATTGTAACGCCCTGAAAATTCATAACCTTAATTAAACACATGCAATTACTAATACTTTGCAGCGGAAATGAAACTTAAGCATGTGGGATATGGGCCCACTAATACAATGTAGCCTTAAATAATCCTTGATACTTAATACGCAAATGCTCAATCCAAATAATAATGATTTCCTCTTGAACATATTCCTTACTAACAGCACTCTTGCAATAATTCTGCTCATACCTAAAACAGAAAAACAAAACGTCATGAGTCGAGGCTCAGTAACATACTACTCTAACATCGTAAATTCATTTCAATTCATTTTATTTGCAAACAGGGAGAAGAGAATATAGTAAAACCATTTCACAAATATAAACTTCGAATCAGGAATTTAAAAGTCATTTACATTGTCATTCATTAATATAATCTCCATTATCACATTTCATAATAAGAAAACTTTCTTTGGTTACTTGACGAGTACAACAGAAGCATAGCCACCGAGGACATAAGTCCCCCATCAGAAGGTGGCATATAATGCCATAACAGAAGGCAAAGCCACCGAGGATATTCATCCCCCATCAGAAGGTAGCATATAATGCCAATAGTAACATAAGACAAAGCCACCGAGGACATTGTCCCCCATCAGTTGGTGGCATACACTAGTAGAATAATTGCTTATTGCTGCGGTTTTACCCATACACAGCAATATATTACGTAAAAAGAAAAGAAAAAATATACGATAACAATATTGCTGCGGTTTCGGCCGAAAACCACAGCAATATAATTTCAGCGGAATTTTTTTGACTATTTGACCAAAAATATTGATGCGGTTTCTGGCAAGAACCGCAGCAATATATCAAAATAATATTTTTTTATATTATTTTAATATATTGCTGCGGTCCTTTTCAGAAACCGCAGCAATATGTCCTTAAAAAATATTTAAAGATGCTAGGGTTTTTTCATCCTTTCTCCTCTCTCAGTTCACGCCTCTCCTCTCTCCTCTCTCAACTCACGCCTCTCTCCTCTCTCAATTCACGCCTCTCTCCTCTCTCAATTGAAATTTTGCAAAACTTCGAATCCTACCCTCTCCTCTTCCTTTTCTTACTTGCACAAACTCGTTCGTCCCTCAATTGAAATTTTTTCATGTGAAGCGCCATCGTTCGTCCTGCCAATCACACTTCGAATCCTACAACTCCTCTCAAACTCGTTCGTCCTTCGTTCTTATCAGAATCTGAAGCACCATCGTTCTTATCAGAATCTGAAGCGCCATCGTTCGTTCGTTCTTCGTCGGCCGTTCGTTCGTCCTTCGTCCTTCGTCGGCCGTTCGTTCGTTCGTCCTTCGTCGGTCGGCCGTTCGTTCGTTCGTCCTTCGTCGGTCGGCCGTTCCTTCGTTCGTCCTTCGTCGGTAGGCCGTTCGCTCGAAACCCTAAATCCTGCCTTCGTTCTTATCAGATCTGTTTTGTTCCTTTTTTTTCGTTTTTTTGTTTCCCTTTTTTTTCGCTTTTTTTTTTTTCCTTTTTTTAAGATCTGTATGTAGATTTTTTGTTTTAGGATTTTTTTTTTATTTTTTTCATTTTTTAGATGTGTGTAGATTTTTTATTTTAGGATTTTTTTTGATTTTTTTTTGTTTTTTAGATCAGTTTCTTATTTTTTCTAATATATTTTTTGTTTTTATTATATTTTTTGTAATTAGTCAGTTAGTTGTAACAGTTGTTTTTTTATTTTTTCATTTTATTTTTTGATCTTTTGTATTATTTATATAACTAGTTTTTTTTATCTTTATATATTAACGAGATTCATATGTCATTTCAGATTTGCTGTTTTTTTGGTACTATAATTTTGGTTTTTTATACTCTGCCTTAAATATATTGTAATAATATATTTCAATTTGTATTTTTTATATTTTTGAATTTTGTATAATAATTTTTTTGTCATTGGTTTCAATCAGTAGTGTTTTATTTTCTTTTAGCCTTTTTGTCTTTCAAATTTGATGGCAAATGCAAAAAAAAAAAATTTTTTTTTTACCTGTATCAGTACCTATTGCTGCGGTTTTCCCAAAAAACCGCAACAATATGCCTATTTTTCATAATAAAAAATATATATTGCTGCGGTTTTTAGGAAAAACCACAGCAATATCCATATTTTTTATTATAAAAATAAAGTATATTGCTGCGGTTTTTCCCTGAAACCGCAACAATATACTTTATTTTTATAATAAAAAATATGAATATTGCTGCGGTTTGTCCCATAAACCGCAGCAATATGTTGTAATATTACTGCGGTTTAAAACCGCAGCAATAGTTTAATTACCTATTGGTGCGCCCTTAATTGCTGCACGGTCATCAATACCGCCGCAATAGGCCACTTCATGACCGCAGCAATAAGCATTTATTCTACTAGTGATATAATGCCAGACAAAGCCACCGAGGACATTGTCCCCCATCAGAAGGTGGCATATAATGCCATCATGCGGGTGCCACCGAGGATCTTGTCCCCCATCAGAAGGTGGCGTTGCCGCCAGATAACAGAACGACACGTGCACGGCCCAGAGAACATAGTACTGCCATTCACCATCTTTCTCTTTCATTTATCATGTTTCGTTTCTTTTAAGTACGTTTCAGAAATCATAGCACAATCATTGTATAAACGTCATCAAATCATCGTTTGCATAATAAAACAGTTCATATCCCGCACACCATAAATAACATAGCATAAACATTATATGAAAGCATCATGAAACATAGTTGGAAGGGGAGTGTGGGTGTTAGCAGTAGACGTTACCTGAAATCCTGCTTAACAACCATGATAGCCGGGGGAGGCTTGTAATATCTCTTCCTTTTTAATCTAATCAATTCAGGGATAACACTTATTAATATCTTATTCTAGATTTTAAGTTGCTTGATCCATTCCCATCATGTGTCCATTTTAGGATGTATTAGGAGTTCTATATATTTAGGTCTTTGGTGGTTGATAAAAGTCATAGGCATTCTTTTCTACTTAACAGCTTAGCGTCTAAGTTGCAATTCATGACTTGTGAGTATGAACGTCTTATTATAACCATTTCATATTTTATGAATCATTAAGCACTTGTTACGATTTTGTTAACCTTTAATTCAAAACTTCATTCCATTAGTCATAAGGTCCTCCTTTAAACATATTTGTCATTTTATAGTCTAAAACAGTGACCATTAGTCTTATAGTTCATGACTTGTACTTATAGGCCTCATAATATGACTCTTTCGTTCTTGTCATCTAAACTATATATATATATATATATATATATATATATATATATATATATATATATATATATATATATATATATATATATATATATATATATATATAATTGTCTGTTACCGTAACGTAAATTTGCCAAGTAAATTATACTTAAATTGTATTTTAGTTGAAATATTAGAGTTGCAAATAAATATGGAATATACTATCGAGTATTATCGTATAGTATATCATTATTTAACCATCTATTAGTCTTAGTCTAGTCTCATAATAATCAAATTACAAGGATTATATATAGTGAGTTTTTATTATGTATTTATGTTTAGGTTACTAACTAAAGAATCCATCAACATTCAAATAATTGTTTAGCCATCTTATTTAGTCCACTTCATTTACTGATTTACAAAAGTCAGCCCAAAATACTAAGCCCAACAATAAGAGTGATTTATAATGGTATATGTTGGGTTTAAGTACCAAACTAAAACTTATAAGCAGTAGATGAAGAGGTATCCTCATACCTCTGCTCCAACTGAGCAGTGTCGAACCAGAGAGCATGGAAGAAAGAACGAAGCTCCGGTGGGCAGCGACGAGGCGCTGGTGGAGGCAGCAGTGTGGGGTGGCGTATCGCCGGTGATATGGCGGTGCGCACAGCGGCACAGGAAGAGCAGACCAAGCAGAGGAGATAGAAGAATTGGGCGAGAGAAGAGAAATAGATTGCGAGCGAGAGAGAGAAACGCAGGCTGGTTCGCGACAAATGGTTGCCTCGCCGGACAGTGGCGCACGCTGGTGGTCAGATTGTGGAGGTCGCGCGGCGGCGCTGCGGTGGCTGAACGAAAACAGAGGGGAGAGAAAGAGTGTGAAAACAGGGGCTTGAGGTGGCTTTTTTGGGTGGCGATTTTCGGCGAAGGTCAGGGGATGAAGATGGTGGAAAGTAGAGTGGTGAGTGTGTGTGAGGAATTGAGGAGCAAACATGGCTATTTATAGCCATGGTTGAGCTCCAATTTTTCTGAATTGTGTTGATGAATCTGATAAAAAATTGAATTTTGGAAGAGGTTGGTTTAGATATGGAGTTTTTAATTGAAGTTGAGTTTTTGTGTGCAAGAAAAATACATCTGAATTATAAATCCATGGCTGAGTTTTTGTGAGGGAAAAATTGAAGGAGTTGGGAGATATTATGGAGGTTGACGTGGAGTTTTGGGTTTGAGCTGATTTTTGGTGCACAAAGAAATTGAATCTGATTTGAAAATCCATTGTTGAGTTTTTGTAAGGGAAAATGGGGATGGAGGAATAAAAATTAGTTCTTCCTTTCTTTCCCTCTTTTTATTCTTTGCTTCCATTTTATTATTATTTTAATCTAATTATTAGTAATTCTTGTTATTTTAATGCAAACATATAATTATCTAATGAGACTAAATATCTTTTATCTCTTTTTTTTTTTGAGAGGAAATATCTTTTATCTTACTTAGGTGTAGACCAACAAATTTTTAGTCACACCCTATAATTAAAGGAAAAATTTAACCCCTAATTATCATTATTTAATTTAGGCAAGTTTAAATTTTCAGGATATTACAAAAATCTTACATTTAGGCTCCGTTTGTTTTGGATGAAGTTTTATTTTTTCACGAAACGATTTTCTCCATTTTCTCTTGTTTGGTTGGACAATGGATCTAAAGAGTTTTCAATAACTTTGTAAACGTTTTCCAAATTTTAAAGGAAAACCATTTTCCTCCACTCTCTCATTACCAACAGAATAAAGGAAAACTAATATTCATTTGCGATTTCCACCGGAAAATACTGTCTATGAATACCATTTTCCATCCAACCAATCGGACCCATAAAATCATTAGCCTTAAAAGGAAAAAAATGGTTTAAACAATTTCTCATTAGCATTAAAAAGAGAAAAATTGTCAAAATAAATGTTAAAAACGATTCAGTCCCCGTTGTAAGAGGTGGAATCCTGTCTTTACATATTTACTTAATCACACTTTAACCGCCGCAAAACTGGCGGGAAGTTTTCCAACGAAAAATAACTGTCATACGTTAAAGGTTTTGCAAAAACAAAAACTGATCCAAGAAAAATTATAGCGTGGAAACCAAACACTGAGAGTATAGGAATGGAAGAAGAAGCAGGGGCACCGAAAACGACGCCGTACCATCAGAACCAAGCAAGGAGAAGGCAGGGTATAGGGACCAGGGTATGGCTTGTGGTCACAGATACAGGGGATTGTCACCTCAATGAGGTTCCAAAACATCAGATCATGCGTCGGACCGGGCTCCCGGCACGTGATCTTCGAGCATTGGACCCCGTGTTGTCGTATCCGTCGTCGATATTGGGTAGAGAGCGAGCCATTGTTGTCAATCTAGAGCACATTAAGGCCATCATCACCGCGACCGAGGTGCTTATGGTTAATTCCTCTAATCCTTTGATTGTTGAGTTTGTTGAAGATCTTAGACACCGGATTTCTAGTACCTCTCAACGGGTATGTATCTCTTTTTTATAGATTTTTATAGTTTTTATTGGACAATTAGTGGTGAGTGATTGTAAATTGTAATGTTTGTGGCTTGCAACATTCCAAATAATGCGTCTTATGTTCAATCCACTATAGTACATTTCGTGTTTGTTTTCGTTAACAACTTAACATAAAGAAGCATGAGAGGTAGAAAATTGTGTGAATTGTGATTGTTTTACTTTCTACTAAATGGAGGAAATCACTCGCTAATTCGGAATTCCTCTAGGCAAGTGCAACTTTTTTATGGAATTATCTACTTTCGGAACTTAACCAAACATCTATTTACACTTCCCAATACACTAGAACTTCCTTGCTAAGGGAAACATTTAGATATGATAGAAATTCTAGGTCCAACTATAGTGTTTGTGGTCTATGGATGAATGATGATGTAGTACACTTCACTAATCACCTCCATTCTTTTAATTTTCTGCATCCTTTGTTTTCCTACTGAAATAATCACTTTATTAGTGGATTAAGACCGTGACATCTCTCTTAACAACTAACATACCCAGAAACTTCTAATAGTTTATACTTCCCTCGTATTATATTAATGGCAACATTTACCTCATGGAGGATTAAAATCATTTTCCGCGCAACCAAACAGAGCCTTAATTAACCAAGCTCGATATAATTAACCAACTTTACTTCCTAGCACACAACAAGTTTAGTGACAAATCCTTGTTTAGTTATTGGATTTTCAATTGTGAAGGCCAAGGAGAGTAGTGATCCATACTTGGAAACTGGGGGAAGGAGTACTACTTGGAGCACACCTACATCGCACCACACCGATGCTTCTACACAACCTTCGATTAATTATAAGAAAGCCGGGGGACTAGGAAGAGCAATGGATGCACTAAGTGCAGCAATTAAAGGAAGCATAGGTAAAAATACAGTTGATGAATCTTTAAGTTCATCTGTTGATCCTAAATCATTGCCATTCGAGTTCAGGGCTCTTGAAGCTTGTCTAGAATCCGCTTGCAGGTGCCTTGAATCTGAGGTATATCTTACCATACATCTTTGTGTTCTGCTTTAATCTTCTGTGTTTATCTTTTTACTGCAACACATATATATGTCAAATTTTAATGTGTTATTCGTCTTTTTTAGACTCGCAGGTTGGAGCAGGAGGCTTATCCTGCACTTGATGAACTAACTTCTCAGATTAGTACACTCAATCTTGAGCGTGTTAGGCAAATCAAGAGCCGTTTGGTTGCAATTTCTGGTCGCGTACAAAAGGTGATCTTTATTACTACAGTAGGAGGACGATTGTATAAACTAACATAAACCTATACACTTCTTATTTCTAATTCTTATACATATAACTTGTAATTTTGCTTTCGTAAGTTCAACTAGAAGTATACAATACCGCATTTCTTGGATCTTTTGTTCCATAAATTGTAGCTTACCGGAATTTAAAATTTAAAGGTGAGGGATAAGCTTGAGCATTTGCTGGATGACGACAATGACATGTCCGAGATGTATTTGACAGAAAAGCTTATGCTATCTATGGAACAGGTTTCCATGAGAACAGAACCAGAAAGTGCCCGAATTTATCAGGTTGAGGATGATGAAATGTGAGTGTTTGAATTGAATTATGGCAAAATTGGCCTCAACACTCTGAATTATAGCGCAGGTGCACCCAACACCACCAACTACGACTTATAGCCAGAATACCACCAAGTATGGACCTGGGTGCAGTCCGTACCATAAATGAGGCCTGAGATCAGAATTCCCACCTTAAAATAACTCATATAATAAAACAAATGAGGTCGGAGACGTGTTGGAAAATGGAAAAAAATAATCATATATTAAGATTATCCCGTCGCCGGTGAGAATTCTAGTCTCCGGCCTTATTTATGGTACGGCGCACCTGCATCCGTACTTAGTGGTGTTCCGGCTATAAGTCGTAGTTGGTGGTGTTGGGTGCATCTCGCGCTATAGTTCGAGTGTTGATGCTAATTTTGCCTTCAATTATTATATCCTACATACTTCATCTTTAACTTTGTTATGTTAGGACTAATTAATGCTTAATATACAAGTTACTTGCTAACTAATTTAGGGATGATGATGAAGATTCAAAATCTCATAGAAATTCTGAAGCATTCACGTATGTTAAGCCAAATGTTGAAGAGCTGGAAATGCTCTTGGAAGCATACTTTGCACAAGTAGATGGAATTTTGCAGAAATTATCCACTGTAAGTCCTTTATTATTTTACCACTTCTTTGTTGCTAGAGTTGCGGCTGTACTTTCTTGTAGTTTTTCTCGTAAGTCAACATTGTGCTACATTTATAATCTTCTAAGTTCTTAATGCAAATCGACATCATGTGTTACTTCGGACTCTTCATTTTACTATATATTAGATTTTAGACACTTCAACATATACGTACAAAGTGTTTGACACTAACACCTGAGTTAACATAATCATTGTGTTATTTAGCTGCACATGTAATCTGAAACAAGAATCAGAATCAAATGAATGTATATACAAGAACAAAAGATCTTTTACACTTTGTCCAAGGGCGTCAATTAAGTTTCATTCTGCATCCCTCGAACTCCTTAGATCAACCACTAGGCTTTGTGTTTGATCCGAAGGCTATAATATTACAATAGTAGTACTATAACATAGCCAATTCTCTGAATTTTCCTTGTTTTTCTTCATGTGTATTTATATATCACCCTCATCATTTTAGGTGTTGTAGTTTTTGTTATGACATCTCACTTTGGGTGTTATTTGATCGCGCGATGTTGATTTAACCATAGATGAGCGAGTACGTAGGAGATACAGAGGACTACATCAACATAATGCTAGACAAAAAACAAAACAAGTTGCTGCAAATGGGAGTAATGTTAAGTACAGCAAACATGATAATCAACGCTGGAATTGTTGTTGTTGGGATTTTCGGAATGAACATTCATATCTCTCTCTTTGATGGTGAAAACAGACAGTTCTGGGAAACTGCCTTAGGTACTACAGGAAGTTGTATCATCTTGTATTTACTTGTTTTAAGTTGGGGCAGGAAGAAGTATCTCTTGTCCTTGTGAGTTTCATTTGTTCTCCAAACATTATTTAGATACATGTAATTTTTGGTAACAAGCAATTGAGATGTCTTATGGACTTTCAATCTCTATTTAACATTAAAAAAGAGAAAGGAGTAACTTTTTTTTTGAATGGGATAAAGGGGGTAACTATGGAGTATGAACTATGAAGTAGTAACGTAGCTTATTGTTTTTGTCATATCCTATCCTTGATTTTGTCATATCAAGGATCCTTTTCAGACCTAGTATTGCTTTTTAATGTGTATGTAATCCCTTTATGTTTGGAAAAGGATAGGGTAACTATGGAGTAAACTTCCATTTAGTACTCAAAATTCTTTTGGATTCTACATGGTACCTAGGGCTGAGCAGAAGCCCGGTCCAGACCGGAATTTGGACCGGACCGGACCTGAATCTGGACCGGACCGGACCGGACCGGACCGGACCGGAGATTCAGGTCCGGTCCTCGGTCCAAATAAAACGTTGATTCCGGGTTTCCGGTCCGGTCCGGGCAAAAACCGGAATCTACCGGGTCGGACCGGAAACCCGGTTTTATTTAAAAAAAAAATGAATTCTATGCAAAAGGTAAAAAAAGAAGCAGCAACAAGTTGAAACCCTAAACACTCAAGTCACCCCTCAGTCCCTCACACGCCTCTCTCTCTCTCTCTCTCTTTCTTCCTCTCACTCTGTCTCACTCCTTTCGCCACGGATCCGGTGCCATAACCTCCGGCGAAAATTCCGGCAAGGCTACTGAAGCCTGAATTCTAGTTTCATCAAGTAAATTCGGTGAGTTACATTTTTCGTGCATTTATTTTGTGTTTTTTCGCAATTTCCTTTTTGTATTTTGCTAAACACGCTGTTTCTGAAGGAACTAAGGTTGTTACTAAATTTACTAGCTCTTAAGAGGTTTGATGATGTTGATGATGATGATGTATTTTGCGGTTTGTTAGGGTTTGAGGTTTTTGGTTGAGGTGGATGTATCTGTGTTGTTTCGATGCAGATATGAAATACAATGTTATTATTATATATTAGTAAGTACTCATCTTTGGATCTATGATTTGTGCATGTTGATTTTGTTTCCTGTTTTTGTTTATTGCGATTGATTGTTTGAATGTGATATTTCATAAATTTGTATGTTTTAGTTATCTTACCATTTTTAATTTGTTTTGAATTTTTGGTACTGATTCCTTTGATTAATAAGTGAGCGGATATCAGAGGTTCACTGGAGTTGTTTGCTCGTTTGTATTTTCTAATTGCATACTTAGAATTTATGCATACTGAATAAATCTATAATGTATTGAATTAGTTGCAGGCTGAGTAAGTAACATATGGATGATTTCAATTTTCGAAGAAATGTTGATTACCTCTAGTTAAAGCATCTGATATATATTTGATTGTAAATTTTTTTGAGTGACATTGAATATTTAGAAATTATAGTGGCAAGTTCAAGGTATATCATTGCTTTTGTGAGTAAACTGAATTTACTTTGATTGTCTCATGTTGTTCAAATTTTGTTTATCAGATTTGTTGTGAAGTTGGTCATTAATAACTCAAGTAAGGCATCAAGTAGCCGAACACGGCAACATCAGATTCATTTTCTTGCAATGTAAGTTGCTCTATTTATGTATCATGTTTTGTAATTGATAGTTTATTATTTATAATGTACATGTAAATGATGTAATTCTTACCCAAATTTAATTTTGTAGATGGAGAGCTCTCGATCCAAAAGGCCTCGTTTATTCTTCCGATCAAACCACAACTACACTTTCAGATGCCGCTAGTCGAACCGACCTCACAGAATTGCGCAAGACCTTGCCTCCGGAAAAGATACTTAAGGAAGGACGCAAATACTTGGTTAGAAAAAGTAAAAAAAAGGCATCATATTGGGAGTTCTATATTGAGTACTTGGATGATGAAGGAAAACTTCGAGTTGAATGTAAGTTTTGTGATAAAACTTTTCCGCCGATGGTAATGTTAATGGGTCAAAGAATGTGAAAAATCATGTGGACAAATGTGTAAGTAATCCTATTAACAAAGATAAAGATAAGGGGAGTGGAAAGCAAACCGAATTATTCTTTGAACCTGGGGATGGGGACAAAGATAATGAGGATGCAAAGTTGAAGTATGGGACTATCAATTTAAAGGAAGTTAGAGAAGCATGTGTACGTATGATAATTGTTGATGAGCTTCCATTTAGGCATGTAGAGAAGCTTGGGTTTAGGGATTTAATGAAAGTTGCATGTCCTAGATTTCACATTCCATCACGTCACACTATTGCTCGTGATTGTTTACAGTTTATTACACTGAAAAGGCAAATTTAAAAGAAGCTATCAAGAGTTGTCAAAGAATTTGTGTAACAACTGATACTTGGACATCAATTCAAAGAATTAACTACATGTGTCTCACTGCTCATTATATTGATATTGATTGGAAATTGAATAAAAAGATAATCAATTTTTGTCCAATTTCTAGTCATAAAGGTGAAGCAATTGGAAAAGCAGTTGAGGCTTGTTTAGAATCATGGGGTATTGAGGATAAGCTTTTAACTGTTACAGTTGATAATGCTAGTTCTAATGATGTAGCTTGTGTCCATTTAAAGAGAATGGTTCAAAGAACTGGAACTGTTAGTGATGGAAAGTTTCTACATGTTAGATGTATTGCTCACATTATTAATCT
Organism: Beta corolliflora; assembly: GCA_947648045.1. Taxonomy (NCBI): domain Eukaryota; kingdom Viridiplantae; phylum Streptophyta; class Magnoliopsida; order Caryophyllales; family Amaranthaceae; genus Beta; species Beta corolliflora. The sequence goes on from CANSZD010001251.1 coordinate 587,809, forward strand.
CATTGTTTGGGATGGTATTAGGGAACATGGTGTGTGCATTGATAGAGTTAGGAATGCTGTGAAATTTGTTAAAAATTCTCCTGCAAGAATAGCTAGGTTTAAAGACCTTACTCAGAAAGCTAATATTGATAGCAAATCTTCTTTGTCATTTGATGTTCCCACTTGTTGGAATTCTACATATACTATGTTGGATACCGCCTTGAAATTTCAACGTGTTTTTAGTGGGATATCTCTTCCTGATGGTGAGGGTTTGAATGACAATGAAAGACCCCCTTGATAGTGATGATTGGAAAAAAGTTGAGAGGTTGGTTTGGTTTTTAAAGGGATTTTACCTTTTGACTCGTCGTATATCTGGCTCCCATTATGTGACAAGTAATAAAGGTTTGTTTGAGATTGCAGCAATTTATGACATGTTAAATAAATGGGAAAAGAGTGTTGACTTGAATTTTCAAGCTATGGCCGTTTCTATGAAAAAAAAGTTTGATAAATATTGGGGAAATGTTGAGAAGATGAACATGTTCGTTTATATTGCTGTGATTCTTGATCCTCATTCTAAATTGTTGGTTGTTGAATTGACTCTTACCGACATGTATGGAAAAGAAAAGGGCACGCAACTTGCTAATGATGTGAAAGATTATGCGTATTCCTTGTTTGATGAGTATCGTAATATGTACTCTTCTTTACAATCTCAAACCGTACAAAGTGGGGATTCTATGTCATTGGATTTAGAGGATGATGGTACCATTAGTGGAGGCGTTGACTATATGAGAAGTATTAAGGATAGAGCTAAAAGATTGAAAGGATCGGGTGGCTATGTGAGGAGTGAGTTTGAGAGATACATGAATGAACAATTGGGAGTGGAAGAAGAAGATATGGATGCCTTAACTTGGTGGGGTAAAAATGGACATCGTTATCCGATTGTTTCGCGTATGGCACGTGATATGCTAGCCATCCCCTTGTCCACCGTTGCATCGGAATCCGCATTTAGTGCGGGAGGTCGTTGTCTTGATCCATTTAGAAGTTCCTTGACTCCAAAGGTAATATCTATAAGTCTATTCTTTTGTATTTATCAAATAGAAGTTAGTTTATATCAACTTGATTTTAACTATATGTGTTTTGTCTTGATTTCATGTTTATAAGATGGTTCAAGCTTTAATTTGTACACAAGATTGGCTTAGAGCAAAGGGAGCATCGGGAGTCGATGTGGAAGAAAATGTCAAAGATTTGGAAGAAATCGAGAAAGGTAGTGGTTATTATTTAATAAAATTATTCCCATTTCTATAACTTTTAAGATATTAATGCTTGTTTAGTTGTTTTACTAATAGATTTTTTTTTTCTTCTATATATAGATGTTCAATGTCCTGATTTGGATGATGAAGTCGTTTTTGTGGACTCTTTGTTTTGATCTAGTGGGGAATGAAGCAACAAAGAATGTATTTTGTCAATTAAACTCGGGCTCGTCGAATGAACTTATGACTATGATTGTTGTTATGGATTTATGGGTTGTAATTTGTGTAGTATAAATTGTGGACTTGTAATTTGTAATATGCTCTATTGGGCAATATGAAGCTTAAAATGAGCGACGACTTTTGGCGTGCAAAGCCTACAAATAGATTGGGCTATACTATGCTCTATTGGGCTATACTAAACGTTTTTAAGAAAAAAATCGAAAAAAAAAACAGGTCCAACAGGTCCAAAACCGGACCGGACCTGAAAAATCAGGTCCGGTCCGGTCTGGACCGGAATCGAAACAGGTCCGGTCCAGGTCCAAAGATTTGCGTAATTCCGGTCCACCGGTCCAGCCGGTTCCGGTCCGGTCCGGTCCGGTTCTGGACCGGTGCTCAGCCCTAATGGTACCACTGTCATTTGGACTAATTCTCTACTGTAACATTCAGTTAAATAAAGGGTTAGTTGGGGTTTAATTAGAGTAGGGGTTTACTTCGTTTTGCGTGCTTAGGTTTGTACACCAGGAAAATCGATCGGTTAAAGTTTGGGATTTTTGCACACAGGGGTTATTTTTGAGGCTGATATTGGAAAAAAATACCGAAAATGCCTCGGTTTACGCAATAGAAAAGAACAACTACTCTTTTTGTGCACGTAAAATGAGGTGTTTTTTGTCCTTTTTTTTTTTTGCCAATTTCGACTTCAAGTTTGACTCCTAAGGGTTAAAATGACCACCAAAACCTTATCCGAGCTCTTTTAGAGTCATCAAAACTAAAAGACGCAACCCGAGACAAAACCCTAACCCTATTTAACCCCCAACAATTTTTTTTTTACGGAATGCTATGGTAAAGAATTAGTACAAACTATAATGGTATTATGTAGAATCCAAAATAATTTTGGTTATCAAATGGAAAAGCCAAAAGTATAGTGGACCATACCATGTAGAATTTCCCTAATAAAGTATATATTTTTCTTCATCTAATTTGGTAGAAAATGAGAATAATATAAAAAGGGAAAGTAATTAGTAATGATTTATTTCTTTAAGAGGTCAACAATATTTGGCCATTTTTCAAAGTAATTATGTATTTTGGACAACCAAAACCAGAATGATGTTATATAAAGCACAGAGCCGAGACATAATAATGTATTACAACAAGTACAAAGTGAGGATATAACAAAGAAGTCCAAGAATTCAAACAATGGGCTTTCCACCTTGTGAAAATCCTCTGAAGTGTCAGGATTCACCATGCTGCACTCAAGGTAGTAAAATCAGTTGTTAGCATACATTTGAATTCTTATGATTTTCTAAACCTTCTTGTCTTATATTCGTAAGTAATTCAATATTTCATTTCAGGTTCGTTGATTGTTAGCACCTTAATACTTATTTCTAAAAATTCACATACGTATAAATAAACCTTGTAAAAATTTACTTTATACATTTGTACTCACTAGAGGATATCACAATTTGGTTCAACTAAAGTTTTGTCCCTTGAGCTAATTGGCGGATTTCACTTACTTCAGTTTCACTATGGCTCCGTTTGGTAGGGCGTAAAACTATCACCCAAGGGTGCAATCGTTTTGAATTTTTAACTTTATTAACATTTTTAAGTTTTCAAAAAAGCTTTGTTCTATAGTTTGATCATTGATGTATGTACAAAGTTGTTCAATAACTCATACATATGCTCTATGGTTTTGAATTTTTTTCCTTGTTATGAAATATTTTAGGGAAAAAGTATGAGTGGCCTGAGCTGCTAGGCAAACCAGGGATGCTAGCCAAGAGCATCATTGAACATGAGAATCCTCAACTGACGGCTGTGATTGAGACTAAAGATTCTATTAATTTCAATCCTGATTTTTGTTGCAATCGTGTTATAATATTTGTCACCCATGGTTCCGTGGACATTCCACACCCTCGTGTTGGATAAACAAATTATAAGTGCATTGTTGTAATGCTGCATGAAAATGCTAAATAAGGATTATTGTCTTCCAATTTCCACACATCATCAATGAAATCATTTACTCTCTATGAATTGGCTCTACTCTTTATTAATTAAACACCTGTTTTATTGATAGTAAGCCCAATTTTGTTATTTTCATCTCTTTAAAGATTTGTTAGTCTTATAATTTTGTGTGTCATAGTTCTCTCTCCTTTTATGATCGAGCTGTTTTCTTCCATGTATAGACTACAGATAGTTTTAGCTCATCTCTTAGAAGATTATATTATCTTATTTGTTTGTAGGATTGGAACCAGTAAATTCAATTGCAATATTTCTCCTGTAAGTTTGGTATACTAGCTAGTCAAATCTCCATATGGGTGGCCTATGAATAATTTCACGCAAGGGCTATAATATACTCTATCTATTTCATTTTAATTGTTACACTTTGATATTTTACACTATTCACAAGTTGCACTTTGACCCTCATTTGTGATTTATACATGAATAAAAATATAGTCATGTGAGATTTTTTTTTTTTTTTTTTTAAAAAATAAGGTAAGGAGAAACCTTGACAAGTTGGGGGGAATAAAGGGGATCCCAACTTGCCAAGGGTGAGAATCGATCCCAAGACCTCCTGGAACCGGGAGGGAAGCTCTAACCACTAGGCTATCCCTCACTCTCAGTCATGTGGGATCTTGTTAGATTCGTCTTAGTATGTATTTTATTAATATGTACTTTTTATAATTTTTACAAATACAAAACTAGAGATATATATCTTCAAAGTTTTGCATTCGCATGAGTGAAAAGTGTAAGTGTAACCATTAAAAAGAAACGGAGGGAGTATATATTTATGGCATATTGTTTATGTTGCTTTCAACATATCACCCTAAAAGTGATGGCCTAGAAGTTAGAACTGACTAGAACTTGTAATAGTTGTTTAGAAACAAATTAAATCTGAGGTGTATGTGTGGTGATTAACGAAAATACTAGAGTTTAGGGTTTCATAGTGGTATAATACTCATTATTCGGCTAATTAGAATACTCCATAAGGAGTGGTATTATTTGTCAACCTTCTCCTTTGCATTTGTTGCATTTTCCTGAGGAATCTAGCTCATACTGTACTATGGATAGAGAAGAGCGATTATGATAAACAAGCTCAAATTTCAATTGACTATAGCTCAATCTATAATGAAATCTCAAGCAAACTAGCACACATTGATCGGGCGTGGTTGATATCACAGCCTTATTATAGGCAACATAATCTAGAACATAGCAATATAAGAAGCCGTCTCATATAGTAGTATACGTTTGGCCATTAGGGCACACATGGGAAGCTTTTCCAAGGGCGAAAATAAAGAGGGGGGAAAATTGGAATCCCTCTTGTAAGGGGCGAGACTCGATCTCAAAACTTCTCTCAGATTGAAGGTGATATCAATACCACTAGACTATCATCTGCTACTTTAGTTTTACTTGCAAATTGCATGCTATAGTAGTCTTAGCAGAAAGTGAAATATAATAATCTGCGTGTCTCAATAATCGGGAATACAATGCATATCTTTTAGATATAACACTTTAATGAATTTTTTCCTTTTATTTTTATATATGAAGGTTTGGTATGAGTCATACCTTATGAGTTTGAGGTATGGGTTTAGAAATTTAAAATTTTGCAAACAAACACTAGGTATAGGTTTTAGTCATTCTAAACCCATACCCCATACCTCATACCTTATTTTTTTTGAACCAAACACCCCCTAAAATTTTTGGGTTTAAATTCTCACAATATGTATGGTGATTTTTCTGATGTATTTTTATTTTTAAAAATAATATTTCATATAGTTCTATTAGTGAAAATAAACTTACAATTAATGTGCCACAAAACGATAACAAGTTAAAAGAATAAAATTAAAGAAGATCTTGAATATGTATATATTTTTGGTAACACTACCGATAATTAAGCATTTTATCCCATACCTCTAAAATTTTCACGTTTTTTTATTTTTATATTCTCAAAACTTTCCATGTTCGAAATACTCCTCTGAGATTTTCTAACACATTTAAGGATACAACCCACCTCTCATTCTCTCTCCTCTATATATGCACACATAAAATTTCACTAAACCTAGTCTCTTCCATTCAATTCATCACACGTTTTCCTTCAAACATAAATGGCTAATCATCATGAAGCGAAATTCCCAACATCTCATGAAGATTACAATGAGCAGGAAAAGAAAACAAGGAAAAGAAAGATAAAGATCATACATATAACAAGCAAAATAAGTAAAAAAGTGACGTTTTCGAGGCGTCGAAGTGGGTTATTCAAGAATGCTAGTGAATTGTCTTCTTTATGTGGTGCTGTTGCTGCTATCACTTTCTCTAGTGCTGGTAAACTCTTACTCTTTCGGTCATCCTACTCCCGTCGTTACTATCAATCGTTATGTTAATTTTTCGGCGCAAAAATCTGACGATAATTTAAACAACGATAACGGTAACAATAATATTAACTTTTATATACCCTTTTGATTAAACTTTTTGGGGTTCACTTGCATTAAACAAGTTGGAACATACGAGGAGAGAGAACATGGGTCTACTTTTAGATCCACTTGCATTAAATAAATATAAATAGCAAACAAAATTGGACCATAGACCTTTTAAATAAAGTAATATTTTTTTTTTTGCCAATTCAAAAATAAAGTAAAGTGAGTAGAACTTCACATAACATATTGAAACGGAAAATGTATAAAACTTCACAGAACAGAGAGAGTACATAATTAATTTTCAATATTTCATTTTGAGTTTGTTAATTATTATTAGCACTTTTCTTCTCTGAAAATTTGATATTTATTTTTAAAAAGTCACATAAGTATATAAAATTTGTAAATTTTACTTTATACATTTGTACTTATCAAAGTGTATCACAATGTGGTTAAATTTTATTTAACTAAATTTTGTCGCATGAGCTAATTGGCGCATTTCAATTACTTCACAATGTGTAAGATCCATTATTCACATATTTATTGTTTAGCTAATTAAAATTAGCCAAAAAGTAATCAAAAGCTAATTAATCAGATATTTAGATTGGGATTTTTTTTTACCATTGTAAAGTATGCCGAGCTTAAAAGGGTATTCTATTTAGTAACTTTATTAATATTTTTGAATTTTCAGACAAGTTAATTATGTTCAATAGTCTTGATCTTTTTCCTCTTGTTATGAATATTTTAGGGGAAAAGTTTGAGTGGCCTGAGTTGCTAGGCAAATCAGGGATTCTAGCCAAGAGCATCATTGAACATGAGAATCCTCAACTGACGGCTGTGATTGTGAATACAGATTCTATTAATTTCAATCCTGATTTTTGCTGTAATCGTGTTATAATATTTGTCACCCATGACGATTATGTTGATATTCCACACCCTCGTGTTGGATAACAAATTATAAGTGAACTGGTATAATGTTGCATGAAAATGCTGAATAAGGATTATTTTTCCAATTTATTCGACACTTCATCAATGAAATTATTTACTCAATTAATACTCTCTACTCTCTATAAGTGACTCTACACTTTATATTTCTCCATCGCCTCTATTGTAGGTTTTATTAATTAAACACCGGCTTTATTGATGGTAAGCTCAATCATGTTATTTTCGTTGCTTTAAAGATTTGTTAGTCTTATAATTTTGTGTGTAATAGTTCTCTCGCCTTTTATGAGCTATTTTCTCCCATGTATCTATAGATAGTTTTATTAGCTCATCTCTTTGAGGATTTTAATATTATTTGTTTGTAGGATTCGAACCAGAAAATTCAATTGCAATATTTCTCATTTTCTCCTATGAATTTGCTATATATATATATATATATATATATATGATAAATTTCATGGAACTACCTTTTATAACAAAAAAATTTCAAAAAACTACCTTACAATTTTTTTTTTTTCAAAAAACTACCTTATAAAACAAAACCCGTTTCAAACGACCACCAATTGACGACATCCGTTAATTTTGACCGTTAACCCCTCCTTTGACTATCACATGATGGTCACGTGAGTTCATTAAAACTAACAAAAACTCAATTTCAACCCTAAAATAATCCAATACAAATCTAAGATCATGACTCACGTGAGTTTTAATGAACTCACGTGACCAACATGTGATGGTCAAAGGAGCAGTTAACGGTCAAAATTAACGGATGTTGTCAATTGGTGGTCGTTTGAAACGGGTTTTGTTTTATAAGGTAGTTTTTTTGAATTTCCCCTCAAAAAAAAAAAAAGGTAGTTTTTTGAAAAAAAAAAATATATAAGGTAGTTTTTTGAATTTTTTTATTATAAAAAGTAGTTTTATGAAATTTATCCTAATATATATGGGTGGCCTAGGAATAATGTATGTCACGCAAGGGCTATATAAAATTTATTTGTGCAATCGAGTTTATTTTGCTTTCAACATATCACCCTGAAAGTGATGGCAGCCAACCAGTAGTTGTAAATGTAAGGTGTATGTGTGGTGATTATCGAAAATATTGGAGTTTAGGGTTTCATGGTGGTATAATACTCATTACTTGGCTAAATAGATCACTTCATAGAAGTGGTATATGTCAACCTCCCAGGGCCATCTCATATAATTTAGGGTCCTGTGCTAAATTAAATTTTAAGGATTAAAAAGATTTTGTGAATAGAAAGAGAAAGAGTAATTAATGGGTTTTTCTTTTGGAGAATAGAAAGAGACTAAGCAAAACACTAGATAGAAATTAACCTCTTTGAATCTGCATCCAACATTACACTCGATAATTGGAAAGGAATTAAATTAGTTTTTTTATTTACTTTGAGCGAACAACTAATTATATCATAGAATTGGGCCCTCATATTTTGGTGGCCGCATGTAGTGCTCTCACCCCCGCATGGCCTTAGCCGCCACTGAACCTCCTCCTTTGCATTATTTGTATTTTCATGAAGCTAGCTAGCTTACATTGTGCCATGGATAGAGAATAGAGATTATGATAAACAAGCTCAAATTTAATTTGGCCATAGCTAACTCTATGTTAAAATCTCAAGCAAACTGGCACACATATACTCTGTAATATTGAAGGTGATGGAGTTCCTCCTCAATCAAGGGTGTGCCATGCACTATGAAAGTTTCCATCCTTGGGATGGAATACCCTGCTTGAGTACTTGAGGTTTTCTTTCCCCTTCCTTTATGATTAATAAAACTGCATGATTAATTATCAAAAAAAGAAAAAGAAAACTGGCACACATATATTACAACCTTATTATGACAACAAACAATCTAAAACATGAGCAATCAAAAGCTGTCTCATATGTACTTTGGACTATTTAGGGTCTGTTCTCCCCAACTTATTTTCAGTTCAGTTCAATTCAGTTCAGTTCAGTTGCAATCAGTTCAGTTCAGTTCAGTTCAGTTCAGTTCCTAAATTTTTACCATTATTACTCTTAGTTATAATTTAATTCAGTTTAGTTCAGTTCAGTTGCTTTATGCCAAAGAGAACAGGCCCTTAGACACATTGGGCAACTTTCTCCAAGGGCGCAAAAATGTTACACAATAAAGTTAGTTAGTTATTTGCATGATTTTACAACAGTCTTAGTAGAAAGTGAATTATAATACTGTTCGTGTCTCAATATACATTAACCAAAACACAATAATGCATATCTTGTAAAACACAAAGTCTTATTTATAGATGGCCATATTTATAGTTAACGGTATGGCCAATCCACATATATGGTCTATTATTATACAGAATAACCTTTACAAATTTTAGGTTTAAATTCTCACCAATATGTATGGAGATTTCTTAATGTATTATTATTTTAAAATATAAAAATATTTCATATAGTTCAATTAGTGAAAATAAACTTACAATCAATGAGTCACAAAAGGAATAACAAGTTAAAAGAATAAAAGAAAATCTTGAATATGTATATATTTTTGGTAACACTACCGATAATTAAGCATTTTATCCCATAAGTCTAAAATCATCACGTTTTTTTATTTTTATATTCTAAGAACTTTCCTTGTCCAAAATATTCCTCTGAGATTTCCTGACACATTAATTTAAGGATACAATCCCATTTATCATTCTCTCTCCTCTATATACACATACATGAAATTTCACTAAACCTAGTCTCTTCCATTACATTCATCACACGTTTTCCTTCAAACATATAAATGGCTAATCATCAAGAATCAAAATTCCAAGTATCTGATCATGAAGATTACAATCAGCAGAAGAAGAAAACAGGGAAAAGAAAGATAGAAATCAAACCAATAACAAACAAACCAAGTAAACAAGTTACATTTTCGAAGCGAAAAAGTGGGTTATTCAAGAAAGCTGGTGAATTGTCTTCTTTATGTGGTGCTGAAGTTGCTGTTATCACTATTTCTGCTGCGGGTAAACTCTTCACTTTCGGTCATCCTACTCCCGACGCTATTATCAATCGTTATATTAATTTTTCGGCACGAAAAGGCGACGATATTTCAAACAATGTTAATAGTAACAATAGTTTTAATTTTGATAAACTCTCTGAGCAATACAAGGAAGTTCTTGGAAATATTGAGTTAGAGAAGAGGAGAACTGAGGGTACTTCGTCGTCGTGCAATGGGAACAGTCCACGTGGAAATATTAATAGTAATGAAAATTTAGGGTTTTGGTGGGATAATGTACCTACTAATGATCTTGGGATTATTGAACTTGAACAATTGAAGGTTGCCTTAGAGGGGATAAGGGCTGAAGTTTCTTCTAAAATCGACGCGGTTCATCGTTGTTCTTCTACTAGTTTGTTTCATCCAAAATTGGAATTGGATTCGGGTAATAATATTAATGAGAATGGTGTTGCTCAAGGTTATGAAGATTTTGGTTGGATTAATAATAATAATGATCATGTTTTGGCAAGAGATCAAAGTATTCAGCCGTCGTTGTTGCTTCCCATGAATACTTGGTTTGGACATGCTTCTGAAAACTTTGGCAATTTTTCTAATTAAGAGTACTGCTAGATTATGATCTTTATTAATTCTCTAGTGTGTCGAATTTACTTTCTAGCTCATTTTTATTAATACGAGTAGTGTATTAAATTTATTTACTTTTTGTTAAATCAGATGTGGAAACCTAATTGATTTTTGTGGTCGATTCTTAATTAATTAAAAGAACCAGTGAGTTTGCATTGATTTAATGTGTTGAAGTTAGACATAAATTCATTAATTATTTAGCTAAGAAGAGATAATCTTATGGGTTCTTATGGTAATTTCTATTAAATCATCTAGTTTTATATAAATTTTAATGCTACAACCGAAGATTTATATATGATTGGGTGAGTAAGTGAAAAATGTCAAAGATAGTATCTCAAAGAACCAACGGAGTATTGACCTTGTAAGAACCAAAGGATCAAGCATCAGTGTGAGCATTCCTAAGGGGGGATGGGGTGGGCGATGAATAATTAAATTCTAGGTTCAACTTTAATACTTCCTCCGTTTTATAATAATTGCAACATATCTCATTGTCACATTTTTTACAGAAACCCATGTGGAGATGAGAGAGATAGAGATAAATAAAAAGTATGACCTATTATGTGATAGGAGAGAGATAGAGTGGATATATTATCAAAGCAGGAAATGTTGCAATTAAAAAAGAACGGATGAAGTATACAACAGAGAACAGACCCAATGAACTTCCTCGTAAATTTTAATTATATCCATCTCAAAAATTAGAGAATCCAAGAAGATGGTCTCATTTTCTGTTAATACTTTGTAATAACTAACAAATGAAATGGGTCAGGAAATTTAATTTGCTCACAATACATAATGAAGTATAAGATATCAATCCTTAATTATTATGTGAAAATAAAAATACAAAAGATATAATACTTCAAAAGAAATGATACACAAGCATTGAAGGAAACAAGCAATAATCTCAACAAACAAACAAACTCAATCCGATCAACAAGTTTAATGAGTTCAAAAGGCATTACATTAAACTTTAGTGCAGTCAAGATCAGGGCGAATGCAGCGGCGATCAGTTCTTTTGGCGACACCTCTGATGAATTTGAAGGTTTCCTCGTCGGCAAATGGATGGTTGCTTGATATGAGGGCACATGCACATGCAGGATCAGTGAAACTTAGCCCTTCCAACGCCTGGCAGCAGGAGAACATCATGCTTTCATCACCTGGAAAACACGCTTCTTCAACGTCAAACTGACAATTCTGCACGAATTCGGGGTCAAATGTTTGGGAGCAAATGGGTTTGATTTGGACAAAAACAAGCATGATGATAACCATCATCAATATGCCAATTGAACTTGAACTCCTCATTCTTACTATAATGAATAAATATGTTAGTAATATACTATACGCTGTGTTTTTACTATAGTCTATATGTATATGATATGCCTTCCATTACATTCCCCACCGCCTCTATTTATAGTCATATTGCTTAATAGATCATACTATTCTATGATATATAATATGTATAGTTTGCCTTTGTGGTGTCACATACTATGAGTTGTACATTGCTGTTTTATTAACTACTAGTACCCACGTCTACATTCAGGTTAATTGTATTATATTAAGTACATTCAGATTAATTTAGTTGGTAAATCGTATAAGAATGACATATGGACATCAAGGCATATGTGTGTCCTTTCAGCTTGCATCAGAAAATATCATATTATTGTTTGGGTATAATAAAGAGGACAATTTTCTGCTCAATATATATCTTTGATAACAACATCTGGGAATGAACTACACCAACTTTTTACGATTTTATGCCCCATAATAAGAAGAATGGTCTGATTTAAGAAGGGGATGTGGTTTTTGAGATGCATAGGGTCGGTGCTGCAGTTAATGAAAATAGTGGGTTAAAGGAAGATTGAAAGGTCAATGCTGGAATTGAGAAAAACCACAACGGAACATGGGAATAAGTTTCATCTTGCAAGAAAAATTAAGTTTGTGGTTTTTTTTTGCAAAGAATGCTTTAAAAAGTTTTTTTTTCGTAAAATTGAACTTTTAAAAGGTTTTTTTTTTTGGCAAATTTTTCTAAATAAATTACGTCGTCCTTTTCATATCAAGTGCAAGCATGTAGAGTTTTATATCTTTAGAGTTCCGACATACAACTTTAACCGTACCGTTGATAACTTCAATCACTCCTAAAATTATAAAAAGTTGATGGTTTTAAAGTATATAGAAGTATATCACAACAGCGCCTCTAACAATTGGGATGCTCAAATCCTTATATACAAATTATGATAGATGGTAAAATGAAAGTATGATCTCAAATTCTCAACTTTGTGATTAACATAAAATAATCATAACAAAAAAAACATATTCTATAATACAAAATTAATTTATGCAACTCTCCTACATTCTCGCGAAGTTCGACAAATACGTGCAATTCTCCTGCATTTTAGCAAATATTTTCTTGATCCTACATCTTATTAAATTCATAGTCTAAATATTTCGTAAACCTCCAGTTGTATTTTTCTTTCTTCAAGAAGAATATGAGTGCGTTCCTCGATCATGGGCAATCAATATCCTAGTACTTACCTGCTTTCTTTTCTTTCGTCTTATTTTATGAGGGAAAACGAAATTAGCCGTCCGTGTTTGAGAAAGTATTCTCCCATATCCGATATTGGACAACTTGTCCTATATCATGGCATTTTTGTAATCTTACTAGCAACTTGATGCAATACTATATAATATAACATTCACTTGATATGATAACATGCAACCAAGATATGATATACTAGTCATCTAATGTATCAACTAGATTTTAAGTAACAAACCCCAAATAAAAATATATATATATACAATATTTTTTAAATAATTTATAATTTTTTAATATTAATTTTTTGTCATAAAAATTACAGAAATGCCATGATATTGGGCAATTTGTCCAATATCTGATATGAGAATATCAGTGCTCCCGTGTTTGGGGATATAACACCTTTTTTTAATCCATGTACTCCTACATTGCGTATGATTGTATTCAGGGGGTAGATGAGGGTGTGCAAGAAGCCCAATATTACAGGGCCCGAAAATTATAAGTACCTAAAATATACAGTATTAGTCTAAATTTTTTTACTTCATATTTGAGTAAATTACCCTTTTTTTCTATCCTTAATAAATTTCTCAATGGTCAGTCTTTAAATTTCAATTTTCCATCTTTAATACCTCAACTTCCATCTTTATTTTTAATGAATTTAGGGGCCTAATTTTCATATTAGAATAAGGGCCTCAAAATCTTAAAGACCTCCCTAATTGTATTATGTAGTTTAGATTGTGATCTGAAAAAAAAAATGATTTAGCTATGCTGGAAGCGCCTACTTATTCTTGACAAATGAGTCATCAGATATCATGTCTTACATAAATGATTTACTATTATTAATTTTATGGCTATGTTTATCTTTTTATATTTAAAATGTTTTTAATTATATTAAAGCAATCAATTTATAGTTGTTTACTCCCTCCATTTCTTCAAAGCAAGCAAATTATTCAAGGTTAAACCGTAACTATGAAGGAGATTATTAATCACAAAATACATATATCCATGTAAATTCATGAAAGGTATTAAAATTATTTGTGTGGGAAACTTACCTTGAGTTTCCATGGCAGCCATAAGAGAAATTCTTCAACTACGTCTCTCCTAATTCCAAATGCGCTATTATGACTTTTCAGTGTAATATTTTCTGATTTTCGGTGATGCTCTATTGAGTCTTCATAGATGGGATATAAAGACCCAAGAATTGTAACGGTTGAGGAGAAAGAGTTAACTCTCAATTACTCTCCCTTAATCACCCATTATAACATAATAAACCTTATGAGCATAACTTACTAAATATACACTGAGGCCATAACCGCAATCTAATAAAATCACTTAAGTGCAACATTTTCTAATTTGACCCGTCACCAAATTAGTGATATTGCTCCGGTCTCTACACGATAATTATTTCATGACAATTACAACTTTAAGCCAAATTAAATTATTTATGGACCACTTTAGTTGGCTTATTTATATGATGATTATCACATTTTAATTAGTAACATATGTGGCCCTATAATTTTATTCTAAGAATCTCCCACTGGGCCAAATATGCATCCTAATAAAATGTGTTGTTCCTTATGAGCTCAAAAATTTAATCATCATCAACTTTTGCATATCCGCAACAATCTCGTCCATTAGCCACATCAATATAGGACCATTGCAGTTTGGTTATTTCAATAAGAACTTTACCACCAACGATCACTAATACTAATGCAACCAAATGACATAGATCAATCATGAAATGTGTAGCATGAAAATCACATGAAGGTGGTCTATACATGTCGATTTTCAACTGGCCCTTCCATACTTTAATTAACCATAGTTAACATAATTGTTCAGAATACATATAAAAAACTGAATACTCAACTTTATTTCTGATCAGATAAATACAAAATACCATATGCATATTGTCTAACATAGAACTCATTTGACAAACTACTCCCACTAAGCTTGAGATTCCTCAAACTCTAAGACTCCCAAGTGAGCAGTATGCTCATGAAAAACCTTTGGAGGGAGACCTTTAGTTAAAGGATCAGCTAACATGGAGTTTGTCCCTATATGTTCTATAGAAATCTCTTTATTCTGAACTCTTTCTTTCACAGCTCGATACTTAACCTTGATGTGCTGTGATTTAGTCGAGCTTTTATTATTATTGGAATAAAGCACAGCAGACTTGTTGTCACAAAATAACCTAATAGGTCTCTCAACCTCGTTTACAATTCGCAGCCCTGTGACAAAATTACGTAGCCATATTCCATGATTTGATGCCTCGAAACACGCTATGAATTCCGCCTCCATGGTAGAAGTGGCTATTATATACCTTGCTTAGCACTTCTCCAAGATATGGCACCACCTGCTAGTAGATAAACATATCCAAAAGTAGATCTACTAGAGTCCTCGCATCCCGCAAAATCAGAGTCGGAGTATCCAATGATCTCCAAATGGTCTGATCTCTTATAAGTGAGCTTATAATCTCTTGTTCTCTTCAAGTATCTCATAACCCTTTTGGCTTCTTTCCAATGATCCATTCCCGGATTGCTAAGATATCTACCCAAAACTCCAACAATGTACGCTATATCTGGACGCGTACAAACTTGGGCATACATTAGACTCCCTACAACTGATGCATAGGGAATCTTTTGCATCTCTTGAATTTCCAGATTAGTTTTAGGGCACTGGTTGAGACTAAATTTGTCTCCTTTAGAAATAGGGGTATCTCCTGGTCTACAATCTTGCCTGCCAAATCTTTTTAAAATTTTATCGATATAGTTCTTTTGTGATAACCTTAGAATACCTTGTGATCTCTCACGAAGTATCTCAATTCCTAACACAAAAGAGGCCTCACCAAGATCTTTCATTTCAAAGTGTTTTGATAGAAATCTCTTGGTTTCATGAAGCATACCTATATCATTTGTGGCAAGTAAAATATCATCAACATATAAGACCAAGAAAGTCATCTTGCTCCCACTGAACTTATGATACACACAATCATCTACATCATTTATCTCAAAACCAAATGAGAGAATGACGTTATGAAACTTGTGGTACCATTGTCGAGACGCCTGTTTTAAGCCATAGATGGATTTACTCAATTTGCAAACCATTTTCTTTGGATCTCCTGATACAAAGTTTTCTGGTTGCACCATGTAGATTGTTTCATCAATGTCACCATTGAGAAACGATGTTTTCACATCCATCTGATGAAGCTCTAAATCAAACTGCGCAACAAGAGCCATGATTGTCCTAAAAGAGTCCTTAGATGACACTGGAGAAAAGGTCTCTTTATAGTCAATCCCTTCCTTTTGAGTATAACCTTTAGCTACAAGACGAGCCTTATACCTCTCCACATTACCTTTAGAATCCCTTTTGGTTTTTAAAATCCATTTACAACCAATAGGTTTTGCACCTTCAGGCCGGTAATGGGACAAGTTCCCAAACTTTATTATCTTGCATAGACTTATACTCTTCATTCATTGCTATGATCCACTTTTCTGAATTGGAACTTTCCATGGCTTTGCGGAAGTTGATAGGATCATCTTCCACCAAACCACTATCTTCCTCATGTTCCTGGAGAAATACAATATAATCATCTGAAATTGCACTTCTCCTTTCTCTAGTGGATCGTCGCAAAGACACTTGTTCTTGCTCTATGTTTTCTTGAGGATGGTGAGTTTGCTCATTATGAGCAACGTCTTCAATTTGGTTAGGAGAATTTACAACATTGTCTTGTTGAGGTTCTTCGAAAGTTTCATAAGTAACATCTGTATGAAACGGCTCCGGAATTGATACCATTTCTTCCTCAAAGACAATGTCTCTAACCTTATTTCTCCCCCCAAACTCGACATCCTCAAAAAATGTCACAGTTCCTGTCTCGAAAATTGTGTTTTCCTTGGGATCAAAAAACTTATAACCCCTAGATCGTTCTGAATAACCAATAAAGTAGCTGCTTGTAGTCCTGGGGTCCAATTTCTTTTCATGTGGCATATAAGGCCGCGCTTCAGCTGGACAACCCCATACACGAAAGTGCTTTAGACTAGGTTTTCTACCTGTCCAAAGCTCATAAGGTATTTTAGCAGCTGCTTTAGTTGGTACTCAATTCAGAATGTAAGCTGCAGTCTTTAATGCCTCACCCCAGAGTGATTCAGGTAAGATAGAATGACAAATCATACTTCTTACCATATCTTTAAGGGTCCTATTTCGCCTTCCAGCTACACCATTCATTCTAGGTGAACCTGGCATGGTGTACTGAGGGACGATCCCACATTCCTCTAGGTATTTGGCAAAAGGTCCTGGACGTTGTTCACCTGAACCGTCATACCTACCGTAGTATTCACCACCACGGTCAGATTTGACTTTCTTAATGCGTTTGTTGAGTTGATTTTCAACTTCAGCCTTATATGATTTGAACACATCCAAGACTTGAGATTTTTCATGTATAAGAAATAAATATGCATATCTAGAGTAATCGTCTATGAATGACACAAAATATTGTTGACCATTCCATGAAGGAGTAGGAAATGGTCCACAAATATCAGTGTGTATGAGTTCTAAGACATCCGTAGCTCTATATGCACCCAATCTCTTATGTTTGGTTTGTTTTCCTTTAATGCACTCAACACAGACATTAAAATCTGTAAAATCAATGGAATCAAGTATCCCATCAGACACAAGTCGTTCAACTCTATTTTGAGAGATGTGTCCTAATCGCTTGTGCCATAATGTCCCTGATTGTGCATTATCAATCTTTCGGTTAGTACCTCGGGATTCAACATTCAAATTTTCATGATAAGAAACTATTGTATCAAGCATATAAAGATTGTCATAAACCATAAATGAACCAGTTCCTACCAAACTTGAATTCAAAGACAAAGTAACTTGATAGTTTCCAAAAGAACAATAATAACCCAACTTGTCCAAATAGGAAACAGAAACCAAATTCCGCCTAAAAGACGGTACAATAAAAGTGTCTTTTAAATCCAAATAGAAACCAGAAGACAATAACAATCTAAAATGCCCAATAGCTTCAAGCTCCACCGACTTGCCATCTCCCACATAGATGTATCTCTCAACATCACTTGGCTTGCGGTGGTTCAGACAACCCTGCATTGAAACACTGATGTTAGTAGTTGCACCGGAATCTAACCACCATGTGTTTCTAGGTACTGAAGCTAAATTGTTCTCAGAACAAACCAAAGTAAGAATCATACCCTTTTTAACCTTCCAGACTTGATATTTGGTACAATCCTTCTTCATATGCCCAGGCTTTTTACAGAAGAAACAAGTGGTTTCACCTTCCTTTTGTTTCTTTTGTATTGGGCCTTTAGCAGCTTCATTCTTATAAGCACCATTTTTCCTCTTTTTGCCCTTTTCTTTAGAGGTGCTTGCCAAGTGAGCACTTTCAGTCTTGTTTTGTTTTAACCTCTCTTCCTCTTGAACACAAAATGAAATGAGCTCATTAAGAGACCATTTCTCCTTTTGGCAGTTATAACTGACCTTAAATGATTCAAAACTTTTGTTTGGAAGAGAGTTCAAGACCAAATGCACGAGAATATCTTCCGATATCTCGATCTTTAGGACCTTGAGCCTTGAAACAATGTGAGACATTTCCATGATGTACTCCCTTATATTTCCTTTGCCTTTATACTCTTTGGAAGTTAAGCTGCTCAATAGCATGCTTATTTCCACCTTATCGCTTTTTGCAAAGCGCTTTTCAATTTCAGCAAGGAAATCCTTGGCACTAGTAACCTCATCGGATACTGCACCCCTAAATGTTTCTGGAATGCCACGCTTTATGATCATAAGACTTATGCGATTCGAGCGATCCCACTTCTCATAATATTTTTTTTTCTCATCAAGAGAACTAGTGTCAGTAAGAGAAGGAGAGTCTACTCTTAAAGCAAGGTCTAGATCCATGCAACCCAAAATTATCTGAATATTTTCCTTCCATTTCTTTAAGTTAGTGCCATTAAGGACTGGAATTGAATTCAGATTAGCAGATAAGGTAGTAAAATTAGCTGTAAAGAGAACAAGACAACAAATATAAATATATATACTCACAATAAACTGAAATTCAACCTTAGTAGAATTTAAATAAAAGAATAACCCATCACAAGATACCAAATGCGCAATTAACATTGAGTCTTTGGACAAAAAATATTAACTGCTAGAGGTACTCTTGTTGTAATGAACAAACACTAACAATAATATATGTAAGAAAAATAAACCCACCTTTGGGTTGGTTTATTACCCACAAATATGGCCTTATAATTGTTACATGTTTATCATCACAAGTGTATATATAATCTGGCCAAATATTCACCTTCCTTTGGGCCGGCAAATACTCGCATGAACATACATACACATAACATCTAACATTTTTTTCATGAGCAATTTACACAATATGGATCACTTTGGTGATTTTTTGTTTGAATTAACCCAATCCAAATATATTAGACTTCTATTATTTAATTCGAATATCTCTATGATATATATAAAAACTCTACTGGAAACAATATGTATTACCAGACACTGTAGAGCTTTATAACTTTGATTAGCATTTTCAGGTGGTAGGAAAAAATTGACAAAACTAAACTTGACCCATCCAAAAGAAAACATAGCTTTAGTCTAGTAAGCTGGCATGGAGTACTGAAATTTGAAGCAACAAAATATACAGCAACACAAACATACAAGTCGGCACTTGCAAGAAAAACAAATAAATAAACAAAAGGTGGCCCACGAATCACTAAGCAAGGACGCAAAAAATTACTTGCTGTACTTGGTACCCAAAAACCGGGAAGAAGGGGTAAGGACTCCATACAGCACAAAAGACATAATTACCCCTTATACCAAATCAAATTTCCAACAGCATGCCATTTATACTCAATAAACATGAAAACCATATACGTGATACAGATGCTCAAAAAACTAACATCTCACATCCGAAAAACAATAGGAAGCGATAATTAACACGATAGAACAACAGTAGATAAATTAATCGCTCCAACAAAAAATTTGAAATTTCGACAAAATATGCGAAAAAAAAAAATTCACATTTTTGCGCCATTAAAAACTAACCCAATTCATGAATCTAACATGGTCGGCTCTGATACCAACTGAAGGAGATTATTAATCACAAAATACATATATCCATGTAAATTCATGAAAGGTATTAAAATTATTTGTGTGGGAAACTTACCTTGAGTTTCCATGGCAGCCATAAGAGAAATTCTTCAACTACGTCTCTCCTAATTCCAAATGCGCTATTATGACTTTCCAGTGTAATATTTTCTGATTTTCGGTGATGCTCTATTGAGTCTTCATAGATGGGATATAAAGACCCAAGAATTGTAACGGTTGAGGAGAAAGAGTTAACTCTCAATTACTCTCCCTTAGTCACCCATTATACCATAATAAACCTTATGAGCATAACTTACTAAATATACACTGAGGCCATAACCGCAATCTAATAAAATCACTTAAGTGCAACATTTTCTAATTTGACCCGTCACCAAATTAGTGATATTGCTCCGGTATCTACACGATAATTATTTCATGACAATTACAACTTTAAGCCAAATTAAATTATTTATGGACCACTTTAGTTGGCTTATTTATATGATGATTATCACATTTTAATTAGTAACATATGCGGCCCTATAATTTTATTCTAACAAACTATTGATTACTCTTTATACATATTAATATGAATTATAATAAAATACTATTACACAAAAAAATCTAAGATGAATACTATATGTGTAAGGAGAAGGCGCCCTATCAGAACAGAACCTCGCTGAGGTCAACCCGACCCGACTTTGTAAACAAGTTAAATGGTATATACATCAAATATTTCAATCAAAAATTAAATGGACAAAATATCTCGACCTTTTTTTTTAATTAAGAGATGGTATACATGACGTCCACCTGAAAAATTTGAAACACTCACTACCTTTGATACTCTTAAATTAAGTCAAACCAACTAATTATGTCTATTCTTTTTGTTCAAAATTCATTTGCAAAAAATTAATATTAAAAATCACTCCAAACTTTGTTAGTTTTTTACATTAGCGAATTAATATATCTAAATTCATCTAATTATTAATCTTTCAAATTTTAAGTGTAATCAAAACTGTAGTACGGATAAAGTATATAATTGAATAACAAGTTTTGAAATTAACGCACGCATCGCGTGCATTTAAGCTAATAGATTGCTTGCATCTTATGAAAACTAGCTTTCTATGCACGCGATGCGTGTGACAACTTTTTTTTTTCTGGTCGGAATTCTGTATTCTCAAACAACTAACTTTATATGCGTGCGATACATGAGTCGAAAACTTAAAGTTAAAGATAGTTCTAATTACTTTTGTTAAGTTAAGAGTAATTTAATAGGGGGACACCATAGCTTCCTCCCGAGGTTGAGTACACCTCACAAGATCAAGGAGATTAAACCTTAAAACCATATGGCAATAAGAGAAGTAAACCCTTTGTCTTTCAAGGTGAATTTATCTCTCTTCTTTTATTAATGTGGGACACTCACATGTGTCGTGAGCTACACATCATAGCTTCAACAAGAAGATATTTTTTTTACAATAACAAGAAGATATAATTTGATCTGGGTTTCTAGCAAGAGAGAGTATAACAAACAAGCAGAAAGGAACCACTAAAAAACCTGCAATCTTCAGCACAGACTCTTATGTCGTTTGAGATTACTCCAGTTCTTGACCAATTCCACTATACCTGACCAATTCAATGTTGCAGATTTCTAGGATTAAAGTAAGATTAAAATATAAATTTCAATCAACAGCAAAGTTTAAAACATAATGTAAAATGTATAGAACATGAATTGGAGGAGAGAGTTATTACTCTGCATCAACCAATCCTAATCCCAGGATAAAGAAAATCTAGATACTTCAATATCTAGCTAAGCTAATTAATCTAGACCTTTTGTTTTCTAGAATTATCTTAATAAGAAAATTTACATTGTAGATCTTTTACAAGATTATTCTATATTAATAACTCTAACAATAACAAGATTATTACATAAAATTAATGAATAATATATTGAAATGAAAAATCAATGTGATAATATTTTTTATGTAAGGAGAATGATCATGTCCAAATCTTTGACATTTGTAGATCAAGTGCTTGAGAGTATGGGGGAGTTAGGATAAAGAAATCCCTACTCCCGAATAGTATGCTTGAAAATATTCGAACTCAAGTCCTCAAGAATTTAAAGAATCTTGCCAAATGACCAATTATTACTACTTGGTAATTACTGTAATATGTAATAAACCTGTTACAAAAACTAGCATACACGATACACCTAGTGTATGAGTGTACCCAGGCCAATACATCGGTCACCAGGCTAATGCTTTTTTCATCTTTATGTCTAAATTTGATGTCTATTAGGAATTAGGATGGTTTGTTAATGTAAATGTTGTTTGACATACTATCGATGATGATCTTCACAAAGATGATATGATATTTCTCTAATTTCTATTAGAAAAAATAACTATGTTGGTAGCTATATAACTTGTGGGCACCAATTATTTTAGTTGGTTAAATTTTAGGAGCGATACATGCATGGAGCTAGATAGCTCATGAGTATGGTCACATGCAATCTTCTCATGGACTATCAAACTGTGTGTCTCACCATTGTTACACTATAACAATTACACGTGCAATAGATTACATTAATACAACACAAACACTATATTATCCTCGTCGGCACTAAAGACAAATCAATTCAAATTTCATTCCCATTATCTAACTCTCATATGAGATAGATGTGCAAAAATCCCATCAAATACACAAGCAATCTCAACAAACAAATATACACACACACACAAATGTAGATAATAAGGCAATCTAGCCTGTGACATTTTCAAACTTGTACCCGGATCCATCATCCATCATAATCAAATAACTATGTGCATTTGGGTCTATTAGACTCAAAGCAAGTCTGATTACGTGCAACCCTTTGGATGAATGGAACTACATCGTCCAGGAATCCGAGGTTACTATCCAGGAGGATACAAGCACATTTAGAATCAGTTAGCTTTGACAACTCAGTGCAGCAAGACGCCACATTTTCTTCCAACGGATGACAACCAGGGAATAATGTAGGTACACAAGATTCTAAAACTTTATCTATTTCTTCCCTTCTTTTTGTTAGTTCTTGAATTTCTTTTTCTATTGCTTCATCATTATTTTGACCATTTTGGCAGCAAATGGGTTGGAATTGGACAACAACAATAACGATGATCATCATCATCAAAATTGCAATTGAACTTGAACTCCTCATTCTTACAACTTTTGTGTTTCTTTTTGTTGGGATTTTACAATTTACTAGTGTATTACAATGTGATGCTGTTTATAATGCTAATTGCTTCATATTGGCTCATTTTATTATATGGTTAAATTAGCTGTCTATGTGTTGTGACATATTTTTAAGGAGTGGTGCGTGCCTCGTTCATGGGCTATTGGGCTTTCTATTTTATTTTTCTCATTCTTTTTATGAGGGAAATGAACTTAGCCGGCCGCGTTTTTGGTGATATAATACTTTTTTGACCCATTTATTCCTACAATCATACATTCTCAACGATTGTGCTGATATTCTAAATAATGTGTAGATTAGAGCTAGTTGTTGACTCGGGCGATGCCCCTAATAATTTATCAATGTGAAATTGAAGTATTGAATCAAACACTTGAGAAATTAAAAGTGGAAAAAAAAGCGTTATAGGCATTGGATTGTGCTTAGGAAGTGATCTCCAGTTCCTTTTAAATTTTCTACATAGTAAATTATAATATGAATTATTCATCAATATAACATCGGCTTCAAGAGAGTACATATTTATAAATATATAATTATTTATACAATATATAATACAATCTTTTTTTTTTTATGTAGGTTAATGTGTAAGAATACAGCCGATGCAATGAAATAGTGTAGTAGTATTAATTATGGTGGTTATAAAAAATTGAAGAGCTTTTGTTTTAATATAAGATTGCTGAAAGGTATGACACGGTATTATTAACAATAGCTTAATGAGTATTAATATATACATTTGTATTTAATTGTTTTAAATGTATTTGATTGTCTTAAATGTATTTGATTGTCTTAAAAATAGAAAATTATATTGTCTTTAAATATATTCTTTTTCCCATAAAGACCAATATGAGATCATAGAGTAGTTGGTTAGTGCATTTGTATATCAAATGAAAGATCATGGGTTCGAGTCTTATAACACACATTTTTATTGTTTAATATTTCTCATTTAATTGTGTGGGGGAGGGGGAGTACATGTGGCAGCATGACATTGTTTTGTCTTGGGTTTTAGATATATATATAGATATTAGATTGTAATCTAAAAGAAGGTTTATTTATAATTAGATATGGAGGAAGTGACTACTTCTTCTTGCAAATGAGTCATGAGATGTGAGATGTTATGTTTTATTGTCTTACACGTTACAACCATGGTTTTCCAAGTTTTGATTGATGTGCAAATCTTTTTTATTTATTTAAATATATATAATCTTTTAATATTGAAGCAATTAGTTGATAATTGTTTACTCCCCACCATTTCTTTTAGCCCATTATGATATAGTCAATGCTGATCATACGCTATGATTTAATGAACACTAGTTATTAGGCCCGGGCTACGCCCCGGGTAAGGAAAATTTTCATTTATTAATATTATACTTTAAGATGATAATACTAAATGTTATTTGGTCTAGTGGTTAAGACTTTAGTATGTGTTCTTGAGGTCTCGGGATCAAACCCTATGCTACGCAATTTCTAATTTTTTTTATTGTGGATTACATGGAGTAAAACTCCCTTAGGGAGAGCGCCACGTGGCACCATTCTTTGTTTAGGCACGCCTTTTAATATATTAGTATAGATTTGGCGGTGAACTCAAATCTCAAGCATGCTAGATAGATATACAGAAATTGGGGTTGACTTAAGAGGTGGGTTTTCCCATCTTCCCTTGAGAAGTCTAGGGCTCAATTCCTACCCCCATGCATTTGCTTGGGATTATTTAGGGGGGTTGGGGGTATGGTTGTCATAGGCCTCTAGTTGGGGCCCTATGCAAGGGCAACCTAGATAATTTCTTCTTACCTTAAAAAATGTATGTTAGTTATACAATACATAGTGATAATGGTACAAATTATAAGCAAATACGAAAAAATATACAGGTATAAATTTTATAATTGTATCAAGTTTATTATAGAAGATAATAGTAGTCGAATTAAGTTTCCAAGAATCATTTGTACCTAATGAAAATAAATGGAGTAGTTCAAGAGACAATGTCTGTTTATCTTAATTTGAATTACCTAGTTGAGTTTTGAGCTAATTGAGAGTCACACCAGGCCACCAGTTTATCCTCTAAGTATTGTAAGGGTAACTAATGACCCTAGTGGTGTATTGGAGTATATTCATTACTAGCCTTCTATGCACGCGATGCGTGCGTGGATTATTTTGGCGATTATTCTTAAATTTCATCTAAATGTAATTTTGAAGGATGTTTATAATCATCATTAATACTCATTAATAAATTATCATGTTGTATAAATACAAAATATAAAAATTATACTTGATGAAGAAGTTCTTTCAATATGAAAGCAAAGAAAGAAGATTGTATTTAGCGTTCAGAAATTGTGATGCGGATTTAGATGTAAAGTTCTATTGTCAAATCAGATTTGTGAAAGATTTTTCTTTTGTTTGATTGATTATTTTGTTCTTTATGTCAAAATTTCTTTGAAGGTTTTATGTCAAGTTGTCTTGTCATTGTTTAATTTGTGAAAAAAAAATCGTAACTTCTGTTTTGATTGCATATTACTATACAATATATAGATTTAAAAAATAACACATGATAGGATGCAGTGGCATTGAATTGACATAATTGACCTTGTCATTTATTAGTAATGAATATACATGGAGGTTACATTATTGTAATTTTAAGTAAAAACTACATACACTTGTTTTGGCTTATATAATATAGTTGAGCTTATTTTTTAATAATCATTACATACTTCTCCTAAAAAGTAAAATGATAAGATTATCTTAACTGACACAAATGAGAACTACGATTTCCAAAAAAATAAAAGAACAAATTATACTAACTGACACACACAATAATTATTGACCCCCGAAAATTAAAAAGATAAGATTATCCTCTTTGTTTTCTTCGGTACTTTTATGACTTGTTAATGGACGTTGGTATTGCTGTTGCATTTTAAAGTTTAGGTAGAATTAAAATTTTATATCTTTGGTTTTGTAATTGATTTGAAAATTGCATGCTTTGGTTATGTTAATTTATTCTTCCATCATAAACTTTTCCTTCACTACACATATTTTTATGATAGTTTATTTTAGCAACTTTGAACTTTCTTTGATATGCATATTTTAAATTAGGAAGGGTTTTAATTGAGGAAAATCTTAATATGTAATAATTTTTTATTGAATTAAGGGTTAAAAAGTCTTTTCATGGGGGGACACCGTATCTCCCCCCTGGCTCATATAATAGAGATACACCCAAGATTATTTTTTGCTCATTTACTCATTTGGAGCTCTCCATTTAAGTACATTTTTCAAGAAACCCATGTAAAGAGGAGAGAGATAGAGATAGATAAAAAGTGGAGACCATGTGTTGGGAGAGAGATAGAGAGAAGGTATGACCAAATAAGAGAATGTAGCAATTAATATGAAACTTCTAAATAATGAAACTTTGCAATTAGAAAAGAACGGAAGAAGTAATATTCACTTCAATCTATTTTTCACGACACAAGAACATTAATAAAACTGTATATTCTAATTATCATAAAATTGGATTATCACTTAACAATATGTACGTTTATATTTCAAAGTAGAAAACGGATCCACGGGCTGGATGTGAACCAAATCTGAATCTCAAAAATAAGATCCAAATGCGGACCGTCATACCCCGAATCCGTTGGATCCAAAATTTTGAAGATCCATATCCTATAAAATGAATATGGATTCACAAATCTGGAGAGAGTCCAACATCTATTGTCATCCCTACATTAGTGTATATATGTCAGAATAGGTTGTTTATGTGGTAGCAATTCTCTCTCAAATGGGTAATAAATGCAAAAGAATTTATAACTAGAAGAAATATCTCCTATTTGTACACAAATAAATGGTACCATTTTCACGTCACTACCCCATTTGAAAAAAATTATGGGTACCATTATATTTGGTACCAATTTGAGAAGTATCGGATACCAAAGGATGTATTCGATACCGTACAACGTATATCTCTTTGATTCCTATCTACCCTCATAGGAGTTTACCCAATTTAGAATAGTTGAATACTTTTTTGTTTAGATCATAAAAAATAGTAGTATATCTAGTAAAAACAGTAGAACGTTTAATCAAAAAGGCAATCCTTCCTCTGCTTACGTTTACATGCGAACATGCAATGGAAGGTGGCACATAAGGTAGAGGAGTGATAAAATACTAGACACTAGTGGTTTCAAAACCACTAGTGAGGACCATTTTGCAAAATAAAAATTGGTGGAGGATTCAAAGAAAAAAGTGGAAGAGTATACTAATTAAAAGAAAAGGAGAGAGGTAGAGAACTAATACCAAAAATAATAGTATTCCAAGTAATTTTATATTGCCATTAAAAGAAAGTGTTGTGACTTATGAGTAAAAATAAACGATGGAAATATATTGGAACCAAAATTATTGTGATAATATACTTATAGGCAAGTTATATGTTGAGTTTTAATATACTATGTTTTTTATAATAAAAAAACTAATATGAACCGGTGCACACTAACTAATTAGTGTGCACCTAATCCATCTCACGTGAGTTTTAATGATTACAACTTTTCGTTTTTCCGCGTTCAGTCTTCCACTCTTTTTCCTTCTCTTGATAACTTCTCTCTCCTCTGATAATTTCTTTCTCCTGATAGTGTATTTTTGAAATGATATAGTGTATTTTGAAATAATATAGTGTATTTTGAAATGATATAGTGTATTTTGACATGATAGTGTTTTGCTGTGTTTTTTGACATGATAGTGTTTTGCTGTGTTTTTTGACATGATAGTGTTGCATGATATAGTGTGCTTTGACATGATATAGTGTATTTTGAAATGTTATAGTGTAGTTTATTTGTATATTACACAAAATTATCATAATCGATCGTTATAGTGTTTGACATGATAGTGTATTTTGACATGATATAGTGTATTTTAAAATGATATAGTGTATGTTTGTTTTGAACAACTGTTTTGCTAAAATTTTAGAGCGAGAGAATCTTATTGAAGAGAGAGAAAATCGTGCGGATTTTGGAAAGCATGAGTGACTAGTTTGTAGTGGGGCACGTATCTAGGCTTGGTCCACACTATTTTTAATGTGAACCGGGTCCACGCAAGACGGATTGTTTTTATTTATAAAATAGCTTTTGGAATTTGATATACATATTTTTTGTTGAATATACCACTGAAAAATGTTCGTTCGGATTTGTAGTAACATGACATTTTTCACAGATCGAAATTATGGAAAACCTTACTGAAATTATGGAAAGCCCCGCTATCAGATGACATTTTTGCATGGACAAATTTCTAGCACAAAAAGTAATATTAATATTACCTTACAAGGCCCACTATCAGATCTCAGGTACTATTAGTTTTTAGTTTACTTTTAATAGCTCTTCCTCCAAATATGAGCATTTTTTTTATAGTTATTATGTAAGGATTTCAGTATCATTAATATTAGTGTCTTATCGAGTCATGGTTTGTTTTTTAGTTTACAGAATCGAAAGTATGGAAAACCAAATTATTTGTTGAAGATTAGAAATATCAAAATGAATGTTAGATTTTAATTAACAACTAGTATTTTGGCCCGAGTAATATCTCGGGTCAATTACAATAAATAAATATGTCATTATTCATAAATTTTATAATTCATTTGTTACTTTTCGTTTTTTTTTTGCTCCAGTGAGAAATTGCCAAATTGACGTCATGACGTGATAATTAAGTAAAAAGACCTCAAAGGTTTGAGTTTGAAAATACTAGCTTAAAAGGAATTGGGGTAAGAGAATATGTCATCAATAGTCTCTTGGTAGTACCGTAAAAAGAGTGTTAGAGATCTAAATACTTATTTAAGTATTTTTAGTTAAATACAATAACGACACTTTATCATATATATTTTATTTGAAACATTAAACAATAAAGCTATAGTGTATTTATTAAACTTCCACTTTTCATTTCAAAGGTCACGTGTTCAATACCTTACAGTTACACAATATTTATATTTTATCGATTGAGGAATTCACATGGATATAAAACATTTTCATTAGAACCCTGAGAAGAGTGTCACATGGCATATAGGCGTCCTGCTTAGGAACGTCTTTTAATATATTTGTATAGATAACTTCAGTCATTAAAGATGTTAAATCATTGCATTTCGCTTACGGTTGGAATACTAGCATATCAAATAAACATCACCGCTAAACGAAATTCGATGCTTAAGTAAGTTGGATGAAGAATTTTATGTTGATGTTTTGATAATTTACACACGTTTTTTTTAACTTGCTACATTTTCCATAAATGGGAGTCTCTTTTTTTTTTTACGAGAAAAGCATGTTTTATTCAATATCAATTAAATCAACCAATACAAAGAGGATGAACATCTATGGTACTTCTTCCAACCATACCCGCATTTCAGAGAAGCTTTTGCTCATATGAGCAAGCTAAGTATGTGCTACTTTGTTCCCAACTCTCTTTACATGCTTACAAGAGAAAGACAAACAATTACTAGCGAGTTCAAAAAATATCAGCTACTAAAATACCAAAGCTGGAACTTTCAATGAGACCTCGCTTGAGATGAGTGATGAGTTTAAGACACTCACTTTCGAGGACTAAACAGTTTAGACCTGCTTCCAAAGAGATTTTCAAAGCATGCCTGGCAGCAAAGGCATTGGCAACATCGATATCAAAGTTTCCCTCTATGCACACGCAAGTGGCTCCCATCACCTCTCCCAAATGATCCATCATGATTCCTCCACACCCTACTCTTCCATCAGCAAATACAGCAGCATCCGTGTTCAATTTGACGAATTTCCCTTCCGGTTGCTTCCAATCTTCCCTTTCATCCTTGAGGTTACGCTTTGGAGCTTCGAAGGCTTCCTGGGTAGTGCTATACTTTTCCACGCTTGATAAAACCTTCGCTAGCACATCCGAGTTCACGATTTTCTTCCTTTCAAAAACCCACTTTTTTCTTCTCAGCCAAAGATTCCAAATTATGAACCAGAACATAGCCCACCATCTGTCATCATTGATTGTTCTCACAAAACTGTCGCATTACTCCTTGAACGAGCACCTCAAATCTTGCTTTACATCAATGCGCAAAGGTGAGGTCTTCCACACCCATTTTGCTTCTGGACAACTAACGAGCATATGGAATGTGGATTCCACTTCCTCCCCACACATGGGGCAATAGAGGTCACATTCACAGCCCCTCTTCTTTAAATTCTCACAAGCTGCAATCCCATTATGCAAAGCCCTCCATCCAAAATTTTTAACTTTATTAGGTGTACTCGCCTGCCACAATTTTGCCCATAATAATCTATTCTCTTTCTCAACTGACAAGGAAGCACAATTCCTATTCACATCCATCATCTCTAAATAATAAGCACTTCTAATAGAGAACTCACCGTTCTTTGTATAGTGCCAGCCCCATTTGTCTGCACTCGTATTGTGAGCAATAGGAATGCTCCTTATAGCTTCAACTTCCCAACTTGTGAACATTTGTTTCAGCAGCCCCACATTCCACTCTCTATCCACCATTAGATCACTCGCAAGCTTTGGACTTTCATCAGTTCGCTCACCTTGAGTAAATACTCGAAACAGTGGAAGTCTTGGAACCCATATATGGGTCCTTCCATATGCACACATCATTACCACTCCCCCACTACCTTAATTCTTTAATCTTTTTTGAGTAAATCTCTAGCAGACATGATGGATCGCCAAGTATAGCTAGAGATAGGACTCACCTTGGCCTCTAAAAATGACGAATGTGGAAAATATTTGTTTTTCAAAGTCTTCGCCATCAAAGAGTGAGGAAACTTAATAATTCGCCAAGCTTGCTTTGCAAGGAGCGCCTTATTAAACACCGGGAGATTCTGCATGCCTAAACCACCATTCTTCTTCGATTCAATTAATTTGTGCCACGCCACCCAAGCCATCTTCCTTTCTTCCTTCTTTTCCCCCCAAAAAAATGCTCTATACATGCTTTCCACTTCTTTCAATATACTCATTGGAATGGTGAAACATTGCATAGCATAAGTTGGAATTGCTTGCGCTATCTCCTTTATGAGCACTTCTCTTCCCGCTTGAGAAAGAAAGCCTTCTTTCCACCCTTTCAACTTCTTTAGAACACGTTCTTGAATATATTAGAAAACCCGTTTCTTCGAACCACTAACAAAAGTTGGCAGCCCAAGATATTTCTCATGGTCATCTACAGCCTTAAAAGATAACTTCATCTGAAGCAAATTTTTCTTTTCTTGCTCGATGTTTCGGCTAAACGATACCTCAGATTTCTCTTTTTACTTGCTACATTTCTTTATTTGGTAATTTAACCACGATCCACATAAAGTACTAATATCTTTATTTATATTTGTCATCTTCTTACCTATAAATCCCAAATATTTGTCAAATTCCCATAAAGTTATGTTATCCACCATATCTTTTCTCCTCTTCTAAATACTTATGTCCACAATAATGTAGCAAGTAAGTAAAGATGAAAAGAGTATTCAAGGAAAGAACACTATCTATTCAATAATTTAAAGATGACCGAGAGAGTATATTTGCCAGAATGTTGGAGATCAGAACAACATTTGCGTTTGCACTTATTTGTCAACCTTCACGAGAATAATGCATGCAGATGGGTGCACGATTCAGTTTATATGATAAAACTAGTTTTTATGCCCGGCTACGCTCCGCGTAATGACATTTTCCATTTATTAATATTTTACTTTAAAACGATAACACTAAATATGACTTGGTTTTGTGGTTAATACTTTAATATATGATATGCATAGATATGTATTTTACATTATTCGAAGTTCTTTTACGTGTATTTCAAGTTTTTCTTGTCATGCCGATCTTATGCATTGTAAATTTGGAGTATAGTTCACATGTCCATATTTTGTAAGAGATATCGTTTTTTTAATTATTTCGCCTTTTATTATTTTTTATTTTTTTATCAGGAGAGAAGAAATTAGTTTGGGTTTCAACCTCTCAGGAACAAGGGTCAATCTAAAACATCTTGTTGGATAGTTACAAAAAAGAAGGGTCTGAATCGGAGACTCGAACCAATAGGACAGAGAAGGAAAACATCGACTCAAATGAGCCATCAAATCCGTTGCTTGATTTGCTTCTAACAAAATTTTTATAAATTCATATTCGATCACCTTATTCTAGGTGAAATTAGCATTAGCGTATCAAAAGATAAGGTACACCTTACTAGCATTGAAACAAGCAATTTGAAAAAACAAATGAACAAACTCGGTTCAATTCAAATTCAAAGTTTTCCTCGTTAGACCTTTTGAGAATTGTGTACAGGTTCAAAGAGGTGCCAAAAAAACGAATTGTGTACAGGTTCAATTAGTCAAACGTGGACATACAATTAGGGGTGTGCACTGGTGGACCGGACCGGAACCGGATGGACCGGTGGACCGGAATCCGGGATTTTCTTGGACCGGGACCGGACCGGAAAAATTCCGGACCGGAAAAATTCCGGACCGGAAAAATTCCGGACCGGAAAAATTCCGGACCGGAAAAATTCCGGACCGGAAAAATTCCGGACCGGAAAAATTCCGGACCGGAAAAATTCCGGTCCGGTCCGGTCTGGACCGGAATTTTTCCGGTCCTGGACCTCTTGGACCGGAATTTTTTTTTTAAAAAAATATCTTTTTTATTTTATTTAAATATATTTATAAATTATATACATTAAAAATTAATAATTTTAATGTCAATAATCCTAAAAGAATAAATAGTAGGTTTTTAAGTTTCTAACTTTCTACCTTTTATTTTTTTTTTAACATATAAATTTTTTTTTTACTAAAATAATAGAAATTCCGGTCCAACCGGTCCGGACCGGAATTTTCCGGGTTTGGACCGGACCGGACCGGTGGACCGGAATCCTGATTTTCGGCGGACAGGGTATAATATTACAATAGTAGTATAACATAGCAAATTCTCTGAATTTTCCTTGTTTTTCTTCATGTGTATTTTTATATCACCCTCATCATTTTAGGTGTTGTAGTTTTTGTTATGACATCTCACTTTCGGTGTTATTTGATCGCGCGTTTTTAATTTAACCTTAGATGAGCGAGTACGTAGGAGATACAGAGGACTACATCAACATAATGCTAGACAAAAAACAAAACAAGTTGCTGCAATTGGGAGTAATGTTAAGTACAGCAAACATGATAATCAACGCTGGAATTGTTGTTGTTGGGATTTTCGGAATGAACATTCATATCTCTCTCTTTGATGGTGAAAACAGACAGTTCTGGGAAACTGCCTTAGGTACTACTGGAAGTTGTATCATCTTGTATTTACTTGTTTTAAGTTGGGGCAGGAAGAAGTATATTTTGTCCTTCTGAGTTTCATTCTTTCTCCAAACATTATTTAGATACATGTAATTTTTGGTAACAAGCAATTGAGATGTCTTATGGACTTTTAATCTCTATTTAACATTAAAAAAAAAAGAAAGGATTAGCTTTTTTTTTTAATGGGGAAAAGGGGGTAAACTATGGAGTACGGAGTAAACTAGTAATATAGTAACGTAGCTTATTGTTTTTGTCATATCCTATCCTTGATTTTGTCATATCAAGGATCCTTTTCAGACCTAGCATTGCTTTTTGATGTGTATGTAATCCCTTTATGCTTGGAAAAGGATAGAATAACTATGGAGTAAACTTCCATTTAGTACCCAAAATTCTTTTGGATTCTACATGGTACCACTGTCGTTTGGACTAATTCTCTACTGTAACATTCAGTTAAATAAAAGTTTAGTTGGGGTTTAATTAGAGTAGGGGTTTGCTTCGTTTTGCGTGCTTAGGTTTGTACACCAGAAAAATCGATCGGTTAAAGTTTGGGATTTTTGCACACAAGGGTTATTTTTGAGGCTGATATTGGAAAAAATATCGAAAATGCTTCGGTTTACGCAATAGAAAAGAACAACTACTCTTTCCTCGCACGTAAAATGAGGTGTTTTTTGTCCTTTTT
Source organism: Beta corolliflora (assembly GCA_947648045.1). Lineage (NCBI taxonomy): Eukaryota > Viridiplantae > Streptophyta > Magnoliopsida > Caryophyllales > Amaranthaceae > Beta > Beta corolliflora. The sequence continues at coordinate 621,988 of CANSZD010001251.1, forward strand.
TTTTGCCAATTTCGACTTCAAGTTTGACTCGTAAGGGTTAAAATGACCACCAAAACCTTATCCGAACTCTTTTAGAGTCACCGAAACTAAAAGACACAACCCGAGACAAAACCCTAACCCTATTTAACCCCCAACAAACTTTTTTTTTACGGAATGCTATGGTAAAGAATTAGTACAAACTACAATGGTATTATGTAGAATCCAAAATAATTTTGGTTATCAAATGGAAAAGTCAAAAAGTATAGTGGACCGTACCATGTAGAATTTCCCTAATAAATATATATTTTTCTTCATCTAATTTGGTAGAAAATGAGAATAATATAAAAAGGGAAAGTAATAAGTAATGATTTATTTCTTTAAGAGGCCAACAATATTTGGCCATTTTTCAAAGTAAATTATGTATTTTGGACAACCAAAGCCAGAGTGATGTTATATAAAGCACAGAGCCGAGACATAATAATGTATTACAACAAGTACAAATTGAGGATATAACAAAGAAGTCCAAGAATTCAAACAATGGGCTTTCCACCTTGTGAAAATCCTCTGAAGTGTCAGGATTCACCATGCTGCACTCAAGGTAGTAAATCAGTTGTTAGCATACATTTGAATTCTTATGATTTTCTAAACCTTCTTGTCTTATTTTCGTAAGTAATTCAATATTTCATCAGGCCCGACCCTGAGGGGTGATCAGAGGGGCGGTGGCCCAGGGCCCAAAAAATTAGGGGGCCCAATTTTTGGAAAATCCAGAAATTTAAACCAAGAGTTTCCTACTTTCCATCGGTCCTTCCCCTCTCAATCACCTTCTACAGGTCTACAGTGGCGGATCCAGGAATTTATGAATGGTGGATCACTACTGACTAGGTTGCACAGAAACGGATACGGGTACAGATACGGGTGCGGGTTCGAATGCACACATCCATACATGATAATCCATGAATTTAAAAAAAAACTACTTCAAATAAAATCATTTCATGGCTAATAATAGTTCATACTACAATAAAATAGTACCTAAAAATTATTACAATTGTTCTCGACGAGTTTTCATGTTTTGATACCGATTTACAATATTATCCATGCTAACCTTTAAAAACAATTATCTTTTTATATAAGTAATCAAACAATTATTTAACATTTGATCTCCCATGCTGTTACGCAATTTATCTTTCACTTGTGTCATGGCGGAAAATGCTCGTTCTACAGTTGACGTTGCCACGGGAAGAAGCAATACCAACTTCAAAAGCAAGTACACCCGATCATGAGTTTCATGTTTTCCCGTCTCAACCAATTTCATAGAAAGCTCATTAAGACTTTTCAAATTCCAAAATCTTTCATCCTCTCTAACAGAGACTATGAAATTCTCAAGTGAATATTCAAAAAACATCAATTCAGTACTTGAAAATTCATTAGGATAGAATTTGGCAAGTTGACCGGCGTCAGGCGTGACCGCGTGAGAAGAAGTTGAGACTTGAGAGCCTGAGAGGATGAGAGGAAGAAAACGGCTGAAGTGAAGAAGAGCAACGTGTTTTCGGTTTTCCTAAACCTAAAATTTTTAATTTTTTTTTTCTGGGGGAATGGTGGGTCACGTGACCCACCAGGACAATGTGTAAATCCGCCACTGCAGGTCTACTGTACTTTTTCTATCTTCTCTCTAAAATCCGGTAAACTAAATCTTCACGCTTCACTGCTTCAGTTCAACAATCAATCAATCACTCATGGCTACTCATTATCCTGGAGATTTTGCACGGGAAAAAAATTATATATTGGGTTTTCTCATCTCTAGTTTTTGCATCTGAAAATTTCAATCTCTCAGTTTCTCTGATTCTCTTTCTTATCAAATACTCAATTCATAATTGAATACTCAATTTATAACTGATCATACGAGTTTGGTCAAAATTAATTTTGGGGCTTTGGACTTTGGTGGTGAATCACTGTCGTTTGTCGATAATTTTCAATTTCAATCTGCCAATCTTGAATGTTCCTTTAACAATGAGTTTCTTCCTTCCTTACTTTGTATTATTAAGTCAGTAATGTGTTCATCTTAACTCTTACTTCTTAGATTGCATGATGATTTTTTAAATTTTTTATTCATTAAATTATAATTCTTTTAATAGTTTATGGTATTTAATTATTATTTTTTACCAATTTTAATATACAGGTCATACATATATTATATAAGACTAAAGAGTTATTATTGCTGCGTTTATATGTTATGTTTTTGCTGCTGGGTTGTATTTTTTCAATTGTGGTTTGTTGTTTCTTGTTGAAGTGTTGCTGGTACTTGGTAGTGTGTGTTTTGTTTCTGTGGTGTTCTGTACTGCAGTAACTTAGGCTGTATTTGGTGGTTTTTGCACTGATTTTGGTAATACCAACAAAAAAAAGAGTTATTATTGCTGAAGACTTTAGCAATTTGGCGTGGGTTTAATGTGTAGGTTTTACGCGCTAATATTTTGGCTTGGACATGGTTATCTCAATTATGGATGAAAGCTTCGAAGTAGATGAAGTCTTTACATGGAATTATTATACATCTTTTTGAGTTTTGTAACGACTAGATTACTAAATATGTAATACAAATTATTATTTCAATGAAATTGATATTTTTTTGGTTGATCCATATGTTATATTAGAATATACATATAAAGGGCCCACATTTATCAAACCGCCCCGGGCCTAGAAATTGTCAGAACCGGGCCTGTATTTCATTTCAGGTTCGTTGATTGTTAGCACCTTAATACTTATTTCTAAAAATTCACATACGTATAAATAAACCTTGTAAAAATTTACTTTATACATTTGTACTCACTAGAGGATATCACAATTTGGTTAATTTTTATTCAACTAAAGTTTTGTCCCTTGAGCTAATTGGCGGATTTCACTTACTTCAGTTTCACTATGGCTCCGTTTGGTAGGGCGTAAAACTATCACCCAACAACCGAAGGGTGCAGTCGTTTTGAATTTTTAACTTTATTAACATTTTTAAGTTTTCAAAAAAGCTTTGTTCTATAGTTTGATCATTGATGTATGTACAAAGTTGTTCAATAACTCATACATATGCTCTATGGTTTTGAATTTTTTTCCTTTTTATGAAATATTTTAGGGAAAAGTATGAGTGGCCTGAGTTGCTAGGCAAACCAGGGACGCTAGCCAAGAGCATCATTGAACATGAGAATCCTCAACTGACGGCTGTGATTGAGACTAAAGATTCTATTAATTTCAATCCTGATTTTTGTTGCAATCGTGTTATAATATTTGTCACCCATGGTTCCGTGGACATTCCACACCCTCGTGTTGGATAAACAAATTATAAGTGCACTGTTGTAATGCTGCATGAAAATGCTGAATAAGGATTATTGTTTCCAATTTCTACACTTTATCAATGAAATCATTTGCTCTCTATAATTGGCTCTACTCTATTAACTAAACACCTGTTTTATTGATGTAAGCCCAATTTTGTTATTTTCATGGCTTTAATGATTTGTTAGGCTTATAATTTTGTGTGTCATAGTTCTCTCTCCTTTTATGATCGAACTGTTTTCTTCTGTGTAGAGGTGATGATTTGCGGGCTTGGGCGGGTTACGGGCCGGGCCTAATCAAACAAATTTATCCAACGGGCCTAATATGTCTAGTCCAAGCCCTTTTATGCGGGCTTAACTACTTGTCCATGACCCGCCCTAATAAACGGGCGGGCTTGCCCGCGGGCCTAACGGGCCTATTAATACTTTTATTTTTTTCCAAATACTCTAGTTAATTTCCTTTAATATTTATAGATTAAAACATATTTTTTGTTAAAATAGAAAAAAAGTTGATAATCACAACATAATAGAGAAAGTTAAAAATATTCGTAACAAAAATGTTAGGACGACAAATTATTAAGAAATTAACTGTAACACCCCCAAAATCCATACACGTCTAAACTACGTTGCATCGACTTTAGGAGTGTTACCGCCGCGGTGAAACGCAAGGCTTATTGAATTTAAAACACTAACTTACTCTTTATTATGAAAACTAAATTGCAGCGGAAATAAAATGATAACTTAACTACAACTCGGGAATCACTATTGACCCCTTTTATTTAAAACCATTAACTATGTAAATCATAAACAATCTCTAGGATGTTCAACCAAAACACTTTAAAAGTTTATAACCAAAAGTATCCCCCGTATGCCCGAACTCATGCAGCATCACCAAAGATACCTAACTGTTCCCCATTGAAACATCAATGGTTCATCACAGGTCAACAAACAACACAAATGACAAACAATCAGCTATGCTGAGTACGTACATAATCAGTTACATAATACACTAAACATAATCAGAACAATAATAACAATTCCTAAACATGATTCAACAAAAACATTAAATTCCATTTTTACAATTTATTTGGCATCGAACGGGCACCGTCATCTTTCTAGAATCATATGGGCTACTTAATCCTTAATAGACAACTTGGTCTATTAGATGAAATGTAAATACGGTTTCGTTCCGTTCCACATCCATCACCTTAGTATGCATACCCCCAAGATCGTACAGAACCTTCCGCCTACTTGAGTTATCAAAATTTATAAGGACACTACTGTCGTCACAGTAGGCCTGTGTAGGAGTGTAGAACAAGTCCCACACTCCCCCCATTGTTCATCACTTGTAGGGAGTCCAACTACAAGTTTATTGCCAAAATCCTCTCTTAGTATTGTACATTCATACCACATTAAATATATAATCATTTAACATTCTTGCTTAGATACAATACTCAAATCTTTACTTCTTGTAACATCCTTGTTACACCATAGATCAAAGAATACAAATCCAAAACTTTCATGCTTATGATACGATAGAATTACGCATAACAATGCTACATACCGCAATCATGCTACCAAACAATCTCAACAATCACAATCATACAATCGTTCCCTATCATGATTCTAGGTTCCAATAGAATAATCCACAACCTAACATGATACTAATATAACCAATTGGACTAGTACGCGTACGTACCTTGTAACGGAGAATCTTGGCTGACTACTTAAAACGTTTCGCTTATGAAATTGGGACCTAATCGAGTAATAGAAATACTTCAGTGCTAAGTCCTTGATGTCATGAAAATAAAAATCAACTTAACTAATTATGCAAAATTTTAGTGTTTCGAACAATACAATTAACGTTCTTGTTGGTTAGCCTTTTCTTTCATAAACTTTATTGAACTAACATATTTTGGACTAACTAATGAGGTGCTTATAAATCTGATTTTGTTTTAACTTTTACACTACCTTGTTCACAACAACAAAACTTAACTAGATACATATATAAGGACTATAGAATCAGATTTGAAGAAATAAAGTTATCTCAAGAATTAAAGCATAATTATAATTCTGATTTGTTTTACTAATTCCATGCTTTATTAATAATTACAAAACTTAATCAAAATACATAACAAAATCAGATTATATACATTGATTTGAAGAAGAAAAGAGGGAGGAAAAACCACCGGAAACCGTCGACGACCGACGCCGACTGAGCACCGGCGAGCCACGAACCTCCACCGCACGGCACGACCCGAACCCCTCGAGTCTCGCGCGTGACACTGCCAGCAGCAACGCGATCAACTCGCGCGACAGGGCCCACGAACAACCACTGAATCTCCGGCAGAGCTCGTACAACCACGCGAGGTTCGACCCACCTTCGCGCGACCCCCACAAGCGCTCGAACCACCATATGCGACGCGAACGAACCTCCACCGCAGCCTTGAGCGAAGCTTCCGGCAACGTCCACGAACAGCCGGCAACGCTTGTCACTAACCGACGCCGGCGAGGGGGTTTCCAGAAGCAGTGAAGAAGAAAGAAAGAAAGAAAGAAAAATCGCAGGAGAGGAGAAGGAAGAGGAGAGAGAAAAAAATCTTGAGAGAAAAAAACGGCTGAGTTAGAATACTAGGGTTTTCTAATTTTTTTTTTTATATATATATATATATATATATATATATATAGTGTGAGAAACTTATGTTTACTAGGATTTGTTTTCAACTCAAATTCTTATTTCTTATTTTATTTGGAAAATAAAACGAAATCAAACTGTAATATAATTAGGTACTAAAGTAGGTTGTATATTTAAATTATAACCGTAGGTTTACCCAAACTATATATTTTTTTTCTAATTAATATTAAAAACACTTTCAACTTTATTCTTTATATTTCCTTATTTATAAGAGAATAACTCCCAAAATACGGAGTATTACAGGCTTCCCCCCTTAAAGGAAGTTTCGTCCCGAAACTTTGAGGTAGCCAGTCTTAACAACGACGTTCTTTTGCACTTCTAAGTCCCAATATTTCACAAGCGTTTTCTAATTTTCGCAAGTCATATAAGCGATAAATACACATAAATAACAGACTTTAGCAAACTTTAGGGTGGAAATGCGAAATTCTATCGCATTGAGCACCGGCGAGCCACGAACCTCCACCGCGCGGCACGACCCGAACCCCTCGAGTCTCGCGCGCGACACTGCCAGCAGCAACGCGATCAACTCGCGCGACAGGGCCCACGAACAACCACTGAATCTCCGGCAGAGCTCGTACAACCACGCGAGGTTCGACCCACCTTCGCGCGACCCCCACAAGCGCTCGAACCACCAGATGCGACGCGAACGAACCTCTACCGCAGCCTTGAGCGAAGCTTCCGGCAACGTCCACGATCAGCCGGCAACGCTTGTCACTAACCGACGCCGGCGAGGGGGTTTCCAGAAGCAGTGAAGAAGAAAGAAATAAAGAAAGAAAAATCGCAGGAGAGGAGAAGGAAGGAGGAGAGAGAAAAAAAATCTTGAGAGAAAAAAACGGCTGAGTTAGAATACTAGGGTTTTCTAATTTTTTTTTTTATATATATATATATATATATATAGTGTGAGAAACTTATGTTTACTAGGATTTGTTTTCAACTCAAATTCTTATTTCTTATTTTATTTGGAAAATAAAACGAAATCAAACTGTAATATAATTAGGTACTAAAGTAGGTTGTATATTTAAATTATAACCGTAGGTTTACCCAAACTATATATTTTTTTTCTAATTAATATTAAAAATACTTTCAACTTTATTCTTTATATTTCCTTATTTATAAGAGAATAACTCCCAAAATACGGAGTATTACATTAACTTACTAAAGGTAAGAATAAAGACAATTATGTGTTACCAAAGCTATATTAGTGCAAATAAACCATATATTCCAAAAGATAAATCAACACTAAATTAGTTAGATAAAAAATTATGTTTCTTAGAAAATAGATATTAAGATAAACGGGCCGGGCGGGCTTGCCCGCGGTATATTTGAGGTTGCCCATATCCGCCAATTAATATTAGCGGGCCGGGCGTGGCCCGCCCATTTAGAAATTTTTTTCCAAGTTTGGTGTCCAAGCCCGCAACTTTAGCGGGTCGAGTTGGGCGGGCTTAACGGGCCGTCCCGTCCGTGAACAGCTCTACTTCTGTGTATAGACTATAGATAGTTTTAGCTCATCTCTTAGAAGATTATATTATCTTATTTGTTTGTAGGATTGGAACCAGAAAATTCAATTGCGATATTTCTCCTGTAAGTTTGGTATACTAGCTAGTCAAATCTCCATATGGGTGGCCTATGAATAATTTCACGCAAGGGCTATAATATACTTCCTCCGTTTAGAAATAGTTGCACCATTTCTAACTTTCGCGCATGCCGATGCATGATTTCAACCATTAATATCCTTAATTATCAAAAAGTAAAAATTATAAAAAGTTTATTTTTAAAAAATATACATCGAGACGAATCTAACAAGATCCCACATGACTATGTTTTTCCTAAAATATAAATCATCAGAGACAATCTAAGTGTAAGATGTGAATAGTGCACAAAATAGAAATGGTGCAACTATTTCTAAACGAAGGAAGTATATTTGTGGCATCGTGTTTATGTTGCTTTCAACATATCACCCTGAAAGTGATGGCCTAGAAGTTAGAACTGACTAGAAGTTGTAATAGTTGTTTAGAAACAAATTAAATCTGAGGTGTATGTGTGGTGATTAACGAAAATACTAGAGTTTAGGGTTTCATAGTGGTATAATACTCATTATTCGGCTAATTAGAATACTCCATAAGGAGTGGTATTATTTGTCAACCTCCTCCTTTGCATTTGTTGCATTTTCCTGAGGAATCTAGCTCATACTGTACTATTGACAGATTCATCATTGGACCTGCACACACATGCCCACATTGGAGAAGAGAGTGACCACACACAAGCCCAGATGAGGTTCCATCCTAAAACCAATTGGCAATAGGAGGAGTAGCCCATTAAGCTTATATGTTAGTCACTCTTTCTCTTTTTCTTCAATGTGGGACAAGCTCACATGTGGGTTAACACCTTAACACTCCCCCTCACATGTGAGCCCATCTGAAATAACACCCCTACATGGGGCAAACACTATTACTGGGCCCTCCCTATGTGGGAACAACAATGGGCCAGGATCGTCCTGCTCTGATACCATGACAGATTCATCATTGGACCTGCACACACATGCCCACATTGGAGAAGAGAGTGACCACACACAAGCCCAGATGAGGTTCCATCCTAAAACCAATTGGCAATAGGAGGAGTAGCCCATTAAGCTTATATGTTAGTCACTCTTTCTCTTTTTCTTCAATGTGGGACAAGCTCACATGTGGGTTAACACCTTAACAACTATGGATAGAGAAGAGCGATTATAATAAACAAGCTCAAATTTCAATTGACTATAGCTGAATTTATAATGAAATCTCAAGCAAACTAGCACACATTGATCGGGCGTGGTTGATATTACATCCTTATTATAGGCAACAGAATCTAGAACATAGCAATATAAGAAGCCGTCTCATATATACGTTTGGCCATTAGGGCACACAGGGGAAGCTTTTCCAAGGGCGGAAATAAAGAGGGGGAAATGGGGGATCCCTCTTGTAAGGGGTGAGACTCGATCCCAAAACTTCTCTCACATTGAAGGTGATGCCAATACCACTAGACTATCATCTGCTACTTTAGTTTTACTTGCAAATTGCTATAGTAGTCTTATTTAGCAGAAAATGAAATATAATAATCTGCGTGTCTCAATAATCGGGAATACAATGCATATCTTTTAAATATAACACTTTAAAATTTTTGGGTTTAAATTCTCACAATATGTATGGTGATTTTTCTGATGTATTTTTATTTTTTAAAATTATATTTCATATAGTTCTATTAGTGAAAATAAACTTACAATTAATGTGTCACAAAAGGATAACAAGTTAAAAGAATAAAATTAAGGAAGATCTTGAATATGTATATATTTTTGGTAACAATACCGATGATTAAGCATTTTATCCCATACGTCTAAAATTTTCACGCTTTTTTATTTTTATATTCTAATAACTTTCAATGTTCGAAATACTCCTCATAGATTTTCTGACACATTAAGGATACAACCCCGAGAGATGATACACATAAACTCGGTGTATGTGGGCTACACATACACCGGATGTATGTGTTACTACTAACATGTATACTTTTTGTATGTGTTACTACTAAAATGTATATTGTTACTAAAAAATTAAAAACTTACAATCATTTGAACATGTTTTGTTATTCAACGATATTTGAATTTACATAATACATAGACGATTGAAACACTATATTTCGAATTGAATTTTATTACATGGTAGGGATTAAAATATAACATTATTTTTCTACAAACAAATTGAATAATTGAAAACGACAGGAAAATTTAGTAGAAATCAATAGTAGAAAAATGGTGAATATGAATAAGATGAAGCTAATATATGAATAATCTGAAAAAAAAATTACAATTCTTTTTTTTAGTTTTAAACAAAGGATTCATACAAATCTAAACAAAGAAAATTTTATAAAACAGATTTTTTAAACAAAGATAAAGAACAAATCATTAAAAATAAAATTATCTGTCGAAACATTGTAAATCTGTAATATTTTAGTAATAATATACATTTTAGTAGTAACACACATACAAGGTATAAATTTTACTAGTAACACATACACCTAGTGTATGTGTGGCCCACATACACCCAGTGTACCAAGCTTAGCTTGGCTCACTTGGTAGGAATTCCACCTTATGACCTCAAGGTCAAGGGTTCGAATCCCACCAAGTGAGGGGCACTTGGAGGAGAATTCCCCTTACAACTCCCCGTCCTTTCAAGTGCCTAGGCCTCTGGGTTGAACCATGTGCGAGGGCAGCCCAAAGGTTATTCATCTTACCAAAAAAAAAAAAAAACATACACCCAGTGTATGTGTAGCCTTTGCACCTCTCATTTTCTCTCCTCTATATATACACACATAAAATTTCACTAAACCTAGTCTCTTCCATTCAATTCATCACACGTTTTCCTTCAAACATAAATGGCTAATCATCATGAAGCGAAATTCCCAACATCTCATGAAGATTACAATGAGCAGGAAAAGAAAACAAGGAAAAGAAAGATAAAGATCATACACATAACAAGCAAAATAAGTAAAAAAGTGACGTTTTCGAGGCGTCGAAGTGGGTTATTCAAGAATGCTAGTGAATTGTCTTCTTTATGTGGTGCTGTTGCTGCTATCACTTTCTCTAGACTCAAGTGCTGGTAAACTCTTCTCTTTCGGTCACCCTACTCCCGTAGTTACTAATTACTATCAATCGTTATGTTAGTTTTTCGGCGCAAAAATCTGACGATAATTTAAACAACGATAACGGTAACAATAATATTAACTTTTTTATACTCCTCCGTTTTTTGAAGTTATGTTGATCAGTTACTATAAACACAATATTTTAGGCAATAGGAGAGGGATTATACTTTTTGGGGTTCACTTGCATTAAACAAATAGGAATATATGAGGAGAGAGAACATGGGGTCTACTTTTAGATCCACTTGCATTAAATAAATACTAGTATTTTTTTGCACGCTATGCGTGCGTATCATATTAGCATTTTTTTCTTCTCAATTAGCTATTCATCGGTGTTACAAAATTTTTGATTCAAATAGACATTTGTAATTTTTTTATGTTTTTCTTAAATCAATGTTTCGTTGGTTTTTTTTAGTTATTTGTTCATCATTATTCAAATATAGTATTGAGAGAAGGAAATATAAAGCAGAAGAAAGCTTGTGCTCAAATAAAGTGGAAGAATTTGTGTATCAGGTTCAATCGTTGAATATTAATAAATTGGAAGAGTTTGATTTATATAATAGAGTTTACCGAATAATAATCAACATTTAGGTTTTAGAATATTATCAGTATAATTATTAATATGAATATCAAGTTTTTATTTTTTTTCTTCTGATTGTGTTAATCAAGTTATATTGCAAATTTAATTTTTCATCTGAGTTTTTCACACATATGCAAGAAGAGGAAATCATTGTCCTTAATAATATATAATTGAAATTTCAAATTCATTTCCATTGCCAACTTGTTCAATATATATGGCAAATAGGAAGAATAAAAGATTATTTAATATATATGGCAATTAAATTCATTAAGGGTATATCAGACTTTTTGTAAGGGGACACCATCTTCCTCCCCCTTTCACTTATATAATAAAGATAAATAGCAAACAAAATTGGACCATAACATATTGAAACGGAAAATGTATAAAACTTCACAGAACAGACAAAGTACATAATTAATTTTCAATATTTCATTTTGAGTTTGTTAATTATTATTAGCACTTTTCTTCTCTGAAAATTTGATATTTATTTTTAAAAAGTCACATAAGTATATAAAATTTGTAAATTTTACTTTATACATTTGTACTTATGAAAGGGTATCACAATGTGGTTAAATTTTATTTAACTAAATTTTGTCCCATGAGCTAATTGGCGCATTTCAATTACTTCACAATGTGTAAGATCCATTATTCACCTATTTCTTGTTTAGCTAATTAAAATTAGCCAAAAAGTAATCAAAAGCTAATTAATTAGATTGGGATTTTTTTTTTTTACCATTGTAAAGTATGCCGAGCTTAAAAGGGTATTCTATTTAATAACTTTATTAATGTTTTTGAATTTTCAGACAAGTTAATTATGTTCAATATGAAGGAATATGTCCTTAGACATCCCGGCAATTACTAAATATAAAAGGAATTATTATAGAGATAATTAATTACGTTAATTTAGTAATCACATTTACTTGCTAGAGAATAAATGTTGGTTAGTAGCACAATATTGATTGTACCTACAACAAGTCAACCTTTAATTTATAAATAAATAAAAAAATTGTTGTTTTTAAGGAAAATTTGATTTTCCAAAGTTGAGCATAAAACCAAAAGTTTCCTATTTTGCAAATTTGTGAATAATAAAGATTATTGTCATATCTAAAAAAGTAATTGAATGAAAATAATAAAGTTTTCTAAATAATTTCTAGCTTAAATTTGTTAAGTTTTATAATAATTATGGAAAAGTTGATTTGCTTATTAATTGTTAATAAATAGATATTTTGTGTTTATTTTATTTGATATTATAAATGCGTGGATGTTTAATGTAATATTTATGATATTATATTTTGCATGTTATGACTAGTATGGCCCAAATTAGAATAGTAAATACGATCTGCGAATCGTTATTTTTGAATGTAAATTAAATACGATCTGCGAATCGTTTGTTTTCTGTAACTTTAAATTTTCGTTAATTTTTTAATTCAAAATATGTAATCAAGCATGAGGATCCAAGGAGTTTCAAGGATGGTGATCCATGGAGATTCAAGGGAGGATTCATGAAGATTAGTTATTTTCCTAAGTATAGGGGCCATACTAGATCATTTAATTATTGCTTTTATAATTTTCTTGCATCTATTTTGTTTAAATGCTTGCTTCTAAATTTGTTTATGGTTAATTAATTCATGTGTTCACTATAAATTGACCATATTAGTAAACTTAGGTCCCCAAAAGTAATATTGAGTTTAATTGCCTTTCCAAACAACACCTATAAAGCCTTAGATCATGAGTAATAGGTTCTGCCAAAGCAGGGTGTTGCTCATAGTTCCGGGGATAGTAGGGTAGGTTTTTGAAACTTGCATGTTAATGTTTGGTTTAACTCAACAAAATCATCAAAAGACAAAGTTTTGGGTTTTGAAGCTAAGGGATAGGAGTAAACAAGGAGTTGTTAACCTGTATACCAAGAATTATAATTAGTTATAATTAGTAAAGTGTTTACTTACCTCAACTACTATAAATTGAAGACAAGGCCAAAGTCCGTTTGATTGTAGTGGGAGGGGATCTTGGTTATTTCTTTATTCAATGGGGGACTTTCATTTTGAATAAAGGGAAGTAGTAATTAAAATTTTGTTTAATTCTTGCTTTCTTGATAAACATTGATTGAATCTTGCTTTATTATTTGTTGTAGTAATTATGTCTAGTAACAACAATATCAACACCAACAATTCTACTTGTAATTTGCGCTCCATCCTTTCGAAGGACAAAATGAATGCTGAACGTTTCATTGCAAGTGAAAGGGAAATGAGAATCGTTCTCAGAACTGATAAGTTCAACGACTTTCACATGCAAGGGGAGGAAACAACGATGCAAGAGATGCATGAAAGGCTAACTCAGAATGAGCGAAACATCCCTTACCAGCCTAGAAAAGAATATGAGGATGTTCTTATGGTTAGTAAAGGGCAATCGCTCAATAGGATTGGGATTGCTATTAAGACTACCGAAAGCAAACAAGTTGCTAAGTCTGAAACCTCTGAAAAGCAAAAGACTACACCAAAACCAAAAGTTGCTGATGAGCACTATTGTTACACCTGTAACAAGGTTGGTCATTGGAAAAGTAGTTGCCCCAAGTATCTGAAGGATCAAAAGAAAGGAGTTTCTAGTTCAGATATGTATGTTATAGAAGTTAACTTAGCAACTTCTGCTTCTTGGGTATTTGATACCGCTTGTGGTTCGCACATTATTTGTAATATGCCAGGCCTCAAAAGAAGTAGAACTTTAGGAAAGGGAGAAGTAGATCTTCGCGTTGGCAATGGAGCACGAGTTGCTACATTGGCAGTGGGAGTATATAGTCTACTTTTACCTTCAGGATTAGTTTTAGAACTTAATAATTGTTATTATGTTCCTGCTATCACAAAGAACATAATTTTGATTCCTGTTTTGGATTCCGAAGGTTATTCATTTACAATAAAGAACAATTGTTGTACGTTCTGCGTATTTGAAAGATATGTTCTATGTCTCCGCTAAGTTATCAAATGGTTTATATGTGCTAGACTTAGAAACCCACATCTATAGCATTGACAGCAAGAAACATAAAGCAAATGATTCAAACCCTACATACCTATGGCATTGTCGATTAGGCCACATAAGCTCAAAGCGCATTGAGAAACTTCATAAAGATGGAATTCTCAAATCATTTGATTTTGAATCATTTGATACTTGTGAGTTTTGCTTGATGGGGAAAATGACAAAGTCTCCTTTCACAGGTTCAAGTGAAAGGGCCAATGACCTTTTAGCCCTCATACATACGGATGTGTGTGGACCTATGAGTACGTTGGCTAGGGGAGGGTACAGTTACTTCATTACTTTTACCGATGATGTGAGCAGATTTGGATATGTTTACTTCATGCGACATAAGTCGGAATCCTTTGAAAAATTTAAGGAATTCTAGAATGAAGTACAAAACCAACTTAGGAAGAAAATTAAGACATTACGATCTGATCGTGGTGGTGAATATTTATCTCAAGAATTTGGTGATCATTTGAAGGATTGTGAAATACTTTCACAATGGACTCCACCAGGAACACCATAGTTAAATGGCGTTTCTGAAAGAAGATATCGAACTCTACTTGATATGGTTCGATCCATGATGAGTCTTGCTGATCTTCCTATTTCATTATGGGGATTTGCGCTTGAAACAGCGGCGTTCACACTTAACAAAGCACCATCCAAAGTAGTGAAAAAGACACCATATGAAATGTGGACAGGAAACGTTCCAAAATTGTCTTTTCTAAGGATATGGGGTTGTGAAACTTATGTAAAACGTTTATTTTCTGATAAGCTTTCACCCAAATCCGATAAATGTCTTTTTGTGGGTTACCCAAAAGAGACTAAGGGGTACTACTTCTACAACCAAAGCGAAAACAAAGTGTTTGTTGCTCGTAATGGTGTCTTTCTGGAAAAGGAATTTATTTCCAGAAAAACAAGTGGGAGAAATGTATATCTCGAAGAAGTTCGAGATGAGCAACAAATGGATGAGGTTAACACCTCATCAGAGGCGACCTGACATGAAAATGCTCAGGAGGTGGTGCATTCAATTCACGTACCTCCTACCGTCCCACTTGGAGATACTCCATGCGAAGTCACTCAACCTAGTGAGGTAGAAACTTCCTCTATTGTTCCCCAACGTAGGTCTAGTAGGACCATCATTCTGTCAAAGAGATATATTGATTTCCTTTTGACTGAAAGTTCTGAAATAACGATTTTAGAATCAGATTAGCCTACTAGCTACAAAGATGCTTTGGATAGTTAAGACTCCGAAAGATGGCTTGAGGCCATAAAATCTGAAATGGATTCCATGTCTAAAAATCAAGTATGGGACTTGGTTGATTTGCCTGATGGGGTAAAACCCATTGGATGCAAATGGATTTTCAAGTTGAAAACAGACAAGGATGGAAACATTAGTGTTTTCAAAGCAAGGTTGGTGGCGAAAGGTTTCAAACAAATTCATGGTATTGACTATGATGAAACCTTCTCACCAGTAGCCATGCTGAAGTCCATTAGGATAATCCTTGCGATTGCTGCCTTTCATGACTATGAAATATGGCAGATGGATGTCAAAACCGCTTTCTTGAATGGGTTCTTGAAAGAGGATGTGTACATGACACAACCTCAAGGTTTTGAAGATCTAGAAAATCCAAAGAGGGTATACAAGCTTAAGAAGTCCATTTATGGACTAAAGCAAGCATCAAGGAGTTGAAACCTCAGATTTGATGAGGCAGTCAAGAAATTTAGCTTTCTCATAAATGAAGAGGAATCTTATGTATACAAGAAGTTAAGTGGGAGTAGTATTACTTTTCTGGTCTTGTATGTGGATGACATACTTCTCATAGGAAATGATAAGACCATGCTTGAGTCAGTCAAGGAATGGCTTAAAAATTGTTTCTCTATGAAAGACCTAGGAGATGCTGAGTACATATTGGGAATAAATATCTATAGAGATAGATCGAAAAGGCTAATTGGGCTTAGTCAGGAAACTTATATTGATAAGGTTCTTGCAAGGTTCAAGCTGGAAAACTCCAAAAGAGGTTTCATTCCCATGCAACATGGCATTGCACTTGGCGAGACTCAGTGTCCTTCGAGTCATGATGAGGTCAAGCGTATGAGTAATGTTCCCTATGCTTCTGCTGTAGGATCCATTATGTATGTTATGATATGCACTCGACCGGATGTTGCATATGCTTTGAGTATATGCAGCAGATACCAGTCAAATCCAGGGGATGCGCACTGGATTGCAGCGAAAAACATCCTTAAGTACTTGCGAAGGACTATGGATAATTTTTTGGTTTATGGTGGAGATAGTGAGTTGGTTGTTACTGGATACACCGATGCAAGCTTCCAGAGTGACAAAGATGATTTCCGATCTCAATCTGGTTTCATATTTTGTCTCAATGGAGGAGCTGTGAGCTGGAAGAGCTCTAAGTAGAGTACCATCGCGGATTCTACAACAGAGGCTGAGTATATTGCAGCAGCTGATGTAGCAAAGGAAGTTGTTTGGATCAAAAAGTTCATTGGTGAGCTTGGTGTAGTTCCTAGCATTGAGAATGACATTGAGTTGTATTGTGACAACAATGGTGCCATTGCTCAGTCTAAGGAACCCAGATCGCATCAAAGGTCTAAACAACATGTGCTCAGGAAATTCCATCTCATTCGAGAGATCGTTGGAAGAGATGATGTGAAAGTAAGCAAGGTTCATACTGAGGATAACATTGCAGATCCTCTGACTAAACCGCTTGCTCAACCTAAGCATGAGTGTCATACTAGGTCTATGGGGCTTAAGCATATGGGAGAATGGCTTTAGGTTGTTTACTTCATGTTTACAATTGTAAAGACATTTATTATGCTTTGAATGTTTATCAATAAAAATTCTTTTCTTATTTAATTGTTTGGTTTAGTATTAAATAAAATGTCCAAATAACTTGTGTTTTCAAATAGGATTATCGAAAACGTTTTGATAATGGAACCCTATAAAGTGAACTGAAATCACAATTTATTTAAAATCCCTAGTCTGAATCACTAAATTGGACATAAGTGATTTATTTAAAAGACTAGTATATAATTAATTGATAGCGCAGTTCCATGGGCTATGGAGACATAGAGATGTCTAATTGATTATATGGATGTATAGTTGATACATTGAGACTTGACCTAATTAGATTCTAAAAGTAGATTCTATAAAGGCAGTGATCAGGTGGGCTAAGAATTGAGTGGGAGTTATGGTCATACAAGAGTGGATAAGTCCTCCTATTAAATAGGAATGGTGTCTGGGCCTCTTGATGAGCGAGAACTGGAAAATTGCATGGCCATGTGGAATAGGATTAAAGAGTTAATCCTTATTTGAGCAGTTCGAACTCAGCGATCAAGGAACAAAATTTGAGAATAACATTGTGTTATCAAATTTGGCATTATGTGACTTAAGGAATTTAGCATTGTGCTCTTGTCTTCGGACAATATGTCCTTAGACATCCCGGCAATTACTAAATATAAAAGGAATTATTATAGAGATAATTAATTACGTTAATTTAGTAATCACATTTACTTGCTAGAGAATAAATGTTGGTTAGTAGCACGATATTGATTGTACCTACAACTAAGTTAACCTAATCCTATGAGGTCACACATTGTTGTAACTAATTGAAATAAGGAAACCGGCCAATAGGAGAAATTAGGGTTAGGTTAGGTCTCTCTCTTATTTTATCCTCCTACTATTATAAAAGGTTATAATAGGAGAGAGGAATAGAACGTTCAATTTGACAGTAACTTTTCAAACTGAAAAGAGAGAGAAAAACCCTATTATTTCCCTTTGGAAAATCCGGCCACCCCTAAAAAGCAAGAGAGTGAAATCTGTTCATCCTCTTCCGTTCTAGCAAACGTGGGAATTCAATTGGTGCTCGTGGACTAAGTAAAGGGTCATCAATTGTTGTTCTTTGATCTCTAGCACTTGCAATCCGGTGGAAAACACGCTATAAAGGTTGTACATTCTTTTCCTTATAATATGATTCATATTTATGTTATGCATGCGATCTTGTAATAGATGTTAGGAAATTTGATTCCTGAAATTCCGCTATATGCATCTATATATATGTTCCTACACAATAGTCTTGATCTTTTTCCTCTTGTTATGGATATTTGAGGGGGAAAGTTTGAGTGGCCTGAGTTGCTAGGCAAACCAGGGATTCTAGCCAAGAGCATCATTGAACATGAGAATCCTCAACTGACGGCTGTGATAATAAAGATTCTATTAATTTCAATCCTGATTTTTGCTGTAATCGTGTTATAATATTTGTCACCCATGACGATAATGTTGCATGAAAATGCTGAATAAGGATTATTTTTCCAATTTCGACGCTTCATCAATGAAATTATTTACTCAATTAATACTCTCTACTCTCTACTCTCTACTCTCTATAAGTGGCTCTACACTTCATATTTCTTCATCGCCTCTATTGTAGGTTTTATTAATTAAACACCGGCTTTATCGATGGTAAGCTCAATTATGTTATTTTCGTTGCTTTAAAGATTTGTTAGTCTTATAATTTTGTGTGTAATAGTTCTCTCGCCTTTTATGAGCTATTTTCTCCCATGTATATATAGATAGTTTTATTAGCTCATCTCTTTGAGGATTTTAATATTATTTGTTGGATTTTTTGTCCCAAACTACCTTTAACTTTCATGTTTTTGCGAGAAACTACCTTATAAAAAACTGTTGTCCCAAACTACTTTACTTTTACCATTTTGTTGTTGACAGCTACCTTATGCCGGTTTCCGGCGTTGACTTCGGGTTTTTTTTCGGTTTTTTAATGTCACATTATATTACTTGACCTCTTCAAACCCTTTTTTAATTATCCCCACCCTAATTTCCCCATTTCCCTGTGTGCACGCGCTCTCTCTCTCATATTTATGTGACACTTTGTACCACCAATCCACCATTAAATTCCTCTTCTATTTTAACTAAAATTAAAACAATCACCCTCCTCAGTTTCCACAATTTTCCCATAATTTTGAACTGAAAAAACAAAAGTCAACGCCGGAAACCGACATAAGGTACCTGTCAACAACAAATGGTAAAAGTAAGGTAGTTTGGGACAACAATTTTTTTATAAGGTAGTTTCTCGCAAAAACTTGAAAGTTAAAGGTAGTTTGGGACAAAAAATCCTTATTTGTTTGTCTGATTGGAACTAGAAAATTCAATTGCAATATTTCTCATTTTCTCCTATGAATTTGCTATATATATATAGGATAAATTTCATGGAACTACCTTTTATAACAAAAAAATTTCAAAAAACTACCATATAAAACAAAACCCGTTTCAAACGACCACCAATTGACGACATCCGTTAATTTTGACCGTTAACCCCTCCTTTGACCATCACATGATGGTCACGTGAGTTCATTAAACAAACAAAAACTCAATTTCAACCCTAAAATAATCCAATACAAATCTAAGATCATGACTCGCGTGAGTTTTAATGAACTCACGTGACCAACATGTGATGGTCAAAGGAGCAGTTAACGGTCAAAATTAATGGATGTTGTCAATTGGTGGTCGTTTGAAACGGGTTTTGTTTTATAAGGTAGTTTTTTGAAAAAAAAATTATAAGGTAGTTTTTTGAAATTTTTTGTTATAAAAGGTAGTTCCATGAAATTGATCCTAATAAGTAATATATATGGGTGGCCTAGGAATAATGTATGTCACGCAAGGGCTATATAAAATTTATTTGTGCAATCGAGTTCATGTTGCTTTCAACATATCACCCTGAAAGTGATGGCAGCCAACCAGTAGTTGTAAATGTAAGGTGTATGTGTGGTGATTATCGAAAATATTGGAGTTTAGGGTTTCATGGTGGTATAATACTCATTACTTGGCTAAATAGATCACTTCATATGAAGTGGTATATGTCAACCTCCTAGGGCCATCTCATATAATTTAGGGTCCTGTGCTAAATTAAATTTTAAGGATTAAAAAGATTTTGTGAATAGAAAGAGAAAGAGTAATTAATGGTTTTTTCTTTTGGAGAATAGGAAGAGACTAAGCAAAACACTAGATAAAAATTAACTTTTTTGAATCTGCATCCAACATTACACTCGATAATTGGAAATGAATTAAATTAGTTTTTTTATATACTTTGAGCGAACAACTAATTATATAATAGAATTGGGCCCTCATATTTTGGCGGCCCTGTGTAGTTGCTCAGTCCAGTTCAATTCAGTTCCTAAATTTTTATCATTACTATTAGGCCATGTTCTTTTGGACTTATTTACAGCAAAAATAAGTAAAAATAAGTTAAGTTCAGCAAAAATAATAAAAATAAGTTCAGTTCAGCAAAATTAAGTTCAGTCTTAGCTAATGTTGTAATTATTTTCTTTTCAATATTACTATTAATATTGCTATTATTATTAATATTGTTATTATTATTAATATCATAATTATAATAACGATGGATTTGTTTTTTTATTTTTTTTTTTATTTTTTATTTATAATTTAGTATTTATTATTTATTAATTATTATTATTATTTATTATTATTATTTATTATTTATTATTTATTATTTATTATTTATTTATTATTATTATTATTAATTATTTATTATTTATTATTATTAATTATTTATTATTATTTATTATGTATTATTTATTATTTATTAAATTATTATTTATTATTTATTATTATTTATTATTATTTATTATTATTTATTATTATTTATTATTATTTATTATTATTATTTATTATTATTATTATTATTATTTATTATTACTTTTTTTTTTTTTTTGTTATTATTATTTATTATTTATTATTATTATTATTAATTATTAATAATTTATTATTATTTTTTATTTTTTATTATTTATTATTATTATTATTCATTATTATTTTTATTTATTATTTATTATTTATTATTTATTATTTATTATTATAAAATAATAAAATAATAATAATATGTATTGATAATATTATGTTAATATTTATTGATTATTATAATAATATGTATTGATAATATTATGTTAATATAGTTTAGTTCAGCCAAATAAGTTCAAAAGAACAGATCATTAGTTATATTATAATTCAGTTCAGTTCAATTCACAAAAGGAATAACAAGTTAAAAGAATAAAAGAAAATCTTGAATATGTATATATTTTTGGTAACACTACCGCTAATTAAGCATTTTATCCCATAAGTCTAAAATCATCACGTTTTTTTATTTTTATATTCTAAGAACTTTCCTTGTCCAAAATATTCCTCTGAGATTTCCTGACACATTAATTTAAGGATACAATCCCATTTATCATTCTCTCTCCTCTATATACACACACATGAAATTTCACTAAACCTAGTCTCTTCCATTACATTCATCACACGTTTTCCTTCAAACATATAAATGGCTAATCATCAAGAATCAAAATTCCAAGTATCTGATCATGAAGATTACAATCAGCAGAAGAAGAAAACAGGGAAAAGAAAGATAGAAATCAAACCAATAACAAACAAACCAAGTAAACAAGTTACATTTTCGAAGCGAAAAAGTGGGTTATTCAAGAAAGCTGGTGAATTGTCTTCTTTATGTGGTGCTGAAGTTGCTGTTATCACTATTTCTGCTGCGGGTAAACTCTTCACTTTCGGTCATCCTACTCCCGACGCTATTATCAATCGTTATATTAATTTTTCGGCACGAAAAGGCGACGATATTTCAAACAATGTTAATAGTAACAATAGTATTAATTTTGATAAACTGTCTGAGCAATATAAGGAAGTTCTTGGAAATATTGAGTTAGAGAAGAGGAGAACTGAGGGTACTTCGTTGTCGTGCAATGGGAACAGTCCACGTGGAAATATTAATAGTAATGAAAAATTAGGGTTTTGGTGGGATAATGTACCTACTAATGATCTTGGGATTATTGAACTTGAACAATTGAAGGTTGCTTTAGAGGGCTTAAGGATTGAAGTTTCTTCGAAAATCGACGCGGTTCATCGTTGTTCTTCTACTAGTTTGTTTCATCCAAAATTGGAATTGGATTCGGGTAATAATATTAATGAGAATGGTGTTGCTCAAGGTTATGAAGATTTTGGTTGGATTAATAATAATAATGATCATGTTTTGGCAAGAGATCAAATTATTCAGCCGTCGTTGTTGCTGCCCATGAGTACTTGGTTTGGACATGCTTCTGAAAACTTTGGCAATTTTACTAATTAAGAGTGCTAGTTTATGATCTTTATTAATTCTCCAGTGTGTCAAATTTACTTTCTAGCTCACTTTTATTAATAGTGTACTGTGTCAAATATATTTACTTTTGTTGAATTAGATGTGGAATCCTAATTGTTTTTTGGTCTCCTTAATTAATTATTAAAAGTACCAGTGAGTTTGCATTGATTTTATCTGTTGAAGTTAGACATAAATTCAGTAATTCATCATATTTAGCTAAGAAGAGATAATCTTATGGATCTTCATGGGTTATGGCCAGTAATTTCGATTAAATTATGTAGTTTTATAAACTTTAATGCTGATTGGTTGAATAAGTGAAAAATGTCAATGAAAGTATCTCAAAGAACCGATGGACTGATGGAGTATTAACCTTGTAAGAACCAAGTGAGCATAGAAGAGACCAAGGTTCAAGCATCAGTGTGAAGGGGGATGGCAGTGGCCGATGTTTTTAAGAAACCTAGGAGAGATAAATAAAAAGTAGGAACCATGTGATAGCTAGGAGAGATAGAGATCGAGAAGATATTACCAAAGAAGGAAATGTTGCAATTAATATGAAACTTCCAAATAAAGGAAATGTCGTAATTAAAAAAGTAACATACCAAATGAGTCAGAAAATTTAATTATATCCATCTAAAAAATGAAGTGATCCAGGAAGATGGTCTCATTCTCTCTTAATAATAAGTAACATACCAAATGAGTCAGGAAATTTAATTTACTTCACAATGCATAATGAGGTATAAGGTATCAATCCTTAATTATTATCAAATCAAATGTGAAAATAAAAATACAAAAGATACTTTAAAAGAAATGATACACAAGCATTGAAGGAAACAAGCAATGTCAACAAACAAACAAACAAACAAACTCAATTAACCCGATCAACAAGTTTAATGAGTTCAAAAGGCATTACATTAAACTTTAGTGCAGTGAAGATCAGGGCGAATGCAGCGGCGATCAGTTCTTTTGGGGACATTTCTGATGAATTTGAAGATTCCTTGGTCGGCAAAGGGGTGGTTGCTTGACATGATGGCACATGCACATTCAGGATCATCAAAACAATTAGCTTCTCCAACGCCTTTGCAGCAGGAGGATACCATGCTTTCATCTGGAGAACACTTAAATATAACCATCACTAGAGGAAAAATTGTCATTTACTGCTTTAAAAGGGTTGCGCTTGTGTTGAAAACCGCAGCCCTTCCGTTAAGGGCTGCGGTTAGGCCCAAAACCGCAGACCTTGGTTAGATAAAGGGCTGCGGTTTCGGGCCTGACCGCAGTCCTTAAAGGAAGGGCTGCGGTTTACCACTCAACCGCAGCCCTTTTTTTTATTTTTTAATCCCCACAAGGCCAAAACAAACCGCGCTCATTAATTTTACTTCCCTCCACACATTTTCGTTCCTCCTTCTTCAAACAGCGAAAAGAGCACCCACCCTCACACCCACCCTCACACTGCGCCTCTCGCTCTCTTCGACCTCGCACTTGCTCACCTCCTCCCTGCAACTCGAACTTGCTCACCTCCTCCCTGCAACTCGCACTTGCTCACCTCCTCCCTGCAACTCGCACTTCCCAACTCAACCACCGACAACAGTAGCAACCCTAATTTCGCTGCCACGCCACCATCCTCGCCTCGCAACGCCTCCATCGAGAAAGAGCGTCGTCGAACCAGCAAATCACTTCTAATATGTGTTAAATTCATTGTAAGTTTTCTATTTTCTTGTAGTTTTCGTTCGATTGTTTGCTTTTCGCTCAAATTTTGATTGTTGTTTTGCGTTTTCTTGTTGTTGGCTGATTTTCATGCATTTACTTAGTTTGAGTTAGTTTTGCTGAGTTTTGATGTCAGTTTTTGATTTTTTTTTAGTTGTTTGTAGATCTATAGTTGCTAATTTTGTAGAGTAAGTTTGCTCCTCTTCGCACTCCTCATTTCCAAATTTTCAATTATTTCAGGTTGGTATTTCAAAATTCTTGTATAATTCTGCTATTAGGGCTTTGTGTCCATTTCAATTTAGCAATTTCTCGTCCATGTCTGTTGTTAGGGAAACAGAGGGTCGTGGAGATAAGTTTTCGTGGATTTTCGTAACGAGATGGATAAGTTTTCTCACTCTCTCATCTCACTCTTTTGTAAATACTTAGCTTCGGATCTCTTGATTTTTCCTTGTATAATCAATCTTAATGCACCGAAAATGTTGACAATAATGCTTTGCTCATATTAGATTTCTTTGTTCGACTTTGCTCATATTATCTCATCGTTCATTCATCTCTCGCAAATAGCTTTATTTTCTCCTATTTTTGCCTCGCTAAATTTTTTTGTCTCTTTTATGAGGATTAATAGATCAAATGATTGTATTGAATTAATGGTTTTAGGATGGATGTCTAGAGAATTAGTCTCATTTGGTTAGTGTTTTGAAGAAATTTCTTGTTTTTTCGGTTGTTTTTTAGCATTGTTGGTTGAATATTGATGCATAGTTTTTGGTTTTTTGAGTTGGTTAGTGCCTTATTGATTATGATATCCTTGCTTTGGTGAAATTTTATTGGTGGCTTTGTTTGATTTTCGGTTTCTGGGCACAATTAGTGTGCACCATTGTTGCTGCACTGATTCTTTTATTTTCCATTGTAGTCACTCGGAAGATCACATCGCCTCGCTACCTTCTATGCTACGGCGGGTGGAATAGCTGCCACATTTATTTATATTTCCTTTCCTTTTGGTTATCTTCGCCTAGCGGGAGAACTCCACGTAACAGCAAATGACCCATCAAAGGTATGACCAAAGAAAAAGCCACCGGTTTTTCTGTTTGTTGGTATGTCTTTTCTTTGATTGTTCATGGATATTGTCTTCAATAAGCTTTCAAATATTCGGTGAGAGAACATGATAGAACAGCCTAACTTTTTTTGTGTTCCCTTTGGCCCCATTTATATACCGGAGATGATGTAATAGAAATCCCGTGCCCGAATCTCATATCATGCTATAAAATGCACCATCAGGGTCCTAAGCGTCTTAATACTTACCGAGTTTACTATAATTAGGATTCATTGACCGCTTGCTTAAGCTAAATTGATAAGTCATATCCGCACGAATGTCTATCATGGTTTGATTGTAATTTCAAGTGGTACATATTTATGAAATTATAGAGCTTTCCTTGCACATATGCAATCGTAAATGCTTTGTAAAATTAAGAATCCATGTGATTTTGTCATCTCTTCTAAGTTTGAGTACAATATATATGGATAAAATTTGAGTGACTACAGTTTTTGAGGTATGTAGTTCAGATGATTATCTCTTAAATTTTCAAGGAAAGGCGATAAACTCTTCAAATGCCTTGAATATGCAAATTTATCTATTTCTAGACTCACTCTTTAGCTTAGGCCTTTGTTTCTTCATGCATTGGTTATTATTTCACTCTTTTTTTGCTTATTAAATAATCTTCTATTTAGATGATTTTTACCTGTATTTCATATGAGTTTCTTAAACAAAATACCAATGTCTAGAAATATCTTTAAATTCTACATTCCTTTTCATATTTAACTACAACTAGATGGCCTGCTTATCAGGGAATTGATTTGTAAGTGGCACATAGTCAAGCAAACATGTGGTTTTCTATATCCTGCACTCACTTTTGGAGATTGCTTCAACACTCAGCACCACTTTTGCACACCATCCACTGGAGCATAATGAGCAATATAACTTATCACTATGGTGCAGAAGCTCAAGCTTATCCTGCCCAGCAGGCCTTTTTGGGTCCTCTGGTTAGTTCCCTACCTTGCTTCAGATTTGAACACCAAAGATAAGCTGCAATTGCACCTAATTTACTCTCATTTCCTGTCTTTTTTTTTTATCTCAACAAACATCAGGTAATGGATGATTTTGGGGTTTCGATTTTATCACAATTGGTTCTGATTTTATCTGTTTTGTTAAAGGTGTTCGTCAATTTGTTAATTGATTCTTCCTTTTTTTAGTTCCATGAAATACCTAATTGTTCCTCTCATTTTTCTCTTCCCTTTTATGAATTTTTTCATCAGATGCTTAAAGATGCTGCATTTATTGACGTTATTGCAAAGGATAAGACTGATCAGGTACTCAATCTCAGACCATCTCATCCTTCTATTTATCCCCCTTCTATTAACTTATCTTAGAATTCTTTTTCCGATTATGTTTTAGAAATTAGAACCATCCTATCCGAAGTTGATTGTTCGAGGATGAACCTTATTTATCCCCCTTTTCCCCTTAGTTGAAGATGATTGTTCGAGGAATTAGTATGGGCATTGTAGCCCCTTTGGGATCATGGTGTTGGTTTTATTGAATCTTTTTGGCATTGATTGATTGTTTCATGCATAAAGTTGGTGAATATTAGTTAGTCAGCTAGATCTGCAGTGGAGTTAGCTAGTAAGAGTTTCCCAGAAGTAGAATGTAAGTGGGGTCATGTTGGTCTTGATGAAATTATTAAGGATTCCTCAGTTGTTGGAGTTGCTGTTGTTCTTGCTCTCTCCTCTTTTGTTGGTATATTATCTTTTTTTTATATTGCCTTGATGATGAAATCATTTATTAGTGTATAGAAGCTGATCATGTACTATCTAAGTTGTTCTGTCATAAATTTTGCTATGTAAAGAGTTAAGCTTTTTGCATTTTCACTAGTGGAAAAAAACACAAGGAGTTTTGAATTGCGATTTTAATTGTTATAATTAAACTAGGATTATAAGATACTGTTGGTAAAAGAGTTTTGAACCAACACTAACAAGTTAATAATAATATTATGTTCACTTTTTCTAGCAATTGATAATTAATCACAACAAAAATTAACAAAATAAAACTAAAAAACCAAAAAAGAAAAAAGCCAATAAAACTAACTCATTTGGCAATGGTGACTTGAACTATCTCCTCCCCCGTCCCCCCACCCCCGCGCCCCCCCCTGCTGCACTCCCCCACGACCGGCCCCGCCGTCCTCCCCCGCACTCTCCCCCTCCCTGCCCGGCCCCCCCTCCCCGCCGCACTCCCCCCGACCGGCCCCCGCAGCCCTCCCCCCCGCACTCCCCCCTACCGCTCCCCCCCTCACTCTGCCCCCTGCTGCACTCCCCCCCGACTAGCCCCCGCAGCCCTCCCCCCGCTGCACTCCCCCTACACCCCCCCGCCGCTCCCCCCCACCGCTGCTTCCCCCCTGCTGCACTCCCCCGACCCGCCCCCGCATCCCTCCCCCTGCCGCACTCCCCCACTCCCCCCCGTACTCCCCCCCCTCACCTTCGCCCCCCGTTGCACTCCCCCGACCCGCCCCTGCTGACCCTCCCCCTGCCGCACTCCCCCGCTGCACTCCCCCTTCCCCCCAATCGAAGATGAATTCCGAAAATTATGCGAGAGAAGGAAAAACAAGACAGAAATATATAAACCAATAAGGTCCTTTTGGAGGGGTATGAGACTATGGGATGAAAATTTACGAAAAATTTGAATCCTTCTATATACGAGGAAATATTATGTTGCAAATTGCTTCTATTTTTGTAATGAAGGCTTCCAAAGTTTTAGACCTAGTTCTGCCTTTTGATTTCCTGCGGTCTTTGATTAATCTTGCTTTGGCATGCCTTAATGACGATGTGTAATTTTACCCTACATGATAACTTCGTGGTTGTTTATGTAATGTCCGCCAATTCCTCTCTCTTAAGCTCCTTCTTTCCCCGATTTTCTTGTATTTGATTTCTTACTAACTTGTACTCTTTTTCTTAAGCCGACAGGGTAGACTTCTTGCTCATTTAGGTGATAATGCTGCTGCTGCTGCCAGTACATTTCAGAAAATCCTAGAGTCATGGTATGCATATGGACTTTATGGTAGTTGATTTGTATTAATCTCTGGAGTATGAGAAAAAGGTATGTGTTATTCTTTCTCTATTTTTGTGCTGCTTTTAATCGAATTATGTTTTAGAAATTAGAACCCTTTTATCCGAAGTTGATTGTTCGAGGATGAACCTTATTTTTCCCCTTTTCCCCCTTAGTTGAAGATGATTGTTCGAGGAATTAGTATGGGCATTGTTGGCCCCTTTGGGATCATGGTGCTGGTTTTGTTTAATTGTTTTTTGCCATCATTGCTTAGTTCATGCTTAAAGTTGGTGAATTTAGTTAGTTATGGATATTTGTAGGATTTCTTGGCCTAATATGCATCTAAGTGATTGTTTTTAGGGCTTTAATGGTTTGATCCATGGCCAAGTTGTTGTTTTTAAGACTTTAATTGCTTGATCTATCTATCTAAAACTCTATGTTATTGTAAAATTAATCCAATTAACAAGACTTTATACATCCATGATGATACGAATGTCCAATTTTCCAACGATGCTTTTTATGGTGTTCGTAACTCCTTTAACGGGTCAGATTTCATCCAATTCAATGCTTCTCTTTTTTTTTTTTAACATGAATTTCATACATCTATGTGGTGAACTGAATGTATGGTACATAAGTACTGATGTTTATGATTGGAGATTGCTTTTGTTATTAAGGTTAGGGTTTGTGAAAGTTTTCTACAACTCTAGTGCTGCTTTGAATTTATTCCTTAGTTATGGTTCTCGTAATTCATCTCTAGCTAGTGTGGAATGTTGAGCTATATAGTCGATTATCACTGTTAAGTTCTCCATATAGATGAATTTTTGCTGCACGATAGTGAAAAAACTATGTGGTATGATTTCCTTAAGGGTTAAGACCTGATGATTTTAGTAATATCGCAAGTTTAGTTCATCTCTTTTATGTAAGATTGTGGGATTTTTAATTATGATGACCATTTGCTATGCTTGCAGTGGCTGTCTTAGCAGATGATACTTTTCATGAATTGATTGTTTCGTACCTTTGTTCCACAATAGCGTCCCTCTTTCTTGTTTGTGTTGTGCCATATTAATATTTCATTTTGTGTGATATCTAAAATTTGTTAGACTACTTGGGTTGAATAAAAGATTCTTAATAATTGTTAGAATTGACACTGTTATGTCAAATATCTGTTAAACACAAGAAGAATAAGGGTCTTGAAGCTTTCCCTTGTTTGTTGGACTTTCCGGCTCTGTTTTGTCCTTGCGTACTCATTTAGGATTTTCTTTGTAAATTCTTTGTACAAAGTACCTGTACAAAGTTGTTGTTCTGCATATTTGTTTTTGTTGTGTCTCTATGGGTTTTTGAGTTATATGTCATTTAACTCCGTGGGTTTGGATTAGTCTGTCTTTGCTTTTCGCGGGTTACGCATATATATTATATATGAATTCATGCAGATATGTCATCCTTGTTATAGCTGTTTTGAGTAGTGTGTTGTATGCACTAAAGACTAAAGCATTTCGTAAATAAATGTTCTTGGAGGGTATTGCTTTTATAGTGTTGTCTCTTGAGGGAAAAGTTTTCGCTTAGGTTTAATGCGCGGGGTTCTTCATTTCATAATATGGAGTTTGAGGGCTTGTTTTATCTTACATGTTATGCGCCCTTTATTCGACCACCCAAAAGTCCCGGTGATTTCAATTTTTGATTGAATGGAACATTTTTGTCATATATGGAACATAGCTCATGTGTGGCTTATTTGGTTAAGTTGGGTGGTTGATTTAGAAACTTTGCAAATCTTATACTCTTAGTGACATGCTGAAAGTTGAGAGATTTGTTGAGGCGAAAGTGCAGATATAAAGGTATATTTTTAATCTTATCATCATATGATTGTTTTCAAACACATTTTTGTTACAGGGTGGATTAGTGGAAATCATTTCTTGATGCTGCGTGTTAACATTTTTTATTGGAAACTAGACCTCATTGGTTCTTATTTTCCGATGCGGGATATTGTAGGACGGGATTCATTCAGGATGGTGTTACCTGCCACATCCTGACAAGGTAGAAACTGGAGGAGAAGATGCTCACTTCATATGCATATAAAAACAACTGGTTGGTGTTGCAGATGGTGTTGGTGGTTGGGCAGATGTTGGTGTTGATGCTGGAGTTTATGCTCGACTACTACATTTTAATTTGTTGCTATTTTCTTTTTATATTTGTATGAATAACATAAGTTGCAATGAAAAGTGATACTTATATATATATGTAACTATTATTGGATCATTTAGGACAAAAAAATGCAAAAAAAAAAATTTTTTTTTTTTTTTTTTTTTGGGTCACAAGGGCTAAAAACCGCAGCCCTTAGTGGGTTAAGGGCTGCGGTTAAATGCCAAGGGCTGCTAGTCTAATGGCTGCGGTCAAAAAACGCAGCCCTTGGGCCCTTTTTGACCGCAACCCTTGGGCTTTTTTCCTCTAGTGCATGTTCAGACAAACCGCTAAAGTTTTCTGGTCAAATGCTTTATCTTGACAGCAAATTGGTTGAATTTGAACAAACACAAGCATATGATGATAATCATCATCAATATATATGCCAACTGAACCTTTTTTTTTTTTTTTTTTTTGAGGGGATATGCCAACTGAACTTGAAGAACTCCTCATTCTTACTATAATCAATAATAAGCTAGTAATATGATTAATTATACTCTGTGTTTTTACTATATAGTCTATAACTTATGGGTTATGAGTATCAGAGTATGATATGCCCTCCGTTATATTCTCCACAGCTTCTATTTATAATCATATTGCTTCATAAAGCATACCATAGTAATTACTATGATATATAATATGTATAGTTAAGTTAGTTGTCTTTGTCAGTGTCATATACTATGAGTTGTGCACTATCTATTTTATCTACTACTAGTACCCACGTCTACATTAAGATTACTTGTATTTGATTGATTACTCACTTGTCGTCGTGTCACCTCGAAAACTAGCTAATTAATTTAGTTCATTAAGCTTTTAAGAACGATACATGGATCGACATCAAGGAAGGCATATATATATATATATTCTGATATTCTTTTTTTAGAGTCACATTACTTTTTCATTAGAGTTACATCACTTGTTCATTAGAGTTATAGCGCGTAAAATTCATTCTCATTTCTCATGTAAGTATGCATTCTCATATGTATATATATATGTGTGTTTTCTTTCAGCTTGCATAGCCACCAATTGTTTGCTACAATACCCTAAAATCAATGTATATTATCATCTAGAGACTTCATTCACCTGTAAAACCATATCAGAGGACTTCTATCACCATATTATATTCCCTCTTTTTCTTAATAGAGATATTTTGTCATTTAGAGGTATTTATAATCTTGCAATAGGAACATTTTTATTTTGAACACTTTTTTCTTATGCAGTGTGTTCGGCCACATAATTAACTAATTAATGCATCTTTCTCTTAGTTTTACTCTATATTAACTAATGCCCCTATTTAAGAAATGGAGGGAGTATATGCTTGATATGCCCTTCAAGCAATATGTTCCTTCTCCTCACTTATAAATTTTTGTGGCAAATAGATATTGTTGGATTGTATAAAACTCCTTGAGTTTGGAATGATTTGTATTGATCAATATATAGCTAGGTTTACATAATCGAAGTCCTAACATAGATGGGAAACTAACAAAGTATATCCTAATACAATGAGAAAATATTATCCTAATATTATTCTCTATCAGGTACCAATAGCTGGCACCCGATGGGTTGACCTCATTATCCGGGCATTGACTTTGTATTTTTTTCCTTTTTGTTCTTTTTACCTCTCTCTTGTTCCCCTTCTCTCTCATTTTAACAAAAAACTCTTGCCCATCTTCTTCTTCTTCTTCAAAATAGCTGTAGCATTATTGGAAAATATGATATAAAAGGATAATTTTATGCTCAATAACTATCTTTGGTAGTAAAATCTGGGATTGAATTATACCAACTTTTTACGATTCTATGCCCCATAAAAAAGAAGAATGGGGGAGAATCATGCGATTCTATGCCCCATAAAAAAGAAGAATGGGGGAGAATCATGCCAAAGAGAAAGGGGAAGGAGCAAAAAGAGATAAAAGTAAAAGCAAGTGCAAGACACGTGTGGATCAATATCGGAAATAAATTTAACCTACCGAAATCTGACTACCAGTGCCTTTTTGCCAAAAAAAATAAGTCATTTTTTTATTAGTTAGTTTTTTGTGAAAAGTGCATTTTACTGTTCCCAAAAAAATCTTTTTTTTTTTTGCTTGGTGGGTTGTGTGTATTCGAAATTATATCAGATTCTGGTTTAAAATTAAACTATCACTCACAAGAAGCGAAAACGAAATTGTTAAAATTTTCTATAAAGATTGGACATTCACCAAATTTCGCAAAGGTATCAAGCGACCCTTTTCTTGGGGTTAAGGAATAAGGCTAATACTGTTGTTAATGCTAACTGGGATATTCTTTTGTTGACACGATTTTCTTCCACCACTGCTATTGGAAGACAAATTGAGGCTATGTTCTTTTCAACTTAGGGTATGTTCTTTTCAACTTATTTAAGCACTCTAGTGCTTCTTTCAGATTTAATCAGATCAGATCAGATCAGATTAGAAAAGTTCAGATCAGATCAGAAAAATTCAGTTCAAATCAGAAAAAATCAGATAAGATCAGATCAGATCAGAAAAGTTCAGTTCAGATCAGATCAGAAAAGAAATAAAACATATTGCACGAGTTAGGTAAATAAAAAAAGTTCAGATCAGATCAGACCAGATCAGAAAAGTTCAGCTCAGATCAGACCAGATCAGAAAAATTCAGATCAGATCAGAAAAGTTCAGATCAGATCAGACCAGATCAGATCAAAAAAATTCAGATCAGACCAGACGAAAAGAACGTAGCCTTATTTAAACACTCTAGTGCTTATTTCAGATTTGATCAGATTAGTTCAAATCAAATTAGAAAAGTTCAGATCAGATCAGAAAAATTCAGATCATATCATAAAAGAAGTTCAGATCAGATCAGATCATAAAAGAAATAACATATTGCACGAATTGGGTAAATCAGAAAAGTTCAGATCAGATCAGATCAGATCAGAATAGTTCATATCAGATCAGACCATATCTGATCAGAAAAATTTATATCAGATCAGAAAAGTTCAAATCCGATCAGATCAGACCAGACCAAATCAGATCAGATCAGAAAAATTCATATCAGACCAGACGAAAAGAACATAGCCTGAATCACATATTTTATGGCTAACTATGGCCATTGTGTATTAGTGTAATAATGTGTTCTCCTGTATCACTCGAAACGTCGAATTAGGTTGGTCTTTTGTTAAAGGCTAACCTAGCTAATTAATCTTCAGTCCCTTATTAAAAAAAAGTCATCATTTTCCATATTTATGTTTTGTTTGGTTCATTTTTAGTAAAGGAAAGGAAGAGAAGAGAAAAGAAGGGAAGAAAAAGGAAAAGAATGGAAGAGAAAGTAAAAAAAACCTTAAATTCCCATGTTTGGTATAAATTTTCTCTTTCCTTCCAAATTCCCCCACTTTTGGGAGGAAAGGAAAGTGAAATTTTATTAAAGAGTCTTTCCTTCCAATTCCTTCCATTTCCTTTCACTTAAATTTTTTTTAATGAACCAAACATTGGAAAGTAACAAATTTTCTTCCATTTCCTTTCCTTTCCTTCCGAATCCTTTCTACCAAATAAGCTGTTAGTGTAACATATAGAGTTTTATGTTTTTCGCCGCATAACTTTGACCATTAATATCTTCAATTATTTATAAATTATGAAAAAGTCGATATTTTAAAAATATATATAAAAATCATGATAGATGATTAACGTAAGATCCCACATAATTATAATAATGATAGATGGTCAAATGGGGATGTAGAATAGTGTGAAAGTCTCACCTTTGTGATTGAAAATATAAAACTAAAGAAGCATACGTACGTACATATGAATAATGCACCAAAAAAGTATATTCTATAATACAAAATTCACAAATTAATTTGCGAAACTCTCTTACATTCTCGAGAAGTCAAATACGTGCAATTCTCCTGCATTTTAGGCTTTAGCAAATACTTTATGTGTTTGGATTCTCTAGAGTTTTAAAATAACTCTACAAGGTAGAGTTCGAGCAATATCAACCATTGAATTAAAAATCAGTGGCTGATTATATATTATCTTTCCAAAATCTCCCCCTAATTTTTCTCATTAAAATCCACCCCCTAATTTTCTCCATTTTTATTGGATACATAGTCCAAATATTTCTTAATCCTACAGTTGTATTTATCTTTCTTTTTTTTTAGAACATGAGTGCGTTCCTCGTTCATGGGTAATTAATATCCTAGTACTTGGCTGTTTTTTTTTTTCCTTATTTTATGAGGGGAAACGAACTTAGCCGTCCATGTTTGGGGATATAACACTTTTTTTAATCATGTACTCCTACATTGTGATTTGTGAATGATTGTACTTAGGAATGGCAACGGGTCGGACTTGGACCGGATTATGCATAATCCAACTCCGACCCTATAAGAAGGCGGATTTTAAATCTGACTCCGACTCCGACATCCGACTCCGATAATCCGAATCCGATCTGACTTAAAATCCGAACATCCGACTATATATAGTTTTACGGTGTAAAAATGTCCCAAAAGTTTCATCTATAGAATGCTATTGAGTGACCAAGTTAATTGTAATGGTCAAGCGCTTCCTGATTCAAGCTCGTTATACA
The DNA here is from genome assembly GCA_947648045.1 of Beta corolliflora. Taxonomy (NCBI): domain Eukaryota; kingdom Viridiplantae; phylum Streptophyta; class Magnoliopsida; order Caryophyllales; family Amaranthaceae; genus Beta; species Beta corolliflora. The sequence continues at coordinate 656,933 of CANSZD010001251.1, forward strand.
AATCCCGGAATATGTTTGCGATACTAAGATTTTTAAAATATTGGTTATCAACGTCGAAGAATGCGGACTTAACTTTTGGAAGATATGAGTTTGGAAAGTCTGACTACAATACAAGATTCTAGGATATATATGTCTTATTTTGAGTTTTGCGGGCTAGGGATTATCCGGGTCATGAAAAGTTCAAGGATAGAGATTTCAAAAGTAAACTATTATTTGGAGATGTTAAATATAGTACAAATTATAACTTATGGAAGATTTAACTATATGTTTGGATATATGATATTTACTGGAGTTAGCCATAAATCCTTTAGGATATTAGATGGAGTGTAAATTAGTGAAGTTAAAAAGTAAGCTTTCTGATTCTATTTTTGTAAAGGAAAGGAGTTTATATCAAAAGTTAATATTTGGAGATATCTTCAAAGAATTTTTAGAATTGGGTTTATAAGATAGAAAAGCTATGTTGAAATGGTCGTAGGATAAGTTGCTTGTTGAAGAGCTCTACTTTGGAACGTAAGTTGTGATCTGAAAAAGTTAAGTTAGTCAATTAAGGTTGTAATTTGGAAGTAAGATTCAGAGTGTATATCATTTAGAAGATTAAAGGAATTTGCTACACGAACTTCATGGGTCCTTATAGCATGCCAGGAAAGTAATTGTAAATTTTGGGATAACATAAATCAAGTGCGGAGAATAAATCAGATATGTGAGGTTTATAATAGTAATATAAGAGCTCAAGAAATGAGTGATGGATTGAAGGAGTAGAAAAACAATATAATGAATTTATAATAGTTAAAATTGTGAAGGACTATAAAACATTAGTAATAAATCTTCTACTATGAGTATCGAACTAGGATAAATAAAAGAGTTGGCGATATCATCTTCTAACTAGAAGAGAAATGTTCAAGAATGGGAAGTCGGAGAAATATAGATATTGCGTAATGGAGCATTGGAAATTGGAATTAGTGTTGCTGTTTGATAATAAGGCAATAAAGATTTAAAGCTAAGATGGACGTAAGTTTAAATATATATATGGGATTGTAAAGTTTAAGCGAATAATTGAGTAGTTATATATTAGTTCTTGACATGGAATACAAAGTTATGGATTCTTGGTTTATAATAATTGGAGATAGTTATCCTTGTTGTGATATTAGGTGTGAAGTAATGAGGTTTGGTTCTAATAATACATTGACGTGTATATGATAAGGATTTGATACCAGTTGGATTACTAAAAGATTGGAATTTCAATTATTAAGGATCCAAATCATGGAGATGTTGAGTTAACCACCAAATCTTGATTATGGAAAGTGTTAGCTATAATTATGGAATATAATGGCGAACTCTATAAGTTTCAAGTTTTTACCTAAACTACAGAAATTTGTTTATATAATATGAGATCTAAGTATGTGTGATATGAACTCTAGAATCTATGGTCTATGGATAGAAGCAATGTATAATTTGATGTTATTAATCTTGACTTCAAAATGATTATTCAAGGAAGTGCTACTTGGGATTTGACAAGAATATTACTTCTACTATGATTAAACATAAGATAAAAACATCAAGAATTACTCAGGTTATAAGCGTTATAGGTTGTTAAATAATATTAAATGGAAGGATATTTTTTAGTAGAGTTCGCATGACTAAGATATAAAGTGTATATAAGATTAAATTCTGTTTTAGGATTCTGGTTGGTAAGCTATGTTTTAAGCTTCAATTATGATATGTTTGGACTATATTTCCGTGAAAGTCCGTATTTAAATGAGTTTTAGCAAATAAATTTTATGAAGGTTTGATTTATACTAAGTTACTGGATACTCGAGTATATTATGCAAGCAATTTATTTTGTATATTAAATATCCGAGAGCAATTATGTTATGAGAATTTGAGAATTACGAATCTGAGTTTTCGAAAATATGAAATTATGGATTATGTATTTTGTTTCTGTTTTGTAAGGGGGAAGAAGCTGCTAGAGTAGTGATGAACAACATTCTGTAATTCTGTATATTTTGGGGACATGTCATGTAAAGTCTTGCAAGCAGTACACAACGGAAGAGGGAGACGTCCCTTGTAAAAGCTTAGACACTTCGGCTGGATGGCAACTCTATTCGTGTTCTCTTCCCTAGTATAGTATGATTTCTGAAAGAAAATATAATATGTATTTAACATGCAAGGGATTTCGTGGAAAGTTATTTTTAAACTTTATTTCCGAAGTAATGTTTTACTCACCCACTGTTATGGAATTCATGTGCTGAATATGAGAACGAATTACTAAGAAACTCATTTGGAATTTATGAAAAGGATTAGCTATGTTGCACATATTTGGATTAGAGGATTATTCTTTTTGGAACAAATAAGTGGGAGATATTGTTGTATCTTAGAATATGACAGGATTAGGGTTGATTCGGAAGATCATATAGATTATATGGTTCCTCGAATTGAAAGTATATACTATTCATTTTTGTGAAATATTCGTATTAGTATTTTAACAAGCAACATTGTAAATTGTGTTTAAGTATTTTGTTATATGATTCTTTCATTATGACGTTTCTGTTTCTTAACTTCAAATGTCTCGTCAGATAGACTTAAATATGTAAATACGTTTTAAGCCACCAAAAAGATCTTATGGTGGGACAATGTGTACTCAGTTTCGCTAATTTTGTTCTTGGAACCTGTCCTGGTGGGGGTAGCATTCAATGTTAGTGATTTTTGCAGGAAATGTTGAAGCGAACTCCACTGCGGTTAAAGGATCATGAATGTTATAAGAAATGATTTTCGAACGAGCATGGTGGAGATTATATAATTTAATTGAAAAGAATTCTTAGGGTGTATTATTGTATTATTTTGGAGATCCGGTTTGATCATTTCGTGTAAATGTATTTATATTTTTAGATGTTGTTGTGGGGTCATAACCCCACCGGTCTAGGATCGTATAAAAAGGTTATGTTCCGCTGCAAGAGTAAATGTAATTCGAGGTTTAAGTGTTAATTTTTTTATCGAGATTTGTGTATCTTAAGTGTGATTAAGTAGCTGCCCGCAACTGTTACACCATTCCTTCCTTGAAAAATCCATAATGTTACAAACTATGATGTTGTGGGAGACAAAAGTGCAAGAGATAGGAAGGGAAGACCATCTAACTACTTTTTAGACCACTGGCATCCATGCCAGCAGCAAAAGAAGGGAAGAAGTAAAAACCTACAGTTTTTACTAGCATCCATATATGACATCTTAGTTTCACAAAGAAACAGAAAAATTGGATGATGATTAGATATAAGCTAATTAAGGTAGGGAATTTTAGGGGTATTTGGCTCATTAATACCCCTACTGTTCCAAGCAACCATCTTCATTTACCATCGGTTGGCTGTACAGGGCCAACCAACTCACGCGGAAGGTTTAAGAAGAGAACTAAAGAGCAGGAAGTATCTATGTCCATGAACTTTGTGGAACCAAAAGAGCGAAGAGAGTCAGATGATTCCGAACTATCTCTTTTAATGCGTTTCTTTACACCACCCTCATCTACAGGAATAATAGCCAATCTTTTTGTCCAACCAGGAGATAGAAAATCTATCGAAGCCTCAACACCCATGTCTTCTGCCATTTCTAAATCTGTGATGGCTTTAGGGCATAACCTAAGGGAGTATTGACCGCCAAACCATATAGATTGAACCCCCCTTTTGCTTCCAAGGATTGCAACTTTATCCTGCGGCTTTTCTGAAACCAGTCAGTGTAAACATAATCAGGGTGAGGAGTTTGATCCACTAAGAGAGAGCAGTGTAGTTGTTGGTTGTTAAGTATTTTTGGTGGCCAATTCTTGATAGGAGAGCTTTTAGGTTGAACCAAAATGTCAGTTTGGGTAACAGGAGAATTAGGGGGATCTTTTTCAACCACTAGAGCATAGTGAAATGGCTCAGAAAATGAACGGAGAGGGATAATAAGTGGTTCTAATTCAGTTCGAGAGGGGGAAGGATGAACCCTAGAAGGGTTTGAATTAGACAACAGCCTTCGAAGCCTTAAAGAAGCTTGTTGTAGAAAAGAAGTTCTTGGAGTATTTGCAGGACCTAAAGGATTAAGGACGAAAGTGGGAGAGGGAATTCTTGACGCAACTATGTCATTGAATTTGTGAAAGAAGGAAACGAACTGAGAGAATTTGTGACAGGAGAGGCTTGTAAGTCATTCCTTTGTTGGGCCCAATTAGAAATTCTTAGGGTTTGGAACAATGATGGACGAACAGAATTTGTGTTTGGATTAATGATTCTAGCATGAGAGGACTCACCTATCTCAAAGTTAGGGCTAGATGTCCCTAGAAAAGGAAAAGGGTTAGGAATTTGAGTGATGTAAATAGAGTTAGGACCTGGATTGAGGGTATGAGTATCCTCAGCTCTAGAAACATATCCTTGAGAAGGGTAGTAAGTACCATAAGGGTCATCTTCAAGGCCAAAACGCCTACCTGGCGAGCGGAGAACAACATGCCTTTCTGCATGAGGGGAAACCGAACTTGAATAACCTTGCATGCCAACTTCACCCCCATTAGGGTAAAGATCTTCTTCATCCATGTCATCCGCCCCAGTTTCATAATCACTAGAAAAAGATTCTGAGCAATCAACCATATTAGCTTGTGGAGGATCCTCATATGGACGCTGGTGACGCGGAGATTCAGGGAAGGCATCAGGCTCATCACGCCTATAAAGGTTTAGAGCAGAATCCCTATAACGAAATCTATCAGGAGACCCACAAATCATGTTGGTATAATACTGCGCATTGAGAGGCCCATATAAGACTTTTAAGCGACTTCTTTCAAACTCCGTTAAACGGCTATGAATTTTTCTTTGAGCATCAGCCAGAGAATTAGGGCATCGAACTGTGGAATGACCCACATAACCACAAATTTTACAAAATTTGTAGACTCCTTCATACCTGAAGTAAATCCGTATGACTTGATCATCATAAAGGGGCAGATAACACCCTAGAATTAAAGGCCTTGAAAGGTCTAGAAAGACCAAAGCATGAACTTCAGGTGCATGAGGAAGAGAACCTTCAAAATCCTCCACTTAATCGATATAACCGACATGATTCAGAACTTTATGAACCCAATCTTGATTCAGAAAACCCAGAGGAAGCCCAACAATACACACCCATAAACGAGCATTATCAAAGTCCAAATATTGAGGAACAATAGTCCAATGACTCGACGAAACGTACAATTCTACCATCAATAATCATTAGTTGAATGAAACGCAAGGGATGCGGTCAAAACAGCCCTAAGGGCTGCGTTTTTGGCCAGCAGCCCTTGCCGTAGCATCCTTCGGCAAAAATGAAAAACGAAGGGCTGCGGTTTAGGCTCAAAACTACAGCCCTTCCAATATGGAAGCGCAACCCATCCTTGTACAAAGGGCCGCGGTTTTCTTAAAGCCCGCAGCCCTTGTTACCCAAAAAAATTTTTTTTTTTTTTTTGCATTTTACTATTGTTCTAAATGTATCCAAAAACTACAGTTACTGAGTATATGTATTGTTTTCATTTGAGCATTGCGAAAACAAAATATGAATTCATGAAACAAAATCAACAAGATCTGGATAAATTATCACAAATAAATCCGAAAAATTTCGGAACGAAAATACAAAAAAGAGAAGAAATTCTAGATATGAAATTACATGAAAAATAATCAAAACAAAGATTAAGAAATTAAACTAAAAACCGAAAAATTGGCACCGAATTAAACAAAAAATTAAACTAACCCTAGATCTAGATGGAGCTCCAACAATGTAAATAACAACGGATCCCACCAAATCCACCAACGCCGCAATCGCACCACCATGTAAAGTATTCGCAGTATTCTACAAACATATCACCCCCAAATTTTGTCGATAATTCGTAATCAGATTAGTAAAACCCTAATTTTATGGATTAATACAGCGAATTTGATCATAACAAAATTGAGGAGAGAGAAAGAACCAGGAGTACACGACCAGGTTCGATGATTTCAGGATGAACGCCATGAATGATGAAAGAATAGAAGAATCTAAAGGGAAGATTTTGGATTTTTGTAGGTTCGTCTTCTTTGCTTGGTCTCCTTCGCGTTCTCTCTCCTTCGCTCGTGACTAGAGTTGTGTTGTGCTTGCTGCTGCCACGTTCTTGTTTTCTCCGTCGCCAGTTGCTGGTGCTTCGTTAATTGGTGCTTCGTTGGTTGCGTCGTTGATATGCCGCTATTGTTGTTGTGTTGTTGTGGTCTGTTCTGCCGGATAGGGAAGGAGGGAGAAGGGAGGAGGGTGAGAGAAAAGGGAGGAGGTGAGAACGAAGGGAGAAGGAGGGTTGACATGAGATTTGTGCGAGAGGAGAGAGAGGAGAGAGAATGAGGGAGAGGAGATTGTGAGAAACCCTAGCTGCTTAACATTGTGCGAATTCCTTTCAGAATTAAAAAAAAAAGCCCATAAAGGGTTGCGGTTAGCCCAAAAACCGCAGCCCTTTATTACTTATAGGGCTGTGGTTTTCGGCTAACCGCAACCCTTTACTAAAAGGGCTGCGGCTTTTGCATTGACTGCAGTCCTTCATAAATGAAGGACTGTGGTTTTTGGGCTAACCGCAGCCCTTTATTACTTATAGGGCATTGACCGCAGCCCTTACGTTTTTTTCCACTAGTGAATAGCAGTGTGATGCAGGATTAAACCATCCACAACACCGATGGTTGTCACATTCAAATATATAATTGTTACCAGGTTTGTGAACATAAATATTTCCACGCCTGACCTAATTACTGTTTATAATTCCCTGAATTAATAGAGGACTGGGTGGGTTTGGGCCAAAGAAAACCCCAATAGCAGAAGTATTCCAACGGATTCCAGGGAAGAGATTAAATGTGGGGGTATTATATAGTACACCCATTCTAGACTTAAGTGGAAGATTGGTAGGAAAGTTGGTAGAGCTCATAATGAAGAGAGTGAATGCTAGAATTTAAGACTAACAGGACAGAGAAAAAAAGCGCAGAAAAGAAAGAAAAAGGAAGACGAAGACTTACAGTTGGAGTGGAGATGCCATAATAAATGAAGGAGAAAATTTATAGCAAACTTTCTTTACCAGGAGCATTCACGCATGCATGACAAGTGGAAACTCCCTGAGGGTAGGCAGCTAGAGTAGGAGTTGGAGACAACAAGGAAGGCCTGTGGTTGGATCTTGGAGATTGTAAAAATAAAGAAAGATTTAGAATGCATGCTACAGTATTTTACTCCAACAGACAATTGAGATACTTGAGAATTTGAAGAGACTTTTGCATGCTATAGTAAGTTATGTAACATGGGTACTTCTTCTAGTTCAAGTACTCGTATCCGTATCCGTGCCCGATACGATACGTATCCTGTATGGGTACGCGTACCCATTCCTAAATTTTTGAAATCTCATCGTTTTCCGTCCCCGTACCCGAATCCGACCACGTACCCGTATCCGTCTCTGTGCAACTTAGATAGTAAGTGACCAGAGAAAAACTTTTAGAGAAATAGTTTAAGAGGAGAAGCAAGAACAAGGAGTGGGTAGAAATTTTTTTGAGAAAAACTAATGGAAGATGTACGGTTGCATGTAACAGTGGTAAGAACTTTGTTGGATAACATCCAATTGAACGCGAAGTTTTGTCGGATCTGGCTCGTCGCGCCCGACCGGGCAGGTTCGCCCGACCCGCCCGGGCAAGACGAGTCTGCAGCTTGGTCCGTCCCGCCCGACCGGGCGATGGTCCGCCCGCCCGGGCGAGACAAGCTTTTCTCCTTCCCCAGTTTCTTCCTTGCGGGTCCGACCGGGCGGTCTCCGCCCGACCTGCCCGGGCGAACTTCTTTTTCTGCGGTTTTCGGTTTCCGCGTTTGGCGTTGCTTAGTTTTTATATTTTATATAAATACTTCATTCTGAAAACCGAATTATTATGGATGATACTCTCTTGAACCCTAAAACACAAGCCTACCTATTGTCTCTGAGATTTGAGCAGTTCTTGAGATACTCCAATCCTTGATTCGGGTGCACGGAGTCGGGGATCGTTGTGTGAACCTTGGGGGACGAACGTCATCAGGAATCCGCACCGGAGATGGCGAAATTCGTTTCTAAGGCAGTGGCCTCCATACCACGGCGCAACGTTGTTCTTGTGGAATTCAATCAAGTTCAGTTGATTGTTATCTGCAGATAAGTTTCTTCTATATATTGTATATTGTGTATCAATATCGTTTATATATTTGTTCTTCATGAGTACATCAATCATACTGAGTATTTCCTACAATTTAGAAACAAATTTATTCTGATTGTTGTATTCATGTTGATGTACAATTTATTCTAACCTAATTTTTAACAGTCTACCTTGGAAAGGATTCCTTGAGTATTGGTTATTTGCTTAGATATGGTTAGAAAAATTGAGTCTTGCCTATTGACTTGCCGTGGAAATCGTGAAGCATATTTGATCTGTAGTTATCATGATTTTTCCAATTGACTTCGTCGGAGTCAAGGGAAATTCAGTTGAGTTGTTTTTCAAACTTTCTTCGTGAAGTTCTTGGTGCCGGTAAGGTGGACTCATGCCATTATAATATTGAGTTGAATTTCTCATTAGCCTTCTGGAGACAAATTCATGATTTTGGTGGAGTCAATGCACCGTTCAAGGATGCAATAAGTTGATTAATTTATAAAGTTGATTAATTTATAAAGTTGAATCTTGGATTTGATTGGTCATTGATTTTCGCAAGATTGCAATGACTATTATCTCGTGGTTTCAAGTGCTATTGTGTAATCTCATCTTTTGCAATCTATGTCAAGAATATGGGGCATCTTTGTATCATCTTTGCAAACGTAGAGTTAAGGTAGCTAGTGTTATGTGGGTTGCTAGCAAGGAGCATCCTTGACATGCTACAGGAAATTAATTTTTAGGTGTCAAGCGTGTGATCAGACGTGCTCGATAAAAGAGAAGTTTCCTCCTTATTCTAAATTCATACTCTAACTTATTTACATGAATTATTTTATGTGCCCCTTTGCTATATATAATATTTATCTTTGGTGACATGTTAGCTCATGTGGGGGCTGAGTTAGAGGTTGAGACGTTCAATCAAACAAGAAAGGGAGTTGGAAGAGTGGCGACTATGTGGTATTATATTCATCGCACCTTCAGCAGGCCAGCTTGGCTAAAGGGAAGTTCCAAATTTATCTTATGGCTAATGTCCCAAGTTCAGCTTAGTTGCCCAATTTATTTTATGTGGCAGATTGTTTGATATCTAATTTATACCTGCATTTTGGCAATTGTTGTGCTTTTTGAGGAATAAATTAATATTTGGGACTGGCTAGTTAGTCAGTGAGCCTCACTGTGGTAAGTGAGGGGGAGGAAGGGAACTTCCATGGGATTTAATACAGTTGGGAACTATTATTTGTTTCCTTGAGCTATGAATTATATACTTCTGCTCGTTGCATTGTATGTGCTGTATACATGTTGTACATTTGACTGTTTAGAGTTGCCTTTTAATACTCTTGTAGAGTTTAAATTTGTTGACCATGTTTAGTCATATGGACTTTTGGATTGGTTGAATGACCTTTTGGGTTTTCTAGCTGCAACTCTAGTGCTAAGTCGTGTCTTGGAGTAACCCTATAGTTGTGTCTATTAGGGTTATTGAATTTTTTGAGTTAATTCTCGAGGACTTAGCTTCTTTGGTAAACTTGGAGTAATGATTGGTGAAAGCTATCACGTTTCATGTGTTGATTGATTAGAGGATAGCATTCCTTTTGTTAAGGGTCTAGGTGAGACCATTTGGGACTCCTTGTAAATAAGCAGAATTTTGAGGTTAATAGTGGCTGCGTGCCAAGTGAGTAAAATCATTCAAGGATGAAGGATCATGAGGGTTTTTAAGAGGGTTATGAGTATTCTTCAGACCATCTTTGGGTATCGTCTCTCATGTGGGGGTCATCGTCATTTTCAGCAAGCTATGGCCTATGTAAGATAAGCTGATGAGCTATTAGTTATTCTCCATGTTCTCATTGTGGGGGTTTCTAGCTATGGTCGGATTTCTATCCTTCCTTTACATAGTTGGTATGAGGATTTAGTTCTCTGTGGCTGTTGTGCTGAATTTGATGATGTGTTTATTTCTTCTTAAATAAGCTATGTTGGATGAATCTCATGATATCACTGATGTTTTGTTAGTCATTGATATGATTGTTCAGTAGTCATGTTTATGTGTTTGCTGCCTGATTCTAATTGGTGTCTCTCCTAGTATTGTTGATGTGTAGTTCAGCAAAGGAGTAGCTAAAGGTTAATTCTCTAAGCTGACAAAATCCAGTCTTACTTGTAACCTCTGTGGTTAGAAAGTTGACATTGTTGATCAACTATGTGCAGTCTAGGGGTTAGTCTCTGGAAGTGATAATCAATTCACAAGGGGATTTTATGACTTCTGATTGGGGCTAGTGCTTAGAGAAAAGCAAGCTTAAACATGACTCGTTAGTGGCCTGTCATTGAGTATGTCTTTGCCGGACCATAGTTGATACTTTGGTTGTGTGTTGACCTTCAATAGACTTTGAAGTTGTAAGCTTGAAAAGCTATAGGCAAGGTACATGGGTTTGAGGTTCATTAATATTTTGATATTGACCTATGTAGTTATCTCACATGTGGCCAAGTTTGCCTAGGCCAGTGGTTGTGTTTGCATTGGGATCGTGTTATTTGATTGCGTATCAATGTGATTCGTAAAGTGCATACTTGAATGGCATCTTAGAGAAGGAAGAGTCAGTAGATCTTCCGGAATTTGGAGTTGACCTGTAAGATTTCCTTGGTGAGAAGACTTGAATGGTCGGTAGGTGGTCTATGGTTTATACCACTTGTATAATTAGTTCCGTGTGATGAACTAAGTTGTGTATCTTGGTTTTTCAAGATGGTATTTGTTTGAGTGATATTGATCAATTTGACATTGTTTGGTGATCTTGTGTCTATGATTGATCTTATGTCTTTGATGTTCACACTCTTGATGTATTTATGAAACTGAAGGTTTCGATTCTTGAGCCAAGATGGAAGTTGGGGATGAGGTAATTCATGTGGTTCATGGATGTAATGCCAATGTATTGACAAAGGCACCTTTTATCTCAATCTTGTTAAGAGAACATGGTTTGTAACAGGTTCAACTAAAAGGTTGAATAGTTAGCATGAATTATTATGTTCTGCATTCATGTTTATGAAATGTCTCTAGAAAGTGATTTTCTAAATGATTATGCTTATATGTTTATAAGTGTATATGTTGGCATATTGTTCTTGAACGGTTACCTTGTTGAGGAGATGTAAAGTAAGATGTGTTGCAGAGTCAACCATAAGAATAAGTTCATTGAGTTGAACTGATTGAGTCAAGAAGCCGACTGATGAGGAAATCAGTGGCAAGTTGTCCGTTGTGGGGGTAATGAAATACTCACTTATTTACATTGTGATGTTTCAGATGCTTACATACATTGTCATGTGAAGGCAATGGAGGCACATATGGACAGGAGCATGCACAGGTTGGTGTTGTGTTCACTGAGAGGACCTGATGAATGCTTTTGAGGTCCCGTGTTGGGACTAGCAATGCTCACGTGGGATCACATAACCATAACCAGTTTGGTGGCTCAGCTAGTTCAAACTTAATGGATGTGTGAGGATCCATTACCAGGCTTGGTGGTTTGAATAGTGAGCTTGATGGTATAGTGACAGGACAATCCATTACCTTTGTGGTGGCTTAATTTGTTTGAGCTTGATGGATTGATGAATCTATAACCTTTGGGTGGTTCAACTGGCAATTGAACTTGGTAGATTCATAAATATTAGGGGATATTATTAGTGACTTAAGAAGTACTCACAGTAAAACATAAGATTATTAGTGACTTGTTTTTGCTTAAAATTGTCCATCTTAATAATCAGGGGATATTATTGTTGTTGGTATTATCGTAATTGTAATGATTTTGATTTTACGTTTCATGGTATGTAAATCTAGTGGAAATGATGAAAACACACATGATTTGGCACCAAACTGCAGAGGCAGGGCCATCAGATTTGGAGAACTGACTCTTTGATCAACAACACCGCCCCAATTACCAAGAGATGGAGTGGGTTTGAGGATTGCGTTCTCAAATCTGAGCTTGTATAGACGTCTCACAGTCTCACACAAAAAGACAAAAAATTCAAAGTGGTACCAAAATAAATTACTTTGGTACCAACTCCAGTTTGATACCAAAGTTTCATTTTGGTACCGAAGGTACCAAAGTAAGTTTCATTTTTGTATCGTTGGTACCAAAGTAATCTACTTTGGTACCACTTTGACTTAACTTTAGTACACAAAATTTTTTGTCTTTTTGTGTGAGATGCCACTTTGGCATCTCACCATGTGCTGTCGATACTTTCTCCTCAAATTTCAACACATAAATTAACTTTGACGGTTTATCACGAGTTGGTCATATTTTTTAGAAGTATGTTAGATATTATCAGTGTTTGTTCAGTTGGCACGTAATACTTACACTATAATTCACTGAGAATGTTATTATTATGCATTGAATTTTTGGTGAAGAAGATGAGATTATATTGTCGAAGAGGTAAAAATTCATCTACCGAGTGACTGTCTACTCACAAGATTAGATACTCATTAATAATGGTGTTCAATATAGCAGAATTAATTATTTTTTAATTATATATTTTAGTTAGTATTTTTCTCAATAAGTGGATGTATCAATCACTGGTGTCCGTAAGAGAAACGAGATTAAAACTTTTTGAAGTACGTGTTAAGATATATTTTGGTTTATATGTCGATATTCATCTTTTAGGAGGATTGATGTGATTTGTTAAGATACTTTCCTAAGTTGCAGTTTATATGTCAATATAATCTTTTAGGAGGATTCTTGCCCCTTGCAAAGTAGAATTCCCAACTTCCCCCCACTTGTGCAAGAAATGTTCATTTTACCTTTAAAAAAATGTATGAGATGGATCACAAATTTAGTTATATATATAAATCCAAATATATTAATTATCATCTGCATAGGATTACTATTTATGAAGCTATGGACGATGGGGTAAGAAACTGAATAATTGTTGGAGATAACATAGGACTCTAGTTTTGTTAAAGATAGATTTTAGTTAGGTTTCCTTTTCCATGTCGGATTCCTAAAACTCTTGTATACTATATATTGTGATGACTCAATGAGAAAAGGTAAGCTTTATCATTAATAATATTTTACGAGGTATTAGAGCAATAAAACTCCATGAAAAACAATTTTTGTTTTCTCTCGACCCTAGTCGACCACCATGGCTGGCGACGATGCGCCACAAAATGAAACCCCAACGTCGCCCCCTATCAACATCAATTCTCCTTTTTATCTTGCCACGGGTGATCGCCCCGGAGACTTCATCACTCCCACCCGTTTCAAGCTTGATAATTATGATGATTAGGCTGCAGATATTCAGATGGCACTTGAGGCACGCCGTAAATTCGGCTTTCTTGATAGCTCGATCACCGCCGCTTCTCCTCCTTACACTACCGATGATTGGATCAATGTTAACGTCATGCTCGTTTCTTGGATCACTAATACTATTGATCATGAGGTAAAATCCACACTTTCTAAACTAGTTGTTGCACCGCGCGCCTGCGCGCGCGGCACCCCAAAATGGCGTATTTGCTGTATTCGAATTAAGTTAGAAATAATTAGCAAGATAAATGTGAAGCTATTGCTTTAAATTATCTGATGAAAAAGTTTTCTGCTTGTGGGTTTTTATGTGGCAAAGGGGAAAAAATTCATGTTTGAGTTCAAATTAGAAACTTTAAAAAGAAGAAATTAACATGAACTATTAACCCGTAGCCTTCCACTTATGATATGTGTCTGACTTCCTCTATCTACCTCATATAGAGATTTTCATCCTTTTAATCAAAACTCATGTGGTTCTCACTCTCATACCATATTACTCCATTATTTGAACAAAATGCTCCCTAAGTAATGGCTTGAGTTGTGTTCTTATAGGGGTATTCATGAAAATTATGGTGCTAAATAGTTTATGCCTTTCCAATCTCTTGGTGAGTTTGTGGCAGAGTGACAGTGTGTTGTTGATTTCGAGTTGTTCGGCCATTCAAGATTTTTTTTCCCCGGGCTTGTTTCTTTGGCCCCTCTTGGGGGGCGTTTGGCTCAATTGTTGGAGACAACATGGAATGGATTCAGATGAAAAGAAAAGGGGAAAGGGTAATTAAGTTTGTTACATTTTGGAGCTACTTGATTTAACTATGAACAGAACACTTGCATCTAAATCTCGTTCTTGTTGTTTGCTCAAAATGCCTATAATAGAAATCCTCTATTCACATCATCATATAATGTTAGTGATGAAATCTGAAACTTCAAATTTAAAACTTCAAGTTCTCTTCCTAAAAAGTCCTTTTACCTGCTTCACAATTTGAGCTCACTATAGGAATCTTTTTGTTTTTGTCAAAATCCTTCATTTCCAAATCTAAATGTAGTAAATGTAAGCAACAATAGCAGCATAAAACACACCTAACCTAAAATTTGAAATATAGTTCCTGCAGCACCATTTGCAACATCTGACAAGATCAGTACCAGAATACTTTATTACCAGCTAGTATACATGCTTATGCAAAAAAAAAAGGTGTTCAAAAGAAAATCAAATGTCGACTTCTTGGAACCTCAATACATTATATTAGAGAGAGGGAGAGGATAGAAAGAGAAGAACATGTGGCTCAGATAGAAGAAAAGAAAAGAAAAGATGAGGGTCTGAGATTTTCCAAGGATTAGGAACAGTGAATTTCAGCCTTTTCTAGACTCAGTTCACTGTTGATTTCAACAGTAACTCAACTTCACACTTTTAAAAGGTAACTAGTTGTTGCTCCGCGCGCCTACGCGCGCGGCGCCCCAAAACAGTGTAATTGTGATATTTGCAGTCTGTTAGCCTTAAGTAGTGAAATGTTTATTTAGCACGTATTCCAAACGGGTGGTAAGTACACACGTTGTATTAGTTGCATCAGGCAAACCAATGAAGTATGATGTGTATACATTAAACTATCAGAGTCCCAAACCTACGTTCCTACCTCTTGACCTCTATCCTTCTTCCTATATGTCTATTTCTTGATCTCTATCCGTCTTCCTATATGTGTTTTTACGAATATAGAAGATCTTTTGAAAGTGCTCCTCTCTCTTTGTCCTCCCCTCTTTACTGGTTATGTTTTTGTTTATAACGTCAAATAGTGAAAAGACGTCGCGTTGCTAATGCCGATGGTAGCGTGTTTAGACTTGTGGTGATAGTCGTTCGTCAAGTCGGGGTGGATGTCCCTATGTTTGTCCCTTATGGTTGTCCCTTATGGATGTCCCTTTTGGTTTCCCTATTAAATGTATACTTCACGTCAACGGGTGCCTTTTGGGGTTCTTCCTGGCAATACTCGCGGCTGCTTAGCGGTTGTGGGTTGCGTCCTTGGAGTATCTTGGGATGATGCACACGGTACACGTATGAGTGGTTATTGATTTTCTGGGTTGGCGAGCTCCATGCTTGTGCATGCAACCCACAAGACGTTATCCGCCTCTCTTTTCGTTTCCCTTTTTCTTTCCTTCCTTCCCTCGTCTTTATGATTTTTTGAATTTTCAAAAAATCTCTTAGAAGTGTTTTTTTATCTCATTCTTAATTACACTCTAAAATAGTCTGTTTTAACTCTCTATCTCTTCCACCCTCTTATTTCAATTTCTCATATTTACCCTTTATTCTCTTTCACTCTCTATGTATGACGCTGATTTAATTATATGGATTTGAGGTTTCAAAATTCTCGTCATGCTTTCTCCCTCCTCCTTTCCAATTAATACTTTATAGCTTCGCAAGTTATAGAAAATGATTTATTAATGTTACCTATTTCTATCTTAATTATACTCAAATATAATCTATGTTAAGACCGTCTCTTACTCCCTCTTCTTTCTCTCATATTTATCCCCATATCCTCCCCTTCTTTTTACCGTCACCCCGTCTTGATTCTTCCTCCTCTCCCCATCTCACTCTACTCTTATGTATTTGTGAATTAACCTTTTCACCTTTTCTTTCTCTTTCTAGCAATCTTTATTATTATTATTAGTATTATTAGTATTCCTTCTTTTTCTTGCTCAATATCAATATGGGGGCACTTCAAAGCAAAAAAAGAGGGGGATATTTTAGGAAAATTAGCCACTTCAAAGCGCGTGGTACCCCAAGATATTTTAGTTGAAATATTATAAGTGGTATAATTAATAATTGTATTGACGATGATGAATACGAAAGAACTGTGGTGAATAACTAAATGCAAGTATGAGCATAAATAGTAAATAACTAAATGCAATTATTAGCATAATTGATTTAAGCAAAATGGTAGGTTTACAAAACCAACGCCCATTTGAACATTATCATATTTTTGGAGCCAAAAGATGCAAACATTAAAATGCATAAGGCTAAGTTTCCACAACCAGTACCTATTTAGACATTTACATTTACAAACCAGAGAAAGTAGCTGCTGAAATTCTATTGTTCACCTCAAAAAAACTATCATTTACACATAGCACCATACTTAAGTAAGAGATACACATCCCTTTGTAAAGCCCAAAAAAAAAAAAATCAGGAATTTTTGCGTTTTAGTCAGCATGGAGGATGGAGCAGTTGGCGATTCTGAATTCTTATCCACTGAGCAGCCACGGTGGGAAGTCTTTTAGCTACAAGTAAACACAAAATGAGATTAAAAGTGACTTCGAATCATGCAGCCCTTCTTCACTTTCCATTAACTAAATGTAGTCCGCAAATTACCAATATAAACGCTATGCAGCCTTCTATAGGACTATAATTCATTTTGAGCTATTTACATTAAAAAGTCGGTGCTAAATTATTCAATAATAAGTGTCACCAACATAGCCTCCTCCTCTTAAGGGACAAGATTGCATACACGAAGTGGTTCCACTAAATACAAAAAAATTTATAACATAAGTAATTCGTTAAAAGTACAATCATATTTGAGGAGGGGGTATTTTAGAAGAGTTTAATAAAACTTTTAACAACAAACTAACAAGCTTAACTAACTATTCCAACAAACTTATTAACTACCTAAACTTCTTGTAACATACTTCCCTGTCTTCTAAAAGACTTGCCCTATTGAACATATCAAAGATTTCCTTTAATGTCCATACCAAACTGTCAATAAGTTTTTGAAAGTTTTTCATTCATTTGCCAAGAATTGGATATTCTTGTTAACTTGGACATGTGAAATTTGTAAAGAGATGCTTAAGAGGAGATTTTGGTGGAGGCCTTATACTTTCTGGAAGCTCTACAAAATATTCACATTGTTTAATCATCACTCACAAAAATTTTCCCAGAGCTTGTAATAAGAACCACCTTGACATTTTGATGAAGTATTGAGAAGAAAACAGAACCTTGGTTTTTCAGTTCCAACATTGCTTGTGCACACTCAAAAAAGTGTATATCTTCTACGAACTTTACCTACCCTAACCAAAAACTATAATGATATCGTAGGTAAAGTTCGTGGACATCTTTTTAAAATCTCGTGGTGTTCAATGTCACATAACGATATCGAACTATGCTTGGTTAGGAATCAGAATACTTTGTCTTGAGACATCTCGGTCTGGTACAGTTAAGTGCAATATAGGTCAAGTCTTTCCAAATTTAAAAAGCAAAACACCTAAAACAAAAAACTGAGGGAAATGAAAGAACTGAAGGAACAGAAGTGGGTAGAGAAGTAGGGATTGGCATACCTTTTTTTTTTTTTTTTTTTTTTGAGAAACCAGAGGGAAAAAATACTTTCTTGTTCGTAAAAATAAGCATTATAGAAAAATAAACATACCCCAGAGCCATGGAAACACAAGATGGAATTCCTATGGAAGACGTATGCTGGTGGTGGAAGGCAAATTACAAAAATAAACAAATTTCGAAAAGTTCTACACAAAACCCACATCTGCATAGGATGCTGGTGGAAGGTGTGAGAAGGTTAACATGCATGATCCATAATCTCTAACCAATCAGGTCTCACTTGTGAAAAACATATATTGTGAAGGAGAAGTTGAGTAGAAAAAATACAAGAATGATATAAACATAGAAGGTGAGTATCACTTACGTCAAATTATTATAGTAATGCATATAAATATTATAAGTGGCACTCAAGATACATTGGCTCTGAAGTTTTGCCAACTTGAGGACATCCTCTGCAAGATTGTTAAGGATAAACATGAGGTTAGCACGCTGCATAAGTGGAGTAAAACGACTGTACTAACAGATTTGGTGTCCAAGAAACAAGCTTGTCAGGAGCATTTCCAGTCCATTTAAAGGATTTCAGGTGCAAAGTGGGACAAGTTTACGCGACAAACAATTCATATAAAGAAATTTAGGTGACATACAACTCATTATCGTCATGTTTCACAGTTTGTGAAATTGATAACAAAACCAGACCCGAAAAAATGAATGTAAATTGCAAAGATGTCAAAAAAAATGCAATATAAGGAGTCAAAGCACCCACAAACATTGGAAATTCTGCCTGAAATTCTGTCCAAAATTCTTCCCTGGTACCAAGGAAATCCAGAGAGCAGATTAAGACGGACTTCAATCAGTGAAAAATTCCCATATCATTTAAAAAACCCACGCCCTAACACAAGCAACTTGACCAATGGATGCACCAGTTTTAGAAAATATAAAAAAAAAACCTCGAAACGAGTCTGAGCAAAATATAACATCTTGAAAACCCACATAAGAATCCCACAAATGGCAAAGACAACATACGATTTGATCCAGTCAAAACATACAAAAACATACAAAGACGATAACAGAAGCTTCAATCAGGGACTTAGAAGAAAGTCAATAAGTGAAGCAGAGAAAGAAAGAATACTGACCAGCAGGTGACCTTGAAGGGTGCCACAACCAAAGCTAAAAGAGGCCTTCATTTTCCCAGAACTCTTGTTCTCTTTTACATACACCACTTGAAAGTGGCATCATTAACCATGGCAGGAATTCATTATGTGGTGACCACTGTATCATAATTCATTATTAATCCAGAAGTACAGACATTTTTCAATATCACAAGATTATCATATCTTTGGTGACTAAATCAATAAAAGATATGTTGACCTATACACAAAGAACAGAAGCATCATGGACCTGAAATTTATGGATAGGTGAGCCAACTCCATTCATAGTGAGATTTCGCTGATCAAACATGTGAATTGAATTATCAGCTGATCTGAATCCACAAAATGATGCTATAGATTAGAGCCAAAGCTGCAAACTATAAATGTAAAGTGCAAAAAAAAAAAAAAATCACATACCCAGTCAGAATAAGATTTTCATCATGAGGGTTCCAATCAACACAATGCAGATCAGTATCATGGGCCTTCTCAACCTGGTGGAACAATATATTTCATTAGAGATAGATACCCGCATACGGGCAATTTCTAATATTGCTGTAACTGCTTGAAATATTGCACATTTGAATGTGACATGAATATATTGCAGGTAAACAGGTTACAAAACCAACAAATACTCACAGTTGCCACAGTGTCATCCTATGCCATTAGATTACCAAGCTAATATTGCTATAGAGGTGCTGCAGTTCACAGACAAGTAAATGTCTGGGAGAGAATTGTACATGATAGAGAAATGGGCATGCTGCATCAATAAAGATATGCTGCGAGAGTGTGATAGTCAAAAGCGCATGATTCTACAACTCCAAACATGATAGGATTGGCAAGATTCTATTTTTTCCTCCCTAGCAAATTCTAAAGTCAGTCTGAGGGGATCAATATAGCATTGCATGATGCTATGTCCCACTTCATTCTGCAAAACGACGTTGTAATGACGAGCAAAACTACGTTGTCATGACAAGCAAAAAAGAATACATACAGCTGCATATTTCTCAACCAGTGGACGGAAGACAGGGTCAGAAAGAAGAGCCTTGTCAGATGGCAGCTGCAGGAGACCTTCCTTCTGACCAGTTAAGAGCTCCCTGTTACCAAACAGGGCAATAACTTAACTGACCAGTCTACACATTTTTGTAGTCTTAAGAAAAGATCGTAAATACAAACTATAACAACCCAATAGTCACAAAGGAGAAAGAATTGACCTTGGAAGAAGCACATACATCGAAACAGTGAAGAAGACAATGCCCGCTAGATCCACCGGTGATGAAGACGTGGCGTTGTTTGATTGGAATGGTGTCTGAGAGAGGGCAAAAGATAAATCAGATGTATTACTCTTCATAAACCGCCAAAATACAAACAAATATACCTATTAAATCTGTAAGTAAGCAATTAGTTCTCAAAATCGACACAGACAACAACACTTTCATTTGAACAGCACGAAAATTGCAAAAACTACAACTTAGAGCAAAAATCAGGCCAATCTAATCCAAACAAACCATATTTACTAACTCTAGAATTTATCTTGTAGTTACCCATTTATAAAGAACACCCTACAACTTCAAAAAAGAAACTAATCAACACCATAAATCAGAATGAGCCAAACCCATTTGAAACAAGCCAGAATTTGTTATCACCTACAGGCTACAACTCAAAAACACCCCAAAATCCAAAATTGAGACATAAAAAGTCAAGCATTAAACACTATCCTGTCTCTAATGTCGCTGCTGTTGTTGAAATGCTGCTGTTGCGAAGCCGTAGCGGAGGATGACAACAACGCCGGCGATGCAGCAGCAGATTCCGAATTCCGGCCATTCCGACCGGCGTCAGTGTGCTTGAACAGTGGGTAACTTCCCACTTTTAAAAGGTTACAAGGAGGTGGGTTCATAGATATTGCCACAAATATCTCAAATTCTCAATCAAGGACTTAAACCTAGTTTTCACTTTTAAGCATGTGACAACCCTATAACATGACAACTATTTTGGTTCTTCCAAGCTCAGAGAATATACTTGGAAAAACAAAAATATCCGGCTCCATCTTAGACACAGAGAGAAAAAGTCGACGATTTGACACAACACAAGGCAATGACACAGAAAAGTTCAACAGCTTCAGTTCCAAAAGAAGGAATTTTATCATAATTGTACCAGTTTAGTTAACTAATTTAAGCTTAGGTTTTACACCTGAAAATAAGAAGTGCACCATTTAACTCAGGCTTACGCGTTCAGATATTGGTTGATCTTAAGATGTTTTGCCATAAAAAGGACCACTACTAAGCTATTCTTGCAGTGGCGGCAACCGCGACATCGGCTCATTGCTTCACGCCAACAATAATTTGTCACAACAACAACAACCATGGCAACCAACAGCACTACCACCCTTAACAACAAAAACACCAACAATTTTGCATTATTCAACCTAAAATCTGTTGTAAAAAAAATGGCATTTTCACCAATTTCAGCAATAACGCAAAATTTGAGGATTATAAATAGTATGAAGAATATAAACCTGCATTTGCAAACATGAATTGCAGAAATTTACAGAATCAGACAAAATCCAGCAGTTCCACAAAACAAACGCAGACATAATATAAACAAAACCAAAGATCAAACAACTGCAAGAACTAAAATTAATTTGAAGTAATAAATGAACAAAATTACTAAATACGAAAGACAGAAGACAAAAATGAGTAAAGCAAGAACACCTGTGATTCTTGAAGTAGTAGGAGAGAGACGGAGTAGAAACAAGTGTCATCCTGAATCCAGAAGATTTGAGGCTCGAACTTGCTGTAAATGGAGTAAAAAATGTCGAATTTTCCTGACCCATTTGATCTTGTGATTGCTTTGACGAACGGATCGAACCTGGGGATCACGAACTTGAAATTGAAATTGAAAATTCGAAAGTTGACAACAGCGATGATGAATTAGGTTAAAAATTATTATGAAAACTATATAATTATTTCATAAATTTGACATAAATCGAATGTTAGAAAAAGAGGAATGACGAAGAGAGACGTCGGAGTAAGCGGCGGAGAAAATGAGGAGACAGAATTCAGATGAGCCGAGAAATTGGTTGGCCATAGCAGTAGGAAGAACACGATTTATGTGAGAAATTTGGAAGGAAAGAACCTATGAATTTGGGAAAATATGCTAGGGTTTTATGTTGAAGCAACTGAAGAAGATGTAGAGAGAAACAGGAGAGAGAGAGAAGAGACGGGAGACAGAAAAGAGTAAAGAGGAGAGAGACGCAGCAAGGAGGGAGAAAAACAATCGTGCGGCTCAGATGGAGGGCTGAAATTGCCCATTTTCCTTGTGAACAGTGATTTGCAAGGTTCTGTGACACATAACACTGTCCAATTTGAAAAAGGTGTAAGATAAGATCTAAGATAAGATTACTGTACGCAGTACTAGTCCCCCCCATGCCGACTCATCATTATTCCTTTAGCTTTGCTTTATGCCTTTCTCTTCAGCTTTATTCCAATGAAGCATCCGCAATTCAGCTTTCCATACCTAAAACTTCTTTGTTTTTGTCCACTGCATTTGATTGGATCTGGTTAACTGCTTTACGCAATTACAAAAATTCCAAATTACCTCCTCAGTAAGTAAACCCTTCATGGTGTACTGTATAAGATTAACGTCATCAAGCTTGAGTCATCCTGCCAAACATTGCTGATGTCACACTATTCCTAGTCAAGAGTGTGAGTAAATGTTAGTCAAATACTAAACATTTAATTCAAATAGAGAAAATGGTGGATTTGATTTTCTACTGCATTTACACAAATACTCCATAGTAGAGATGGCCAACAGTGCGGGCCAATCCAGCCCATCCAGCCCAGCCCGCCTCTTGGGCCGTGTGGGATGAGCCCACGAAAAGCCCGGTCCAGCCCAGCTCGAACCGTGAAATTGGTGGGTGGGTCGTGGGCCAGATTTTTTGAGCCCAACCCACGAAAGCCCGCTACTAAAACCGCCCAGCCCGGTCCACGAAATCGGTCCAGCCCGGCCCATGAACCGGACTAGCCCAGCCCAAGTAATTATTCAACCAAATTGTGTATATTTTAATTAAATTGTATATATTTTAATCAAATTTCATATATTATGATTCAATCAAATTCAAAAATAATGAAATTATTCATTAATATTAATAATTGTATATATTTTAATTAATTTTAAAGGTTTTATTTAACAATAATAAATGATTTTAATGATTAAATAATTCTAAAAAAAAAAATTCTCATGCCGGCCCGCCAGCCCAGTAGGCCCACGAACCGCCAAAACCGCAGTTCGAACCGTGAAAATCGGTAACAGACCGGTGTGGGCCAAGATTTTTCAGCCCGTGGACCAACCCGCCCAAACCGTGAATTTCACGGTCCGGTCCTGGGCCGTGAAATCTCAGCCCGGCCCACTAAGGCCCGCGGACCAGCCCACCCAGCCCGCACCAGTGGCCATCTCTACTCCATAGACTCGTTTCACAATTTAGAAGTTAGCAATCCTCCAATACGTCTCACAAGTAAGAGATAAAGTATGTCAAAACAAATTAAAGTTAAATACTCCCTCCATCTCCAATAGATTTTCCATTTCTCGTTTTCACATTTGCCAATACACGTGTTGTATTATTAATATCTTAACTACATATTAGTGAAAATTATAAAAGTTTGATTTTAGTAATGTACTCAACGAGAAGAATCAAACAAGGTCTCACATAATGACTATGTTTTTTACGAACAAGTAGAAGCCAGGGCAAGAAGGCCATTTTACGAAGGAAGGGCAAGGAGGCAGTTTTAGGGAAATAGAGGGGCAAAATGGTCCAGCCACTGTTACTAAGCACAGTAACGAAACTTGTGGCTTTTTAATGGGTATAGAATAGAATTGTGAGTACAATTGTATCAGGAAATTAAGAGAGACTTGACTTACAAAGCGTGAATAGTATGAAATGCTTGAAATAAGTGTTCAAATGGGCCTCCTCTTTGAGACTCACTATCTTTTGGAAGTGTGAATGATAAGTATGAGCATACACCCTAAACAGCCGGTTGAAGATGGTTTTGACATCAATGATTGTCTTGAATTTTCATATCAATCATCTTATAGTCACAGGTTGGATATCAATATTGATAAAAAATTACTTATTAAGTCTCAATACCCTCGGTTGCAGAAGCAACATGACTTCCAACATTATGTTGTGTTCTTTTACATTTCAAAAGACTTTCTGGCCTTGCATTTACTAACTACCTGTTTGTATTCATTTCATCCTCCTCATATTCTACTTGTTTATTTACTCATTATTGTATGTCTTGACTTCTTCCAGATAGAAAATAGTATGTGTTCTTAGTAAAATAAATTATCAATAAAAATTAGTAGTGCTTCGTGATTGAACTTAACGGTGCTTTGAAGCTTGACGACAACAAAAGAAGCATCGCATCGCCTCGCATCGTAGATGGTGTTTCTGATGATGAAACTGCATGATTTCGCGCTAATGGCGAGCTCAAGAACGCCATAATCGTAGGGATAGATTAGTATATGAAATTAGGGTTTCTAAAAAATGAGGGAAAAATGTCATATGCGAAGCTAAAAAGAGTTTTCATAACAATGGCAAAAGAGGAGGAGAGAGACAGCAAAAAGGCAAGGAAGAGAGAGGGAGAGGATAGAAAGAGAAGAACATGTGGCTCAGATAGAAGAAAAGAAAAGATAAGATGAGGGGCTGAGATTTTCCAAGGATTAGGAACAGTGAATTTCAGCCTTTCTAGACTCAGTTCACTGTTGTTTGTCAACTTCACATTTTTAAAAGGTTAAGGATTAGGGATTAGGGGTTTACTAGGAATATTGTGACATCAGCCATGTTTGGCAGGATGACTCAAGCTTGATGACGTTAATCTTATGCTCATGAAGTTTACTGTCCCCACAATGCCGACTCATCATTATTCCTTTAGCTTTGCTTTATGCCTTTCTCCAATCCAATGAAGCATCCGCAATTCAGCTTTCCATACCTAAAACTTCTTTGTTTTTGTCCACTGCATTTGATTGGATCTGGTTAACTGGTTTACGCAATTGCAAAAATTCCAAATTACCTCCTCAGTAAGTAAACCCTTCATGGTGTACTGTATAAGATTAACGTCATCAAGCTTGAGTCATCCTGCCAAACATTGCTGATGTCACACTATTCCTAGTCAAGAGCGTGAGTAAATGTTAGTGAAATACTTAACATTTAATTCAAATAGAGAAAATGGTGGATTTGATTTTCTACTGCATTTACACAAATACTCCATAGACTCATTTCACAATTTAGACGTTAGCAATCCTCCAATTCGTCTCACAAGTAAGAGATAAAGTATGTCAAAACAAATTAAAGTTAAATACTCCCTCCGTCTCCAATAGATTTTCCATTTCTCGTTTTCACATTCACAATACACGTGTTGTATTATTAATATCTTAACTATATATTAGTAAAAATTATAAAAGTTTGATTTTCGTAATGTCTTTCAAGGCAGGCGAATCAAACAAGCGCTCACATAATATGTTATGTTTCCTGATTAAACAATGAACTTTTTAGAGGTTTTTCAGTGCATTCGCGAGAGAAAAAAAAATCAACTGCAATATTCAAGTTTGCAAGATAAATACACTTACCCCGAATTCGGAATTAAATTACACTCTAAAATATCTCCACTGCAGATAAGAGGCGAAGAAATTTTTGGGGCAAAGAAGAAAAAAAAAACATTCCTCTGTACAAATGTTAGAGGAGAGAAGGTAAGAAAATACGAGTGAAGAAAAAGTAATTATGAGTTTATGACAGAGGAGATAGAAATTAGTCACTTTCACACTTTCACGCAGTACAAAGGACAGATGAGAGATAAATTTTGCTTTTCACTTTTCCCCTAACCAGAAATTACAATATTGCCTTGGATAGTGGATTATCGGATAGTGATTTATCATTCCTCAACTAAAGATATTATATGATCTCTAACACTATAAGTAAACAACATTTGCAACAAACAATCCCCCAAACAAAACTCACAAAGCCAAAAAAAAAAAAAAAAAAAAAGAAGAGCGAGATGAGCGGAACTCAGTGGTCTATGTTTGGTGGTGCAAAACTTTATACTCTGAGTTTTGATGGATCACATAATAATCAGAATAAGAAAGCTGGGGCTGGATGTATAATAAGGGATAGCCAAGGAGAATTGGTAATAGCAGCAGCATACAATCTTACTGAAACTTATCCTGACCACTGCGACGTAGACGTTGCTATAGCTGAAGCAGAGGCGCTAAAAAAGGGCTTAAGTTTGGCCAAACAAAAAAACCTCCACGTCTATCTCATAAAAGGAGACAGCAAGGAGGTCATTGATCATGTACTAGGCTGCAATCGAAGGCCGGCCAGACCATTATTAAGTAAGATCATTCAACAGATTGTGGGAATGTTCGATCGCTCTTCTCAGCAGATCGAGCTTGTTGATAGAGAAGCCAATAAAGTAGCCGATAAGTTGGCGTTCTGGGGATCTAGCAGCCTTCAAGGGGGTCATATGATTTATACCACCTATGCTGATCTTCCTCCTCAGGTTAATATTGCCTCCTCTTATGTGAGAGGATTTTAGTATAAATTTCTTTAACTCTAGCTACTCAAGAATAATTTTCATAACTTAGTTTCTTTATCTCTACATATAAATAAGTTAGTGTTAGATTATGCAGGTTATAATTGATGATTATTCATTTCTTTGATGTACAAGTACAACACATTTTTCCCTAACTACAAACTTTATTTCTGCTCCTAGCAGTTTCTGATTGAGTACTAGCAGTTGGGTTGATTAATTTTATTTTCATGAAATTTTTATATATCACAGTAACTACAAACCAAAGACAAAAAGTATGTGGCAATTTCTTCTGAAATACTGAATTCAAGCGATTCTTTTTTTGGTCCATTATAACAAACAGGTGGCTGGGGTTATTAGGCAAGAGAAGTCAGGGAGCAGCACAACAGAAGATGATGGAGAGAGCAGTAGCCTGGGTGTAAAATTGGGCAAGGTTGGTGCCGCAGTTGCTGGAGCAGCTGTGGTAGGTTGGGGCTTGTTAAAGCTCGTTAACGAATTCTCCTCTGAGCATCAACAACAACAACAACAACAACAACAACAACAACAACAGCAGTATAAAACTAAATCGCATTGGAAATCTATCTCTGATACTACCTACAATTATTCATCTGAGTCCTCCCAAAATAATGATCATTATACCCTTAACTATAGTGGGTCTGACATTAATCAGCTTCGAGAAGGAGGGGCAGGATGCATAATTAGAAACAAACAAGGGGATCTTGTTATAGCAGCAGCTTACAACCTTAACAATCTCTACCTAAATCAATGTCATGTTGCTATTGCAGAAGCAATAGCTTGGAAAAAGGGGTTGGAGTTGGCTAAAAATAACAAGGTTAAACTTCATCTTATAAAAGGAGATAATGAGGAGGTCATAAACCGTGTTGGAGAGAAAAAACACCCTCAAGATTCATTAAGTGACTATATCCTTGAGATTAGGCAGGGTCTGAAGGAGCAATCAATTGATCCCGAATTTCAGGTAAACTGGATTAAAAGTGAGGACAACCAAGTTGCTAATGAATTGGCATACTTGGGATCGAAACTTAAAATTGGATCGGGCCAGACTTATAGGAGTGATGAAATGCTTCCTCCTACGGTAGCAAAGTTGATTGAGCAAGATAAATCAAAATTGAGGGATCAAAACTTCTAGTTATCATCTGTGTCGTATGTGTTCTTAAGGCATATACACCTCTACTTATGTTGATTAGAACCTTCAAATAATTATAATTGTATGCTTATGAGGGTGTTTTTTTTTAACATCGTATGTGTGTTTTTCGTTTGTTTGTTTGTTTGTTTGTTTGTATGAGGGTGTTTTTAAGGCATTTAAAGTTCCCAGTAATAAGTGTGTGTCAAGACAGAATATAAGCTTGTTTGTCCTAATTGAAGGTGTTATGTAAAATCTTGTCTTTTTCACTTATTGCATATGAGTAAGGCACAAACTTTTAAAAGAGGCGGGCCACACCTTCAACTAATGGTGTGGCCGCACGCCCCTTTCTCTCTTTCTTTTTTTTTTTCTTTTTTTTTTGATTAAGAAAACAAAGCCATCTTCTCTCTTTGATGTCTCTCCCTCATTTTTCCCCGTCTTCTCTCTCCTTTCATTTTCCCCATTTTTTGCTTCATTTTCTCTCTCCTCTCATTTCCCCATCTTCTCTCTCCTCTTATTTCTCCCATTTCTTCTTTTTTCTCTCTCCTCTCATTTCCTCGAGTATAGTTAAGTCTCCATCTTCTAATTAAATGTATGAGTAACCTTATTTATTTGTTCGAGTAACCTCATATGTTCACAAAAGTAACTCTAATTATTATATAATAGCTTGAAATGTTTATAAAAAGTAACCATAATAAAGGTACAAGTAACCCATTAGTTCATAAAAAGTATTCCCATTATATATTTAAAGTAATCTCCTTTATTCATAAAAAGTAAAACGCGTTCTTTCCCGTCTTGCAGGTGTTACTTTTAGTGAATTAGGGATTACTTTATCGAATCTTAAGGGGTCACTTTTCGACACTGTAGATTACTTTATATAATGCTAAGGGGTTACTTTTATTGAAAGTATAGGTTACTTTTTGTAACTGTAAGGGGGTTACTTTTACTATAACTAGGGGTTACTTTTACTGAAAGTATTGGTTACTTTTTGTAACTGTAAGGGGTTAATTTTACTATAACTAGGGGTTACTTTTACTGAAAGTGTAGGTTACTTTTTGTAATTATAAGGGGTTACTTTTTGTAATTATAAGGGATTACTTTTGTAATTATATGAGGTTACTTTTACTGAAACTAGCGGTTTCTTTTTCTGCAACTAGAAGTTACTTTTATTAAATCTAGGGGATTTTTTTTTCTAATGCTAAGGTGTACACTTTTAGTGAAATTAGGGATTACTTTTTCGAATGCTAAGGGATTACTTTTACTGCAACTAGGAGTTACTTTTTGTAATATTAAGGGGTTACTTTTACTGAAAGTATGAGTTACTTTTTGTCATTATAAGGGGTTACTTTTACTGAAATTAGGGGTTACTTTTTGTAATTATAAGGGATTACGTTTATTAAATTAGGGGTTACTTTTTTACATTATAAGAGGTTACTTTTACCAATTACTGATCCAGCTTGACTCTCCACCAAAAGCGTACAAAACGCCATTCCTTTGGCTTTGGAGTTTGGACTTGACAAGCCAAGTAGCCAACACAATTACAAAAATGGATAATACAAAAAATAGTTGAGGAACGGTAAACCACTACATCTAATATGTCTTCAATGGCGGCAACTCACTCCACGACGCACATTAGCATCAATCGCAGCTTCCCTCCTCCTTCAATCTGCATTTCTCTCATCCTCCACCACTCTCTCTCCTCTCTTCCTCCCCAATAATCTCCATCACTCTTTCAAAAAACCGAATCGCGGCCTCTTAAACTGCAGAGAATGAGTGTGACTCGGTCATCGGAACCGAGTTGTAGCGAGTCGTCAACTCGGAATTTCGACCCGGTGC
The DNA here is from genome assembly GCA_947648045.1 of Beta corolliflora. Taxonomy (NCBI): domain Eukaryota; kingdom Viridiplantae; phylum Streptophyta; class Magnoliopsida; order Caryophyllales; family Amaranthaceae; genus Beta; species Beta corolliflora. The sequence goes on from CANSZD010001251.1 coordinate 686,337, forward strand.
TGAGTTGCAGGTTTCATTATAGATGAACCAGATTTTCCAATGAAGCTGCCAATGAGTGACGCGTGGCAGAGCATACGGAGTGACGCGTGGCCGGCGGGGAACGGCGGCGGTTGTGGCTTGGGGCGTTTGACGACGCCGTTGGAGGAGAGAGAGTGGTGAGGAGATAAAAGAAGTGGAAATTGGGCGGTTGGGAATTGGTTTGGGGAAGGAAGAGCTACAGGGAAATGTGTGGCCCCACGGTTTAACTTCCGTGTGGCGTGTTGCGTACAAAACGGACACGGAGTAAGGAGATTTCCATATTCTACTAATCTGATAAGACAAACCATAACTTAAAAGACATCGATCTTGTCTTATGATGACATTTAAACCATAGGTTATCCATCCTTGGATGCTTGTTGAATTGCTAAGTAATTACTTTCTACGCTCTTCTATTATTGCAACATTTTCCTTATATGGAAGTTTCATATTAATTGCAATATTACTCCCTTCGCTTTTTTTTATTTGCTACATTTGTTGCCTTGGGAATGAAGCTACTACTTTGACCGATTATTTTGATTATTTAATAAGTAAAAATATAGTCATGTGTGATCTTGTTAGATTCGTCTCGACGTGTAGATTCATAATATCAAATTTTTATAATTTTTACTTAAGCGAAATAAGAGATATTAAGAGTTAAATAATGCTTTGAAAACCGTGCACAACAAATGTAGCAAATAAAAAAAAGCAGAGGTAGTATTAAATTTGACTATGTTTTTTTCTCTATCTCTCTCCCTAGCACATGAGTATTCTATTTGTTTACCAGTTACTGAATTCAGTGCTTGTGGGGTGTATATTATCTTGTCTTTACATAATATTTTTCCCGCAAAAACCAATATAAGATTGTAGATTAGTTGGTTAGTGTCTTTATTTGTACTCAAATGAGAGGTTATGGATTTGAGTCTTTCCATACAAATTTATATTGTTTACTTTGTGTCATTTGTTGGGGGAGGGAGAGTACATGTGGCAACATGACAATTTCTACTCCAACACTTTATTTTTAATTAATTTGTTTTAATCATACACTTTTTAATACAAAATATCTTAGTGGATTTATTGATAATGTTGTAGTTTCTTTTGGATGTGTCATACATCACTGTAATTATATGTAGGATACTATTTATAAAGTTCTAGACACATAATTGTGTCCCCCATTAAAGGATCCGATAATGAAACATACCGCGATCTTAATTGGTCCGACCCAAGGGCAGAGCAGTCAGAAGAGCCAACACTGTTTTAAAAGTATTAAAGCATATTTTAATAATCCAAAATCGTATTTTGAAGCCACTTGATTATTCATGATAATTAATTGTATTTTGAACCCAATCATTTGAAAAGCCCAATTAATTGTTTAATAATAATTAATTATTTTATTTAAATAAAATAAATATTTTCAAAGATATTTTAAATCGGATTTTATCCGTAAAATCAGATTTCCGGACTTAAAAGATAAAAAAAATCGTTAAAACCCGTTTTATAAAAAAAAAAGCTGTCAAAAGCAAGGCGGTGCGCTTAGCGCACCAATGTTCTCCAAGCGCACAAGTGTGCGTCGAGCGCTCCGTAGTGCGCCAAGCGTACAAGCCTGACACATAGATCTATGTGTCACACAGAGTCCTGCGCCTAGCGCATACTCTGTCCAACACGCAGCCTATCTTTTATATCTTTTTAAAAAAACACGTACCACGTGTACGCTGTTTATTAGTCATGCCACGTCAGGCGCGCCAATCTGGATCATTCGATGATCATTTGTTTGTCAATTCGAACTCGGATTTCAAGGATTAATTTGAAAACTAGTATGGATGATATAGAAATATGATCATACTATCAAATTAAGACATTAAGAGACTTGAGGAATTCAAACATTGCACACTCGTCTCGGACAAGTGGGAGATTGAAGGATTTATGTCCTCGACTTAAATGCAATTACTAATTATATTATGGATCGTATTATGGAGATAATAAATTCGTTCTATTGGGTCGTCTATACGTCTTGCTAGAGAATGCTATAGAACTTTGGGTTAGGAAATTATAAACCCGAAGCCCAATATAATGGATCATATTAGGTCACACAATATACTTGGATCAACAAAAGAAACCTAGAGCCCATAAGGGCCCTAGGGGTGGCCGGCCAAGAGGAGGGGAGAGGAGAAATGATTCTCCTTCTAACCTAAATATATTTATATATTTGGTTAGGCAATAAGGAGAGAATAATAAGATATCTCTCATTATTCTTCTCTCTCATATTCTTTCCTAAAGTCACAAAACTCCATTAAAGTAGAAGAATAATTTCTTCCTTCCAACTAGCATTGGTGGAGTGTTGATCCGGGTTGGTGGACCAAGTAGAGGAATCACAATTGAGGTTCTTTATCCGGGTTATACAAACTTTGTGGAATTCACGCTTCAAAGGTAAATTCCTAACTATTATGTGATCCTTGAATGTATATGCATGAGATCCTGTTTTAAGTGCTTATGAATTTGATTCATGAAATTCCGCTTAGAGTACTTATAGAATCCTACAGCTGTGAAGGTTCCTGTTGTGAGCGAGGTTGAGGATGGGGAAGGTGGAGGGTTGGGAGAGTGCATGTGGAGTGTAGGAGTGAAGGGAATTTTGGAGTTGTGAAGGCAGAAAAGGGGTGGGATAGGTGGGTTGTGCTTTTGAGTGAGCACCTGTGGCGAAGATTGGGTCTGGTGAGGTGGTTGTGTCGTTTAGTAATGCGAAGGTGTTGCCATGGAAGCTAGGTGAATAGGACGTATGCAGAGGAGTCGATTTTGGTGGTGGCAGATAGGGGGCAGGGGGTGGGGAGCGGTTTTGTGAAGAGGTTTGGTGGTGCAGAGGTTGTGCGGTTCTATGGTGGTGGTTAATGGTGGTGTGGGGTGAAATGGTGGTGGTTGGCAGTGGTGGTGGTATTGTGGCAGTGGTGCGTTGGTGGTGGTCTTGGTGGTTATTTGTTTTATTTGAGTTAATTAAAATTTAAATTGATTATTAAATTTGAACGAATTAGAACAAGTCATCAACTTGTTTCAGCTGGTCATGGTTCAATATGAGCGGATCGTGCTAAAAAGGTTGGATCATTAATAAATAATCAAAAGGATATGAGATTAATTTGAGCAAACAGCTCAAATATTGGATTATTAGAATTAATTTTTCCTAATATAAATTGATAACACAACATTTATAAACTAAAATGCAAAGCTTAGATAGTGCACACGCTAGTACGTAGAGCATGGTGCGCACATGTACATGGATAACAAGTTAAATGTACATGAAGAACAAGCCAAATGAACCCATGTACATGGACAACAAGCCAAATAAATATATGTACATCTTTGTTGGTGCATGTTCATTGGTATTGGTCTTTGTGTTTATAATCTAGTTCTTCATGTTCATCATGCGTATGGCTCTCATCTTACAGACGTGTATATGTACGAATTTGGGACTAAAATGGCAGAGCCAAGTTTTCATGATTAATTAACCCGGCCCGGAGTTCGGAGCCCTGATGATGCACTAGGAGCGGCCACCTCTATCTGTTATTCTTTTTTTCTTAATGTTGGGTTTAAGCTGCTTCACCATTAAAAAGGACCACTTCTAGTCTCCTAGTACTCATAAAGTCATAATAGTACCCCACATAAAAATAATTTGTAGATATGCCACTTTATTTGCTTGTCGGATCTCTCATTTTCTTACTATCCAAGTCTACCATTAGTCTACTCTTTTGAAATATAAATCAAAAACCTTTGGTACTATATAATATATATCCACTACAAGTCACAACCATATACTATAGAGCATTAGAGCAGGTCTGCTAAGAACATAGCTTAAGAAAATTAAAAATGAGGAATATGGCAAACCAAATATTCTTAAAACTAAACCAACCTCTCTCCTCCATACAATCACCATCATCATCACCACCAAATGAATTCTTCAACATGATCCTCCAAAAGCTAAATGAATGGCTTGCTGTGGCGAAACCATTCGTGATCGCGGGGCTTGGGCTTGTTCTTCTCTGCTTGTTCTGTTGTTGCTGCTTGCCTGCCATAATCAGTTGTATTGTTTGGGTTGCGACCGCATGCTGGGGCCTCATCAGTGGGTTCTTCATGCTGTTGTGGCGCATGTGCATCTGGATCTTCAGCATCTGCTGTTGTTGTTTTAAGGGATCTTTGAAGATGATGAAGGCTCCTGGAAGAGGTGGAATCCTTATTTCAAGAGCTGTCTTTGAAAGTAACCCTGCGTCTTATTTTATTAATCTTCGTGCTGGTAGGTAGGCCTGTGTAAGGAGATATATATGTATTTATGATGTCTGGATTATTATGTTACTAATATGTTTATGGTGGTTGTTTGTTACTTCTTTAAGTGGGTGATAAAGAAGGTTGTCTAGTTGCGTTGGAGAACAAGATGAAATTAGTTTTTGTTGGTTAATGAACTAGTTTTAGAGTTGGATGCTTATGGGAAATCGTATTCATGTACACTAGCTAGTTCAATCTGTATGTATTTCTCTCCAGTTGTATGGTTATGTTATTGAATAAAGTTCATGATAACTTTCTGCATCAAACTCGCACAAATTTGAATGTAGGCTATAGTGTTTTAGCAATTATGTTCAATATACTCTATAGATCATAGGTTAGATGTACACTTAGGCCCCGTTCTTTTGGACTGAACTGAACTGAACTGAACTAAACGGATCTGAACTGAACTGAACTGAGAGAAACTAAAATGCATAGAGTAACTGAACTGAACTGAACTGAGATAAACTAAAATGCAGAGAGTAACTGAACTGAATTGAACATAAGTCCAAAAGAAAACTTGTAATTTAAAGAAAACTTGTAATTGTATATGTACACAACTCTTATTTTGGAAACTTTTGATTCTTTTTCAACAAAATTTTTTTTATTAGGTCTTTCCCAACAAAATATCCATTTTAATAGGTCTTTTCTAACAAAAAGTTCTTAAAATCATAATTAATTTGCCTCTCAAAATTCCTTCTAATTTAAAGAAAACTTATCACTAGTAAAAGTGGTGTACATGTGTCCACTCAAAAAAGAAAAAAAAGAAAGTGGTGTACATGTGCACTGAGCTTACATCTACCACTTCCCAATGGTTTTCCATGAAGGTATTTATTTCCATCAACTTCCTGGATTTTTCCTTCCTCAAACTCATAGTAACATGAATTTGTTACCTTATTACCATGTTTCCCTTCCGTAGTGGACCAAAGTTCAATAAAAGGTGATGGAAAAAGTTCATATTTCTCCACTCTATTTGGTTCCCTTCTATTTCTATTCCATGAGTTGAACCAAATTAAATATGCATATATAACCATGAAATTCATTTGCAAGCTTAGTGTTCAAGGACTTATGTTGGGTTCCATGCCTTTGTCATGGCATAGAATTGGCTACCTTGAGCAATCTATGGCATTAATCTTCATGGCAAGGAACTCACGTCTTTGGCCTACTAGTGGGCAGTGGCTAAACTCTAGTGGGGCGGGTTCAAACTTCAAAGGCTTTTAAGCTGATATTAATATTGTGCACTCCCTTTATGGCTTTATGTTTTTTTTTTTTTATCTTTTTCACTTGAAATTTTGACATTATTTATATTTAGAGAGAATTTTCTCAATTTTTCTCAATTTATAAGATAAAATATAATCATGTCGGGTCTTGTTTGATTCGTCTCAATTAATACTTTATTAATATTCAATCATTATAATTTTTATTAATATATAATGAGACATATTTAAGTTCAATGATGTGTATTGCGAGACAAGTACAGGTAAATAAGAATGACAAAAAAACAGAGGAAGTAGATTTTACTAGTTGTAAACCTTCCTAAACACATATATCTCTATTATATAAGTGAAGGGGGAAGGAAGATGGTGTCTCCTTACAAAATATCGGATATACCCTTAATGAATTTAAGTTGCCATATATATAAAATAACCTTTTCTTTTTCCTTACTTGTCATATATATTGAATAAGTTAACAATGGAATTAAATTTAAAATTTCAATTAAATATTAAATTAAGGAGAATGATTTCCTCTCCTTACATATGTGTGAAAAACTCAAATAAAAATTAAATTGACAATATAAATTCGAAGAAAAAATAAAAACATAAATTTCATATTAATAATTATACTTATAATATTATAAAACCAAAATGTTGATTATTATTTAGTAATCTCTATTGATAGAGATTCAATAATTGAACCAGTGAACCTGATACACAAATTCTTCCACTTTATTTCAGCACAAGCTTTCTTCTGTTTTATATTTCCTTTTCTCGATACTATATTTGAATAATGATGAACAAATAACTAAGAAAACCAACGAAATATTTATTTAAGAAAAACATATTAGAATATTAAAAATAATTATAAATGTTTGTTCGAATAAAAAAATTTGTAACACTGACGAATAACTAACCAAGAAATTAAAAAAGAACGTAATATGACACGCACGCATAGCGTGCAAAAAATGCTAGTTATATATATATATATATATATATATATATATATATATATATATATATATATATATATATATATATATATATATATATATATATATATATATATATATATATATATATATAGGCTTACTTCTTTTTTTATTACTAATTAACGAAACAATTTTAGGAAAGCCCTATTATATTGTGCATCGAGACGTTCATCCTCCATATCTTAAAGTATTGACTTTTCTTCTTTTTATTTATGTGTATTATGGTTTTGGATTATTCTTCATCTATCTCATACTCCCTACATTTCTTTTTAATGGTTACACTTTGAGTTTTGACACTATTAACAACTTTATGTTTGACTATCATTTGTGATTAATAGGTAAGGAAAAATATAGTCATGTGAGATCTTGTTTGATTCATCTCGATCATTACTTTTCGAATATCAACTTTTTATAATTTTTATAAATGCAAATTTAGAGATATTAATGTTCAAACATTTACATTGGCAAGCGTGAAAAAGGTAAAGTGTAACTATTAAAAAGAAACGGATGGAGTAGTTAATGCAACATTACCTTTTTAAGGTCCATCTCTATAAACTTTGACCATGAATATGGGTGAAAAAATAGCTAGTCGTATGGAATCTTGTTAGATTAATCTCAATATATAATTTTCAAATATCAAATTTTCATACTTTAAGTAATACATAATTGAAAACATTAATGGTCCAAATAGTGCATTAGAGGGCGTAAAAGTGTAAGTGTCGCACATACATGAATTTTAACTTGGAGCATATAAGTTTTGTTAAGTGCCTTGGTTATTTAATACTAGTATTTTTTGCACGCTATGCGTGCGTGCCATATTAACATTTTTTTTCTCATTTAGTTATTCATCAGTGCTACAAAAAATTTGTTTCGAACAAACATTTATAATGATCTTTAATTTTTTTAAATATGTTTTTCTTAAATCAATGTTTTGTTGGTTTTTTTTAGTTATTTGTTCATTATTATTCAAATCTCTATTATATAAGTGAAGGAAATACAAAGCACGGATCCTACTTTGGATCGTAGGGGTTGGTAGAATCGAATCGGTGGGATCGGATCGTAGGATCGTAACATCCTACAATTTGGTAAAATAGAGATAATTATGCTAAAATATGGTGAGAACCACATGTTAAAAATTTACACATATTCATAATGACGTATTTTATTAGCAAATGGTGATAGTTTTCCAATACCATAAGATTGAAATAACATGCAACCAAAATCTAATAGGAGAATTATAATATGTGAAATTACATTGTGATTTTTTTTACGATAGGATCGGATCGTAGAGTCGTAGGATCGTAGAATCGTATTAAGATCCTACCATGCGATTTTTTGTGGTTGGGTAGGATCTAAAGATCCTACAAAATTAAGATCCTATGTAGGATCGGGATCGGTGAGGTCCTTCTGGATTGTAGACTCGTAGGATCGTAAGATCCGGATCGGGATTTTAACAACAACACGTGCTCAAATAAAGTGGAAGAATTTGCTTATCAGATTCAATAGGTGAATAATAATAAAGTGGAGGAGTTTGATTCATATAATAAAGATTACCGAATAATAATCAACATTTAGGTTTTAAAATATTATCATTATAAACATTAATATGAAATTCAAGTTTTTATTTCTTGTACAGATTGTTTCAATCAAGTTATATTGTCAATTTAATTTTTTATCAGAGTTTTTCACATATATTTAAAAGAAATCATTCTCCTTAATTTAATATTTAGTTGAAATTTGAAATTCAATTCTATTATTAACTTGTTCAATATATATGGCAAGTAGGAAGAAGAAAAGACTATTTAATATATATGGCAATATAAATCATTAAGGGTATATTAGACTTTTTGTGAGGAGACATCATCTTCCTCCCCCCTTCACTTATATAATAGTGATATATGATCATGAGTGAGTAGTTTCATTTTCCAGGTTTAAGTTGAGACTTTTTAATGAATCAAGTTCATTGATTTATTTCCAATTCCCTTATATTTGTTCGACAATTAAGCTCATGTATCCTGCCGCATATATATATATATATATATATATATATATATATATATATATATATATATATATATATATATATATATATATATATATATATATATATATATATTAATTTGTATTTTACATATCAGGGGCATAATAGAAAGCTAATTGACATTACTCCAAGCACTTTTAAAGTGCAACATTCTATTAACTTTTGCATTACTACTGTAAACAAAAAAGAATTTTTTTGCATTACTATATTAACAACAATGCTCTATCCATTTTTACTTAGTTGTTAAACTTTGGCTTATGCATTACTCATATAACCTGCATAGCTACACCTAGCTACTTTAATCTTAGAGTGCGTCTTGGGTGTAAAATGTTACACCATAACTTATCGTGTAACATGCATAATGACATATACTCCAACAAAAATGACATGAACTATACAAATAATAACATAAATCTCATGTCATTTTGTCTTATATTTTATGTCATTTGAAATCATCTTACAAAAGGATATATGTGGTTTGTGAATTGTTACACCATAAATTATATATGGTGTAACAGTTACACCCAAGAATTTGTGTGAATGTTATCTTGTACTAATATATCAAAACGAATGTTAATATAGTATCATGCATATAAGATGTTGGTGTATTTATTATCTCAATATACTTCATTTATAATATTTATTAATTGATTAAAGTTATGCACAATCGAGCTTAAAAGTAAAAGTGAAATAACTAGATAAAAACAAAGATTATATGTTAATTATATTACTATCCGATCCATTAGAATATTACTAATTACATTTTAGGTTTTTTAAAAAAAGATATAAAGGACAACTTTCTTTTTAAAATAGGGCATTGATAGACTTTAACATAAACATAGTACTCCTATACTAAAGTTTTTCCTACACAACCCCCTAAAAGAGTAGCTTTTTCTACCCCCTCATCTTGTTCCTTTTACTTTGCTATCACCAATGCGAGGTTCCGGTAATGGAGCTTTCCACCTAATGTATTATGTATGTGTCTCTATCTTTCTTTTTTTCCCTCATGATGGGCAAAGCCTCCAATAAAAAAAACTAATAATTATGAAAATTTCTAATACACCCTTTATTTTTTTTTATCTTTCTCACTTAGAATCTTAACACTATTCATACTTATAGAAAATTTTCTCAAATTTTCTCAATTTATAAGAAAAAAAATAGAGTCATTTGAGGTCTTGTTTGATTCGTCTCAAAAATTACTTTATTAATATTCAATCGTTATAATTTTTACTAATATATAATAAAAGATATTTAAGTTCAAATATGTGCATTGGACGATGCATAAAAGAAAGTGAGAATGATAAAAAAAAAAACAGAGGGAGTGTTTCTTAAAAACTGTAAGATCAGCTTGTTGTTTCGATGACAAAAAGTTTATAAAATGAGGAAAATAGAAACTTATCATGAACTACTTCCTACAAAATGGAGAATTAGCTTACCTACTCACCCCTAGGCAATTAGTGTAAATTTATGGGGAATTCTACTTTGCTTTAAAAAACCAAACAATAATTATCAATTCCTATAAATCTAAAATGTATGGAATATTTTATTTCATATGGTGAATCAAACTAAGTACTTTGTAATAATGTAAGTTGAATAATTAAAAAAAAAAAAATTGTAAGTTGAAATGCCTTCGCTTCTTCTCCTTTTATTTTTCTTTGAGGTGAATGCCTTTCGCTTTGAATCTTTGATGATGGCAAACAATACTTCCTCCGTTTCGTTTAAATGCAACAAATGAATATTTTATATCTCACAAAAAATACCTATTTATTACATTTAAAACGAAACGGAGGAAGTATTTCTTTTACTCTTTGAATATCACTCCACCATAAAATAAAATAAGATAAAAATTAAAGAAAAGTGATGAATCTACAAAACATCACCCGGTCAGTGTCACCAGCTCCAAAAACAATCTAATGACATCAATTTACGTCATTACACTTGTCGTTGCTGACGTCGCTCTTTCTTGTATTCTTTTCTTTTTTTTAAGGGTTCTTGTATTTTCTTCACCTAGGCTTCTTCCCATTGGCCTTTGTGAAAGCGTAAAGGCTTGCTTTATTTTGTTTTAAATTTTTATTTATAAAATCTGACGTGTCACAGTTGGACGCGCCGTGTGTGCGTCTATTAGCAGATTTGCAGCACCTAGAATATAGCAAACGGTAATATCAATGTTTAGAAATAATGAAATAACTATGTAATTTGATTAATTAAAAAAATTATAACAACAACTATATTTTTTTGTCCCCTATAAATAAAGATCAATATTGGCCTATTTTCCACAATTCAAAAATTTCCTAATTTTTCATTAAAATATATCTATAATTTCCTCAATCTTATTTTTCATAATTACAATTAACGAATTAATTCGATTAATTACAAGGGGAATTAGTTAACGTAATTACCATATTCAAAATTAATTAACAATCTCTAAAGTCAATGTCAATCTAATTATTTAATTAATATTGATGGAGTATGGGAAAGTAGGAGAGAGAAAAGGTGGTGGAGTATGGAAAAGTAGGATAGAGAATGTAAATAGAGAACCCATGAATGTGATAAGAGTAGATGGAAAAGTCCAGTAAAAAGTGATGTGGAAGAATAGGATGACGAGAGAGAAAATATAGGAACCCATGACTGTTACTTAGTACTCCCTCTATTTAATTCTTTTTTAGTTTACTCACTTCACTTATAGATTTAACTAAGGAAGAGTCTAAAAGTATGAAAAAGAAACGAAGAGGTGGAGAAAGAAACCGAAAAGTGAGAAAGAAAAACTAAGAAAGTGGAGAGAGAAAATTTAATAAGGTGGTTATTGTATCAAAAAGTGAACCACATGGGTATAGATTAAAAAGAACGGAAATTCTCATTGGTAGCCATGTACATACTTTTGAAAATTCTCATTGGTAGCCATGAGTTTACTAAATTATCAAAAATGGCCATTAACTATTGTTTATTTTTGCAAATGTAACCTTATGAACTAAAAAACCGTTAGTTACGTTAACTTTCAGTTAAAATTAATGGCTGACATGCAAAATGAGGCGGTTCTTTTTTCCAATTTAGACCAAAATGACTCTTAAACTTCAATTGAACAATTTTCTCGGCACACAAACCGAGACACATAAATTGAGGCATTTATAGTTTTTTTTTGCTCTATTCTTTTGGATTAATTTTCATTGATTTTCTGTTCAGTTAAGTTCAGTTCATCTCAGTCTAATTCAGCTCTTTGCAGTACGGTTTTACATTGCATTTCAGTTTAGCTCAGTTCAGTCTAGTTCAGTTAAAACATGTCTAAAAGAACAGGGCATAACCCCCAAAAACTTACTCGAGCGATTTCCTCAGCACGCAAGCCGATATATGCATATCGAGGCATTTTTTTTCTTTTTTGCCACTTTCAAATTCAAAATTGTCCCTTAAGAGCTAAAATGACCCCCAAAACCCTAACCGAGTAACTTTTTTGGCACAAATAGTGACAAAATTTTTTGAGCACAAAAACCGAGGCATTATTTAACGGAAAGTTAATGGAAGAATGGTTCATATGGTTACATTTGCACCATACGCAATAGTTGAGGGCCATTTTTGATAATCTAAAACACTCATGGCTACCAATGAGAATTTTTAAAAGTACATAGCTACCAATGAGAATTTCCCTAAAAAGAAACGTACCAAAAAAAGAAAGTGTGTAAATTGAAAAGCAACGAAGGGAGTTGTATATACTCTATATATAGTGAGCAACTCAACATTATTCTCATAATTCAAAATGCCGATAAATAAGAATTGAAATGTCTGGTTCAATAAAACGAACATTGAGTCAATCAAAATAACAACTTTAATTAATAGGATACAATTTTGATATTCTTTTTAATTTTTTCACAATATTCATTTCAAAACAGCGTTATATTCAATCAAGAAATAACGTTATGTTCAGCCAATATAAAAGAACATTTTTCATTTTCAATTATGAGACCCAAATTAATGTTCTTTAATTTTATGTTCTTCAATATACTAATCTTAAAATAGAGTTATGTTAAATTTAAAATGTAAACGTGTAAAGTAGAAAAATGAGTTGATAAGCTAGAGTTTGGGTCCTAACAGTGGAAATTACAAATATTATTTTATTTGAAATTAAGGTTCTTTTGATTGATTATGGTGGACAACCCTTTCTCTGCTTTTTCTCTCTTTGAAAAAACCCTACTTGTTCAAACAGTAGAGTTGCTACCATTTTTTTTATGGTGTAAAACACCCAAATTCTACTTTTATAGTAGTTATTTTATTTTCTTATTAGCAATCCTCTTCTCTCCTTTAGTAAGAGTTTGGAGTTAGGGGTTGATTCTCTCCCCTTCTAGGGTCGTCGAGCTTAGTTTTTGGAGTTCATTGATTATTTATTATACAATTTTGTAATCCTTCTAGGGTCGTCGATCAGATGGAGTTCATTTATCATTTATTATACAATTTTGTAATCCTTTATTGGTTTCTCGTCTACGGTCTACTCTATCAATCAAATAAAGATATATCTTCTCCAAAACTATGTAAGAATGGTAGAAGTTCTAATAGAAGGTTGCATGATTCAATAAACACTAGCTTTTTGTGCACGCTATGCGTGCGACAACAATTTAGGCATAATTATTACTCAGTAGTAAAACAAACAAAAAACGAAAGTTCGTATCTAAGATCTCCTCCATTTTGTGAGTTTATTCATACCTATACCTCTAACTTAGTCCTAAGATCCTCATTTTCACTCACATAACATCACTTTCTCTCTCTCTTATTTTCATAATTTTACTCTGACTGCAATTTTGTACTAATTTACCTTCCAAAAATTGCAAGATTCTTCAATTTTTCGCCAAATTTCTTTACAAAAACAATACAATAATACTCTACCTGTCTCGAATCTATAGATACCAATTCTTTTATGTTTTTTTTGGTTTTTCACTCTATAGTTTTCTTCATTCATGGGATCTTTGATTTTATGGTTAGTTTTTCTTGGCTTCTTTTGATTTTTTTATTTTCGGATGTCTTGGGGTTTATTTTTTTTCATTTTGAGTTTTGAAATTAACGAACTTTTTTGGTTTTCTGGGGTCTTGAGCTTTTTTTTTTGTTATTTTTTCATCCTTGGGTTTCCTGTTTTAGTTTGTAGAATATCTCTATTTAATTTTTTTATTATTATTTTGGTGTGGCAATGACAATTCCCCACTACGAAAGAAGAAACATCATGGAAGCTTAATATATAAAATGCTTGTGTAATCAAGAAAACTTGATAAAATAGAAGGTAATCGTAGAAGTCTTGGTCTATAATTTACATGTGTTTATTTTATTTTTCTTAGGTAATCTTTGCAACAATTTTTTGTTTAATTTGTTTCCTAATTTTATAGTGTACCCATCTTCAATTTTACAATTGTGTTTGTTGTGAATTATATTTTTATTCATCAATATGAGTCTTTTCCCTCTATTAATGCTATAAGCAAAATTAAATTTTAAAATTTTTAAATTTTACAATTATAATTTTCATGTAATTGAAAGAAATTCTTAGAAAATTTTCCTTGTAGATTCGTTTTTTATTGTAGTTTTCAAACTCGATCGTATTTATCTAAGACTTTTTTTTACGGGATTTAGGACTTTTTTTAATTTAAATTTTACAATTCTAATTTTTTCGTCTTTTTTTTTCTAAATAATTCAATGGTTATCAGCGAGTTCTACGTTTTTTTCCAAAATTTGTTGTTTATACTCTTTTTTTAAAAAATTAATTTTACAACTAAAAAAAATGTATTACTGGGATTACCTACCTCTGTCGACCATTTGCATTTCGATTGGTATATTTTATTGCACAATTGGGAAGTTTTTTTCATGGCTATCAAATAAAAGTTTTATTCATGGCTTTCACTTAACATTTTTAAGTGTTATTTATAGTTGTGACATTTATGAGGACCATTATTTTCTCATCTAACTCATTTTTTTTCTTGTAGATATAAAGTGAGAAGCACGTGCTATTGAGTAAGAAGATAAGTAAACAAATTACGTACCTTGATTCAAAGTGTAGTATTCAGAATTTGAGAGTGTTGAGATGTACTACCTCCGGTTCCGAAAGATCTTCCCTATTTGACATTTTGTACTATTCACAAGTTTCACTTTGACAGTTGTTTGTGACTTATACGTAAGAAAAAATATAGTCATGTGGGATCTTGTTAGATTCATCTCAATATGTGTATTATTAATATCCACTTTTTATAATTTTTTCAAATACACAATTAGAGATACTAGTGTCTAAAGTTTTGCATTGGCATGCGTGAAAAGTGAAAGAAGAAAGATCTTTAGGAACCGGAGGGAGTAGCAAGCAATTCGGGAGCACTGATGTGTTTTTTGAGTTTGTATTTGAATTTTTTTTTTTAAAGAAACACTTTTGATTTTTGTATTGTTCAATTCAACATTATTTCTGTGTATTTTTTGTCTCAGTGTCCTATTTCGTTATGGTAAGTTTTTGATTTTATTATTTTGGTCAAAGACAATTGTGCAATTTGCATTTATTGTGCTACTAATTAAAGCCAATTAAATTTTGTTGAAACTGGCAAGTTTTTGCAATGTAGAAGGGTTTAAATGTCAAGATTTTGGAATGTAATATTTATGTTATGGAGGGGCAATTAAGTAAATTCTAAGGGGGACACCATTGTTCCCCCCCGGGCTTGGCTTATATATATATATATATATACCAGAATTAGCCAAGGATATGGGGTTTTAACAGATAAACTAGGAAATTAATAACATATGCATAAACAAAGTAAAGTAAGGCGGTTTAACCGGCCATGGTTTTACAGAAAAGACTTACAAATTGTCTTGAAATGAAACTGATACTAAAGAGAGTTACAATTTTTTGTGATTGAAGAGAGAGAGAGAGATAGAGAGATTTTCAAAGGAGCTTATGTAGCCGTCTATTTTGTTCTGCCTAGAACTGAAGGAGAGGCCTCAATTTATAGACAGGGAAGAACAAATATGTCACGTTCTTAAACTGTGCATGAACAATTTGTCTTCTACTTTAAACTGTTCAAAATTTTGTCTTGTTGGAGCTTTATACTGTTGATGAATAGTTTTGCAGCTTTTGATGACTTTGTCTGTTGCTGTTCAAAATTGAAAGGAATTTCTGTTTTTCTTTGAAGAATTTTGTGAATTGCGGCGTTTACCCTGTTGCTGCATGGAGATAGTGAAAGTAACCTTTTTTTTTTTTTTTTTTTTTTTTAAGTCTGGAAACCAGCATCTTCTTCATTGTCACTGAGGTGGATTGAGGAGTCTGCTGTCGTTTTATTGTCCAAAGTTATGGAGGATTCAGACATACTATTAGCTAGTTGCCGTAGGATCTGTGCGTAATCTTGAGGGGTTTTTGCTGATGTAAGCAAGGAATTTGCTTGTGATTTTCGGGCTAGGAACTGAGATTGTTCTGGCCCTGATGTCATGATACCTGTGTTATAATTTTTTCATCAACCATTCTCTATTGGCTGGTTCGAGAATAGACTGTGGTGCATTGAAGTTTGACCACCATCTACTTTTAAAATTTCTTTGGAGAACCATGCATGCCCCCTTGATCTTAGTTTATTTCGAGGAACCATTGACAAACCCAAGGGAGGTAGAACTTCATTGAAAATAAACATAAGGCGGGAAAACGCCTTTCAATATTTGAAGATTTGTATTGGGTTTGAAAAGTATTATAGCCTTTTGCAACTTCAGGGTGAAGGATTTCACTAGAAGAGCCATAGAATTTCCACCATTGTGTAAACCAAGATGACAACTTTTTTGGCTATATGGTTTTAGTATTGAAGTATTAGCCATGAATAGGATAATCTATTATTTTGTATTAGGAAAGTGGAGAACCATGCCTGTTGGTAATCCCAATAATTAAAGGTTTTACAGTGTGGGAAAGTGTTATTGAAGCTAATGGGAAAGGCTTTGTATTTTGACAGGTCTTGACTCCAGTCGTGAGGACTGAGAACCTTTAGGATTTTAATGGTTGAATAAGAGGGCTCTGCTTGCTCATTCTTGTAAAAGAACTGTTTGAATTCAGCGGAGTCAGTGACCTCAAGGATTGTCTGATAATATTCTGCTGTTTTAGTATGATCCCATGGTTTATAGAACCAGTTTTTTCCAAAGATTTTTTGCATTGAAACATAGGAATCTTCATCATGATACCCATGTTCAATTGTTATAATATTTTGAGAAGTATTTTTAGCAAAATATTCGAAAGTCTCATTTTTCTTAGGTTGTGCAACCACAACCTCAGAGCTACCTGGTTTTAGAAATTGTTTTTGTGGAGGTGTTTTTTGAGAAGATTCTCCTTCCTCTGGTTTTGAAATGACAGTGATATTCTTTCGCGCGGGAGTTTTACCTTCTATAGTCACTTTGCTAGAGCTTCCCTGGTTTTGCATAGAGTTCTGGAAGGCTTGGAGGAGTTGGGGGTAGGGGTACTTATCAAACGAGCCGAGCCCGAATAGCACTGGGCTCGGCTCGAGCTCGTTTAACTTTTCATGGGCCTGGCTCGGCTCGTGAGCTCGACGAGCTTGGGGGAGCCGAGCTCGGCTCGAACTCGTTTACCTTTTCATGGGCTCGGCTCGGCTCGTGAGCTCGACTAGGCTCGAGCTCGTTTTCAGGCTCGGCTCGAACTCGGGTTCGATTATGGGCTCGAGCTCTTTTGGAAAATTTATTTTGCGAAAAATCTGTATATACCTTAGTTGAGTTAATATTTTAAAAGAAATACTTAATATAATTTTTAATATATAAATAATTTTTTAATATAAACTATTTTTTTGAAAATATTTTTTTAGTATAAAATAATAATCGAGCTGTTCAAGAGCTTTTCGAACCGAGCTTTGCTTAGCTCAGCTCGGCTCGTTTAAGTCTCGAGCCGAGCCATAATGAGCCGAGCTTTGACCGAGCCGAGCCCGAACTGTTCGCGAGCTTGTCAACCTCATTATCACCCCTAGTTGGGGGTGTTATAGGATAGACGAAGGATGCTCAGAGATGGAAAGGAGCCATTCTTGAACTTCTTGTGTTCTATCGATGGAGGAGCTTTCACTCTCCATATTCTGAACTGCTTCGTACCAGGTTTTGATGAGTTTCTGTGTGGTGCATATGGTTTTCTCAGGCGGAGGTCGAGACTTCTCCTTATCTTTTGTCTTTTTAGGCATTTTTCTAAGAAATTCACTGGTTAAGAAGTCAGGGATGGAATTCTCTTCTCCTATTCAAATTCAAAAATGCTTTAGATAAACTGCCATCTAGCAAAAATATGTTTTACAGCAATGTTTTGGACATCCTTTTTTAAAACAGCTTTAGCAGCTTGACAATCAACTCGTAATAAGAATTTTTTATTTAACAAATCAAACTGAAATTTGGTAATACATAGAATAATTGACAATATTTCCTGTTTTATAGTAGAGTATTTTTTCTGGGTATCATTCCAGGGCCCTAAGGTGAACCTGATAATGTATTCTTTACCATTGTCGACCTGTTTTAAGATACCTCTGTAACCCTTGTCACTAGCATCTGTTTCAACAATTTTAGGCGGGCAAGGTTTGCTAAAATGAGGCATGGGATTTCTTAAACTCAGGTTTTTATTGTTTTAATAGCCTGGGTATGGATATCGAACCAAGTCGGTGGGTTTTTCTTTAGTCTATCATGGAGAGGTTTTGCAATTCTACAAAGATTTGGATAAAAATCTAAGACATAATTTAAACTACCAAGAAATCTCAGTAGTTGAGTTTAACCTAAGATTTTATCAGGAAATTTGCTAGTGAATTGGAGAGATCTATCAATATGGGTAATAGTCCCACAAGACACAAGATAACCGAGTAATCTAATTTTTGTTCGAAATAAAGAAATCTTCTTTGCAGAAACGACGAGACCATTTTTCGTAATGAGATAGAAAAAAGCATTAAGGTTTTTGAAATGCTGATCAATTGTGCTTGAGTAAACTAGCACGTTATCAATGTAAATTATGCAAAAATTTGAATAGGGGTTGAAGATATCGTTCATTATCCTCTCATATTCAGAGGGAGCATTTTTAAGACCAAAAGGCATTACGTTCCATTCATACTAGCCAAAAAGAATAGTAAAATATGTTTTATAACGGTGTTGTGGCTTGATCTGTATTTTCCAAAATCCATATTTCATATCAAACTTTGAAAAGATAAAAGCATGGTGTAATTTTTGCATCAGATCTTTTTTATTGGGTATTGAATAACGAATCCATCTTAGGGCATCGTTAAGAGGTTTGTAATTTATAACTAATCTGGGTGTGCCACATTCAATTTTCGAAGCCTTGTTAACGTAAAATGCCGCACAGCTCCAAGGGGAGCGGGACTTGGAAATTAAGCCTTTGCTTTCGAGAAATCTATTCTCTTCTCGACAATGACGTTCTAGGTCGGTATTCATCTGAGTTGGCCGGGCTTTGGTAAGGATATTATTTTCATCATAATTAGGCTCATAAGGTAAGTTGACCATGTGTTGCTTTCTATTCCAGAAGGCATTTGGAAGATCAGAGCAAACTTCCCATTCGAGGAGGATTTGGAAGTTAGCTATCTGAGTTTTTAGAACACTAATTTGTAACTGGTCATCGATATTTTGTAAATGGATTTTCTGTTTTAGATCGTGCACATCACTTTTTTTTCCGATTGATAAGAGAATTTATCTCACTATTAAATGGAGCATGCGTTTATAATGTTGAGGTTTCTAGTCTTAGGTTTTTCTAAGAAAAGGAATTCAAGACTTTTATTTTTGGTTTTTAAGGATATCCCACCATAACTGTATGTCAGCTTTAATGGTATTTACTTCAACCTGAAGGTCCTGTATGGTCCTTTCTGGCTTCTTTCTAGAACTTCTCTTTTCTAAAATAGAGGTGAGGTTGTATGGTTCAGTGCTTGAAGAAGGGGGTTAGGGTCTTCCCCTTATTTGGACTTTCTTCAAGGGATTCACGAAGGCGCTCAAGGTACTGTTTTTGTAGAGTAGGATTGTTAATATCCTAGATAACATCTAAGATGAGGCTTTGTTTTTTGGTGAAAACGTTTAGGTTATATGGTTCATCTTCAGCTGAAGATGAGGAATCTATTTCATTAACCTCAGGGCTATAACTCTCAGCAGAATTATAAGATTCAGTTTTCTCATCATAAGACTCTATTAGAAGAGCTTAAATTCTTCCTAGAGTCTCATCATCTAGGTCAAGGTTTTGGATCTTATTAGACACCCTACAATATCTAGCTGTATGACCCTTTTTACCACATTTGAAACAAGTTATGTTTTTAAAGTCATGTTTTGTGGTGGTCTGTTGGTGTTTTTTATGCGTCTTCTATTTACGTTGCTCAAAGGGTTTTCTATGGAATACCTCCTCAACCTTCTTATAGAACCTTCGGGCTTTATAGGGTTTTTGGTAAGGGGTTGGCTTACTACAGCTCCCTTTACAAGTGTTTGTCTGAGGGGAGGAGTTATCAAATTGTTGGCAGAAGGAACCTAACTCCTTTTTAGTTTCTTTTAACTCCCTCTTTAAGTGCTTTCAAAGTTTCAAATCATGACATATTTGAATGCCTTATTTAGAGGTTAGGCTTACTAACTCACCGTAGATTAGCCTATCGTAAGGGATAATATGTTCTCCAATATCTTCACGGATTCTGTTTCTGACCTTTTCTCCTAAGATGGTTGGAAGACCTACTAGGAATTTTTCTTTCCAAAAGCGTTGGTTAGAATCTTCTCTAAGTATCACCCTAGTTAGGAAAGTATTTTTATACCACTGAAAATCACTAAGTTTCTTGCATCTAAGATTAGACAAAAAATCTACGTTTTTGTCTCTTAGATGGGAGGAATCTCCAATGAAATGTAGCGATAAGGTAAAAATTAGGGTCGAGACAGAATCTTGCACTAGTGGAGGAAAACGGAAGGACTGCGGTCAAAACAGCCCTTAGGGCTGCGTTTTTGGCCAGCAGCCAGTGAAGGGTTGCGGTTTTAGGCCAAAAACGTAGCCCTTCACTTTGGAAGGGCTGCGTTTTTGGCCTAAAACCGTAGCTAGGTTTTTTTTCTTTTAAAAAAAAAAAATGTCTAGCAGCCCCCACCCCCACCCCCCCCGACCCCGCCAAGACCCCCAACCCTAGCCCACCCCCCCGCCATCCCTTGCCGCCCAACCCCAACCCCCCCGCCCGCCCCACCGCCCACCCCACCCCCCCCGCCATCCCCGCACCCCCACCCCCCCGGCCCTGCCCGCCCCCCACCCCACCCCCCACCCTTGCACCCCCCACCCCACCCCCACCCCCGCCATCCCCTACCCCCCGACATCCCCTACCCCCTTCGCGCCCCCGCACCCCCACCCCCAGCCCATGCCCGGCCCATCCCAAAGACCCCCATCCCGGCCCCGCACCCCCACCCCGCACCCCATGCGACCTTGCACCCCCCGAACACCTCCCTTCGACACAAAAAAAAAACCGATCGAATTGCAATATACACAAGTTTTTCAACGTAATTAACTTTAAATATATATATTAATAATAATGTAAAAAGTGTACATAGAATTGATATATACCAAGTAGATCTAGCTAATTTTATCGTGAAATCCACCAAAATGTATCATAAGCAATCATCACAAAGGTAGGTCGCCAACTTATCCCGAACTTCATGTAATTCCTCTATGGTGAAGGCCCTCAAACTTGGTGTGTAATTCATATAAACCTTGCAAAAAAACCAAGGAATAAACACATAATATAAGAATTCAATCATTTACCGTCCTTAATATTTCTAAAAATTACATATACCTTCCCGAAATTCAAAATAAAACAAATGCAAGCCTAAAAATCTACACACTAGTTATATTATACCTCATATTATCATGTTCAAAAATAAATTGGAGTTAAATGACTCCGGAAATACGAATTGGGCGCGAAAAGGCGAAAATAGGCCTAAAATCACATTTACGTTCCCGAAATTCAACCAACAACAAATGCAAGCCTAAAAATATACACACTATTATATTATACCTCATATCATCATGTTCAAAAAGAAATTGGAGTTAAATGACTCCGGAAATACGAATTGGGCGCGAAAAGTCGAAAATAGGCCTAAAATCACATTTACATTCCCGAAATTCAACCAATAACAAATGCAAGCCTTAAAATTTACAAAGTAGATACATTATACCTCATATTATCATGTTCAAAAAGAATTTGGGGTTAAATGACTCGATAAGTACGAATTGGACGCCAAAAGGCAAAAATAGGCCTAAAATGACCTTTTCGTTCCCGAAATTCAACCAACAACAAGTGCAAGCCTAAAATTCTTGAAAGTAGTTATATTATACCTCATATTATCATGTTCAAAAATAATTTGGAGTTAAGTGACTCAAAATCTAAGAATTGGAAGCGAAAAGACGAAAATAGGTCTAAAACGACATTTACGTTCCCGAAATTCAACCAACAACAAATGCAAGCCTAAAAATCTATACAATAGTTACATTATATCTCATATTATCATGTTCAAAAATAATTTGGGGTTAAATAACTCGATAGGTACGAATTAGGCATGAAAAGGAGAAAATAGGCGTAAAATGACCTTTTCGTTCCCAGAATTCAACCAACGACAAATGCAAGCCCAAAAATCTACACACTAGTTATTATACCTCATATTCATATGAAATGCATCAAACTAACATATACTAATAAGTTACATACCTTTTGAAGATCATCGGCGTTAGTGCAATGGTTGACGATATCGAACATGTACCTCAGCACGTAATAGCCACATGCAAGTCCATCATCTTGTTGCGGACACTAAAAATTAACCAAAACATGCATCCAATTACATTCATGTTAGATGTGTAGTATGTGGCGAAAAGTGTTTCTATATAAGGACAAACAAATTAGTCATGTTACCTCGACTGATATCCAAGTAGGAGCTTTTGGTGCTCGAAGTCCTGTTTGACTAATATGCTTCATCACACTACATCAATACATTATTACAAGATTAGATGTATTGTATTGTTTATATATATAAAGATGATGAATAATCTATATAAATATATTAAAAGGCGTTCCTAAATAAGGAATTGTGCCACGTGGCGCTCTCCCTAGGGAGTTTGTTCATGTAATTCATGTACACAATAAAAAAAAAATAGAAATTGCATAGTATAGGATTTGATCCTGTGACCTCAAGTTCATATATTAAAGTCTTAACCACTAAACCAAGTTGTATTTAGTGTTTAATATCAAAGTACAATATTAATAAATGAAATCTTTTCTTACCCGAGGCATAGCCCGGGCCTAATAACTAGTGTGTAATATTAATAAGTGCGCATATATTTAGTTTCGATTAGACTACCTATTTAACAATGATTTGATTGGTAAGGACCGTGGTGGTTGTCGACGCAAAGAATCAAAGTGGTAGACTTCGTTACGTGACAAACATTTCGCAAGCAGTGTCCAATGAGCCCTACAACAACAAAATATAGTTATTATTAATCATAGAACAATTAATAGGTGAATTTAATTATCGAATAATAAAAGTAAAGTGGTTTTAACAAGCATACTGTTTAATATACGGGACAAGGATGATCTCATGATATCCTGAACGAGATGATGCTTTGAAACTCATATCGAGATACTCTTTCACTTCGGGTTTGCTTTTTAAGCAATTGTCATCTCGTATTATGTTTGGACATAACCAACCAAATTTTGATTCACTTGATGTTGCAATCAATTCATTGTATAATAACACTAGTGGAAAAAAACGCAAGGGCTGCGCTGCAAGGGCTGCGTTTTTTGAAAAACGCAGCCCTTCATTTACGAAGGGCTGCGATCAATGCAAAAACCGCAGCCCTATAAGTAATAAAGGGCTGCGTTTTTTATAAAACCGCAGCCCTATAAGTAATAAAGGGCTGCGTTTTTTAAAAACCGCAGCCCTTTATGGGCTTTTTTTTAAAAAAATTTGAAACGAATTCGCGGGCTTAAAATGTTAAGCGGGCTAGAGTTCTCACAATTTCCTCTCCCTCATTCTCTCTCCTCTCTCACGTTCTCTCTCACCCTCCTCCCTTCTCCTCCTTCTCTCTCACGTCCACACACAATAACTGAATCCTCATTGTGCATCGGAGAATCTTCTGGAATCTCCGGCAAACAACTCGCCTTCTGCCGGTTAAACAAACACAACTTGCCGTACTGCTGCACAGATTCCCTCCTTCTCTTTCACCCTCCGACTCGTTCGTCGTTCGTCCTCTTGGTTCGTCGTTCGTTCACCCTCCTCGTTCAACAAAATCTTCGCCGCCTTGCTGGCCTTGCCGTGCCTTGCCGCGTCGTGCTGTTCTTCCTCGTCGTCGAACTCCGACAGCAACAAGTGATAAATTTTTTCGTTTTTCAAATCTATAATTTCTTGATCTTTGTTTTGATTAATGTTTATGTAATTTCAGATCTATAATTTCTTGATCTTTGTTTTGATTAATGTTTATGTAATTTCAGATCCATAATTTCTTGATCTTTGTTTTGATTAATGTTTATGTAATTTCAGATCTATAATTTTTTCTCTTTTGTATTTTCGTTTGCTTTTTTTGCATTTTTGTTCGTTTTTTTTTCATTTTCTTTCCATTTTTTTCATTTCGTTCTTTTTTTTCATTTGCGTTCTTTTGTTAATTTTCGTTCTTTTTTTAATTTTAGTTCTATTTTTTTCATTTTCGTTCTTTTTTTTCATTTTCAGATCTATAAATTTCTACTGTTCTTGTTGATGTTCCCTGTTGTAAATTTCTTGATATATTTAGGAGTAAAAAAATGGCAAAATTTTTTTTTTTATTTTTATTTTTTTGGGTCAAAAGGGCTGCGGTTTTGGTCAAAACCGCAGCCCTTTGTACAAAGAAGGGCTGCGTTTTTGGGCCTCAACCGCAGCCCTTCGTTGTGAAGGGCTGCGGTTTAAAAACGCAGCCCTTCACTTTTAGTGAAGGGCTGCTACGGAAAGGGCTGCAGGCAAAAAAACGCAGCCCTTAAGGCTGTTTTGACCGCAGCCCTTCCGTTTTTTTCCACTAGTGTAACCTGAGAAATCATATTGATTAAAAGTAAACTTAATTACTTATTATGGAAGTTGAATTGAAAACTACTTAAAGCATATGTATATGTATATTTAATATACTTATGTATTATTACCTCATGAAAGTTTGTATCATGGAAACATTCAACTCTACCACACATAAGAATACTTTAATATCGAGCTTAGAAATGAATGTCGATGACTCCTCAAAGTAGTGGAATTGTTGCGCCCCCAAAGGAATCTCTATTGTACTATCATCGGGTAAATTGCTGGCGCACTCATGTAACCAATAGCATGGAATAGTAAGGCCTCGCACCACCTCTGCCTCGATAATAAGTGGATTCTTTGTCATAGAAACATTCCCCTTCAACACATTATTCGTTCAGGTGAACATACCTTCTTTGCCTTCCTGTCATGTGATCCGACCTTCCCCCAAACCTAGTAATTATTAGTTAAAAGTAAAGATATTACAGACTATCATAGGAAATATAAAAGAAAACAGGATTATATATATGTATGTTAATCATTGTACCTCATCTGAAAATCGCACCAATGCACGCGGCCATAGAACATAACTGCCAAGGGCATCATTCAGTAAATGTAGACCAACTTCTGGCTTCCGCAGCGAAAGAGGTAATTCTTCGAAACCAGACACAATTTCATTGAGGGTGACCACATAGTGATTATCATCCACTAACTAGTTATGCAATCGTACTCAGTCTCTAGGATGGGCATAAGCTACCAGAATGAAACTATCATAACCATCTCCACGAGCTAATAGTGCGCATGGGGTCTCCTCCTTTAAAAAAAAAACTCAATTTATAGTTAGTCTATGAAACAACATTATTATAGTAAGAATTCCATGCATTTAAGAACAATAATAGTTGTTTAACAAAGCAAAGGGATTAAGTGATTACCTTCAACTCGGGTACTACAGGTGGATCAGGTAAAGGTATCATCTGATCATCAGATGTTCGTGGATCACTGGTCGGCTGGCTAGGTGGAATATGACTACCCTTCTTCAATGCAGCAAAAGTCGGTAAACCCATTTGCTCCAACATGACGTTGAAGTTATGTGTCATCTCCTCCCTGAGCTCCTCTCGAATTGCAGCTTTTGATAGCCTCCACATCTACTGACGCTGCCGATCGAATTCACACTACTTGCACTTTTGTCGCTGTAGTGTATTGATCACCAAATACCTTTCTCAAACCGAGGCGGACACCTCCTACGCCCCTCACGCGTCCACTGTGGTCCTTTCCTAAAGTTTCGTGCAATGCATCAATGTGTCCTTTAGGAGTGAACTCACCGGTTGCCTCTTTTTACTTCAAGCCAATCTACATAAGGATAAGATAGAAATGCTCGTGAATTCAAAAGTTATAATATACCTTATATAAGCATATTCAAAAAGAAATTGGAGTTAAATGACATTTTTTGTGTACTTACAATGGCGTTGGCTATCTGTTCTGTACCGGGATCAGGCAAGACTCTTTTTCCCTTTGCATCAACCACATGCATCGAACACCACCAATCGAGGACTCTATCTGGTTGCCGAGGCTGTGCAACTATCGTCGTAGAGCTAGTCCCCGTTGCTGTTGTCGACCCTATTGTGGGGGGGTAATGGGAGAACATCCACTTCTCTCTCGCCTCATTGTATGAATTAGCACCCAAATGATGATAATACTTCCTAGCTTTTGCACTCAAGCTATTTTTCTCACGACTTGCCTAAAACACACAATTACAAACAAAGGTTAGGTACGGTGTTATACAGTAATACTGGAGCTAAGTGTAGTAAATCATAATAAAATATTCTTACAATAGCTTGTGGGGTTGTTTTTTTGGCAACAAATGATTCCCACTCTTCAGGTTTGATAGTCTTCCATATCTAAAATGGTAATTTGGAGGGTTCAGATGATGTTTCCGGTGAAACCTCAGGACCGGATGGTGTTTCTCCGCCGTAGATTTTCTTCTTCTTTGTACCTATAACTTTCCTCTGCTTAGTGATCCACCCAGACACTAACTTAGCCTTGAAATCTCTGAATCTCTGGGCAACCGCGGATAGAAATACATTCTTCTTGGCTTTATCATCTTCGATATGAAATTGATTCTACAAAAAACGCAGTTCACAAATTAGTATTCGCAATTGTTGTAATTATATGCTATCAGTAATATTACACATATATTTAACTAAATAATTAAGAAACTAAACGTTATTGTACGTGAAGCTTACCATAGTATCTTCCCATAGACACTGCATCAACCCCTCGGGCACCTCTTTCCATGAGTGCACAATGGATAGTTTATGCATGCATATGCCGACTTGCATGCCATACTGATGACGCCACTTTCCACAAGGTTGACCCATATTATCGTACTCCAAAGTCATATTTGTGTGTTTCCCTATTGACTTTGTAGGTCCCCTTCCTTTTCTCTTTTTCGTCGCCAATGATTTGCTACCAATTTGTGGTGCTATTTCACGGTGAGGTCGATCACCTTTACCCCTTTCCTTTCTCGCATCATATGACTCATCCTCGGTAGTGTGTTTAGTACTCGTGCTCTTATCTGTATGCACCTCCGCCATCTCCCTGAAATTGTACAAATATACGCATTAATAATATATATAAAGCTCAAGATAACAAAAAAAAATTACCGATAATTTCAGGGGAGTGCAACAAGGGAGGGGAGGGGTCTGTGTAGTGTGGGGGAGGTGGGGGGGTCTGTCTTGGGCAAGGGGAAGGGTATGTGCAGTGGGGGTGGGGGGGTCCGTGTAGTGGGGGTGGGGGGGGTCAGTGCAGGGGAGGGGAGGGGTCGGTGCAGTGGGGGGTTTGTGCAGGGGAGGGGAGGGGCTGGGCAGGGGGAGGGGGGCCTGTGCAGGGGGTTTGGGGGACCTGTGCAGGGGAGAGTTGTGTAGGGAAAGGGGAGGGAAGGGCTGGGAAAGAGGATGGGGGTTGTGCATGGAGGGGAGGGCTGCATAGGTCCCCCCAAGCCACCGCACACCCCCTCCCCAATCCCCTAACAACCCTACCCCCCCCCTCGCCCTTCGCACAACTCCCCCCTTTTATTTAAGCCTTTTTGTTCCCGAAATTGAACGAACAACAGATGCAAGCCTAAAAATCTACAAACTAGTTATATTATACCTCATATTATCATTTTCAAAAAGAAATTGGAGTTAAATGACTCCGGAAATACGAATTGTGCGCGAAAAGGCGAAAATAGGCATAAAATCACATTTATGTTCCCGAAATTCAACCAACAACAAATGCAAGCCTAAAAATCTACACACTAGTTATATTATACCTCATATTATCATGTTCAAAAAGAATTTAGGGTTAAATGACTCCGGAAATACGAATTGGGCGCGAAAAGGCGAAAATAGGCCTAAAATCACATTTACGTTCCCGAAATTCAACCAACAACAAATGCAAGCCTAAAAACCTACACACTAGTTATATTATACCTCATATTATCATATTCAAAAAGAAATTGGAGTTAAATGACTCCGGAAATACGAAGTGGACGCGAAAAGGCGAAAATAGGCCTAAAATCACATTTAAGTTCCCGAAATTCAACCAACAACAAATGCAAGCCTAAAAATCTACACACTAGTTATATTATACCTCATATTATCATGTTCAAAAATAAATTGGAGTTAAATGACTCCGGAAATACGAATTGGGCGCGAAAAGTCGAAAATAGGCCTAAAATCACATTTACGTTCCCGAAATTCAACCAACAACAAATGCAAGCTTAAAAATCTACACACTAGTTATATTATACCTTATATTATCATGTTCAAAAATAATTTAGGTTAAATGACTCCGGAAATACGAATTGGGCGCGAAAAGGCGAAAATAGGCCTAAAATCACATTTACGTTCCCGAAATTCAACCAACAACAAATGCAAGCCTAAAAATCTACACACTAGTTATATTATACCTCATATTATCATGTTCAAAAAGAAATTTGAATTAAATGACTCCGGAAATACGAATTGGGCGTGAAAAGGCGAAAATAGGCCTAAAATCACATTTACGTTCCTGAAATTCAACCAACAACAAATGCAAGCCTAAAAATCTACACAATAGTTATATTATACCTCATATAATCATGTTCAAAAAGAATTTAGGGTTAAATGACTCGATAGGTACGAATTGGACACGACAGGCGAAAATAGGCCTAAAATGACCCGAGAATCAGGTCACATGGCAATGGATTGCCCATCAGCTGGTAGCGGCGGAGTTGGTAGGAATTGTTACAAATGTGGAGAGCATTCCATTGCCATGTGACCTCACTCTCCACATGTGCAACAGTTCCACCACCACCGCCACTACTGCCCCTCCACTGCACTCCCTCATTGCCATGTAGGCCTAAAATGACCTTTTCGTTCCCGAAATTCAACCAACAACAAAACTAAGCCTAAAAATCATCATATTAGTTACGAATTGGAGAAATTAGACATACCTGAGTATATGTCTCATGATTTATTGACCTTCCGCCGTTTCTTAGGATCTTCAAGTACATGTATCCCTTCCGTGTGATCTACACACATATAGTTCTCGGACATATTCACATCATCTTACACGCTATTTTTAGGATAGGTAAAAGTTGGGATGTCCTCGAATGCATCATATTCTTCCTCATTATCAACATCACCAATGCCGAGGATACTCCTTTTGCCAGGTACAACAATTGACCACTTATTATCAGCAGGATCAGTTACATAAAATACTTGCTTAACTTGTGATGCAATTACAAATGGCTCCTGAGTTCCACGTAGACGACTAAGGTCCACAAGAGTGAATCTGCAAGGATCATCTTTTTTTACGCAACGTTGATTACCGTCAACCCACTTGCAACACAAGAGGCAAATATTAAAAGTACAGTAGTCTAACTCCCATATTTCTTGTATTCGCCCATAATAATTGCTGTCAGCAAGTATAGGTGACTCATCCTTCGAGCTTGCGTATTGTATAGATGACGCCACAAGTGAAACACCACTATTTTGTTGCGATGTCGACTTAAGATCTTGACGTTCAGTCCAAAACGTATACCCATTAATATCATAACCCTCATAAGAGCGTACAGCTTCACGAGGACCAAATGCTAACCACTTGACTGTTTCAGGAACACTTTCATCCAAATCATTCACTACTCGTTTATGAAACCAATCAATGAACGTCTTGTTATGCATTTGCGTCAATGCCCTTATTCCTTTTCCAGGATTGCTAACATGTAATTCCTCCATATGTTCATTTAAATAAGGATGGACAGCTGCTACGTGATGCAACACAAATAAGTGAGCTTGTGTACGCTTCTCTACAGAAGGTGAGATCAATTTTGAACCAATTGTACCCTTGCCCTCAAGTTTGTCCTCATGTCGAGATGTCGAAAGTCCAACAGGATCAACACTAGCAAAATACTCAGCTGCAAAATTACTGATCTCTTCACCCACAATCCCTTGAATTATACTACCTTCTGGTTGTGTAGGATTTCGAACTTTATCCTTCAAAGTACTCATATATCTCTCAAAAGAATAGCACCACCTCAAAAATACTGGACCACACAACTTAATTTCTCGAACTAGATGGACAATGAGATGGACCATAATGTCAAAGAATGCAGGGGGGAAAAACATCTCAAATTTGCATAGAGTTTCAACTACTCTGGCCTGCAAGGAATCGAGGGTCGACGGTTCCAGGACTTTGCTGCATATTGTATGGAAAATGAACAAAGTTCTGTAATGGTGTGCCTCACATGCTTTGGAAATAACCCACGAATTGCAATCGGTAAGAATACTTGCATCATGACATGACAATCGTGAGATTTCATACTCGATAACTTCAACTCACCATTTAAGGTAACAAATCTCTTCATATTCGATGAGTAGCCAGTTGGAACCTTAATGCCATACAATGACTCGCAAAAAATCCGTTTCTTTGCACGCGATATCGTGTATCAAGCTGGTGGCAAATAATTCTTCTCCGAATCCTCCACGTTTTTTCTTTTATGAGTTTCCTCCTTAACCCTTTCCTCCACTACTTTCTTCTTCCTTCCATCCCTTTTCAGAGCCCACAACTCTGGTCGAAGCCCCTGTTTTTCCAAGTAAAGTCGTGACGCCTTAACATCTTTTGTCTTGCCCGGAATATTCATAAGTGTCGCAAGAATAGCTTCACAAACATTCTTCTCTATGTGAATGACATCCAAACAATGTCTAACCTTTAGATCTTTCCAATATGGGAGTTTCCAAAAAATGGACTCCTTTTTCCATAATCCTGTAGGTCGATCAACCTCACTCGCAGGTTTACCAAAGATTGTTTCAATGCCCTTAACCTGATTATAAACTTCAGTACCAGTTAATGGTCTACGAGCAACTTCCTCTTCAACCGTCCCATCGAATGCCTTCTTCTTAAACCGATAAGGATGGTCGCGTCTGAGGAGCCTTCGTGTGCGCATAGACATGTTTGCAGCACTTAAGGTGTGTAGACTTCATGTCAGCGCAACAAATCGGGCACGGTTGCTTTCCTCTAGTCTTATACCCAGATAAGTTCCCATAAGTTGGATAATCGTTCATAGTACACAAAAGCATGGCACGTAGAGTGAACATCTCATTAGCATACGCATTAAATACTAACACTCCTTCGTTCCACATCTTCTGTAAATCTTCAACAAGCGGTTGGAGGTATACATCTATGTCATTTCCAGGTTGTTTAGGCCCCGATATAAGAAGCGACAGCATGATGTACTCGCGTTTCATGCACAACCAAGGAGGCAAGTTATAAACCACTAAAACTACTTGTCATGTACTATGCTGAGAACTAAGATTGCCAAAAGGGTTCATGCCATCCGTACATAATCCAAGCCTCAGATTCCTATCCTCATTACCAAATGCCTTATGCACCCTGTTGATACTTTTCCACTCAGGCGAATCAGCCGGATGCTTCAGCAGACCGTCTTTCTTCCTACGATCTGCATGCCACCTCAAATTCTTCGCATCTCCTTTAATTGAGAACATGTGCTTAAATCTAGGTATTATGGGTAGATACCACAACACCTTAGCTGGTGGTCCTTCACTACCTCCAGCTCCTTCACGCTTGTACCTCGACAATCCACAATGTGGACACTCATGTAAATGCTCATACTCATTACGATAAAGCACACAATCGTTAGGACAAGCATGTATCCGCTCGTAC
Organism: Beta corolliflora; assembly: GCA_947648045.1. Lineage (NCBI taxonomy): Eukaryota > Viridiplantae > Streptophyta > Magnoliopsida > Caryophyllales > Amaranthaceae > Beta > Beta corolliflora. The sequence goes on from CANSZD010001251.1 coordinate 718,094, forward strand.
TCTAAACCGAAAGGACACATCAGTTTCTTCGTATAATAGTACGACTTTGGCAGTTCATTTCCATCAGGGAGCATATCAGCTAAAACTTCCAACAACGATGTGAAACTAGAGTCCGTCCAACCAGCTTTCGACTTAATGTTGAACAGTGTTATCACGGCGGAAAGTTTGGTGTGCTTTGTACACCCTGGATACAACGGCTTTTCAGCAGCCTCAGACATAGACTCAAAAATACGAGGTCGTTTACACGACTGATCTTCAACCTCGCGTATCATCTCGTCTACCCGATCCCTCTCATCATCTGCATACTCATCATCCCAATTCTCATCCCCAACCTCATCATCCCAATTCTCTAAATCCTTCTTTTCTTCACATACATCGTTCATTACTCTAGAGCTCCCTATATACTTCCCCTGCTCACCATGCCAAACCCATACGTGGCATTGAGGCCTAAACCCACGGCGAAAGACATGCTCCCTAAGCAAATGTATACTACTAACCGTGCTCACATTTCTACTGCTCCAGAGGATGCTTGATATTGTAATGCAGATGTACAGAATTCCGAGACCCCATTCACAAACTCAATCGATTCACGACTACCATACATCCAAGTACGATCCATCTCATTCAAGAAGACCTCTAATAATTAAACACAACCAATAATTATAATGCATCAATCATTATGTAAGTACATACACTCACGTATTCAAATCACACACGTATAGAGCAAGCTAAGATAGTGACATGTTCAAATGTATGCATGCAGCCGAAGGTCCTTATCACTCCAACCTAACCCATCCTTGGACGTCTAATCTCACTAGTGAATATATGCCAAGTTTTAAATTCTAAGGAAAATCCGGCAGCATTTCCCTACAGTTCTCCAAGTACACAATGTAGATAATTGCTTATCTACATATGTACCCAGAGAACAATGTAGAGAAACGATAAGCCAAGACTTTCCTCAAAATTGAAAAGAAGACACACATTCACCACCTAAGTGAGATCAAACGTCCAAGAACAGTCCCAAACTAGGGACTATTCAAGACTTACTCCTATTGAGTAAGTCTTGAACGGGTATCTAGGCATATGATGATGATTCAAACAACTTGTAGATTTCATAGCTAAATTACATTGTGTTTTCATACAATCTCATATCAAGAAATATACATACATTATAAGAAATACATATACATACATTATAAGAAATATATATATATATATATATATATATATATATATATTATCATAACTTAATCAAATTGAAGCACATGACAACTTTGTCTCATCTACAAATCAAACAAAAAAGACAACGAAATTAAACTAGTTACCTCTTAACATCAATGACGAGCAATGAAGAGAGAAGAGATAGTTGGAACTTTATTTGCCTTCCTTAGCCTCTTCTTCCTACAATTAACAAAACCCACATTGCACATTAATCATTTAATTCAATTAAGAAAAACAAAACTAACTTAAGAACATGATTAATTCATACTTAACTAAGCAAAAATTCACTAAACCCAAGAGCAATGAAGAAAGAGTAGGGCAGTGGTGGTGGTGGTCGTTGCTGTCGCTTGTGGGTGGTGGCGATGCGTAGTGGTGGAGGAGCTCCACACCCTCAAATGTGGAGAAGAGAATAGAATAGAAGAGAAGAGAAGAGAAGAGAAGAGAAGAGAAGAGAAGAGAAGAGAAGAGAAGAGAAGGGTAGTGGTGGTGGTGGAGGTCGCTACTGCGCGTGATGGGTGGTGCGCAAGGTGGGGCAGCTGCGAGGTGGTGGAGCACTGGTGCTGCGTAAACCCACTCGAATGAAGAGAAGAAGCAATGTTGGTGGTGCGCTGGTCGTTGCTGCGCTGGTGGTGCGTGCGTCAATGTCGCTCTGGGCAAACAATGCTGGTGGTGGCTCCGGTGATGGGTCGGTGCTCCGGCGTTAGCGCGTTAGGGTTAGATGCGAGTGAGTGAGAGGGCTGAGATGGGGTGTTGGTGCGGAATTTTTCTAAGGGAGGGAAATTTGGGATGTTACTGTAAGTACATTATGCGCGCAATAAAACTTTCATAATTCGTGGCGTGGGAAGGAAAATGAAGGGCTGCAGTTTTACCAAAAAACGCAGCCCTTCATACACGAAGGGCTGCGGTTTTCGGGATAACCGCAGCGTTTTTGGTATAACCGCAACCCTTCACTAAAAGGGTTGTGGTTTCCTTGAAAATTGCAGCCCTTCATACACCAAGGGCTGCGTTTTTTAAGAAACGCAGCCCTTGCGGCGCAGCCCTTGCTTTTTTCTCCTCTAGTGTTGGATTAGTTCTCCACTCTGGTTGAGAATGGGAACCCCATCTTCTGTTGTCTAGATCGCATTTAAGATATCCAATTGCTGTTGTTTGGTGAGATAGAAATTCCACCACCCTTTCAGCTGGACAGAGAAGCCTGCAATTAAGAGTTCTGCAACCGTTCTATCAGACGTACCAGATTGGGTTTTGTAAGCATTTGAAGCCATTGTCATTTGTTGTAAGAGGTTTAATATCTGATGTTCACTCATGCCATCTATATTCCATTCATAGATGGAAGAGGCATTATATTTTGGTTGAACAATTGTGTTAGGCTGACTTCCGACTTGGAATTCACTAGACCTTATAGGAATAATATCAAGAAGTCCAATATTTTGCCAAGAGAGTTTAGCTAATTCAGGTGTTTTGTCATGGCTGGGGCTAGTCTCGGTATCGGTGTCGTCACTTAAATCTAGGATACTGACAGTATTATTCTGGACTGTTTCTTCCTCAACTATTCTTGAGGTAGAAGGTTCAACCTTACTAATTTGGTGTTTGATAGCTTGAAGAAATTCAGTCTTTGAAGTCATGACTTCTTTTTGTGCCTTTCACGAAATCTGAAATGGTTTAAAAATCGGATTTCGGAGGATCTTTTCCATAAGAGTAGAGACTAAGCTCGTCTCTGCTTTCATGTTTTTATTTCTCAATTCTATAAAAACTGCTTTCCTAAAGTGTTAAGTCTAATGTTTGTAAAATTATTTTGTAGGACAAGATTTTTGAGGTTTGTGGTGGCTTCTTCCTAAGGTTTCTTGAGAGGAGAAGCCTCTACCTTCTGCTCACCTATGGAGAAGGTAATTTGTCGTAAAGGAGGATTGTCAGCTTGAACAATACCATCTGGAGTCTCCCAGACGGGTGTCCTATTGGTGTTGACAGGTTTTATGGATTAAAAAGGGTAATCAATGTTAAGGTCAAAACTATGGAGTTCAAACCAATCAAAAAATAAAATATGAGCTCTATGTTGTATTACAAAGTTGTAATATCTTTCTTGGATCTTTTCGCGAATATCTAGAAAGTGTTTGAAAAACCACGTTCTCTTCGAGAGGTTATGTGGGGGCATAAAAGTCTTTATAATAGTTCATAAAGACTTTTAGTTCATAAAGTATCCTAGATTTAAGTGATGACACCGATACCGAGACTAGCCCCAGCCATGACAAAATACCTGAATTAGTTATACTCTCTTGGCAAAATATTGGACCTCTTGATATTATTCCTATAAGGTCTAGTGAATTCCAAGTCGGAAGTCAGCCTAACACAATTTTTCAGCCAAAATAAAATGCCTCTTCCATCTATGAATGGAATATAGATGGCATGAGTGAACACCAGATATTAAACCTCTTACAACAAATGTCAATGGCTTCAAATGCTTACAAAACCCAATCTGGTACGTCTGATAGAACTATTGCAGAACTCTTGATTGCAGGCTTCTCTGTCCAGCTAAAGGGGTGGTGGGATTTCTATCTCATCAAACAACAGCAATTGGATATCTTAAATGCGATCCAGACAACAGAAGATGGGGTTCTCATTCTCAACCAGAATGGAGAACCAATCCAAGATTCTGTCTCGACCCTAATTTTGACCTTATCGCTACATTTCAATGGAGATTCCTGCCATCTAAGAGACAAAAACGCAGATCTTTTGTCTAATCTTAGAAGCAAGAAACTTAGTGATTTTCAATGGTATAAAAATGCTTTCCTAACTAGGGTGATGCTTAGAGAAGATTCTAACCAACCCTTTTGGAAAGAAAAATTCTTAGCAGGTCTTCCGACCATCTTAAGAGAAAAGGTCAGAAACAAAATCCGTGAAGATTTTGGAGAACATATTATCCCTTATGATAGGCTAACCTATGGTAACTTAAAGAGGGAGTTAAAAGAAACTAAAAAGGAGTTAAGTTCCTTTTGCCAACAATTTGATAACTCCTCCTTTCAGACAAACACTTGTAAAGGAAGCTGTAGTAAACCGATCCCTTACCAAAAACCCTATAAAGCCCGAAGGTTCTATAAGAAGGTTGAGAAAGTCTTCCATAGAAAACCCTTTGAGCAAGGAAATGGAAGATGCATAAAAAACGCCAACAGACCACCACAAAACCTGACTTTAAAAACATAACTTGTTTCAAATGTGGTAAAAAGGGTCATATGGCTAGATACTGTAGGGTGTCTAATAAGATCCAAAACCTTGACCTAGATGATGAGACTCTAGGAAGAATTTTAGCTCTTTTAATAGAGTCTTCTGATGATGAAACTGAATCTTATAATTTTGCTGAGAGTTATGGCCCTCAGGTTGATGAAATACATTCTTCAGCTGAAGATGAACCATATACCCTAAACGTTCTCACCAAAGAATAAAGCCTCATCTTAGATGTTATCCAGGATATTAACAATCCTACTCTACAAAAACAGTACCTTCAGCACCTCCGTGAATCCCTTGAAGAAAGTCCAAAAGAGAAAGACCCTAACCCCCCTTCTTCGAGCACTGAACCATACAACCTCACCTCTATTTTAGAAAAGAGAAGTTCTAGATAGAAGCCAGAAAGGACCATACAGGATCTTCAGGCTGAAGTAAAAACCATTAAAGTCGGCATAAAAGATCTTAAAACTAAACAGCAGCATGACTCTGCCATAATTCAACTTCTAACTTCTCATATGGCTACAGACATGCCTAGTGAGAGTGATCCTGACGCTGTCCTAGATGAAGAAAATAGCTCAAAAGTCCTAGATGATTTCCTTTTTGCCTTAAAAGAAATCAGTTCTAGCAAATACTATATAAAGGTCACACTTGAGTTTTCTAGTGATTTTAAAATTAATACTATAGCATTGTCCGATACCGGAGCAGATTTAAATTGCAATAAATCTAGTCTCGTCTAATAACACCAAAATGCAGATAGAAGGGAAAACATATGCAAGCATATTAAATCAAGGACATTCACTAAAAAGCCATTTTGTCCTTGTTACCAATATACACCATTCAGCAATCTTGGGAGCACCTTTCATAAATATAATAACCCCTTACAATGTCAATTATGGTGGGATATCCTTCAAAACCAAAAATAAAAGGCTTGAATTCATTTTCTTAGAAAAACCAAAGACTAGAAATGTAATAGCCTTATTCTTAAGGAGGTTTTATTAAATGATTGATAACTTATTGTAATTAACTTAACCTTTTATATATAAAGATAATTAGTTTCTTATTGATATTTGTAACTATGCCTTATAAGACTTTTAAACAAAAAGAGTGAAATTACTTTTTCACCCTTGTGTGATTTTTAAAGGAAAAAGGAAAAAAGAAAAAGAAAAAACAAAAATAGGGAATTTGTAGAACTATCTAGAATTCTTAGCAAAACCCATTTCTTATCTCATTCTCACTTGAACCAAAACCATCAAAAATTAAACCCTTCCTCTGTCTCACACTCTCTTACTGTCTTACACACCCATTCTCCCTCCTTTTGTTCAGTCGGTTGCTGACCCGACACGGCACACTGAGCATCATCTTTCATCACCGGCGTCGTTGTTGTGTCGCCACTGCGCTTCACTCTTCTTCTTCTGTCTCTTCGGTAGTGGGTCTTGCTGCCCATTTGGTCTCTCCTCTGTTATGTTTTGCTGCTGCGGTTGTGTGGTGTTGCGTTGCTTCTGGTCCTTGCTGGTGTTCCGCCACCGCTGCTGCTGGTTGTGTTGGTTGTTGTCGCTGCTACCTTATTTTGATGTTCACTCCAATGTTTCCTCACTTGATTTAAAAGAAAACCAAGCCTGATTTTGCAAGGTATAATATGGACTTATGTCTTTCCCTTTTCTCATATTTAATTCCAAGAACCTAAATTCAGAATTCATGTTGATGTTAATAAGAACATTCTCCATAACCAATATTCGTTTGTTATAGATATTTGATATTAGTTGTGATTGAGTTAGGAACTTTGATTTAAAAGGATAATTATATGCTCTCTCATGTGGGTGGTATGGTTCTGTCGTAACAAACATATCTTCGAGCAAGAGGCTTTAGATGCTCCAATGGTGGCTGCGAGCTTCGTAAAGCTTGTGAATGATTACTGCTTGTATTCAGAACGTGTGTTTAAGCCTAAGGGTGGACTGCCAGCTTTGGTCTCTTCATGGTGCAAGCCCCCTGATGCAACGCTAAAGGCCAATTTTAACGCACACATCAACCATAATGGGGAGTGGGTTTGGATGTGGTGTTTCGTAACTCAAATGGGGGTGTGGTTGTGATGGGGGTGCGACGGGTGGCAGCGAAATGGGATCCTAAAACAGCCGAAGCTATGGCGGCAGTGTATGCTGTGGAACTTGCACGAAGATTTGGCTATGAGAGGATAATTTTTGAAGGGGACGCTTTACTTGTTATTAGTGCTGTGAAGAACAAGTGTGAGGGAGGTTCGCCATTATTTCATGTTTTTGATGATATCAATAGATTGTGTTTAAACTTTGAGTATTTTTCTTTCTCCCATGTGAAACGAGCGGGGAACGTTGTTGCCCATCTGTTAGCTCGTTGGGAATGCCTTCGCAACTCTCAGGTTGTTTGGTTTGACTCTTTTCCACAAAGTATCTCTACTTTGGTGGATCTTGATTTAATCTAAGTCCAAATTTCCTTTCAAAAAAAGTAAAGATTGAATCTTTCCTCTTTTATTTAAGACATTGAAGATTATAATATGTAATAATCCTTTTTGAGTTAACTTGTAAAATCTGATTTTATGAAATATTTTGTTGATAAAGTTCTCTATGAATTCAGTCTTGGGATTATTAAAGTTAGAAATTGATGTTGTGAGATTGGTTTTAGAATGATAGCTGATTATTGTTATTACTGAGGATTGAAGTTAGCTTGTAAGGATGGTAGTTAGTTTATAAAGGAGTTTAGAAGGTACATGAAAGTCAATTTTTTTGTCTGAATTGTAGTGAGAATGGTAGTTAATTATTAGTATCGTTGTTGAGGTATAATATGGATATCGATGTATGGAGCTCAAGTATGTTGGATGAACCAAGACTCGATATGGAATAGAAGTAGAATTCGGAGATCGAAAAAGGTACACCCTCCACTTATAACTAAATTGTATTTGCGTTATTGCAAATTGTATGAATTTCATGACTTTCCAAAAGGAATTTGAGTTTTGAATCGAATTTGTTATGGTTTTATGATTATAAGTTCAACTTGGTTGAAAGTGTGATTCTTAAGTACTAAATTTATCTGATTTTCGGAATATATAATTTAATGCCAAATATTTGACTATATTGAGTTTAGCATTGATTTCTTGATCATGATTTGAGATATATTTATTAGTTATGGTGATGGAAGATAGTTTTATTCGTTTTGAAACTCGACTGAACTAAATGACCAATATTTGCTATCTAATCAGTTGCTTTGTTTGCTTAGCGAAATGATATAGTAAGTTAGAGACGAAAATAGTATTTTAGGAAAGAACACTTCTATTCAAAAAATTAGAGATGGAGGACTAGAGGACCAAGAGAGTATATTTGCCAGAATGTTGCAGATCAAAACAGCGTTTGCACGTATTTGTTGACCTTCGCGAGAATAATGCAGGAGGGTTCACGACTTCAATTTTTATGATAAAATACTATGTATTCTACATTATTCCTTTTTTTTACTTGTATTCCAAGTTTTTCTTGTCATTCTTATGCATTGTAAATTTGCAGTATAGTTCACATGTCCATATATTTTATGAGATAAGTATCTCTTTCTTAGATCTGTCACCTTTTTTTTTTTTTACTTTTTATAAGGAGAGAAGAAATTAGGTTGGGTCTCAGCCTCTAAGGTAGAGGGGTCGGTCTATAGTATCCTCTTGGATGGTTGTGCATAAAGAGAGGGGTCTGGAGACTCGAACTTGTAGGTAAGAAACAGGGAACACTGACTCAATTGAGCCATCCAATCCACTACTTGATTTGTTTTTGACAAAATCTTTAAAAATTCATATCCGATCACCTTATTCTAGGTGTCAAAACATACTAGCAATAGCACTAGCGTGTCAAAAGATAAGGTACACCCTCCTAACATTGAAACAAGCAATTTCAAAAAACAAACGAACAAACTCGATTCAATACAAATTCCAAGTTTTCCTAGTTAGGCCTTTTGAGAGGTGCCAAAAAAATTCCGTGCCATGGGCATTACTATTTACCGCCCGTATTTACTAAAAATCATCCGTATTTTTTTCAAGGTTTTCCTAAACTACTCCTATGTATACTCACTCACTCTCACCTCACCCCAACCACCACCCACCCATTAAAGCAACCACCACCACCACAGCGTCAACCACCGCAACCACCACCACACCGGCGACCACCACCACCACTCTCACCGAAAATCTTGCTACCATGGATTTTTTTTTTGCATAGTAACGGAATTTTGATCCGTTACCACCATGGTGGTAATCGAATTTTGATCCGTTACCACCATGGTGGTAACGGAATTTTCATCCGTTACCATGTTTCATCCGTTACCATGGCTTTTTGAAAAAAAACAAAAAATTTGTTACTTTTTTTGGAAAAACCCATGGTAACGGATGAAAATTCCGTTACCTCCATGGAGGTAACGGAATTTTCATCCGTTACCACCATGGAAGTAACGGAATTTTCATCCGTTACCGTGCACTGGTGGTGGTGGTCAGGTGGTGTTGGTGGTTAGGTGGTGGTGGTGGTCGGTGGTGGTGGTAGTGGTGGTCAAGTGGTGGTGGTGGTGGTGGTGGTCGGGTGGTGGTAGTGTGAGAGGTGAGAGAGTAAGAGTGGGGTAAAAAGGGAGGGGTATGGGGGGAATTTTAAGGAAAAAATACGGGCGATTTTTAGTAAATACGGACGGTAAATAGCGATTGGGTTTAATTAGTCAAATCTGGACAATATGATACTAGTGTCGGGAGTTAATATGTTCTTGTGGTCCAACGTTGCTACTTTAACTCTCAAATCTTTGGGGATGTTGAAACTTGTGTTTGATTGAAGATGTTATGTATCAGTCAGCTTAATTCAGATTTCTATTATAGTCGTCATATGAATTTCTATTATTAAATTAACTCTTTTATTATATTAAACAAAAGCACAGAAAAATCTATATTTCTTAATTCAAAAGAAAACAATGTACACCAGCATAAAAGTTGTTGAATCAAGCAATACAAACAAACAATCTCATTATCTCAACTAACCTACATTCAGAAGGAATTACTTACATTGTTTTGATCAAGACACAGACATTATTATGATTAGTTTAGACTAACTTTATCTAGTGCATTCGAGTTCAGGATGAACGCAACGGTGATCAGTACTTTTTGCGACACTTCTGATGAATGTGAAGATTTCGTGGCTTGCAAATTGGTGGTTGCGTGTCATGAGGGCACATGCACATTCAGGATGATTATAGCTTAGCTTTTATAACGATTTGCAGCAGGAGGACACCATATGTTGGTCACCTGGAAAACACGCCGGTAGAAAATTTCTGTGACAAAAGAGTGCAAACGTCGGGTGAAATGTTTCATCTTGGCAGCATATAGGTTGGGTTTGGACCAAAATAATCATCATCATCAAAATCCCAACTGAAATTGAACACCTCATTGTATTGTTTAGTTTACTAGTATTTGAGTATGATAAATTATTCTTGATTTTACCCTCCATTATCCTTTCCCTCTATTTATAATCATAGTGCTTCATCTCTCATCACCACCCCTTTCCTTTTCTTTTATTGATTTTATATATGTATACTATGGGTTGTACATTAGTATTGAATATTTATGTACCTGCACCCATGTCTACGTTAGGTTGTAATAAATTAATTGTTATGATCATCCATTCATCCGCCATGTCATTTGGAATAATAACTAATTTAGTTGGTAAAGTTTAATTTAAAAACGGTATATGAGCTCATTGTCACCAAGTTTGCTACTATACCTTCAAATCACTATATGTTATCCATTGTTCCACTTAACGTGACCTACAGAGAATCCATTCACCACCACGACCATATGATGAGAAGATTTCTCCCCAGTATACTCCCTCTATTTTATTAGTTACGAACATTCCATTTACGGCCTATAGGGGTGCTTTTTTTAATTGGATATTCTACCCTTTTCACTTATATATATAGTAGTTTGACCCACGTAATCACTGCATTTTTCTCTTACTTTCCTCTTTCTCTCAAACTTTTTCACTTGTTCTTTACTTTTACTCTTGTTCTCTCTACCTTTTTCACTTAGATTTTTCTCTGGTCTAAGTGAACAAGCAAATATCCCTATTATAAGGCCATGAGTGTATGCTTATTCAATATATACAATAAGCCTGTAGGCAATATTTTTATTTCAAAATAATATAAATTCGTTAATATAAAAGCATAAAACGTCTACTATAGAAGTCAACACTCACAAACACATATCAATTTTGAATCAGATACGGTTATACTATGGAAAATTCATGATTGTTGATAATATCTAACGCTTCTACGAACCTTATTCGACATTGTAGTTTGATACAACCTTTTACGAAGGGGTCTATCGATTTGTTGTAAATTTATAGCAGAATCAGATTTAATTTCATTGATTGTAGACTAAGAATAAACATTTGTCGCGACATCGCATGCACATATTCTCACCCGTGAATCAATTTGTTACAGAAACAGGAAGACTAAAAATAATGTCCTCAAACTCTCACAAAAGGAGAAATAAATTGAGATCCAATAACTCTTTATTAGAGAGGGAATGTAGTTTTATTAGGAAGAACTACTTAAAATTAGTATTGGAAAAGAATAAAGGCTAGCATTACCCAAATGGTGATATTAGGCTGCACTACAAGAAATTGATCCATTAACGACGGGAAATCCCGTTTTTAAAGGCCAATAGTGACGGGATTTCCCATTGCGAACCTATCATAAAAAGAGGCTATCATTGATAAAAAATCACGTCATTAGCCCGTCGCAAAAGACCTTTTGTAACGGTTGTTCCCGTTTTATTTGGTTGTTAACCCCGTCGCAAAAGGCTTTTGCAATGAGATTTTTGGTCTGTCATCTAGTAGTGCTGGTAGCCTCTACAAGTTGAAAACTAGCGTTTTGAGGGATAAGATATATTAAGAAAATAGGGAAGCTAACTAGAATCAAGTACTCAACCTACTTCAAATTTGCAACTTGCATTGCCATGGAGCAACATGCTTCTCCTTACTTGCGCGCAAAAAATAAAGAAAAAACTAAAAGACAATTAATATCTTTAATTTTGTAAAATCTGATAGAATATAATATTTAGTGGATATTTTTTATAAATAGATATCTTGTTTTGATAGGTTTCCTAACACAATTAAAACTAGGGATGGCAATCCAGTCCGGATCCGACCCTAGTCCGCTTCGATCCAAAGAAAAAAAAATCTGAGCCAACTTCGACAAAAAAATAATCTGAATCTGACTTCAATTTAAAAGTCCGCATCTGAGTTGGAGGAGGGTCGGAGTCGGATCCCATAAAAAATCCGACATCCGAATCTGACTCCGACTTTAAAGCAATTAATCCTTTTGGGGGTCGGAGTCCGGCTGCTGAAGGGGTGAGGCTGCGTTTGGGGGTGTTCATCGGGCGATAGGGGGTTGTGTTTGGGGGTTTGTTGGGAGGGGGGGGGGGCTGGCTGGGGTGGGGAGGCTGCGGGGGTGGGGGTGGTGGGTGGTGGTTAGGGTTAGGTTGAGGGTTTAGGGTTAGAGGTAGGGGTTAGAATTAGGGTTAGGATTAGGGGTTAATTAGGGTTTAAAACAGAAAATTAGAGTTAATGACTAACGGAGTTAATCACCGTTAGTCATTAAGGGCATTTGGGTGTATTATCATAAAACTGAGGGGTACCCCGTGTATTTTCAAAAGTGCGAGGGTACCTCGTGAATTTCCTGAAAACTCGGGGGCACTTGGTGAAAAAACCGTTGATTTTTTGTTGTTGTGAAATAAGATATTCCAACAGTATTATATTTATATACTTCTTCCATTAATTCTTTTCCTATTGTAACAATTACCACTTTAAGTAGTTTTTAGCTATTAGAACCATTTCCCTTTTGGTAAAAAAAACAACTATAGTTGACAACATCGCCTTTACTTTATGTTAATAAAACTATCATTAATTACTCAAATTGCCTCATAAAGTTGCGTTTACTTTATTAAGGATTCACCTATCCCTTACTCTAGTTAACCCCTTTATGCTAAACTACCCATTTTGTTTTATTTTCTTAAAAATCATGCTCAAACCCATTGTTGCAGTAGAAAAAGACAGAGAGTATTTGTCATTATACTTCAATTTCTAGATTTGTTATTGTGATATATAAATTTTATATTTTTAATGTTCAATTGAATATTGTAGCTAAGTCTATTATTAAATAGTATCCCAATAATTGCTATGACTAACGATAGCTAACACAGTTTTAACATGGAAAATACCCGAACAATACTTTAAGAAAGTAAAGGGTAATAATTTAATATATAGATGCAGGATAGAAAAAATATGAGTGCCAACCATAACTTCAACTTTTAATATAGCACATAAATACTAACGCATATAGATTAGAAGATGGGATCGCCAAAAAGAAGATCATAATGATGGTATCATGAATAAAATAAATTAAATATAAAACTAACCTCTATTAATAATTGAAAATATTACTTAAGAGAAAAAAAAAATCTCTTCGTCAATCATGACCATATCAATACTTATCAAACTTACCCCTTTTTTATGATCTGCGACCTCAAATAGTCTAGAAACTCAAACCTTGATTTCTCAATTAGTTTAAGTAGAATTAAGTTTATTGAGAAAATAATAAGATCTGACATATAGATATATGAAAAAGAAAAACACAAATAATTATGTATACAACAAATATTCTAGGAATAAAATAATTAGTCAATTGCATAATACCTCTGCAATGTCCTTGACAAACTTTCATTTGATTATTCATGTAATGCCATCATGGTATGCTCAAACTACAGATATGTATTTTTTATCTTTATATAACTCAATTTTTAAAAGTTTATTTTGAAAGACATAATTGCTATTTTCACATATAATACGCTATTTTTATAGTTATTTTTATATGTATTTAAAATAAAGAATAAATAATATGTTATTGTTCATCTAAATAAATATATTTTCATAAGTTGTAAACTATATTGGATAGGGAAACATATTTCGAGCACTATCCGATGGTAAGAAATTTATAATATAGTGAATTATGTAGCAAAAGTTATATTTAATTAACATAGTTGAATAATTTAGGTTGTTTATTTAAAATCAGAGTGTAATATTCACTTATTTAAAACACCTTATATGTATTTATATCTATGTTAAATACTATTTTAAAAAAAATTAAAATTAAAAAGAATGACATGTCATGTTTAGGTGGAGCTCTCTATAATATTCTAAGGTTGTTTTTTAAAATCATACTCTAATTTTTCATCATCCAAAACTCTAATATATACTTCCTCCGTTCTTTTTCTATTGCAACAATTGAGTTTTCACGCTTGCCAATGCACAACTTTAACTATTAATATCTTTAGTTACTTTTAATAAAAAAATATAAAAATTTGATATTTTGAGAGTATATCAAATTAATTATTATGATTATCCATTCATCCACCATATCATTTGGAAAAATAACTAATTTAGTTGGTAAAGTTTAATTTAAGAACGGTATGTGAGCTTGTCACCAAGTTTGCTACTATACCTTCAAATCAGTATATGTTATCCTTTAATCCACTTAACATGACCTATAGAGAATCCATTCACCACCACAACCATATGATCAGGAGACTTTCTCCTCAGTATACTCCATCTCTTTTATTAGTTACGGACATTCCATTTACAGCCTATGGGGGTGTTTTTTTTAATTGGATATATTCCCCTTTTCACTTATATATACAGTAGGTTGACCCATGTAATCATTTCGTTTTTCTCTTACTTCCCTCTTTCTCTCAAACTTTTTCACTTTCTCTTTACTTTTACTCTTGTTCTCTCTATCTTTTTCACTTAGATTTTTCCCGGGTCCAAGTGAACAAGCAAATGTCCCTATTATAAGGCCATGAGTGTATGCTTAATCAATATATACAATAAGCCTTTAGGCAATATTTTTATCTCAAAATAATATAAATTCGTTAATATAAAAGCATAAAACGTCTAATATAGAAGTCAAAACTCACAATCATATCAATTTTGAATCAGATACAAGTATACTATGGAAAATTCATGATTGTTGATAACATATAACACTTCTACAAACCTTATTTGACATTGTAGTTTGATAAAACCTTTTACGAAGGGGTCTATCTATTTATTTGTTGTAATTTCATAGTAGAATTTGATTTAATTTCATTGATTGTAGACGACGAATAAACATTTGTCGTGACATCACATGCACATATTCTCATCAGTGAATCAATTTGTAACAGAACCCGAAAGACTAAAAAATAATGTCCTCAAACTCTCACAAAGGAGAAATAAATTAAGATCTAATAACTCGTTATTAGAGAGGGAATGTAGTTTTATTAGGAAGAACTTCTTAAAATTAGTATTGGAAAAGAATAAAGGCTAGCATTACCCAAATGGTGATATTAAGCTGGTAGCCTCTACGAGTTGAAAACTAGGTTTTGAGGGATAAGATATACTAAGAAAATAGGGAACGACAACTAGACTCAAGTACTCAACCCACTTCAAATTTGAAACTTGCATTGCCATGGAGCTAGCAACATGCTTCTTCTCGTTACTTGCGTGCAAAAAAAAAAAGAATAAACTAAAAGACAATTAATATCTTTAATTTTGTAAAATCTAATAGAATATAATATTCTGTGGATATTTTTTATAAATAGATACCTTTTTTTGATAGGTTTCCTAACACATATCAAACTAGGGATGACATGTAACGCCCCGGAATATACATAACCTTAATTGGCAGCGGAAACCTAACTTAAGCCCGTGGGTTATGGCCCACAAACAATATAATAGCTTAAAATGGTCTTTTAATTATATAAATACTCATCATAAGGATTACCCTTAATACAGAATATCCTAAATATCCCAAATATATACAAAGCCACTTCGACATAATCCATAATCCATGAGTCATAAACATAATCATTCATAATATACATGGGCATCGTTAAATCATAATGTATCTCATCATGCCGCATACAGATTGTAACACATAATCATATCACATATTTATCATCACAAAGTCATATTAGCACATCCAAGCATATCATTACATATAACATTTACGGATAATCACATAAGGTGTTGGACATAAAGGTTACGTATTTTCCGGGGCATTACATGGCAATACAGTCCGGATCCCACCCTAGTGCGCTTTATTTGATCCAAAATAAAATATAAAAAAATGAGCCGACTTCGACAAAAAAAATAATTTCAAATCCGTCTTCGTTTAAAAAGTCCGACTCCGAGTCGGAGGAGGATCGGAGTTGGATTGTATAAAAAAATCCGACATTTGGATCCGACTCCGACTTTAATGCAATTAATCCTTTTTTTGTTTATATTAATGTATTATGTATGTATAATCTGACTCCGACTTTGAGCCAATTGTATTATATAAGATTTTTCTATTGAAAAAACGATTGTTAAAATAATAGTAATGTTTAGATTATTTATACTATATAAAATTTCCATATGAATATTAAAAAAATACTAATGATTTGATTATTTGTATTATACAAGATTTTCCTATTAAAAAATGGGGGAAAATGGTTAGATCAGGTCAAAGTCGAATGTCAGGATTTTAAGTCGGATCAGTCTCGAATTTTCAGAGTCAGATTTAAAATCCGACTTTTTGTAAGGTCGGAGTCGAATTATGCATATTCCGGTCCAAGTCCGACCAGTTAACATCTCTAGTTAACACTATCATTACTTTGTAAATTTGTGCAACACTCCTACATTATATTCTCGCGAAGGCCGACAAATACGTGCAATTCTCCTGCATTCTGGCAAATATTTTCTTAATCCTACTGCCTACATCTTTGTTGTACAATTTAATACTTCTTAAAAATTAGTTGTATATTTCTTCCTCAAAAAGAACATGAGAGTGAGCTGTGTGCCTCGTTTGCTGGCAATCAATAATTCAATACCTAATATGCCGCTTTCAAATAATTTTACACAAATATAATGAACAACTAGTTCTTAACCCGTGTAAAAATGCACGGGAGGTTTTTTAGTAGATATGATTTTGACCCGTGCATAGTGCACGGAAATTGTTTTGTTTATTAAGTAGTTATTTTTATTTCTAAGCAAGTCATAAGCAGGTCTCTAGCTTTTAGACCCCTGTAAAAATATATCGTATACTACTTCATCTCTAGCTCGGGAAATTTTTTGTTTATTAAGAATGTTTTTATTCCACCAAATAGCTTGCATACATATATTACATTGTTGCCTCTAAAGTTGATAATCTTATAATATTGAAATATGTAAGCTTTAATGTTATACTCCCTCCGTCCCATAAAGATATGAACACTTGTTGGGACACGTAGTTTAAGGTGATAAATTGTAGTGTGGTTATCAAATGTTATTTTATTTAAAAAGTAGATGTGATAGAAGTTGGTGGGGCATTTTTTATTAGAGAAAAGAGAAAGTTGGGTAACTTTTATTGATAAAAGGTAGAGCGTGGGCCAAAGATGTGTAAAAGAAATAATATATTAATGTTGGGACCATGCCAAGAATGGAAGTGTTCAAACTAATTTGGGACAAACATAAAAAGGAGAGTGTTCAGACTATTCTGGGACGGAGGTAGTATAAATTATAAAAGTAAATGCATTTTTTTGATAGGTAAGATAAAATCCTCTGGGCTACCCTCGCACAAGGCTTCCACCCAGAGACCCATTACAACCATACCCCCAACCTTCCAACCCCCTCTTAAATCTCAAGCAAATGTTTGGGGTAGGAATAGAACCCTAGACTTCGTTAGAGAAGATAGGAAAGCTCATCACTTGAGAGTTGCGCCAACCCCAATTACTATAAAAGTGAATAAAGTACTACATATACTAAAAAAATGGTATTTCGCAATGGTGACCTCGAATTTTTCGAGTTTCCCATTGGTGATCCTCATTATTGTTATTCCTATTGGAAAGACTTAATTATTGTTCTAGTTCCAAACGTGACCTTATTAAGCACAAAACTGTTAATTTCATTAACTTTCCATTAGAACTAATGTCTTGGCACACAAACCAAGATGTTTCTGATCATTTTTTGTTAATTTTGACGTCAAATTTGACCCTTAAGGCCCAAATGACACTCAATTATTAACCGACCAATTTTTAAGGCACGAAAACCAATTTAGACTTTAAATTTGACCCTTAAAGGCTAGAATGAGCCCCAAAACTTTAACCGAGCTATATTTGCGGCATGTAAACCTAGACAATTTTCAAGCACGCATACCGAGATATTTATTCTAATGAAAATGTAATGAAACTAAAGGATTTTTTACTCTATAAGGTCACATTTGGGAATAAAACAATAATTGAGGGTTAAACTTAGGGCCACCAATGGGAAACTCCAAAAGTTTGAGGTCAACATTGGGAATTACCAAAAAGAAAAATTCTACGTACAAAGTATACAATATACTTTTCGACTTGTAATCTTTGTGCTATTATTAACTTTCACCCAACAAATTACATGGCCATTTTCATGTGGCAAGTTAAATCCTCCCACTTTGATCACCAATTGTGCAATTTAGACCCATAAGTTTTAATTAGAGTAAATTGATTCATCATGTTTTGTTTAGTGATTAATATTCACCCCGTGTTTATAAAAGGTTTAAAGATCTAAAAAAACTTTTAATTATATAATTGTATTAAATTTAACTATACTTTTACCCATAGAAATTATGCATATTTACATTTCCACCTTTTTTTCCTCTATCATAATATTAACTCTCACCAAACAAATTCAATGGCAATCTTTCATGTGGCAAGTTAAGTTCTCTATCTTTCGCAAATTGTGCAATTTATTAGACCCGAAATTTTACTTAGAGTAGATTGAACCCCCCCTCCCCCCCCAACACACTCAATATAATTCACCCCAATTTTATTCTATGACTTTTTAATATATTTACTTCTTTTTGTAGAAGATTAAGAGATAATACTTTCTAGATTGTCTAATTGTAATACATAAATATACTTTTGCCTATAAAAAATATATAATATACACAATACACTATCCAAGTGTTTTCTCTCTCCAATATTAACTCTCACCCCAAAAATTCTATGGTCATGTTTCATGATATTTTTCATGACTTTCGTGATTGATAATATATAATATGATTCATCCTAACATAAATGCTTTGAAACTTAGGGTGCGTTTTGTCCATCTGAATTCTCATGAACTTAACTAAACTTCTCTTCAACATAATACATTTAAGGGATATTATCTCAGATAACCCTGACTTATAGGCCTTTTTCCAATATAACCCTGACTTTGGCAGGCCTGTCTCCGATAACCCTGAACTTGGTTTTTGTCATTAAAGTGGACGGAATTTGTGACGACGTTATATAGACCCAAATTATATTTAACTTTTGCTTTGGTTGGCGCCAGGTTTATAAGTAGTTGGTCACCCTCATTACCTTCTTCAACCTTTGTCCAAATTCGTGCCCTAATTCCAAAATGAACAGGGAAGTGGAAGGTATTTTAGCAAATCTGAAGTACGTGAACAAGAGATGCAGATGCAGAATCGCGCGCAAGGCTGAGTTGAGGATTTCAGAATCTAGGGATAACCCTAACAAGCTTTATTATCGTTGCAAAGAGTGCGATTTTTTCGAGTGGTGTGTGCCACGACTAAGGGAGGAAGCAATCACTTTCAATGGCAATGGGGAGCAATTTCGGTCTGATTATGTTGAGATGCGAAGGGAATTATCTTGGGTTATGAAGAAAGTTGACGAAAGCATATTTCAGTTGGGGTTAATGGTGAAATGTATGGTTTTGGGTTTATGTGTTTTTATGGTTTTAGTTCTTCTTAAAATGTAAGGAAATGTGTTAGAATTAGAAATGTGATGGAAGATTATGAATGGATGTGATGTATTTTGTAGTTTAATATGTAAATCTGCCATTGGCAAGATTATGAATGGAAAATAGTTATTTTGTCAATAGCATATTGTTGTTGCAAAAATTTGTTGAAGACCATAAATTATGTCATTAAAACAGCAGTACTGCTTCCAAAATATATGTATTTGAAATATAAGTTATGACATCACAATTAAAGTCAAAATACATCATAACAGCACTACTTGTTGGTGAATAACAAACACCATATTTCTAGGCACCATTACATAACAGAATTCAGTTCATAATACAAACCCAACAAAAAACCCCCCTAAGTTGCTAACAAACACCTACTGTGTCTTTTGCTTCTTCTTTCCTTTGTCCATTTGTGATCCCAAAGTTTGTGTGCTGGCCTGTGTTCCTCCTTCAGAGCAGCTTGCCTCAGCTTGTCTCTGGGAGTGTCTTGTTCCCATCCTTTGAAAGGTGCTTGGCCCTGCTGCATTTTCTTCTTGTTGCTTTCCCACTTTTGCAGCTTCTTTTTTTTGCTTTTTTGTCAAACCACCCATACATGTTTTCTTGTTATGCCCTAACTCCTTACACTTTGAACACCTAATAGTGACCTGCCTCTTTCCTTTCTTTGGTTCTCCCTTCTCTCTTCTCCTATTTCTTGGTGGTCTCCCAACTGATCTTTTGAGGATTGGGGGCTCAATTTGTGGAACATAAAATGTAGGCCAATGAGTGTGGTCAGTTATAGGAAAGATGTTTAGCCCATACATGGCCTTGTAATTTTGCACAGAATAGTAGTGGCTCACATAATTCCTAGGTTGATCCCTCCTGTGGTGAATTACTCTTGTGGCATGTCTACAAGGAATTCCAGTCAACTGGAAGCGTCCACACATGCAAGTCCTAGCCACAAGGTCAACGGGATATTGGACATTGTCTTCAAGCACTTCAAACCGACCCCTTCCATCGGCAAATATCTTGCGTAACCTCGCTATCATCATTCATCAATCCGAGTTGTTTTTTGCAATAAGGAGTGATGTCACCATCAGCCCAACCTTCAGCCTCCTCTTGTCTTTTTGCAATCTTTATCATGCAACTTCTTCTCACCCCTGCATGTATGAACAAGAATCAAAGTTAGGACATGTCAAAAAAGAAGAAGGGAAATACATGTCAAGGTTCTTTCTAACCTTCTGCAAGACTGAGGATAGGCCTCACTCTGTCAAGCCCAAGTGTGGCATTGAAAGACTCGGTGAAGTTGTTAGTGTTGTCATCAGAAGCTAAGGTTGTATCAAATTCAAATCTTGCCCACATCTTCAAATCAATATTCATCAAATATTGATATGCTTCCATGCTCAACTCTGCAATCTTCCCCATTGCCTTTGAAAATACATATTCATTGTATGCATCACATGCTTGCCAAAAATAAGCCTCATAATGAGGTCCGAGGAGAACTCACCCCTGTTACACAATTAGTACATCACAAAGCGGGAAGAGTAGAACACAATATTGACAACGAGGGAGGGGTAGAGACTTCTTGAAAAATTCTTGAACAAATGCTCGTTGCAAATCCTCCTCTCGGCAATGGGAAGAACTCTGCTAAGGCTGACTCAACCCCCTTCTGCCTATCACTCATGAAGGTCCAGTCTTGCCTTTCACTCTCCCTTAAGGTGAACTTCAAGCAGTTCATGAAATACCTCCAAGCCTCCTTTGTTTCATCAACTGTGATGGCATATGCAAGAGGGAATAGCTCCTGGTTTCCATCCAAGGCAACAGCAGATAAGAGCACACCATTGTGACTCCCCTTTAGATGACAACCATCAACCCCAATGAGAGGTCTGCTGCCAGCTATGAACCCCTTAAACTGGGCATCAAAGCTTATAAACATCCTCTTGAAAAGCAGAGGTGGATTTGGTCCCCTTTTCAAACTGTGCCAGCTGATGAATGCATGAGCATGAGGGTGTGTTTTTTTCACCATTTCAATGTATGCAGGTAGCCTAGTGTATGACTCATCATGGTCACCTTCAATGATACTCACAAGATGGGCTCTTGCCTTGTACAAAGTAGGCCTTGGAACCGACACTCCAAATCTCTCCATTGCTAACCGCTCCGGTGTTCTAATAGGCACTTCGTGTTTGCCCGATCTCATCCATCAACTTACTTGCCAACCATTTAATCCCTGCCATTGGATTTCCTTCTAACCTATCACAAGTGTGGTTTTCAGTCATGGTCTTGATTGCCCATGTAACCCCATCTGGGAGCTCACTAGCATGGATCCTCCATGGACACTCAGCATCCTTACATGAGGCAGTGAACCTATTACTTTCAACCTTCTCCCTCAGTAAATCAAACCCCTCCTGCACACAATAGTCATTCAAAACAGAGAGAAAATGTTCTCTGTCCAAAAAAATTTGCCAAACCTGCAGCTTAATCTTCCTCCATCCCATATCTTCATAAATCACTCCATTCTTGTAAACCCTTTGCAAATAGTTTGGGTTAATCCCATCTCCTTCATAAACCCAGTCCTTAGCCCTACTTGGATCAAATTCAAGAATGTCCTCAGCCTCCAAATCACTCTCATTCACCAGACT
Organism: Beta corolliflora; assembly: GCA_947648045.1. NCBI lineage: Eukaryota > Viridiplantae > Streptophyta > Magnoliopsida > Caryophyllales > Amaranthaceae > Beta > Beta corolliflora. The sequence goes on from CANSZD010001251.1 coordinate 739,965, forward strand.
TGTATCCTCAGATTCATCATCATCACTAATCTCTTCCTCATGGAATGACACATCATGAGTCTCCTCATCTTCTTTCTCTGATTCACCCTCACTCAACCCTCTGCTAGAACACTCAGCCCTGCCTCTCCTCTTTGCCCTCACCCCTTCAGTTTCTTTAGCCTGTGCAGTAGTTTTTGTGTAGCTAGGGGTGAAAACTACACCTAATTTCTTGGCTATTGACCTAGACACTTTTTTAGGTCTCTCATGCCTCTTGCTTGTTTGATAAAAGCTGGTCTGGGTTGGTTGTTCAGGAGTGGGATTGGGCTGACTTGGGTTTTCAGTAGAAAAGAGTGGTTCAGGAAAGTGGTGTTCATTTGAACTTTGTTGAGTGGGTTGGGGAGTGGTTTGGTATGGCTTTGGGATGCTCTGTGGTTGCTTTTCAATTTCAACATGTGAAGTTGAATCAGTCTGAGTTTGGTTGGGTTGGGGAGCTTGGGCCTTGGGCTTAGGGTCAGGTTGGGCCTTGGGCTTAGGGTCAGATTGGGCCTTGGGATTAGGGTCAGGTTGGGCCTTGGGCTGAGGTTGGGTAGTGGGCTTGGATTGAGGTTGGGTATTGGGCTTGCCCTTCTTCCTAGCAGTGTGCTTCACTTTTGTGGGTGTTTGGGCTTTATTTGGGATTGAGAAAATATTAGGTTGGGCTGTAGGTTCTTCTGTAGCAATGGGCTGCACATTATACAGATCCCAAACACCAGGCCCATCATAAGAAGGATTTTTCCTCAATAACTCCAGATCCTCCAACTCCCTCTGCCTAAATAATTCCTCCTCCTCTCTTACTCTCTCAGCCTCTTTTCTCTCAGCTTCTTCCTTCTCTCTCTGCTCTCTCCTCTCAGCTTCTTCTCTCTCTCTCTGCCTTTCCAATTCATCTTTCTCCCAAGCCTCTCTTTTTTTGGTTTCAATTGCTGCCCTAAGCATCTTACTCATCAAAACAATTTGACTAGGACTACCTCTGTCCTCCACAAATAATGTTATTTCCTCTGAATACTTATAACACTTCAACATACTGTCAAAATCCTCCTCATTTGTTATCTCTACCATGCAATCATCTCCATTTGGGCTATAGAACACAGAAGGATAAGCAGGACAAAAAACTCCTTGTTTTAACCCTTCATCCTCTAAATCCATTAAGAAGTGCAAAATCCCATATTCATCAACATCTTCAATTCTAATATCAAATTCCCTATTCCCAAATTTCACAAGAATCCACTTTCCCAAATCCATTACAAACCTAAAATGACAGAAAAACAATACAAATTCCTACTAAATCAGCACATATCCAATAAAACAACAAAATCAAGTCTTTCTACCACAACAAAGATCGAATTTTGTATAATTTCAAACATTAAAATGGGGAGAAAAAAGGAAACAGATGGTTACCTTCAATACAGACGAATTGCGGCTTCGAAAATTCCTCTCCTGCCTCGATTTTAGTGCTTCAATGCTTTTTTCTTGTTGATGTTCAGTAGATTGGAGAAACCCTAGATCGCTCGTAATTCTCCTTCAAAATTTCCCAAATCAAATGAAGTGCCTTTTAGTTCTTCGCATTTAATGTCACCAACTAACCGCTTGCATAAACCTGGCGCCAAAATAAAGTTAACAAAAGTCAAACATAGTTTGGGTCTATATAACGTCGTCACAAATTCCGTCCACTTTAATGACAAAAACCAAGTTCAGGGTTATCGGAGACAGGCCTGCCAAAGTCATGGTTATATTGGAAAAAGGCCTATAAGTCAGGGTTATCTGAGATAATATCCCTACATTTAACTATTACCCCAAAAATTATCATGAATTCGTACCTGATAATAAAAAACTTATTTTGTCTAAGGGGGTGTCATGCGTGGAATGAATACCTTATTTTCCACTTCGTTTCCAAAAATCACCACTTCAATAATGTCATTTCTAAGATGCTTGCTTGACGACGAAATCATACCATTACACAATCCAAAATTCTAGTCAATATTCCTTAGAAGAATCAACATTGCACCAACTTTCAATGTTATATTGTGATTCTGTAGCCCCGAAAATATGACTGATGTTTAAGAATTCAGTAGAGTACAACTCATTTACTCAAAGTGCTTTTGTGTTCATTAGCTACCTTGTCATGTCTTGATGGTAATACTTTATTACACAATACTATATAGTTACTTTTAGGCATATTATGTTGTGCTTTAAATTTGTTTTTGATATTGCAACTTGCGTATTACATAACCTAGAACTTTATTAACAATTACTTTTCAGATTAATATACCACCGTCTTATTTACAGATAATTGAAGTGTATGAGGACCATTCAATATGGTTATTAAAACTAATATACAATTACTATTGTTTCTGAAATGTACTTATTTTATCGGAAAGGAATTTTGGTGTTGTTTCTGTATTGAAGCCAATATCACATTCTCTTATCAGAATGAATTCCCAATATAATTTTGTACTATTGATTTTTATGGAATGGTCAAAGTACATGTTATTTCTATATAAAGGCGTGTACCTTGTGATCTTGGTCTCTATTGTGCTTCCGAGCATAAAAAACTTTATCTTTTCACACCCTAATATATAAGTCTACACCATTATTGTTGTATGATTGTTTTTTTCTTATCATCCCTCTAAAATGGTTATATAATTCTAGAATTGTTGTCGTTGATAAATTTTGCTTATGAAATTTGAAAAGGGGATATTGAGGTAATCACAAAGTTTGGTAATATTTACTGCACATAAGTTAATTAACATTAGGATTACTAATTTACATTGACATAAGACCATGCAATATATTTTTAATTATTCTACGTAACTCTTAATTTGCCACACATTTCTCTCAAGCATCTAAAAAAGGTTAAAGTAACAATAAGCTCTATGATTTCTTATTTTTAATTTTTTTTTTATCTTGTTGATTGTCCCCAATATTTTCAAACTTCTTTTAATTCATCATCCAAAAGCATCTATTATATTATAACTAAAATGCTGAAACTTAAACGCCTTTCAATGGGATGGTAATGATAGAAAAGTATATACATTTTAGATATTAGACCCATGCAAATTGCATATAAACTTTTCGTTTTATAAATTTAAAATTTTTTAATACTTTTCCTAAATCATGGTGTAAAAATCAATAATTATTTGATGTAATATTAAAGAAGTAAAAAGTAGTGATACTACAATTAAATATATGCACTAAATATAATTTAATATAATCATAGAGAAAATATGTTCTCTACTTTCAGTATATAAAAAAACATGTGTACTCAACTTACTAAAATTACAATATATTTCATTTATATCATACATTATGAAATTGAGATCAAGAGGACAACACGACAGTAATTTATAAAAATTTGATATCATTGAAATACTCATTGAAACGAATCAAATAAGACTATATTTTTTTATATATTATTTTTCTATTTTTTATATTAATGTAATTATATATAATGCCAAGATTTCAAGTAGGAACATCAACAAAGACGAAGGGAGTAAGTATATTTTGATTACGTAAATTACTTAATTCTACAATGTGGAATTGTGGATGACGTAAAAAGTTTATGGTATATAATTTGAGACTTAAGAAACGCCATCACCGATCATAATTCAAAGATTAATTTCCAGATTTTCCTTCTCATCTCTTATCACCATCTCTAATTTCTCTGTCCTTCTTCTTTTGGGCTTGTGTGTTCAGTTTATTTCATCAATTAAAGCCGAAATCTGCTCAATACTTAAGATTTTAATTATTATCCATGTGTTAATTTTGCTATTTGTTTTATTCTTTTTGTTTGATAATAATCATTTTATCTCTATACATTATCTTTATTAAAGGCTCGGGTAGGTTTTATGATTTATCCTTATGTTGATTATTGTGAATTGTGATATTGATCAGATTATAAGTGATTGCAAAATGCAAGATATATTGTTTCTATATTTTGAATTCGTAGGCAGTATGATTGACATGGGTTGTTTCGATGCCTTTGATTACCTTCTTTCCCCTAAATTTCGATATGTAAACTAATAACATTTCTTTTTAAAAACATTTACATACCACATCTAAAAGTTACTCCCACCTTAAATTCCAAGAAAAACTCCAGCAAACAAAGAGAGAAAAACAAAAAAATAAAAAATTGAAATTTTCATTTCTTAGGGTGAAATACCCCCAGTTTTTTTTTTCTGCGCCTTCTTCTACTTTCTTATGATTAAGCCACCATTGAAGAACAATAACAAAAATTAAAAATAAAAAAGTTATTTGAAATTCAAATTTGTACAATGATTCAGGGCAGAAGGTATGTAATATGCATAATGCGCATCCCATATAACTCTACATCCAATACTACCTTCAGTTGCATTTTCCACCCAACTTCAAGTCCATGTTTTGGAAAATCAAACTCAAAGGTTTCCCCACTCACACCCTTTACCTATCGCCGACGCTTCGATGGAAGATTAGTTTTGAAGATATCTATTTTTACCGGAAGGATGGGGGGTTGTTGCTTGTGGGCTGAAAAATTCTGTGAGATTTATGTGCTAGGTTTATCGCCACGACATTAGTGGCTCTTCATACTTTCCGCAAGCTTTTTTTTTTACTGTGAGAGAAGGAAGAGGGGTGATATGGAAGATTGATATGTTAAACTATTCTCTTTATTTTAAATAGTAATGAATCAATAGTGTGGTGCAGAGATTTACTTTACAAAATTGATTCAATTAAGGACGAATTTCACGCCATAATTTAAGCTTATACCAAACTGAAGTATGGATGATCAATTGTTGCCAAAAATATTACCAATTAGGAACCGTAAACTCGGCGTATTTGAAGGCAAGTATCAATTGGAGATCGCACCCAAATCTCTTCACAGAAGCTGCCACATGTCAAAGGGAGTGGGGATGCACACGTGGCTGATCTTGAGTTTTTGGATGACACATAGCCAAGCCTTCTTGTTTACATGACATGTGGGCTTATTTTTCTAGGTTTATATAGATATATAGATATAGATATAACGTCTGCCTAAGAAATTGGAAAAACGCTCTCAACCCGATGGGTCGACCCATTATAGACAATTTTGAGTCATGGCTGGGAAAAAATATTTCATCCTGATTCCTGATATAGAAAACAGCCCGATCCAAAACTGATCCAAATTCAAAGTTATCCAATCCGACGCGACAAAACGATTTACCGGGCTAGATGTTGTTACTTGTTAAGGAGTAACGTGATAATAAATTAATAATATCTATGCAAGGTATCAATCAACGTTATATGTTAAGCAGATAAAAAGAGTTGACCAATATTAATCTAATGTAAAGTTGATCAATGAGGATCACTAATTGATATTCTTATCATTTTACTCCTTACCAGCAGATGTATCCCTATATTGTGAATGATTATGCTGATATTTCAAATTATGTATAGTTTATATTGTGATCATAAAAAAAAAAGGTTTTATTTAGATATGGAGGAGTTAGGCTACTTATTATGAACAAATGAGTCATGAGATGCCAGAGTCCAACCGTATCAAATATTTTGAAACGGAGAAAGTATAATATTTTTTATTAGAAACTAAGGACCATGTATAGACTTTAACGTGCATGATGTTTTTGGTCTAACATTTGTGGTCAGGCACTTGAGAGTAGGGGGGAAATGAAAGGGGGATCCCTACCCCTCAAGTACCACAGTTGGGATAATTCGACCTTGTGACCTTAAGGTTACAAGATGGATCCCCAACCAATTACACCAAATAAGCTTGGTGTTATACGCGATTGAACTTTTATGATTAATTTACTCTTAAATACATATTGTTATACATTACAAAAAAACAATATTATAAAATTATCTTTTAAGTTAAATCTAAAGGTATAAACTTAATAATTTATACTCCCTCTGTTTTTTTTTATTTGCTACATTTGTTGTGCATGGTTTTCAAAGCATTATTTAACTCTTAATATCTCTTATTTCGCTTAAGTAAAAATTATAAAAATTTGATATTATGAATCTACACGTTGAGACGAATCTAACAAGTTCACACATGACTATATTTTTACTTATAAAATAATCAAAATAATCGGTCAAAGTAGTGGCTTCATTCCCAAGGAAACAAATGTAGCAAATAAAAAAAAGCGGAGGGAGTAGTAGTAGATAACATATTATAGGAAAAAAAATAGTCAAAAGCATAGTAAGTCTTGTGTAAGATTGTCTTACAATAAAATTATGGTAAGACTATATCACTTTGTCCTCTAAAAAGGTCACTTTGTAAGTTTATTGCGTTACTTTATAAGTTTAATGCGTTACTTTAGAAGTTAAAAGAGTTAATTTTAGATAATGGGTTACCTTATATCTTAAAAGAGTCACTTCTAATTTTACCATAAGTGACCATTTTAGGACAATAAGTTATCATTGTCTTACCATAAATTATGGTAAAACAACCTTATATGAGATTTTGTACTAAAAGAAAAATTTTCAGAAATAGTTTCTGCTAGATGAAAAGAAACGGAATGAGTAAGTCACATTTGCATACCAACAAGAGTTGGCTCAAGTGGTAAGCAGCTTGATGTCGCTTAAGGGAGGTCTCGAGTTCGAGCCTCACCGAATGTAGAAACTCTTGTTGGGAGACTCACCCACCAATGCCAGGTGTGCGAACCGGGTCGAACTCGGATGTAGTCGGAGCAAAGCTCTAGTGAACCGAGTGGGAAATAAAGAAAATTTCACCAAAAAAAAAAAAGTCACATTTGCATTGGTCTTTGAATTAACTGCTTGACTTTTGGTTCATCAAGACTGTAAGAGTCACAAATGTTGGATATTCATGGAGTTGGTCTACATGGTTTATAGGACCAAGCTGCTCATATTGATGCAGAGCTCCACTCGAGTTAGTACTGATTAGAGGTTCTCTCAATAGCGTGGGAGTGTCTACCCCCTACTTGTGTGTCACCGTTGCTTATTTGTGACTTCTAGGTTCACTCTATGTATATAAATGTCCAAAAATTAATACTTTCTCCGTCTTTTTACCTGTTACACTTTGACATTTTATACTATTCATAAATTTCACTTTGATCATCGTTTGTGATTTATACGTGAATAAAAATATAGTCACGTGGGATCTTGTTAGATTCGTCTTAATATATATTTTTTAATATGTACTTTTTATAATTTTTACAAATACAAATTTAGAGATATGTGTCCTTAAAGTTTTGCATTGGCATGCGTGAAAAGTGAAAGTGCAACATGTAAAAAAAACGGAAGAAGTATTTCAAGATTTATCCCTAGTTTCTTTTTAATCCATACTTTGTACTTTAATTTGACACTATTTATATACTTCACTTTGATTATCGTTTGGGATTAATGCATAAGGAAAAAAATGAAGTTGGATTGAAGCATGTCAAAACATAATGAATCATCGCCTCCTCAATAGAGCTGGTAATTATCCATAGGTCAGTGGATTATCCATCTACCCGTTTCAGATAGATGGGGGAAAACTTACGATGACGCCGGTGGCGGGGAGGGTCTAATATGGGTGAAATTTTTTGAACAGTCGCTCGCCTCCATCACCTGCTCCATGTATACATAGAATCAAGATCCGGTGAGAATCACACTCCAAAATAAGAACTAAGAACCAATATGAGCTCTTAGATCATCAAAATCAAATGGTATACATCATTCTCGTGTCATTAATTGCATTTTCGTAATTATGCAGCTTTTCAAACTGGTTCTTAGTTTCTTTACTTTTACAGAAGTTTCATTTACTTTTGGAACAATTTTTACTTTTACTAGTTTTTCCTTTACTTTTAATATTAATTAACTGAAATCTATCCAAAACGATGTTTTTACAAAATAGATTGAAATGTTACTTGTCAATGATGATCTTTAAGGTCATTAATGTTTTTTTCCTCATAAGTCAAAAGTAACAAGTATAAGAAGTTGCATATTTAGTTATTACTTTTCAGTCACTATGATTTACTCTAATGTCTTTTTGCTTTACTTTCAAGGGTTGAAATTCGTTCTCATTCTTATTATAGACTTGATTCTCATTGGAACCTGGTTCTCTATCTCTTTCTCTTCATACCCGCCCACCCGTCCCGCCCGCGATTAATGGGTGGAACTCTCGACATGTGATGGATGGTGTAGATGGGAATTTGGGTCGCGGGTGATGGGGTGGATTAAAGTCCACTCGACCCATATCTAGGTGGTTGCCAGCCCTACTCCTCAATATCCAAAACAAACTTGTTTTATGGTAAAAAAAAAAAGTGTAAGTAATTACTATAGTGTAGATGGTACCATTTATGATTTTGGATCCATATGAGTTTATTTTATTTCAAGCAAACTCCATACACTTCATATATTTTTGGGGTAACTCATATATTTTAAAATTCTATGTTGTATCCTTTAGAAGTATTTTTTTTGTTTTACATAGTACGCTTTAACTTTATAAGTTTAATAATTGAGTAATGATGCAAATTTGGAAAGAACGTAATGCTATCAATTTCAATAATGACTCTTGGAATCCAACAAGAGTCTACTTCAAAGCTTGGTTTGGGCATAATGAATGGTGCACACGTACCAGTCTCGACACCAGCTTACAGCTTGGTTCTCCCCTAACGGGAGCTCCACCCCACTCCCCTCCCCCATCTTTCTCTATGGTGGCCTGGGAGCCACCGCCTCTTCATTCCATCAAACTCAACTTTGATGGGTTCAGTAAAAAACTCCTCATCTGCTCAGGATTAATTCTTCGTAATGACAAAGGCGAGCTGATCTTAGCGGCCACTTTCAATCTTGGCATTACACAGGCGTTTATGGCCGAAGCTATGGCTTTGCACCATGGGGTAAAACTGGTGCTCCAACAAGGTATTTCAAGTCTCTTCATTGGGGGAGACTGTCTTTTGGTTATCAATGCCCTCAAGGGTTTGTGGTCGACACCTTGGCAAATTGATTATATTATCAAGGATACTCTCTTCCTCCTTTGGCAATTCAGCTCGGTTCATATTCAACATGTGTTTTGTAAGGCAAACAGGGCAGCGGATTGGGTAGCCAATGTTGGGCACTTAGCGGATAGTTATTTTCAGATTAATCCTTGTAACAATTCTTCTCTTCACCAAATCCTTGTAACCGATACATTGGGAGTTCCCCTCGTGATGAGGGTCTCCTAATTCATCTTTTTTTCTTACCATTATAAAAAAAAATTGAGTAATGATAGAAGAATTGATTTGTTGGGGGACATAAACCCTGTTCTTTTGGGTACAATTCAGCTCAGCTCACTTCATTCTAAGTCAATTCAGTTCACTTTAACTATTTTTCTCTTACCGTTTCAATTCAGTTCAGCCTTAAAGAAAAGAGTCGTAACGTGGGTCTAAATTGTTGGAGTTTATAGTTGTAACTCTAGGTTTGCTTCAAAAGAATATGAAGAGTCATTTTTATCTTTTGTCCCACATTACTCTTCCTCTACCCTTTGAGTTGAGTAGCAATGAGACTTTTAGTGGGTATGTGGTAATGTGTGGTTGCCACACGCGCGCCGCCGTCGCCCGGCCGGTCCGGGCCATGGGCTTTGGGGAATAAACTTAACTTAACTATCTTTTTGGGTCAATAATCTGTCAGCATTTAATGACCGTTTTTATCAGTATTAAGTTACCGTTTTTCCCCTATTCTCTCTCTTAATGGTACCGTTTTTCCTAATTTCTCTCCTCTTTTACTGCCATTAAAATCCTTTTTTCTGATCGTTTTTCCCACGATTTCAGCCATGTTCTGATCTCATTTTGGGTTTCCTCTCCCTATAAATTCTAGTGTTCTGCTATTCATTGGGGACACATAAACACAGAAACACATCTTCTCTTCTCTTTCTCTAGTATTCTGAGCAATATTTAAGATCGTTCTCAATCTGCTTTTCTGTCAACACCGGAAACGCAGAAACCGTGTATCCCTGGAGGTTGATTGTTGTGAGTCTGTGTGATGTTGCGGGGTAAATTCAACTTTAGGACAGTGATTCTTTCACGCCACAGTTGTCAGTTAAGTGTATCTCATTAGTTACCAGTTTACGTTCCTACATTCTAAAGTTGAATTTTTTATCTATTTTACGGAACTATGGCTGGTGAAATTCCTGATGATAATGTGCGTATTTTTAATGTTGTCCCTATTACCAATCCCTTTGTCCCTGATATGTCTAAGTTAGATCCGTTTGATGGCAAAAATTATAAGATGTGGTCTGATAAGATGGAATTTTTCTTCGGTCAAATTGGGGTTGATTATTGTTTGTCTGCTGTTGCTGCTCTTGAGAATTCTGTTAGGGATTTTGTGAAAGACAATAAGACTTGTCGTGGGATGTTACTATATTATATGACTTCTGCCCTTTACATGATTTATAGTAAGTCGAAAAATGCTAAGGATATTTGGGATGCTTTGAATGTTAAGTATGAAACTGATGATTTTAGGACTAAGAAATATGCTTATTGTCGTTGGTTGAAGTTTACTATGTCTGATGATAAACCTGTGCTAGATCAAGTTCATGAGTATGAACATTTATGTGCTGATATTGTGGCGGAGGGTATGGCCATTCCTAATATGTTCCAAGCCAATTGTTTACTTGAGAAATTACCTCCTTCATGGGAAAATTTTGTTCATTCCTTAAAACATAGGCAGAAAGACTTTACCCTTCAAGAATTAGTTTCCCACATTAAGATTGAGGAGCAGAACCGTATCCAAATCAAAGGGAAAATCAGTTGATCATTCTTCCTCTTCTGCTAATCTTGTGGAAAATAAAGTTGTTGCAGGTAAAGGACCAAAAAGGTAAGGGTCCAAATCATTTCATGGTACAAGGCAGAACTATAACAACTTCAAGGGAAAAGGTAAGTTTAAGGGAAGTTGCTTCGTTTGTGGTAAGTATGGGCATGCTGCCAAGGACTGCCGTCAAAGAAAGGAAGCTCAAAACAAAGCAAAAGACAACAAAGCTCAAGCCAACCTTGCTGAAGATGATATCATTGTTGTTGTGGTGTCTGAGGTTAATCTGGTAAGCAATATTTCTGAATGGATCGTGGATACTGGTGCCACCCGTCACATCTGCGCCAACAAGGAGATGTTCCAGGACTACAACAAAGTTTCAGAAGGATAATGCGTCTTCATGGGCAACTCAAGCACTGTGAGTGTTCTAGGCAAAGGAAAGGTTTTCCTGAAATTAACTTCCGGGAAAACCATTGCTTTGCAGAATGTTTTGCATGTTCCCGACATCCGCATAAACCTCATTTCTGGTTCTCTTTTAAACAAAGCTGGGATCAAGTTAGCTTTTGAATCTGATAAACTTATATTAACCAGAAATGGTGTTTTTGTGGGCAAAGGCTTTTGTAATGCTGGACTTTTTATTTTGGATGTTGTTATTGATAATAAGAACTCTAATACTTATGTTTATATTGCTGAGTCTGTTTCTTTATGGCATTCTAGACTAGGTCATGTGAATGTTGCATCTATTAAAAGGCTAAAACAACTTAGTCTTATTCCTGACTTTAGCAATACATCTTTTGAGAAATGTGAAGTATGTGTAGAAGCTAAGCACCCTAAGAAAGCATTCAACAAAAATGTATCCCGTTCCTCTACTTTATTAGAGTTAGTCCATAGTGACTTAGGTGACTTTAAGAATTCCATGAGTAGGGGAGGAAAGAAGTATTATATTACATTTGTTGATGACTTCTCATGTTATACTAAGGTTTATTTATTGAGTTCTAAGGATGAGGCTGAAGAGAAATTTTTAATTTATAAAGCCGAAGTTGAGAACCAATTGGACCTTAAGATTAAGAGGGTGAGATCAGATAGGGGTGGAGAATATGATGGAGTTTCCCTTAAAAAAATTTGTGAGTCTATGAGGTTACAGCTCCCTATACACCCGAACAAAATGGAATAGCTGAGCGGAAAAACAGGACTCTTAAGGATATGATGAATGTCATGCTTATTAGTTCATGTATGCCTACTAACATGTGGGGTGAAACTATTCTTTCTGCTTGCTATGTTCTTAATCGAGTTCCCCATAAGAAGTTAGATAAGACTCCCTATGAATTGTGGAAAGGCTACAAGCCTAATTTGGGTTACCTCAAAGTGTGGGGGTGCGTGTTTGGGTAAAATAGGACTCCCGGCCCTGACTTTCAAAGGAGTAAGATTGGACCTAAAACTGTAGATGGTATTTTTATTGGTTATGCTTCTAACAGTGCTGCATATAGACTCATTCTTAAGGATGAATCTGGTTTTGGTCCTATTAGAGAGTCAAGAGATGTTGAATTCTTTGAGCATGTTTTTCCTATGAAAGTTAGTGTACAATCATGTTTGCATGCTGCATCTTCTTCTACTTTGCATCATGACATTGCATCATCTAGTGAGACCTTAGAACCTAGAAGGAGTAAGAGAGCTAGAATTGAGTCTAGTTTCGGACCTGGTTTTATTACTACCTTTCTAGCTGAAAAAGAGTGTTTAGATGAGCAAGATGTCAATGCGTTTGTATTGGAAGAGAACCCGAGAACCTATGCTGAGGCCATGAGATATGTAGACTCAAGTTTTTGGTTAGAGGCTATTAACAGTGAAATTGTGTCTATTATGAATAATAATATATACTTGGATTTTGTCAGACCTTCCTAGAGGTTGTAAGGCCCTAAGTAGTAGATGGATCTTTACAAAGAAATGCAAGTCTGATGGGTCTTTAGACAAGTATAAGACTAGACTTGTAGTTGGAGGGCATCGCCAAAAATACAGTTTAGACTTCTTTGATACTTATTCTCCTGTGACTAAGGTAGCCACCATTAGAGCATTAATTGCACTTGCATCTATTCATGATTTGATTGTGCATCAAATGGATGTGAAAACTGCTTTTTTGAATGGTGAGTTAAATGAGGAGATCTATATGAAGCAACCTAAAGGATGTGAGGTTCCTGGTCAAGAGGACAAGGTATGCAAGCTTATTAGATCTTTGTATGGTTTAAAACAAGCACCAAAACAATGGTATGATAAATTTCATCAAACTATTACTTCAAATGGTTTTTTGGTAAATGATTCTGATGCTTGTGTTTATTCCAAAATTGAAGAGCTTGGTTGTGTTTTCATATGTCTATATGTGGATGATATGTTAATCTTTGGGACCAATATAGACGTAGTAAATGCAACTAAGAGTTTCCTAAATTCTTGTTTTGAGATGAAGGATTTAGGAGAGGCTAATGTTATTCTTCGAATAAAGATTACTAGAACTTCATATGGGATATCTTTAAATCAATCTCATTATGTTGAGAAAATATTAAAGAAGTTTGATCAATTTGATTGCATTCCCGTGAAAACCCCATATGATTCTAGTATTCATTTGAAAAAGAATAAGGGTGATAGTATATCCCAAGAACAATATGCAAAAATAATTGGTAGTGTAATATTATTGATGAATTATACTAGACTTGATATAGCTTATGCTGTTAGTAGATTGAGCAGGTATACTCACAATCCTAATCGAGAGCATTGGGTTGCCTTGATTAGATTGTTGAAGTATCTAAAAGGCACTATCAATTGGGGTCTCCATTATCAAAGGACACCTTGTGTTCTTGAAGGATTTTGTGATGCCAATAATTGGGTGTCGGATAATGATGAAATTCAATCTACTAGCGGTTATGTTTTTACTCTTGCTGGAGGAGCTATATCATGGAAATCATCAAATCAAAACATGTATTGCCAAATCTACAATGGAATCTGAATTTATTGCTTTAGAATTGGCAGGTCAAGAAGCTGAATGGATAAGGAGTTTGCTTGCTGATATTCCATTGTGGGGGAAGCCAGCTCCATCAGTTTCTATGCGGTGTGACTCGCAAGCAGCAATTGGGGTAGCGAATAATCAAGCCTATAATGGAAAGAGAAGGCATATTCGCTTAAGGCATGCCATAGTTAGAAATTTAATTAAAAATAATGTGTTGTCACTCGAGTATGTAAAGTCATAGAGGAAAATTGTTGATCCTCTCACCAAAGGCCTTTGTAGAAAAATGGTGCTGGAGTCAGCACAAGGAATGGGTTTAAAGTCTATTGTTGAGTGAATTGTGATGGATACCCTTCTTAGGAATTCCTAAGTTCAAAGGGTCAAACGAAATCACAAAAGAACTCAAGTTGTTGATACTACTACCATTCCTATTAATAAAAGTGATGTAGTATTTTGTTTCATTATAATGTTACTAGCTTTTTATGCACGCTATGCATGCGGCGACATTTAGGCATAACTATTGCTCAGTAGTAAAACAAACCAAAAGCGAAAGTTCGTATCTAAGTTCTCCTCCATTTTGTGAGTAAGAAAGATTGAAATACTTACATGTTCTACCCATCACCCTACATATACCTCTTATAAACCAATTTATATTTTACATAAAAATCTTAATAAACCATCCTAAGCTTATTCATACATATACCTCTTACCTAGTCCTAAAATCCTCATTTTCACTCACATAACATCACTTTCTCTCTCTTATTTTCATAATTTTACTCTGGTCATAGTTTTGTACTATTTCTACCTTCTAAAAATTGCACTTTTCTTCAATTTTTCACCAAATTTCCTTACAAAAACAATACAATAATACTCTAGACTATCTCGCAAAATTGTAGTTACCAATTTTTTTTACGTTTTTGTTGGTTTTTCGCTCCAAGATTTTCTTCATTTATGGGATCTTTGATTTTATGGTTAGTTTTTTTGGGTTCCTTTTGATTTTTTGATTTTCGGATTTCTTGGGATTTATTTTTTTCATTTTGAGTTTCGAAATTAACGAACTTTTTAAGTATTTTTGGGGGTCTTGAGCTTTTCTTTTTGGTTATTTTTTCATTCTTGGGTTTTCTGGGTTAGTTTGTAGAATATCTCTATTTTTTGTTTTTTTTGTTTAATTTTGGTGTGGCAAAGACAATTTCTCACTACGAAAGAAGAAATATCATGGTCGAAACTTCATGGAAGTTTGATATTTGAAATGCTTGTCTAGTCAATAAAACTTGATAAAGTGGAAGGTAATCGTAGAACTCTTGATCTATGATTTACATGTGTTTATTTTAATTTTTTTAGGTAATCCTTACAACAATTTTTTGTTTATTTCCTAATTTTATAGTGCATCCATCTTCAATTTTACGATTGTGTTTTTTGTGAATTATATTTTTTTTCATCAATATGAGACTTTTCCCTCTACTAATGTTATAAGAAAAAATGGATTTTTAAAATTTAAATTTTACAATTATAATTTTCATGTAATTGAAAGAAATTCTTAGAAATTTTTCCTTGTAGATTCGTTTTTTATTGTAGTTCTCAAACTCGATTGTATTTATCTAGGACTTTTTTTTACGGGATTTAGGACTTTTTATAATTTAATTTAACCATTCTAATTTTTATGGTATCAGCGAGTTCTACGTTTTTTCAAAAATCTGTTGTTTATACTCTTTTTTACAAAAATGTAATTCTACAACTAAAAAATTGTATTACTGGGATTACCAACCTCTATCGGTCGTTTGTATTTCGATTGGTATATTTTATTTCACAACTGGGATCAAATAAAAGTTTTATTCATGTCTTTCACTTAACATTTCTAAGTGCTATTCATAGTTGTAATATTTATGAGGACTATTATTTTCTCATCTAACTCATTCTTTTTCTTGTAAATATAGAGAGAGAAGCATGTGCTATTGAGCAAGAAGATAAGTAAACAAAGTACGTACATTGATTCAAAATGTTGTATTCAAAATTTGAGAGTGTTGAGATGTTGCAAGTAATTGGGGAACACTGATGTGCTTTTTTGAGTTTGTGTTTGAAATTGATTTTTTTTTAAAGAAGCACTTTTGATTTTTGTATTATTCAATTCAACATTATTTCTGTGTATTTTTGGTTTCAATGTCCTATTTTGTTATGGTAAGTTTTTTATTTTTCGTTTTGCAATTTGTATTGATTGTGCTACTAATTAAGGCCAATTGAATTTTATTGAAACTGACAAGTTTTTGCAATGTAGAAGGGATTAATTATCAAGTTTTTGGAATGTAATATTTATGTTGTGGAGGGGCAATTAAGTAAATTTCAAGGGGGACACCATTGCTCTCCCCTTGGCTTATATAATAGAGATATGTGTAAAGTTGAGCTTACAACTCTTAATAAGTTCATAGTCTTACTTAAGGTGGTTTGTGACAGTACAAACTTGATGAACTTACCTATGTGAATGTGGGGGTTACGCCCAATCCCCTATGAGTAAAAAGGCTTAGGCTTTCTAGAGCATTCATGAGAATCTAGGCTAATTGTGGGGCACCGATATTCCATTGCGAGAACGTTTCTTGATTTGAAAAAGGTTGAGTGCGCATCTATGGTTTGCTAACATCGTGAAAGGTTCAAAGAGAAATCTACCTATTACGACAGTAAGACATATATGTATGCACTGAGTGTCAATTCAAGTCCATAAGACATTGATACTTCAAAACCTAGTATCTATTGCCCAGATCATTTTTTTTCAGCCCCGTTTCTTTATGTTTTCTTCTTTTGAATCATGTGGGGGATTGTTGGAGTTTATAGATGTAACTCTAGGTTTGCTTCAAAAGAATATGAAGAGTCATTTTTATCTTTTGTCCCACATTGAAAGAATAGAAGGGGAGAGTAAGGTTTATAACCATTACTCTTCCTCTACCCTTTGAGCTGAGTAGCAATGAGGCTTTTAGTGGGTATGTGGTAATGTGTGGTTGCCACACGCGCCGCCCGTCCGGGCTAGGGCCAAGGGCCATGGGGAATAAACTTAACTTAACTATCTTTTTGGGTCAAAAATCTGTCAGCATTTAATGACCATTTTTATCAGTATTAAGTCACCGTTTTTCCCCTAATCTCTCTCTTAATGGTACCGTTTTTCCTAATTTCTCTCCTCTTTTACTGCCATTAAAATCCCATTTTCTGACCGTTTTTCCCACGATTTCAGCCATGTTCTTATCTCGTTTTGGGTTTCCTCTCCCTATAAATTCTAGTGGTCTGCTATTATTCCGAGCAATATTCAAGATCGTTCTCAGTCTGCTTTTCTATCAACACCGGAAACGCAAAAACCGTGTATCCCTGGAGGTTGATTGTTGTGAGTCTGTGTGTTGTTGGGGGGCAAATTCAACTTTAGGGCAGTGATTCTTTCACGTCACGGTTGTCAGTTAAGTGTATCTCATTAGTTACCAGTTTACGTTCCTACATAAATTTGTCATCATTCTATGCAGGCATAGACCATAATGATGAGATATTTGTCACAGAAATCGCGTCAACAAATTTCCACCACAAAAATAACAGCAAAATTACCAACAAACCCCCACAATCAGACCACAAGTTCGTTCTTCTCTACACTGTGCGCCAAAATCACCAAATTAACGGTCCCTAACAACCTCACTCTGTTTCAAGAGTGTAACTACTCTATGGCAGTTTGGGCAAAGACAGAAGTTCAAATTTCTCTTGACCTTCCCCTACCCGCTTGGCTTCAGTACAACTTAACTAGTAAGCATGGTTTTGGCAATCTCAAGTGGAGGGATGTATTCCCGTATATATGCCATGAAATTTGGAAAGACAGAAATGAATGTGTGTTTAAAAGCTCTTCCCCCACCACACCCCATCAAATTATTTATCGGGCTAGAAAATGTGCCGTAGACTTTAATAATGCTTGTAAGAGTCATAATACCAATCCGGGTAGTGCTGGAAATCCGCCAGAATTTGCTAATCCTCTATTAGATTTTATTGTACATGTGGATGCATCTTTCTTAAATGTTCACTCATGTGTGGGTTTGGGGGGTGCTGCCCGTAATTATAGGGGTGAATGGATTTGGGGTTTTTGTAAAAAAAGTTTTGCTTGTGATGCCACTGCCGCCGAGCTCCTCGCTGTGCAGGAGGGATTACAAATGGTGAAGAATTATAATGGCAGGAAGGGGATTATTTATACAGATTGCAAGAGTGCAGTCCAACTTATTCTTGGCGAGACTAGTAATGAGAAATACCACTATGTGCTTCTTAATTGCAGGGGGTTGCTTCAGGGTCTCCATGATGTCAAACTTGAGTTCTGTGAGAGAAAGTATAACAATTTGGCAGATGGCATAGCCAAGATATGTAGAACTTCGGATATGGCTTGTAATGTAGCTAGGGCTTTCCCCACCCCCCTAGTTATTGTAGAACTCAACTTATTGAGGATTGTAATGAACTCTTTTAAGATATGATGATGCTTTGTTTACCAAAAAAAAAAAACAACCTCACTCACACTCTCTTTCTACACTAAAAATCTGAAACTCCATTGTTACAAACTCCATGATCTCCTACGACGCACCCACCTCAATCATCTTCAACCCTCTCTCTCCCCCCTTCAATTCAAACCCTAATTCCCAATTTCCCTCCAAAAACTACACTTTCTTCGCGCGAAACGTTTCAATTGACAATAACAATGAGCTGAAATTGAACCCTAGATGTTGCAGGAAACAGGAGAGAGTGATTGCGAACGCGTATGCTGTTAATGGAGGATTTGAGAGAGCAGGGAATAGAGATGTTGTTGAGGAACTGCATCAGCAGGAGAGAGAAATTTGGGATAGAAAAGTTAATTGTGAGGTTGAAGTGATTTCATGGAGAGAACGTCGGATTAAGGCTGAGATTTCTGTAAATGCCGATGTCGAATCGGTTTGGAATGCTCTCACTGATTATGAACGCCTTGCCGAATTCGTCCCCAATCTTGTTTGTAGGTAATCTCATATTATCTCTTCATTTTAATTTCTAATCAGATACTACTATGTTTTAGTTTTTACTATTAATGCTATAGGTGTGATTAACAAGTTATCACAGGAACGCGTAGATACTAGACGAGGGAGCGCCAGTTCATCTCGGAGATGTACAGCTTTTGTACATCAAGTGACATTTTTATAAATAAAAGCCACTTGATGTACATCTTGGAGATGAATTGGCATTTGGAGCATGATGCAATTTATGTTCGCTTCCTTTGTTCTATATTAGTTGCAACATGGAGGGGGGCACAAATTAAGATGAAGATACGCTGGCTTAAAACAACAAAATATTGCTAAAAACGAGTGGCTAAACCGCTGAATTTGTGTTGTTCCTTGGAAAGGAGGAATTAGTTTTGATTAATTGTAAGTAGTTTAAAATAGTATGACATCTTTGGAGTTACTGCTAATTATGTATCGTTCATTGTTATGTGGAATGCATGAAGGATTATTGAATATATGTAAACAACATGAACTTAGACTTGTAGCATGGAGCAATTTAATAGTTATTGGGTATGTTTGAGAATTAACAAAAAAGACAAGCATGAGGTGTGGTTGTGATTCTTGTGAATTAGATGATAACAACAAAAAACAATTGGGTTTTTTTTTTAGTATTTTTGTTCTTTTTATTACTTTTCATGATTGTGAACATTACCCTGTAAGTCAAGTTGGAGCGAAGTCCAATTTCACCATGCTATGTTACGTTTATGCCAACTTTTGTGTCTACAAAATGTAGTAAGGGGATCAATAGTAGAATTCAGGAGCAAAGAATAGTGCTTTGGTGGAAGAAACTTATATGTTAGATAGTGAAAGAGTACCAGCTGCTATTAGCATGATGGTCATGAGAATTTGATCATTTTTCTTCACCCTACTACCCTAGTGTCTTTTTTGTAGTTAGTAATGACATAAATTTTGCGTGTTATAATACATGATCTACATTTAAACCTGCTGAATGTTGATGCTTTTGATTGATGGGCTATGGCTTACTTACTTGTCAGTGGAAGAATTCCTTGTCCATATCCTGGTAGACTATGGTTAGAGCAAAGGGGCTTCCAGAGGGCATTATATTGGCATATTGAGGCTCGTGTGGTCTTGGATCTCCAAGAATTTCCTAATTCTGTAAGCACCTAAGGATGATAATCTTGTGATGTATAGGGAGGATTTTTTTTTTTTTTTGGGGGGGGGTAAGTAGACCTGGCTTGTTTTGCATGTCTGTCTTTCAAAGGCTTCTTCTTTCGAGCTGTTGGAAAAAGTTTATGACAATCATATAGCAATGGAAGTCGAGTGTCTACTATGTCCTTCCTGGCTAGCTATAACTCATGGCAATTTTTGAACTTGTAATGGTTGGTTGTGACACTTCATGTTATGTCACATGTTAGATCTATAATAAAGTGTCAATAGCATACTTTCGTACCTTTCTTAGTGTTCTTGATTACTGATTTCTTGTGTACCAATAGTGGCTTCACATCTTTAAAGATAATTTGTTCAAACTTCTTATTTATGAGTATTGTGGTCTGGTGAACTATATTGTAGGCACACCTATTTTCATCTCTTCTCCTTGAGATATTTTCTAACATCTAATTCTCGTTTCTCATGCAGACAAATGATTGTGAACTCCACTTCTCCATGGTGGATGGAGACTTCAAGAAGTTTGAAGGGAAATGGTCGATGAAATCAAAGAGAAGGCACGTTATAGCTGTTTCCGTGGATTCTTTTTTTTTTGGATTTACCTGATTACGTTCGTAGTTCTGTTAACTTTATTAGGTTCTCAGCAACTAGTGACTCAGTATAAAAGACTCCTTCTTAAGTGCTTTAAAGGGAAAAAAGGGGGAACATGAACAAGGAACAAGTAATCTAAGTTTCACATGTGTATGAGTGTAAGGACTCTATCTGCAAACCTCTTTGACTATAGAGACAAGATTGCTAAATTAGCACTAACAAACAGAATTTTGCTAATATAACATCTCTCACTTTGAAAAACTTATATATTCTTATGCAATTTGTTCCATTTAAATGTCTTTGCTGAATTGGATGGTCTTCCTTTATATTATGAGAATCTACAAATTTCAATATCATAATTCATGAACATGCTTCGATATTGCATGACTACTGGTCTTCATCAACAATACTATCTTACGAGGTCAATGTCATACCAAAATTCAACTTCCCTGCAATTTTTTTGGAGAGGATTATTCGATCAGACCTGCCAGTAAATCTCCGATCCTTGGCTTGCAGAGCTGAGAGCATTTTAGAAGGGAGTCAAAAGATGCCTATCTCAATTAGCTCAAAAACTGAGACTTCTGTAAATTCTGGCAGCACAAGTGTGTCCAGTACTTTGAAGGAGAAAGATATGTCTGCTGGAGAGCTGATTAAGAGTTCTTCCAGTTCTAGTCTTGAGACCTTGCCCCAAGCACCAACTGAGTTGAATAGTACCTGGGGAATATATGGTAAAGTATGTAGGCTCGACAAGCCCTGATTGGTGGATGAGATTCATCTCCGTAGATTTGATGGTCTATTGGTAGAAATTGACTATTAACTTTTTTCCACTGGCTTTCCTAATGAAGAGAACTGCACTGTTATAGAAAACTGACTATAACTTGTGTGCTGAAGGAAAATGGTGGAGTTCACCGCTGCGTTATTGCTAGCATTACAGTAAAAGCTCCTGTTCGTGTAGTCTGGGATTTTTTAACTGCTTATGAAAGTCTTCCAGAGTAAGTAAAGCCAATTACTTGCATGATTCAGAATGTTTGCTAGTCTTCTCTTAGCAGTTCGAGCTTGACGGTTTTATCTAGCATTTAACTTACTAGGCTTTAAAATTGTCCAGTAGGCTACTTATATCAACCTTACCTTTAGATGCACGACATTTAGCCCTTGTAAACTAAACCGAAATGGTGGGCTTGGATGAAGTTACATACCCTTTGGTGAGATAGCTTGACTTCATCATCCCTGACCCTGGGGAAAGATCACTGTGTCAGCATTCTGAAAACTTCTTTGGCCATTTTTTTTTTAATCTTATGGTTACCATGAAGAAGAATCAGGCCATTTAGTCACATGATCATTCCATGTGGATGGACTATCAAGGAAACCACAGAGAGTTCAAGTTGATTTCAGATAAAATAAGTTCCTCTGTAGGTTTTTGTCCTGATAGAGGCTACTTTCTGCAGAATTGTTCCAAATTTGGCAATCAGCAAAGTTTTATCGCGAGACAACAACAAAGTTCGCATCCTTCAGGTACAATCACGATATTTATTTCATATAAGTTTGTAGTTAAGAATAGACAATGTTTCTATATCCATTTCATTACTATCTTTGATGCACCAAATCACTAACTAATCTTTAGAATCATAAACCTAAGAAATTATACGAGTCTTTTCCTAAATACCTATAAAGCAGGATTTTGTTGCTTGTTCAAATGCCACTAAACTGTAAGGTTCTTCTTGCGCATCTATCTACAGGAAGGATGCAAGGGTCTTTTATATATGGTACTCCATGCACGTATTGTCATGGACTTGTGTGAACAGCTTGAGCAAGAGATTAGCTTTGAGCAGGTTGAGGGGGATTTTGACTCCTTTCACGGCAGGTGGCAGTTTGAGCAGCTTGGGAACCATCACACATTGCTGAAATACTCTGTGGAGTCAAAAATGCGCAGAGATACCTTTCTTTCAGAATCAATAATGGAAGAGGTAGGAGGTTAAGAACTCAGTTTCAGCTTCTTGCATTGCATTCCACTATTGCTTATGTGCTTTGTCCAAGGGGCGGGAACTCAGGATTCTGCAAGGTTGCCGCTTGTGTCAAGATTAAGTATATAGTGCTTAGGCTTAGATGATACTGTTATATGCCATTAAGATACGAAAACAATTTCTCATGTGTACAGGTCATATATGAGGATCTGCCGTCAAACTTATGTGCCATTCGAGACTACATTGAGAAGAGGACAGGAACACATTCCGATGAATATGATGAACCACATATAGTGCTGCAGAAGGATGAAACTTACCAAGAGCAACCTACCAAATCATGTAATGAAACAAATATTAATCAGAGAAGTGTGGAAGATAAGTCCAGCAGTGGAGGTTCAAGTCCCATAAAACAAAAGCCTAGAGTGCCTGGCTTGCAACAGAATATTGAAGTTCTTAAGTCTGAGCTCCTGAAATTTGTTTCTGAGCATGGGCAGGAAGGCTTCATGCCCATGAGGAAGCAACTCCGTTCTCATGGCCGGGTTGACATTGAGAAGGCAATCAATCGGATGGGTGGGTTTAGGAGGATTGCAACATTGATGAACTTGTCTCTTGCTTACAAACATCGGAAACCCAAAGGTTATTGGGACAATCTTGAAAATTTGCAAGATGAGGTAAATTCTGGAATCTTGCTCAAACATTGCAGTATATTTCAGAAAGTATTCCCCCACAGTCATTGTAAATTCTCTGTGGTACAATCAAACCAACCAATCAAAATGATTTAAGAGTAATGTTCTTTTTTCATGAATCCCCCAACCCTCCCTACTTTTCTGGGATTGTGAGAGGGTTGTATTCTCACCAATGTCCCTCAAGGTTGCTCCTCAATTTCATCAGAATAATGGACCATTATGATATTGTTTCGTGTCTAAATTTTTTTTATTCTGTCTATTTCAGATTAATCGATTTCAGAAAAACTGGGGAATGGATCCATCATATATCCCCAGCAGAAAAGCATTTGAGCGCGCAGGTCAACCATTATTAACTTCCCTAGCCATAGATTTTTGTTTCCAGAAATTTCTCTCCCATATAGATGAGCCTTTTTGCTTAGGCTTCCTATGTATTCCATCTTTAAGATCTCAAATAAACTGAGAAAAATATATTCTTGCAGGACGCTATGACATTGCTCGTGCCCTCGAAAAATGGGGAGGCCTACATGAAGTATCCCGCCTTTTATCACTTAAATTGAGGCACCCCAACAGGCAGCAGGCAAATCTTTCTGGCGAGAAGAAAATTGATTTTGCTTCATCAGATAGTGTAGAAACCGAAGAAAAGGCAGCATGTAAACCTATTGTATCTGTGAGTACTCAAAAATGGCTTACAGAACTAAATGATTTAGACATAAATTGGGTTGAATAAATATAAGAACACATACATTTCTGGTATCGTGGAATTATAGCTAGCTATATCAACCTGAATCATCCTCATATTAGTATAGCATCAAAAGCCAAAATATAAATAAAATGTAAACATAAACAAAATTGAATCTTCATTTGCAAAACCAATATAAATTTATTGAAATTTCATAGATAATTATTCATATCATGTTTGTGAAAATATTTGATTCATCACAAGAAGAAGGCTGCAGAGCGCGAATCCGGATGTCATAGGTCATGGCATCAGAAATCCCATCCCATCCCCAAGAAGTAGTGGAATCAGGGGATATATCTTTGTGTTTCAGAGACTGAGAGCGACCATATTTACCACATTTCCTGCAATAAAGCTTGGTTCTTCTCTGGAACAAACCCCATGAACGAGCTGAATCAAAGAAAGGCTTGCACCTTAGTTGCTCGCTTCAATGATGCCCTTTTTGATAGATTTTCTGTAGTCCTTCGAACAGGATGTATTCCTATTGCATGAATTAAGGTTGAGCTTATACCCACAAGAACCACAGCTGCAAAAACACCAAAAAAATGGAAATGAATGTTCAAGGAATAACAAGAAAAGAAGGTGGAGACAGAGATAGAAAGAACCTGTAGTCGACGTCGCGAAGAGAGGAGGAAGATAGAGATTAGTGGGGGAAGCCCTCTGAGTGATTTTGATCAACCAACATCATTTTATGTTTGGATACTTTCTCATGTGGTGGCTCACTTTCATCACTGTCATAATAATCAGTTCCAGATGATTCATAGGTCCCACTTGACCGGGATACTTTCTCATGTGGTGGCTCACTTTCATCACTGTCATAATAATCAGTTCCAGATGATTCATAGGTCCCACTTGAAGAAGATGGTGAGCCACTTTGTGGAGTTGTCACACTAGAAGAAACGCATGAACTCCAACTTTGCTATGCAAAGCACCATCCATATTTTTACTCATTACGGTATTTCTATTAGAGGAACCTCTAGACTTGACCATCTCTTCCACTTGCAGGAGTCCGACTCCATTTCTGATGAGAAGTACCCATATTCTTTGTTCTGTTTTGTCTCATAAAATTTGTGGATCGCACAGATGAAGATTGTGTGCAGGGTTTCAAGGTCACATCTTTTTCAATGGCCTCTTGACAATAGGACTGAGGTGGCATGATCCTTAAACCTTCTCTGTGTTCTGGGTTATGACTTGCAAAAGATCTGCCCCTACTTGGTGTACTTTCTAGTGACTTAGCCATGGCGGCCTTAAACTCAGGCCTGGGAGCCTGACTAACTCGAGCATTAAGACTCTTTTCCAACTCAAAGTTCCTCCTTCTACCATCATTCTGAGCTGATAGCCAACTTAGCGGTTTACCAACCACACTTGGAGTCATATTCACATCCGAACATTTAATCTCTTTGTTCTTAGGATTACCAGCTTTCTCTCACATAGAGCATTCGTTTTAGCATATCGTCATCATCAAAACACTCAACATTCCTGGTATATTTTACCTCTGAAGGAGCTGGAAGGTTCCACTTTGTAAGCAATTGACTTGCTTGTTTACTGAACATATTTTCACCAAGTGCAGCCGACTTGTCAGTGAGGCCTAGCTCATTCGTTGTGATCATTCTATCTTTTTCCTTTCCTGTAGAAATTACTGGCCTTGAATAATTGGGCAAACCCAAAGTACCACCACTCTTTTGCTTCGGTGAATGAGCAAAACGAATGCTCAATTTCCTTGGTTAAATCAACAGATTTCTCCACATCTTCCCTTTTCTCCTTCCAACATTATCTCCACGTAAAGCGAATAACCCAGCATTGCTCAAGTTCCTTTGAATTCCAAAGGGTGATTTCTTTGCCAGCTGACCATGATTCTTAACCAAAAAAGAAGACTGTTTTGATTCTAATCCTCCAGCAGACTTATTCAGCCCAGTACTTTGGAAATTAAAGTTTCGTGGCCAACTGACAAGATTCTTATCTCTATCTAGTGATGAGATTTTATCACTCAGGCCTGAATTTATCTGGTTAGCAGCAACAAACTGCTGAATACAGGGTTCTTCACAAGTTCGACAGCGTTTCCTTCTGTTTTGTAGCTCACTAGGGGAACTGTTTGATGTGTTTCTAAAACTTAGCTCCTTGTCCGGCAGCAAAAATGGGGTATTTGTACTGGATTCCCCTGCCATGCTCTATAATGTTCACCCAAATATGACAGCAACAATAAGATTTAGTTACTAAGTCATATCTGGTACAATATGCACGTATGTAGACAAATTATAACCCTCTAAGATCATCATAAACTACCTTACTTAAACTAAACAAACTAATGATTGCATAAGGTTCAGAACGTGGATAAGAAGAATGAATTAATCACCGAACACCATGGCTATTATAGTAAACTCAAGGAAGTAACAAAGCAAAGACATCATACCTCTGTAGTACATGCCTCAAGACCCCTTTCAGCAGCAGCACCAAACATTTTCAGAAAGCGCCTTGTATCTTCATGGGCGTAAAGGCAAACGGGAAGTAATAGAAATTCATATAAAGTTCCAATGCATCCCAATGGCTAATCAAAATTGGGATTTGACCATTACTGATATTGTGTTTCCAGCTGAAAAAGGCAGGTGAACGAATAGATTACTTCCCTTGCAGACGATGAAAAATAAGTGAATACATAATCAGCTTAGACCAAATGGATTGCACTAGTCATTTTGAAACAATAAGCACGAGTCACGACTATCAGCCTACTGTGATGTTTACAATTACCCCTTAAAAGATTTAACACCCAACAGTTAGTTAGTTCAACAGTTAAAGGGTCAAAAGCTAAGGATTTACACAATGTATAAAGCAAATAAACCAAACCAAAGATCCAGCACGATAGTTCTAACCTCTAGAAACTTTCGGAAGACCTTAAGTTTGTGTATCTGGTTGTGTATAAACTACAAAAGTTAACAAGGGCCGCTAGATCACTAACCATTACCGGTCCAATACGGACATTAACCACTAACCAGACCAAGTTAGTAAGGTTAGTAATTCCATACTGAAGGCATGTCTATCGCTATCACAGATTCAGAGTACTGTTGATTAACCATATTATTCAGTACCACCAGAAGGTATCTCGGGACAATCGGAAAGTTTTCATATATTTTTTTGGTGTAGATGAGCGAATAAGCGCAATGATGTAGATGGGATTCGATCCCAGGTCTTGGGTACCATCCCCACAAGACTTTACCAATTAAGCTAGACGGCATCCACGGAAAGTTTTCATAGTATCATCACAAGATTTATAATTTCTCACAAGAGTAGTACCATAAACCTTCATAGTAGTACCAAGTAGACCTGGGCATGGGCCGGGCCGGGCGCCGGGCCTGTTCACGGGCTCGGCCCGCGGGCTTGGGGAAATGGCGGGCCGTGCCGGACCGGGCTTGAAATTTCAAGATTTTGTCCACGGCCCGGCCCAGGTCCACGGGCCCGCGGGCCTGGCCCGTGTTTTATGTTGTTTTTTTGTATTTTTGACATTTTTAGGCTAAAAAACAAAGGAAAGGAGCGTTCGGCCCGCGGGTCGGCCCACGCGGGCTCGTGCCGGTGCGGGCCTGAAATAAAATTTCTTGACCGTGAAAGGCCCACAGCACACGTAGCGGAAAACGGGCCGGGCCTCGAGCGGGCTCGTGCCGGGCCGGGCCGGCCGCGTGCGGCCCGGCCCATGCCCACCTCTAGTACCAAGCTTTGCCCAATTCCTCCTCAAGAGAAACATAAAATTGTTCATACCATGCCAAACTTAAAACCATTTTTATACAACGTTAATAATTTTTTATACATTTATCATTTCTTATGCAACATTAATGAATTTTTTTTCTGATGAAATATTTATAATTTCGTATACAACATTTGTCATTTATTATACAACGCTACTATTTGGGAACATTATTTGTCCCTCCCTAGGAGGATTTAGGCATTTCTCTAGTAGTATCAATATAATACAGCACATTGTAAAAGAAAACATGGTTAGAAGTACTTTGGAACAATTCCTAGTACCATATAACAATAAACAATGGCGTATAACCTACTGAACCCCCAAATCTGGATGCTTTTCTGTTATATGAGCGTGTCAAGCATACTAGTGAATTAAAATTGAAAAATTTCTTACTCAAATATCTAACGCTAGAACTACAAACTTTAAATCTTATACATTACAATATAGTAAACTTAGTCTTAAACAAACCTTCAAACTTTTGGCATCGTCCAAAAAATCCTTCAATTATTTTCCTCGACAACTAACTTAGATTGATTCCGGAAATGAAACATTTTTACTCTCTCAATATAGTAAAACTAATGTAGGTTTTTACCAGTTTCGTCATACAAACTCATTAACTCATCTCTAAGGAAGCATAAAACAATACAATCTATAAAATTAATCATCGGACGTCTAAATTGATCTTCATATTTGGATTACAAACACATTAGAAAGTAAGAATTACCTTTTTTGACTGTGATTCCTCTTGGTTTGGTTCAATCACACTGATCGATGTTGTATGATAAGAATTCCTGTTATGCTCTTGGTTCTTTTGTACTACTTCGTTTGCATATAATGGAAGGGAGGAGAAAATTTACTCAGAAGTATTTTAAAACCGTTGAAATGGAAGCATGAGAATGATAGTGGAAGTGGGAGTTAGGCTCTGTTCTTTTGGACTGAATAAATGGAAATTCAATTCAGATCAGATCAGTTCAGTTCTGTTCAGACTTATTCAGTTCAGTTCAGATCAGATCAGATCAGTTCAGACTACAACTTATTGATTATTATTATTATTATTATTATTATTATTATTATTATTATTATTATTATTATTATTATTATTATTATTATTATTATTATTATTATCATCATCATCATGATTATTGTTATTAATAATATTATTATTACTATTATTATATTCTTATTATTATTATTCTTATTATTATTATTATTATTATTATTATTATTATTATTATTATTATTATTATTATTATTATTATTATTATTATTATTATTATTATTATTATTGTTATTATTATTATTATTACTATTACTATTATTATTATTACTATTATTATTTTTATTATTATTATTATTATTATTATTATTATTATTATTATTATTATTATTATTATTATTATTATTATTATTATTATTATTATTATTATTATTATTATTATTATTATTATTATTATAGGCAACAGACAATCTAGAACATAGCAATAAACCAATAATAAGAAATCGTCTCGTATATACATTTGGCTATTAGGGCACACTGGGAAAGCTTTTCCAAGGGTGGAAACAAAGAGGGGAAAAATGGGGATCCGTCTTGTAAGAGGTGAGACTCGATTCCAAGACCTCTTTCGAATCGGACGTGATGCCAATATCACTATGCTATCAGCCCATCACCTACGTACTCATGCTCTAGTCTTACTTGCAAATTGCTATAACAGTCTTTTTAAAAAGTGAATATACTCTCCGTGTCTCAATAATTGGAATATAATGCATATCTTTTAGATATAACACTTTAAATATTTTTGGTTTAGATTCTCACCAATATGTATGGAGATTTTCATGATGAATTATTATTTTAAAATAAAAAAATATTTCATATAGTTTTATTAGTGAACATAAGCTTACAATTAATGTGTCACAAAAGGGATAATAAGTTAAAACTTAAGAGAATATAAGAAGATCTTGAATATGTATATACTTGTTTGGTTGTGATGATATGGATTCTTCGGAGGAATCGAGGTTGATGCGCTTGATAGATCGTGCCAACCACGGTTCATCTTACACATCTACTGAGCTCCCTTATGTGCGTAGGGGTTCTGAAACACCAACATCGAAATTGGTGTTGCCGAAAAAGGTAGAAATTGTGGTGGAAGCCACGGTTGATTCGAGATCTGCGTGCTTGGGTAAAAGGAAATTGCAATTTGACGAGTCCCTTGAATCTTCGCCTCAAAAGTCTGCAGATGAGATCCCCAAAATTGAAACTTCAACCTATGTTGCCGAAAGCCCTAAAAATGCAATCAAAAAAAATTAAAACTCTGTCTTCCTCTGAATTGGTGAAACGTTCCTAACTTTATCTCTTAAAGTTGATTTTTTCATGAATTTATGTGTGGTGTTGAATGATTTTGTCATGTTGGCTCTGATATTTGTTGGTATTATGCTTTATTAGTAATTAAGATGAGTATATGTTTGTACAGTGACATCATTTGCATGATGGTTAGTATGATGATTTTATTTGAGCTGGGTTAGTTCTGAAAGTTATGTACATGATGGTGTTATTGTGGTTGTGATATGGAGTGATTTGAGTGTGTGTATGTGACTGATTTTGCATGATGGTGTTGTTGTGGTTGTGATTTATACTAAATTTAGGGTTTATGGAGTGATTTGAGTTTGTGTTTGAGTCTGTGTTTGTGAGGGGGTTTGTATGATGGTGTTGTTGTGGTTGGTTCCGATTTTGCATGATGGTTTTGATGTGGTTGGTTCCGATTTTGCTTTATGGTGTTCTTTGTGGTTGTGATTTTTACTACTTGTAGGGTTTATGGAGTAATTTGAGTGTGCAGTTTGTGACTGAGTTTGTGTTTGTTAATGTGTATGCGTTATGGTGTTATTGTGGTTGTCATATGGAGTGATTTGAGTGTGTGTATGTGACTGATTTTGCATATGGTGTTGTTGTGGTTTTGATTTTTACTAAATTTAGGGTTTATGGAGTGATTTGTGTTTGAGTGTGTGTTTGTGAGGGGGTTTGCATGATGGTGTTGTTGTGGTTGGTTTCGATTTTGCATGATGGTTTTGATGTGGTTGTGATGGAGTGATTTTGGGGTCTATGGCCCGATTGGAGTGGTTGTGATTTCAGGTGTGTGTTTGGTACTTGTGTTTGCATGATGGTGTTCTTTGTGGTTGGATCCGATTTTGCATGATGGTTTTGATGTGGTTGTGATTTCAGTGTGTGTTTGGTACTGTGTTTGCATGATGGTGTTGCTGTGGTTGTGATTTCCCTATGATGATGATCTTTTTACACCATAAATGCTTTCAACCTTTTTTTCCTCACAATGTGCCCCTAGCATTTTAATTTGTCTCTGCATTGATGAGGCAATTGTGTGTTGGTGTTGTGCCTACTGGACTTGTGTCAAACAATGTCAAATAATTGAAATTTGCATGAGAGGATGATGAATTATCCTCAATGATGAATGAGGTCAAGTTTAAGTTTCACATAGTCCATGTATTGGCTTTCCCCCACTTACGCCACCAATGCATTGACTAATTTTGCATGTTGGATGTGGCTGTTAGGAGGTTAAATATGGTTATGTGCATATTGGTGATTGGGGACAACCTGAGGGAAAGAACCAAGCCTTTCTTTTTCTTCAAACATGTTCCTTACATGCATTACTTGTGGAAACCAAATGATGTGAAATGCATTGACCTATGTACTTTACAAAAAAAGGTCATAACTTTACAAAATAGGGCTATACAACCACTATACTAAACAAAAAGTGTATGACTTCTATAATTTACAAAAAGTTGTGGTTATGTGTCAAACTAATGTTTGTCTGCCCCTACTGATCTTCTGGAAGCAATTCCATTGCTTCAAATGGCTGAGGCCCAAACACAATGTCTTGATTGAGCACATTAACTGTGTCATTTACCAACTCCTCTGAAACTTCAACAGTAGTTGGTAGTAGACCCAATCTGTCCTTCTTTTTTTTGGAATTGTGTGGGTTTTTGTAATTGTTTCCCCCCTTGACCTTCAATATCTCCACCATAACATACATCAAATGTAGCCAAGTATAGTTGATTATCTTAGGATCATACACTGTGTATGCATCCTCAACACTTTTAATCAACTCATCAACTGTGTTTGGAAAACTCTGATGTTGAATTGATTGAATGGCTTTAAAAAAACCCAAATCGAGTACATTGAGGTCAGTGATGGGGGCCGGGCCGGGCGATTATATTAATTTCAAAACCACCTTGTCTAGATGCTTCCAAAAACTCAGCATCATTAGGTTGGATATGGGGTCTAGCATTGTCCTGCTGAATCCATATTTGTTTGCACCCATTCTCTGGCCATTTTGCTCTAATTGCTGGCAGAAGCTTGTTGATTATCATTTCTCTGATGGTTTCCTTTGTAATACTTTGCTTTGCCTTCTTCTCAATTGTACTCTGCCGGGTGCGTTAGCCGACCACCTTTGTCTCGCAACCTCATCTATGAAGGGAAAGATACCAAGCTTCCCATCCCATATTATGTCCCCTGTTGGCCCTAACCATGGTCTTGCTATGGCAGCTAAGAACATAACTTTAGTAATGAATGCTTTTGATTGGCATGCTCTGTATGGGTCCTCTTCTTCTGATAACAAGTAGAATCTTTGTGTGATTTTGCTCATGAAAAACCATTTTCATCTATATGAATCATGTTATAAAGATAACTAAACTTTGGCAATTCATTCACTGTTTTTGGTATGATTTGAGACAACACAAATTTCATTCTTGCTACCTTGTGTTTTGGTGTGAGTTTGGGCTTGATTGAGTTTGTATGGCTTCTGAGTATACCTCTTTTTAACAGCCTGTAAACAGTTGAGGGGCTAACCTCTAAGGCCATAGCAAAGGACCTGATGGTTGTCCTTTGCTTTAGAGGTACCCCTCGCAAGGCTTCATCATCTGTGAACTTGACCTTTCTCCCACAATTTCCAGTTTTCCTACTTGCAACATTGACCTCTACACCATCTATTCTCTGCTTTCTGGCAAGAGTCCATATCCTATTGATAGTTGATCTACTACATGAGTATTTCTGCCTAAGTGTTTTTAAAAGTCCCCTTGGCAATACTAAGTCATGAGATGCAGATGCAAACATGTCGATTACAATTTGTCTTCTTATGTTGTTTGGCAGGTTTGGTTTTTTGTTTTCCCCCTCAGTACCCCCATCTCCATTTAACTCATTCACTATTTCTTCTTCATTTTCAGACTCAAGGTCAGAGAAGTACCATACCTCATTATCTTCTTCCTCTTCTTCTGCATTCATTTGTTCTTCCAAGTGAACCAATTCATCCATACTCATGGTCCCATCAGTAGAATGACATTGGTTGTCTTCTTCTTCAGTTGTAATCTGTTCCAAAAGTTGCAGCTCTTCTTCTCCTATTGTGGTGTCATCACCAACTCCACTAGAAAGAATCCATGCTTCAAATGCTTCTTCATCCATGTACCCCATACATCTACTGTGCAGTGTGTGCAAGTGGTTGATTTTGTAGTGCAGTGTGTGCAAGTGGTTCACTTGTAGTGCAGTGTGTGCAAGTGATTTATTTGTAATTGTTTAGAGAATTTGTATAGAGAAAAATATTTTTTTCCCTCTAAAATGTTGAAGGGGGAAAAAATAGAGCATATGGTATCTTAGTCCCCTGTATAAATAGAGGGTTCTAAAAAAATTTAGAGCCAAAGTTTGAATTTTTTGAAATTGTAAAAGTTGAAAAAATTTGGAGCCAAAGTTTGAAATTTTTTAGAATGGTCCCCTCTACGTATGTGAAAGTGAATCTCCAAAAAAAAAAATTTGGAGGCAAAAGTTTGAAGTAAAGGTGGCAGTGGAAAGTTCCCTCCCTTTTTCTTTGTCATTATGCTTGTAATGTAAAGTTATATGGGACCACACTCAAATGCTTAAAACCTTTAATTACTTAGTTAAATAGTTGTCCCAACTTTCTCTCTCTAGCCTCCTTGGTTGGTGTGCACTTTCTCTATGTTCCACTTAAAAAGAAACGGAGGAAGTATTATTTTTGGTAACACTACCCATAATTAAGCATTTTATCCCATACGTCTAAATTTTTTTTTTTTATATATTATAGAAAACTTTCCATGTCCGAAATACTCCTCTGAGATTTTCTCACATTTAAGGATACAACCCCACCTCTCATATTCTCTCCTCTATATATACACACATAAAATTTCACTAAACCTAGTCTCTTCCATTCAATTCATCACACGTTTTCCTTCAAACATAAATGGCTAATCATCATGAAGCGAAATTCCCAACATCTCATGAAGATTACAATGAGCAGGAAAAGAAAACAAGGAAAAGAAAGATAAAGATCATACATATAACAAGCAAAATAAGTAAAAAAGTGACGTTTTCGAGGCGTCAAAGTGGGTTATTCAAGAATGCTAGTGAATTGTCTTCTTTATGTGGTGCTGTTGCTGCTATCACTTTCTCTAGTGCTGGCAGGGGCGGATCCAGGATTCTGGATGAGGGGTAGCGTAATGTTACGGTAGTATAGAATATAATTTTTTTTTTATGAAACTTTAAGGTATAAAATCCAAATAAAACCTCAAACATATTTTAATTGAAAAAAATTACAATAGTTCAAATCGAGTTCAAAAAACTTTTTTTTTTTGATAATTTGTCGTTTTCATTAATATCGAAGAGCATCAAGGCCCATTACAGAGATTAGCAGAGCGATTCAAAAACGAAAAGCGCATGGGAGAAGCCCAACTAAATACAGGCATACAGCATGATGGTGTCAAAGAAACTTAGGGACTCCAGTCGCAAATTCTCACTACTACACTACTTGGACTACGAGGGGGCCTTGCCCTTCCAAAATTAATTCTTCTGGTGAAATTTTGACAGCCAACATTAGATCCATTCTATGAACTCTGACTGCAATAGTTCAAATCCAGTTCAAAAAACATTTCACCACTTGAATTTCATTGCAGCGAAAAATATACAGTACATTAAATTTCAAATCTTTAGATCTCAAACCCAATTATAAACAATTATTCTCCCC
Organism: Beta corolliflora; assembly: GCA_947648045.1. NCBI lineage: Eukaryota > Viridiplantae > Streptophyta > Magnoliopsida > Caryophyllales > Amaranthaceae > Beta > Beta corolliflora. The sequence continues at coordinate 774,557 of CANSZD010001251.1, forward strand.
AGATTTCCTTTGACATTGCAAAGCATTATAATATTCAGACTGTTGATATTAGCCTTAGCAAGTTGCAGTAAGTAAAGTGCACATGTATCGGTATCCACATAACACATTTTACTGTCTAACAAAACATGAACAAAAAAAATTAATGATCTTGAATTAAAAAAAACAAAACATAAAAAGAAAACAAAGAAAAGAAAAGAAGCCATTAATGAAATTGGACCAAATTAAACAAAACCCAGATGCAAAATAAAATAGAATAAATATAAAATAGAACATAGAAACGTAATTATCAATCAAAAACACAAAACCAAGCTGCTTTAGATTTTAGAAATAATGTCTGGATCTAATTAGCTTCAATAATAATACTGAACAAGAAAAATAAATATAATTCAAAGCATACTCAAATTAGAAAATGAAGTAATGAACAAAACCCAGATTATGAAATGTATTCATTAAGATGAAGAAAAAACATACCAAAATCAAAATCGAAATCAAAATCAAAATCAAACTCAAAATCTTTAGATCTCAAACCCAAAAAAAGGAAGAAGCTCTGAAAATATGAGAGAAGGAGACGAGGGAAGGAGGAGAGAGAAAAGTAGAATAGAAAAGTAATGGGCTTGGGAGTTGGTACAAAAGACTGCAGTAGGGAAAAGACGCAATCTACTTAGTACTGACAGTCTCTCTTTCCTTTTCTGTTTTTTTTTTTTAAAAAAAAAGGAAAACTCAATTTTTTTTTGAAAAAAACAGGGGTAACACGTGCTACCCTTTGTTACTATGTGGCTCCGCCCCTGAGTGCTGGTAAACTCTTCTCTTTCGGTCATCCTACTCCCGTCGTTACTATCAATCGTTATGTTAATTTTTCGGCGCAAAAATCTGACGATAATTTAAACAACGATAACGGTAACAATAATATTAACTTTTATATACCCCTCCGTTTTTTGAAGTTCTGCTGATCAGTTACTATAAACACAATATTATTTAGGCAATAGGAGAGAGATTATACTTTTTGGGGTTCACTTGCATTAAACAAATAGGAATATATAAGGATAGAGAACATGGGGTATATTTTTAGATCCACTTGCATTAAATAAATATAAATAGAAACAAAATTGGACCATAACATATTGAAACGGAAAATGTATAAAACTTTACAGAACAGAGAGAGTACATAATTAATTTTTAATATTTCATTTTGAGTTTGTTAATTATTATTAGCACTTTTCTTCTCTGAAAATTTGATATTTATTTTTAAAAAGTCACATAAGTATATAAAATTTGTAAATTTTACTTTATACATTTGTACTTATCAAAGGGTATCACAATGTGGTTAAATTTTATTTAACTAAATTTTGTCCCATGAGCTAATTGGCGCATTTCAATTACTTCACAATGTGTAAGATCCATTATTCACCTATTTCTTGTTTAGCTAATTAAAATTAGCCAAAAAGTAATCAAAAGCTAATTAATTAGATTAGGATTTTTTTTTACCATTGTAAAGTATGCCGAGCTTAAAAGGGTATTCTATTTAACAACTTTATTAATATTTTTGAATTTTCAGACAAGTTAATTCTGTTCAATAGTTTGATGTATTTACAAAGTTGTACACCCTCTGTTTTTTTTATCTTTCTCATCTGAAATCTTGACATTATTCATACTTGAAGAGAATCTTCTTAATTTTTCTCAATTTATAAGAATAAATATAGTCATGTGGGGTCTTGTTTGATTCGTTTCAATTAGTACTTTATTAATATTCAATCGTTATAATTTTTGCTAATATACAATGAAAGATATTTAAGTTCAAAGAAGTGCATTAAGAGACGCGAACAAGAAAGTGAGAAGGATAAAAAAACAGGGGAGTATGTACAAAGGATAATATTTGAATTTTGAGACAAGTTAACTCATACATATGGTCTGATGTCTTGATCTTTTTCCTCTTGTTATGAATACTAGTTTTGAAGCCCGTGCGTTGCACGGGTTGTTGTTTATTTTATTTTTTTGCTAATTTTTATTAACATTGTTGATTTTTTGTTGTTGTTAAATGAGATTTTTCAACTCATTTGTATTTATATACTTCCTCCATTCTTTTTCTAATTGTAACAATTACCAATTTGGATAGTTTCCGCTATTGGAACCATTCCACTTTTGGTAAAAAAAACTATAGTTGACAACATCGCATTTACTTTATGACTTTATATTCATAAAACAATCATTAATTACTCAAATTGCTTCATAAAGTTGCGTTTACTTTATTAAGGATTTACCTATCCGCTACTCTAGTTAACCTCTCTATGCTAAACTACCCATTTTCTTGTACTTTCTTAAAAATCATGCCCAAACCCATTGTTGCAGTAGAAAAAGACAGAGAAGTATTTGTCATTATACTTCAATTTCTAGATTTGTTATTGTGATATATAAATTTTATATTTTTAATATTCAATTGAATGTTGTAGCTAAGTCTATTATTAAATAGTATCCCAATAATTGGTATGACTAACAATAGCTAACACAGTTTTAACATAGAAAATACATGAACGATACTTTAAGAAAGTAGAGGGTAATAATTCAATAGATGCAAGTCAGAAAGAATAGAGAAAAAAATATGAGTGTCAGCCATAACTTCAACTTTTAATATAGCACATAAACACTAAAGCAAATAGAATAGAAGACGGGAAAGCAAAAAAGAAGATCATAATGATGGTATCATGAATAAAATAAATTAAATATAAAACTAACCTCTATTAATAATCGAAAATATTATTTAAGAGAAAGAAATCTCTTCATCAATCATGACCATATCAAGACTTATCAAACTTACCCCTTTTTTATGATCTGCGACCTCAAATAGTCTAGAAACTCGAACCTTGATTTTGCAATTAGTTTTAGTAGAATTAAGTTTATTGAGAAAAGAATAAGATCTGACATATAGATATATGAAAAAGAAAAACATAAATAATTATGTATACAAAAAATATTCTAGGAATCAAATAATTAGTCAATTGCATAATACCTCTGCAATGTCGTTGACAAACTTTCATTTGATTCTTCATGTAATGCCATCATGGTATGCTCAAAACTACAAATATGTATTTTTTATCTTTATATAATTCAATTTTTAAAAGTTGGATTTTGAAAGACATAATTGCTATTGTCACATGTAATACGCTATTTTTATAGTTATTTTTATATGTATTTAAAATAAAGAATAAATAATATGTTATTGTTCATCTAAATAAATAAATTTTCATAAGTTGTAAAGCAATATTTTATATGGGAACATATTTCGAGCACTCTCCGATGGTAAGAAATTTATGATATTGCGAATTATGTAGCAAAAGTTATATTCAATTTGCATAGTTGAATAATTTAGGTTGTTTATTTAAAATCAAAGTGTAATCTTCACTTATTAAAAACACATATATTTATATCTATGTTAAACACTACTTTGAAAAAAAAAATTAAAAAAAATGACATATCATGTTTAGGTGGAGCTCTCTATAATATTCTAAGGTTGTTTTTTAAAATTATACACTAATTTTTTTCATCATTCAAAACTCTAATATATCTAATAAATTTGGTTGCAATACTAAATTGCTTTGGTTCAGTTGAGTAAGGCTGGTGTTTGGATCCTCTAAAGTTCTAAACGAACTCTACAATATAGAGTTTGAGTAACCATTGAATAAAAAATCAATGGCTCATGCATTATCTTTCCAAAAAACCCTCTGTTTTTTCTCATCAAAATTCACCCCATATTTCTCCCCTTCCACCAATATGAGCCTTTGATTTTAAAATGTATGGTTCATATACAACTCTACCTTGTAAAATAATTTGATTAAAACTCTAGAGGATCCGGACTCGTAAGGCTGAGGTTGAAAGATTATATATATATATTTAATCCTGTAAATTGGACCTATGCTAAAATGTTGTAGTCACATATAGTACACTATAGTTATAGCTATTATTATATTTATCTAAAAGAAAGACTAAATAATGTCTTCCCATTCATCTAATTAAATATACTTTCATGAGTTGTAAAACTATATTGTAAATGGATCTTATTTTGAACCATATTTCAAGCACTCTCAAATGGTAAAAAATTATAATGTTTTGAATTAGGTAGCAAAAGCTATATTCAATTTACGTAATACAATAATTTAGGTTGTTTATTCAAAACGAAACTCTAATTTCTCGTTATGCAAAACTCCTTTTATGTATTTAAATATGTATAGAATTCTATTTTTAAAAATATTTAAAATAAAAATTAATTACATGACAATCCTACGTGGCACTATCTATTTCATAAGTTGTAGAACCATATTGTAAATGGATCTTATTTCGGAACATATTTCGAGCACTATCTAATGGAATTACGTAGCAAAAGTTATACACAGTTTACATAATATAATAATTAACGTTGTTCATTCAAAACCAAACTCTAATTTTAGCTTATCTATAACTCCTTATGTGTATATATAAAACTATATGTAAATGGATCTTATTTTGAAGCATATTTCAAGCACTCTCAAATGGTAAAATATTATAATGTTTTAAATTAGGTAGCAAAAGCTATATTCAATTTACGTAATACAATAATTTAGGTTGTTTATTCAAAACGAAACTCTAATTTCTCGTTATGCAAAACTCCTTTTATGTATTTAAATATGTATAGAACTCTATTTTTAAAAATATTTAAAATAAAAATTAATTACATACCAATCCTACGTGGCACTATCTATTTCATAAGTTGTAGAACCATATTGTAAATGGATCTTATTTCGGAACATATTTCGAGCACTATCCAATGGAACAAAAATTATAATATTCTGAATTACGTAGCAAAAGTTATACACAGTTTACATAATATAATAATTAACGTTGTTCATTCAAAACCAAACTCTAATTTTAGCTTATCTAGAACTCCTTATGTGTATTTGAATCTATGTAGAACTCTACTTTTTTAAAAGATAAAAAAAAAATTTGATGACATGTCAATCCTACGTGGCGCGCTCTATGGCCTCGAAATCTTAAGGAGCTCCCTATGCTCCCGAAAAATTCCTCCTTTATATATATATATTGATGATTATAGGGGGAAAGTTTGAGTGGCCTGAGTTGCTAGGCAAACCAGGGATTCTAGCCAAGAGCATCATTGAACATGAGAATCCTCAACTGACGGCTGTGATTGTGAATAAAGATTCTATCAATTTCAATCCTGATTTTTGCTGTAATCGTGTTATAATATTTGTCACCCATGACGAATATGTTGATATTCCACAGTATCCACACCCTCGTGTTGGATAACAAATTATAAGTGAACTGGTATAATGTTGCATGAAACTGCTGAATAATGATTATTTTTCCAATTTCGACACTTCATCAATGAAATTATTTACTCAATTAATACTCTCTACTCTCCAAAAGTGGCTCTACACTTTATATTTTCCATCGCCTCTATTGTAGGTTTTATTAATTAAACACCGGCTTTATTGATGGTAAGCCCAATTCTGTTATTTTTGTTGCTTTAAAGATTTGTTAGTCTTATTATTTTGTGTGTAATAGTTCTCTCGCCTTTTATGAGCTATTTTCTCTAGGGCTGTTCATTTCGGATATCCGAAAATTTCGGATCGGCAAAATAGCGATCCATATCTGATCCGGAAAAATCGGATATCCGAAAATCGAATATCCGAAATTTTTAACACTGCAATTATTCCCCTTTTTAAAGTTTTTATAGCTGTGTTTTCTTGCAATTTTGGGCCCAACACTAATATTACAAAAGGCTCATATTAGCCATCAATCCCATGACAGCTTCTAAGTAGTAAATAAATGTAATATGCAATCTAATAATCTATGTATCATTGCATATTTGGCTTCTTCATGTTAATCCATACATACATAATTAATTCATCCAAGTTCTATTAGAGTTTCAACATCCAAGTTCCAACATCGAAATTAACACACTAATATAAATTACAAATAAAGTTAATAAATTTAAAATCCCATAGAGTTTCACAACCATAAAGAATCTATATCAATGGTTGGTTGCTTCATAGTCAAATCTTCCATACCTACAAAACAAATATCACAACAAAGAAAATGATAGTATTAGTATTAAGTAAAAAAAAATTTGCTGAAATCGCTCAGCATTAAAACGAAGTTGCAGGAATTTAAAAAACGAAAAAATCAAAGAACAAACAAAAAACCAAAACAGAGAAATAAGTTGCTGAAATCGCTATGCATTAAAACGAAGAAGAAGAAATAAAAAAAAAGGAACAGCAACACACAGGAGAAGGAGTAAGTTGTAGAAATTGAAGAAATAAAAAAAGAAACAACAACACACAACCACACAGGAGAAGAAGTAACAAGTAAGTTGTAGAAATTGAAGAAATAAAAAAAAACAAAACAACAACACACAGCCACACAGGAGAAGAAGTAGGTTGTAGAAATTAAAAAAAAAAATGAAAAAATCGAAGAAGATTCAGTCAAAAAATTTAAGAAGATGGCAAGATGCAGTTGAAAAATTAAAGAAGATGAAGTGAGATGAGAGAATTGCAGTCGAAATCTAGAGAAGCAGATGGCAAGAGAACATTACCTCATTTATCGCGCCGCGGAGCGAGAGAACTAGAGAAGCGATCGCGGCCTCCGGATGGCGAGACGTCGTCGCCGGTAGGTGGTGGTCAGCGGCAGCCCGGGCAAAGAGGTGACTCGTGTGGAGAGAGATGAGAGAATTGCGGCTCTTCCAAGTTCCAACTTAGGGTTTAGAATGACTTATTTCAGTTTGAAACTTTCAAGAAATGTTTTATTGTTTAGGGTTTTTTTTAAAAAAAAAGTATACTTAAAAACGGATATTTCGGATATCCGAAAACTCAAAAAAGGTGATCCGTATCCGATCCAATTTTTTTCGGATATCCGATTATCCGAAACTCAAAAACTCAGATCGGATATCCGATTTTTCGGATTGGATCGACCGGATTACGGATCGGATCGACCGGATCGGATCATTATGAACAGCCCTAATTTTCTCCCATGTATATATAGATAGTTTTATTAGCTCATCTCTTTGAGGATTTTATTATTATTTGTTTTTAGGATTAAAACCAGAAAATTCAATTGCAATATTTCTCATTTTCTCCTATGAATTTGCTATATATACTAGTCAGATCTCCATATATATATATATATATATATATATATATATATATATATATATATATATATATATATATATATATATATATATATATATATATATATATATATATATATATATATATATATATATATATATATTAGCCTTATATGCACGCTATGCGTGCGAACTCGTTTTGTCAAATTAGTTGCATAATTATATGATTATATCTAATAACAATCTGTAACAGATATATTTACAAAATTCTTAAAATAACAATATGTTATTAAAATAAGATACCAATATTTTTAGCACATAATATTATCACGCAACTGAGCTTTCTATCTGCTTTTACCTACACATCACATGCATATAGAGCTAGTATATTTTTATAGTAACAAAAAAATAAGTTTATTTTATAACCATGTTTATGTTATTTAGTCTGTTGTTACCTTGATCTAAATTTGAAGCCCATCAATGTACCACACCAAGTCACTAACTTAGACACCAAACTTAAAAAACCCTAGCCATTTCCTCTCCCATCTTCCTCTCCCTCTCCAATTCTCTTTCTAGGGTTTTTAATTTTCTTGGTCTCCTTGGCCGAAAATAGTCTAATTTCTTCGGAAATTAGACTATTTCCGACCCATTTCCTTAGATTTTAGTGTTTTTTTAGTGTTATTATCTTCTTTATTGCTTTCTTCTGTTCAGTTCTCTCCATCCGTGAGAGTTTTTGTTCCCCTTTTTGGTGATTGTTTCTCATCTTTGTATGAGTTTTCTTATTTTCATGGTGTCCTTAATTTGGAAGATAGTCTGGATCCATAAAGGTTTAGGTTTTTTCAGCAATTCGTCACTGGGAACAATTATATCACATAATCAGATTGTGAAGGTCTCTACTTGGAAAGATGCAAAGACATCGAAGTACACTGCTCGCGTCAAGCTTGAAGCGGTGGAGTTGGAGCTGTGCTCGAGTATGCTTAAAATTAATTGGTTCCATTGTGAAAATTGTTGCAATTTGCTAAATCTGTATGTTTCATATCTTAATTATCATTGTATGCGCCGTTTGGCTTTTTATTAATGATATATTTTCTTCCCGTAAAAAAAAAAAAACTTGAAGCCCATCAAAAACAAAATAAGTTAAAATATTGTTATCGCACTATTACTACAAAACTAAAATTTACTTGCTTACATAATTAAAACCACATGTTTAAAGATAAAATTATATTATAAGGCAAATAACAAAGGTTCCACATTACAGGGCTACATATTGAAAGTTGTATAACTAAAATGCACTAATCTAGGTAGCAATGACAAATCGTAGAGATTATATTGTAAAGATTTTTTAAAGATTAACTCTCATATTATATTTTGCATACAAAATTATTTAAATAATCTAGAAATATCAGAACCAAAATATTTTCATAATATGTTTTATTTAACTTAGTCTGCATGTAAGTTTACATAATTTATATAATCTTTCTTGATCCATACTACATCACAATAATCATAGCATAAAATATACTTCCTCCGTTCCATAATAAGTGAAACATAGGGTTTGGGCACAAGATTTAATAAACATCACTTTCAAAAGCCAAAAAGTCATAAAATACCCTTAAAAGGAGGAGAGAGAAAAGCAAACCACACAAATTTGTGATGGGTACTCTTGTCATTTTGTCACTTTCTTTTTTCCATTTAAGGTATGTTTCACTTATTTTGAAATGTTCTAAAATAGTAAGTGTTTCACTTATTATGGAACGGAGGAAGTACATCACAATAATCAACATAGTAAAGGTTTGTGCTTCTTTGTAATTTCCAAATGTCTCAGCTGGGTTCAAAATTTTCATTCATTTAAATCATTTTCATGAAATGCCTTAAAAAATGGTTACATCACTTTCTCTAGTCAATATAAATTGGGAAGAACTCTTAGATTCTTCTTTTGTTTACCCGTATAATTTCTCTCTAAATCCTTGCCTCTATCTCCTCCCTTCCACCACAACAACTACCATCTCTGACACGCCTGCTTCCTTCCTTCCACTCCTCAATCCGGCACCACCACTCTCTCTACCCCACAAAATACCCATTTCTCATCCCTTCAAATCTCGAATCTCTAAAAATTTACAAATTCTGACCCGGGCCATTTGATATAAAAAAAAAAGACGAACTTAAATGAAAGGAGGAAGAAGAACAAATTGAAGAGTCTATTGAGGAAATGCAGAGGATTGAGAAAATGCGCATCACCATTTTTGTGAAGTATTTTATTTTGGGTAGTTGATTTCTAAGTTCGTTTTGAGGAAAATTTTATCTCTGCAATCTCAAAATTTTATCTCTGCAATCTCAAAATTTTGTAGATCAAAATCAATTCAATTTCTCCAAATCGGGTCAAAAATCTGTGTAAAATTATGAAGGAAAATTGTATCATTAAATTGAGTTTATATATTTGATGCATTGGGTTTAAAATTATAAAATTTTGGTATTAACAGTTGATGACTGACTGTTTTGAGAAAATCATTAAATTGATTTTACATAGTTGATGCGGTGGTTCTAAAATCTTTGGAATTCGAATATTTGTTTTGGGAGTTTGTGTATGACTAAATGGGTCTCAATTGAATACAGACAGAAAAAATCGAGTGTGTGGTTTGAATTGGGGGAAATTGATGAAGATGATGTTCAATTGAATAGATAGAGAAAAAATGTTGCGTGAAATTCAGAAATATGGGTATGGTAATTGGGGGAATAGTGGTTTGATTTGGGGGAAATGTCGTCGCACGCATCACGTGCATTAAAAGCTAGTTTTACATAGTTGATGCGTTGGTGTTAAAATCTTTGGAATTCGAATATTTGTTTTGGGAGTTTGTGTATGACTAAATGGGGCTGATTTTGTTATTTTTAGAAATTTATGAAAAAAGTTTGAGACTTGGAGTGCGCAAATTACCAGTTCATTTAGTTCAAGTTGTAGGGTTCAATTCAGAAATTTATGAGAAAAAGTTTGCGTCTTTGCTACTGTCTCATAATGTTAAATTATTTGCATTGCAATATTAGTAAGCATTACCTGTTGTAGTTTTTCTGATTGAATTGGTTGTTGCTCCGTTTGCTCCTCTTGATTGATAATGGTACTCACTTTTCATTATGTCCAAAATTAAATGTTAGACTTGAATAGTTTAAGGGCTTTTGTTTTTTGTGTAGAATTATGATGTGTTGTGTTTGTTTTCTTGTATTTTGCAGGCTATTGAAGTAAGAATTAGATAATAGAAGGGTGGGAAGAGGGAGAAGATGAAGCAAGAAACTGCCATGAAGTTTTGATTTGGTTTCAAGTGTGTTAATTTTATGGCGCAGTAGAGTGGTTATACTGTAGTCGTCAGGGGTTTTTTTTTTGAATTCAAATTTTTTTGTAGGAGAGAAAGAGAGAGAGAGATATATTTTTGTAGGAGCTTGTGTTGCTGTGTTATGCTCTCCCTTGAACTGAAGGAGAAGCCTCAATTTATAGGCAGGGATGAGTAATGATGTCATGTTGAAGAGCTGTTGATGAACAATCTGTCTTTCGCTTTACACAGTTCACTGTTTTTGTCTTTTGATGCTTTTTACTGTTGATGAATAGTAATGCTTTACACTGTTTGACTGCTTTTGACTTTTTGCTGTTGATGCAGAATTTTGTCCGTTGTTGCAGTGTCACATCCTGAAGAGGCTTGAAGATAGTGAAATATTCATTTTTTTTTAAAGTCTGGAAACCAGCATCTTCTTCATCGTCACTGAGGTGGATGGAGGAGTCTGCTGTTGATTCATGTTCCGAAGTAATAGAGGATTCAGACATACTATTAGCTAGTTGTCGTAGGATCCGAGCTTAATCTTCCGGGGTTTTAGCTGATGCAAGCAAAGAATTTGCCTGTGATTTTCGGGCAAGAAACTGAGATTGTTCTGGCCCTGTAGTTATTGTACCTGTGTTACAGTTTTTCTTCAACCATTCTTTGATGGCTGGTTCAAGAATAGACTGTGGTGTATTGAAGTTCGACCACCATCTGATTTTAAACTTTCTTTGGAGTACCAAGCCCCCTTGATCCTGGTTTATTTCGAGGAACCATTGACAAACCCAAGGAAGATAAAACTTCATTGAAAACAAACATAAGGCGGGAAAACGCCTTTCTATATCTGAAGGTTTGTACTGGGTTCGAAAGGTATTATAACTTTTTGTAATGTCAGGGTGAAGGATTTCACTAGAAGAGCCGTAGAACTTCCACCATTGGGCAAACCAAGATGACAATTTTTCTGGCTGTATGGTTTTAGTGTTAAAGTAGATAAGCCATGAATGAGATAGCCGATTATTTTGTATTAGAAAGGTGGAGAACCACACCTGTTGGTAATCCCAATAATTAAAGGTTTTACAATGTGGGAAAGTGTTATTGAAGCTTATGGGGAAGGCTTTGTGTTTCGACAGGTCTTGATTCCAGTCTTGAGGACTAAGAACCTTTAGAATTTTAATGGTTGAATAAGAGGGCTCAGCTTGTTCATTTTTATAAAAGAAATGTTTGAATTCAGCGGAGCCGGTAACCTCAAGGATTGTCTGGTAGTATTCTGCAGTTTTAGTACGATCCCAAGGCTTGTAGAACCAGTTTTTCCCAAAGATATTTTGTATGGAGACATAGGGATCTTTATCATGGTATCCTTGTTCAATTGTTATGATATTCTGTGAGGCAGTTTTAACAAAATATTCTGAAGTCTCGTTTTTCTTAGGTTGTGCAAGCACAACTTGAGAGCTATCAGTTTTATAAAGCTGTTTTTGAGGAAGGGTTTTTTGGGAAGATTCTCCTTCCTCCTCTGGTTTTGAAATAATACTAATATTTTTTCTCGTAGGGATTTTACCTTCCGTTGCTGCTTTGCTTGTGCTTCCTTGGTTTTGCATAGAGCTTTGGAAAGCTTGGATGAGCTGGGGGTGTTTTAGGATGGACGAAGGATGCTCAGAGATGGAAAGGAGCCATTCCTGAACATCCTGTGTTCTATCAATAGAAGAGGTTTCACTCTCATTATTCTGAACTGCATCGTACCAAGTCTTAATGGGTTTTTGTCTGGTGCATATGGTTTTTTCAGGAGGAGGTCGGGACTTCTCTTTATCTTTTGTCTTTCTAGGCATTTCTGTAAGAAATTCACGGGTTAAGAAGTCAGGGATAGAATTCTCTTCTCCTTTTATATGCTCAATATCAAATTCAAAAATACTTAGGATAGACTGCCATCTAGCAAAAACATGTTTTACAGCAATATTTTGGACATCCTTTTTTAAAACAGCTTTAGCAGCTTGACAATCAACACGTAATAAGAATTTTTTATTTAACAAATCAGATTGGAATTTTGTAATACAGAGAACAATGGATAATACTTCCTGCTTTATAGTAGAGTATTTTAGCTGGGTATCATTCCAATGGCCTGAGGTGAATCTGATAATGTATTCCTTACCATTGTCGACCTGTTTTAAGATACCTCCATAACCCTTGTCACTGGCGTCTGTCTCAACAATTTTAGGTAGGTCAGGGTTTGCTAAACTAAGGCATGGGATTTCTAAGACACGAGTTTTTATCGTTTTAACAGCCTGGGTATGGAGATCAGACCAAGGCGGTGGGTTTTTCTTTAGTCTATTATGGAGAGGTTTCGCAATTCTGCAGAGATTTGGATAAAAATCTAAGACATAGTTTAAACTACCAAGAAACCTCTGTAGTTGAGTTTTGTCTAAGATTTTGTCAGGAAACTTGCTAGTGAATTGGAGAGACCTATCAATAGGGGTAATAGTGCCACATGACACAATTTGGCCGAGAAATCTAATTTCAGTTTGAAATAAGGAAATCTTTTTTGCTGAAATAACAAGACCATTCTTTTTAATTAGATAGAAAAAAGTCTTGAGGTTTATAAAGTGTTGATCAATCGTGCTTGAGTAAACTAGCACGTCATCAATGTAAATAATACAAAAGTCTGAATAGGGGTTGAAGATCTCATTCATAATTCTCTGGTACTCAGAGGGAGCATTTTTAAGGCCGAAAGACATAACATTCCATTCATATTGGCCAAAAGGAACAGTAAAGGCCGTTTTATAACGATGTTGTGGCTTGATATGTATTTGCCAAAATCCTGATTTCATATCGAATTTTGAGAAGATAAAGGCATGGTGTAATTTTTGCATCAGATCTTTTTTATTGGGTATTGGATAACGGATCCAACGAAGGGCATCGTTCAGGGGTTTGTAATTTATGACTAATCTAGGCGTGCCACGTTCAATCTCAGAAGCTTTGTTGACGTAAAACGCCGCACAGCTCCAAGGGGAACGGGATTTGGAAATTAAGCCTTTGCTTTCGAGAAATCTAATTTCTTCTCGACAATGGCGTTCTAAGTCGGCATTCATCTGGGTTGGTCGAGCTTTGGTAGGGATATTTTTCTCATCAAAATCAGGCTCATAAGGCAAGTCGACCATGTGTTGCTTTCTATTCCAGAAGGCATTAGGTAGCTCAGAGCAAACTTCGCTTTCGAGGAGATTTTGGAAGTCAGTTATCTGAGTTTTTAGAATACTACTTTGTAATTGTTCCTCAATTTTTTGTAAATGGATTCTTTGTTTTAGATCATGCACGTCACTCTGTTTTCGATTGATAAGAGAGTTTATCTCACTATTATAAATGGAGCTTGCCTTTATAATGTTGAGATTTCTAGTCTTGGGTTTTTCTAGGAAAAGGAAGTCAAGCCTTTTATTTTTGGTCTTGAAGGATATCCCATCATAATTGACACTGTAAGGAGTTAAGAGATTTATGAAGGGTGTTCCCAAGATTACTGAATGGTGCATATTGGTAACGAGGACAAAATGGCTTTTTAGAGAGAGACCTTCATTTAATATGTTAGCATCTGTTTTTCCTTCTATATGCATTTTGGTGTTGTTGGCTGAACTAAGTTTTTCCAAAGTTTTTTGGTGAAAGCGTTTTGGGACGAGACTGGATTTAATGCAATTTAAATCTGCTCCGGTATCGAACAAAGCTATAGTATTGATTTTGAAGTCACTAGAGAACTCAAGTGTGATTTTTATGTAATACTTTCTAGAACTGATTTCTTTTAAAACAAAAAGGAAATCGTCTGGGACTTCTGGGATATCCTCAGGATCACTCTCACTAGGGATATCTGGGACCATATGAGAAACTAAAAGCTGGATTATAGCAGAGTCTTGTTGCTGCTTAGTTTTAAGGTCTTTTATATCGGCTTTAATGGTTTTAACTTCAGCCTGAAGGTCCTGTATGGTTCTTTCCGGCTTCTTTCTAGACCTTCTTTTTTCTAAGATAGAAGTGAGGTTGTATGGTTCAGTGCTTGTAGAAGAAGAGTTAGGGTCTTTTTCTTTAGGATTTTCCTCAAGGGTTTTACGAAGACGTTCAAGGTACTGCTTTTGTAGATCAGGGTTATTAATATCCTGAATAACATCTAAAATGAGGTTTTGTTCTTTGGTAAGAACATTTAGGGTACAATTCTCATCATTAGCTGAGGATGAGGAATCTATATCATCATTCTGAGGGCCATAATTCTCAGCTGAATTATCAGTTTCCTCATCAGAAGACTCTCTACTAAAAGAGCTGAAATTCTTCCTAGAGTTTCATCATCTAGGTTGAGGTTTTGGATTTTACTAGACACTCTACAAAATCTAGCCGTATGACCCTTTTTGCCACACTTAAAACAAGTTATGTTTTTAAGGTCAGGTTTTGTAGTGGACTGTTGGTGTTTCCTATGGGGCTTCCATTTTCGCTGTTCAAATGGTTTGTTATGTAAGACTTTCTCAACCTTCTTATAGAACCTTGCTTTATAGGGCTTTTGGTAATGGGTCGTTTTGCTACAGTTCCCTTTACAAGTGCTTGTCTGTGGGGAAGAGACATCAAATTGTTGGCAGAAGGAACCTAATTCCTTTTTAGTCTCTTTTAACTCTCTTTTTAGGTGTTTTTGGAGTTTCAAATTTTGACATATTTGAAGGTCTTGTTTAGAGGTTACACTAACCAACTCACAGTAGGTTAGCCTATCGTAAGGGATAATATGTTCGCCAAAATCCTCACGGATTTTGTTTCTGACCTTTTCTCCTAATATGGTTGGAAGACCAGCTAGGAATTTTTCTTTCCAAAAGGGTTGATTAGAATCTTCTCTAAGCATAACCCTGGTTAGGAAAGTATTTTTGTACCACTGGAAATCACTAAGTTTTTTGCATCTTAGGTTAGACAAAAGATCTGCATTTTTGTCTCTGAGAAGGGAGGAATCTCCAATGAAGTGAAGTGATAAGGTAAATATGAGGGTCGAGACAGAATCTTGAATTGGTTCTCCATTTAGGTTAAGAATGGGAACCCCATCTTCAGTTGTCTGAATTGCATTCAAGATGTCTATCTGCTGTTCTTTGGTGAGATAGAAATCCCACCATCCTTTTGGTTGGCCAGAGAAGCCTGCAATAAGGAGTTCCGCGACCGTTTTATCTGATGTACCAGATTGGGTTTTGTAAGCATTTGAAGCCATCGTCATTTGCTGTAAAAGGTTTAAAATATGGTGTTCACTCATACCATCTATATTCCATTCATAGATAGAGGAGGCATTATATTTTGGTTGAACAATGGTGTTAGGCTGGCTACCTATTTGAGATTCATTAGTCCTTATTGGAATAATATCAAGAGGATCAGAATTTTGCCAAACAAGTTTAGCTAATTCAGGTGTTTTAGGGCTAGTTTCCGGATCAGTGTTGTCACTTAGATCTAGGACACTAATAGTATTATTCTGGACTGTTTCTTCCTCAACTATTTTTGAAGTAGAAGGTTCAACCCTACTAATTTGGTCTCTAATAGCTTGAAGAAATTCAGTCTTTGAAGTTGTAACTTCGTTTTGTGCTTTTTGCGAAATCTGGTAGGGTTTAAAAATTGGATTTCGGAGGCTTTTTTCTAAGGGAGTGGAGACTAAACTTGTCTCTGTTTTAAGGCTTTGTTTCTCAATTCTAGAAAGTTGCTTTCCTAGAGTGTTAAGACTAATATTAGTGAAATTGTTTTGTAGAACAATATTCTTGAGGTTTGCTGAGGCTTCTTCCTGAGGTTTCTTAAGAGGGAAGGCCTCTACTTTGTGCTCACCTATGGTAAAGGAAATCTATCGTAAAGGAGGATGGTCACTTTGAACCGTGCCATTTGGAGTCTCCCAGACGGGTGTCCTTCTAGTGGTGTTGATAGGTTCTATGGTTTTAAAGGGGTAATCAATGTTGTTGTCAGAACTATAGAGTTCGAACCAATCAAAGAAAAGAATATGGGTTTTATGTTGTGCAACAAAGCTGTAATAGCTTTCTTGGATCTTTTTTCGTACTTCAAGAAAGTGCTCGAAGAACCATGTTCGCTTCGAGAGGTTATGTGGTGCATAAAAGTCTTTATGAACCAAGTCTTTATTGATCTCAAAATCCTTTTCAAGGACGTTAAGCTCATTGTTAATATTTTCAGTTATAACTGAGGCTGAGGGTGAGTCTGGAGGAGACTGTCTTTCAGCATAAACTGGGTGTGGAACTTGGGTTCTATATTCAACATTTTGAATGGAAGACGAAGGTAAATCTGAGGTAGAATACCTCGGTCTTTCTGGGTAATTGGTTCTAGGACAGCTAATTTGTCGTTTATATTGCATGTTATTTTCTGAAGGGAGACGAGAAATTCTCCCTAGGTTTTCAACAGAGGAATGGTCGGAATACCTAGAGCTATTGTATGACTCGTTCAAGGTC
This sequence comes from Beta corolliflora, assembly GCA_947648045.1. Classification (NCBI taxonomy): domain Eukaryota; kingdom Viridiplantae; phylum Streptophyta; class Magnoliopsida; order Caryophyllales; family Amaranthaceae; genus Beta; species Beta corolliflora. The sequence goes on from CANSZD010001251.1 coordinate 791,401, forward strand.
GGTATTAGGTTCTGGGAGAGCTGGTGATTGCACCTCAGGTTCAGCAGCTCCCTCAAGGAACCAATCTTCAGGAAGACTGACATCGTTCCATTGTATTGGTCTAGGAATTCTTATGTTAGATCTAGAAAGATTGGTTTGGAGGAGAAGGGTTTCTCCTTTTTTACTGTGTTGTATATTTCCAGTATTAAAAGCAGACATCATGGCTTTGTAATGGATTTTATAAATCAAAGCTACTGGAATAGAACCATCAAACATTTTATAGTTATGAGTTTTAATTTGTAAAAGTAAAGATGATAAGATATTCTTATCACTTAAAGAGACACTGAAATTTGGATAACAATCAAAAGAGACTGGACCCATGCATAAACTTGACTCTATAGTTCCTAGTAAGGAATCATTAAAGTCTTTGAATCGTCCATCTCTAAGGGCAACAAGGACAGAAGAATTTAATCCTTCTTTTGTAAGAGGTTTTAAGCCAACTTGAACCAACCCTATATGGATGTAACGATAACCTTTATCGACATGTTTTTTCAAAGTACTAGCTGAAAATAATTTTATAGTATTAATGGGTTTTGTTAAATGGATATCTCGTTCTTGGGTTTTGATCACATAATCAGTTTTAAAAATACTATACTTTTTCATTTTATAGATCTGGTCTTTATTAACTTTGGGTATCTCCCAATTGTCAATGTTTTGCTCGAGGTTTTCTATAGTAAAGGTTTCATTTTTAACCAGTTTACTGGCTCTACCACTACTACCACGAGAAGAGGATGGAGTTCCTCTGTTCCAAATAGAACACATACTTTTGAACCAGAACTTAAACAAGATTTTCAACCAGAAAATGCCCTATAACCTACCCGCCGTTTAGGTAACTGTAGCCTTATGGTCTGACTGCCTCACACGGGACTTACTGCCTCTACAAACGTTAAAACAAGCAGAGTAACAAATAGGACATAAACAAGTTTCAAGACTGGAAAGTACTGAAAACAGAAGGATAAGTTTTATAAGAAACAAATATAACTACACCCCATTGGCTCTGATACCAGGATATGCCAAGGATCTGGGGAATTTTAACAGATAAATTTAAAACTTAAAACAGAAAGCATAAAGTAAAGTAAGGCGGTTGAACCGGCCATTGGTTTTACAGATAAGACTTAAAGAGAGTCTTGAATGAAACTGAAACTTAAAGAGTGTTACAATTTTATGTGTGAGAGAGAGAGAGAGAGAGAGAGAGAGAGAGAGAGAGAGAGAGAGAGAGAGATTTTTATAGGAGCTTGTGTTGCTGTGTTATGCTCTGCCTTGAACTGAAGGAGAAGCCTCAATTTATAGGCAGGGAGCAGTAATGCTGTCATGTTGAAGAGCTGTTGATGAACAATCTGTCTTCTGCTTTACACTGTTCACTGTTTTTGTCTTTTGATGCTTTTTACTGCTAATGAATAGTACTGCTTTAAACTATTGACAACTTTTGCTATTTGATGCAGAAATTTGATCGTTGTTGTGGTGTCTCATCCTGATAATGCTGGGAGATAGTGAAATAATCATTCAATTTTTTTTTTAAGTCTGGAAACTAGCATGGAAACCAGTATCTTCTCCATCGTCACAGACCCACGGATCCGTTTGAGATATATGGTGGGAAGGAATTTGAGCAAAATGAATCTTGCCTTCATCAGATAAATATTTTCCTTCGAAGATATCTGATAAATATTGAGAGGGAGATTCTGAATGTTGTATGCCCGTACGAAAGTATTTGTTGAAGGAGTGGGGGAAAACAACAGTTGTATTGCCATAATGTATAATGGTAATTGGAAACGAATGGTGGTTTTGATGATGATTGATAATATGCGTCAAATTTCCTGAAATGGAAGCAAGCCCTTGAGCTCTGGCTTGGGCGGGGTTCTTTTGTGAAGGAATAAGGCGAGGGATACAAGCTTGGGTATTTAAGAAAATTATGTAATGGGCTGGTCTTATTTTTCCTTTATCCATTTCAATATTAGCACAAATAGCTTTAATATAAGTCCATTCATGCTAAGTTAAGTAATCATACATAAAAGTCTCCTCCCTTCGCGTTTAGGGTTTGAGAAGTCAGTCTTGGGAATCCGCTCAAAAGTCTCGATTTTGAGTCTTCAATCCCTGTTGGGATCTTCGTCAGCCCTATGGCTGATGATTTGGCTATTAACTGTGCAAGATTACGAATTACAGAGGAAGAAAGTGGTGTTATTTCTTTCGAAGAAGAACCTGAAGAGAAGGATGATGCGAATTTAAACCTAGCCCTAGTTGGTAAAGTTCTAAACATTCGATCATACAATTTCGAAGCCATGAAACGAACACTGAACCAAATCTGGTCCATATCGAAAAGTGCTCTATTTCGCCCAATTGAGAACGATCTCTTTGTCGTGCAATTTGCGAATACCCGAGACAAAAAGAAAGTCCTGGCAGGGAGGCCATGGACCTTTGACCAGAGCTTGGTTTTGCTGAATGAGTTTGAGGGCAGCGCCCAGCCATCAAACATCACATTGAACTATTGTCCTTTTTGGGTTAGACTCTATAATCTACCCATGGACAGTAGAACAGAACGCCGCATAAGACTGATTGGCGGTGGTTTAGGATCGGTGCTTGAAGTGGATTTTGATGGCATAGGATGGGACAAATCAGCTAGACTTAAAATCTTGTTGGATGTGACGAAACCTTTGAGATGCATAGAACAAGTTCATAGCAAGGAGGGTAATGTTGTGATGATAGATGTGAAGTATGAGAGACTCCCTAATTTTTGTTATGCATGCAGTATTCTGGGTCACATTGAGCGTGACTGATTGAGTATAACGGAAGAAGAGAGGGCGGAGGAGAAGCTATGGGGCTCCTGGCTTCGAGCTTCCCCCCGTCGAGGTCGCATAATGATGGAAGAAGAAGTGAAGAGCTTCAAAAGCTGTGCTAGGAATCTGCAATTCTCATCCCCGAATTCTAGTGATAAGGTTGAGGGTGAGAAAGTTTCGATTGCTATAAAATCACAACCTACCATACTCGAGGAGGAGAGTGGACTTGCATGTGCTGAGCTGGGCAATGGAAATATTAATGCTGTTCTGCCAGAGAATGGTACGAATGTTCTAGTGCATTCAGAGACCTCTAATGTAAGTGCCCCACCTCTTGTTTCATTTAATGTTGGTACTGCTTCTCCCAAAAAGGCTCGCAAATTAAAACTTCCCTCACGCAAGAAAATGAATGACGCAAAGTTACCTGTACATGTGGAGGATTGTTGCTTGAATAGAGACATTAATATTCACTCAGGCTTAAAAAGAAAACAAGCAGATGACATGGTAATTGATGACTCAGTGGACTTGAATGTGGGACTGAAAAAGAACAAATTTGTTACAGAATTGCATGATGGCAGTGATGGTAAATCTGTCGAGGCGGAGGTTGGCGAGAACCAACCCCGCCCGGCATTATGAATCTATTGTGTTGGAACTGCAGGGGTATGGGCAACCCCTGGTCAGTTCGGAGGCTCCGGAGTTGGAGCATTTCTTATGCCCCTGACTTAGTTTTTGTTTCAGAGACTATGATCAGTAAAGCTGTTGCTGAGAAAGTGAAGGATCGTATTGGTTACTATAATGCTGTAGGAGTAGCTAGTACGGGAAGATCGGGAGGCTTGTGTTTGTTTTGGCAAGAGGACAAAGTAAAGTTTGATCTGGTCTCTTTTTCTAGTCACCATATTTGTGGAGATGTTACGAAAGGGAGTTTGTCTTGGAGATTTGTGGGTATTTATGGTTGGGCTGACACGAGTAACAAGTATCGTACTTGGGAGTTAATTCATCACCTGTGTGAGGATGTCACTATTCCGATTATTTTGGGCGGGGATTTCAACGAAATTTTATCTCAAGGGGAAAAGGAAGGTGGCTCTGAAAGAGAGAGAAGGGAGACTGATAATTTCAGGGCGGTTATGGACCGTTGGGCTTTACGAGATCTTGGCTTTGTGGGTCTATGGTGGACGTGGGAAAGAGGCAAGTCGGTTGACACGAGGGTGCGTGAAAGACTTGACAGGTACATAGCTTCACTCTCATGGACTCAGCTCTTTCCGAATGCAACTGTTGAACATTTGTTGCGCTATAATTCGGATCACACTCCGATTTTGGTGAAGCTTCAAAAGGACCCGCAAAAGACAATTTGGAAGAGTAAAGCGTTTAAGTTTGAAACTGCTTGGCTCTTTGATGAAACTTGTGAGCAAGTGGTGCGTGAGGCATGGAGGGAGAGTGCGGGTGATTCAGTTTTGGGTATGCTTAGTCTGGTGGGGAGTAAACTGAAGATTTGGAGTAAGAATCATTTTGATAGCTTGGGGTTGCAGATTGCCAAAGCCGAAAAAGCTTTGAAAGAAGCGCAACAACGAGGTATCACGCAGGAGAGTTGTGAAGAGTGCGCAAAACTTGAGACTTTGCTTGATGATTTAAACCGGAAACATGAAGCTTATTGGTATCTCCGATCTAGAGTTCTTGAGGTGAAGGATGGAGATCGCAATACTAGTTACTTTCATCACAAAGCTTCTCAGAGGAAGAAAAGAAATAAAATAGAAGGCCTTTTTGATGCAAATAATATTTGGCAGACTGATGATGAGAAGTTGGAAGAGGTAATAGGGGAGTATTATATGACTCTTTTTTCTTCAACATCACCAAGTGTGCATCAGCTGAACGAAGTGTTATCTCATGTGAGCCCCACTATTACTGCAGAGTATAATAACATTCTTCTTAAGCTATACACAAAAGAAGAGATCCACTTGCTTTGCTTGGGATGCACCCATGTAAGGCCCGGGGCCCGATGGTATGCATGCTATTTTTTATCAGCGTTTTTGGCATATTGTAGGGAATGATGTAACTAGTTTTGTTAGTAATATTTTACATGGTGTGACTGCTCCTAATCATGTAAATAAAACTAACATAGCTTTAATTCCTAAAGTTAAAACTCCGACTTCTCTGGTAGATTTTAGACCTATTAGTTTGTGCAATGTCTTGTATAAGCTAGTTACTAAAACTCTGGTGATGCGTCTGAAAAACATTCTCCCTCATGTTGTGTCTGAGAATCAGAGTGCTTTTGTTCCGGGGCGTCTAATCACTGATAATGCCATCATTGCTCTTGAACTGTTCCATACTATGAAGAAAAGAAGTAAGGGCGCGAGAGGGACCATTGCCACTGAAGTTGGATATGAGCAAGGCATATGACAGGGTTGAGTGGGGATTTCTACGGAAACTGCTTCTTACCATGGGTTTTGATGGAAGATGGGTCAACCTGGTGATGGCTTGTGTGTCTACAGTTTCATATTCTTTTATTCTGAACGGAAGAGTATGTGGTGATGTTACTCCATCTCGGGGTCTTAGACAGGGGGATCCTCTCTCTCCTTACCTGTTTATTCTTGTGGCTGATGCTTTTTCTCACTTGTTACAGAGGAAAGTGCAGGAAAGAAAAATTCATGGAGCTAAGGCTAGTCGAAATGGTCCAGAAATTTCTCATCTTCTTTTTGCTGATGACAGTCTTCTCTTTGCGAGGGCTACCCAACAGGAATGCAGAACTATTGTTGATATACTCAACCAGTATGAAGCAGCATCCGCGCAGAAAATTAATTATGAAAAGTTGGAGGTGTCTTTTAGCAAAGGAGTTAGTATTGAACAACAAGAAGAATTAATAGGAGTTCTTAACATGAGACAAGTTGACAGACATTGCAAATATTTGGGTTTACCTACTGTTGTAGGGAGATCTAAAAAAGTTATGTTTACAGCTCTAGTGGACAGAATTTGGAAGAAATTACAGGGATGGAAAGAGAAATTGTTGTCTCGAGCCGGGAAAGAGATACTTCTCAAGTCTGTGATTCAGGCGATTCCTACTTATCTGATGGGTGTGTATAAACTTCCTTGTTCGATCATTGAAAAAATCAGTTCGGCCATGGCGCGTTTCTTTTGGGGACAAACTGGACCAAATCGGAAAATTCATTGGAAGAGTTGGGAGTATATGTGCACTCCTAAATTTTTAGGTGGGATGGGATTTAAGGATTTGAGAGTGTTTAATGATGCTTTACTTGGTAGACAAGCCTGGAGATTAGTTCAGCATCCGGAATCTCTGATGGGAAGAGTGATGAAAGCCAAGTACTATCCTAAAACGTCGTTTCTAGAAGCCTCTTTGGGCTATGCAGGGAGCTATTCATGGAGTAGTATTTGGAGTGCCAAAGCTTTGATCAAAGAAGGAGTATTGTGCTGGATTGGTGATGGAACTCAAGTTAGTATTTGGGAGGACCCTTGGGTTGTTGGTGAAGAGGGAAGATTTATTACTAGCCCACGAATTGATGATGTTCATAAGGTTAGTGATTTAATTGATGCTTCAAGAATGGAATGGAGAACTGATCTTCTTCTTCATTTCAATGATCGAGACAAGCAACGCATTTTGTCTATACCTTTAAGTGGGAGAGCCCCTAATGACTCTCTCACTTGGGCTTATTCAAAAGATGGGTTATACTCTACAAAAACTGCTTATATGCTTGGCAAGGGAGGTGACTTAGGTAATTTTCATGAGGCTTGGAAGGAAATATGGGGCATGGATGTATCGCCAAAGGTGAAACATTTTATGTGGAGGCTTTGCACACAAACCTTGCCCACGAGAGCTTTGCTAAAGCGTCGCCACATGATGGAAGTTGCAACATGCCCATGGTGTGCGAATGCTGAAGAGACTAGCCTTCATGCGCTAGTGTTGTGCCCTCGAGTGCGAAGTATGTGGTCCGAGTGTGGATGCGAGGTTTTGGCTCGAAGTGCTGTAGCAGATTGGAGTGAGACGCTGCTGGTGTGGTCGCAAGGTGAGGCAAAAGCTCGACAATGTGCTGCCATTTTGTTGTGGAATTTGTGGATGGAGAGAAATCAAAAAGTTTTTAATGATCATGTATCCCCAGATGAGGTAATACTTGCGCGTGTGAGGAGACAAGTTATGGAGTATAACACTTATACCCAACAAGTCTATAAGAACAATGTCCCTCGTCAGCAGCCTAGTGCAGACTCTTGGAGCGCTCCACCTTCGGGTGTGGTCAAGATAAATGCCGATGCTTCTTTAGCTGTGGAAGGGTGGATTGGGATGGGCATCGTGGCAAGGGATGAGAGAGGTGATGTACTGTTTGCAGCGACTCGAAGAGTACGAGCATGGTGGCCTTTGGCGATTGCAGAGAGTAGAGCCCTTCTCTTAGCCATCAAGCTTGCTAAGAGGTATGGTTATGAAGATATCATTTTGGAGTCGGATAGCCAAGTTCTAATCTCTCGTCTCACCAAAGCTACAGTATTTATGTCTGATTTTGATACTGTCTTAGAGGATATTTTATTTTTTAGCTCTTGTTTTAATTCTGTAGTTTGGTCTCATGTGAAAAGAGGTGGGAACTTTGTAGCTCACCATCTTGCTAAGATAGTGCCTTTTGGGGTGGAGCAAGTGTGGGAGAATCATTGTCCAGCAGAGATTAGCCCTTATGTACTTTCGGACGCTTTGTCCATTGATTAATGTATTATTGGAGTTTTCCTTTCAAAAAAAAAAAAAAAAGTCCATTCATGCCACCTGAAGGAGTGTATAGTAGAAAAGATATATTGTTGAAATTTTGTGAATTCTTGGAAAATAGGGGCCTGTGGTATTGGCACATCATAGAATTTTCTTACTAACCCATATCGCCATGTGAGGAAGTAAGGATCACTCTTTTGAAGATCATTGGGATAGAGAAAAAATCCTTTATCGAAGAATCCTGAAAGACCCCAAAGATGCCATAGATAGCAGCGAAAAATAGCGTGTTTTGTGAGGAATTCGGCAAAATTTTGATTGAATTTTGCTAATTTGGCTTTGTTGAGAATTATTAGCTGTATTTCGGTTGGTAGTCGGTTAATGTTTTTGTGAAGTTTCCTGGGAAAGGATAAGTGCTTTTTTGGATGAATATTGCGAGTGGATAAATGGATATGGGGTGAGGGTATGAAGTGGGAATTATTTTTCGAGGTGGAAGGTATATTGTGGAGTAATTTGGGAAAACTTTGAAGGTGGTATTTAGGGAGTTGTTTCCATTTTTTAGAAGTCTTTGGGCTTCTCATCTTGGAAGTTGTTGTAAAAGTCCCTGCAAAAGTTAGGTAATCAGGAAGAGAGTTGTTTTCTCCTCGAATAAACTTAATGTCAAAATTAAAGAAGGATAAAAGTTTTTGCCATTTAGTAAAGTTTTGTCTAACCTTTTGAGCATCTTTTTGATGAACTAAATCAGGCTGAAAAATGGTAATACAGAGAAAGATTGATAAAACCTTTTGTTTTATAAAAGAGTATTTTAACTGGATATCATTCCAATGCCCTGAGGTGGCTCTGATAATGTAATCCTTAGCATTGTCGACCTGTTTTAAAATGCCTTCGTATCCCTTGTCACTGGCATCTGTTCCAACAATTTTAGGTAGGTCAGGGTTTGCTAAACTAAGGCATGGGATTTCTAAGACACGAGTTTTTATAGTCTTAACAGCCTGGGTATGGAGATCAGACCAAAGCGGTGGGTTTTTCTTTAGTCTATCATGGAGAGGTTTTGCAATTCTGCAAAGATTGGGATAAAAGTCTAAGACATAAATTAAACTACCAAGAAACCTCTGTAGTTGTGTTTTATCTAAGATTTTATCAGGAAATTTGCTAGTGAATTGGAGAGACCTATCAATAGGGGTAATAGTACCACAAGACACAATTTGACCGAGGAATCTAATCTCAGTTTGAAATAAAGAATTCTTTTTTGTCGAAATAACAAGACCATTTTTCTTAATTAGATAGAAAAAAGTCTTAAGGTTTTTAAAGTGCTGATCAATCGTGCTTGAGTAAACTAGCACGTCATCAATATAAACAATGCAAAAGTCTGAATAAGGATTGAAGATATCATTCATTATCCTTTGATACTCAGAGGGCACATTTTTAAGGCCGAAAGGCATAACATTCCATTCATATTGGCCAAAAGGAACAGTAAAGGCCGTCTTATAACGATGTTGTGGCTTGATCTGTATTTGCCAAAATCCTGATTTCATATCAAATTTTGAGAAGATAAAGGCATGGTGTAATTTTTGCATTAGATCTTTTTTATTGGGTATTGGATAACGGATCCAACGAAGGGCATCGTTCAGAGGTTTGTAATTTATGACTAATCTAGGTGTGCCACGTTCAATCTCAGAAGCTTTGTTGACGTAAAACGCCGCACAGCTCCAAGGGGAACGGGATTTTGAAATTAAGCCTTTGCTTTCGAGAAATCTAATTTCTTCTCGACAATGGCGTTCTAAGTCGGTATTCATCTGGGTTGGTCGAGCTTTGGTAGGGATATTCTTTTCATCAAAATCAGGCTCATAAGGTAAGTCGACCATGTGTTGCTTTCTATTCCAGAAGGCATTGGGTAGCTCAGAGCAAACTTCGCTTTCAAGGAGACTTTGGAAGTCAGTTATCTGTGTTTTTAGAATACTACCTTGTAATTGTTCCTCAATTTTTTGTAAATGGATTTTTTGTTTTAGATCATGCACGTCACTCTGTTTTCGATTGATAAGAGAGTTTATCTCACTATTATAAATGGAGCTTGCCTTTATAATGGTGAGATTTCTAGTTTTGGGCTTTTCTAGGAAAAGGAAGTCAAGCTTTTTATTTTTGGTCTTGAATGATATTCCATCATAATTGACACTGTAAGGAGTTATGAGATTTATGAAGGGTGTTCCCAAGATTACTGAATGGTGCATATTTGTAACGAGGACAAAATGGCTTTTTGGAGAGAGACCTTCATTCAATATGTTAGCATCTGTTTTTCCCTCTATATGCATTTTGGTGTTGTTGGCTGAACTAAGTTTTTACAAGATTAGTTCTGACAAGATTACCCCTTTAAAACCATAGAACCTATCAGCACCACTAGAAGGACACCCGTCTGGGAGACTCCAAATGGCACGGTTCAAAGTGACCATCCTCCTTTACGACAGATTTCCTTTACCATAGGTGAGCACAAAGTAGAGGCCTTCCCTCTTAAGAAACCTCAGGAAGAAGCCTCAGCAAACCTCAAGAATATTGTTCTACAAAACAATTTCACTAATATTAGTCTTAACACTTTAGGAAAGCAACTTTCTAGAATTGAGAAACAAAGCCTTAAAACAGAGACAAGTTTAGTCTCCACTCCCTTAGAAAAAAGCCTCCGAAATCCAATTTTTAAACCCTATCAGATTTCGCAAAAAGCACAAAACGAAGTTACAACTTCAAAGACTGAATTTCTTCAAGCTATTAGAGACCAAATTAGTAGGGTTGAACCTTCTACTTCAAAAATAGTTGAGGAAGAAACAGTCCAGAATAATACTGTTAGTGTCCTAGATCTAAGTGACAACACTGATCCGGAAACTAGCCCTAAAACACCTGAATTAGCTAAACTTGTTTGGCAAAATTCTGATCCTCTTAATATTATTCCAATAAGGTCTAATGAATCTCAAATAGGTAGCCAGCCTAACACCATTGTTCAACCAAAATATAATGCCTCCTCTATCTATGAATGGAATATAGATGGTATGAGTGAACACCAGATTTTAAACCTTTTACAGCAAATGACGATGGCTTCAAATGCTTACAAAACCCAATCTGGTACATCAGATAAAACGGTTGCGAAACTCCTTATTGCAGGCTTCTCTGGCCAACTAAAAGGATGGTGGGATTTCTATCTCACCAAAGAACAGCAGATAGACATCTTGAATGCAATTCAGACAACTGAAGATGGAGTTCCCATTCTTAACCTAAATGGAGAACCAATTCAAGATTCTGTCTCGACCCTCATATTTACCTTATCACTTCACTTCATTGGAGATTCTTCCCATCTCAGAGACAAAAATGCAGATCTTTTGTCTAACCTAAGATGCAAAAAACTTAGTGATTTCCAGTGGTACAAAAATACTTTCCTAACCAGGGTTATGCTTAGAGAGGATTCTAATCAACCCTTTTGGAAAGAAAAATTCCTAGCTGGTCTTCCAACCATATTAGGAGAAAAGGTCAGAAACAGAATCCGTGAGGATTTTGGCGAACATATTATCCCTTACGATAGGCTAACCTACTGTGAGTTGGTTAGTGTAACCTCTAAACAAGGCCTTCAAATATGTCAAGATTTGAAGCTCCAAAAACACCTAAAAAGAGAGTTAAAAGAGACTAAAAAGGAATTAGGTTCCTTCTGCCAACAATTTGATGTCTCTTCCCCACAGACAAGCACTTGTAAAGGGAACTGTAGCAAAACGACCCATTACCAAAAGCCCTATAAAGCACGAAGGTTCTATAAGAAGGTTGAGAAAGTCTTCCATAACAAACCATTTGAACAGCGAAAATGGAAGCCCCATAGGAAACACCAACAGTCCACTACAAAACCTGACCTTAAAAACATAACTTGTTTTAAGTGTGGCAAAAAGGGTCATACGGCTAGATTTTGTAGAGTGTCTAGTAAAATCCAAAACCTCGACCTAGATGATGAAACTCTAGGAAGAATTTCAGCTCTTTTAATAGAGTCTTCTGATGAGGAAATTGATAATTCAGCTGAGAATTATGGCCCTCAGAATGATGATATAGATTCCTCATCCTCAGCTAATGATGAGAATTGTACCCTAAACATTCTTACCAAAGAACAAAACCTCATTTTAGATGTTATTCAGGATATTAATAACCCTGATCTACAAAAGCAGTACCTTGAACGTCTTCGTAAAACCCTTGAATAGAAAGCAACACATGGTCGACTTGCCTTATGAGCCTGATTTTGATGAGAAAAATATCCCTACCCAAGCTCGACCAACCAAGATGAATGCCGACTTAGAACGCCATTGTCGAGAAGAAATTATATTTCTCGAAAGCAAAGGCTTAATTTCCGAATCCCGTTCCCCTTGGAGCTGTGCGGTGTTTTACGTCAACAAAGCTTCTGAGATTGAACGTGGCACGCCTAGATTAGTCATAAATTACAAACCCCTGAACGATGCCCTTCGTTGGATCCGTTATCCAATACCCAATAAAAAAGATCTGATGCAAAAATTACACCATGCCTTTATCTTCTCAAAATTCGATATGAAATCAGGATTTTTGCAAATACAGATCAAGCCACAACATCGTTATAAAACGGCCTTTACTGTTCCTTTTGGCCAATATGAATGGAATGTTATGCCTTTCGGCCTTAAAAATGCTCCCTCTGAGTACCAGAGAATTATGAATGAGATCTTCAACCCCTATTCAGACTTTTGTATTGTTTACATTGATGACGTGCTAGTTTACTCAAGCACGATTGATCAACACTTTAAAAACCTCAAGACTTTTTTCTATCTAATGAAAAAGAATGGTCTTGTTATTTCAGCAAAAAAGATTTCCTTATTTCAAACTGAAATTAGATTTCTTGGCCAAATTGTGTCATGTGGCACTATTACCCCTATTGATAGGTCTCTCCAATTCACTAGCAAGTATCCTCACAAAATCCTAGACAAAACTCAACTACAGAGGTTTCTTGGTAGTTTAAACTATGTCTTAGATATTTATCCAAATCTCTGCAGAATTGCGAAACCTCTCCATAATAGACTAAAGAAAAACCCACCGCCTTGGTCTGATCTCCATACCCAGGCTGTTAAAACGATAAAAACTCGTGTCTTAGAAATTCCATGCCTTAGCAAACACTGACCTACCTCAAATTGTTGAGACAGACGCCAGTGAGAAGGGTTATGGAGGTATCTTAAAACAGGTCGACAATGGTAAGGAATACATTATCAGATTCACCTCAGGCCATTGGAATGATACCCAGCTAAAATACTCTACTATAAAGCAGGAAGTATTATCCATTGTTCTCTGTATTACAAAATTCCAATCTGATTTGTTAAATAAAAAATTCTTATTACGTGTTGATTGTCAAGCTGCTAAAGCTGTTTTAAAAAAGGATGTCCTAAATATTGCTGTAAAATAAGTTTTTGCTAGATGGCAGTCTATCCTAAGTATTTTTGAATTTGATATTGAGCATATAAAAGGAGAAGAGAATTCTATCCCTGACTTCTTAACCCGTGAATTTCTTACAGAAATGCCTAGAAAGACAAAAGATAAAGAGAAGTCCCGACCTCCTCCTGAAAAAACCATATGCACCACACAAAAACCCATTAAGACTTGGTACGATACAGTTCAGAATAATGAGAGTGAAACCTCTTCTATTGATAGAACACAGGAAGTTCAAGAATGGCTCCTTTCCATCTCTGAGCATCCTTCATCCATCCTAAAACACCCCCAGCTCATCCAAGCTTTCCAAAGCTCTATGCAAAACCAAGGAAGCACAAGCAAAGCAGCAACGGAAGGTAAAATCCCGACGAGAAAAAATATTAGTATTATTTCAAAACCAGAGGAGGAAGGAGAATCTTCCCAAAAAACCCTTCCTCAAAAACAGCTTTATAAAACTGATAGCTCTCAAGTTGTGCTTGCACAACCTAAGAAAAACGAGACTTCAGAATATTTTGTTAAAACTGCCTCATAGAATATCATAACAATTGAACAAGGATACCATGATAAAGATCCCTATGTCTCCATACAAAATATCTTTGGGAAAAACTGGTTCTACAAGCCTTGGGATCGTACTAAAACTGCAGAATACTACCAGACAATCCTTGAGGTTACCGGCTCCGCTGAATTCAAACATTTCTTTTATAAAAATGAACAAGCTGAGCCCTCTTATTCAACCATTAAAATTCTAAAGGTTCTTAGTCCTCAAGACTGGAATCAAGACCTATCGAAACACAAAGCCTTCCCCATAAGCTTCAATAACACTTTCCCACATTGTAAAACCTTTAATTATTGGGATTACCAACAGGCGTGGTTCTCCACCTTTCTAATACAAAATAATCGGCTATCTCATTCATGGCTTATCTACTTTAACACTAAAACCATACAGCCAGAAAAATTGCCATCTTGGTTTGCCCAATGGTGGAAGTTCTACGGCTCTTCTAGTGAAATCCTTCACCCTGACATTACAAAAAGTTATAATACCTTTCGAACCCAGTACAAACCTTCAGATATAGAAAGGCGTTTTCCCGCCTTATGTTTGTTTTCAATGAAGTTTTATCTTCCTTGGGTTTGTCAATGGTTCCTCGAAATAAACCAGGATCAAGGGGGGCTTGGTACTCCAAAGAAAGTTTAAAATCAGATGGTGGTCGAACTTCAATACACCACAGTCTATTCTTGAACCAGCCATCAAAGAATGGTTGAAGAAAAACTGTAACACAGGTACAATAACTACAGGGCCAGAACAATCTCAGTTTCTTGCCCGAAAATCACAGGTAAATTCTTTGCTTGCATCAGCTAAAACCCCGGAAGATTACGCTCGGATCCTACGACAACTAGCTAATAGTATGTCTGAATCCTCTATTACTTCGGAACATGAATCAACAGCAGACTCCACCATCCACTTCAGTGACGATGAAGAAGATGCTGGTTTCCAGACTTTAAAAAAAAATGAATATTTCACTATCTTCAAGCCTCTTCAGGATGTGACACCGCAACAATGGACAAAATTCTGCATCAACAGCAAAAAGTCAAAAGCAGTCAAACAGTGTAAAGCATTACTATTCATCAACAGTAAAAAGCATCAAAAGACAAAAACAGTGAACAGTGTAAAGCGGAAGACAGATTGTTCATCAACAGCTCTTCAACATGACAGCATTACTCATCCCTGCCTATAAATTGAGGCTTCTCCTTCAGTTCAAGGGAGAGCATAACACAGCAACACAAGCTCCTACAAAAATATCTCTCTCTCTCTCTCTCACACATAAAATTGTAACACTCTTTAAGTTTCAGTTTCATTCAAGACTCTCTGTAAGTCTTATCTGTAAAACCAATGGCCGGTTCAACCATTCAACCGCCTTACTTTACTTTATGCTTTCTGTTTTAAGTTTTAAATTTATCTGTTAAAATTCCCCAGATCCTTGGCATTATCCTGGTATCAGAGCCAATGGGGTGTAGTTATATATATATATATATATATATATATATATATATATATATATATATATATATATATATATATATATATATATATATATATATATATATATATATATATATATATATATATATATATATATATATATATATATATATATATATATATATATATATATATGGGTGGCCTAGGAATGATGTATGTCACGCAAGGGCTATATAAAATTTATTTGTGCAATCGAGTTTATGTTGCTTTCAACATATCACCCTGAAAGTGATGGTAGCCAACCAGTAGTTGTAAATGTAAGGTGTATGTGTGGTGATTATCGAAAATATTGGAGTTTAGGGTTTCATGGTGGTATATTACTCATTACTTGGCTAAATAGATCACTTCATATGAAGTGGTATATACCAAGGACCCTTGGGTCCAATGATATGGCTTCCTATCTCCCACATGAGAGACAAAGGTTTAAATCTTGGTGGAAGCAAAATTTCAATATTGTTGGTGGTTGGGGGGATGTTTGGGGCTTGTTGGGCGTCTGGGTGTGTGGCCCTGTGCGAGGACAACCCATTTTAAGGATTAAAAAGATTTTGTGAATAGAAAGAGACGAAAGAGTAATTAATGGGTTTTTCTTTTGGAGAATAGGAAGAGACTAAGCAAAACACTAGATAGAAATTAACCTCTTTGAATCTGCATCAACATTACACTCGATAATTGGAAAGGAACGAATAACCTGTAATTAAATTAGTCTTTTTATTTACTTTGAGCGAACAACTAATATAATTGGGCCATCATATTTTTGGGGCCCTGTGTAGTTGCTCACCCTGCACATGGCCTTAGCACCCCTGAACCTCCTCCTGTGCATTATTTGTATTTTCATGAGGAAGCTAGCTAGCTTACATTGTGCCATGGATAGAGAATAGAGATTATGATAAACAAGCTCAAATTTCATTTGGCCATAGCTAACTCTATGTTAAAATCTCAAGCAAACTGGCACACATATATTACAACCTTATTAGGACAACAAACAATCTAAAACACGAGCAATCAAAAGCTGTCTCATATATACTTTGGACTATTTAGACACATTGGGCAACTTTCTCCAAGGGCGCAAAATGTTACCCAATAAAGTTATTTAGTTATTTGCATAGTTTTACGACAGTCTTAGTAGAAAGTGAATTATAATACTCATCATGTCTCAATATACATTAACCAAAACACAATAATGCATATCTTGTAAAACGCTAAGTCTTAATAGCTGGCCATATTTATAGTTAACGGTGTAGTCAGTTTACATATACTGTCTATTATTGTACAGAATAACCTTTATAAATTTTAGGTTTAAATTCTCACCAATATGTACTGAGATTTTCCTAATGTATTATTATTTTAAAATATAAGGATCTGTTCTATTCGGCATAAAACAACTAACTGAACTGAACTGAACTGAACTGAATTGAATTGAAGTGAACTGAATTGAACTGAACTGAATTGAACTGAACTGAACTGAATTGAACTGAATTGAATTAAATTATAACTAAATTATAGTAATGATTATCATTTAGGAACTGAACTGAACTGAATTGAACAGAACTGAACTGAGCAGAACTGAACTGAACTGAAAATAAGCTGGGAAGAACAGGCCTTAAAAATATTTCATATAGTTCTATGACTCTATCAGTGAACATAGACATACAATTAATGTGTCACACAAGGAATAACAAGTAAATTAGAATAAAAGAAGATTTTGAATATGTATATATTTTTGGCAACACTACCGCTAATTAAGCATTTTATCCCATACATCTAAAATCATCACGTTTTTTTTATTTCTATATTCTAAAAACTTTCCTTGTCCTAAATATTCCTCTGAGATTTTCTGATACATTTAAGGATACAATCTCACATCTCATTCTCTCTCCTTTATATATACATAAAATTTCACTTAAACCTAGTCTCTTCTTTCAATTTATCACACGTTTTCCTTCAAACATAAATGGCTAATCATCAAGAAGCAAAATTCATAGTATCTCATGAAGATTACAATCAGCAGAAGAAGAAAACAGGGAAAAGAAAGATAGAAATCAAACCAATAACAAACAAACCAAGTAAACAAGTTACATTTTCAAAGCGAAAAAGTGGGTTATTCAAGAAAGCTGGTGAATTGTCTTCTTTATGTGGTGCTGAAGTTGCTGTTATCACTATTTCTGCTGCGGGTAAACTCTTCACTTTCGGTTATCCTACTCCCGACGCTATTATCAATCGTTATATTAATTATTCGGCACGAATAGGCGACGATATTTCAAACAATGTTAATAGTAACAATAGTATTAATTTTGATAAACTATCTGAGCAATATAAGGAAGTTCTTGGAAATATTGAGTTAGAGAAGAGGAGAACTGAGGGTACTTCGTCGTCGTGCAATGGGAACAGTCCATGTGGAAATATTAATAGTAATGAAAAATTAGGGTTTTGGTGGGATAATGTACCTACTAATGATCTTGGGATTATTGAACTTGAACAATTGAAGGTTGCTTTAGAGGGCTTAAGGGTTGAAGTTTCTTCGAAAATCGACGTGGTTCGTCGTTGTTCTTCTACAAGTTTGTTTCATCCAAAATTGGAATTGGGTTCGGGTAATAATGAGAATGGTGTTGCTCAAGGTTATGAAGATTTTGGTTGGATTAATAATAATGATCATGTTTTGGCAAGAGATCAAAGTATTCAGCCGTCGTTGTTGCTGCCCATGAATTCTTGGTTTGGACATGCTTCTGAAAACTTTGGCAATTTCATTAATTAAGAGTGCTAGTTTATGATCTTTACTATGATTTACTGTGTCGAGTTTATATTTTATGTCACTTACATTAATAGTTTGTTAAATATATTATCTAGTTTTTGTTAAATCAGATGTGCAACCTTCATTATATTATGTGGTGGATCATTAATTAAGAGTACCAGTGAGTTTGCATTAATTTTATGTGTTAAAGTTAGAAATAGATTCACCATATTTATCTAATTAAGAAGAAATAATCTTATGGGATCTTGGTCATTTCGATTCAATCATCTAGGTTTTATTAATTTTATGAGTATATATTATTGAGTGAATAAGTGAAATATGTAAAAGATAATATATTTATAGAACCAATGGAGTATTGAGCTTATTGGAACCAACTAACCAAGTGAGCATAGAAGAGACCAACGTTCAAGCCTCGGCGTGAACATTTCTAAGTAGGGAAGGGCTGGATGATGAATAATTAGATTTTACGATTTAGGCTGAGCTCTAATATAGAATAAGCCCAATGAACTTCTTCATAATATCCATCTCAAATAAAGTGGTCCACGATAATGGTCTCATTCTCTCTTATTAAGTAACATATCAAATGAGCCGAGATATCAATCCTTATTATTACCAAACCAAATGTGACAATAATAAAAGTACTTAAAAGAAAATATACACTAGCATTGAAGGAAATTAAACAAGCAATCTCAACAAACAAACAAACTCAATCCGATTCCGATCAACAAGTTTAAGTTCAAAAGGCATTACATTAAACTTTAGTGCAGTCGAGATCAGGAAGAACACATGGGCGATCAGTACTTTTTGCTACGCTTCTGATGAATTTGGAGATTTCGTCTTGGCAAATTGGTGGTTGCTTGACATGAGGGCACATGCACATCGAGGATGATCAATACTTATCTCTTTCAACGCCTGGTAGCAGGAGGACACCATGCTTTGATCACCTGGAAAACACGCCGACGACGGTAGAACGTTGTTTGTGAGAAAATATTACAAATTGCGGGTCAAATTCTTCATCTTGGCAGCAAATGGGTTGGATTTGGACAAAAACATGCATATGATGTAATCATGTAATCATCATCAATATGCCAACTGAACTTGAAGAATTCCTCATTCTTACTATAATGAATAATATATAACTTATAAGCTAGTAATATATACTCTGTGTTTTTACTGTAGTCTATATGTATATATGCCCTTGATAAGTGAGATTTATCTCACTCATAGGGTAGTTTTAAGGCCATTTTTGCTTACTTTCTTTTCATTTCTAGTTCTTATTCCTTAGTTTGATCCCTTGTGTTGTTTAATTCTCTCTTGTCATATATATATACTAGCTTTTTATGCACGCTATGCGTGCGATGACAATTTGGGTATAACTATTGCTCGGTGATAATGAAATCGAAAACGAAAGTACGTATCTAAGTTCACCTCCATTTGGTGAGTAAGAAAGATTTAAATACTTACAAATAGTATTTAAAAATATTTTAATAAGTACGTATAAGTGCTGAAATTGCATATCCAAGTAATAAAAAAAACTGAATTTTTTTTTGAGTTTGTGTTTGTAATTAATTTTGTATTATGGAGAAATTTATATGATTGAATATGAGTCGTCTCTGTAATGAGAATGTCGTTTTTTTATTGTCTGTGGTATTAATTTTTGGTAAGTTCTTGATTATGAATTTTTTTAGTTGATTGGATGTGAATTTAATTTGATTGAATCTTTTTATTAGCAAGTTTACGTGATTGACCATTATATATGAGTTGATTGGGTTTAATAAAGATTTGATTGAATTTTTTTTTTGGCAAGTTTATGCGTGTAATGGTTTTTGATTTACTGTTGGAGGGTATAGTTGGATTGTAATATTTATGTTGTAGAGGGGTGAATATGTAAATTCATAGGGGGACACCATTGCTCCCCCATGATTTGGTCCAACAGTGTTAGGCAAAGCCCACATGAAAGATCTGATCTGCATGCTCCCAAGGGGCCCATCAGTTCTTTAGGCAGAAAATAACTTTACCATAAAAGGGAGACAGGTTTCCTACAGACATGGATGTTCCCCAATAGGGTTTCATGTCTGGGAAACCCCCAACATTATAAAAGCAACAAGCCCAATCAATGAGCAGGTATTCAATTCTCACCTAACAAAACCAGAGCATCTCTCTCTACAATTACTCACTTTCTCTCTCTACCTCAATCTCAACTGACTTGAGCGTCGGAGGGGCTTTCCCGGGAACACCCCGGGCCAGTTTTTCTTGTTTTGCAAGACTTCTAGTGACAGGACTCGGGATTATACTCCAACTCGGGATTTTGACCTCTCTAAACACACTTAACTCATTTGACTAGTTTTTAGGCAGAAACAGTTTGGCGTCGTCTGTGGGGATACTACATCTCAAAGCTACGTACCGAGTGCAACATGGCACCCCGAAGGAAAACAATCCGAACTTCACATCAGCTCCAACCGACCCTGATTCAGTCCCAGCAACCCAATGTGCTGGTCGAGTCGCTGCCCATAAATGACGAGGGATCTACTCCTCGCAACGAGGAACATACTGTTCCCCGGGAACAATACCGACCTGATCCACCGCCCATCACTATGGGGGACATAGAAAGGATAGCCCAGCAGTTGAATGCGAACAAGCAACGCAGCTTGCAGGACCTCATAGCGGGAATCCCCCTGCTCAACCAAGGAGCGCCTCGAGAGTTGACCTACGGAGAGCCCAGGACTAGGGGTGATCCACACACTCAAGTCCCTAACCAGGGCGGGCAACAAGTGGAAGGAGAGAGAACCCGACAGGCTAATTATCATAGAACACCAAATTCCGATGCCCGACGGATCATTGAGGAGAATCGTCGTAAGCGTCGACTGGAGCAGGACGCTCGGAACCTACTTAACGACAAGAGGAAGGCCAACCAGGAGAAGATCCGCCAAGAGGAGCAAGCCCAGTCTCGGACTCCTCGAAGGGGGGAACAAGGATCCCCTCTCGGGTCCAAGAAGACCAGGACTGAAGGCGAAGGAGACTCGGGACCCCCACGAAACAGGAGTCCTGTCTTGTTTAACAAAGGAGTACTCAACTTCATGACGCCCTTCAGTCGGGAGATAATGGAGGTACCCAACCCGGGGAAGGTCAAAGTTCCCCTGATCGAGCAATATTCGGGGTACAGTGACCCTGATGATCATATGTATAGCCGGCAATATAGACCTATACACGTTGACCCGACCCGAAATACCCGACCCGAGACCCGTTTTCACCCGAAAAAATGATCCGAAATGGAACCAAAACCCGAAATAACACGACCTGGTAGTAAATCGACAAGAATATAACCCGAACCCGAATCCACCGGACCCGAAATTGACCCGATAATGATGACCTGAACCCGACCCGAAAAGTTGTTATATTTGTTTTTTTTAAACAAATTTAAGGAAAAAAATTGTCATGAAATAATACTATATGACTTTGCCACCTCCCATTTATTATTTCACTTAGTTTTATTAGTCTTATATGTGTTATTTTATTTGCTAGAGTAAAACCCGATTTAACCCGACCTGACCTAACCCGACCCGATGTGACTCGAAATTTAATGGAGTTGAGGTTGACTAGTACCCGAACGGGCCCTACCCGAACGTAACCCGATCACAAAGTTTACCTGATTATGACCCGACTCGCACTGACCCGACCCGTATGACCCGTTTGCCACCTCTAATCATATGGCTGCCTATAAGTCCCATATGAGTGTATAAACTGGGTGCGAAGCTGCTTGGTGTCGCTATTTCCCGACAACTCTCAAGGGACTAGCACTCAGCTGGTTCTCGGGACTCTCTCCCGGCATTATCACAAACTTTTCTGTGTTGGAAGCATTGTTCCACCAACATTTCATTGCCGGGCGCCAGCACAAGAAGACTAGCATCCACTTAATGTCAATTAAGGAGCAGGAGCATGAAAGCTTGACTGACTACATCAAACGATTGAACGAGGAGTCTCTGAAGATCTTTGACCTTTAAGACAGGGTAGCCTTTACTGCCTTAATGTCGGGTCTCTGGCCAGGCAAGTTCAGGTGGTCCTTGGTCGAGAATGAAGTCACCACGTTCACTGAAGCCATGAGTCGGGCTCAAAAATTCATTCAAACCTCGAACATTTGCACACCCGTCGGGGAAAGATCGAAGAAAAGGAAGGAAGAAGTCCCTTACCGGGAATCCAACAAAAGCAACAAAAGCAATCAACAACTCCTCCCGAGAACTACAGATAATGGGAATGACCCCCGCTTCAACAGAAACAGACGAGAGATCTATCTAGATCTGAAGCACAAGTCGGTATTGCCCATCCCCCCCTTATAAGGACCTCCAAGGAAAAAAGGGATCAACGACTGTGGTGTGAATACCACCGAGAATGCGGGCACACCACTAAGGATTGTCGGGAATTAAAGAAGACCTTAGATCACTTGGCTGATCAAGGGAAGTTGAACAGGTACATCAAGCACTCTCGGGAAGAGAAAGGAAAAGAGAAAGAAGCAAAAAAATGATAGCGATAACACCGACAGGTATGTCGGGGTGATAGCAGGAGGACATGCCTCGGGAGGCTTAACCAGCCGAGCTTGCAAAGCCCACCTCCAAGCGATGAAGCAGCAGGTCCTAGAAATTGAACCACTAAAGACGGGATGTCCCGTCATGACGTTCGGGGAGCCTGACCGGCACATACATACCCCCCACGATGACCCCCTTGTCATAGAAATGAAGGTTGCCAATTCCCGGGTTAAGAGGATTATAGTCGATAGTGGCTCCTCAGCAGACATCATCACCCTAGACTGCTTGCGCAAGCTCAAATATACCGAGAATGACGTAACCCCGACTAGTCAGCCACTGATAGGCTTCGGGGGATAATCAATATACCTCCTCGGATTTGTGATATTGGCTGTGAGACTCGGAGAAAGGGGTAAGGGAAGAAGCCTACCAGTCGACTTCCTAGTAGTCGATACCCCACTGCCTTATAACGCCATCATGGGCAGGCCCACCATGAACAAGATAAAGGCAGCCATCTCGGTATACCAGCTACTCCTGCAATACGAAACAGATGAAGGCCAAGTCGGGAAGATCTTTGGAGATCAGCAGACAGCCCGGGAGTGTTATACAAACAGTTTTAAAGCAACAACTTCAGAAGAGAGACCAAGAAAGAGAAAGAGGGAAGACCCCGTGGACACCCCCACTGGTCTCGGTTTGGTTTGAATTGAATTTTGATTTGGATTTGGACTTGAATTTTGATTTGGATTTGGACTTAGGTAGAAAACATAAGTAGTGGACCGGGTTTGCTAAGGCCCACATGGCCATATAGCTTATTAAAGTTCGGTTTGGCTTGGGTTTTTTCGGTTTTTCAAAACAAAAACGAACCAAACCGAAAACCGAAAATTTATTTTTTTCCAGTCCAAACCGAACCGATTTATTAAAAAACCAAACCAAATTATTAATTCGGTTTGGTTTGGTTCGGTTTTCGGTTTTTAACCGAATAACTTACACCCCTAGCCTCGGGGTCTACCTTTCAGAAAATCAAAAGCTATACGAATGACCCCAGCCGATGAGGAGATAATACTTGATGAAGATCTCGGGCACACAGTGAGGATTGGCACGAACATCAGTCCCGAGATCAGGGAAAAACTCGTTAACACTTTGCGGGAGTACAAGGACGTATTTGCTTACTCCGCCTCTGACATGCATGGGTTGGATTCCGATTTCGCATCCCATGAACTGAATATCAAGGAGGGGTTCCGCCCCATCAAGCAGAAACTCAGGCATCAGGGGCTCGAGAGAAACGCGGCAGCAGCAGAAGAGGTCAAGAAACTGCTAGAGGCGGGAATCATTGAAGAATGCCAATACACAGAGTGGTTGGCCAACATAGTTTTGGTTAAAAAGGCCAGTGGAGCTTGGCGCATGTGCATTGACTTCACTGACTTGAACAAGGCATGTCCCAAGGACAATCATCCCCTACCAAAGATTGATAGGCTGGTCGACTCAACGGCTGGTCACGAGTTGCTCAGCTTCATGGGTGCCAACGCGGGATATCACCAGATCCCGATGGCGAAAAAGGACCGAATACATACATCATTCGTTACAGCCCAAGGCGTATACTACTACAAGATGGTGCCTTTTGGGCTAAAGAATGTAGGGGCGACTTATCAACGAACAATCAACAAGGTCTTTGAGGAGCAACTCGGGAGGAACATTGAGGTGTACGTAGACGACATGATCGTCAAGAGCAAAACGGCAATAGATCACTTCAGGGATCTGGCAGAAACGCTGAACACCCTACGACGCCATGGCATGAAGTTAAATCCCAAGAAGTGCGTGTTCGGGGTAAAAGGGGGGATATGCCTCGGGTTCTTGGTGGATGAAAGAGGAATTGAGGCTAACCCTGACAAGATCAACCCGGTATTAAACATGTCTTCACCAAGGAATGTTAGAGAAGTTCAGAGGCTAACAGGGTGCTTAGCAGCGCTGGGCCGCTTCTTATCCCGCTCAGCTGATAAGAGCTTGCTGTTCTTTAGGGCACTCAAAAGAAAAGAGTTTGACTAGGATGATGAGGCTGAACAGGCCTTCCAGCAGCTGAAACAGCACCTGGCAACATTGCCCAAACTTATACCACCCATGTCGGGAGAGGCGCTCTACATCTATCTGTCGGTATCGGAATACGCACTCAGCGCTGTGCTGGTAGCAGAAAGAGAAGGAGCTCAACACCATGTATACTTCATTAGCCACGCCTACAGAGGAGCACAAGCGAGATACAACCAGATTGAGAAAATTGTTTTCGAGCTGGTAATGGCTAGCAAAAAATCGAAACCATATTTCCAGGTGCATCCTATTAAGGTCCTAACAGGACAACCTATCAGAAAAGTGATCGAAAGCAGAAATCATTCAACTCGAATGACCGAGTGGGCGGACCAGTTGGCAGACTTCGGGCTGGAATATAAGCCTCGGAGAGCTATCAAGGCACAAGCGTTGGCAGATTTCATCAGTGAATGCACCTTATGGGAACTACAAGTGGATGGTTCAGCAACCAAAGCCGGCAGCGGAGCCGGGCTTGTGATCATTCCCTCGGTCGGAGATAAAATGGAGTATGCTGTGAAGTTTGACTTTCTGGCCTCAAATAATGAGGCTGAATACGAAGCTCTAATCCTGGGCCTCCAAATCTGCATCAACTCGGGAGCCCAGGCAGTAGCAATAATGGCCAAGTCAGATTCACAGCTCATAGTAGGATAGGTCTCGGGGGAGTATGAGGCCGAGGAAGATAACATGAGGATGTACCTCAACAAAACTCAAGAGCTCATCAAGAAGTTATCCTCATTCGGAATATAATACCTCCCGAGGTCAGAGAACCAACAGGCCGACGCCTTGGCCCACATGGCAAGTTCAACAGAAGGGTTGACCCCTCGAACCATCATTTGGGAAGTCCTAAATCAGCCAAGCATTAACTCACTCCAAGTCCACACCCTGAACAGAACTGATACATGGATGGAGGAAATCATATGCTTCCTCAGAGATGGCGTACTACCCTCAGGAGAGAAAGAGGCGGAGGCTTTAAAGAAGAAGTCAGGCTGGTTTGTCTGGCATGAAAGGATCCTATACAAAAAGTCCTACGCGCATCCACTACTGAAGTGCGTTACACCCTTCGAGGGCTACTACATCCTTCGGAAAATCCATCAGGGAGCATGCAACAACCATCAAGGGGGGAGGACCATTGCCGGAAAAGCTCTGAGAGCCGGGTACTACTGGCCAACATTGAAATCTGACGCCAGGGATTTAGTGAAGAAATGTCCCAACTGCCAGCTCCATGGAGACATCCATCGGGCCCCGACCAACCCCCTGACAACCATACAGACAGTGTTACCATTCGACAAGTAGGGGATGGATTTAATAGGACCATTTCCCGCAGCCTCGGGGCAGAGAAAGTTCTTGTTGGTGGCCATAGACTACTTCACCAAGTGGGTGGAAGCAGAACCACTAGCCTCCATTACTGACAAGCAAGTTCAGAACTTCATATGGAAGAACCTTATCACTCGCTTCGGTATTCCCAGGACCTTCATCTCGGACAATGGGAGGCAATTCAACAACAGACCAACCCGTGATTAATGCTCTAGGTTCGGGATTCAAACAAGGTTCTCAGCGGTTTCCTGACCTCAGACAAACTGTCAGGCAGATTCCGCCAACAAAGTGGTGCTTAACGGGATTAAGAAGTCATTAGAAGGAGCTAAGGGGGGAGTGCTCTGGTCAGCAAGAACTACCGTAAAAGAGGCAACAGGCAATTCACCTTTCAGTCTAGTCTACGGCAGCGATGCCGTCCTTCCGGTCGAAGTGGGGATACCCTCCCCAAGGATGACCTTCTATGAGTACGAAAAGAATGAGGAAGAGAAAAAAGTAGACCTCGACTTACTGCCCGAGTCTAGGGGCAATGCCCTACTCAAGTCAATCCGCAACAAGCAACGGATAACCAGGCAATTCAACCTCAGGGTGAAAGCCTGACCAATTCATGTAGGCGACTGGGTGGTCAGGAAGGTCGAAGCCACAGGGTTAACACACCTGAAAGGGAAGCTCGGGCCTAAGTGGGAAAGACCTTACAAGGTCACATCAGTGATCAAGCCGGGAACATACCAACTTGAGTCACCCGAAGGCACCCCCTTGGCCCGACCTTGGAATGCAGACAACCTGAAGAAATATTACATTTAACAATCTAGGATGTAACTTAGGCCACACATGAGCCATGACTGTAATAAGGCCACACTTGAGCCTTATTTTGTAAACGGGCCACGCTTAAGCCCCTAGTTCATTTTGTTAACCACAACTCGAGGCAACCAGTTGTACCTTATTAGAGTTGGCGGGATATTTTGTGAACTTGGCCACACTTGAGCCTATAGTTCATTTTGTTAGCCACAACTCGGGGCAGTCAGTTGTACCTCATTGTTGACAATATCGGAAATATGAATGAAAGGTAACAATTTGGTTCATAGCAGTTGCATCTAACAAAACCACATTGGAGGCAAAAAACGCGTTGTACTCGGGAAATTATACTCGGGAAAATTGCAAAACATTACCATTTCATTAAGATAAGATAGGGGATACAACCTAAAGGCCCCGGGAACGTAATTCCCAGGAGTCCCAAAAATCTAAGTACAAAGCTGAAGAAATAAAACTAAGCAGCTAAGTTCTTGTCAAGAGAGCTGTCGGTGCTACCCGCACCATCCTCGTCATCAGAACTCTCGCCAGAACAGAGACCCTCGGGGTCAACATCAGTGGTCGGAGCCACAGAGCTCGGAACAACCTCAGCAGTTTAAGAGGTTTGAAGGATAGGCACCTCAGCATTGACAACACCAGGCTGAGATGTGGCCTCAGTGGCCGGGGCGGCAGAGGAAGCCTTGGCTTTGGCCACTTCTTTCTTCTGATCATCCGCAATGCGACGATCAAACTCAGCCTCAACATCATCCCAGTTCAAAGCAGAGTCGGGACCAACAAGGATCCCTTTGAGGCGCTCCTTCGTCTCCCGAACTACCATGCGATAGGACTTGGTGGCCATTTTCCCGAGAAAGGCCAACCCCTCGGGAGACCTTTTCCACTCCTGCAAAAACTCACCCTGCACCTTCTCAAGCTTAGCCTTAACTTTCTTTAGGCTATGCTTGGAGGCTTTGGCTTTCTTCAGCGCCTCTGCCAGCTGCAGCTTGACATCTTTAACGTTCTTAAGAGCAACGTTGCGCTCAATGATAGTGGCCTCGAGGGTAGCCTGGACCAACTTCTTAGCTTCCTTTAACGCGTCCATGTCACTGATGGCCTTCCGGGCTTCCTCGAATGTGGTCTTCTGACCATCAAGCTCGGTGTTGAGCTTGCAATCTCGGCTTCTTGATTCGAGACCTGCTTCTTCAGCGAGGCCACCTCTTTGGTCAAGGCTACAACGCCCTCCTCAAATTGAGCCCGACGGTTGATCACCGAGGTCATCCGAATGGTAGTCTACACAAGAATTAAAAGTTAGTTGGAAATAAAAAAACAAAGACCAATACTTACTCGGGATTATAACGAACCTCAAGCCAGGATTCATAAAAGGCATTGACCTCCCCATGCCCAAGCGCAAGTAGCGCCTCGTCAACGGCATCAGTGTAGACCGCCTTAACAACATTCCTCACCCTAACCAGTATCTGCGGCTTGGTAAGAGCAGTAAAAGGATCACTAGACCCGGCCTGGTCCTCATCCAGGACCTCCGTATTGTCTACCTAGAGGTCCTCAGGCCTCCTCATGCTACCCGTGGACACCCCCGAGGAAGCCTTCTCAGATACCGCCTTCTCAAGGGCAAGGGCCTTCTCAGTATCCGCCTTCAGCTTCCAGGAACGAACATGAGGCTTCTTAGCCTTCCTGGAATCCGTGTCCTGAAAAAGATAAAACGTCAGTCGGGATATCCTGAGAGTATTAGTCGGGGTATAAAAAGAAAGCAAAGCGGGAATGTTTAACTCACCTTAGGATGCGGGGGGGATCGACATGGTGTCCTCGTCCAACTCATCCAAGAGCTTAGCAGCTAGTGCAGCGCTGTCCACATATCTCTCGGCCATCGCGGGATCCAATCGTTGTCGGGCAACAACTGAAATAAGAGAAATGTCAACACTTTAGCATAAAAGCAAATGCATACCTTTGATTAAGGGAAATTACCCTTGTCACAGCTAGGATTCAAGCCCGCTGCAGCCAAGAACATTTCATTCCGCATCTCGTAGCGGGTTGGTAGCCAGTTTTGAGGCACATAAGTAAGAGCACCAGTCAACGTTCTCGGGGTGGTGGAGAGATAGATTCCCACTACCGCTTCTTCCCGAGACATCTCGGGAACCGTTTGATTGAGCCTAAAGCGAGGTCCCTCCTCGGGAGGAAGGATTGGGATTCCCCATTCACCACTCGTATAAACATGGTAGATTATTCATCTAAACCCTTTTTGGTTTGAAGGGGGATCACGGACGACCTTATAACCCGCTCTACACTGGAAGCGGAACCTCCCCGGGCTATGGAGATCGGCGGGACCTAACATCTGAGTAAAGACATTGCGCCACAAGCGCACACTCGGGGTAACACCGAGGAGGTCACAAATTGATATGAAGCCATTAATGGTCAACCAACTGTTAGGAAGAAGGTTGGTGAGCGTCAATTGATAGGCATTCAAAAGGTCCTTGATGAAGGAGTGCAATGGGAATCTAAGGCCCATTTACATTGCTATGATGGTAAACCGATACACACCCCATTGGAGGAGTCAACACCGACTCAATATGCTTTTCCCGAACTACGAAGTAAGGATCCTGAATCCAAAATTTAGTCCCAACATACTTGGCATTCCTCTCCATATACGCCATAAAGATGGGCTCGGGATAGTAAGTGTGAGGACCACCCTCGGAATCCAAAAGAGGGTACTCTTGACCCGACGTAGTCGGGACTTCATCCTCAGCCTCTTCAGAAACCGTAACTACCCCGTCCGAGAGAAGTCGGTCGAGGTAGCAAGCACTACAAGGCCTATGGGCCACAGAAACATGAAAAGGGCCTGGAACCACCCCCTCATCCTCCTCACTAAGTGAATCTGGGGGACTAGGCAAGGGGATCGCCTCGGGAATTAACGATGGGTCTTCACATGGGATGCGGGTGCTGACTAGAAACCCATCGACCCCTCGTATCTCTTCCGATAACCTATGAGGAGGGGAGGCGGGAACATTCTGATCAGACTCGGGATCCATCCTAGGGACACTAATTATCGAAGCAAGGAAATACTGAAATACGGCTAAGAAAAAGCGTACCTTCTCGGGGATACTCGATCTCGGGATGAACACACTCAGGCACTCGTGAACTCGGGACTAAATGAAACAACAGAGGAACTTAGAGAGAGAACGGAGAAAAGAGAATGAAGAGAGAGAGAGAATCACGAATGATTTGGAAGTACGAAAAAAACCCTCATTTCCCTCTATATAGTTCATTCTCTACCTCCGTGTCACGACAACCTCTGCACCACTCTTGGCGGGCTTCGAAAGAACGGGCCTACAAGGAGGAAGGCCCAAAACACAAATGCCCTATTTACCTTAATTGATAAGTCAATGGTCAACAATCCATCATCATAGTCAACGGTCAATGGTCAAACATATAAAGGTTTGACTAAGACCCAGCTCAGCTCAACAAGCTCAAACACTTAAGCCAACATTTGACTAAGTACCTCGGGACCAACTCGGGGTCCCTATGGAAGGGCTCATTAGCCCCCAAGTTGGTGCACACCCTTTTCAGCCATGCCAGGGGGCTCACATTAAACCAACATTTGGCTAAGTACATCATGACCAACTCGGGGTCCCTATAGAAAGGTTCATTAGCCCCCGAGTTGGTGCCCACCCTCCTCGGCCTAGCCAGGGGGCTCGAACACTTAACCAACATTTGGCTAAGTACCTCATGACCAACTCGGGGTCCCTATAGAAGGGCTCATTAGCCCCCAAGTTGGTGCGCACCCCCTCGACCTAGCCAGGGGGCTCGAACACTTAAGCCAACATTTGGCTAAGTACCTCATGACCAACTCGGGGTCCCTGTAGAAGGGCTCGTTAGCCCCCGAGTTGGTGTGCACCCTCCTCGGCCTAGCCAGGGGACTCGAACACTTAAGCCAACATTTGGCTAAGTACATCAGGACCAACTCGGGGTCCCTGTAGAAGGGCTAATAGCACCCGAGTGTTTGCGCACCCTCATCGGCCTAGCCAGGGGGCTCGAACACCTAAAGCCAACATTTGGCTAAGAACCTCATGACCAACTCGGGGTCCCTATGGAAGGGTTCATTAGCCCCCGAGTTGGTGCACACTCCTCTCAGCCATGCAAGGCGGCTCATACTTAGCCAACGTTTGGCTATCTCATGACCAACTCGGGGCCCTTATGGAATGGCTCATTAGCCCCTCGAGTTGGTGCGCACCCTTCTCGGTCGGGCCAGGGGGCCTAGCACTTGCCCAAATAATGGCTAAGCATCTCCAAGACCAACTCGGGGTTCCGTAGAAGGGCTCATTAGCCCCCGAGTTGGCGCAGGGTACCCCCAATGCACCAACTCGTGGAAGCAAGGTGTCCTCCTTCTCGGGATCGCTCGGTGCCAAACACCAGCGCACCACCTCGGGATTGCTTGGGAGCAAATCCAAGGCTCCCGCATCAACTCGGGGCCCAACACGCCACCTCGGGGGAGCAGGGTCCCTCCCCCCTATCGGGATCGCTCGGTGCCAAGCACCAGCGCATCATCTCGGGATTGCTTGGGAGTTAGCCCAAGGATCCCCCATCACTCGGGGCCCAACTCGTCACTTCGGGGGAGCAGGGCCCCCCCCTCTCGGGATCACTCAATGCCAAGCACCAGCGCATCATCTTGGGATTGCTTGGGAGTTAGCCCAAGGGTCACCCATCACTCGGGGCCCAACGCGCCACCTCGGGAGAGCAGGGTCCCCCCATCTCGGGATCGCTCGATGCCAAGCACCAGCGCATCATCTCGGGATTACTTAGGAGTTAGCCCAACGATCCCCTATCACTCGGGGCCCAACGTGCCACCTCGGGGAAGCAGGCCCCCCCTCGGGATCGCTCTGTGCCAAGCACCAGGGCATCATCTCGGGGTTGCTTGGAAGCAAGCCATAGGGCCCCCAGAACACCGCGGGGTCCAAAGCTCCCCATGCTCGGGATCTACCCCCACTCGGGATCTACCTGGGGCTCGGGAATTCACGAAATCTCCCTCCTCGGGATCTGCATGCCTAGAAAAAGTTCGGGGGCGTTGCCCCCTAACCCCCACCAGGGCGTTTCACCCCTGGACCCCCGTGCTTGGTAATCCTAGCGCCCGAAGATTTTTTCTACTATGACCCATCATCAGAATTCATGGTCTGAGTCAATATCGGCAAAAATGCAACTACATTATTCCACCAATCAACCGCACTAAAAAGGGCGATTTCCACTCCGATTACTTGGCGTGGGGCTAATTGTTTGGACCCATGATTTGGTCCAACGGTGTTAGGCAAAGCCCACCTGAAAGATCTGATCTGCATGCTCCTAAGGGGCCCATCAGTTCTTTAGGCAGAAAATGACTTTACCATAAAAGGGAGACAGGTTTCCTACAGACATGGATGCTCCCCAATAGGGTTTCATGTCTAGGAAACCCCCCAACATTATAAAAGCAGCAAGCCCAATTAATGAGCAGGTATTCAATTCTCACCTAACAAAACTAGAGCATCTCTCTCTATAATTACTCACTTTCTCTCTCTACCTCAATCTCAACTGACTTGAGCGTCGGAGGGGCTTTTCCGGGAACACCCCCGGGCCAGTTTTCCTTGTTTTGCAGGACTTCCAGTGACAAGACTCGGGATTTTGACCTCTCTAAACACACATAACTCATTTGACTAGTTTCTAGGCAGAAATAATATATATATATATATATATATATATATATATATATATATATATATATATATATATATATATATATATATATATATATATATATACGGTTTTTTCACCATATACCCCCGACAAATTAAAAAATTCACCATATACCCTTGAGTTTTCGAAAACGTTCATGAAATGCCCTTTTTCTAACTTCCGTTAACTCTCCGTTAGCTTTATTTACGATTTTGCCATTACTAACCCTAAACCCTAATTCTAATCTAACCCTAACCCTAATATAACCCTTACCCTTACCCTAATCCTAAACCTAAACCCTTACCCTTACACTAAACCCTAACCCACCCGACCCACCACCCCTCCACCCTCGACCCCAACCCCCCACCCCCCCCCTCCCCTCCACCGCCGCATCCCCTCTCCCTTCCACCGCCGCATCCCCCCCCCCTCCCTCTCCCCTCCGCCGGACCCCTCCCCCACTCTCTCCCGTGACCCCGCAACCCGCGTAGCCCGGAAATTTGAAACCCCCCCACCCCTCCCCCTATTCTCCTATTTGACCTTTTTGTGTAGAAAGTTGAGTTATTACAAGTTAGAAGCTTAAAAGGGAAGCAAAGACAAGAGCAAATAGGGGGGAGGATTACACAAGAAGCACAAACCCGCACAAGCCCAAGCCGGCGCTCGTCCGAGCAAGCAGGCGCCCGCCGGGAAGTAGCATCTCGCCGGGGCACCAGTTCCGCCCGCCCGGGCATAGTAGGCCGCCTGGGCTTGCGACGAGCTCAACTTCCTGCCAGTTTCTGCAAACGGTGTTCCCGCCGGGTGGAATAGCATGAGCTCGACCAGCCTGCCCCGCTCGGAAAGTTAAAACCTCATCTTTATTACCTTTAAGATTATTGCTTTTACAATAATTAGATTTTAATCAATTAAATTTATAAATATATTTAAACCTAAGCAAAAAAAGATTGCTCTGAATAGAAAAATACAAATTCCAGTCCAACCAGTCCAAAAAAAATCCAGATTCCGGTCCAACCGGTCCGGTCTGGTCCTGGATCGGTGCACACCCCTAATTGTAGTTGTGGTAGTTACCTTTGTACTGCCGAAAATATTATAGTGAAGTTTTCATCCCTGGAGATCAGGATCGTGGTTTTTCCCTAGTTTAAGAGGGTTTTCCATGTAAAAATATTATTGTATGATTTTTGCCATTTTGTACTATATTTTTCTTTCCGATATATTGCGTTTTTGTTGCTTATTTCCCAACACGTGTTTAGGGATATACCACCTATTTTAGTCCATGTAATCCTACATTGCGTATGATTGTACTATGTAGTTTAGATTGTGATCTGGAAAAAAATGATTTAGCTATGCTGGAAGCGCCAACTTATTCTTGACAAATGAGTCATGAGATATCATATCTTATATCAATGGTTTACTATTATTAATTTTGAGAACAGCTGAAGGTGCTGGTTACTTTTTCATGTCTGATCAGTAGTGCTTCCACAAACTGAGACAAGGGTATGTGCAAGGCATGTTTACTGTAACTTTAGAGTGGAATTTGGTGGTGGTCTAGAGTACTAAAAGCACTGGATCATGGCAAAAAACACCACATAATTTTTGGCTAACATTGAAGTTATGAGGAAGTTAACTACTGCAGTTGTTGATGATCTCCTAAACAGAAACTACAAGAAATGGTGTAGAGCTTTCTACACTCCTATGTCTTGTTGTGACAATGTGGATAACAACATGAGTGAAGTTTTCAGTGCCAACATATTGAACTCAAGGCATAAACCTATCATCACTATGCTATAGGACATCAGGGAGGGGTTAATGGAGAGGTTGCACAAGAATAGGGATGAAATAGGTAAGAAAGAGATGGTGTTGCGTCCAAGAATACAGCAGCAGCTTGAGAAGCATAAGATTTGGGTTAGGGGATGGAATGCCTTTTGGGATGAGGGGTTTTGTTATGGGGTGAGTGAAAGAGCAACACAAACAAAGTATGTGGTTAATTTGGATGACAGAACATGTAGCTGCAATTGATGGCAAGTATGTGGGATTCCTTGCAAACATGGTGTTATTGCAATTTGGAACAAAGTTGACCAACCAGAGCAATATGTTAGTCAATTCTTCACAAAATAAGTGTATTTGAAGGCATATTACTACTTGTTGGAGCCTCTAAACAGACAAAAGAGTGACCTAATTCTGATACTTTGGTCAATGCCCCAAAACTGAAGAAAGTGAACAACAGGTGCCAAGTGAAGAGAAGGAAGGAAGTTGAAGAAGTTACCAAGTCAGGAAAAATGAAAAAAACAGGTGCAATAATGACATGTAGCCTTTGTAGTCTTCAAGGACAAAACCACATTGGCATCTTTTGGGAGTTGGGGGCATGGAACCATCTATTTCTTGACATTGTGCTGCACAGGATCATAAAATAATTAAAATTAAAATTTGTATTCATTAAAGAAAAAATTGACAGTAACATTAGATTTCATTTTCATTATTGCAGTTGGTTTACATGTTTGAATAAAGATGATGAAGTTGGTTTTTTTGTTGTTGATGAACAAGAGCCTAGATTCCTTTAGGAAGGATTTTTTTAATACATAATTTTTTGGATGCTGAATTATATTTGTTACTATGGTTGCATTTTGACCTATCTTTGCAATGTGTATCTCATTGTTTGACCGTTGAATAATTAGGCTGTATTTTTGAATTTTAATGTAGTGAATAATTGTCACTTTTGTATTTGTTGTCACGTCACATTTTTCTTTTTTTTTTGGTGCTGATAACGGTAAATTTGCAAAGTTCAGTACCTAACTAACGTCTATGAGAAAAGAGTATCAAAAACTTTTTAAAGTTGAATAATACCCTAACTAAAACAAAAGTGAAAGTTTAATACCCAAGTGTATCATTATTCATTAACTCCTCAACAAACAAGCAAACTCAATCCGATCAACAATTTTAAGTTCAAAATTAAAGACATTACATTAAACTTGAGTGCAGTCGAGATTATGACGAACACAACGGCGACCGGTATTTTTTTCAACATCTCTGATGAATTTAAAGATTCCATGGTCGGCAAATTCGTGGTTGCTTGACATGAGGACACATGCACATTGATGATTATCAATACTTAGCAAACTCAACGCCAGGCAGCAGGGGACTTCATTACCCTCAGTACACTGCGAGAAAACCATTGACCAACAAGACGATACAGTTTCCGGGTCAATTTTTTTATCTTGGCAGCAAATGGGTTGGATTTGGACAGAAACAAGCATGACGATAATCATCAATATGCCAACTGAACTTGAACAGCTCCCCATTCTTACTATTATGATTAATAAGCTAGTAATATAAACTCTGTGTTTTTACTAGAGTTTATAACTTATGAGTATGATATGCCCTCCATTATATTCCCCACCGCCTCTATTTATAATCATATTGCTTCATTAATCATTCTATACTATGATATATAATATGTATATTGTATAGTTAGGTTACTTGTCTTTGTGGTGTCATACACTATGGGTTGTACAATACAATATTATCTACTACTAGTACCCACGTCTACATTAAGATTACTTGTATTATCTTATTACTTGTGTCACATGCACGCTAATTTATATTATACTTCTTCTATTCGGTAATAATTGCAACATATATAAGGGTTGCACATTTTTTTAGGAGATGGAGAGAGATGAAAAAATGGACCCATGTAGTAGGGAGAGAGATAGAGAGAATAGATAGTCAAGTTTAGTCATGTTGCAATGAATATAATACTTCCTAATTGATAAGGAAAATGTTGCAATAATAAAAGAATAGCGGAAGTATATTATTGTTTATAGAGAGTCCATTCACTTGTACAAACATATTATCAGGGACTCTTATATATTCTCACATTATACTCCCTCTCTTTTATTTTAATAGGCAATTTGCCATTCAGCTAGGGGTGTTCATCTTTCAATAGAAACATATAATTCTTCGACCATATTTCCTTGTGTACAATTGTTGAGTCACGTAAATAACTAATGCATCTGTCTCTTACTTTTATTCTATATTAATCATGCCTTCGAGCAACATATTTCTTCTCCTTACCTACATGTTTGTAACCTTAACCAAAGGTAAAGATATTATATATCTTTAATTTTATAAAATCATATTTCATAAAACAATAATGCACGGGTAATTAAGCTGTGTACTCCAATTTTACAATATAATGTATAATAATGATAAGAAAAAGTTAAAAGTAATATGAAATATATATTTCTTTTGTTTAGTGCGTTGCGTGGTTTATTCAAAAATAATATCAGAATCTGGTCCGAATGTAGCACTCTACATACTACAAGGAGCGAAATTGATAAAAAGTTTCTATGAATACAGGACATAGCTATTATTTTCACCAAATTAGTTGACTCGAATAATCCAAGTTCTATTATTTTCCCTCGTGTTTTTCATCCAAAAGACAGTTATCACCAACTTCAAGATATTATGGAAACCTGAGGATTGTAGAGGTGTGACTTTTTCACGTCTCATTCTTCTGTAATTTTTTCTTTTTTATTGTTTGTGTTTTGTTAACTTTGGGTTTATGTTTCCCTCTTTTGCATAAAAAAATATATTATGGAAACCCTTCTTTCTCCAAATCATTTTAACTTAAATTTTGATGGCCCCAAATTTAAGTGGAAGCTCGTGTTTAGCATTTTCTATTAGAGATCATGCATCACGGTAAACGAGAATTTGACCAAGTTAAATCACTTTTTAATTCATGTAAAACATGCCTTCTTTAACGGGGTCATACAGTTCCACTACATACGTTATCTTGAACATGAGGTAGATCGAACTCCTCCGGAATTCCTCCATTCAAAGCTCGATTAGTCGATTTTATTTACACACGAGATCATGCACGTGGATATTCGCAGGGGCAACCCATATTGCAAAAGCTTTGGCGATTCGTAAAGGTACCAAAAGCGACCCTTTTCTTGGGGGTTAAGGCTATTATCTGTTAGTTGATGCCTTGAAACTGGGCTAAGGAAGAAGAATAACGCGAAATTTATTGCTCGCCTGGTCGATCGGGCAAAGTTGCCCCAACGGACGTTTGGAATGGCCAGACCGGGTGGTGACGGGAGAGCTGTGTTTTCTTTCGTGGCCTTTTCGACTCTGGCGCCCGATCGGGCGGATTTTGGCTTGACCGGGCGATTTTGCCCTTGCGACCGACGACGCTTTTTTTCACGTTTTATTATATAATTTAACCCTAAGTTTTTAAGCCGAAATCATTAGAGTTATACTAGGAGATTTTTCTAGGGTTTATTAGGGTTTCCTTATGTTATAAAAGGACTCTATTGGTGATCATTGTTTGACACACACTTTAAACCATTAAGATTTTAGGACTCCTTGTATATTCTCTTTGTTTTCTCCATTATAGTGAAGAAGCTATCGAATCCCCCACCTGTGGACGTAGGTCTAATTTGACCGAACCACTTAAATCCTTGTGTTTTTCTTGTTTATTTTCTTTATCGTTCTTCTCATTCTTATTATTTCATTGACTTGTTCCACATTAATCAAACGCTACACCACCCGTTTCCTAACAAACTGGTATCAGAGCAAGGTATTAAGGTCTTAGGTGTTCATAAACGAGTTTGCTTTAATTATGCCAATGAAATTCAACATTGAGAAATTTGATAGGCAAGTAAATTTTGGCCTATGGCAATTGAAGATGAAAGCCACCTTGGTTCAAAGTGGCTATCACAAGGCTCTTGAAGGTGCAGCCAAAAAGCCTTCGGGTATGACGGATGATCAGTGGGAGGAGATCGATTTGAAGGTTCTTTCGGCGATTCAATTATGTCTCTCTAATGATGTCTTCAAGGAGACGATTGCTGCGGGTTTGTGGTTGAAGTTGGAGTCACTTTATATGACAAAAAGCGTGACCAACCGTCTACTACTCAAATCTAGACTTCATGATCTCATTCTAGAAGAAGGTAAACGGCTTGAGTCTCATTTAGATAAATTCTTCTCTATTATTATGGATTTGCAAAACATTGATGTTGAGATCGATGATGAGGATATTGCTATTAGGTTGTTGTGTTCTTTACCGCCTTCGTATAAGCACTTTCGAGATACTTTATTGTATGGTAGAGATCATTTGAGTTTGGAGGATGTTAAGGAGATGTTTTAACTAGAGAGATTTAATAAGCTGGTTAATAAAGCTAATAATCCTTCTCAAACTAATGCTTTGGTTGCTCATGGTGGTAAGAACTTTAGGAAAAATAAAATCTGTAACTTTGTCATGTGAAGGGTCATGTGAAAGCCGAGTGTTAAAAATTAAAGAAGAAGAATGGGGAAAATTCCAATGAGGACCAATCCACAAATATCGCCAACGATGCCTTTGATGATGATCTTGCACTTTAGGGTTACAAGTTTTGTGGCTGAGGTTTCTACGATCTCTTCATGATTGAGCCCTTTTGAGATCTCTTGGTGAAACGAGAAACCGTGTGGATTTTTGCTATGGAGTCTATGATAGATTGCTTTTGAGTTTGTAATAAAGTAGCAATATTGGTTATGCATTAGATTTTGTTCTAGTTATGCTATTTCTTATCTCAAATTTGGTACTTTTGTGTTTTGTTAAGTACAATTGCAATTTAGAAATTATTGATGTAATTCAATTTTCTAGAATTGCTTAAGTTTGTTGTTGAGATGAAGAAGTGTTTGAAGAGAGTTTGGTCAATTTGAATCAGCATGCTTGGCGTTGGTGACATTATATTCTCAATCTAGGCCATGTGATGGTTTCGTATACAAAGTTTTGTGTTCGAAGACGCACCGGTACACAATTATAGAAGATGTTCGTTCTTGATTGCCTAAAGTGAGTAGGCTTATGGAATTTTGTTTAAGGTGGAGGTTCTATGTTTATGTTGAGCATCACTTATTGGTTCAAGGTGGAGTTATCTTGTCTGATTGGTTTCAAGTCAAGGTGGAGATTAGTTAGTTGATGCCTTGAAACTGGGCTAAGGAAGAAGAATTAATAACGCGAAGTTTGTTGCTCGCTCGGTCGACCGGGCGAAGTTGCCCGACCGGGCTTTTGGAATGGCCCGACCGGGCGAGCTGTGTTTTCCTTCGTGGCGTTTTCGACTCTTGTGCCCGACCGGGCGGATTTTGGCCCGACAGGGCAGATTTTGGCTTGACCTGGCGGTTTTGCCCTCGCGACCTGGCGACTCGTTTTTTTCACGTTTTATTATATATTTTAACGCTAAGTTTTTAAGCCGTCATTAGAGTTATACTAGGAGATTTTTCTAGGGTTTATTATGGATTCCTTATGTTATAAAAGGACCCTATTGGTGAACATTGTTTGACACACACTTTAAGCCTTTAAGATTCTAGGACTCCTTATATATTCTCTTTGTTTTCTAATATCATTTAGTTGCATATTAGGGTGCATTTTCATGTAGTATTAGAGCATTTACTTGCACTTATGCATATTTAGGTCCATTTTCGTAAGCTACGATGCTTTCACGGGTTGTTTGGTCTTTTGATGTAATCTCAGGTACTTTGGACTCCTATTTGAGGACATGATGACTTAGGCGCGTAGATGACCTTCAAAACGATATATCTTGTGCCCAAAACGGATTGAAAGTGATGAAGATACACATGACTTTGTGTACTTGTGCGAAATATGACACCTCTTCACTATTTCACTCGTAACTTTTGTCTCAAGAATGATAATAAGGTAATTCCAACTGGGTTGGAAACTAGACTTCAAGAGCTTTCCAACGATATATTGCACGTGTGAAACAAAGCTCTGGATCAAAAGTTATAGCTGTTCAAAGTTGAGCTGAAGCCACTGTCTCGACCGCACACCCGTGCGGATATCGGCTCGGCCGTGCAACCTGCAATCAAAAGCCACGAATGGTTAAGCCTTGCTCGCACGACCAAGCGAGATTTTGCTCAACCGTGCACGACCCTGCACGCCCGTGCGCGTAGCTGCTTGCCCGTGCAACCTGATGTAATGTCGTATCTTCCGCGCGCGTGACCTAACTTATATCGGTTTATATTAATCTTAGCTTATAGATAGGACTTTAAACATTATTTTGAGCAGCTTAGATATTATATCATCATTATTAGTTTATACTTAGGGTTTTTAGAGAGAGAAGTTAGAGAGAGAAACTTGTAGATCTTCATAGTTCTTCAAGACTCCACCTTTCTTCCATTAATTCAAGTATCTCTTTTCTTCTTCTCTTCTCCTTGTTTTCTATTATAATGTTTTATTATTCTTCTATATATTTATTTATTTCAATTATGATTTCATAGTTTTATAAACTATGGTTAAGTTGAGCCCTAGTACGATTTAATTCATGATTATTTCTTTACATTCTCAAATTAATTGCTTAATTGTTCTTGCTTAATTGATTGTGCATATTCCAATACTAGATTAGGGATAACTAGTATTGTTATGATTCCATTGTCTTGATCACAACGGGAGTTGAGTTTTGACGGATTTGAATATTTCAATTAAGGACATGAAGTTCTCCACGGGAGTAGGTAGAATGGATTGTTAGGAAGTTAGAGTGTCGAGTTTAATGTCTTTAATTTGCATGCTTCCATGGGAGTACGCTTGAGTGCATATTAGGGAAGCCATAGATACTCGGGAGAGATTTATGGTATTTTATAGGGTGTACTTTTTCTTGTGATCATTTAATCAATTAGTTTGGGGTAGGAAGTATTATTGTATTAATTCATGCTAGTGGGGATACTTAACTCTAGAGTCTTTTATTTTGATATTAATTAGTATAGTTTATTCCACCATCATTGATATCAATCTCTTTTAGTCTTACCATTGTTTAAGAACTAATCATATAACAACTTTCTCTCTGTGGGATCGACCCTGACTTACCCTACTACATAGTTAGGAGGATTAGTTAGGTTATTTATTTTTGTTAGGTGCGCGACACGCCTATCAAATTTTGGCGTCGTTGCCGGGGAGATAGTTTGCTTTATTTAGTTTTTATTTTTTTTGGTGAGACTAGACTGTATATATATATTTTTTTTTTCCTTTCTTTTGTGAATATTTTTTTTCTTTTCTTTTTTTCGTATCATGGAGTCATATTATTATTTTGATGGGGATAATTCTTCTGATAGGCACCATAGTCATAATTCTTGTGGTTCTCATGTTTATAGTTTTGATGCATCATATCAAAATTCTCCCAATTTTTGCATGAGTTCTCATGAATTACCATACATGTTCCATGAACCCAATATTTTTGCTAGTAATTCTAAAGCAATTTTTTCTTTTCCTCAATATGAGAATGAATTGTTTTGGAAATACTATTATAGACTTGGCGATTTTGTTGGTCCTAACCATGGAATTGAAATTTGGGATATGTGCCTAGTGATTTATGAGGGTTTAAATGAAGAAACTAGGGAGGTGTTGGAGTCTATGTCTAATGGTCAATTTCTATCTCAATCACCTGATTATTGTTGGGATCTAATTGAGTGGTTGGCTCAGAATAATTATGAGTGGGATATGTCTTTATCTTCTAGACCATCCTTTTCATCCGAGATGCATATTACAACACCTTCTTATTCTTCGAATTGTTACTCTACTTTTCATGCAATTTTGTTGTGTGATGTGACATTAGTGAATGATTTTAATCCCTCACCCCAATATGAATTTGATTATTACACTCAAAATTCTCATCCCAAACCGTATATTTATGATGTTGATGATGTCGGTTGTATAGAGAATGAGAGTTATGAGTATGATGATCCAATTATAGGAGAGAGCAATGTGATGGATATTTTAAAGGAGGAAGAGCCCTTGGTTGAAATTTCCTCTTTGGAGGAAAGTCAAGTCGAGAGTGAAGTGATTTATGAGTCTTTATCGGTACCACCTATAGTTTTTGAGTCTCATGTTCCTTTTTCTAAAAAACTTGATCTTATTCCTTCTTCCCCTATATTATATCCTCCATCATTCCTTCTTCCTCCCTTTTTGAATGACTCCCATGATAATGTAAATGATGTACAGTTAGTTTTTTTTCCTTCTTTTGCGTCATGTAAAGACACTAACGATTTTTCTTTTTCTTCTTCTTGTAAATATAATTTTTCCTTTGCTTTTCTTTTTGTAGTTTTAGTAATTTTTTAGTACTAATTTTTTTCATTTTTCCTTTCCACTCTTATATAATATGCTCTGAGATGTTTGCAGGAACATATGATAAGCTTCTTAGAGCATTGAACTATTATGAGTGATCTACTAGTCTTAAACGGTCATGCAAGACCTTAAATCAGCGCTTATCGGGAGGCAACCCGACTTTGTTCTTTTTTTTTTTTTTTGGGGTTCGACTAACTTTGCTAATGTGTGATGAAGTCTGTTGCTAGGTACAAGCATAGCCAATTTTTTTTGGATAAGTTCACTACCTCATTACAACTATCGATTGTGGTGGAGGTGTCGATGCTTTTTGACACTCCCTTTGATTTCCCACTCCTTTTGTAAGTTGTACCTCTCCCTCATTAAATTCATCTATGTTCACATTGAGGACAATGTGTCATTTAGCTTGGGGGAGGATGTTTGTCATCATTACTTAGCGCATGTTAGTTGCATTTAGAGTAGTTTTTTTTTTCATTGCTTTCGTAGGATGTTGCACGGTTTGTACCGCTTACTAGGAGTGGGAGTTTACGTGTAACCAAAAACATTGTATTGCTTTCATAGTTGCATTGTCATATTTCATCTCATATTAGATATCATGTCATTTTAGTTGCATCTATGGGACTATTGCTAGCACTTATTGAGAACCTTGCTGATATTTTACTACAATTCATAAGCATAATTCATCTTGTTCATGATTCTTCATAGCACGATTGTTTCGCAATTGATTGTTTGTGGTAAGATTGATTGATCTCTCTCTGGCTCGATTTAACTTTATTGTGCAGACACCTTAAACTAAGTGAGCTTCTGTGCCTATAAACTGACGTATCTGTGTCAGTTATGTTCTTTCATGTGTGATTAGTTCCTTAGTTGTCGCATTGATCTTGATTTTGACTTAGTACTCCTTGATATTTGATAGTGCATACATTTTGATATGATTGAGGCATTCTATTTCATGATCCAAGCCCCAAAGTTATTCTTGTTTTCATATTATCCTTCCTCTAGCCCCGCTGAGCCTTTCTGACTATGTTGGATTGCTATCTACATTACAAGCCATTGGCCTCATTTGATATTTGTCCTAAGCCTAGCTTGGGGGGGCGAATATTAGTTTTGGTTTGGTTTGTATTGAATTGAAGTGCTCCATTTGTGGTTTAGAAGGATGGAAAGTATGTTTAGTGAGCTTTGAAATTGAATTGAAGGTTCGAAAAAAAAAAAAGGTGAAACTGAAATGAAAAAAAAGAAGAAGAAAAGAGATACTTGAATTAATGGAAGGAAGGTGGAGTCTTGAAGAACAATGGAGATCTACAAGTTTCTCTCTCTAACTTCTCTCTCTAAAAACCCTAAGTATAAACTAATAATGATGATATATTTTCAAACTCCCAAAACTCCCCTCGAAAATAAGGGTTAAAGTCCTATTATATGCTAAGATTAACATAAACCGACATAAGTTAGGTCACGCGGAAGATACGACATTACAGCAGGTTGCACGGGCAAGCAACATATTGCACGGGCGTGCAGGGTCATGCACAGTCGAGCGAAATCTCGCTCGGTCGTGCGAGCGAGGCAGAAGCTTCGGTGACTTTTGATTGCAGGTTGCACGGCCGAGCAGATATCCGCACGGGTGTGCGGTCGAGACAGTGGCTTCAGCTCAACTTTGAACAGCTATAACTTTTGATCCAAAGCTTTGTTTCACACATGCAATATATCGTTGGAAAGATCTTGAAGTCTAGTTTCCACCCCAGTTGGAATTACCTAATTATCATTCTTGAGTCAAACGTTACGAGTGAAATGGTGAAGAGGTGTCATATTTCGCACAAGTACACAAAGTCATGTGTATCTTCTTCACTTTCAATCCGTTTTGGGCACATGATGTATCGTTTTGAAGGTCATCTATGCGCCTAAGTCATCATGTCCTCAAATAGGAGTCCAAAGTACATGAGATTACATCAAAAGACCAAACAACCCGTGAAAGCATCGTAGCTTACGAAAATGGACCTAAATATG
Organism: Beta corolliflora; assembly: GCA_947648045.1. Lineage (NCBI taxonomy): Eukaryota > Viridiplantae > Streptophyta > Magnoliopsida > Caryophyllales > Amaranthaceae > Beta > Beta corolliflora. The sequence continues at coordinate 835,647 of CANSZD010001251.1, forward strand.
CATAAGTGCGAGTAAATGCTCTAATACTACATGAAAATGCACCCTAATATGCAACTAAATGATATTAGAAAACAAAGAGAATATATAAGGAGTCCTAAAATCTTAAAGGCTTAAAGTGTGTGTCAAACAATGATCACCAATAGGGTCCTTTTATAACATAAGGAATCCCTAATAAACCCTAGAAAAATCTCCTAGTATAACTCTAATGACGGCTTAAAAACTTAGCGTTAAAATATATAATAAAACGTGAAAAAAACGAGTCGCCAGGTCGCCAGGGCAAAACCGCCAGGTCAAGCCAAAATCTGCCCTGTGGGGCCAAAATCCGCCCGGTCGGGCACAAGAGTCGAAAACGCCACGAAGGAAAACACAGCTCGCCCGGTCGGGCCATTCCAAAAGCCCGGTCGGGCAACTTCGCCCGGTCGACCGAGCGAGCAATAATCTTCGCGTTATTAATTCTTCTTCCTTAGCCCAGTTTCAAGGCATCAACTAGCTAATCTCCACCTTGACTTGAAACCAATCAGACAAGATAACTCCACCTTGAACCAAGAAGTGATGCTCAACATAAACATAGAACCTCCACCTTAAACAAAATTCCATAAGCCTACTCACTTTAGGCAATCAAGAACGAACATCTTCTATAATTGTGTACCGGTGCGTCTTCGAACACAAAACTTCGTATACGAAACCATCACATGGCCTAGATTGAGAATATAATGTCACCAACAGTACCAAGCATGCTGATTCAAATTGACCAAACTCTCTTCAAACACTTCTTCATCCAACAACAAACTTAAGCAATTCTAGAAAATTAGATTGATAAGTGCATATTATAACATCATTTAGTTGCATATTAGGGTGCATTTTCATGTAGTATTAGAGCATTTACTCGCACTTATGCATATTTAGGTCCATTTTCGTAAGCTACGATGCTTTCACGGGTTGTTTGGTCTTTTGATGTAATCTCATGTACTTTGGACTCCTATTTGAGGACATGATGACTTAGGCGCATAGATGACCTTCAAAACGATACATCATGTGCCCAAAACGGATTGAAAGTGAAGAAGATACACATGACTTTGTGTACTTGTGCGAAATATGACACCTCTTCACTATTTCACTCGTAACTTTTGTCTCAAGAATGATAATAAGGTAATTCCAACTGGGTTGGAAACTAGACTTCAAGAGCTTTCCAACGATATATTGCACGTGTGAAACAAAGCTCTGGATCAAAAGTTATAGCTGTTCAAAGTTGAGCTGAAGCCACTGTCTCGACCGCACACCCGTGCGGATATCTGCTCGGCCGTGCAACCTGCAATCAAAAGCCACGAATGGTTATGCCTTGCTCGCACGACCAAGCGAGATTTTGCTCGACCGTGCACGACCCTGCACGCCCGTGCGCGTAGTTGCTTGCCCGTGCAACCTGATGTAATGTCGTATCTTCCGCGCGCGTGACCTAACTTATATCGGTTTATATTAATCTTAGCTTATAGATAGGACTTTAAACATTATTTTGAGCAGCTTAGATATTATATCATCATTATTAGTTTATACTTAGTGTTTTTAGAGAGAGAAGTTAGAGAGAGAAACTTGTAGATCTTCGTAGTTCTTCAAGACTCCACCTTTCTTCCATTAATTCAAGTATCTCTTTTCTTCTTCTCTTCTCCTTGTTTTCTATTATAATGTTTTATTATTCTTCTATATATTTATTTATTTCAATTATGATTTCATAGTTTTATAATCTATGGTTAAGTTGAGCCCTAGTATGATTTAATTCATGATTATTTCTTTACATTCTCAAATTAATTGCTTAATTGTTCTTGCTTAATTGATTGTGCATATTCCAATACTAGATTAGGGATAACTAGTATTGTTATGATTCCATTGTCTTGATCACAACGGGAGTTGAGTTTTGACGGATTTGAATATTTCAATTAAGGACATGAAGTTCTCCACGGGAGTAGGTAGAATGGATTGTTAGGAAGTTAGAGTGTCGAGTTTAATGTCTTTAATTTGCATGCTTCCATGGGAGTAGGCTTGAGTGCATATTAGGGAAGCCATAGATACTCAGGAGAGATTTATGGTATTTTATAGGGTGTACTTTTTCTTGTGATCATTTAATCAATTAGTTTGGGGTAGGAAGTATTATTGTATTAATTCATGCTAGTGGGGATACTTAACTCTAGAGTCTTTTATTTTGATATTGATTAGTATAGTTTATTCCACCATCATTGATATCAATCTCTTTTAGTCTTACCATTGTTTAAGAACTAATCATATAACAACTTTCTCTCTGTGGGATCGACCCTGACTTACCCTACTACATAGTTAGGAGGATTAGTTAGGTTATTTATTTTTGTTAGGTGCGCGACACGCCTATCAAATTTTGGCGTCGTTGCCGGGGAGATAGTTTGCTTTATTTAGTTTTTATTTTTTTGGTGAGACTAGACTGTATATATATTTTTCTTTTCCTTTCTTTTGTGAATATATTCTTTTTTCTTTTCTTTTTTTCGTATCATGGAGTCATATTATTATTTTGATGGGGATAATTCTTCTGATAGGCACCATAGTCATAATTCTTGTGGTTCTCATGTTTATAGTTTTGATGCATCATATCAAAATTCTCCCAATTTTTGCATGAATTCTCATGAATTACCATACATGTTCCATGAACCCAATATTTTTGCTAGTAATTCTAAAGCAATTTTTTCTTTTCCTCAATATGAGAATGAATTGTTTTGGAAATACTATTATAGACTTGGCGATTTTGTTGGTCCTAACCATGGAATTGAAATTTGGGATATGTGCCTAGTGATTTATGAGGGTTTAAATGAAGAAACTAGGGAGGTGTTGGAGTCTATGTCTAATGGTCAATTTCTATCTCAATCACCTGATTATTGTTGGGATCTAATTGAGTGGTTGGCTCAGAATAATTATGAGTGGGATATGTCTTTATCTTCTAGACCATCCTTTTCATCCGAGATGCATATTAAAACACCTTCTTATTCTTCGAATTGTTACTCTACTTTTCATGCAATTTTGTTGTGTGATGTGACATTAGTGAATGATTTTAATCCCTCACCCCAATATGAATTTGATTATTACACTCAAAATTCTCATCCCAAACCGTATATTTATGATGTTGATGATGTCGGTTGTATAGAGAATGAGAGTTATGAGTATGATGATCCAATTATAGGAGAGAGCAATGTGATGGATATTTTAAAGGAGGAAGAGCCCTTGGTTGAAATTTCCTCTTTGGAGGAAAGTCAAGTCGAGAGTGAAGTGATTTATGAGTCTTTATCGGTACCACCTATAGTTTTTGAGTCTCATGTTCCTTTTTCTAAAAAACTTGATCTTATTCCTTCTTCCCCTATATTATATCCTCCATCATTCCTTCTTCCTCCCTTTTTGAATGACTCCCATGATAATGTAAATGATGTACAGTTAGTTTTTTTTCCTTCTTTTGCGTCATGTAAAGACACTAACGATTTTTCTTTTTCTTCTTCTTGTAAATATAATTTTTCCTTTGCTTTTCTTTTTGTAGTTTTAGTAATTTTTTAGTACTAATTTTTTTCATTTTTCCTTTCCACTCTTATATAATATGCTCTGAGATGTTTGCAGGAACATATGATAAGCTTCTTAGAGCATTGAACTATTATGAGTGATCTACTAGTCTTAAACGGTCATGCAAGACCTTAAATCAGCGCTTATCGGGAGGCAACCCGACTTTGTTCTTTTTTTTTTTTTGGGTTCGACTAACTTTGCTAATGTGTGATGAAGTCTGTTGCTAGGTACAAGCATAGCCAATTTTTTTTGGATAAGTTCACTACCTCATTACAACTATCGATTGTGGTGGAGGTGTCGATGCTTTTTTACACTCCCTTTGATTTCCCACTCCTTTTGTAAGTTGTACCTCTCCCTCATTAAATTCATCTATGTTCACATTGAGGACAATGTGTCATTTAGCTTGGGGGAGGATGTTTGTCATCATTACTTAGCGCATGTTAGTTGCATTTAGAGTAGTTTTTTTTTTCATTGCTTTCGTAGGATGTTGCACGGTTTGTACCGCTCACTAGGAGTGGGAGTTTACGTGTAACCAAAAACATTGTATTGCTTTCATAGTTGCATTGTCATATTTCATCTCATATTAGATATCATGTCATTTTAGTTGCATCTATGGGACTATTGCTAGCACTTATTGAGAACCTTGCTGATATTTTACTACAATTCATAAGCATAATTCATCTTGTTCATGATTCTTCATAGCACGATTGTTTCGCAATTGATTGTTTGTGGTAAGATTGATTGATCTCTCTCTGGGCTCGATTTAACTTTATTGTGCGGACACCTTAAACTAAGTGAGCTTCTGTGCCTATAAACTGACGTATCTGTGTCAGTTATGTTCTTTCATGTGTGATTAGTTCCTTAGTTGTCGCATTGATCTTGATTTTGACTTAGTACTCCTTGATATTTGATAGTGCATACATTTTGATATGATTGAGGCATTCTATTTCATGATCCAAGCCCCAAAGTTATTCTTGTTTTCATATTATCCTTCCTCTAGCCCCGCTGAGCCTTTCTGACTATGTTGGATTGCTATCTACATTACAAGCCATTGGCCTCATTTGATATTTGTCCTAAGCCTAGCTTGGGGGGGCGAATATTAGTTTTGGTTTGGTTTGTATTGAATTGAAGTGCTCCATTTGTGGTTTAGAAGGATGGAAAGTATGTTTAGTGAGCTTTGAAATTGAATTGAAGGTTCGAAAAAAAAAAAAAGGTGAAACTGAAATGAAAAAAAAGAAGAAGAAAAGAGATACTTGAATTAATGGAAGGAAGGTGGAGTCTTGAAGAACAATGGAGATCTACAAGTTTCTCTCTCTAACTTCTCTCTCTAAAAACCCTAAGTATAAACTAATAATGATGATATATTTTCAAACTCCCAAAACTCCCCTCGAAAATAAGGGTTAAAGTCCTATTATATGCTAAGATTAACATAAACCGACATAAGTTAGGTCACGCGGAAGATACGACATTACAGCAGGTTGCACGGGCAAGCAACATATTGCACGGGCGTGCAGGGTCATGCACAGTCGAGCGAAATCTCGCTCGGTCGTGCGAGCGAGGCAGAAGCTTCGGTGACTTTTGATTGCAGGTTGCACGGCCGAGCAGATATCCGCACGGGTGTGCGGTCGAGACAGTGGCTTCAGCTCAACTTTGAACACCTATAACTTTTGATCCAAAGCTTTGTTTCACACATGCAATATATCATTGGAAAGATCTTGAAGTCTAGTTTCCACCCCAGTTGGAATTACCTAATTATCATTCTTGAGTCAAAAGTTACGAGTGAAATGGTGAAGAGGTGTCATATTTCGCACAAGTACACAAAGTCATGTGTATCTTCTTCACTTCGAATCCGTTTTGGGCACATGATGTATCGTTTTGAAGGTCATCTATGCGCCTAAGTCATCATGTCCTCAAATAGGAGTCCAAAGTACATGAGATTACATCAAAAGACCAAACAACCCGTGAAAGCATCGTAGCTTACGAAAATGGACCTAAATATGCATAAGTGCTAGTAAATGCTCTAATACTACATGAAAATGCACCCTAATATGCAACTAAATGACGTTAGAATATGCACTTATCAATCTAATGTTCTAGAATTGCTTAAGTTTGTTGTTGGATGAAGAAGTGTTTGAAGAGAGTTTGGTCAATTTGAATCAGCATGCTTGGTACTGTTGGTGACATTATATTCTCAATCTAGGCCATGTGATGGTTTCGTATACGAAGTTTTGTGTTCGAAGACGCACCGGTACACAATTATAGAAGATGTTCGTTCTTGATTGCCTAAAGTGAGTAGGCTTATGGAATTTTGTTTAAGGTGGAGGTTCTATGTTTATGTTGAGCATCACTTCTTGGTTCAAGGTGGAGTTATCTTGTCTGATTGGTTTCAAGTCAAGGTGGAGATTAGTTAGTTGATGCCTTGAAACTGGGCTAAGGAAGAAGAATTAATAACGCGAAGTTTATTGCTCGCTCGGTCGACCGGGCGAAGTTGCCCGACCGGGCTTTTGGAATGGCCCGACCGGGCGAGCTGTGTTTTCCTTCGTGGCGTTTTCGACTCTTGCGCCCGACCGGGCGGATTTTGGCCCGACAGGGCAGATTTTGGCTTGACCTGGCGGTTTTGCCCTAGCGACCTGGCGACTCGTTTTTTTCACGTTTTATTATATATTTTAACGCTAAGTTTTTAAGCCGTCATTAGAGTTATACTAGGAGATTTTTCTAGGGTTTATTAGGGTTTCCTTATGTTATAAAAGGACCCTATTGGTGATCATTGTTTGACACACACTTTAAGCCTTTAAGATTTTAGGACTCCTTATATATTCTCTTTGTTTTCTCCATTATAGTGAAGATGCTCTCGAATCCCCCACCTGTGTGGACGTAGGTCTAATTTGACCAAACCACGTAAATCCTTGTGTTCTTCTTGTTTATTTTCTTTAACGTTCTTCTCATTCTTATTATTTCATTGACTTGTTTCGCATTAATCAAACACTACACCACCCGTTTCCTAACATTATCTGTCAATGGGAAATTTCTTGGTTGATCCACAATATTGTTGCTGACTATGCTAACTAGGATCTTCTGCAGTTGACACAATTTCCTTCCACCACTGCTATTAGAAGCCAAATCGAATGGCGAATTTCATGGCTAACTATTGCCATATGTTTTATTAGTCTACTTCTTGTAATAACGTCATAACGTGTTCTCTGTTAGGGATCAATTTTTATTCTACATGACATTAAAAGATTAGCAAGGAAAGCACTAGTTTGAGTGACATAAATGGAGCAAGGATTGATGACATGGCGTTCTGTTGAAGACTCCCTACAACTAAGGAAGGAGTGTGCGGTTGAGGGGAAAGTGGGCTGAAGAGCAGCCAACTTCGATCTATTGGAGATATCTTGAGATTCCCCAGAAATAGGATCTATTGTTTATCATTAGAGAAACGACTATAAGTGCAACGTGCACTATATTTTTAGTATAAATAGGCCTAGTTAGTTCATATTGTAATACATCTCAATCATCTCACACTCACTAGTCACTACTCTCATTACTTACTAGCTTTGCTGCTCTCTTGTACTCATACGCAAACTCGAGCATACTTAGTGAATTCGCAGGATACCAATCCTCCCGTGGTTTTTCTCTCTTTTCTAAGGGTTTTCCACGTAAAACTTTCTTTGTGTCCGTTACCATTTTCGCATTTTATTTTACGCGACTTATTTCATATCGCAAGTTATTTGTCCACCCCCTCTCCAAGCAAATTAACCTTAGTGTGAAATTTGCCTAAAACATTCTCTTGTATCATCTGAAAGGTTGAGGTACGTTGGTGTTTTGTTAAAGGTTAGCATAATCTTCATTTTTCTCATTTCTATATGTTTTTTAATTGTTGTACTACTTGACCATTGTTGTGTTGATGTTTGGAACTCTATCTTCTCAATTGTTCTCTCCAACATCGTTTAGCAGACTATTGTTTTTCTTTTCTATTTCAAGAATTTTTTCTATCTATTTTTACTTCGTTGTATTCGTTGACCATTGTTGTGTTGATCTTTTGCAATTATATCTTTTTCGTTATTTCCTTCAGCGTTGGTTTTTCTTTTTTGCAATTTTATTTTTTCTAAATTGTTATACTTGTCACTCATATGGCCATATGGGTGGTCATATAATTATTGTTATACTTGATTCCTAAAAAAATATAAGGAAGAACGTAACCATAGAAGAACATTACGGAATCACATGTGATATATTAAAAATTTATATATAAAAATAAAATAATTTCTATTTAATTTCTGATTCCAACAAGATTCAAACCAAACACTAGGTATTAGGAATCAAGTTCTAATCCTATACCACCTTGGTTTAATTCCTGATTCCAAATCCATATCACCTTGCGAACCAAACAGTACCCCTTAAGAATGATAAATTTCTAAATGATGGTAACATATGACTAATGTTTTCTCTTTAACATGAAGAAGTTATGAAAAGTATACATGAAGTATGACAAAAATAGTTCTAGAATTATTAAGAGAAAATAGTGTTTGATATTCTGTAAATTACCTAAAATTTCAATAATATAATTGAGCATTATAACTTTTGATACATATTACAAAAGAATTCACAATCTTTGGAACTTGAATAGAACTAGAGATTTGCATTAAAAACAATAACCATTACTTAGAATTATGATTTATGACTATTATACAATCATTTTTTTGAATTCTTGTATATAATCTTATATAGTTTTATAAAATAAAGTTTTGTAGCCATAAAATTACGTATACATTAGAGTTTTTGATCATGACAAAAATTAGAGTTTGATTTAACAACCTTGTAATATTCTACTCCCTCTATTTTTGCATAACATTCTCACTTTTCTATGCACGTTTTTCAATGTAATTTTTTAACCTTAAATAATTAATAATGGTTAAAATAAAGTTCCATTAGAGTTCGGGATTACTAAATAATCAAAGAATTTGATAATCCTCACTAACAAATAAAGTTATGTTATTTTCAATATCAACCATTAATGCTTTATATATGTCACATACGTATGAAAAAACTTATAAAAATTTACTTCATACATTTGTACTTACCAAAGGTATCACACTTTAGTTAAAATTTTATTTAACTAAAGGTTTGTCCCATGAGCTAATTAATTGGCACATTTCAGTTATTTCACTATATATGAAAGATCTATCGCTTACTATTTCTTATTTAGCTAACTAAAATTAGCCAAACAGTAATAAGAAGCTAATTAATTAGACTGGGATATTTTGACCATTGTAAAGCATGAAACATTAAGTGGTTATTTGGTATACAGGAAATTATATAAGCAATAGAAATTTTCCATGATTTTCTATTTTGGATAGTTAGTTGTTAGTTGACCAGGGATGGGAAAATGAGGGCATTGAAACTTCCTTGGGAAATTAAAATTCCCACAAAACGTAATTCCCACATTAATTCATGGGAGGTGCAAATTCCTTGATATCAACCAAACATATTACCTCCATTTCTTAGGGATTACATAAGGGAAATAACTTCCTAGAAAATGGAACTTTATCAATATTTTTGAATTTGAAAAAAGCTTTGCTCAATAGTTTGATGTATATGTAAAAAGTTGTTCAACAACTCGTACATATGCTCTATGGTTTAAAATACTATTTTCCTTGTTATGAAATAATTTAGGGATCGGAAAAAGTATGAGTGGCCTAAGTTGCTAGGCAAATTAGGGAACCTAGCCAAGAGCATATTGAGTTGAACATGAGAATCCTCAACTAACGGTTGTAATTAAGACTATAGATTTCACTAATTTCAATCCTGATTTTTGCTGCAATAGTGTTATTATATTGTCACCAATGGATAGAGCTGTCAAATAGGTCATGTTGTGTCTATTTCATGTTCGTGTAAAAAAGCTTCAGCACTCACCCGACCCGTTTAACTAATCGTGTCGAAACCCCTTGACACTAAACCGACGCGTTTAATTAAATGGTTATCCATGTCGACCTATTTAGCCTATTTATTCAAAATTCCAAAAAAAAGTTTAACAATATATTGACTTCTTATGTCCAATATATATTGATCTATGTTTATTTAGGTATAACTTGCTAATATACTAGAAAGACTTAAAGAATTCGCTAATGTTTTACCAACTTACACCCTAAATGGTGCTAAAATGTCAAATTTTCCTATATGTTTAAGTTAAACGTGTAAAGTCATTCCAGTTTCAAGTTGAAAATTTCAACCCTAACCCAACCCATTTCTTAAGCAGTAAAACACGTGTTGACCTGTTTATATAAACGTGTCGGAAAAGCTTGATACTAACCCATTCTTTTTCGTAATTGGTTCATATCGTGTCGTGTCAACTTTTGACTGCTCTATTCATGGAGGTTATGTTGACATTCCACACCTTCGTGTTGGATCAACAAACTATAAGTGCATTGTTGTAATGCTGCATGAAAATGCTGAATAAGGATGGTTTCCCAATTTCCACACTTCATCAATGAAATCATTTACTCTCTACTAGCTTTCTAAGCACGTGATGGGTGCGACATCAATTTTTTTATTGTGATATTTTGTAATGTCGAGTAGTTAGTTTTATATGCACGCAATACATGTAGCGACAACTCACTATAGTTTAAGTTGACAGTTTTTTTAATAAAGGATTTGTTTTGTTCAACTTATTAGAAATTATTTTCAGCAAAAATAAGTTCAGATAAGCAAAAATAACCTATCTGGAAGTGGACCGAACGAAGAAGATTTTTTTGCCCAGACCTAAACAACGTTGCTCAGAGTAAGCCCCCAGTGTATCAGACATTACATTTCGAATCCACAAGCAGTGGATCTCCCTTTCGTCGACCTACTGATGGCGGATGTGGAATGAGGGGAACTGGAACCGGTGCATCTCCCAATTTAGACGATCTGCATGGCTCCTTTCCAGTCGCAGCAAGAGCATTCGAGTCGTGGCTGCGAAGTCTTTCAAGCAACAACATGGACATCCACACCCATGACGACCTGCTCTACTTTCTGGATCCGCAGCCTCTCTTGTCTCAATCGAGGCAGATTTATTCATTGACTTCCGAGAGTACAAGCATTGTCTCGAGCAATTTCTCCAACTCCTTCTTCCTTCTGGAGACACAGGGGGATATATCTCAACTGGAGATCAAGATGGAGATAGGGAGATAGGAGAAAGAAGGGGGGCTTCATGATATCAATTGTCACTTTAACATCCAGAGTCCTGAGTGCAGCCAAGAAGAAGAATATGAGGAGGGTGAAATACCTGAAAGCGAGGGAGATTCAGGGGACTCCACATCAACCCCTGCCAATTCCCAATAAAATGTATATTGTTGCGTGGAATGCAAGGTGTATTTCCCGCCCCAGCTTCAAGAGGAATTTGCTTAGCATCATTGAAAAACACCATCCTATTCTCCTAGAAATAGACTGGACATTTCCCATCTATTGTTTACAGATGACATCCTTTTCTTTGGGGAGGCAAATATTAAAACTGCTGACGCAATGACCAGTACCCTCAGGACCTTCCATGAGAAATCTGGGCTTAAGATGAAGCCCTACAAAAGTACTATGTACTTCTCTAAGAACGCTGACCATAGGATTAGTAGCATGCTATCATCCAGAATGAATATTCCTGTGGATGTGGACCTGGGGCTATATGTGGGTTTCCCCTTAACAGATAAAAGGCCAACAAAAAACCAACTTAATCATGTTGTTCTCAAAGTGCAAAGTAAGCTTGCTAGCTGGAAGTCTAAATATCTGTCCAAGGCTGGGAAATTCATCCTCATTTCATCTATTTTGAATTCCATACCTGCCTACTCTATGAGTTGTAGAAGCCTACCAGCAACAATTTCAAAGACCATTGACTCCATTGTGAGAAATTTCTATTGGGGGAGCAAGGAGGGAAAAAACAAACTAGCCTTCATAGTCTGGCACAAAATCTGTGGACCAAAAGAAGAAGGGGGATTAGGGATAAAAAAAATGCCATAACAAACAAGATAAGCCTAGCTAAACTGTGCTGGAAAATGAATGCAATGGAGAACTTAGCTACCCAAGTTTTATACCAGAAATACTGCAAATGTAGAGACACCCCTAAGGCCTTTAAATCTGGTTTCCACATCTGGCAAGACATGGGGAAAGGGTGGGATATTTTTACTAAATACTCGGGCTGGAGCATTGGCAAAGGCAACATTGTGTCCTTCTAGCATGATGTTTGGACTCTCTTTGGACCCCTTAGGTCCACTGTGCAGGGACCCATGTCAGGTAGGGAGGAGGGGTGCAAAGTTGAGAGTCTTCTAAACCAGGGAACCTAGGACCTTAGTGAGCTGACCCTTAACCTCCCCCCCCCCACATTAACCTTTGGATTAAGCATTATAACATGGGTAAAGACTGGCAAGATAGAGAGGACACCTTGGTTTGTTGGGCGGCGAAGGGAAATTTCTTTGACTCAAAAAAGATTTATGTGAATGAATGGATGAATGGATCCTCTCCCACTCATAGAGACCACGACTGGAAAGGTGTGTGGGATGCACCCTGCTATCCAAAGATAAAAAAACTTCCGCTGGGCCTGCCTGTGGGATGGTATCCCAACCAAAGCCTCCCTCCATACCAGAACAACTACTGAGAATCCAAACTGCCCTTTCTGCCAAACTGTGGCTGAAACTAGGGAACACATCCTTAGGGATTGTGTTAGAGCAAGAAAAGTGTGGGACAAGTGTACCTTGCCTAGGGAGTTCTTCACTAGAAAGTTTGAGACCTGGCTGAGCATAAACTTAAAATCCCAAATGATTATGCAGGACCACCACAATATTCCCTGGAGCACCCTTTTCTCCTTCCTCTGTTGGAGAATTTGGATAAGAAGGAACTAGTAGGTCTTCAATAATAAGGATATAAAATTGAACATTTCTGGCACCAGTCAGTCTTCCTAGCTGTGGTATTTCACTTCTCTCGACCTAACCCAATTACAATCCCCCAACCATCAATGTCCTTTCATGCTTCCCACATCATGACTTCACCATAATCGTAGACGCCTCCTTTTGTACCTCTAACCTTCATGCAGGTTTGGGAGCTATTTGCAGGAGTAGTTCAGGGCAGTGGATCAAAGGAATATGTGGCATGTTTGTAAATACTGATACGAATCTGGCAGAGATAATAGCTATGTATGAAACCTTGAGATGGATTAAGGAGCATCGATGGTTCAGCTGCCTAGTCCTCTCTAACTCCTTAGTGGATGTGGACAATGTGAATAGCCAAACAAAGATACGTGATCGTTATAACCACTATACTACCATGTGCAGGACATTGCTACAGGAAGAGATTAGCATCCAGATCCAGAAAGTAAAGAGATCACAGCTCCATGAGGTGGATATTTTAGCTAGGAAAGCTCGGTATGGAAGTAGGGTGGACAATGTGTTTCACCAATTTTGTACCAACCCTTGGGTGAAATTGAACATTGCCTTAGATGATCTTAATTATGACCATATTATGATGTGTTGTAATGATGGGGGAATAACCCCCATTAGTAGTGACAACTGATGATGTACTAAACTACTAGTTTTATTTTATGTCGTTCCAGTTAACCAAAAAAAATAAGTTGAATAGAACAGAACCAAAATAGTTAAAGAAAGCATGCACATTCTAATTAATATTTAAAACATAGTGATAAAAAAATATCCATAAGAATATTGAATAATCACCTCTTTTGTTAAGTTTATCTAATTTGATTAGCAAATTAGTTCATAATTGCAAAAAATATATTTATCTTTATTTATCCGTGGAAATCAAATAAAAATAAGAATATTTCTTTTCTATTTTTTTGCCATAATTGCAAAGATTACCTTGATATCTTTGTGCTTTTCTTTTTCTTCTTTTGAATTTTGATTGTGAACTATTTTCAATTCTAACTCTTATTTATCTATCATTATTGATAGTATAGCTAAACTTCAAATTTAGTACGTTGTCTTGATTTGACCTTATTATCCTCTATGTAATTGACTTACACAAATTGAAATTATATAAACCCATTAAAATGATTATTTCTTTACATGACTATAATGTTGTGGAAGTATATTTGCTGACTTTTAATTTTGACAATTTTTCCCTTTGATGGAAGATTTTGATATTCTAAAATGAATTTGTTATCTTTGCTTCTTTTGTAAACTTTTTTTTCTTTCCTTTTTTTAAACCTAAAATTTTAAGTTATTCTAATTTTAGTTTTTTAAAATGGCAAATATTTTGATTGATTGATTACCCATTATTATTTTAAATATTTAAAAAAAATTGATGTAATTAAAAAATAAGGGTATTGTAGTCATTTAATAGGGGGACACCATGCCTATTGCCTCACCCCTTCACGAACACCGGATTTATTGATAGTAGGCCCAATTTTGTTATTTTCATTAATTGCTTTAGAGATTTGTTAGTCTCATAACTTTGTTTGTCATATACAGTTCTCGCTCATTTTTATGAGCGGTTGTCTTCCAGGTTTAAAGTATAGGTAGTTTTAGCTCATCTCTTAAGGGATTATATTATCTTATATTTGTTTTTAAGATCCGAACCAGAAAATCTAATTGCAATATTTCTCCTATGAATTCGCTATATTAGTCAGATGATCACCCGATGGGTGGCCAAGGAATAATTTTACGCAAGGGCTATAATTTATTGGAAAATTTGTTAGAAAATAACTTACAAAAGATTGAGTTTGTGTGTAAGGACTTATATAAGCAAAGTGCCAAAATGGATCTCAACGACTTTTTTTTGGTTAATTGGGACCTTAGGTCAGAAAATGAGTGTTGACCACCATTTTGCGGCATTGACAACCCCACCTAAGGTCCTAGTGAGTATATCCAATCTGAAACAACCCGTTTTGAAGCAAACCTTGTACGCCACAGCACAAGTACTCGCCGTGTACGTCCCATGCCCCTCGGTGTCCAGAGAATGATTGCGACTCGGGACAGATCCCAATTCTGAGAACTCCGACAATTATGTTCGACGTGTCCAAGTGGTCCCTGAAAGCGAGACCTTCCCCGGTGACATCAAGGCCAAGGATTTTCAGGGTGCGAGTAGTGTTGGAATCGGAGGGAAAAAAGGGGAAGAAAAGAATATGTCGTTTAAGTCACGTGACTAGCACATTGGATGGTTGACGCCGGAATATGGTGGACAACGCTCATATTCCGACCTAAGGACGCAATCAATAAAAAAAAGGTTCATTAAGGTCCCATCTAGCGTCTTTGCTTATATAAGGTCCTTTCTCACAAACTCAACCTTTTACAAGGTACAATCCGTTCTCATAAACTTTCCTTATCTATTCCTGGCATCATGTTTATATTGCTTTCAACATATCACCCTTAAAAATAGGCCTAGAAATTGTAAATATATTGTTAGAAACATAGTAATAATATGAACTCGTATCCTATATAACAAGGGGTGAGACTCAACTCCACGACTTCTCACATGGAAGTTGATGCCAATACCACTAGGTTATCACCTGCTGCTCGATATACTTGATGTTGAACCCTAATTTTGATGATGACAAAGGAACAAAGATACAAACTAAGTTATAAACTAACAAATTGTTTAGTGAATGGAAATATGCAAGGTATCACCAAATTTGAGCAAAGAGAATGCTAAGTCTAAGGAAAAAATCAAATTGGATTTTGAAGACTAAGTGAAGATGCTCAAGGAATTGGTACTGGAGTTACATTGATGCAAAAGGAACAAGCGAGGCTTTTTTATCTTTTAGTTCCTATGTAAGGAATGAGTAAATTTTGGTAAGGAACACCTGGCTAATTAAGTAAAGAGAATGTCTGTATATTCCTTATAGGAACAGACATGTTGATACTACTAATCTAAGATAAAGGAACTAAGTCGCAGTCATAGGAATTTAGTGCAACTTTGCAAAGTGCAAGGAATTTAGGAACTAGTTAAATGGTATAAAGTGCAACAGTTAAAATCTAGCAGTTGAGTTTTAAAAGGCTATAATTTAGGAAATATTTGGTTAAGGATTTTATTTAATTAAAATCTGTTTTAAGGAAAATCTTTTTGCCTAAAAGATTTTATCTTATTTAAAAAATAAATCCTTTTGTTTTTAAAGAAAATCTTTTACGCTATTATTTGTTAAAATGGTTTAAAACTAGTTTTACTTAATTAAAATAGTCTTTAGGAAAAACAGAAAATAAAAAGGCAATGCACAAGTAACTGCTAGAATTTAGGAAGCCATTACTAGGTTGTTACACATGTTCTAATTGAACTTGAACGTGGTGCTTGTGAGAAATCATGGAACATGTTTCTCAAGCTAAGGAAATCATGGGCAAAGATTTAAACCACTAGTACATGTTTAATCCCACGTTTTATACAATGATTTCTATAAATATACAAGTTCAACTAAGTTCCAAAGTGTGACTGACTAAGTGATTAAGTGAGTTTAAGTAACTAAAGTGTCAATACCTTCATATATTCTCTTATAAAGCCAAGTGTTCCTATTACCCTCTTACTCTATTCCACTAAGTTTAATGTTCATTGTAATTTTGGTTTTTGGGGTGAGGGGATTTTGAGTGAAGCCTTGTATAAGAGAAGTTTTGAGTGAAGCAAGTAAAAGAGAGTTAACTTCAAGTGAGAGAGGAACAACTGTTAAATACTGCTATTAAGGAACTTGAGTTTAGGAACTCAATTTGTGGCCCTGAGTATAATTAGGTTATAACAAAGGTGTTTGACCTAATTAGTGAAAGAGTTGAGTTTAAAATCCATTGTGATCGAGGTTGTTTCTTCCTGTTGGGCCCATGGAGTTTTTTCTCATAAAATCTCTCGTGTTCCTTTACTTGTTTTTTCTAGTTTAGTTCTATAATTGTGCAAAAAGTGCGCTCATTTCTACACATACAATTCACTCACCCTCTTGTAGTGTTCCTAGAGAAATAACACTATAAGAGAGTGAAATATAATAATACTTTTCGTGTCTCAATAATCAGAATGCAGTCTGTGATCTTTTAAATACTCCCTCCGTCTCTTTTAATGGTTACACTTTGAATTTTGAGCTTTGACACTTGATGTTTGACTATCATTTGTGGTTAATTGATAAGTAAAAATATAGTCATGTCAGATCTTCTTTGAATCGTCTTACTATGTACTTTTGGAATATCAACTTTTTATAATTTTTACAAATGCCAATTTAGAGATATTAATTTTCAAACATTTACATTGGTAAGTGTCAAAAGGTAAAGTGTAACTATTAAAAAAACATAAGGAGTAATTTAGGATTGTTCGTGGGTTGGTTTGGTGCGATTTGGGATGTAACCTAAACCAAACCGCAAATATACGGTTTGACATTTTTCCAACCCAAACCACACCACACTTTTGCCCAAACCAACCCAAACTAGACCACGCAAAACAGTTTGGTGCGGTGTTGTTTGCGGTTTAACCATGTTTTCTTCCGCGATATGAGTTCTGTAATCTAAGAATTTAAAAAAAAAAATTGGTATACAAAGCTGTTGATGAACCAATACATTAATTCTCTAAAACTAGATAATAAATGTAAAGAGTCCAAATAAAATAAAAAAGGGGATTGCAGATGAGTGAAGGTCGGAGGAGCAGATAAGTGAGGGAGGCAGGGGATTGCAAAGAGGAGCAGATGACTAGATGAGCGATGAGTGCAAAAACCTAACATAATACTCGTATTAACTTGCATAGTCGTATTATCTCGTATACTCTCGTGTGCCTGTGAGTTTGTCAAGTGTATTTTTTAAAAAAAATAATCAAAAAAAATAAATTTATTATTAAAAAAAATCATATAAATTTGCGGTCTATGGTGTAGTTTTAGTTGACAAAAATCCAAACCCAACCCAATTGGGTTTGAATTCTCAGCAATATATATGGAGATTTTCCTAATATATTATTTTTTTTAAATATAAAAATATACTAGTTTTGAAGCCCGTGCGTTGCACGGGTTGTTGTTTATTTTACTTTTTTTAAATTTTTTTGTTAATATTATTGTTGATTTTTTGTTGCTGTAAAATGAGATTATTTAACACCATTGTATTTTATATACTTTCTCCTTTCTTTTTCTATTACAACAATTATCGCTTTGGGTAGTTTCATCTTTTGAAACCATTACACTTTTGGTAATAAAATCAACTGCAGTTGACAATATTGCTTTTATTTTATGTTAATAAAACCATCATTAATTACCCAAATTGCCTCTAAAGTTGTGTTTACTTTATTAAAGATTTTTTTATCCCCTACTCTAGTTAACTATTTTTTATCCTCTATGCTAAAATACCCATTTTTATTTCCTTAAAAACCATGCCCAAACCAATTGTTGCAGTAGAAAAAGAACGAAGAAAGTATTTGTCATTATACTGTAATTTCTGGATTTGTTATTGCGATATATAAATTTTATAATTTTTAATATTCAATTGAATATTGTAGCTAAGTTTATTATTAAATGGTATCGCAATAATAGGTATGACTAACAATAGCTAACACAGTTTTAAAATATGATTTTGAAAGACATAATTACTATTGTCACATATAATATGCTATTTTTATAGTTATTTTTATACTCCATCCGTCCCAGAAAGATCTGAACACTTGTTGGGACACGTAGTTTAAAGTGATAAGTTGTGGTGTGGTTATCAAATGTTATTTTATTTAAAAAGTAGATGTGATAGGAGTTGGTGGGGTATTTTTTATTAGAGGAGAGAGAAAGTTGGGTAACTTTTTATTGATAAAAGGTAGAGTGTGGGCCAAAGATGTGCAAAAGAAATAATATATTAATGGTGGGACCATGCCAAGAATGGAAGTGTTCAAACTAATTTGGGACAAACATAAAAGGAAAGTGTTCAGACTATTCTGGGACGGAGGTAGTATGTATTTAAAATAAAGAATATATAATACGTTATTGTTCATCTAAATAAATATATTTTCATAAGTTGTAAAACTATATTGTATATGGATCTTATTTCGAAGCATATTTCGAGCACTCTTTGATGGTAACAAAAATTATACTATTGCGAGTTATGTAGCAAAAGTTATATTCAATTTACATAGTATAATAATTTAGGTTATTTATTTAAAATCAGACTGTAATCTGTACTTATCCAAAACACCTTATATGTATCTATATCTATGTTGAACACTTTTTTCTTAAAAAAATTAAAAATCAAAAAGAATGACATGGCGTGCTTAGATAGAGCTCTTTATAATATTCTAAGGTTGTTTTATTTAAACAAACTCTAATTTTCACATAATCCAAAATTCTAATATATATGTAACTTTATCGCTATAGATTTTAGTTTTTCTTGTAACAACAAAGTTTCCTTAATAAATTTTGTTGCAATACTATATTTATATTTTTTTTGTTTAGTTGAGTAAGGTTGAGGTTTTGAAAGATAATATGTTTAATCCTGTAAATTGGACCTATAATCAAAAGTTATAATCATACATAATACACTATACTTAATACTTATAGCTATTATTAAATTTATCTAAAAGAAAGACTAAATAATGTCTTATAATTCATCTAATTGAATATATTTTCTTGAGTTGTAAAACTATATTGTAAATGGATCTTATTTTGAAGCATATTTCAAGCACTCTCCCATGGTAAAAAAAAAACTATAATGTTTTGAATTAGGTAGTAAAAGTTAAATTCAATTTACATAATATAAAAAATTTTAGGTTGTTTATGCAAAATGAAACTCTAATTTCCCCCTATCCTAAACTCTTTTATGTATTTAAATATATGTAGAATTCTATTTTTTTCAAATATTTAAAATAAAAACTAATGACATGACAATCTTAGGTGGCGTTCTCTATTTCACAAGTTGTAGAACTATATTGTAAATAAATCTTATTTCGAAGCATATTTCAAGCACTATCCAATGGTACAAAAATTATAATATTCAAAATTAGGTAGCAAAAGGTATACACAATTTACATAATATAATAATTTCAGTTGTTCATTCAAAACGAAACTCTAATTTTCGCTTATCCAAGACTTTTTATATGTACTTAAATCTATGCAGAACTCAATTTTTTTAAAAATAAAAATAAAAATTGATGACATGGCAATCCTATGCGGCGCTCTATATTTCATAATTTTTAAAACTATATTGTAAATGGATCTTATTTCGAAGCATATTTCGAGCACTATCCAATGGTACAAAAATTATAATATTCCGAATTACGTAGCAAAAGTTATACACAATTTACATAATATAATAATTTAGGTTGTTCATTCAGAATCAAACTCTAATTTTCGCTTATCCAAAACTCTTTATATGTATTTAAATCTATGTAAAACTCTAAAAATTGATGACGTGACAATCCTACGTGGCGCGCTCTATGGCCTCGAAATCTTGAGGAGCTCCCTATGCTCCCGAAAAGTTCCTCCTTTATTTATATATATTGATTACATATAGTTCTATTAGTGAGCATAAACTACTTACAATTAATGTGTCACAAAAGGAGTAACAACTTAAAAGAATAAAAGGTGGAATCAAGTAACCATGTTCTTTTTGAGTGTGCTGTAACACGAGAGGTATGGGACAGCAGCAAGCACAGAGATGTGGTGCTGGCAGTCCCTGCTGGTTCTTTCTCGTCGAAGCTACTATGGTGGGTGAACAAGATGGGCATAAAAGAAGTGTGCGAGATCATGACAATAGTCTGGGCAAATGAAAATGTCAATGCACAAGCTATGGCTACAAGTTTCCTGCAGATGGTAGAGGATCACAAAAAATACTCCAAACACGTGTTCCCTTCTGTCTCGTCTGGTGATAGTCTGATATCATCAGCTACGTGCTGGAAACGACCTCCAGAAGGTGTGACTAAGATCAATGTAGATGCACAGGTTGTGGAGGGGAGGCCAGGTACGTGAGTTTGGGTGTGGTTTTGAGGAGTGCGAATGGCTCAGTCTTATTGATGGCAACAAAGAGATTAGAGGGCAGTAGAGACCCAACAATGGCTGAGGCGGAAGCTGTGAGATACGGGCTTCAGGTGGCGCAAAGATCAGGTTATGTTAATGTGTGGATTGAAAGCGACGCACTCAATGTGGTTCAATCTTGTCTCAATGATGCTGATGGTTTTTCTCCTATTTTTCCATTGTATGATGATATTAAGAAATTGTCAATGTCTTTTAGCTTCTTTCAGTTTACTCATGTTAAGAGGGCCGGGAATACGGTAGCCCACTTAGTGGCAAGGTGGGATACTAAGGATAGCGATGAACTAGTTTGTATGCTTCCAATTCCCCAAAGTATAATTACTTTGGCGGAATATGATTTGCAATAATATCTCGGCCTAATTTTCCCCTCAAAAGAAACTTAAAAGAATAAAAGAAGATGTTGAATATGTGTATATTGTTGGTAACACTACTGATAATTAATCATTTTTTCCCATACATACGTCCAAAATCTTCACGTTTTTTATTTTATAATCTTAAAAACTTTCCTTGTCCGAAATATTCCTATGAGATTTTCTGACAAATACATTTAAGGATTCAATCCCGTTTCTCATCTGATCATTCTCTCTCCTCTTATATACACACATAAAATTTCACTAAACCTACTAATTAAGTACCTAACATTCAATTCATCACACGTTTTCCTTCAAACATAAATGGCTAATCATCATGAAGCGAAATTCCCAACATCTCATGAAGATTACAATGAGCAGGAAAAGAAAACAAGGAAAAGAAAGATAGAAATCAAACCAATAACAAACAAACCAAGTAAACAAGTTACATTTTCAAAGCGAAAAAGTGGGTTATTCAAGAAAGCTGGTGAATTGTCTTCTTTATGTGGTGCTGAAGTTGCTGTTATCACTATTTCTGCTGCGGGTAAACACTTCACTTTCGGTCATCCTACTCCCGACGCTATTATCAATCGTTATATTAATTTTTCGGCACGAAAAGGCGACGATATTTCAAACAATGTTAATAGTAACAATAGTTTTAATTTTGATAAACTATCTGAGCAATATAAGGAAGTTCTTGGAAATATTGAGTTCGAGAAGAGGAGAACTGAGGGTACTTCGTCATCGTGCAATGGGAACAGTCCACGTGGAAATATTAATAGTAATGAAAAATTAGGGTTTTGGTGGGATAATGTACCTACTAATGATCTTGGGATTATTGAACTTGAACAATTGAAGGTTGCTTTAGAGGGCTTAAGGGTTGAAGTTTCTTCGAAAATCGACGCGGTTCGTCGTTGTTCTTCCACGAGTTTGTTTCATCCAAAATTGGAATTGGGTTCGGGTAATAATGAGAATGGTGTTGCTCAAGGTTATGAAGATTTTGGTTGGATTAATAATAATAATGATCATGTTTTGGCAAGAGATCAAAGTATTCAGCCGTCGTTGTTGCTGCCAATGAATACTTGGTTTGGACATGCTTCTGAAAACTTTGGCAATTTTACTAATTAAGAGTGCTAGTTTATGATCTTTACTACTTATGATTTAGTGTATCGATCGAATTTATATTCTATGTCACTTAGATTAATAGTGTGTCAAATATATATTATCTACTTTTTGCTAAATCAGATGTGTAAACGTTAATGATATTATGTGGTCGATCATTAACTAAAAGTACAAGTGAGTTTGCATTAATTTTATGTGTTAAAAATAGAAATGTATTCACCATATTTATCTAAGAAGAAATAATCTTATGGGATCTTGATAATTTTGATTCAATCATCTAATTCTATAAATTTTAGTGCTACAACTGAAGATTTATATATTACTAGCCATATATGCACGCATTGCGTGCGAAAACATGTTGAAAAAATAAATTAATTACAAATTACATCTAATTTTAGGGATTTGTAATTTTTTGTTCAAATTAGTTGAGAGGAAATAACTGTGTTGTAAATTTTCATTGATTTCTTTTTGTTGTGTCTTTTTTATCTTTTTAGAGGACCAACATTGTTGCTCTCCAAGTAGCTCTCCAAGGAGAGAGAAAATGGGGAGCCAATTCCCCCCTCCCCCAACAATGGTGCTCTCCAGGGTGCTCTCCATTCGCTCTCCATGGAGAGAACTTGGAGAAATGCTCTCCTCCAAGAGCATTGAGAGAGCATGCTCTTGGCATAGTATGATGACACATATCATTGAGAATATTTAAAAAATAGGAATTAAAGATAATAATAAATTGGAGAGCTTATTGGAGAGTCATATTTGTTAGTAATTTTTAAAGGGGTGATCTTGAGGAGAGAGAAAGTTAAAAATGGGTTGGAGATTAATCTTATTAGGTAGTTAAAGCTCTTTTTTATTTTTTATTTTTTCCTTATTCTATTTTTTCGTGTCCCACCCCTGTTGCCTTATATAGTAGAGATTGGTTGAATAAGTGAAAAAAGTAAAAGATAATAACATTAAAGAACAAATGGAGTATTGAGCTTGTTGGAACCAAGTAGGCTTTAGGCGGCTGAGGTCTAATATAGAACCAAATGAACATCGTAGTAAATTAAATTACATCGATCTCAAATAAAGTGTTCTAAGAAAATGGTCTCATTCTCTATTACAAAGTAACATATCAAATGAGTCAGAATATTTAATTTGCTCACAATACAAAATATAGTATAAGATATCAATCCTTGTTATCAAATCAAATGCGAAAGTAAAAAATAAAATAGTTTAAAAGAATGATACACCAGCATCGAATGAAACAAGAAATATTTCAACAAACAAACAACAAACAAACAAACTCAGTCCCATAAACAATAAAACAACGTTAAGTTCAAAAGATATTACATTAAAATTTAGTGCAGTCAAGATCAGGACGAATGCAACGGCGATCAGTACTTTTTGGGACACCTCTGATGAATTCGAAGATTTTATCTTTGGCAAATTGGTGGTTGCTTGACATGAGGGCACATGCACATCGAGATGCAGCAAAACTTAGCTTTTCCAACGCCTGGCAGCAGGAATCCACCCTACGTTGATCACCCGGCAAACAAGCAAATGGGTTGGATTTGGACAAAAACAAGCATGATGATAATCATCATCAATATGCCAACTGAACTTGAAGATAAACTCCTCATTCTTACTATAATGAATAATAATACTCTTGTGTTTTTAGTTTTTACTATAGTCTATATGAGTATGATATGCCCCCCATTATGTTCCCCAGCGCTTCTATTTATAATCATATTGCTTCATAAATCATAGCACTATTCTATGATATATAATATGTACGGTTTGTCTTTGTGGTGTCATATACTATGAGTTGTACATTACTATCTTATCAACTACTAGTACCCACGTCTACATTAAGAATATTTGCATTTTATTAAGTACTTACTTGTTGCCGTGTTTCCCGCCAAAACTAGCTAATTTAGTTGGTAAAGCCTATAAGAACAATATATGGGCATCAAGACACTCTCGTTTAGCCCTTTATGTTCTTAAATTACACATAGATCGTAGAAAGAAAAACATAATTTCATTGAATTATTGTTCTATATATTCAGGCACTCTCGTTTAGCCTTGTTTTATGATTTTTATGAAAGAAGAATTTAGTGTAAAATATTTTTAAACTGGGAAAGTACTTTGTATTACATAGTTAGTAATCTAGTTGTTACCAAAATAAAAATAGACTTTGTTTTTTTAGGAATCCAAACTCTTTTGCTAGTTACGCACTAAATAAATCTATAATGAAGTCTTGAGATTAAATTGAAGGCATGAAGCAAACCAGTGCCGGCTCAATGAATTAGGAGGCCCTGAGCTATTAAGCTAAAATGGGGCCCTCAAGTATAACCTAAAAATAAAAACTGACCACATAAAAATGCCAAAATTTATTATATTTGAATAAAGAAATTAACAATTTCAATCTTTTTATAGAATTATAAGATAATCAGCAAATAAGTTATTAAATGAAGGAAATAATACCTCTTCCAAAAACATAATATCAACTTACTAGTGTTCAATCCTTTGAATGAGATGTGAAACAATTTCAAACTTCAACGCAGTACTAACAAATTAAATGAGTTTTGCCACCTCATCGCTGCACTGACAAACTTGGTGGAGTTTAATTTGTTTCTTGGTGCCTTCTCTCATGAAATTCTAATTTTAGCTCAATATTTTTCACCTGATTAGGTTTTGTATACATAGAATATTTTCTTCATTTCATCATCCTGTAATATTAGATTTACAGACTTATCTCTCTCTAAAAAGAACAAAAACATTTCTGGAGTTATCTCCTCTTCTCAAAGGTCTCTATAATGACCAAACTTGATATTAATGGAGGTTGAAGATCTTTAATAGGGGGAAGAAAATAAAAGTAGCTGCTTAATTAAGAGATTTTGAGAACAGCAATAGTTAACTTTTGAAATGGGGGAAGAGGGGAGAAGAATATGGACAGTTTTGGGCAGTTGGGACTTGGGCCCTTGACATCCACAACGCATTAATGGGAAAACAAGAAAAATGTTGGAAGTTTAAAAAACCATTCACAAGATTCGAACCTGACACTACTGCAAGAGTTAAAACTTTGCAAACTATCAACTACCATTACTCCAAGTATCCAAAAATGGATGTTTCCTTTGCAACAACTACATATACCTTGATAAAAAAACCGGGGCCCCATCGAAAGTGGGGCCCGGAGCCGTCGCTCCGCCTGCTCATGCTAAGAGCCGGCACTGAAGCAAATTAGCGATTAGCGAAATGAATATATTTAGCAATTCAAGATGGTTGAACTTGGATGAATTGGGTATTTTTACAGGAGAGAGAATAAGAGAAACAAGAGGGAGAAACAATCTTATTAAATATTAATAGTGCTTCAACTGTAATTTTCAGACAATGCCGATATTTATCATTATATGTTTCTGTATGGGTATAACCCAAGTATGTTAGCGGACCCCGTGATAAGTCCGCGAACACCGTAGCGGACGTGAACTCTATAAATGTCGCCTATAGCTCTAACAAGTCAGTACATCAACATGATCCGACAACGTTGGCGGTCGCCCAACAAGACAAAATAAGGGAATCTTTCCAGTTGTCAGAAGTACCTCGACCGTACACGTGTAAAAGGATTACACACCCTGTCAGGTGAATAGTACTTCTATAAATACCCCACTAGTACTATTCTGCAGGTACATTCTCTCACACTCAGGATTCTTATCTCTCTCTCTCTACTTTCTCTCTCTAAACCCTATTTGGGCACGTGCTGACTTGAGCGTCGGAGGGGGTTTCCTCGCATCCCCCCCGAGGGTAGTTCACGTTTGCTTCTTGTGCAGCTATTCACTAGCGGAGTTTACCCAAATCTTTGGCGGACTTCTCTCAAGACCACCAACCGTTTCAACACCGAAACAACTTGGCGCTAGAAGGAGGGGACTTCCATCTTTGTGAACGCCAACATGGAAAGAGCAAACAATGACGGCCGTGACCCATCTGAGTTAGACGCTGGGAACGTCAACGAGCAGCAAACCCCTGGGAACAATGTGTCTCAGGTAAACACTGGAAGCGGGTCATTTAACCTGGCTCAACTAAGTCAATTCTCCCCTGAGCAGCTACAAACTGTAGCGTCTTTCATCCAGATGTTACAAGCGGGTACTCAGCCTAACAACACTCCCAATGCAAGGGGAGGTCAGCTTCGTAGGCGTATGTCGACCATGAACGGTCGCAACGTCGATGGCACCCCCGTAAGAAGGATGCAGACTTTCAATCAGGAGGGACGCCAATTAGAAAGGCAAATTGAGGACCCAGAATATGAGGAAGTCATCCTAGAAACTGAGGATCTCAACAATTCTGAAGAGGAGGATCAAAGTCGTTCCCGCCGGGAACACAGCATCAGTGGCGCAAGCAATTATTCTGCTGGCGGACACTTATTGATCAAGCCTAAGCAGTCTCCTTTCATTCCAGAGATCTTGAACCACCCCATGCCGCGAATCAAGATGCCGTCCTGTAAGTATGATGGCACCTCAGACCCAGACGATCATGTGGCCGCTTATGAAGGGCACATGTACTTATACACTCAGGTGGACGCCATCTGGTGTAAAGTTTTCCCATCTACTTTGACCGGGATCGCCCAGACGTGGTTTAAAAGCATCAGGGCTGGTAACGTTTCTAGTTTTTCTCAGCTTTCATCTATGTTCAGCACTCACTTCGTGAGTAATAGGCGCCGCGAGCGCACAACTGGCGAATTGTTATCTATCAAGCAGAGGGAAAATGAGAGCCTGCGAGATTTCGTGGGCCGTTTCAATGCTGAGGCGGTCACCATTCTCCGCCTTCAGCAGGACGTGGCCGTTTTAGCTTTGATGACCGGGCTGAGAGAAGGGTCCGCATTTAGAAGTTATCTGGGCCGTAAAACCTTCACATCCCTTGAGCCAGTCTTTAGGAAGGCAAACGATTTCATCAGGGGGGAATAGTTTGACAAGGCCGCAAGCAGCCAAAGTCGTGAGCCGGAAAAGAAGAAGGATGATAAGCAGAAGAGAGAAAAAGGTCGCGAAAATGATCGCGGTCGGGATGAAAGAAAGCAGGAATCAAATGTGGTCAAGAAGGGAAATGACCGCGAGAAGAATGATCGCGAGAAGTTCGAGTACAAAGATAAATTCGATACATATACGCAGCTCACGACCTCAAGGGCTCAGATATATCAGATGAACAAGGACAGTGATAAATGGCAACGTCCTAAGCAAATGTTTCATAAAAACCGTGACAAGAGCAAGTGGTGTGACTTTCACGGTGATCACGGTCACACTACCGAGAATTGCAGGCACTTGAAGGATAACCTGGAGGATCTGATAAGACGGGGTAACTTCACTCAATACAGGGCACAATCAAAGGACGAAGATGTGGTAAAGCCCAATAACCGGAATGTGCAATCGCGGATTGCTGAGATTCACGTTATAAGTGGCGGTCCAATTCATGGCGGCAGCGTCAATGGGGCCAAGGCAAGCCTGAAAGAATTCAGGCACCAGGTCAATTTCAATGAAAGCATGCAGTGGAGAAGGCCGCCAGTAATGCCCGCCATGTCTTTCACGGTTGAAGATGCAAAGCATGTCGTCTACCCTCATGATGACCCTACGGTGGTCACGGCCGAAAGTGTCAAACTTGTTTGATCCACGGAATCCTGGTAGACGGAGGAAGTTCCGCAAACATTACGTATTTCTCAACTTTTGAAAAATTGATGATTGGTCGGGAGCATCCGAAGCTCCGTACGATACCCAGTGATAGGTTTCACGGGGCGTCGGTGATTCCAGTAGGGCCCGATAACCTTACCGGTCGAGTAGGGGGAGGATGAGAACGCCCGGGGATGTGATGGCGGAGTTTTTAGTGGTTGACGTGCCGGGAGCTTATAACGCAATTATCGGACGCCCTTTCATCCATGACGTCCAAGGAGTTGTGTCGACCTATCATTTGACTATGTTGTACGTTTCCAATCTCGGGACGACAACAAAGTTGAGAGGAAATCAAGAAATGGCGAAATCATGCTACCTAACAGCATTAAAGCAACCGGCAAGGAGAGTGCCGGTAGAAGAATTGAATCCGCCAACCAGGAAACAAAGGCGAGCTCAGAGGAGGGCTCTGGCGAATGAGGAAGGGCCCGAGAAAGGGGATGAGGAGATAGATGTTTTAATGGAAGAGCTGGAATCCAGGCCTGATGATACTCCAAGGCCCAAGCCAGATGGAGAAACAAAGCAGGAGATGCTGGCAGATGATCCGGCAAGGACAGTGGTTGTTGGAACAGACATGGACCCAAAGGTTAGGGTCAACCTGGTGACTCTCCTACGAGAAAACGCGGACGTCTTCGCGTTCTCAGCGGATGAAATGCCGGGAATTAACCCGGCCGTGATGGTACATCGTCTAAATGTTGACAGCACTATCCGACCTGTCAAGCAAAAGAAGCGAAATTTTTCGGCCGAAAAGAACAAAGCCATTAAAGAGGAGGTT
The DNA here is from genome assembly GCA_947648045.1 of Beta corolliflora. Taxonomy (NCBI): domain Eukaryota; kingdom Viridiplantae; phylum Streptophyta; class Magnoliopsida; order Caryophyllales; family Amaranthaceae; genus Beta; species Beta corolliflora. The sequence continues at coordinate 864,069 of CANSZD010001251.1, forward strand.
GATAAGCTATTGGCAGCTGACTTCATTGAGCCATGCGACTACCCGGAGTGGTTGGCCAATGTAGTCATGGTAAAGAAAGCTAGCGGCCAATGGAGGATGTGTGTGGACTTCACAGACCTCAATAGAGCTTGCCCAAAAGATTGCTACCCCGTGCCAGAGAATAGACCGGCTAGTAGACTCTACTAGCGGTCATGCATTGTTAAGCTTTATGGATGCCTTCTCGGGCTATCACCAGATCAGCTTGCTCGAGGCCGATAGGAAAAAAGCTGCGTTCATCACAGATTGCGGAGTATATAATTATAAGGCAATGCCGTTTGGACTCCGTAATGCGGGGGCAACCTATCAAAAGCTAGTCGACAAAGTGTTCGCGGATCAGAGGGGGAGAAATATCGAAGCATATGTTGACGACTCCATCGTCAAGAGTAAAACTGACCGTGAACATTTGGACGATCTGGAAGAGACCTTTAGAACTTTGAGGAAGTATAAGATGAAGCTCAACCCAAAGAAATGTGTCTTTGGGGTGAGAGCGGGAAAGTTCTTAGGCTTCTTGGTAAGCAAAAGGGGGATTGATGCAGACCCAGACAAAGTTCAAGCCATTGTCGACCTGCCTGAGCCAAGAAGCGTCAAGGATATTCAGCGGTTAACAGGGAGAATGGCGACCCTCACTCGATTCATTTCAAAATCAGCAGACAAAGATTTGCCTTTCTTTGCCCTGCTAAGGGGGAATAAAAAGTTCGAGTGGGGAGAGGAGCAAAACAAAGCATTCCTGGCGGTAAAAGAGCATTTAAAGAAGCTACCTACCATTACAAGGCCCGAGACTGGGGACGTATTACAACTATACATCTCGGCCTCGCCGAAAACGATCCACGGCCGTGTTGTTGGTAGAAAAGGAAAAGAGCGGCGACCAATTTATTTTATCGCCCACATTCTTAACGGTCCGGAGAGCCGTTACCAGCTGGTAGAAAAAATGGCCTTGGCTGTGGTTATAGCCGCCAGGAAGCTCAGACCATACTTCGACTGCCATCCCATTCAAGTTTTAACCAACCAGCCGCTAGAAAAAGCGCTACAGAAGATGGATAGTTCCGGCCGCTTGCTGAAATGGGCCGTTGAACTATCAGAGTATGATATACAGTATAAGCCTAGGACCGCTATCAAAGCGCAGGCCCTGGCAGACTTTATCGTGGAAGCCTCATATGAGGAGGAAGAAGTGGAGCAAAAGGAAGTCTGGCTACTGGAAGTCGACGGATCGTCCGCTGTTAGCGGATCCGGAGCGGGTATAGTGATGACTAGCCCTGAAGGAAATTCTTACGAGTACGCCATCAAGTTCGCCTTCTCGGCGTCAAACAACGAAGCAGAATATGAAGCGGCAATTGCCGGACTAAGAATGCGTTTGGCAGCGGGTGCTAAGAAAGTGTTTTTAAAAACGGACTCACAGTTGGTGAGCGGCCAGCTGAGGGGAGAATTCGAAGTCAGAGAGGCCAATATGCAAAAATACGTTGAAAAGGCCAAGGAATTAATAGCTCAATTGGATCATTTTGATATTCAAGCGATACCTAGGGCCGAGAACACAAAAGCGGACGCATTGTCCAAATTGGCAAGCTCTGACTCGTTTAGCATTGAAAGAACCGTCACGGTCGACATCTTGAGGGAAAAGAGCATCACAGAAAAGGTCATAACTGTCAATAGTATAAACCAGCAGGGAGAATGGTTTAGTGAGCTGGTGACATACAAGTTGACTGGGACGCTTCCGAATAATCCTTCGTCTGCCAAGAAATTGAAACGACAAGCAAGCTGGTACGTCACATACCAAAATGAGTTATACAAAAAATCATTCAGTCTACCTCTGCTTAAATGCGCAACCGCATGGGAATCCGCGAAGATCCTTGAAGAAATACACGAGGGTATATGCGGTAACCATATTGGCGGAAAGGCTTTGGCACTCAAGGCATTGAGAGCGGGATTCTATTGGCCAAGTATGCTGGCGGATTCCCAGAGCTACGTTAAAAGATGTGATAAATGCCAGAGATACGCACCCGTCATTAACAGACCAGCCAACGATTTGCAGCCTATCCTATGCCCGATCCCGTTCGCACAGTGGGGAATGGACATCTTGGGACCGTTCACTACAGCAACCGGGGGGAGAAAGTTCCTAATAGTGGGAATTGTTTACTTCACTAAGTGGATAGAGGCAAAGCCGACAGCAAAAATCAAGGCGAATCAGGTCAAGAAATTCATCTGGCAAAATATCATGACAAGGTTTGGGATCCCCATGGCTATCGTCTTTGATCATGGCGTCCAATTCGATTGTCGTCCTATACAGGCCTTCTTAACAGAATTTCGAGTAAAATTTGCATATTCAGCCGTTTGCCACCCTCAGAGCAACGGACAAGCGGAGGCCGCGAACAAGCAGATCCTAAACGCCTTGAAGAAAAAGCTAGATGAATTCAAAGGGGGATGGGCTGATATGGTACCGACAGTGCTATGGTCAAACAGAACAACGGAGAAAGAAGCAACGGGAGAGAGCCCATTCAAGTTAGCCTTCGGCGCAGAGGCGGTGTTGCCAGTAGAAGTGGGGTTACCCTCTTACCGGATCAAGCACCAAGACCTGCAAAGAAATGACCAGGCACTCAGGGAAGACCTAGACTTCTTGCCGGAAACAAGGCTCATGGCGAACCGAGAGCGGCCGCTTACAAAAGACGGGATCGGCAAGGCTTACAATAAAAAAGTCATGGAGAGGCCATTAGATGTTGGCGACCTGGTCCTTCGCAGAACAGCGGCCACTGGCAAAGCGCATGTTGAGGGAAAGCTGACTGCTAACTGGGAAGGTCCCTACATCATAGCCAAGAAGATTGCTCTCGGTTCCTTCATTTTAAAGAACATGGATGGCAAAGAACTTAAAAATTGTTGGAATGCTAGCGTCCTAAAGAAATACTATGTTTGAGTTGCTAAATGTAATAGGTCGAGAACCACCCTTAGTTGCTTAAATAATACAAGCTTCTGTCAGCAGTTCATAAATTGTCTTATTATTTTCATGCACATTAATCGAAGCCATATGACGGAGCCCAAAGTGCGTTAACGGTCAAATGACGGACCTAGCACAAATCAAGCCATATGACGAGCCCAAAGTGCGTTAACGGTCAAATGACGGACCTAGCACAAATCGAAGCCATATGACGGAGCCCAAAGTGCGTTAACGGTCATATGACGAGACCTAGCACAAATCAAGCCATATGACAGGCCCAAAGTGCGTTAACGGTCAAATGACAGACCTAGCACAATCAAGCCATATGACAGGCCCAAAGTGCGTTAACGGTCATATGACGAGACCTAGCACAAATCAAGCCATATGACGAGCCCAAAGTACGTTAACGGTCATATGACGGACCTAGCACAAATCAAGCCATATGACAGGCCCAAAGTGCGTTAACGGTCATATGACAGACCTAGCACAAATCAAGCCATATGACAGGCCCAAAGTGCGTTAACGGTCATATGACAGACCTAGCACAAATCAAGCCATATGACAGGCCCAAAGTACGTTAACGGTCATATGACAGACCTAGCACAAATCAAGCCATATGACAGGCCCAAAATGCGTTAACGGTCATATAAAAGATTGGCGGATAATAAGACGATAATTATCGTTGGCAAACAAAAAGATTGGCGGACGCACAACAATCAGACGATAATAAAAGGTATAGAAACGCAAGATATAAAGTATTTTCCCATAAAATAAAAGCTACTGGCTTGGCGGCCAACTACAGGTAAAACGATGGCGGCCAAATGAAAGGCTTTTAGTTGGAATTGTACTTATAAAATTAAGAAACATTAGCGTTTACAAATGCCAACATGGGCCGAATAAAGAGTTGAAATATTCAAAAATTACAACTATAAGCTATTAGAAGAACAGGAAGAGCTGAGAGAAGGCCGCCAAAAACTTCAAGACGGAGGGGTCTCCTGATTTCCTTGATCTGGAACATCTCGAGGATCCGCATCAGCGATAACGTCCTCGTCAGCAAACTTAGGATCCCCCTCAAAAGGAGTGAGATGCTGGCCACCGGCATGAGCGTCTTCGATAACGTTCCAGTCAAATCCTGGAACCGATTTGCAAACGCATCTCATGGCGGTTGCCCATCCACCATCATACCTTTTGTGCAAAGCTGTTGCGTATTCATCAGACTGTTTAAATTAAGCAACAGCCTTAGCAACTCCTCTCGCCTCAGCTTCAGCCGCCGCATCCAGGACGGCAACCTCTTTTGCAGAGTTAGCGGCCTCCAGAGCCTTGGTCAATATATTGACATTTTCCTCGGTCTCTTCCAGTAAGGCGGCCCTCGGCCTCAGTGTTATCAGCTCGTCAGCTAGAGGCTGCAACTCTGTCGTCTTTGCCGCCAGCTTGTCCTCCATCTCCTTCAGCAAATCCTGGCAAGTTTGAAGCGACTGCTTATAGGTATCCGCCAACTTCTGATACTCTATTTATTGCTCTATCAGCTCAATGGCAGCGTTGTTGGCCTGCGAAGATGAAAATAATATGTCAAAAAAAAAAAAAACGAATGAATGATAATAAGAGAGTACGTAAACGTACCACAAGTTGATCGTGAGCCAACCTAGCAGCTGAAGTGACCAGGGGACCCTGCTAGGCCTATCTGCGGCGGTTGCATGCCCTTCAGAATGCGGTAGGCAAGGATGCCACCGTTCTCAGGGATGTCGGCATATAGCGACTCATCCTCTCTGACGTCCCAGTCAGGCTGGTAAATCTGACCAGGGACGACAGGCCGACGGGCGAAAGAGGCCGCCACAACATCGCTTAGCGGTACTTCTTTCTTCTCGATCCACTCATGGTACCGAGAGAAGATGCCGGGAGATAAGTTAGAAAGAAAGTTGGGCATGGTAATCAGCTCTCGGATCTTATCGCGGATGGAGGAGTAAGAGCCTGATAGCCAGGAGGCGCCGCTAACATGCCCTGGAGCAGTGGCCGCGACATCCCGCTCCCGAATCTCTGGAGCATCCGAGTTCAGACCCCCCACCTGAACATCAGGGGTGTGGTCAGAAGAAGCAGGGTCCGCCAAAGCCTGCCTTTTGTTGGCAGATGTATCCGCCGCAACTTGCTCGCGGGGCCGCCTCCTGTTCCCACTTCCCCTGGCGACAGGTCGGGAGGTTGAGGATCTAATCGAGACGGCAGGGGATGGCTGGCCGCCAGGATCGGCAGCAGCGGCCGTAACATTCTGAACAGGGACGCGAACAATATTCGCTCCACCGCGACCACGGCGAATATTCTGAGGGCCGTGGCGATTCCCTCCCCGGCGGCCATTGGTAATCCCGTGCATAGTCTCGTATTCTTGCGAGGGAGCAGGCGGTAAATTGGTTAACGGCTTGAAGTTCTCGTCCACAGATAGGGCGTCGAGGTCAAGGTAGTCAAAACCTGCGAATGGCAAGAAGCAAAATGTAAAAAAAAATATATATATATATATATCATCATCAGTTGGACCAGTCCGACATCAACACTCACCATTTTCATGAGTAGGGCTGAGCAGCAGGGCTGGCAAAGGTTTGTTCCCCAGGATGTACTTGGAATGAGGAATCCAATACTTAGGCTCTTTAACCTTCACCTCCTTCCCATCCTCATAGGTGACTAAGTAATCCTCCGTGTCAAAGTAGTCGAAGGCCGCTAACTCTTCCTCAGTTAGCGGAATGAGAGGTAAATGCTCCATATGCGAACGTGGCTCAGTGAAATGACGACGCACTGGATAATCCTCAGGAACTCGTAACCAAAAGAAAGCATCGTGCCAGCCCTTCAAACCAGTCATCTTTGGCTGAACTGTCATCTTCTTGTCGGCCGTAGTTAGCGACCACCAACCCGTCTGCCTAGAAGATCCATTTTTCTTCAGCCAATGAATGTGGCGGAATAAGTTCAGCGTTTGCGGAAAATCCAAGAAACGCACAACCCAGATGTACGCTATCAAATTCCGGACCGCCAAAGGAGTCAACTGAGCCAAACTCACGTTGAAAGCATTTAAGATCTTCACCAAAAAAGAATCCAGAGGGAAGCGGAGGCCAAACTCGAAATGATGAGTATACACGGCCACGTGACCAGGAGGACATTCCGTCACAATGGCCCCCTCTGGCGGAACTATTAACCGATAACCCGACGGAAGACAATACAAGTCCCGGGCAACTCTCGGGTAACTCAGATCAATGGTGTCCTAACGCCAAGGCAAATCAATCTCAACACTGATAGGACCGGCACTGAAATCATCCGGCAGCCATAAAGCATCAGAACCAGGACCAGTCTCAATCTCCTCCATCGGATTCGAACTATCGACCCTTAATTCGGCAGCACGGGAAGATTCCCCGACTGCATGGGCAGTCAAAGGCACAGAAACGTCAACATTTGCGTCCGCAGAGTCAATCGCATCCTCATTGACGCGGACGGCAGGACTCGCAGCAGTACGATGATGATAAACAGTCTCTTGACGGACCATGACGGTAGCAATAGAATCGCTGTCGTCACCTAAATCAATAATATGAGGGTTAGGAGCCGCAGATTGTTGTAAGCGGTCGAAAAAGTCAACCGTTACTTCCACCCCAGCATCCGCCAAGCTATCCAACCAAGCATGCTCTCTAAGGGGTGCTACGCCAAGGCCGGGAGTGGCATCGGCCGGAGGATGCCTAACGGATCGTCTAGCAAGAATCTGATGCCTAAGCTCCCTAAGCGTTTGTCGGTCACCACTCTGGCTGGCGGATAGATACCTCCTAGTTAAGTTATGCTCCTCGGGGGTAGCAGGGTCGTTTAAAAACTTCGACCTTAACTCTCTTTCCCTCTCAGCGGTAAGAGGTATGTCCGCTAACAACCTGGTCCTCCCCACTGGACTTAAGCTAGAGGAAGGTTCACTATTGGCCAGAGGGGAAGAAGGTTCGTTATTGGCCAAAGGGGAAGAAGGGTCACTCTCAGTCATGAACACCTCACTAGGGGAATTTTGGCTATCAGACTGGTCCGACATGATGAAAACGCAAAAGAAACTTAACAAAACGCGGCGAGAAATCGAAGAAATACCTGGAAACGAAAGGTCACCGGAGAAAAGTAAAGCAGAGAGCAGCGAAAGATGCCGGAAAAGGTAATTGAAACCCCCGAACGGCAAAATCGCACCAAAAAACTCGAGCTTGAGCCAGAACACCACCGAAAAAGCTGGAAGAAGCACCGGCGAAAAGACAAATCTTCAAACTCAGGCATGACCCAGAAAATATTCGTCAAGAAAAGACAAAATTCAGTACACTAGAACCGGAAAGTGAAAACTAGAAGATTGAGTAACTTTTCAGAGTAATTTGACCACAGGAAAAGTGATTTTTAAGCAACTCAAGCTTCGGCTATGGAGGTTTTGTCAGAGAAAAATGGAGAAAGCAAGAGAGAGCTTGGATAATGAAGATAAAGAGCTCCGAAAAGGACAACTGCTCCAATATAAGGCACGAACAAACGGCTGAGATTGAAAGACCTCTCAACTCCCTCTCCAGATTCCTGCCAAGTGTCAAAACACGGTAAACCCTAATAAAGTAATGCGCGGGATTTTCGGAAAAGTAATCATTAACTTTTCGAAAATTTTCAACTCCCTACGACGACACGTGGCACCCAGCAAATTAACTTTTTCAAAAATTGAGCACGGCAACAAAGATTCGCGTCCATCAACAACATCATTAACGGACAAGACCCCAAATGATGCTGGGGGGGCTAGTTGTATGGGTATAACCCAAGTATGTTAGCGGACCCCGTGATAAGTCCGCGAACACCGTAGCGGACGTGAACTCTATAAATGTCGCCTATAGCTCTAACAAGTCAGTACATCAACATGATCCGACAACGTTGGCGGTCGCCCAACAAGACAAAATAAGGGAATCTTTCCAGTTGTCAGAAGCACCTCGACCGTACACGTGTAAAAGGATTACACACCCTGTCAGGTGAATAGTACTTCTATAAATACCCCACTAGTACTATTCTGCAGGTACATTCTCTCACACTCAGGATTCTTATCTCTCTCTCTCTACTTTCTCTCTCTAAACCCTATTTGGGCACGCGCTGACTTGAGCGTCGGAGGGGGTTTCCTCGCATCCCCCCCGAGGGTAGTTCACGTTTGCTTCTTGTGCAGCTATTCACTAGCGGAGTTTACCCAAATCTTTGGCGGACTTCTCTCAAGACCGCCAACCGTTTCAACACCGAAACAGTTTTTTCATTGGAAGTTCAACAGTTGTGTGAGTAATGACGAAACAGTTTTTTCATTGGAAGTTCAACAGTTGTGTGAGTAATGAATGATTCCAGTAAGAACAACTAGCCTTATATGTACATGATGCATACAAAAGCATATAAAGTTCTGCATAAAAATACAGTAGGTAACAGTTATTGGAAGGGAGAAATAGAAAAGGATTATGGAATGGATAAGACGAAGAATCGATAGTTTGTTAGGTATTTTATCTTTTTTAATAAAAATTACTAAAAATTGTAAAGTTGCGTGTAATTGTTAATCATGGAGAGGAAAATATGTCATTAAATTAAGGGTTTTTAAAAAAAACTAAAGTTGATTTTGAATTTTAATGTTTCCACGTAAAGTAGACAATTTGTTTGTGGTTTGTAGTATTATTATTATTTTTTGTAAACTTGAGATATTGTTTTTATGGGGGTTTGGTGTCCCTCTTCTCTTCCCTTATATAAGAGTATTGAAAGGTAGGACACACTATTATTAGCGTTAGATTAATGAGTATTAATAAATACATATGTATTAATAATTGTTTTAATACATCTTTGTTAAATGCATAGTCTAAATAAATCTTAAACCCATAGTTGTATTTATCTTCCTTAAGAAGAACATGAGTGCGATCCTCGTTCATGGACAATCAGTATCCTACCACTTAGCTGTTTTTTTTTCTCTTATTTTATGAGGGAAAACGAACTTAGTCGCCCGTGTTTGGGGATATAACACTTTTTTTAATCCATGTACTCCTACATTGTGAATGATTGTACTGGTAGTTTAGATTGTGATCTAGAAAAAAAAAATGATTTAGCTATGGAGGAAGTGCCTACTTATTCTTGACAGATGGGTCATGAGATATCATGTCTTACATCAATAATTTACTACATAAATTATTAGAATAGGCGGTCTAATTTTATGTTAAATCGGTTTTTTCACCATATACCCCCGACAAATTAAAAAATTCACCATATACCCTCAATGTTCCAAAAATTCACCATATACCCTTGAGTTTTCGAAAACGTTCACCAAATGCCCTTTTTCTAACTTCCGTTAACCCACAGTTAGCTTTATTTACCATTTTGCCATCATTAACCCTAAACCCTAATCCCTAACCCTAATCTAAGTCCTAACCCTAAAATCTAAACCCTAATCCTTAACCCTAAGCCTAGCTCAGCCCAGCCCCCTCCCCAACCCCTTCCCCCTCCCCTTCCCCTCCACCAACACCCACCCCCTCCCCCTCCACCAGCACCCCACCCTCCCCCTCCCCGTCGCAGCCCCCCACCCCTTCACGTCCCCTCCACGTCGCAGCCCCCCCCTCCCCCCTCCCATCCCCAGTCGCATCCCCCATCCCTCCCCTTCCCCCCGCTGCCCAGCCCTCCCCACCCCCTCCCTCGTCTATTTCCCCGGCCCCCCTCTCCAGTCGATTTGCCCAGCCCCCACCCCCTCCCCTTTGAACGCCGTTGATCTTCGTTCTTCTTGAATCTGGGTAGAATTCGAAACCCACCCCCACCCCTCCCCGTAGAATTCGAAAACCGCCGGAATGAATTAGGCTCGATTTCTAGGGTGGCTCGTATTCTAGGGTGGCTCGATTTCTAACCGGAATGAATTCTAGGGTGGCTCGATTTACGGGCGTGGTTTGGTTCGAATGGTGGAGATGGTGGTTCGAATGGTGGAGATGGTGGTCTGGGCCGGGCGGTGAGGGGGGGGGGGCGGCGGGGGGAAGGGGATGGGGGATGCGACGGGGGATGGGAGGGGGGGAGGGTGGGGGGCTGCGACGTGGAGGGGACGTGAAGGGGGTGGGGGCTGCGACTGGGAGGGGGGAGGGGGGAGGGAGGGGAGGGGGAGGGGGGGGTGCTGGTGGAGGGGAGGGGGGAGGGGGAAGGGGTTGGGGAGGGGAATTGGTGGGCTAGGCTTAGGGTTAAGGATTAGGGTTTAGATTTTAGGGTTAGGACTTAGATTAGGGTTAGGGATTAGGGTTTAGGGTTAATGATGGCAAAATGGTAAATAAAGCTAACTGTGGGTTAACGGAAGTTAGAAAAAGGGCATTTGGTGAACGTTTTCGAAAACTCAAGGGTATATGGTGAATTTTTGGAACATTGAGGGTATATGGTGAATTTTTTAATTTGTCGGGGGTATATGGTGAAAAAACCGTAAAATTAAACCTACGCAAACCTACATTCTCCTACAAACTCATTTCATTACACTCTAGTCCAACACTATCCCTAGACATCTCTCACCAACCTAGTCGACCATTTACTCCATTAGCTTCTATTCTTCTTCCTTTGTGTCCCTTTGAATCTCAAACTAAGTAGACAATTATAAAAAATAACCTGACAGTCTTACCGAACGGATTAAACTAGTCACTAAATGGATTAAGTTAGTTACAAAATAGATTGAAGAATGTGATACTGAATGGGTTAAACTGATCACTAAATATATTAAACTAGTCACTATATTCAGAAGGTGATCCATTCTCTTCTAAATATTGGGCTTGGACCAGTGCATAATTTTAAACTAAAAGTAGGCAGCCTCATACAAGACTAGTTAAATTTACTATTGTTAATTTATGGTTGTGTGTATCTTTTATTTTGAATGTTTTTAATTATATTAAAGCAATCAATTTATAGTTGTTTACTCCGTCCATTTCTTCCAAGCTGGCAAATTATTAAAGATTTCAAGGTTAAACCTTAAGTATTGACTACTCTTTATACTTATTGACATGAATTAATTATAATAAAATACTGTTATAAAAAAAAATTGTAAGATGAAAAGGTAAGAGCTATAATAATTTTATCTATTATTACTTACAGATATAAGTGGTGAAATTAACTGGTTGAGTTTTCTAGCTCATAGAGTCACAATGTTGGGTACTTGGGTATACGGTATGGAGATTTTAGGCAGATGCTATCGAGCTTCCGCTACTTTCCCTCGATACAATTGTCCGGTTGCGTTAGATTTTATGATTCATTGAAAGTTGTGAATGTGCTCTAGTGAAAAAACAACTAGAGGTCATATTGATAAATTAACAATTTTTTTTTTTTTTGGTGAACAAGGAGCAAGATAAATAAAAATAATAATAATCAGTTACAAACCATAGTAGCATAGTTCATACAATAACTAGGGGGGAGGGAAACATCCTAGTTACATTGCATTCTATATCCGAGAGTCTAGCGGCTCTAGCCATCGCATCCGCACACTTGTTCCTGCTCCTCGCACGGAACTCAATCTTCAAGTTCGGCCTCAGGGTCCACCACTTTCTACACAAGAAAACAATATTGGAGTACCTGTCAGACACCTCGAGGTTGTGTAATAATTCCACCGCGAACCTGCAATTTGAATATAGTATGGTACACTCGTTGGTTCTCTGGTGGATGAGTTGGAGGCCCTCATAAATACCCAATAACTCAGCTGAAAGCGCATCATGAGCATAGCATTTCCTCTGAAATACCAAGGTCCAACTCCCCTGATAGTCCCTAACAACCCCCCCAAACCCGAAGGTATAAGTGTGCTAACAAAGGAAGCGTCTACCTGCATGGAAAAACAATGGCTAGGGGGGGCATTCCCCGAATGGTTTTCAGTTTGAGCAATGTTCAAGTTAGTAAGATTAGGCATGGCCAAGAGAAATTTCCGCGCATTAACAAGGGCTTTGGATATTATATTGTTGGGTTCAGTAGCAGAGGCTGCTCTAAAGATTCTATTGTTTCGGTTTTTCCATATTTCATGACATATATAAGGGAAAATAATCCCCCACTCTATTCCCTTACGAATGGTATATTCTAAATTTAGCTCTAGCCAAGAATGGAAGGACATGTAAGAGAGAGAAAGGGCTGGGGTGAGAAGCCAAAGGTCTTTCGACTCACTACACAACCTAATAACATGCGGGGAATCCTCAGGGAAGGTAAGGCATCTAAGGCACATTGGGGATTGAATGATCTTTCTAGTTGTGAGGAGTTTACTATGGGGAAGACGATCATGCCACAGAAGCCAAAAGAACATTTTTAACTTGGGTTCCATCCGAGCTTTCCAAAACCAGGAAAGATCAATGGTGGGATTTGTAGAGGGGAGTTGGGCTTTATAGGCCAAAGCAAGAGAAAAACCCTTATGTGTAACAAAGGTCGGGATCAGCAGGTCATTGCGATTAATGGAGGGAATGGGTATACTTAGGATTCGATCTATGAAATCATCGGGAAGATGGATTGAAATCCTTGACACATCCCAATTTCCTTCAGCCACTAAGTCAGCTAACACTAAATGGTCCTCCCCTTCCTCTAAAGGCCCCGTAATATGGTTTCTCAGCGGACCTATCCCCAGCCAGTCATCAAACCAGAAGCTAACGGTTTTTCCATTACCAATGTTCCAGAGACACTTATTACGAAGCAAATCCCACCCTTTACCAATCAGTTTCCACACATGCGACCCATTAGTAAATTTTGTAGCACTGTCTCTATGGATATACTTGGATTTAATACACTCCTGGGCGAGGTTGGAGGGGCCTTGGGACATTTTCCATCCTAATTTGACCATAAAAGCTAAGTTCATCCTACCTTGCTCCCTGATGCCGAGGCTCCCCTGATCCTTTGGGAGGAAGGTGGTTTCCCGGCTTATCAAATGAAGTTTTTTCTTCTGGTCTTCCTCCCCCCACAAAAAGTTGTTACAGATTTGGTTTAGGTCTTTACGAGTTTGAGCTGGAAGGTCAGTAGCTTACATGTAATAGGCCGGGATGGTGGATAGGGTGGACTGGATAAGACACAATCTCCCCGCTCTAGATAAATAGCTCGTTTTCCACTTAGCTAGTCTAGCCCTCACTTTGTCCACAATGAATTGCACCTGGGTTCTGTTTGGTCTTTTATGAGAGATGGGAAGGCCCAAGTACAGACCCAGATCCTGACTTTCTTTCACATTCAGGGTGTCCTGGAAGAGGGTTTGTAAGTCCTCCGATGTGTTTGGAGAGAATGTGAGTTTACTTTTCCCTTCATTAATCTTTTGGCCCGATATAGCACAGAAATGATCAAGGGTGTTCCTTACCATGAAAGCTGTCGTTTCATCTACCCTACCGAAGAGTAAAAGGTCATCAGCAAACATTAAATGGGACACTGGCACCTTACTTCTACCCACCCCAAATGGAGTCCATTGGTTATTATGACATGCTTGGTGGATCAATTGGGATAGGGCTTCGAGGCAAATATTAAATAAATAGGGAGACATAGGATCACCCTGACGGAGGCCCCTCGAATGGAGAAATGTTTTCGATTTGCGGCCATTTATCAGAACAGAAGAAGAGGCTTTGGATATGCAATCCACGATTAGTTCGATCGAACCTTCATCTCGCTTATGGTACTTAAGACACTCCCTTACAAAACTCCACTCAACCCGATCATATGCTTTCTCAAGATCTATCTTAAGAGCAAACCAACACCATTTCCCTCTTTTCTTACTCATGGAGTGGAGAACTTCCGATGCCACTACTAAGTTGATCTCCGGACCCCTCCCCTTAATGAAACTATTTTGATTTGGTGATATCCACTCAGGGATTAAAGGTTTGAGCCTTAGAACAAGAATTTTGGAAAGAAGTTTATAGAGCGTATTACAAAGGCTGATCGGTCTAAATTGCTTAACGGTTTCCGGAGAGTCTTGTTTTGGAATGAGACAAATCAACGCATGGCATAGGTTATCCGGAATACATCTAGACTTGAACCATGTCTGGACATTCCTACAAATTTCCTCCCCAGTCAGGTGCCATGTTTTTTGCAAGAATACAGGGTGGAACCCATCTGGCCCCGGGGCCTTGAGAGGTTGCATACTAAAAAGGGCTTGTTTAATCTCTAACTGAGTGGGTTCCCCAACGATATTAATAGCACCCGAGCACTTGGGGTTATCACTTCTCACACTCCACTTGTGCTCCGTAGAGTACAAGTTCCTATAAAATTTCTGAATTAAAGTTCTAACTCCCTCGGGATCACTAAACTCATTACCAACGTCGTCACGAAGACATAGAATACGAGATGAGTTTCTCTTAATAAGGACACTTCTATGAAAGAACCTCGTGTTCCTATCCCCTTCCCCTATTCTCTGGAGTCTACTTTTAGAAAGCCATAGAGCTTCATTTTGCAGGTTAAACTCCAAGTCCTGATGAAAACGAGAGTTCGGGTTATTTTGGAGATAAGCTTGGGTTCCTTTTAGGCGAGACAGGATTCGGTTTTTCATCCTATAAACATTCCCAAAAACATTTCTATTCCAATCCATAAGCACCCCCTGCATGGTCTCGAGACCCTGTTGGATTTCATAGTCACCTCTAGGCCACGCCTCTCTCACCACCCCCATAAAACCCTCATCTAAAAGCCACATAGGTTCAAATCTAAACGGTTTTGGATTACGTATATCATGAGAGTAGTCAAACTTAAGTAAAATGGGACAATGATCGGAAGTAATGCGCAGAAGCTGCCAAATATTTGCATTAGGAAATAAATTAAACCATTCGGGATTTACCCAACCTCTATCAAGTCTCTCATAAATAGGGTTCCGCATTCGGTTATTAGTCCAAGTGTACTTCGGGCCATTGAACCCTAAGTCTACTAAATTACATGCATCCATGGTAGAATTGTAAATATCCATTCTCCTACGATTAGCCCTACGCCCCCCAAGTTTTTCAGCATGGTGACAAATTTCATTAAAATCCCCCAATACAAGCCAAGGTTGGTTAAGGTTAGCAGCAAAATTCTTCAAATCATTCCATAAATCTAATCTTTTACAAAATTTAGGACTAGCATAAATAGATGAAAGGACAAAGATGGATTTAGTATCACGTACCTCCACCACGCCATATACTCCTTGAGGGCTCTCCTCTATCACTTGAAAATCCATCACCGTGGACTTCCAAAGGACGAGGATTCCCCGCACAAACCCAAGCGGTTCGACCAAATGCCATGAATCCATCCCCAAGTCTCGAACAATGCCCCCGGTTTTGTCACGGCTGACCCATGTCTCAACTAAAACAACTACTGCCGGGTTGTGCTGGGACATAAGAAGACGAAGATTGGGTTTAAATGACGGGCGCCCAATGCCCCGTGCGTTCCAAAATAAAATGGTCATTCTCTTAGGAAGGCTCGGTTTCCCCAAGAACATTCGAAGAAGCTCCTCGTTGCCTACTGCCCAAGGATCGAACTCGGTCCCTGTCGCCGGAGATGTCCACTGACGAATGTGGGGCCACAGAGTAGCTTCGGAGGTGCGAGGGTTTTTTGGTCCGTTTTCCTCGTCCCAACTCACCGTGAGTCCCATTTGCTTTCATGGGCGCTGAAGTCGGGCACACAGGAGGGCATTGGTATTGCTCTTCCCCTGGAGCCTTATCGGCAGTGACTTTACCATCATCACCGTCCTCACAATCGGAAAAATAGAAGTTGGGTCTAGCCATGGACCGAGGTTTTGTAGAAGATTTCTTTCTTCTGTTTCGGCTTCCACCTCTTTCATGAGCAGCCAATTGATGAAGATTCTCAAGAGAGGGTGGAGGTGTGATGCATCTTGGACTTGTGGTATGTGTGCCGGGAGAAGTTGACCGTCTTCGTACATCATTAGGTGTTTGAACACCTCTGGTTGTGACCTTGGGTTCAACATTAATTCCTTTACCTCCTGAAGGCTGAGGTTGGAGAATAATTCCGTCGGCTCGGAGAGATTCTCCGGCATGAAATATTCGACGTACCCCGGGTTGAGGTCCGGCATCACCGGCCTCACTGGTCTGGAGAACAGTAGGGATGATACGTCCGACACAAATGCTAGTCTCGGAGGAGACCGAGGGGATCGGGGTGAGAGGGGTGGAGGGGGGGATGAGTTTCCCACAAAGCAAAAGTCCTCCTGGGTATCCATTTAGAGAGGTTATTTTTTCGGGTGTGTGTTTGATATTGTCTGGTTTTTCAAAATGGAGGGATGGAGTGTTTAAAGGGTTTTCTGGGATAGGTGTAGGTGTCATGATGGGTTGAGTTTTCCGTAGGGTGGCTGGGGATTGGACATTGCATGGGGAGGATTTTGGGTTTGCAGAGGTGAGGTGAGAGTTCTGGGGAGATGAAATCCCACTTTTCCCGATAAGAGAGGGAAGGGGAGTTACCAGGTCTGGAGAGAGAAGATCCTCTGAATCTTCTAATTCTCCCAAAATGCCAAACGTGTTTTTTGTTTGTTCAATCCCAGGGAGCACACTTTTTGCATCAATTAAGCAACTTGGCCCACTTCTCTGACTTTCCTTTTTCTTTTCATTTTCTTTTTCTATTTTTTTTCTTTTCCTGCTTCTTTTTCTGTGGTTACTTCTTGTCCACCTGGCGGGTCAACGTCTCTAGTTTCAACCACCATCTTCTTTGGTGTCCACCGGGTTTGGGTGGGGTGTTTTCCGACGTCTTACTTCAGTCTGGATTTATTACGTTGGGTCGTGACCCACCCTGACTTTTGGTTAGCTCTATTAGCCATTTTGACTCCCTCCTTTACCATATCGGTGGATTGCCCTGTTTTTGGTTCCGGGTCCGGTAACGATGAGCAGTGGCGTCTATTATGACCCACATTCCGGCAAATCCAAGGTCCCTCAACACATGATATCTCCTGTTTCAATTTGCCTAACCAGGCCCATTGGGGCACTTTCTTACCCTCCTGCATCAAAGACACAAATGGCGGCGTAGCACCGTTGTACACCCTCTAGTGAATTAGAATCAATTTTGAGGATTTCCCCCAACGTATTTCCAATTCTTTCCAGCGTTTTCTTATGAATTAACTCCATCGGGAGCTCCGGGAACTGCACCCAAACAGGGTAATGGTTGACTTTGGCGTTCGAGGGCTTGAACCCTGGTGTCCATGGCTGAACCCACACAAGGGAGCCTAGAATAAATCAAGGACCTCCCGACAATAATCTTTATTTTTCTGCACTTGAAGAGCATTTATACTGTAAAAGCCTTTACCAAGTGATAGTAAATCCAGGTGTCCCTTCCAATTCCATAGTCGTGACATCTCCTTCTTGAGAAAATCTTGCGAAAACGATCTCCCAAGAACCTTAAAAATAATTATTGTCTCCCAAGGTTGGGATAGATTAGTATACTCTTCCTCTGAGATTGGTACAAAGATCTCCTCCCTTTCCTTCATATCAATTCGGGCAGTGGCAAAGGGAAGTGGTGGAAGGGCTAGGGGAATGATTTCATTTATGGATGACTCTACTGTAGAAAGGGCTTGCTTGAACGAGAGCGGCGGAGGGCCGGGGTCCGGGGGTGTGCTGGGATCTTCAGGGATGGGTTGGTGGCTGCTTCTGGATCCGCTTGGTTCTGTGACTGGAGCTGGCATGGAGGTTGGTTGCTTTGTACCGTGAGGGCGGTGGAAATGGGTTGGGTATTTTTGAGAGAGTTTTCTCTCTCCTCTTCCTCTCTCATGAAACAATTGTACATGTTTTTGCCAGATAAATTAACAATTGAACCACCATGAAAGCTGCAAATATAGTAACACGAGAATATCCAGAAGATATTACGTTTCTCGGCTTCTAACAAGAGAGAATATAACAAACATACAAAAAGGAACCACTAAAAAAGCTAAAATCTTCTCTCTCAAATCCTAGCCTCCCCTACCCCTTCTTCATCAGTTAGGGGCAGCCATGGATGATTTCATCCATGGTAAGCCTTTTTCCCCTTTTATTTTCAGTTTTTAGTTCATTTATTCCTTATTTTGTTGAATAAATTAGTCTCTCCTTATGAGATTTTTCAAACCCTGTTATGGGGATTTTAGTCTCTGTTGTGGAGATATCCTTCTCCCCTATGGGAGTTGTGAGTATGGTTTTTTGGTCTTTAGGTATGATAAATTGTTCTCATTAGTTGAAGTTCGAGACTCAATATGAGGTATTGAAATCTCGGATGCGGACAACGTGGCTCGATTAAGAATGCTCTTCCCAAACTATGTCAGAATGATAGACTTCTTCATCAATAGCTGCTTGATTCAGCAAATACAAGGGGGATGCGCTGTATTGCTCGATCTGGTTCATTGCAGTTTCTTCGAAGACGAATTTGATTTAACCTTGTTTGATTGTATCTTGTTTTTCTTTAATACCTATTGTAGATGCCGTTTGGCCTTCAATTAATGAAATTTCTCTTTAAAAAAAAAAGCTAAAATCTTAAGCGCAAACTCTATGTCTTTTGAGATTACTCCAATTCTTGACCATCTTCACTATACCTGACCAAGTCAATGTTGCAGATTTCAAGGTAGTGTTTTATATTAAAATAAATTAATTATTATTGAGTTAAAATAATATTACTAATTCTATTATATTAATTTAGCCCACTTAAATAAAATATCCAAATTAAATAAAACAAAAATAATTTGGGTTGTAAAATATTTGGATCAGTCCATGTCAGTTGTCAATAGTCAATATAAGATGGTCAAATGCCCGGCAAAGGTAAAAAAAAACTTTCAAGTCATAAACGGGCTAAGCCCATAAAGTACCAAGTCCATGAAGAAATCCCCATTCCCTATAAATGCACCTTTTCTCCTTCAGTTGAGGATAACATAAATTATATTATTCTGAAAAGCTCATAAAATTCTCTTGAAATTCTCTCTACAAAATGTCAACAAGCACATCAAATTCATGTCCACTGTTTAGATACACTAAAACATATTCGATTGAGATTCAAGCTTTCGTCAGTCCTTATTTGAATACACTCAAAACATATTCGATTAAGATTCAAGCTTTCATCAGTCCTCATTCACATACACTCAAACATATTCGATTGAGATTCAAGCTTTGTCAGCCTTCACTCGGATACACTCAAACAAAACCATTAAACTCGGGTTGACGCTAACAAAACGTCATCTCAAACTCAAACTTAGGTTGACGTTGACAAAACGTTATCCTACACTAAAATTCAGGTCAACGTTGACAAAACGTCACATTACACTAAAAATCATCTAACCTACGCAATTTAATTTTTGTACAAAGAAAGTTGCCAATCAATTTTAAAAAAAACTAATAACCCAAAAATAATGAGATTTTGGATTTGGGGGTGAATATCCTTACTTAATTTAATAACATATTAAATTGCAAATAAAAATATATGCACACTCAAGGTTAATTAATTGCGACCTTAAAAAAGACAATAATGCTAAAAGTTGATTTTTTAACATCAAGGATCTAATTTTATAAATGACCACTTGAATTAAACAATCATATTACAAGATACCTAGCAGGTTAATTGTCTATATTATCTGATTTAAGCGCTAGAACATTTATTTAGGTCCTCGATTAGCAATCAAATTCAAGGTGAAAAATATTGCAATCAATATAAAAAAATAATATACATGAGAGGAGAATAAAAATAAATAAAGAAATATGCGTATGGAGTTAGTTATAATATGTACAATCACAGGAATACATTAACGTAATAATTAGATGAATAATTACATATAATTTATTCTTTATTTTAGATACATATAGAAATAAATATAAGGATAGCTTACTATATGTGATTATAACTTTTGAGTACTACATGATCAAACTAAATATGTCTTTCAAAATCCTATATTTAAAAATTGAGTTATATAAGGTAAAAAAAATAGAGTTCTAAATAGATATAAGTACATATCTTCTCGATCCGTCTCTAATTACTTGCAAAATTGGTGTCAGAACATGTATGTAGGAGATGAATAAAAGTGTAGCAGGGACCATAACTTTATGGAAAAATGAAAAATATATGATATTTATAGGTAGGAAGATGACAAAAATAAAGGGGAATATCGGTGCTTATTTGTGGGTCATGGCTACTAAATAAAGAAATGTAGCAAGTAAAAAAGACATCCATTTATGGTAAATGTAGCAAGTAAAAAAAGACGGAGGGAGTATAATTTTGGATGGTGAAAATGTTAAAGTTTAATTTTGACTAAATAACAACCTAAAAAGATTATACAATAGAAAATACGTATAATTTTTACTACATTGTTTGAAAAAATATAATGTTTACACCATTGGAATTGAACTTGCTTACCACTGGAAAAAAAACAGATGAATGTTTTATTTTTAGCATATACGTTGAATCATACTACAATAAAGAAGTTATAAGAAGAATATGAAACTAATATAATAAGAAGTACTCCATGAATTAACAAATGTGATAATTGAGTCGGATTCGCAGGTGGTCACGACAAGGTTAACAAAATCCGCTCTTTTCTTTTCAGATCTGGACACTATACTTGGTGATCATGTCCTTGAGATGTGTAATGTTTTTAATTCCATTAGTTTTGCTCATGTTAATAGAGATGGGAATATTGTTGCCCATAATCTTGCTAGAGTTGTGCCGTTTGGAGTCGAGCAATGTTGGGAGAATCATTTTCCTAGAGATATATATAGCTCCTTATGTACATATGGATATTTTGTCCCTTGATTAATGCACTTCTCTTTTCCTCTAAAAAAAAAGCATGCATCGCACGGACTTCAAGATCTAGTATATATAAAAAAGAGAAACTTTTTGAGAGCAAAGGGAGCTCCTCAAGATTTCGAGAGCATATAGAGCACCACGTAGGATTGCCATGTCATCAATTTTTATTTTTATCTTTTTAAAAAATAGAATTTTACATAGATTTAAATATATATATATATATATATATATATATATATATATATATATATATATATATATATATATATATATATATATATATATATATATATATATATATATATATATATATATATATATATATATAAGGAATTTTGGATAAGTGAAAATTAGAGTTTGATTTTAAATGAACAACATAAATTATTAAATTATGTAAATTGTGTATAACTTTTGCTACGTAATTCTGAATATTATAAATTTCATACCATTGGAGAGCGCTCAAAATATGTTTTGAAATGATAGGCGTGTCGCGCACCTAACAAAAATAAATAACCTAACTAACCTCCTAACTATGTAGTAGGGTAAGTCAGGGTCGATCCCACAGAGAGAAAGTTATTCTTTGATTAGCCTTTAAATTATGGTAAGACTAAAGGAGATTAATATCAATGATGGTCGAATAAACTAAACTAATCAATTAATATATAAATAAAAGACTCTAGAGTTAAGTATTCCCACATGAATTAATAAAATAATAATTCCTACCCTAAACTAATCAATTAAATGTTCACAAGGAAAAGTACACCCTATATATACCATAAACCTCTCCCGAGTATCTATCGCTTCCTTAACATGCACTCAAGCCTATTCCCGTAGAATCATGCAAATTAAAGACATTAAACGCGACACTCTAACTTTCTAACAATCCATTCTACCTCCTCCCGTGGAGAACTTCATGTCCTTAATTGAAATACCACTAGTGGGAAAAACCTTATCTGTCACTTAGTAACAGATTCGGTTTTTAGAAAACCGCATCCGAAAATCAATGAAAAAAAGGGAGGGAAATCTGGGCAGAAAATCTGATCCGGTTCTTTAGTGAACCGGATCGGATTATAGAAACTGCTGCAGTTTTTAATAATCTGATCCATTTCAGAGGACCGGATCAGATTTTTCGGTTTTTTTCCACAAAAACCCGTGTTTTTCCCCTCCTTAATTCACCCAATTTCAGTTCCCTCCTTCACCCATTTTCAAGTCCCTCCTTCAGCGAGTTGAAGTCTCCACACCTGAGCCCCACCACACTGGGTTCGACCACGCACCACCACACCTCACCGCCACCACCTGATTCCGCCGTCACCCGAAGCTTCCACCACCAGCTAGGCGCCCTAGGTTGCGCACCACTACTGCTGCAAGTCTCTGTCCTAGCTTGCGCACCACCACTCGACTCCTCTGCTAGCTTGCCGCACCTCCACCTTCCTCCTCCTAAACAACTACATTCCTCCTCTACCCCTCCCTAAACAACTACATTCCTCCTCCACCTCTTATTGTAATCTCATATTTGAAACTTCAAGTTTATAATTCATTGAGTTTTATGGATAATTGTTAGTGAAATTAGGTTGTATAATAGTTAAAGGGTTTAAAGTTGATTGATTTGAGTTAATTTGATTTTAGTTTAAGTAGTTATTTTGATTTTTAGGTTAAAAAAACTAGGGCTTTGGTGGGGTTGTTGTTGTTGTGGTTGTTGTAGTCGTGGTTGTTATTTTTGTGGTTGTTGTGTTGTTGTTGTTGTTGTTGTTGTTGTTGTTGTTGTTGTTGTTGTTGTTGTTGTTGTTGTACTTAATTAGTTTAGTTTAGTTTAGTTTAGTTTAGTTTGGTTTAGTTTTGTTTAGTTTAGTTTAGTTTTGTTTACTTTAGTTTAGTTTTGTTTAGTTTTGTTTGATTTGCTAATTTATACTAATGTTAACTTTAACTTTGTTGTTGATTGAAGCTAGCTAGTGACGGAGTGTTGAGTTCGATTTTCCTATTTACAACCTTGATATTGGTATGTTATCATTCATATTTATCTTTCTTTCATAGTAAATTGGTTTATATATATGTGCAAATATGTATATATTTATCGTTGAATTGAGATTAGATGTAAAATGTTTTGTTATTTAAAAACCTATGTACGCATCATCATATCATATGCCTAGATACCCGTTCGACACTTACTCATTTGGAGTAAGTCTTGAATAGTCCCCGGTTTGGGACTGTTCTTAGATGTTTAATCTCACTTAGGTGGTGAATGTATGTCTTTATTTCGATTCTAGAGGAAAATCTTGGCTCGTCGTTTCCTTAATTTTGTTCTCTGGGTACATAGGGAAATGCTGCCGGATTTTCCGTAAAATCGAAAAGAAGGCATACATTCACTAGTGAGATTAGACATCTAAGGATGGGTTAGGTTGGAGTGATAAGGACCCTTGGAAAGCATGCCTAATTTCATTAGATATATAGGTTCATAAACTCTAATCATGTAATGAAGTTCGTCATTGACATGAGGTACTTGTTGCTTGTGTTTAATTAGAGGTCTGATTGAAATGAATCGTGCATAGATGTACGGTAGTCGCGACACGTGTGAATTCGTGGATGGGGTCTTTGAATATTGTGATACTGCATTAAGTCATCAGGCTGCAACGGGAACCGAGGGGTTTTATTGTCCTTGTGTTGATTGTAGTAATGTGGGCATGGTTAGTAGCATTGGGTCGCTTAGGGAGCAAATCTTTCGTCACGGGTTTATAGGCAAGACTACCATATGTATGGGTTTGGCACGGTGAGGAGGGTATATATGATGGTGGGAATGCCATTGTTAACGATGTGCATGAAGGAGGTGAGTTTGATGTCATTGAGAATGACAAGAACATCGAGGACATATATGAGGATACTGAAGTAGAGGATGATGATGATGAAGGGGACTATATCGAGGAGATGATGGAGGGGTGGATGATCATGCTGGCAAACGGCCTCGTGTTTTTGAGTGCATGACCGAGGCATCTCGGAAACCGTTGTATCCCGGTTGTACGAGGTACACCAAGCCGACAGCCGTGATAACACTCTTTATTATCAAGACGAAAGTCGGTATAAGTGACTCTTGTTTCACTTCCTTGTTGCAAGCATTTGGTGATATGTTGCCGGACGACCATGAACTACCCAAGTCGAACTACTATGCTAAGAAACTGATGTGTCCCTTCGGTTTAGAGTGAAGTCTTCTCATGTTAGTTCCACTTATTCCTCCACTAAGTGTGAAGCAGTAACCCACGTAGAATTATTTTCCCACGTTCACACTTCTTGAGGAACAAGCAAAGACATGTTCAAACCAACCAACAGTAAGTGGTTTAGTAGTTGAGAAAAACAAGGAGTTAACTTAGGAAATTTATTTTTACTTGCTCAGTAATTAAAACAAGATTTTTATTTAGAAAATAAAAACTATTTTATTTATTTACAATATTTTCTAAAAACTCTCAATTAAATATTTTTCAAAACCACTTGTTGCATTTAATAAGTTCCATTTAGTTCCCTAAACTTAAGCAATATAATTTACTTACATAAATCCTAAGTACAGACTCTTGGACTTAGAAGTTACGCCATCTCTTTTAATCTTCAACTCTGAGGATCGTTTGTCCCAGCTCAGGAACAGCAGACAGTTCCTTGAGGAACTGTGATCAGGAACTTGAATCATAAAACATCATTTTGAAGATTAAATCTTGTTGTTGTGTATATATTACTTTGTCTTGATTATAAGTGCCACGCCATCCAAGATTCCAACTCTGGAACTCACTTAGACAATCAGGTTTCTACTCTGGAACTAAAACACTATTTATCAAACAAACCAATATGTCAGGAAGTTTGCAAGGCAGTCATCAATCCAAACTAAGGATCAACAATATTCCCCCTTTTTGGCGATGACAACACAAGCAAACTTTTCACAACAAAAGATATAAACATAATGAATACTCCATCGTATAATCCCCAACAAACAAAAAGAAATAAAATTTACCAATTTTTAATTTTCACAGGAGACAAGAGTTTATGAGGTATGGAATAATGGTGTAACCGCCTTAAGATGTTTGCAATGATTTCCCCCCTGTTGGCATCAACAAAAAGAGGACAACACAGGCAGAGATATTCCAAAACACAGCACCCAACTATGAAAGTGGGTAGAAACAAGTGAATCCAAAACAAAAACACATTTCACACAAGTTATGAAGCAACGGAAACAACAACTAATTATGATAGTCATAAGAATACATAACATAGCAAGTTTTTTGAGAAAGGCCAAAAGAGAAACACCCACAAAAAGTGATGCAAACCAAAATGAAAAAGGAAAAAAAAAATTAAACTGTTCCAACAAAAACCATCATAGTGACAAAAGAGAGAAACATGAGGCTAGAAGAGAAAAAGCTAAGCATCATTTGACTCCAAGGTTTCTTGAACTACTTCAATGGTGAGGTCATCAATCTTTTGAAGCAGAGTAGCATGAGAGGAGGAGGTATGAGCAGAGAAACTGTGTAATGAGGCTTGCAGTTCCTTGACCAGAGCAACCAGAGAGCCCACCTGTTCCTGTAGGCACTCGATCTTAGAAACAATTCCTTCTTGTAGTTCCTTCATCTGAGAAACAGTAGCTTGGAGTTCCTTGATTTGCTCATCCTTTGTAGTTTTTGAACCAAACCCAGGGAACCCAGAGAAACCCGCAAAACCAGAGGGTACACTCGCAGGAACTGTTCCTGAGCCATGAGGAACTGAACTTTTCAAAGTTCCTTTCTTCTTAGGAACAGAAGGAGAACTCACGGGAACTGAAGTGGTGTTCCTAGGAGAACTCAATTGTTCCTCTCCTCCCGGAACCTCCAAGATAACATCGGTATCTTCCTCATCACTTATATCCATGAAAACAGAGGATTGAGATTTCTTAGCTATACGAACACTCTTCCTTTTTGACACAGAAACTTGCCTCTTTTCTCCCTCTTCTTCTTCTTTATCAGATGTACCCACTGCTTCCACTTTTTCCTTGAGAAACCTAACACACTTATCAACCACTTCCAGATTCAACTTAGAGAGAAAGCCTTGTTGCAAAATTTGGGCATTAGAAACCACATGTTCCTCATAGGAACTAAGATCAACTGCTTGGTTCCTAAAAATGGCAGTAAGGAGGGAACCATAGCCAACTCTCAACTTTCCAGGAATGCAGTGGGCTAGATGTTTAATCATTAGAACAGGAAAATTGATAGGAATATGATTTTCAAGGCTATAAATTAGACATGCATCAAATAAGTTGACATCATCCCTCTTTTGTGTACGAGGAACTACACCTCTCCAAACTACATTAAACAACAGTTTTTGTAAAGGAGATAGAGATTTATGTTTTGTGGTGGAAGATTTGTCATAGTTTTCCCCCTATTTTCTTCACAATTTCGGCACTCTCAAGATTATTGATCCTCACTTTCATTTTCCCTTTAACATATTCATCAAACCCTTCATCCGGAACACCAAACAAGTTTCCCAAATACTCAACATTAAAAGATATAGCAGTGCCATTCACCTCACTAGTGCAAACCAAATTTTCACAAGAGAAATTCTTACAAAACTCATGCATAGCTAAAGGATAAATTGGAAGACGAGCATGAGTATCAAAAAGATTTACCCACTGTTGAAGATCAAGAATTTCCACCAATTCTTCAAGTTTTTCGGATTTGCACCACCCATAATTATAGCAAACCCTTGCGTGAGAAGCTTTGATTTTATATCAGATGCAGAAATTTTTGGACCTTTCTCTTTCACCGCCGGAAAATTTGTCTCGGATTTCACACCCTCATCGGTTTTTCGCTTTTTGCGGCGAGAGCTCTTGGGCGTCGAAACAGAACCATCGAGTTCCTTGGTTGAGACTGTCGAGACGGGCGAGAGTACTGGTTCATCAGGGGTCGGTACGCCGGTGGCCAGATTGGAGGCCCCACCGTCGGTTATGGAGAGAGGTGGTGGTTCAATTTGAAGTGGTGAAGGATTTTGAGAAGGAGAAGTTTCCATGGGAATTGGAGAAGAAGGGTCTCTTTTTCTTTTGTGAGAAAGGATGTCTGTATTGAGACTTGTGATGACCATGGTGGGTTTTTAAAAAGAAAAGAATTTGGAAGGGGAGGATGAATCTATAGGTTCTTGAATTTTGGAGAAGATGAAGTGGTGGGTTTTTGGTGTTAGGCGTGTAGGGGGGATGAAGGAGCGAGAGAGAGAGAGGGGTTTAATTTTTATCACTTAATTAATTAAAGTTGGAACATTAATGTGGTAAAATAAAAATAATGAAAAAAATAAAAGTGGGTGAGATAAAAAAAGGAGTGATGGAGTGAATTTAGGAAAAAAATATCTCCTAAACCGTGTAGAAGTAGAAAAGAAAAAAAATCAAGAAGAAAATAAAAGAAAACGTGGGGAAGAGAAAAATAATTGAGAGAAAAAAAATAATAAAAAAACGAAAGGAAGATAACATATGACAAATAAGAAATAGAAAAAGAAAAGATAGAAATTTGAAAAGGAGAAACATATATACAGAATAGAAAAAAACTTGCTTAGTCTTGTATAACATATAACCAAAATAAAAAGAAGTTGCTTACCTAGCACAAGTTATGAGTGAAAATGAGTTTCTATAATGGAAAACTTAGAATATGTTTTCACATAATTAATTGTGTTGGAATAACAATGCCATGTATTAAAATCTATCATTTTTTACCTTGGGGGAATCTCATAGGCAGTCATCTCAACTTGATCATTCCAAGTTCCAGTCTCATTTTCTCATATTTCTCCCTGCTTAAAGGCTTAGTCAAAATATCAGCTATTTGATTCTCAGTTTCACAAAAATCTAATCTGATTAAACCTTTTTCCATATTATCCTTTAAAAAATGATGCCTTATATGGATGTGTTTGACTCGAGAATGATGAACTGGATCTTTGGAAATACAAATGGCACTAGTATTATCACAATAAATGGGAACACAATCATATATTATGCCAAAGTCTCTTAACTGTTGCTTTATCCAAAGTAGTTGTGAGCAACATGCAGCAGCAGCAACGTACTCAGCCTCGGCGGTGGATAGAGCAATAGATTTCGTTTCTTGGAACTCCAAGAAACCATGCAGGAACCCAAAAATTGAACCATACCTGAAGTGCTTTTTCTATTTACCAAATCTCCAGCATAATCAGCATCAGCAAAGCCTTTTAAATCAAAAGCACCATCTCTAGGATAGAACAAACATAGATCGTTTGTTCCTCGAAGATACCTTAGTATCCTTTTCACAGCAGTCATATGTGACTCCTTTGGGTTTGATTGGAACCTGGCACATAAACCTACACTGAAAGAAATGTCAGGTCTACTAGCAGTTAGATATAACAATGATCCAATCATTCCTCTATACTTTGTTTGATTCACACTTTTTCCTTTGGGATCTTCATCTAATCTAGTGGTTGTTCCCATAGGAGTGTGATTCACTTTAGCAGATTCAAAGTCATATTTCTTGAGGAGTTCTTTGACATATTTTTGTTGGTGAATCATAATTCCTTTCTCAGTTTGTTTTATTTGTAGACCAAGAAAGAAGTTAAGTTCCCCCATCATACTCATCTCGAACTCACTGCTCATTAAATCTGCAAATTCCTTGCACAGAACTTCATTAGTAGCACCAAATAATATATCATCAACATAAATTTGTACTACTAAAAGATCAGTTCCTTTTGATTTCAAAAACAAAGTTTTATCAATTTTTCCTCGTTTGAAATCATTTTGCAAAAGAAACTTCGATAATCTTTCGTACCATGATCTAGGAGCTTGTTTAAGTCCATAGAGAGCTTTATCAAGCTTATAGATATGGTCAGGATGATTTGAGTCGATAAATCCAGGAGGTTGTTCCACATAGACGTCTTCCTCTAAATAACCATTTAAGAAAGCACATTTGACGTCCCTTTGGTACAACTTGAAACCCATGAAAGAAGCAAAAGCAATTAAAATTCTTATGGCTTCTAATCTAGCAACAGGAGCAAAAGTTTCTTCGAAATCTATACCTTCCTGTTGATTGTAGCCTTTGACAACCAACCTTGCTTTGTTCCTTACGATAGTTTCATATTCATCGAGCTTGTTTCGGAAAACCCATTTGAGACCAATTACCTTTTGATTCTTTGGCTTGGGTTCCAAATGCCACACCTTGTTTCTCTTGAACTCATTAAGTTCATCTTGCATGGCAGTAATCCAGTCAGCATCTTGTAATGCTTCAGTGTGGTTCCTTGGCTCGATTATGGATAGGAACGCTTGAAAAGAACAGAAGCTCCTTAGTTGAGATCTTGTCTGAGTTCCTTTTCGAATGTTGCTGATAATCAGATCCATTGGATGAGAACTTTGATGTTTCCATGGTTTGGGATGGAACTCTGCTGCAGGAACTGTTTCTGACTGAGGTTCGGTCACCTCAGTTCCTTGATCCTCCTATTCCTGCTGTTCATCCTGCTCATTTAATTTGGAACTGCTTCAGTTTCTTCTGGTTCCTCTTCCACAGGAACTTCTTCATTTACTCCTGCTTCTTGGTTTCTAGGCACATCAACAATGTTGCTTGGCCTTGTTGGAGAGATTTCTTCATCTTTATCTGAAAAATGAGTTAGATCGATTTTGAAATCTTCATGTTCCTGAACTACATCAACTTTGTCAGTTTCATCAAAAATAATATGCACACTCTCTTCTACACACATAGTGCGTTTGTTATAAACTCTATAAGCTTTACTGTTTAAGGCATATCCTAAGAAGACTGCCTCATCACTTCTTTCATCAAATTTTCCTAAG
Organism: Beta corolliflora; assembly: GCA_947648045.1. Taxonomy (NCBI): domain Eukaryota; kingdom Viridiplantae; phylum Streptophyta; class Magnoliopsida; order Caryophyllales; family Amaranthaceae; genus Beta; species Beta corolliflora. The sequence goes on from CANSZD010001251.1 coordinate 893,468, forward strand.
TTCCTTTTTCCATTATTGTGAACAAAGCACTTACTCCCAAAAATTCTAAAATAAGAAATATTAGGTTTGTTTCCTTTCAAAAGTTCATAAGGTGTCTTATTTAATAAAGATCTAATCATGACTCTATTGATTATATAACAAGCTGTATTAACTGCTTCAGCCCAGAAGTTCCTTGGTAAGGAACTGGCTATTAACATGGTTCGAGCCATGTCTTCCAAGGTTCTATTTTTCCTTTCAACGACTCCATTTTGTTGTGGAGTCCTAGGAGTAGAAAAGTTATGATCCATACCTTGTTCCTTGCAGAAATCATCAAACTTGCCATTGTCAAATTCAGTTCCATGATCTGACCTTAAATTGATGACCACTGGTTCTCTGTGTGTTTCTTAGCAAAAGCAACAAATTCATCAAAAGTTTCATCTTTACTTGCTAGAAAAATTACCCAAGTATAGCGAGAATAATCATCAACAATCACTAAGACATATCTTTTTCCACTTCTACTTTGTATTCTCATAGGACCACACAAGTCCATATGAATCAGTTCTAGTGGTTTAGAAGTGCTTACCATTTTCTTAGGTTTAAAGGAACTTCAAACATGTTTTCCTTTGGCACAGGGATCACATATTTTATCCTTTATGAACTTGATTGAAGGAAGCCCTCTCACAAGTTCCTTGGATTTTAATTTTTCAAGCAATGAAAGACTGGCATGACCGAATCTTTTATGCCAAAGAAGTGAATCATCTTCAATGACACTTAGGCAGGTTAAGTTGGCTTTTGGAACTTGGTTGAGATCCACAGTATATGTGTTCCCTTTCCTAGTTCCTTCCAAAATAACCTTCCCACTGTCATTGTTTACAATTTGACAATTTTCAGAAGTAAAACTTACCGAGTTTCCCTTATCACAAATTGGGAAATACTTAGCAGACTGTGCATTAAACCCTCGACTAAGAACACGTTGTCTATTGAGTGGGAACTTGACCTTCCTACTTTTCTGATGGCGATTATTTCACCTTTCTTGTTGTCTCCAAAGGTCACAGTTCCTCCATTATAGGCCTCTAGTAAGAAAAATTTAGATTTGTCTCCTGTCATGTGTTTGGAACACCCGCTGTCGAGATACCACGAGTTGTTCCCCCTCACTAGGACATGGATAAAAATCAGTGATCAGTTGTAGGAACTCGGGTTTCCTCGAGTTCCTTTTCTTTCACCACATCAGTTTTCTCAACCCATATTTTCTTCACATAATTTTCATTTTTGACGTCCTTTTCTTTCTTCTTAGTACATTCACTTAGAACATGGTTACTGTAATACTCCGTATTTTTAGTAAGTTATTAGTTATAATTTTTTTTAAAAAGGTTTTATATACTAAAAAGGCTTTTTATTCTTTTATTAATTATAAAGGTTTTAAATAGGCTTTTATGATAGATTATGGGTTTTTCAAATAGACTCTAGCCCAAATTAGGTATTGGGCCTAAGTTCACAAATCTAATCCAAGTAATTAGTTTGGAAAACTTAAAAATATTTTAATAAGAAAAAAAAAATCAAAAAGGATTTATAAAAGATTTACAAAGGATTTATAAAAAGAAAAAGAAAAAAAAATTATCAAAACTTGGCCGACGGCAATTCACCGCCAGGAACCTAAATCATGATTATCAAAATTTAGTTAACTTTATTTATCTTTTGATTTTAAGCATCTAGATTATTTATCCTAGGGAATATTCCCCGATGCTAGTGTATCTTAGTTAAAAATTAATTATCTTTTCTCAAAAATCCATCTTTTAGTTTCCTAACTCTAATATGACTCTACCTATCCAACTAGTATAAATAGGGGCCTCCACCCATCATACTCTTCACACCAAATTTGAGGAATACATCTCTTTTCTCAAGTTTAAACTCTCTCTCCCTCTTAGCCTACCTTCTCTCTCTTCTCCCTAGTAGTTATAAATTTTCAAGGTGCGTGTATACGTAGATCTTTAAATATTGTTCTGCATGCGTAGTATCATGTTTTTAGGGTTGTTATTTTGAATTGAAACGCATGTTTATATGAGTTTTATTATGAACTTCATGAGCCTTATTATGATTAGTATGAGTTTACATGAGTATGTTAAATTTATAAACTTACCATGAACATTAATTCTTGTAGCTAGTCTAAAGTTATATCACTTAACCGATTCTTTTTAAGATCCCGGGCAGTATACTTGCTCGGTTGTTACAAATCTAACACTTAGTCGGTCTCGTCTAATAACCTCGCTATTATTTTCAAGTTGAATTATGTAAATAATGTGTAGTGCTCTGTGCATATGATTTCAAGTTGAATTATGTAAATAAGGTGTAGTGCTCTGTGCATATGCCCTGCTCGCGATTTCTATGCGTCACTATAGTATAGTAGAGCAATATAGTAGGTAACATTAATCGTTGACTTGAGATTTCTTCACGATATTCGAGTGTGGTAAATTAGTTTCAAGGATTTATATTTTTATAAACAAGTTGCGTATTACATGCCACTATTTGGCTAAAGTTATAAGTATTATTGTTATTATTATTTTAAAGGAAGATTATTTCCGGAAGGTTTTATTAGTTATATGATCTTTTATGATCACAAATTATAAAGAGGCAACGGCTTGTTATAAACAAGAACGGTAGCTATTATATTTTACCCATGTACTTTTTGTATAAGTCATGTGGACAAGGTAGTTCCCCTCGTCATAGACTCATTAAGGAATACTAAACTTGGGGGGTGTGCACACCTTAGGAAAGGTACCTAGGCAAGGAAAGGAGTTTTATTAAAGTTATATACTTTATATTATACAAGTATTACAAGTATCCAAGGAAGGTTTATAGAAATATTTTGAATGTTTAATAAAATATTTAAATTTCCGCATATATATGTACTCAGTATTTTTACTGACACGCATTTTGTTTGTTTGTTTTATGGCTTTGTCCCTGTGATGACCCTTTTGGTGAGCAGAATTTACAGGATGATTTGGTGCATACTTCACATGGGGGAGCTAGTGAGGAATAAGACTTAAGCTAGGAGTAATATTAGATAAAATTCAAACGTAAATCAACTATTTTTGCTAAACAATGGATACAAATCAATTATGCAAGATGTAAGCACTAATAAAGTAATACTCCCTCCGTCCCAAAATATAGTGTTTGCATTCCTTTTTGGGTATCCTAAAATATTGTGTCTATTTTCTTTTTTATCAATTTATTAGGACTAAATTGTCCTTCATTTCTACATAAACTTTTCAAAATACCCCTACTTTTCTTTCAAAAAATGGGCCCCTATTTATTGATTTACACCATTTCCAAAAAATATTTATTGCTTTTTGATTTTATTTTAAAGGAAAAAGAAAATAAAGAACCAATTCCAAGACAAAAGTGCCTAAAAAGCACTTCCTTAATATATACTCCATCCGTTTCAAAATATAAGGCATTCACGCTTTATGAAAATTTGCTTTGACCACAAAAATCTCTCATAATATGATAAATAAAAATTATAAAAATTATACCGTTGGATTCGTCTTGAAAAATACTATAATAACATTATTTTTTTAATTTTTTTATCAACATAAATTGAGAGTAATTAACGGTTAAAGTTCGATCTCGAACATCGTGTGTGCCTTATATTTTGAAATGTAGGGAGTAATTTTTTGGAATCCTACTACGCCTTTAATTTTCCTTAATTCCCGTGAAAAATGAGAAGTGAGCTTTATATTATGGAACGGAGGGAGTAATAACCAAAACAACTCAACCTTTTAGTACTTTAGCGCACATAAATTTCATCGTATAATTGAAGTGCGCCACTAAAACAAGTACAACTAACTCCCAACTCCCAAGGTCCCCAAGGGGCAAGTCCCACCTTAAAATACTTGTCTGGTTGATAATAATAGAGTAATAGTATGACAGGAGTATACAAATAGGATTGAGATTAGGAACATGGATTAATATGGTATTAATAATTAATGTTGTCTTCATTTACTTCTGGGCGTAATAGTTTGTTGTTTTTCCATAAATTGTTTACCAACTTTTTACGTCTACATGAAAGAGCTTCCTGATGAGGCCTGAAACTATTCGACCAAACCATATTTGATATTTCAGTGCTCTTAAAGTTTTGGAAGTTATCAGCAACAAATGGAAACTTGAGTACTTCACTACTTCTCTATGATTATAATGAATGTGCTATAAGTTAGTTACTCATTCAATAGGTTCGTAATATTCTACGTCATTCTACCACAGGATACATGACGTTCTCTCTCATTTAATAGGCTCCATTGTCACATGAATTTTAAAAGTTTACAAAAATTATTATTGCAAATCTGGAAGATTAGGACTATCAAGTATGTATTCTTTTAAAAAAATTTAATATAAACGACAATATAAGAAAAAGTTAAAGATTAAAGATGTTGTTAATAACATTTTATGCAAAAAGTCATACCATCAGTGGCGGATTATACGAGGGGCGGGTGAGAGTCTGGACCTCCATAATTATGTGAATAAAATAAGCCAACTGCAATTTAATACATGAAATTAATGCTGGCACAATGGTTGGGATGCAAAGTGCGGAGATACTATGGACAAGCACATGTTCGAAGTTCGAACCCTGCAAATAAGACTTGCGGGGTATTTAATTATGGTTTACATGTCATAAATGACGCCGAAATAAAAGTCCAAACCTTTATTTATTTGTTTATGATTGTTAAAAGCCAAACTAAAACCTTTCAACAACAAGAAATAACGATAAGTCAATTTGATACACTTTAGAATTGTAGTTAAAAAGCATGTGTAGCTTAGAATGTATGTTATTGATCTAGCAAATACAGTAAAAAATTTAATTATACATTATGATGAAAGCTAAACATTAGGGGTGTTCATAAAAAATCGAAATTGAAAAACCGGTCCAATTGGGTGGTAACCGTACCGATAAAAAAAGTTTTAACGGTACGGTTACCGAACCGGTAAAAGTAACGGTTAAACCGTACGATTACGGTTATGATTCTTGAGTGAACGGTTAACCGAAAACCGAATTTTTTTTCCACTATTTAATTATTGTGAAACATTTTCCAACAACTACATTAATTCTAATATTTGTTACTAAGTAACAATAATTAGAGGAAGTATGTGATTATTTGAAAATTTTAGTACTAATTTAAACACTATAATTAGGAAATGGAGTAAATTCTTAGTGTTATTATGTTTTCAATGGATTTATTATCCATTTTATAATACATTTTATATTAGAGTATATATAATATTAAAGTATAAGCACAAAAAAATAGAAAACACATATTTACATTAAGTAAAATATACTGTAACACCCCAGAATTTCTAAGCGGAAAAGAAAGAAATAATAATAGTATTAATAGGACGATGGCGGAAACATCGTCTTCTGGGAATGCCACTACTAATACAAAGGTATTTAAATAACTATGTGAAGAGACCAACTTAAATAAATAATATAACTAATTCAGAGTATTCCAAATGAGAAAAAAAAGCTAGGAGTTACTATTTCATTTTATTATAGATTCCATTATTGTCATAGTTGAATAATGAAGTTTTTTATATTATCAATAAAGAAAAGTTATTATTATTAGTTTCCGTTGCATTGTTAAATTAGTAGTTAGTAGTTTTAGCCTTTAACGTTATCACGTGGCAGTAATACTCTCAAGTTTCTCAAGTGTTTTATATTAAAATATATTTTTCAAAAAGAGAGAAATTTGAGGGTATTACAAAGTGGTATCAGTTTAAAAGCCTAGGGTTATGAAACTGGAATCTAAAATTAATGGGTAGACTTAAGGATGGGCATATAGGTTAAAGTTTCGCATTCTTTTCATATTTATATTAAATATGCATAAAAATCTATTTTATTATTTGAGGAAAAATGATTGATTTGGATAAGTTGGGTTGGCAATGTTTCTGGCAAGGAAAGGCTTGGGCTCTCACCAACGTTGCGTGTAACCAACCCTTTCCTGGGAAATTCATTGGCCCGACTATTCTTTGTCATGAATCAAGTACTCATTATAAAACATATTTGGAAAAAAAAAAGTTGAAAAAAAATAATTTTGGCAAGAAAAGTTTTAGCATTTTATGTGCATCGCATTAATAGTTTGAATTTTTGTTTTCTTATTTACAGTTTTACACTCGCATTATTATTATGAATAATTGTATGACATTTTTGTCTAGCTAAATGTGAGAATGTTATTAAATTTTCATAAGGAAGGAGATTTAATTGTCTTGATGACAATATACGTGGTACTTACTATTTATAATTTTTACCACAGATTCATTATGGCAAGTCATAGTCCATTTTTCATACCCATTCTAGTCAAAAGAGATGCAGAAACTGTGACTGATTATGTGCGTGCTATTCTGAAGTATGCAAACTTTCTAATAGAGCAAGGATACCAACAATTTTACTATCATGGACCAACAATAGCTCTGCTTTTAGAACACTTACCCTACATTGAAGCTTATCATTGGTTATTCAATAAGTATTATAATGTATTGCAATTATCGGATGGAATGCCCAACATGAGGGATCATTACCAAGAAGGAATTTGGCTAGCTACCGTACCTTATTTCATAATTGACCTCCGATATGCTGAATTGTGGAAAGAGCAACAAGAAGCACAAGACATGCTTAATGCATATCAAACTCCGAGCCACTCCTATCCTGAATCTTCTACTAGTCCTGAACCCCCCAATATTCAGAGCAACCTGCCAAGCTCAGAGGGTAGTTCATCATCTTCGGGATATCACCCTATGTCTGAAGATGAATGGTTGAGACACCAAGCTAATGTTGAAGCAGAAGATCAAAATGACTCAGACTTCGATTCACCAGATTTTTATTATTTATAAATTTTTAGGAAAATGTTTAGATATTTTAGTAGTTGTTAGTACTTTAAATAATTAGTAGTTCTGGAATTAGACTACTACTCTTTAAATATGTTAGCATTCCCCATCAAGGAAGTTTAATAAATGAAATTTTAGTTTCCTTTTTCATGTTATGTGCTTGATGTCAATCATATTATGAATCATGATTGTTGTATGATTTACAAATTTAGTAGGATGACTTAATAAGTAGTACCTATTTGTTTCTTACCCAGGAAGAAATGGCAAGTAGACCCGGAAGTAGATCTAAGACTCGAGTAACTCTTAAGGAGTTGACTTCTCTGACCAAGAATTTGGCTAAGGCTATGACTACTCAGCTGAACCGTCAACAAGAACCTGACCTAGCTGGTGATGTGTTTAAGAAAGTAGCCTCTAGGAATCCACCTGTCTATGATGGAAAAGAGGACCCAGCCAGTCTTGAGAACTGGATTAGGGAGTTTGATAAGTTGTTTACTGCTGTCCAGTGCACCGATGAGTTAAAGATCAACAATGCTACATACTACCTAAGAGAGGAAGCTGATTTATGGTGGTCTCAAAGGAAGGAGTCTTTAACGACTCAAGGAGATTGTGGATGGGAACAATTTAAGGAAGCTTTGAGAACTAAGTTTTACCCACCTCACTTAAGGAAAAAGAAGTGCCTAGAGTTTACAAACCTTAGGATGGGGACCATGACTGTCAATGAGTACTACTCTAAGTTCATAGAGTTAATGAGATTTGCACCTGAAGTGGTTCCAACTGAAGTTTTGAAGGCTCAACGATTTGAGCAAGGGTTGACCTTGTCCATTCAAGGGAAATTAGGAGGGGCTAACTTTGATAGCCTAGATGAAGTGTATGGGAGAGCTGCCCATCTATTCGGGATCAAAGGAAGAGAGATAGAAGCAAATCCTGGAGATAAAAGGAAGGGGTCTAGTAATGGGTTCCAAGGTGGAGACAAGCGACAAAAGACTAATGGGGGATTCAAGCAAGGAAAAGATGACAAAAGCAATGGGAATAACAACAATCGTAGTCAGTCTGAAAATGGAAAGTCCAAGAGAGTCTACTACTGTAAAAGATGCCCAAGAAACCATCCAGGGAAGGATTGTGAAGGAAATCTGGTAACTTGTAGGATCTGTAACAAGTTAGGCCATAGAGAGTATGAGTGCTTCCAAAAAGACTCAACATCAGCAAATCCTAAACCGACCCAGAATCAGGGAGGTAATGGGAGCAAAGGACCCCAGCAGCAGTCAGTGACCAATCACCGTGTTCCTCCTGAGAATGGGAATGGAGGAGACAATCAGGTTAAGGTGAACAATCAAGGTCGAGTGTTTGTCATGAGCAATCGTGAGGCTGAAACGACTGCAGGCGTAGTGACTGGTACTTTCTTCATCTCTTCTATTCCAGTTAAGATTTTATTTGATTCAGGAGCTTTTCACTCTTTTATTTCCAAAACCTTAGTGGAAAAACATAAGTTGGGAAAACCCGAACCTATAAGCATGGATATAGTTATACCTTCTGGAGAAGTCATTGATGTTACTAAATTATATAGAGATGTTTTAGTGACCATAGTAGGGGCAAATTTTCCTTCAGACTTAATTGAATTTGAATTAGATGACCTAGATGTTGTTCTAGGAATGGATTGGTTAGGGAAATTCAAAGCCCAAATAGACTGCAGAGCCCAAAAAGTGACCTTGAGAGGTCCAAAAGGAGTCAAAGTAACCTACAGAAAAATCAGTCAGAAGCCCAGTCCAAGGATGATTTCCGCTATGCAACTCAAGAACTGTATAAGAAAAGGGTATCCATTGTATTTGTGTAGTGTGCAGAAGTTGGAGGTAAAGGAAGAGAAGATGGAGAATATTCCTGTAGTTAATGAATTTCAGGATGTCTTTCCAGAAGAAATCCCTGGAATGCCTCCAATAAGAGAAGTGGAGTTCACTATAGACTTAATGCCTGGAACTGGCCCAATATCCAAAGCCCCATATCGTATGGCTCCAGCAGAAATGAATGAGCTTAAGACCCAATTGGAAGAGTTATTAGAAAAGGGTTACATAAGGCCCAGTGTATCCCCATGGGGTGCGCCTGTCTTGTTTGTAAAGAAGAAGGATGGTAGTCTAAGCTTGTGTATTGACTATCGTGAGTTAAACCAAGTGACCATCAAGAATAAGTATCCTCTTCCACGGATCGATGATTTGTTTGACCAACTGAAGGGGGCCGGAATTTTCTCAAAGATTGACTTAAGGTCAGGGTATCATCAGTTAAGAATTGCTGATAAGGACATTGCTAAGACCGCTTTTAGAACGCGATATGGTCATTATGAGTTTACAGTGATGCCTTTTGGATTGACTAACGCACCAGCAGTATTTATGGATCTCATGCACCGAATTTTCAAACCATACTTAGATCAATTTGTGGTGGTATTTATAGATGATATATTGGTTTACTCTAAGAATAGAGAAGAGCATGAGAAACATCTCCGAATAATTTTGTCAACACTCCAACAGAAGCAATTGTATGCAAAGTTTTCGAAGTGTGAGTTTTGGCTGGAAAAAGTGGCATTTCTGGGCCACGTCATTTCCAAGGAAGGTGTTGCCGTTGATCCAGCGAAGATTGAAGCGGTTAGTGAATGGCCTACTCCAAGGAATGTGACTGATATAAGAAGTTTCCTAGGCCTGGCAGGTTACTACAGACGTTTTGTTAAGGATTTCTCCAAAATAGCCCGACCCATGACCAACCTTATGAAGAAAGAGTCCAAGTTTATTTGGAGCCCAGAATGTGAGAAAGTTTTCACCATCCTAAAAGAAAGACTAACCACAGCCCCTGTGTTATCCTTACCTGATGGGAGCGATACTTATGAAGTATATAGTGATGCATCTAAACATGGTCTAGGGTGCGTCCTAATGCAAAATAGGAGAGTCATTGCTTATGCGTCAAGGCAGCTGAAGCCATATGAAGTCAACTACCCTACTCATGACCTAGAGTTGACCGCAATAGTATTTGCTTTAAAGATTTGGCGTCATTATTTGTATGGGGTGACATGTAAGATATATACAGATCACAAGAGTTTGAAATACATTTTCACCCAAAAGGACTTGAATATGAGGCAAAGAAGATGGTTAGAATTCATAAAAGACTACGATTTGGATATTCAATACCATGAAGGGAAAGCCAATGTAGTGGCAGATGCCTTGAGTAGGAAGACAAGTCATACCTTAAGTACTATGGTGGTGGCAGATCAACTGTGTTTAGACTTTCAGAAGATGAATCTTGAAGTAATGCAATATGGAGAAGTAGAGAAAATGTTTAGTGCAATGACCATTCGACCCTCTATGTTTGATCAAATTAAACAAGCTCAATTGAAAGATGAAAAGATGGAAAAGATAAAAGAGAAGGTGAGGGAGGGTCATGCTGGAGATTTCGAAATCCATGAAGATGGAAGTTTAAGAGTGGAAGGAAGGTGGTGTATACCTGAAGCTTGCGACGATTTGAAATTGAAAATCATGGAAGAAGGCCATAATTCTCCATATTCGATGCACCCAGGGGGTGATAAGTTGTATAAGGACTTAAAGAAGAATTTCTGGTGGGCTCGTATGAAGTTGGACATAGCTGAATTTGTTTCCAAGTGTTTAACGTGTCAGAAGGTGAAGAGTGAACATAAAAGACCCCAAGGGAAAGTCCAACCCTTAGATGTGCCAGGATGGAAGTGGGATTCTATTTCGATGGATTTTGTTGTTGCTTTACCTAGGGGTAAATCTGGGAATGATACGATATGGGTAATTGTCGATAGATTGACCAAGTCTGCAGTGTTCATACCTATGAAGGCAACATGGTCTATGGATCAATTAGCTAAGGCTTACATCAAGCATGTGTTGAGACTACATGGAGTACCGAAGGATATTGTGTCTGATCGAGATTCTAGATTTTTGTCTAACTTTTGGCAGAAGCTACAACAAGCCTTTGGTTCGAAGCTATTAATGAGTACTGCTTTTCACCCAGCTACCGATGGTCAGACTGAAAGGACCATCCAAACCTTAGAAGATATGTTAAGAGCTTGTGTCATGGAATATCAGGGTTCATGGGAAGATCATCTAGATCTGATAGAGTTCTCCTACAACAACAGTTATCATTCAAGTATAGGCATGGCACCATTCGAGGCTTTGTATGGTAGGAAATGTAGAAGCCCACTATGTTGGAACGATATAAGTGAAACAGTTATACTTGGACCTCAATTGATTGAAGAAACTGTGCAACAAGTCAAGATGATCCAAGGAAAGATTAAGGCAGCCCAAGATCGTCAGAAAAGCTACGCTGATCTGAAGCGTAGGGAAGAAGAATATGAAGTAGGAGAAAAAGTGCTTTTGAAAGTTTCACCAATGAAGGGTGTGATGAGGTTTGGAAAGAAAGGGAAGCTTAGCCCTAAGTTTATAGGCCCATATGAGATCTTGGATAGAGTTGGAAAGGTGGCCTATAGACTAGCCCTACCCACTGAATTAAGCCATGTTCATAATGTGTTCCATATATCTCAGTTGAGACGGTATATCCCAGATAAGTCGCATGTATTGCAACCTGAAACAGTCCAAATTGATGAGAACTTGTCTTATGAAGAAAGGCCGATTAAGATTTTAGACAGTAAGGTTAGAAGCACCCGGAATAAGGATGTTAAAATCGTTAAGGTGCTCTGGTCTAATCATAAGTCTGAAGAAGCAACATGGGAAGCAGAGGCTGAGATGCGAAAGAAATATCCAGAGTTGTTTGCAGAGGTTAGTAGTAGAGTTACGGGGGCGTAACTCCTTTTAAGGGGGGTAGAATGCGATAGAGTTTCGCGTGTTTGACTTAGAACCCTATTTTGACCTAATTTTGACTTATTTATGAGTTATTATGTGAGCCAACTTACTTTTATAGGAAGTTGGTGGTATATATATGTTTTACTTGCTTTGTCTCATGCATTGTTTGCTTTAAGTTTCGAGGACGAAACTTCTTTTAAGAGAGGTAGTCTGTAATACTCCGTATTTTTAGTAAGTTATTAGTTATAATTTTTTTTTAAAAAGGTTTTATATACTAAAAAGGCTTTTTATTCTTTTATTAATTATAAAGGTTTTAAATAGGCTTTTATGATAGATTATGGGTTTTTCAAATAGACTCTAGCCCAAATTAGGTATTGGGCCTAAGTTCACAAATCTAATCCAAGTAATTAGTTTGGAAAACTTAAAAATATTTTAATAAGAAAAAAAAAATTCAAAAAGGATTTATAAAAGATTTACAAAGGATTTATAAAAAGAAAAAGAAAAAAAAAATTATCAAAACTTGGCCGACGGCAATTCACCGCCAGGAACCTAAATCATGATTATCAAAATTTAGTTAACTTTATTTATCTTTTGATTTTAAGCATCTAGATTATTTATCCTAGGGAATATTCCCCGATGCTAGTGTATCTTAGTTAAAAATTAATTATCTTTTCTCAAAAACCCATCTTTTAGTTTCCTAACTCTAATATGACTCTACCTATCCAACTAGTATAAATAGGGGCCTCCACCCATCATACTCTTCACACCAAATTTGAGGAATACATCTCTTTTCTCAAGTTTAAACTCTCTCTCCCTCTTAGCCTACCTTCTCTCTCTTCTCCCTAGTAGTTATAAATTTTCAAGGTGCGTGTATACGTAGATCTTTAAATATTGTTCTGCATGTGTAGTATCATGTTTTTAGGGTTGTTATTTTGAATTGAAACGCATGTTAATATGAGTTTTATTATGAACTTCATGAGCCTTATTATGATTAGTATGAGTTTACATGAGTATGTTAAATTTATAAACTTACCATGAGCATTAATTCTTGTAGCTAGTCTAAAGTTATATCACTTAACCGATTCTTTTTAAGATCCTGGCAGTATACTTGCTCGGTTGTTACAAATCTAACACTTAGTCGGTCTCGTCTAATAACCTGCTATTATTTTCAAGTTGAATTATGTAAATAATGTGTAGTGCTCTGTGCATATGATTTCAAGTTGAATTGTGTAAATAAGGTGTAGTGCTCTGTGCATATGCCCTGCTTGCGATTTCTATGCGTCACTATAGTATAGTAGAGCAATATAGTAGGTAACATTAATCGTTGACTTGAGATTTCTTCACGATATTCGAGTGTGGTAAATTAGTTTCAAGGATTTATATTTTTATAAACAAGTTGCGTATTACATGCCACTATTTGGCTAAAGTTATAAGTATTATTGTTATTATTATTTTAAAGGAAGATTATTTCCGGAAGGTTTTATTAGTTATATGATCTTTTATGATCACAAATTATAAAGAGGCAACGGCTTGTTATAAACAAGAACGGTAGCTATTATATTTTACCCATGTACTTTTTGTATAAGTCATGTGGACAAGGTAGTTCCCCTCGTCATAAACTCATTAAGGAATACTAAACTTGGGGGGTGTGCACACTTTAGGAAAGGTACCTAGGCAAGGAAAGGAGTTTTATTAAAGTTATATACTTTATATTATACAAGTATTACAAGTATCCAAGGAAGGTTTATAGAAATATTTTGAATGTTTAATAAAATATTTAAATTTCCGCATATATATGTACTCAGTATTTTTACTGACACGCATTTTGTTTGTTTGTTTTATGGCTTTGTCCCTGTGATGACCCTTTTGGTGAGCAGAATTTACAGGATGATTTGGTGCATACTTCACATGGGGGAGCTAGTGAGGAATAAGACTTAAGCTAGGAGTTACTATTTCATTTTATTATAGATTCCATTATTGTCATAGTTGAATAATGAAGTTTTTTATATTATCAATAAAGAAAAGTTATTATTATTAGTTTCCGCTGCATGTTAAATTAGTAGTTAGTAGTTTTAGCCTTTAACGTTATCACGTGGCAGTAATACTCTCAAGTTTCTCAAGTGTTTTATATTAAAATATATTTTTCAAAAAGAGAGAAATTTGAGGGTATTACAGTTACCATTTCCACAAAAGGAACAGGCTTTAACACTAGGTAGATCCACATATTTTTTTTCTTTTTCACATGACTTTTCTTGTAAGAAAAACCTAGCCCTTCTGTTCTTTTTGTTTTAGCATCTGTAACCCATTGAGGAGTTATATTTAGGGACTGTTTCTTAGCCTTAGCTATACTTAGTTCCTTTTCTAACTTCTCATTTTGTTCTTTAGCAGTAGTCAATTCAATGTTCAAGTTTTCTAGATCAACATTAAAAATTCCCATACTTATCTCAGTAGATCTTGAAGGATCTAGACTTAAACTTAGCATCTTGTATTGACTTAGTTCAACTTTAAGCAGAATGTTTTCATTTTTAACTCTTTCAAAGGACTCACTAAGTGAAGTGTTCCTGTCAAGCAAATCAAAGAACCTACTTTGTACATCTGATCTGACATTAGTTAAGTAGGCCATATGATTCTTACTAAGTTCCACAGCCTTATCACTTTGGCTTTTCAATATTCCAAGTTTCTTATAGTCAACTAGTGTTTCCAACAATAACTCAATTAATTTGGTTTTTGACAGAGATTGAAGAGTAGTGAAATTTACCTCATTAGATGGAACTTTGTCATCTTCATTTGTTTTTGCCATAAGACAAAGATTGGCAGTCTCTTCATGAGGTTGTTCCTCTTCATCTTCAGAATCTGTTTCTCCCCACGCAGCAATCATGGCCTTCTTGAAGTTAGGTTGACTTGTTGTATCTATCTTTGGATAGTTCCTTGCCTTTGCCTTTTCCTTTCTCATTTTCCCAAAGAGGACAGTCTCTTATTTGATGATCAGTTTCTCCGTACTTGTAGCAGCCATTTTCAGTTTTGGAACTCGTTGGTTTTTGAACGAGTTTCTTCCTTTTTGGTTTCCAGGTTTGTAGTTCCTGTACAACCTTTTCATTTTCCTTACTAGCATGGCCGCTTCTTCTTCATCAGGTTCTGACTCTTCTTCAGCTTTAAGAGTCAAGCCTCGATTCTCGGAACTCTCCGGCACAGCAGTTCCAAGATGCAATTCGTGGGTCATCAATGATCCTGCCAATTGTTCAATACTGAACTTGGTAAAGTCCTTAGTTTCAAACAAGGCAGTGACCTTTGTTCTCCAACGTTCATCTTGAGGCATACTCCTGAGGATTTTTCTTACCTGTTCATCAGTGGGAATAATTCTTCCAAGAGAAACTAATTCATTAGTGATGTTAGTAAATTGTGTAAACATATCTTGAATTGTTTCTTTTGGTTGCATTTCAAAACGTTCATATTTAGACATTAAAAGATCGATTTTGGAACGCTTAACCTCATTTGTTTCTTCATGGGTGATTTGAAGGAGATCCCAAATTTGCTTTGCGCTCTTACACCCCATGACCCTATTGTGTTCATGAGGTCCAAGACCACAATGCAAGATTTTGACAGCCATAGCATTTATTTCATATTTCTCAAAATCTTCTTTTGAAAATGCAGTCATTGGTTTAGGAACTACCTCGTTTTCGGCATTGGTTTTTGTTACCTCGAAGTCACCAACTTCGATAACCCTCCAGACTTGATAGTTCTCTGCCTTAATGAAAATTTCCATACGATTTTTCCAATACGTATAGAACTTTCCGTTGAACATTAGTGGCCTTTGCGTGGAGTAACCTTCTTCGAGTTTCTCGTGTGTATCCATCTACTTCAGGAACTTTACTCAACAGGGTTTCCTGTATCACGTGAGCTCCGGCTCTAATACCAATTGATACTTCAATGGAACACGTACAAGAGGGGGGGTGAATTGTACTTTGGAACTTTTAGCAAAGTTTCTCGCGGAATTTAAGACTTTAAAGAAACAGAGATACGAGAGATGGAAATATATAAAATTGAGGAAACTTCTTGAACCTTATCAAGAAGAGAAAACCTCAAAAACTATATTATTGCAATAACTCTATTACAATCACTCTCTACAACTTGAGTTCCTTTCGAACTCAAGTTCCCACAATAATCCCCTTTGATTATTGGAACTCTTCTCTCTATCGCTTCTACTCCGAAGCCTACACTTACTGACTTAACTCTAAGTCTTTACAAGAGTCACTCAACCCTTGATCCCCAAATTACAACTCAAAATGAGAAACACACTAGTAAATATATTGAACTTAGATATTTAAGGAACTTTGGAACTCTTATTGAATGCAACTGACTTTTATGAAAACTCTTAAGATTTAGACTTAGACAATATGTTTTCAGTTGGTGGTTTGTAATGAGAGAGACTTCTCCTTTTATTGTGAAGTCTTCTCATGTTAGTTCCACTTATTCCTCCACTAAGTGTGAAGCAGTAACCCACGTAGAATTATTTTCCCACGTTCACACTTCTTGAGGAACAAGCAAAGACATGTTCAAACCAACCAACAGTAAGTGGTTTAGTAGTTGAGAAAAACAAGGAGTTAACTTAGGAAATTTATTTTTACTTGCTCAGTAATTAAAACAAGATTTTTATTTAGAAAATAAAAACTATTTTATTTATTTACAATATTTCCTAAAAACTCTCAATTAAATATTTTTCAAAACCACTTGTTGCATTTAATAAGTTCCATTTAGTTCCCTAAACTTAAGCAATATAATTTATTTACATAAATCCTAAGTACAGACTCTTGGACTTAGAAGTTACGCCATCTCTTTTAATCTTCAACTCTGAGGATCGTTTGTCCCAGCTCAGGAACAGCAGATAGTTCCTTGAGGAACTGTGATCAGGAACTTGAATCATAAAACATCATTTTGAAGATTAAATTTTGTTGTTGTGTATATATTACTTTGTCTTGATTATAAGTGTCACGCCATCCAAGATTCCAACTCTGGAACTCACTTAGACAATCAAGTTCCTACTCTGAAACTAAAACACTATTTATCAAACAAACCAATATGTCAGGAAGTTTGCAAGGCAGTCATCAATCCAAAACTAAGGATCAACAGCCACCGTTGATGATGATGCGTTGACGATGGGCTGATGTTGTGCGGCGAAGTGTGAAGCAGGGAATGAATTCCCTCGCAGCGAAGAAGACGAGACAAGGGGGTCTGATGACTTTCTTTTGTTTTCCTTTTTTTTCATTGTCTTTCCCTTTTTTCTTTTAACCTTTTTAATTCCCTTTCTCTTTGTTTTTCTTCACTGGGTTTTGCTGTACACGTTTTTGTTTTCCATTTTCTCCTTTCCTTTTCTTTTTCTTTTTGTTTTTCTTTTCCTTCTATTCTTTTCCCTTTATTTTAATTCCTTCACTTTTTTATTCTTTTTATTCTTGGGTTGTATAAATACCTTGAAACCTCATTTTTTGGGGAGAAAAAGTTTATTAGCCAAATTTTATTTTACTCACCACTCTTATTTTGAGAATAGTTAGGGTTTAAGGAGTATTAGCCTTCATAGGTTAGTTTAGAGGAGAAAGTGAGAAAATCAATGAGAAATGGAGGTCACGAGGCTTCGTCTCTATTATATTGGTTTTCTTCTTCTAATTTGGTTTTTTCATCCATCATCCGAAAGGATGCTGTAGGCTGGTCCTATATTAGGAACCAGACCTAGTTTTTCTTTCCTGTAACAAAAAAAAAATGAGAAATGGAGGATTTTGGATAATCATCTAGTGACAAGAAGATTTGAAGTTTTCTTTTCATCTATCAATAAGAATTTCTTACTCTCTCCCTCCTCTTTTATTGCTTTATTTTAATTGTTTTTCTTAAATTAGTTGTTCATGATTAGTTTAATTATTTATGGTCTATTTTGTTAGTTTAATGTTAGATTAATGTTTAGTATCATGTTATTAGTTGTTAATTTCTCTAAATTTCTCCTTTTTGTGTTATGGAGTAGTTAGTGAGTTAGGATTTGGATGAAAACCCAACCATGATTGAATTGGGCAATTGATATTGGATTTGGATATTTGTGTGATTAAATTATTGCTTGTTTAGCTTTTCTAATCTATGTTGCATTCTCTTTGATCACTTGAATGTTGTATTAGATTGGTGTAGATTGATTTAGGTTGGCATGAGAGTGTGACCTATTGATTTCTATTATTGACTTGGGTTTATTTGAACCTCGGGATATGTTATTAATGGATGAGAGTCCTTATTTGATGTCTTTGAGAAGTTCTTCGCCTATGAGAGTAGGATAAGAGTTGTATGTTGAGTCAATAGCTAATTCATGTGGTGTTTATGCATTTATCTCTATGTTTGATATTCCTATGCCTATTTCATGATTAGTTGGTGTTTAATCCCATCTCCTAATTTTAGTTATATTTGATATTTAGCTTTTTTGGTAGCTCGTAGTTGGTTATTGACAATTTCCGACTCGATTTCGGCTTAGCTTGTTGTTTAATTAACGCATTTTGGTGTTCCTTAGTCCTTGTGGAAGAATGACCCTTGCTTGCCACTTTACTTAGTTTAGTGGTCTAGTTAGGTAGTTTGACCTTAGGTGTTTTGTCCAACAACCAAAATATCCCTTTGTCATATTCGAACTTGCTAATTGCGATTAGAAAGAAAAGGCATGCATCGGCATCATTAGAAGCATACATGACTCCGTTAATTGCTCCTTCTATCTTTGGTAATGCAACTGCAAAAAAAAAACAGAACGTCACAAACAAGTTTAAGAGTTAACACCACAAAACAAAACAAAACAAAAAGAAAAGCAAGGCTTTGAGAGTATAAAAACTTGCAGTAAGTAGACAAAGATATCATATGTGTAATGCAGCCATAATAAGCAGGGCTATTACTCAATGCTCTACCAATTGAGCTAATAGGTTTGTATGAAATTCGCCAAAGACATGTTACATAGAGAGGGTAGTATATAGCTTTGAAACAACAACTAATAACAGTACTTGGGAAACTAATAAAATGCATATTATACTACACCATAACATTATGGAAATCGTAAAAAACAAAAAAAAAAACAAGAAAATGAAGAAAGAAAAACACTGCCACTAACATTAAATCTTCAAAATCATAATAGTCTTGTTTCCAGCAAATTTCCGAACCGTTTTCTCTTCATTCGCCTAAAAACAAATACAAAAATGTAACCTAATTATAGAAATTAAGCCTAAAAATTCAAAACACAAGCACTTTCTCAAACTACTAGACCAGATTTGAGTAGTAATTGAGCTGAAAATAGTGAATTCAAGAAATTAAACCTAAAAATTCAAAACACACGCAATTTCTCAAACTACTAGACTAAATTGAGCATCAATTGAGCTAAAAATAGCGAATTCAAGAAATTAAACCTAAAATTGCTAAACACAAACAATTTTTCAAACAACTAAAGCAAATTTGAGAAAAAAATAAGTTGAAAATCGCAATTAGCAAGTTCAAAGAATGAATAATATGAACCAAGAAAAGAAAAAATTAATCGAAATCTTACAAAAATCTCGAATCGTTAAAGGAGATAATTGCGTTTCAGAGAAGGTAGGAGAGAGAAAATCGTCGGTAAGAGTGGTAGCTGCGAACGCCGGTGAGAGAACGCTGCTGAGAAGCTAGGAGAGAGAAAATCGCTTTTGAGAGAGGAGGGGTAAGAGAGAGAAAGTCATGTGCTTCTAGTAGTTCCTGATGACCAAACGAAATCGAACGGTTGATAAAACCAAGTGAGATCGAACGGCTCAGATCTCATGTTTTCAGTTTTCAGCCTAAGAGTGGTTTTCACAAGATCCAATTCATATATATATATATATATATATATATATATAGGAATAGGATCTTGTGAAAATCACTCCTAATATGAAAACTGAAAACAGAAGATCTGGAGCGTTGATTTCCAATCTAACGGTTCACGCATCTCTACTCTCCCGTGTACTCTTTCTCTCACCTGAGTAACCTTTGCATCTCTGCTTCTCTCTTTACTCCTCTGCTTTTCTACTATTACATCCCGAAACAACAACTCCAGCAACATTACCACCACCACCAACAACAACGCAACACACACAACACAGGGAAGGGAAAGTACCTTAAGTACTTCGCCGGACCACCAACACAAGGCGGCAGCAACAACACCAATTCATGAGCTTAAATCGATTCCTAAAATGGCGAAAATAGCAGGTGAAATTGATGATATTGAATCTTCATCATCTTCTCTCTCTTTTGTAGACCTTTTTCGGAGCTTTTTCATCAATTCATCATCAAATCCATCATTTCCTTGAATTTTAGGGTTCTTCTTCTTGATCTTTCCTGTATTGTGAGTATTTTTTCTCGATTTTTGTTTTTCGACTCTTCATATTTCATTTCTTCGAATTATCTCTGTTTTGATTATTGATTGAGGTTGAATAATTTTTATTTTTTGTGTGTTTTTTGGTTTGAGAGTTATTTGGTTTGGTTTAATGAGTAATTGTTAATTTTATGATGATTTTAGAGTTGATAAATGAACAATTTAACAGTAGAAATGAGCTCAACAAAACAAAACTAAAAATTGCCCAGAAACAAAAATTAACATATAATGTTAACCCTTGAAATATATAAAGTTACCTTAAATGTGGAAGAAGTTACTCTTTTAGCATATAAAGTTACCCTTGAAATATATAAAGTTACCCTTAGCATAATAAAGTTACCCTAAAAGTGCCAAAAATTACCCTTAAACATATATATAAAGTTATCCTAAAAGTACAAAAAGTTACCCTTGAAATATATATAAAGTTACCCTAAAAGTGCTACCCTTGAAATAAATATATAAAGTTACACTAAAATTGCTAAAAGTTACCCAAAAATCGCTAAAAGTTACCCTGTTTTCAGTTTTCAGATTAAGAGTTGTTTTCAGCGGATCCCACCCCTATATATATATATATATATATATATATATATATATATATATATATATATATATATATATATATATATATATATATATATATATATATATATATATATATATATATATATATATAAAGCAGAGTACAAAAGCCAGATCGCGAGGCCGCGACATTTGGCAAAAGCCATATCACGAGGCTGCGACATTTGGCAAAACCCAGAACTCGAGGCCGCGACATTTGGCGTCCTCATTGGTGGACGCCATTTGTCACGCTCATTAAGTGTCATGTCATATTTTTTTTAAATATAGATAGAGTTTTTAATTAATTAAAATACAAATAGAGTTTAGGATAAGAATAAATAGAGTTGGGTTCACAATGAAAAACTAAAATATAGTAAATTGATTATAACTTTTAATATATAGTTCGTAAAATTATAATTTTTGTACCATTAGAAAGTGTTTAAAAAGTACTTTAAAATAAGATCCATTTATACTATATTTGAAATTTTATATTAAAGCAACCTATAAAAGGAAACACTGACTATATACTAACGTATTAAATTAACCTACTGCAATTGAAATTAGCGATTCAATTAACCTACTGCAATTGGAATTAGGGATTCAATTAGAATTAGGATTGTTATAAGATATTCAATTAGAATGTGGTCGCCATTTATATAAAGCATAGTACAAAAGCCAGCTCACGAGGTCGTGACATTTGGCGCTCTCACTAGACGACATTTGTCGCGCTCATTAATTACCATGTCATATTTTTTTTGAATATAAATAGAGTTCTAAATTGATTAAAATACAAATAGAGTTTAGGATAAAAATAAATAGAGTTGCGTTCACAATGATTAACTTAAATATACTAAATTGATTACGTATAACTTTTAATATATAGTTCGTAAAATTATAATTTTTGTACCATTGAAAAGTGTTTAAAAAGTACTTTAAAATAAGATCCATTTATACTATATTTAAAATTTTATATTAAAGTAACATATAAAAGGAAATATTGACTATACTAACATATTACAGTGACCTACTGCAATTGGAATTAGCGATTCAATTAGAATTAGGGTTAAAGTATAAAAGTAACCTACTGCAATTGGAATTAGGGTACCAATTAGAATTAGGGTTGGTCGCGACATTTGGCGTCCTCATTGGATGCCATTTGTCGCGCTCATTAAGTGTCATGTCACCTTATTTTTTAAATTCAAATAGAGTTTTAAATTGATTAAAATACAAATAGGGTTTAGGATAAGAATAAATAGAGTTGAGTTCACAATGAAAAACTTAAATATAGTAAATTGATTACAACTTTTAATATATAGTTCGTAAAATTATAATTTTTGTGCCATTGGAAAGTGTTTAAAAAGTATTTTAGAATAAGATCCATTTATAATATATTTAAAATTATATATTAAAGTAACATATAATTTATGCATGATAGAGTGAATGTCTGAATCATATAGTGAGAATCTGCATGATATAGTGACTAGTGAGTATCGAAATGATATAGTGGATTGTTCAGAAATGATGTATTTTCTGCATGATATAGTATGTTTCTAAATGATATAGTGAGTTTGTTCATGACATATAAATTAGAAACCAACGTCAAAGATAATGACAAAATTATATTATAACTTTTAGTTGTTCTATATCAGACAAAAATAACGGCCAAAAATAGGGGTGTAAATATTTAAAAACTCTACCTCTTCTTCACGAAAAAGCCCGGGCATTTGCCCGGGTCCCAATACTAGTATATATATAAAGGAGGAACTTTTCGGGAGCATAAGGAGCTCCTCAAGATTTCGAGAGCATAGAGCGGGCCACGTAGGATTGCCATGTCATCAATTTTTATTTCTATTTTTTTTACAAATATAGAGTTCTAAATAATTTTAAATATCTAAAAGGAGTTTTGGATTGGGAAAAATTAGAGTTTCGCTTTGAATAAACAACCTAAATTATTATATTATGTAAATTGTGTATAACTTTTGATACGTAATTCAGAATACTATAATTTTTGTACCATTGGATAGTGCTCGAAATATGCTTCGAAATAAGATTAATTTACAATATAGTTCTACAACTTATGAAATAGAGAGCGCCACGAAGGATTGCCATGTCATTAATTTTAACTTTAAATATTTTTAAAAAATAGACTTCTACATATATTTAAATACCTAAATAGAGTTTTGGATAGGGAAAAATTAGAGTTTCGTTTTGAATAAACAACCTAAATTATTATATTATGTAAATTGTATATAAATTTTGCTTCCTAATTCAAAACATTATAATATTTTTTACCATTGGAGAGTGCTTGAAATATGCTTCAAAGTAAAATTCATTTACAATATAGTTTTACAAATCATGAAAATATATTTAATTAGATGAATGGTAAGGCATTATTTAGTCTTTCTTTTAGATAAATATAATAATAGCTATAAGTATAATGTATTACATGTGATTATAGCATTCGATCATAGGTCCAATTTACAGGATTAAACATATTGTCTTTCAAAACCTCAGTCTTATTACTCAACTGAACCAAAACAATTTATTATTACAACAAAATTTTGTTGTTACAACAAGAACTAAAATCTATAGCGATAAAGTTACATATATATTAGAGTTATGTATGATGAAAAAAATTAGAGTTTGATTTTGAAAAACAACATTAAAATATTATATAGAGCTCCACCTAAGCATGTCATGTCATTCTTTTTAATTTTAATTTTTATAAATTTAAATACCTAAAAGGAGTTTTGGATCGGGAAAAATTAGAGTTTCGTTTTGAATAAACAACCTAAATTATTATATGATAAATTGTGTATAACTTTTGGTACGTAATTCGGAATATTATAATTTTTGTACCATTGGATAGTGCTCGAAATATGATTCGAAATATGATTCGAAATAAGATCTATTTACAATATAGTTCTACAACTTATGAAATAGAGAGCGCCACGTAGGATTGCCACGTCATTAATTTTAATTTTAAATATTTTTAAAAAATAGAGTTCTACATATATTTAAATACCTAAATAGAGTTTTGGATAGGGAAAATTTAGAGTTTCGTTTTGAATAAACAGCCTAAATTATTATATTATGTAAATTGAATATAACTTTTGCTTCCTAATTCAAAACATTATAATTTTTTTTACCATTGGAGAGTGCTTGAAATATGCTTCAAAGTAAGATCCATTTACAATATAGTTTTACAAATCATGAAAATATATTTAATTAGATGAATGGTAAGACATTATTTAGTCTGTCTTTTAGATAAATATAATAATAGCTATAACTATAATGTATTAAATGCGATTATAGCATTCGATCATAGGTCCAATTTACAAGATTAAACATATTATCTTTTAAAACCTCAGCCTTATTACTCAACTGAACCAAAACAATTTATTATTGCAACAAAATTTATTAACAAAACTTTGTTGTTACAACAAGAACTAAAATCTATAGCGATAAAGTTAAATATATATTAGAGTTATGTATGATGAAAAAAAATTAGAGTTTGATTTTGAAAAACAATGTTAGAATATTATATAGAGCTCCAACTAAGCATGTCATGTCATTCTTTTTAATTTTTATTTTTTAAAAAAAAAATAGTGTTCAACATAGATATAAATACATATAAGGTGTTTTGTATAAGTGAAGATTACAGTCTAATTTTAAATAAACAACCTAAATTACTATACTATGTAAATTGAATATAACTTTTGCTACATAATTCGCAATATTATAATTTTTTTTTACTGCCGGAGAATGCTCGAAATATGCTTCGAAATAAGTTCCATATACAATATAGTTTTACAACTTATGAAAATATATTTATTTAGATGATCAATAACGTATTATTTATTCTTTCTTTTGAATTCATATAAAAATAACTATAAAATAGTGTATTACATGTGACAATAACAATTAACCTATAGCACATGCCATGATGGTATTACATGAAGAATCAAATGAAAGTTTGTCAACGACATTGCTGAGGTATTATGCAATTGACTATTTATTTTATTTCTAGTATATTTATTGTATACATAATTATTTATGTTTTTCTTTTCCATATATCTATATGTTAGATCTTATTCTTTTATCCATGAACTTAATTGTACTAAAACTAATTGGGAAATCAAGGTCCGCAATTCTAGACTTATTGAGGTCAGG
Organism: Beta corolliflora; assembly: GCA_947648045.1. Lineage (NCBI taxonomy): Eukaryota > Viridiplantae > Streptophyta > Magnoliopsida > Caryophyllales > Amaranthaceae > Beta > Beta corolliflora. The sequence continues at coordinate 918,227 of CANSZD010001251.1, forward strand.
GGTCATAAAAAAGGAGGAAATTTGATAAGTTTTGATATGGTCATGATTGATGAAGAGGTATTTTTTTCTCTTAAATAGTATTTTCGATTATTAGTAGAGGATAGTTTTATATTTTATTAATTTTATTCGTGATACCATCATTATGATCTTCTTTTTGGCTTTCCCATCTTCCATTCTATATGCGTTAGTGTTTATGTGATATATTAAAAGTTGAAGTTGTGGCTGGCACTCATGTTTTTCTCTATTCTTCTGCATCTATTAAATTATGGGAAATGTAATATGTACCCCTTAAGGCTACATATAAGCATTAAATACATACCCTGAAATAGTATTATTTGAAGAATTAAGGACACAATCACATGTCAATCGATATAACTAATGCTTATTTATTGCTTAATATTTCTATTTTAAACTCCTTATATGTAGCATTTAGGGCTATATATAACATTTCCCTTAAACTATTACCCTCTATTTTCTTAAAGTATCATTCGGGAATTTTTCATGTTAAAATTGTGTTAGCCAGTGTTAGTCATATCAATTATTGGGATACCATTTAACAAGAGACTTAGCTACAATATTCAATTGAATATTAAAAAATATAGAATTTATATATCGCAATAACAAATTTAGAAATTAGAGTTTAATGACAAATACTTTCTCCGTTGTTTTTCCACTGCAACAATGGGTTTGGGCATGGTTTTTAAGGAAATAAAAAATGGGTAGTTTAACATAGAGGTACCTCTCTAATTAACTTGAGTGGGTGATAAGTAAATCCTTAATAAAGTAAACGCAACTTTATGAGACAATTTGAGTAATAAATGATGGTTTTGTTAACATAAAGTAAAAGCAATATTGTCAACTATAGTTGCTTTTTTTTTTACCCAGAAGTGGAGTGGTCCCAATAGATGAAACTATCCAAAGTGGTAATTGTTGTAATAGAGAAACAAACGGAGGAAGTATGTTAATACAATGGTGTTGAAAAATCTCATTTCACATGCAGCAACACAAAATCAACAATGTAAACAAAAATTTGTAAAAAATAAAATAAGCAACAAATCCGTGTAACGCACGGGCTTTAAAACTAGTATATGATATGTATAGATATGTATTTTACACTATTCGAAGTTTTTTTTACGTGTATTTCAAGTTTTTCTTGTCATTCTGATCTTATGCATTGTAGATTTGGAGTATAGTTCACATGTCCATTTTCTTAAGAGATATAGTTTTTTTTTAGATATTTCGCCTTTTATTATTTATTTATTTTTATAAGGAGGGAAGAAATTAGGTTGGGTTTCAACCTCTCAGGAACAGGGGTCAATCTAAAGCATCTTGTTGGATGGTTAAAAAAAAGGGTCTGAATCGGAGACTCGATCCAATAGGAAAGAGAAGGAAAACATCAACTCAAGTGAGTCATCCAATCCGCGGCTTGATTTGCTTCTAACAAATTTTTTATAAATTCATATTCGATCACCTTATTCTAGGTGAAAGAAAACATAGCAATTAGCATTAGCATATCAAAAGATAAGGTACACCTTACTAGCATTGAAACAAGCAATTTGAAAAAACAAATGAACAAACTCGATTCAATTCAAATTCCAAGTTTTCCTCGTTAGGCCTTTTGAGAGGTGCCAAAAAAACAAATTGTGTACAGGTTCAATTAGTCAAATGTGGACATACAATATCATATACTAATATAGGGAGTTAATATGTGCTCGCACCCATCGCGGTCCAACATTTTCAACATTCTCTCCCTTCACGTGTGTTCTTTAACTTACCACCAACTTTTTTTTGGTGAACACCGTAGCCATCTTACATTACCATATTAAAAATATTCTTACAATCATTCATAAAAATATCCGTACAATAACTGGGGGGAGGGAAACGTCCTAATTACATTTCTACTATAATTTGCCGTCCTACTATGCTTTGCTAAAGCATCTGCCACTACTTAACCCTCAAATCTCTGGGGATGTTAAAATATGTTATGCATTAGTCAGCTTCAGATTTCTATTTTAGTCGTCATATGAATTTCAATTACTAAATTAAACTCTTCTATTGAACAAAAAACACTGAAAAATCTATACTTCTTAATTCAAAATAAAACAATGTACAAAAGTTGAATCAAGCAATCTGAACAAACAAACAAACAATCTCATTTCAACTAACTAACCTAAATTCAGAAGACATTACTTACATTGTTTTGATCAAGACACAAACATTATTATGGTTTGACTTTATTTAGTGCATACGAGTTCAGGATGAACGCAACGGTGATCAGTACTTTTTGCGACACTTCTGATGAATGTGAAAATTTCGTGGCTGGCAAATTGGTGGTTGCGTGATATGAGGGCACATGCACATGCAGGATGATTATAACTTAGGGGGCGTTTGGTAAGGAGGTTACAGGAAAGGGTAAGGGAGCAGATTGATTCAATTCCCTTACAAGCTGTTTGGTTGAGTGGTTTTGCCTTTCCCTTTCCCCTCTCCATTACCCCAAATCCCTCTAACTTGATTCCCCAACCCCCCCTCCACTTAGAAATGGGGGTTTTGGAAACCCTTGACCATATACTTTGACCATCCAATAGCCCACCAGTACCACCCTCACCCCACATCCACCATCCCTAATGTCCACAACCCCACCGCGACTACCATCATCGGAGTCCCACCGCCACTATCACCATTGCAGTCCCGCTGGCACTACCACTACTACGTCGCCGGAACAAACCCACCCCACCTAAAACCACCCGAAAACCACCACATCCACCGTTGAAAAATCTGTCCCAGCCCCCTTGGCCACCCCACTACCACCGAAACACCCCCAATTCCCCGCAACCAACCCACACCAAACCCTAAACCACCCTCATATCCCCCCGAAACCACCCTCTTAGCCCGATGAAACCACCCAAATTTACTCAAAACCACCCTACTACCCCTCGAAACCACCCACAACCGCCTGAAACTTACCTTACCTCGCTTCAAAAGTAGCCAGTCCGAGAAAGAGTAGGAGAGAAATAGAGACACGGTCAGGCCGGGCGGCACGGAGGAACGGAAAGAGATGGGAGGGAGGGAGGGAGGGAGGGAGAGGAGGAGAATTTTTTTTTTTTTTTTGCAATGGTGGTCTGACCACCACCGTGGTTAAGAGTGGATGAGAGAGAGAGAAAGCAAAAAACCATCCAAACAACTTTTTTAATCAAAGGGTTTCCCTTTCCTTTCCCCTTCTACCCCTTTCCTGATTCCATTCCCTTTACCCCTTAGTAACCAAACGCCCCTTTAGCTCTTCTAACGATTTGCAGCAGGAGGAAACCATATGTTGATCACCTGGAAAACACGCAGGTAGAAAATTTCTGTGACAAAAGAGTGCAAACGTCGGGTGAAATGTTTCTTCTTGGCACCATATATGTTGGGTTTGGACCAATATAATCATCATCATCAAAATCCCAACTGAAATTGAACTCCTCATTGTATTGTTACTCATAATAATGAATAAGATAGTGTGATACTCTCTGTTTATTTTACTAGTATTTGAGTATGATAAATTATTCTTGATTTGCCCTCCATTATCCTTTCCCTCTATTTATAATCATAGTACTTCATCGCTAGCTCATCACCACCCCTTTTGTTTTCTTTTATTAATTGTTTATATGTATATTATGGGTTGTACATTAGTATCCAATATTTATATACTTGTAACCACGTCTAGGTTAGGCTGTAATATATAAATTAATTAATATGATCACCCGCCAAGTTATTTGGAAAAGACGGTTAAATTAGGGCTCGTTCATAATCAGTTTTTGTTGGACTTTCCAACTTTCAGTCATTTTGAAAACCAAAAAAAGTATGAAAATCAGAAAAAGTAATTAATAGTTTTCTAGTTGTCAGTTTTCAAAATGGACATGTTTAATATAAGTATGACTAATATCATATGACTTTTATATTCATAAAACCAAAAATTGAAAATTGGTAGTGATGCCAAACGAGAACTTAGTTGATAAAGTTTAATATAAGAACAATATATGAGCTTGTTATCACCAAGTTTGTTACTATACCCTCAAATCACTATATGTTATCCTTAGACACACTTAACGTCACTTATAGAGAATCCATTCACCACCACATTTATATTATCGAAAATTCATGATTGTTGATAAAATCTAACACTTCTACAAACCCTATATGACATCGTTGTTTGATACAACCTTTTGCAAAGGGGTCTATCCATTTGTTGTAATTTCATAGTAGAATCTGATTTAATATTATCGATTGTAGACAAAGAATAAACATATGCCGCAAGATCACACATATTCTCATCAATGAATCAATTTGTAATAGAAACTGGATCCAAAAGACTAAAAATAATGTCCCCAAACTCTCACAAAGGGGAAAAATAAATTAAGACCTATCTCTTTATTAGAGAGGGCATATAGTTTTATTAGAAAGAAGAACTTAAAACTAGTATTGGAAAAGAACAAATGTTAGTATTATCCAAAGGGTGATGATAAGTTGGTAGCCTCAAGAGGAAAATGATTTTTTTTTGTGAAATGCAATCCTTTAAAGTAACCACTTTGTTAATTGCAATTTACAGCCCTTTTATTTCGACTTTGTTGAAAAATTTTAAGTTGCAATCCACAGCCATTTTCAGACCAAAATGAACAATATAACGTCTGCCTAAGATAGAAATTGGAAATGAAGAGCTCTCAACCCAAAACCAATGTGACAATGCAAAACGTTTTACCGGGTCTAGATGATGTTTCTTGTTAAGGAGTAACATGATAATAAATTAATAATATCAATCAACGTTATATGTTAAGCAGATAAAAAGAGTTGACCAATATTAATCTAATATCAACTTGATCAATGAGGATCACACATTGATATTCTTATATTGTGAATGATTTTATTCCTTGCCAGATGTATCCTATATTGTGAATGATTATGCTGATATTTCAGATTATATATAGTTTATATTGTGATTATAAAAAAGGTTTTATTAGATACGGAGGAATTGGCTACTTATTATGGACAAATGAGTAATGAGATGCCACGTCTTACATCCATGGTTTGTCACTTTTTTATGGTCGTGTTTATTTTTTTAAGTAAGTATTTCATTGGTTTATAAATACTTAACGCACTTCTTCAAACATACTTGTCAATAAATAATTTTAATTAGCAATTCTTTAGACAAATCTAACAAGATATTGACATCATTTTTCCTAACGTAGGGTCTGTTCTCTTCGGCATAAAACAACTGAACTGAACTGAATTGAACTGAATTGAACTGAACTGAACTGAACTGGACTGAACTGAACTGAATCAAATTATAACTAATAGTAATGAATAAATTTAGGAACTGAACTGAACTGAACTGATCTGAACTGAACTGAACTGAAAATAAGTTGGGGAGAACAGACCCGTAGATATCACAAAACATAGTCGGAAGAGAGTGTGTAGATAGTGTAAAGTCAAACCGTGTCAAATATTTTGAAACGGATGAAGTATAATATTTTTTAGGGAAAATTTCATAAAACTACCTTTTATAATTAATTTTTTTCAAAAAACTACCTTTTAAAAAATTTCTTTCAGAAAACTATCTTATATAACAAATTTGTTTCAATATACTACCATTTTACCATAAATAGGGTTTAATCACTAAGGGTCTGTTCTCTTTGGCATAAAACAACTGAACTGAACTGAATTGAACTGAACTGAACTGAACTGAACTGAATTGAACTGAACTGAACTGAATTAAATTCTAACTAATTAATAGTAATGATAATAATTTAGGATCTGAACTGAACTGAACTGAACTGAACTGAATTGAACTGAACTGAAAATAAGCTGGAGAGAACAAGCCCTAATATTGAGTCACCATAAATTGCTATTCTTTCCTCCCCTATCGTTTCTCTCTTCTTTTCTCGCTACTCTATCGACAGCAACACCTAGAGCGATTGTCATTTATTGATTAGTATTAAATATAAACGTAACATGGTATTATATTGAAAGGAATATGTTATATAAGGTAGTTTTTTGAAAGAAAATTTTTAAAATGTAGTTTTTTTGAAAAAAGTTGGTTATAAAAGGTAGTTTTTTGAAATTTTTCCTATTTTTTTATTAAAAGTTACTATAGCCGGCAAAATAGACACGCATTCGTGACCCGACCCGACCTCGAGACCTGGTTTCACCCAAAAATGACCACCTGAAAATATAATCGAACCCGATAACCGACCCGATCCGAGCCCACCTGAACCCGAATCTACCCGAAGTGACACAATAATGACCCGGACCCGACCCGCCCGGAAAATAATAATGAAATATTTTTCACAAACATTAATTTATGTGTTTTATTTATTTGCCAGGAAAGAAAGGCGACCCTATCCGAATTGTTCCGACCCAAACCAACCCGACCCGTTTGGAATAGACCCAGGGTTGATTTGGCTCATCAAACCCGCACGGGACCCGAAATTTCACGGACCCGAGTGGACCCATACCTGAACGCAACCCGAACACAAAGTTGATCTGAATTGACCCGACCCGTACCCGACTCATATGACTCGTTTGCCACCTCTAAAAACTCTTAAATTTATACTTTTTCTTCTGTTTACTCCATCCATTTCTTTTCATATAGTGGCAAATTATACGAGATTGAACTGTATTCATGTGAAATCTTGTCCGTAACATTTCAAGTTTCAAGTGTTAACTTTTTAGTATATTTACTTATTTGTAAATAACAATATTAATGGTAAAAGTTTTGCGTTAAAAAGAAATAGAGGTCATAAATTATCATCAAGATTGAAAAACTATGAAAGCTACAAGTATGAAGTGGTAATCTAAGCACAGAAGATATTACTTATCTGGGTTTCTAGCAAGAAATAATATAACAAACAAACAGAAAGGAACCACTAGAAAAGCTGCAATCTTCAGCACATCCTCTGTTTCTCTTGAAATTACTCCAATTCTTGACCAATCTCCACTATATCTGACCAATTCAATGATTCAGATTTTTTTTTTTTAAAGTTGGGAACTTCAGAAGTAAGATGAAAATATACTTCAAATTTCAATCAACAGTAAAGTTTACAATATGAAATAAAATTATAAAAAACTTGGTAAGAGAGAATTATTACCCTGCATCAACAAATCCTAATCCCAGGATTCCAATTGCAGATTGAGCTATAATCTTGTTTGAAATCTTCAATTTAAAATTGGGTTTATCCTTATTATCTGGGAAATTAGAAAATTCTGGTTTTTTTGCAAATGTTGCTGTGAATCTTTTGCCCTTGTTTGTGAGGAAGTGGTGGGAAATTTTGGTGGCCATGAAGTCCATTCCTGAAAGCAGCATTGTCTTATCCGATGAATTGTGATGCTATCGGAAATCTAAAAAAATCTGTGGTAGACTAGTGGTAGAAATTAGAATAGTCTAAGATTTTAATAGTACCAAATTCTAATAGTACCAAAAAGTAATTACAGGTTTTTATTAGTTTATCCACCTTTTTAGGCACGTAGTTTTTGGAGAAATAAACATGTGGGTTATAAAAAAAAAATTATTAATTTATTGGCATATTGTATTGAAGTTCATGTTGTGGGAATGTGGGGCAAGAACCATAGAGTGAAAAGGTAAAGATAAGTAATAACTAATGGGGCCATTCTAAAAACAGAAGAAAAATAAGTGGGTAAAGTCGTAAAGGACAACAAAAAAAGGAAAAATTGATTTAATCAGTCCCAACTATGGGCGTCCTGACAAAAACAATCCCAACTATCGTTTTTTATTGTTCAGTCCCAACTTTGAAGGGTGTTTTACAATAGTAGTCCCACCAGGTTAAAAACCTACTGTAGTAGGTAATTTGCTATTTTTTTTTTTTATCTTCTTCCTCCCTTCTTCCTTCACTACTCCCTCCTCCTTTCCTGTGCCACCTAACCCCCTCCCCTTCCACCCACTACCCCCTCCCCCACCTCCCCCAACCCCTCCCCGCCCGCCCACCCCCCCCCTACCACGCATCCCCCGCCCGGAACCCCTCCCCTTCAACTCCACTACCCTCCCCTTTCCCCCCCGCCCCTGACCACCCTCCCCCGCCCCTAAAACTCCCCGCCCCTACCCCTGACCATCCATCCCCCCGACCTTGAAATCCGTCCCCTTCCCCTCCACTACCCACCCCTTCCCCCCCACCCCCCTTTCCCCTCCCCTCCCCGCCCGAAGCACTCCCCGCCCCCGCTACCTATCGCTCGGCCCTCGAAACCCCTCCCTACCCCCAGAAACACTCCCCTTGCCTCCGCCACCCAGCCCCTACCCCGAAACCCCTCCCTTCGGATCAGTAAATGAGAAGAAGAAGAGAGAGAGACAGAGAAGTTGTGGCTAAAGGAGAGAGAGAGACGCGAGCAAGGTCGCTTTCACAGCGAGCAAGGGGGTTAAAGTGGGACTGAATAATAAAAAACGATAGTTGGGACTATTTTTGTCAGGACACCCATAGTTGGGACTGTTTAAATCAATTTTTCCAAAAAAAAAATAGGTAAACTAATAAAAACCAAATGAATTACTCAATTGTGGGTTGAAATAAGTGCATTTGTATTTGATCCGATTTGGGTATCAACTGGGTTGGACAAAAGTAATTCACGATTAATATTATTATATGTATTTCCCTAGTTTTTTCCTTTTTTCACTATGCCTAAACTGGCAGTGGATGAAACCTAGATTTCTCTCTAGCCGCCCCCTCTTCTCCCCTACTCCTTCTTCATCAGTTAGGGGCTGACATTGATGATTTTATCCATGGTAAGCCCCTCTTCCTCTCTTATTTTCAATTTTTAGTTTATTTTCTTATTTTATTGAGTAAATTAGTCATCTCTCTTTATGAGAGTTTCTCGAACCCTGCTATAGGGTTTCCAGTCTCTGTTGTGGATATCTCCTTCTCTTCTATGAGTACTTATTAATAAGTAATCAATTGTTGGTACATGTTCATTAGTATTGGTCTTTGTGTTCATAATCTAGTCATTCATGTTCATCGTGCGTATGGTTCTCATCCTAGGGAAGTGTGTATGTACTAATTTGGACATGTGGGGTATTGTTTGATTCGTCTCAATGAGTACTTATTAATATTCAATCTTTATACTTTTTACTAACATGTAACAAAGATAATGAAAGCCAAAGAAGTGCATTGGCAAATGCACACACTTAAAGTAGAAGAACAAAAAAATACAGAGGGAGTACCCTTTAACTTAATAAGTTTAATAATTGAGTAATGATAGAAGATTTGAGTTGTTGGGGACGTAGGCCGTGTTCTTTTGGGCACAGTTCAGTTCACCTTACTTCACTTTGATTCAGTCACTTCAGCTACTTTTCTTTCACAGTTTCGATTCAGTTCAACCTAAAACACTAGGCCCTGAAGTGAGTCTAAAATGGTCGTCATCCCATGGAGGCATAGACCATAGTGATGTGACATTTCTCACAAAAATCGAATCAACAAATTTCCACCACAAAAACAATAGCAAAATTACCAACAAACCCCCAAATCAGACCACACGTTCGTTCCTCTCTACACTATGCGCCAAAACCACCAAATTAACGGTCCCTAACAACCTCTCTCACACTCTATTTCTACACTAAAAATCTCAAACTCCATTGTTACAAACTCCATGATCTCCTACGACGCACCCACCTCAATTATCTTCAACCCTCTTTCTCTCCCCTTCAATTCAAACCCTAATTCCCAATTTCCCTCCAAAAACTACACTTTCTTCGCGCGAAACGTTTCAATTGACAGTAACAATGAGCTGAAATTGAACCCTAGATGTTGCAGGAAACAGGGGAGAGTAATTGCGAAAGCATATGCAGTTAATGGAGGATTTGAGAGAGCAGGAAATAGAGATGTTGTTGAAGAACAGCATCAGCAGGAGAGAGAAATTTGGGATAGAAAAGTAAATTGTGAGGTTGAAGTGATTTCATGGAGAGAACGTCGGATTAAGGCTGAGATTTCTGTCAATGCCGATGTCGAATCGGTTTGGAATGCTCTCACTGATTATGAACGCCTCGCTGAATTCGTCCCCAATCTTGTTTGTAGGTAATCTCATATTATCTCTTCATTTTAATTTCTAATCAGATATACTACTATGTTTTACTATTATTGCTATAGGTGTGCTTAACAAGTTATCATAGGAACGCGTAGATACTTTTTTTTTTAAGGTAAGGAGAATTCCCTTGCAAGGAATGAGGGAAATTGGGGATCCTTCTTGCAAGGGGTGAGAATCGAACCCGTGTCACAGGGGTGGAAGGAGGGCCTTACAACCACTAAGCCAACCTTGATTCTCTAGGAATGCGTAGATACTAGACGAGGGAGCATTACTTCATCTCGGAGATGTATAATTTTTGTAATCTCGGAGATGAATTGGCATTTGGAGCATGATGCAATTTATGTTCGCTTCCTTTGTTCTATATTAGTTGCAACATGGAGGGGAGGCACAAATTAAGATGAAGATACGCTGGCTTAAAACAACGAAATGTTGCTAAAAACGAGTGGCTAAACCACTGAATTTGTGCTCTTACTTGGAAAGGAGGAATTAGTTTTGATTAATTGTAAGAAGTTTAAAATAGTATGACATCTTTGGAGTTACTGCTAATTATGTATCGTTCATTGTTATGTGCAATGCATAAAGGATTATTGAATATATGTGAGGAACATGAACTTAGAGTTGTAGTATGGAGCAATTTAATAGTTATTGGGTATGTTTGACATAAAGGACAAGCATGAGGTGTGGTGGTGAATTAGATGATAACAAAAAAACAATTGGTTTGTATTTTGCGTTTTTTGTTCTTTTTATTACTTTTCATGATTGTGAATATTACCCTCTAAGTCATGTTGGAGCGAAGTCCGATTTCATCATGCTGTTTTAGGTTTATGCCAACCTTTTGTGTCTACAATATGTAGTAGGGGATCAATAGTAGATTTCGGGAACAAAGAATAGTGCTTTGGTGGAAGAAACTCATAGGTTAGATAGTGAAACAGTATCAGCTGCTATTAGCATGATGCTCATGAGAATTTGATGAAAGAAACTCATATGTTAGATAGTGAAACAGTATCAGTTAGTTAGTTATTTGCATGATTTTACAACAGTCTTAGTAGAAAGTGAATTATAATACTGTTCGTGTCTCAATATACATTAACCAAAACACAATAATGCATATCCTTGTAAAACGCAAAGTCTTATTTATGGATGGTCATATTTATAGTTAACGGTATGGCCAATCCACATATATGGTCTATTATTATACAGAATAACCTTTACAAATTTTAGGTTTAAATTCTCACCAATATGTACGGAGATTTTCTTAATGTATTATTATTTTTAAAATATAAAAATATTTCATATAGTTCAATTAGTGAAAATAAACTTACAATCAATGGTCACAAAAGGAATAACAAGTTAAAAGAATAAAAGAAAATCTTGAATATGTATATATTTTTGGTAACACTACCGATAATTAAGCATTTTATCCCATAAGTCTAAAATCATCACGTTTTTTTATTTTTATATTCTAAGAACTTTCCTTGTCCGAAATATTCCTCTGAGATTTTCTGACACATTAATTTAAGGATACAATCCCATTTATCATTCTCTCTCCTCTATATAATATACACATAAAATTTCACTTAAACCTAGTTTCTTCCATTCAATTCATCACACGTTTTCCTTCAAACATAAATGGCTAATCATCAAGAATCAAAATTCCTAGTATCTCATGAAGATTACAATCAGCAGAAGAAAGATTACAATCAGCAGAAGAAGAAAACAGGGAAAAGAAAGATAGAAATCAAACCAATAACAAACAAACCAAGTAAACAAGTTACATTTTCAAAGCGAAAAAGTGGGTTATTCAAGAAAGCTGGTGAACTGAACTTCTATTCGTCGCCCCTAAAGTACTTAAAATCGCCCCAACAACCTTGTGAATGTACCATTATGCCCTTAACTCCTTTTTACCATTTTACTTTACTTGAACATTGAAATTTATCCTTCATTTGAAATCTGAATTTTACCAATTTACAATTCTCTCCAAAATCACCAACCACCAATCGCAACTTCCAACCTAACGTCATCACCCAACGCCATTATCGCCGGCAACCCAACGCTATCATCGCCGGCAAGGATGTCTTCTTCAGACGAAGAGGTAATTTTTTTTTTTTTTACGTCTGCACACATAGCCAACGTTTGGCCAGAACGTTGGATCTTGGAACCAACGCCCGGCCAGACGTTGATTCCTTTGATCCAACGTTTGGCGTAACGTTGGACCCATGGAATCAACGCCCTGGCAAGACGTTGGTTCCAAAGATCCAACGTTCGCCAAACGTTGGATCCAAGGAATCAACGCCCCGGCCGGACGTTGGTTCCAAAGATCCAACGCTTCGCCAAACGTTGGAACCTTGTATACGTTTTCCTCCTTCGTTATTTCACTTTTACAAATCAAATCGTTTTTAAAAAATTAAAATAAGATTAAACTAATATTTGTGAATATTGTGATATTTTCGTGTAATAAAAGATGATTTGTTTTTTCGGAGCTCGTTGGTGATCGGATTAATTATAACCCGTATTTCGACAATAGTCCGTAATTTGAAACGCGTGATGCTGCTTGCCGAGTGGTGTAGAAACATTGCGAGTTGAGCTTGGGTTTTTCTTGACGATCACTAGTCACAAAAAGAAGTATCAACTTTTGGATTGTGATCGTAGCAAGAAGAAGGAACCTCGTGATTTCGGTTCGGCAATTAGAAGAAAAACAAAGAGAAAAGCATGTGGTGTGAGTTTCGGTTGTTCCTAGTCCCAAAAAACGACTACGCGTGTTGGGTGGTCGAGACTAGGGTTGAACATGGGTTTCATAATCACCCAATGATGTTATACCTGAGGGCCATCGACAAATCTCCGGGTCTCGCTCCCGCCGCCAAGAAGTTAGTTGGAGAACTAACTTCATCCCATGTGAAACCACGAAACATTATGAAAGCCATTGAAGGTGCATTTCCGTCTTTGAAGCCTAACATGAGGCACATATACAATTGCGAGAGATATATTGAGACGGGAGAGATCGGGATGCGTAAAATGCGGCCAAGCGGTTTCTTCAACAGCTGTTGAAAGCAAGTATCTCTTTTGGATTCGGTCGGACGAGATGGGTAGGGTGACACATACATTCATTGCACACCCGACGTCCGTGAATTTAGTGCGTACATATCCGCACGTGATTCACATTGATGCAACGTACAAGACAAATACGTACTTGTATCCTTTGGTGGAGATTGTTGGGGTGACACCAACCAACAAGAATTTTCTTGTTGCATGGGCATTGTTGCAACATGAGGATGCTCGGAGTTATCGCCGGATGTTGGCTGACGACTAAAGAACCTCATTGGTAGTGTGGCTCCGAATGCCATTGTCACCGATCGAGATTTGGCTTTGTGCAAATATATCTCGGAGATTTTTCCCACATCTCGCACATCTACTTTGCACCTGGCATATCAATCATGATGTGGAGGCCCGGGTAACAAGGAAGTGTGGTGGGAAAAGAAAGATCGGAATTAGCTTCGGACGAGGAAGTTGGGCTAGGGTAATGAAATCCAAAACCGAGGCCGAATATGAAATAAATGTAGCCAACATGATGGAGGAGTGGGGTACAGTTGGGAATACCACATCCATTGATTTTCCTACCTACATCCACGGGACTTGGCTTGTGCACAAAGAGAAGTTTGTGCAATGTTGGACTAACCGAGTAAGACACTTCGGTAACACAACCAACAACAGAGTCGAGAGCTCTCATTCGGCTTTGAAAGCGTGGATTGCTACTCCAACCGAGGTAATCGACACATTGTTTATGCAAGTTGATGCTTTTGTTTTAGGGCGAGTTGAAAGAGATAAGAAACTCATTGGAAGCATCGCGGCGTACTCATGGGATCGAATTTGATCCGCCACCATATAGCGCATTGAACGGTATTTGCTCTCAATATTGTTTGGAGCTAATTCGAAGGAGCTTGGAAGAATAGCAGAGCTTGTTTGGGATTGGAGTAGATGCGGATGTGTTGTTGAGACTACGCATGGTATTCCATGTGTTTGCCATACTTTTTCTCCTTGCAATCGATCAACTCTTATACACTCGGGAGGTTGATGCATTTTGGTGGAGACTAGCTATTGGTGATGGGACGGATTCGGCCGAGATACTATCGGAGTGCGATCGGGACCGCGTCGGTTCTTCGATACATTAGTGAACGAGGTACATGATAAAGATCCTGCGGTCATGAGATCTATTTCTCGGGTACTCCATTCGGAACTCCACCCCGAACGATATTCCTTTGAGGAGCCCGATGTTAACGTGACGAGTAAGGGTCGTTCTAAGTTGAACAAGGGCATGCGACGGGAAAAAGTGGGTGGGAGCACGTTATGGGCAAGTCTCCTAAGGGTAAAGGCAAAACTTCTGGGTCGGCTCCTGGTAATAATATATTTGTGTATATACTTTAATTGTTTGTTTCGTATAATTGTATTTGCGTATAATTGTAGACATTTAATTAAATTGTTGTATATTAACTTTGCAGGGTGGAGATTCGATATGGAAAATTTTCCATACTTTCATAAACTTCCACTAGCCATCCAACACCACATAGAAGGCTGGCATGATGTAGTTGCTGATGGTAATTGTGGTTTTCGATGCGTAGCAGATGCTTTTTGTTCCGGCCAAGAAAATTGGGACATTGTACACCGATCGTCAGGTGAGAGTGAGTTGCATCAAAATGGTCGTCAATTTCATTGGGTCTATGGTCAGGACCTCAAAGAGGCAATTAGGCGTGTTCGATGGGAAGGTAAAGGTTGTGGGGAGGAACATTACATGGAGGCCATTGCAGACTTGTACCCCATTGCGAACCACTACAGATGCACGATCTTTTTTTTCGCTCTTAATGGTCGTATTGATATGTCGACTACAGTTTTCCCACTTGATGTTGGGGGCATGAACGCTTTGCCACAAAGGGAGTTGGCCATAGCTCATCTAGGGAGTTACAAGCATTTTATTCGGCTTCAACTTCGCCGAGGTCATCCGGTCCCTACTATTCCTCAACAGTGGTTTCGAGTTGCTTCTCAAGCTGTTCGTCCTTGGGCAAGTCATTATTCAAAACGGATAGCACAGTGGGATGATTCATCTACCTCAACAACCCCAACAACTACTTCTTAGTTTTACCTCTTGCTAGTTGTACTAATGAACCAATTGTGTTAATTTATGAACTAATTGTGTTGATTTATGAACTAATTGTGTTGTTGTATGAACTAAATCACAATATAACTAATTAAATATGCAATTACTCATAATTAACAAGCATTAAAGTGTTATGATTTAAAAAGCATACATAAACATTGAGTTCAAATTAATAGCTAAAAGTTGTTTAACATAACTAAAACCCGCTACTCGTTCTCTTCATTCGTATTGTGTAACACTTTGTTCCAATCCTCAATGAGTTGCTCAACATTCGCACGTGCATCATCCCATTCAGATTCGTCCCGATGTTGCATGAATGGACGAGTTGCATTTATCCACCTATTCATCCACTGTTGCATAAAAAAATACTAGATCGTCAATATATTTAATTTTGGTACATTGATACAAATTATGAATCCATTAAAATACATTTACCTGCTCGGTTGCGGTACGATCTGGTATGGGTCGAGCACTACTACCTCCATCATTCAACAAATATGGATGTGAATGTCGCTGATACCAAGACAAGTAGTCAGTGGCGCAAGTGGCGTGGTGCGAACCCTTCTCAAACATCTCAATGTTTACACAATTACCTGTTTGTAAACAAAATAACAATTGTAATATACTAACAATAATAATAAACATAATATTAATAATATATTAATATACTAACAATAATAATAAACAACATATTAAGATTATATTAATATACTAACAATAATAATAAACATAATATTAATATTATATTAATATACTAACAATAATAATAAACAACATATTAAGATTATATTAATATACTAACAATAATAATAAACATAATATTAATATTATATTAATATAATTACTGTTCGGAACGAGAACCGACCCGATTCACAATGGACAAGCAGAAGATTTCACGGAATACTTTCCCTTGCTAGGCCTAGATGCGGACTCGGAGCAATAATAGGAGACAGTACGCCGCATACGGCCTAACCGCGCACACATCGATCGAGGCATATATGGCTCGATAACTCCCCGATAACGAATGGTGCCCCTATATAATGTTCTCCAAATAGT
This sequence comes from Beta corolliflora, assembly GCA_947648045.1. NCBI lineage: Eukaryota > Viridiplantae > Streptophyta > Magnoliopsida > Caryophyllales > Amaranthaceae > Beta > Beta corolliflora. Next base: position 934,482 of record CANSZD010001251.1, read on the forward strand.
GTTCGGATCAAAATGATGACCATAAGGCAACCAATCCACCTGCAATTATTACAAAAAAGCGATTTTATTTAATGAAATACAAGTAAAAAAACAAACTGTTAATAATAGTACATAAATAGTCACTTACATCCTCTGCTGTCAGTGTGTCTAACTGTCTCCTGATAGAACAAAGACGGTCATGAGACCTCGGCTCTGGGTACGCGATCCCAACTTCGCGCTCGTGGAGCTTCCCCACCAATAATATCTTTGTGCGCGCGCCCGAAGCATGGAAAATACTCATAAATCCATGCACGGAGTAAAGTCAATACCCGCTAATCCCGACTGTGGAGGTACGACTAGCCTCACCTAACCGACGATACAAGTACGCAAGTGTAGCCGACCCCCGGGGAGAACGTGTGAACGATATCCGGAGACCCGGCCTCAACAATGTCAAAGGGTCTCAACCTCGATACACTCTTATCTCGGGAACAAAACGGCATCCTAGAATCAACCATATAATACATGTCATTGTTTCTCCAATGAAGCAGGTGTCTCCCCATCCGATAGAATATCGCAACCCCTTGTGCAAAGAATAGCACCATTCTCCCAAAGTGGACTCCCGAGCTCGCAACTTGTCCTACCGATCGAGTCCGCAACCAAACCCCTAAGAGCAACACTCGGAGTGGTGTCATTCACCGTGCACCCCTCAACCGGAATATGCAATATATGCCACACATCATGCATCATGATTGTCATCTCCCCAAACGGTAGGTGAAAAGAACTCGTATCGTGCCGCCACCGCTCGACAAATCTTTGAAATCAAGGGCGCATCAATGTGCGTGAACATAGTAAAGGGGATATGGTACGGGGACGTTCTACGAAGACGATCCTCAGTCGGTGGAGGCAACGCCCTAGCCCACGTCCTCAAACGTGCACAAATCCTCTCTCGTGTCGACACTTCGAGAGAATTCTATCCCCCTCCTCCCAAATCTCCATAGCTACATGTCCACCAAAACTAGGGATAACGAGACCCAACAATAGGTCCTCCTCCGCAACCGGACCTCGTGACCTTCTAGCTAAGGTCATCGGCATCCTTCCCCTTCCCCTTTCGACTCTCAACGGTCGATGAACTCCCCCTCGCCGCGTATAAACCGCCCACCCCTACCCTTACGTACATTCCAACGATCACCGACTGTAGGCTCTACAAGTTTGGATCTCTCTCAAATTCCCGCATAATTGCATCCTGAACATCATCATCGTAAAGAACATCAGAACCCGCCTCATATGCATCCCTCTCATCCTCATCCCCCTCATCCATCTCCCCGATGCTCCCTTGCATCGTACGATCCACCAACCCCCTCATCGTGTAATCGAAGCCGACGTCGCGGACCGGTCGGCTTCATCCGCGCCCTCCTAACCGAAGCCGAAACACCACGTGAGTGGATGTCGCGGACTGAATCCTCGTTGTGTATGCGAAACCCGGGAAGTGTCTTCCGGCAAATTGTCGAAACCCGGATGGCTATTCAATACAACAATATTATTTAATAAAATAATTATTAATAATTCATAATTCAATATATTAACCATACAACAATAATTATTAATAATCAAAACATATTATTTATAATTTTTTACTACCTATAATAATAATTATTTATAATCAAAACATATAACATTCTACAACCTACAATATTAATTATTTATAATCAAAACTTACTATTTCTAATTTTCTACAACCTACAATAATAATAATTAAATTAAAACATACTAAATAATATTAAATGAATTATTTTTATAAAATATTCAAAAAAAATATCACTTACATTTCATGAATTAATAAAATAATAACATTTTAAATATGAAAATATAACATAAATAACAAAATTAATAATAACAGAAATTTAAAAGAAAAAAAAAAAATTTGCTGCTTCCACAGAAGCAACGTTTATCGTAACGTTGCTTCTATGGAAGCAACGTTTAGCGTAACGTTGCTTCTATGGAAGCAACGTTTATGACGAACGTTGCTTCCATGGAAGCAACGTTTCCAAAACGTTGCTTCCATAGAAGCAACGTTACAGCCAAACGTTGCTTCTATGGAAGCAACGGCAAGCAGGACGTTGGCTATTTTTTTTTAAAAAAAAAAATTACTCGCGATGCTTCCGCCTCGCTTTGTCGCCATCTCCGCGCCGTCGCCGCCTCCTCTGACTTCTTCTTGGGCGTCTTGCCTCTATAACCCTAGCAATTGCATCCTCCGTTTGACGCTTGAGTACAATTTTCTTTCGTGGCCTTGGATTTTCGACATTTTTTTGGTTTAGATGGTGGTGATGGTGGCTGTGGTGGTGGTGGTGATGTTTTTGTGAAGAAGGATGAGAGGGATGGTGAAGAATCTGATGAAGGATGAAAAATGGTGAGATGAGAGAGAAGATGGTAGGTGAAGTAAATTAAGTAAAAATCAAAAAAGTAAAATAAGAGTATAATGGTCCAAGCATATAATAATTGGGGCGATTTTAAGTAGTTTGGGGGCGATATTAAGTAAACAAGTTACATTTTCAAAGCGAAAAAGTGGGTTATTCAAGAAAGCTGGTGAATTGTCTTCTTTATGTGGTGCTGAAGTTGCTGTTATCACTATTTCTGCTGCGGGTAAACTCTTCACTTTCGGTCATCCTACTCCCGACGCTATTATCAATCGTTATATTAATTTTTCGGCACGAAAAGGCGACGATATTTCAAACAATGTTAATAGTAACAATAGTATTAATTTTGATAAACTGTCTGAGCAATACAAGGAAGTTCTTGGAAATATTGAGTTAGAGAAGAGGAGAACCGAGGGTACTTCGTCGTCGTGCAATGGGAACAGTCCACGTGGAATAAATATAAATAGTAATGAAAATTTAGGGTTTTGGTGGGATAATGTACCTACTAATGATCTTGGGATTATTGAACTTGAACAATTGAAGGTTGCTTTAGAGGGCTTAAGGGTTGAAGTTTCTTCGAAAATCGACGCGGTTCGTCGTTGTTCTTCCACGAGTTTGTTTCATCCAAAATTGGAATTGGGTTCGGGTAATAATATTAATGAGAATGGTGTTGCTCAAGGTTATGAAGATTTTGGTTGGATTAATAATAATGATCATGTTTTGGCAAGAGATCAAAGTATTCAGCCGTCGTTGTTGCTGCCCATGAATACTTGGTTTGGACATGCTTCTGAAAACTTTGGCAATTTTACTAATTAAGAGTGCTAGTTTATGATCTTTATTAATTCTCCAGTGTGTCGAATTTACTTTCTAGCTCACTTTTATTAATAGTGTACTGTGTCAAATATATTTACTTTTGTTGAATTAGATGTACGTGGAAACCTAATTGTTTTTTTGGTCGATCCTTAATTAATTAATAAGTACCAGTGAGTTTGCATTGATTTAATGTGTTGAAGTTAAACATAAATTCTGTAATTCATCATATTTAGCTAAGAAGAGATAATCTTATGGATCTTTATGGCCGGTAATTTCGATTAAATTATGTATTTTTATAAACTTTAGTGCTAAAACTGAAATTTATATATGATTTTGGTTGAATAAAGTGAACAAAAGTCAAAGATAGTATCTCAAAGAACCGATGGAGTATTGACCTTGTAAGAACCAAGTGAGCATAGAAGAAGACCAAGGTTATTCAAGCATCAGTGTGAGCATTTCTAGAGGGGGATGGGGTGGGTGATGAACAATTGAATTCTAGGCTGAGCTTCTTCCGTTCTATAATAATTGCAACACACTCTATTGTCACATTTTTTAAGAAAACGTGTGAAGAGGAAAGAGATAGAGATAGATAAAAGTAGGACCCATGTGATAGGAGAGAGAAATAGAGAGAAGATATTACCAAAGAAGGAAATGTTACAACTAATTTGAAACTTCTAAATAAAGGAAACATTGCAATTAAAAAAGAACGGACGAAGTATAGAACGGACCCAATGAACTTCCTCGTAAATTTAATTATATCCATCTAAAAAATGAAGTGATCCAGGAAGATGGTCTCATTCTCTCTTAATAATAAGTAACATACCAAATGAGTCAGGAAATTTAATTTACTTCACAATACATAATGAGGTATAAGATATCAATCCTTAATTATTATCAAGGAAAATTTGCCAAAAAAAACCTTCTAAAAATTTAATTTTGCGAAAAAAAACCTTTTAAAGCATTCTTTGCAAAAACAAACCACAAATTTAATTTTTTTTGCGGGATGAAACCTATTCCCATTTTCCGGTGTGGTTTTGAGATGCAAGGAGTGGTACAGGTTATTGGAAACAGGGGGTTAAAGCATGATGATAATCATCATCAATATATATGCCAACTGAACTTAAAGAACTCCTCATTCTTACTATAATCAATAATAAGCTAGTAATATGATTAATTATACTCTGTGTTTTTACTATATAGTCTATAACTTATGGGTTAGGAGTATGATATGCCCTCCGTTATATTCCCCACAGCTTCTATTTATAATCATATTGCTTCATAAAGCATACTATAGTAATTACTATGATATATAATATGTATAGTTAAGTTAGTTGTCTTTGTCAGTGGCATATACTATGAGTTGTGCAGTATCTATTTTATCTACTACTAGTACCCACGTCTACATTAAGATTACTTGTTTTTGATTGATTACTCACTTGTCGTCGTGTCACCTCGAAAACTAGCTAATTAATTTAGTTCGTAAAGCTTTTAAGAACGATACATGGATCGACATCAAGGAAGGCATATATATATATGTGTTCTTTCAGCTTGCACAGCCACCAATTGTTTGTACAATACCCTAAAATCAATGTATATTATCATCTAGAGACTTCATTCACCTGTAAAACCATATCAGAGGACTTCTATCACCATATTATATTCCCTCTTTTTCTTAATAGAGATATTTTGTCATTTAGAGGTATTTATAATCTTGCAATAGGAACATTTTTACTTTGAACGCTTTTTCTTATGCAGTGTGTTCGGCCACATAATTAACTAATTAATGCATCTTTCTCTTAGTTTTACTCTATATTAACTAATGCCCCTATTTAAGAAATGGAGGGAGTATATGCTTGATATGCCCTTCAAGCAACATGTTCCTTCTCCTCACTTATAAATTTTTGTGGCAAATAGGTACTGTTGGATTGTATAAAACTCCTTGAGTTTGGAATGATTTGTATTGATCAATATATAGGTTTACATACTCGAAGTCCTAACATAGATGGGAAACTAACAAAGTATATCCTAATACAATGAGAAAATATTATCCTAATATTATTCTCTATCAGGTACCAATAGCTGGCACCCGATGGGTTGACCTCATTATCCGGGCATTGACTTTGTATTTTTTCCCTTTTTGTTCCTTTTACCTCTCTCTTGTTCCCCTTCTCTCTCTTTTTAACAAAAAATTCTTGCCCATCTGATCTTCTTCTTCTTCAAAACAGCTATAGCATTATTGGAAAATATGATATTAAAGGATAATTTTATGCTCAATAACTATCTTTGGCAGTAAAATCTGGGATTGAATTATACCAACTTTTTACGATTCTATATCCCATAAAAAAGAAGAATGGGGGAGAATCATGCGATTCTATGCCCCATAAAAAAGAAGAATGGGGGAGAATCATGCCAAAGAGAGAGGGGAAGAAGCAAAAAGAGATCAAAGTAAAAGCAAGTGCAAGACACGTGTGGATCAATATCGGAAATAAATTTAACCTACCGAAATCTGACTACCAATACCTTTTTGCCAAAAAAAAATAAGTCATTTTTTTATTAGTTAGTTTTTTGTGAAAAGTGCATTTTACTGTTCCCAAAAAAAATATTTTTTTTTGTTTGGTGGGTTGTGTGTGTATTCGAAATTATATCAGATTCTGGTTTAAAATTAAACTATCACTCACAAGAAGCGAAAACGAAATTGTTAAAATTTTCTATAAAGATTGGACATTCACCAAATTTCGCAAAGGTATCAAGCGACCCTTTTCTTGGGGTTAAGGAATAAGGCTAATACTGTTGCTAATGCTAACTGGGATCTTCTTTTGTTGACACGATTTCCTTCCACCACTGCTATTGGAAGACAAATTGAATCACATATTTTATGGCTAACTATGGCCATTGTGTATTAGTGTAATATTGTGTTCTCTTGTATCACCCGAAACGTCGAATTAGGTTGGTCTTTTGTTAAAGGCTAACCTAGCTAATTAATCTTCAGTTCCTTATTAAAAAAAAAAGTCATCCTTTTCCATATTTATTGTAACATATAGAGTTTTATGTTTTTCGATGCATAACTTTGACCATTAATATTTTCAATTACTTGTAAATTATGAAAAAGTTGATATTTTAGAAGTATATATAAAAATCATGATAGATGATTAACGTAAGATCCCACATAATTATAATCATGATAGATGGTCAAATGGGGATGTAGAATAGTGTGAAAGTCTCACCTTTGTGATTGAAAATATAAAACTAAAGAAGTATACGTACTTATATACGAATAATGCACCAAAAAAGTATATTCTATATATAATACAGAATTCACAAATTAATTTACGAAACTCTCCTACATTCTCGCGAAGTCAAATACGTGCAATTCTCCTGCATTTTAGGCTTTAGCAAATACTTTATGTGTTTGGATCCTCTAGAGTTCTAAAATAACTCTACAAAGTAGAGTTCGAGCAATATCAACCATTGAATAAAAAATCCATGGCTCATATATTATCTTTCCAAAATCTCCCCCTATTTTTTCTCATTAAAATCCACCCCTAATTTTCTCCATCTTTATTGAATACATAGTCCAAATATTTCTTAATCCTACAGTTGTATTTATCTTTCTTTTTTTTAGAACATGAGTGCGTTCCTCGTTCATGGGTAATCAATATCCTAGTTCTTGGCTGTTTTTTTTTTCCTTATTTTATGAGGGGAAACGAACTTAGCCGTCCGTGTTTGGGGATATAACACTTTTTTTAATCATGTACTCCTACATTGTGATTTGTGAATGATTGTACTTAGGAATGGCAACGGGTCGGACTTGGACCGGACTATGCATAATCCAACTCCGACCCTACAAGAAGTCGGATTTTAAATCTGACTCCGACTCCGATAATCCGAATTCGATCCGACTTAAAATCCGAACATCCGACTATATATAGTTCTATGGTGTATAAATGTCCCAAAAGTTTCATCTATAGAATGCTATTGAGTGACCGAGTAAATTGTAATGGTCAAGCGCTTCCTGATTCAAGCTCGTTATACAAATCCCGGAATATGTTTGAGATACTAAGATTTTTAAAACATTGGTTATCGACGTCGAAGAATGCGGACTTAACTTTTGGAAGATATATGAGTTTGGAAAGTCTGACTATAATACAAAATTCTAGGATATATATGTCTTATTTTGAGTTTTGCGTGCTAGGGATTATCCGGGTCATGTAAAAGTTCAAGGATAGAGATTTCAAAAGTAAACTATTGTTTGGAGATGTTAAATATAGTACAAATTATAACTTATGGAAGATTTAGCTATATGTTTGGATATATGATATTTACTGGAGTTAGCCATAAATCCTTTGGGATATTAGATGGAGTGTAAATTTGTGAAGTTAAAAAGTAAGCTTTCTGATTCTATTTTTGTAAAGGAAAGGAGTTTATATCAAAAGTTAATATTTGGAGATATCTTCAAAGAATTTTTGGAATTGGGTTTTATAAGATAGAAAAGCTATGTTGAAATGGTCGTAGGATAAGTTGCTTGTTGAAGAGCTCTACTTTGGAACGTAAGTTGTGATCTGAAAAAGTTAAGTTAGTCAATTAAGGTTGTAATTTGGAAGTAAGATTCAGAGTGTATATCATTTAGTAGATTAAAGGAATTTGCTACACGAACTTCATGGGTCCTTGTAGCATGCCAGGGAAGTAGTTGTAAATTTTGGGATAACATAAATCAAGTGCGGAGAATAAATCAGATATGTGAGGTTTATAATAGTAATATAAGAGCTCAAGAAATGAGTGATGGATTGAAGGAGTAGAAAAACAATATAATGAATTTATAATAGTTAAAATTGTGAGGGACTATAAAACATTAGTAATAAATCTTCTACTATGAGTATCGAACTAGGATAAATAAAAGAGTTGGAGATATCATCTTCTAACTAGAAGAGAAATGTTCAAGAATGGGAAGTCGGAGAAATATAGATCTTGCGTAATGGAGCATTGGAAATTGGAATTAGTGTTGTTGTTTGATAATAAGGCAATAAAGATTTAAAGCTAAGATGGACGTAAGTTTAAATATATATATGGGATTGTAAAGTTTAAGCAAATAATTGAGTAGTTATATATTAGTTCTTGACATGGAATACAGAGTTATGGATTCTTGGTTTATAATAATTGGAGATAGTTATCCTTGTTGTGATATTAGGTGTGAAGTAATGAGGTTTGGTTCTAAGAATACATTGACGTGTATATGATGAGGATTTGATACCAGTTGGATTACTAAAAGATTGGAATTTCAATTATTAAGGATCCAAATCATGGAGATGTTGAGTTAACCACCAAATCTTGATTATGGAAAGTGTTAGCTATAATTATGGAATATAATGGCAAACTCTACAAGTTTTAAGTTTTTACCTAAACTACAGAAATATGTTTATATAATATGAGATCTAAGTATGTGTGATATGAACTCTAGAATCTATGGTCTATGGATAGAAGCAATGTATAACTTGATGTTATTAATCTTGACTTCAGAATGATTATTCAAGGAAGTGCTACTTGGGATATGACAAAAATATTACTTCTACTATGATTAAACATAAGATATGAACATCAAGAATTACTCAGGTTATAAGCGTTATAGGTTGTTAAATAATATTACATGGAAGGATATTTCTTAGTAGAGTTCGCATGACTAAGATATAAAGTGTATATAAGATTAAATTCTGTTTTAGGATTCTGGTTGGTAAGCTATATTTTAAACTTCAATTATGATATGTTTGGACTATATTTCCGTGAAAGTCCGTATTTAAATGAGTTTTAGCAAATAAATTTTATGAAGGTTTGATTTATACTAAGTTACTGGATACTCGAGTATATTATGCAAGCAATTTATTTTGTATATTAAATAACCGAGAGCAATTATGTGATGAGAATTTGAGAATTACGAATTTGAGTTTTCGAAAATATGAAATTATGGATTATGTATTTTGTTTCTGTTTTGTAAGGGGGAAGAAGCTGCTAGAGCAGTGATGAACAACATTCTGTAATTCTGTATATTTTGGGGACATGTCCTGTAAAGTCTTGCAAGCTATACACAACGGAAGAGGGAAACGTCCCTTGTAAAAGCTTAGACACTTCGCCTGGATGACAACTCTATTCGTGTTCTTTTCCCCAGTATAGTATGATTTCTGAAAGAAAATAGAATATGTATTTGAACATGCAAAGGGTTTCGTGGAAAGTTATTTTTAAACTTTATTTCCGAAGTAATGTTTTACTCACCCAATGTTATGGAATTCATGTGCTGAATATGAGAACGAATTACTAAGAAACTCATTCGGAATTTATGAAAATGATTAGCTATGTTGCACATATTTGGATTAGAGGATTATTCTTTTTGGAACACATAAGCGGGAGATATTGTTGTATCTTAGAATATGACAGGATTAGGGTTGATTCGGAAGATCATATAGATTATATGGTTCCTTGAATTGAAAGTATATACTATTCATTTTTGTGAAATACTCGTATTAGTATTTTAACAAGCAACATTGTAAATTGTGTTTAAGTATTTTGTTATATGATTCTTTCATTATGACGTTTCTGTTTCTTAACTTCAAATGTCTCGTAAGATAGACTTAAATATGTAAATACACTTTAAGCCACCAAAAAGATCTTATGGTTGGACAATGTGTACTCAGTTTCGCTAATTTTGTTCTTGGAACCTTACCTGGTGGGGGTAGCATTCAATGTTAGTGATTTTTGCAGGAAATGTTGAAGCGAACTCCGGTGTGGTTAAAGGATCATGAATGTTATAAAAAATAATTTTCGAACGAGCATGGTGGAGATTATATAATTTAACTGAAAAGAATTCTTAGGGTGTATTATTGTATTATTTTGGAGATCCGGTTTGATCATTTCGTGTAAATGTATTTATATTTTTGGATGTTGTTGTGTGGTCATAACCCCACCGGTCTAGGATCGTATAAAAAGATTATGTTCCGCTGCAAGAGTAAATGTAATTCGAGGTTTAAGTGTTAATTTTTTTATCGAGATTTGTGTATCTTAAGTGTGATTAAGTAGCAGCTCGGAAGTGTGGGCTGTTACACCATTCCTTCCTTGAAACATCCATAATGTTACAAACTATGATGTTGTGGGAGACAAAATTACAAGAGATAGGAAGGGAAGACCATCTAACTACTTTTTAGACCATTGGCATCCATGCCAGCAGCAAAAGAAGGGGAAGAAGTAAACCTACAGTTTTTACTAGCATCCATATATGACATCTTAGTTTCACAAAGAAACAGAAAAATTGGATGATGATTAGATATAAGCAATTTAAGGTAGGGAATTTTAGGGGTATTTGCCTCATTAATACCCCTACAGTTCCAAGCAATCATCTTCATTTACCATCGGTTGGCTGTACAGGGCCAACCAACTCACCCGGAGGGTTTAAGGAGAGAACCAAAGAGCAGGAAGTATCCATGTCCATGAACTTTGTGGAACCAAAAGAGCGAAGAGAGTCAGATGATTTCGAACTATTTCTTTTAATGCGTTTCTTTACACCACCCTCATCTGCAGGAATAATAGCCAATCTTTTTGTCCAACCAGGAGATAGAAAATCTATCGAAGCCTCAACACCCATGTCTTCTGCCATTTCTAAATCTGTGATGGCTTTAGGGCATAACCTAAGGGAGTCTTGACCGCCAAACCATAGATTGAACCCCCTTTTGCTTCCAAGGATTGCAACTTTATCCTCGCGGCTTTTCCGAAACCGAGATAGTGTAAATCAGGGTGAGGAGTTTGATCCACTGAGAGAGAGCGGTGTAGTTCACTAGTAGAATAAATGCTTATTGCTGCGGTGATATTGCTGCGGTTTTACCCATACGCAGCAATATATCACGTAAAAAGAAAAGGTAAAATATAAAATAAAGATATTCTTTGCGGTTTTCGCTAAAAACCGCAAGCAATATGGTTTCAACGGGAAATTTTTGAAAAAAAGTTGACTTTTTGACCGGACATATTCTTTGCGGTTTTACGGCAAGAACCAGCAGCAATATATTAAAATAATATTTAAAAAATAATATTTTAATATATTGCTGCGGTTTTTATAAAAAACCGCAAAGAATATCCCCATATATTTTAATATAAAAAAGACAAGTGAGACATATTGCTTTGCGGTTTCGGCAAGAACCGCGAAGAATATATTAAAATAATATTTAAAAAATAATATTTTAATATATTGCCGTGGTTTTTATAAAAAACCGCAAAGAATATCCCCATATATTTTAATATAAAAGAAGACAAGTGACCCAATTAGGGTTCTTCTTGTCTCAGCCGTTTTCCCACATGACACTCTCATCTCTTCTTCCTCTATCTCTCCTCACCCTCTCTTCACCTAACAACGACACCGGCACTTCCTCCCTCCCTCACGCCACCTGCACTTCCTCCCTCCCTCGACGCAACAAATCCACCGTCGTTCGTTCGTTCCTCCCTCCCTCCCTCACGCCACCGGCGCTTCCTCGTCGTTCGTTCGTCGCCATCAACACCGGCCATCAACTCGTCCGTTCTTCGTCGCCATCAACACCGGCCATCAACTCGTTCGTTCTTCATCGCCATCAACACCGGCGGTTCATATCTCGTTCGTTCTTCGTCGCCATCAACACCGGCGGTTCAGATCTCGTTCGTTCGCCATCAACTCGTTCAGATCTCGTCGCCATCAACTCGTTTCTGCTTTTCGTTTTCTTTTTTTTTCGTTTTCTTTTTTTTCATTTTCTTCGATTCCCCTCGTTTTCTTCTTCGATTCAGATCTATTTTTTCTTTTTTTTTTTTTTTTTTTTTTCGTTTTTCGTTTTCTTTTTTTTTTCGTTTTTTAGATATGGTTGTAGATTTTTGTTTTAGGATTTTTTATATTTTCAGTTTCTTTTTTTTTTGTAATATATTTTTTGTTTTTTTATACATTGTGTTGCTTTAGTTGTGTTCATCTTCTTGAATGATTGAGTGATGTTTGCATTTTTTTTGCATAAGAAATTTGTGTTTGAAACTAGTATTGCAATTATATGACAAAGTTTTGATTATCATTACTTTGAATTTGTTGTGTTTTATTTTTTTTCAGCATTTTTATTTATCAAATTTGATGAAATAATGCAAAAAAAAAAAAAAAAATTTTACCTGTACTCTTACCTATTGCTGCGGTCTTAGCTAGGAACCGCAGCAATATGCCTATTTTTTATTATTAACTACAGCATATTGTCTTTGCGGTTTTCCTAGAAACCGCAAAGAATATACTTTATTTTTATAATAAAAAATATTTATATTCTTTTGCGGTTTTTCTTAGAAACCGCAAAGCAATATACCTTATTTATATAATAAAAAAAATTATATTGCTGCGGTTTTTCCCGTAAACCGCGGCAATATGTATGTAATATTCTTTGCGGGTTTAAAACCGCAAGAGAATTTAATTACCTATTGCTTCGTAGTTAATTGTCTGCGCGGTCAAAACCGCAGCAATAGGCCACTTAATAACCGCAGCAATAAGCATTTATTCTACTAGTGGTTGTTGGTTGTTAAATCTTTTTGGTGGCCAATTCTTGATAGGAGAGCTTTTAGGTTGAACCAAGATGTCAGTTTGGGTAACAGGAGAATTAGGGGGATCTTTTTCATCCACTAGAGCATAGTGAAATGGCTCAGAAAATGAACGGAGAGGGATAATAAATGGTTCTAATTCAGTTAGAGAGGGAGAAGGATGAACCCTAGAAGGGTTTGAATTGGACAACAACCTTCGAAGCCTTAAAGAAGCTTGTCGTAAAAAAGAAGTTCTTGGAGTAATTGCAGGACCTAAAGGATTAAGGACGGAAGTGGGAGAGGGAATTCTTGACGCAACTATGTCATTGAATAACCCTGTAGGATGAGTGGGAGAAGGAAACGAACTGAGAGAATTTGTGACAGGAGAGGCTTGTAAGTCATTCCTTTGTTGGGCCCAATCAGAAATTCTTAGGGTTTGGAACAATGATGGACGAACAGAATTTGTGTTTGGATTAATGATTCTAGCATTAGAGGACTCACCTATCTCAAAGTTAGGGCTGGATGTCCCTAGAAAAGGAAAAGGGTTAGGAATTTGAGTGATGTAAGTAGAGTTAGGACCTGGATTGAGGGTATGAGTATCCTCAGCTCTAGAAACATCTCCTTGAGAAGGGTAGTAAGTACCATAAGGGTCACCTTCAAGGCCAAAACGCCTACCTGGCGAGCGGAGAACAACATGCCTTTCTGCAAGAGGGGAAACCGAACTTGAATAACCTTGCATGCCAACTTCACCCTCATTAGGGTAAAGATCTTCTTCATCCATGTCATCCGCCCCAGTTTCATAATCACTAGAAAAAGATTCTGAGCTATCAGCCATATTAGCTTGTGGAGGATCCTCATATGGACACTGGTGACGCGGAGATTCAGGGAAGGCATCAGGCTCATCACGCCTATAAAGGTTTAGAGTAGAATTCCTATAACGAAATCTATCAGGAGACCCACAAATCATGTTGGTATAATACTGTGCATTGAGAGGCCCATATAAGACTTTTAAGCCACTTCTTTCAAACTCCGTTAAAGGGCTTTAAATTTTTCTTTGAGCATCATCCAAAGAATTAGGGCATCGAACTGTGGAATGACCCACACAACCACAAATTTTACAAAATTTGTAGACTCCTTCATACCTGAAGTAAATCCATATGACTTGATCATCATAAAGGGGCAGATAACACCCTGGAATTAAAGGCCTTGAAAGGTCTAGAAAGACTAGAGCACGAACTTCAGGTGCATGAGGAAGAGAACCTTCAAAATCCTCCACTTAATCGATATAACCAACATGATTTAGAACTTTATGAACCCAATCTTGATTCAGAAAACCCAGAGGAAGCAAAACAATACACACCCATAAACGAGCATTATCAAAGTCCAAATATTGAGGAACAATAGTCCAATGACCTCGACGAAACGTAACAATTCTACCATCAATAATCACTAGTTGAATAAAACGCAAGGGTTGCGGTCAAAACAAATCCTAAGGATCGCATTTTTGGCCGGCCCTTGCCGTAGCATCCCTTCGGCAAAAATAAAGAGCTACGATTTCAGACCGCAGCCCTTCACAACGAAGGGCTGCGGTTTAGGCTCAAAACTGCAGCCCTTCCAATATGGAACCGCAACCCATCCTTGTACAAAGGGCTGCGGTTTTATTAAAGCCTGCAGCCCTTGTTACCCAAAAATTTTTTTTTTTGTTTTTGCATTTTACTCTCTCTGTCCCATAATACTCTTTACACTTTCCTTTTTCATCTGTCCCAGAATACTCTTTACACTTCTATTTTTGGATATGACCTACTATTATTTTAATCCTTCTACCTTTTAACCATTGGCCCATATTCTCTCTCCTCCAAATAAAATAATACCACTCATACTACCTACCAACTCTAACCATTGGCCCACACTCTTTCTCCACCAAATAAAATAATACTACTTTTACTAATTACTAACTCCTATCACATTTACCTTTTTAATAAAATAACAATTGATAACCAAACAACAACTTATCATCTAAAACTACGTGTCCTGATAAGTGTCAAGAGTATTCTAGGAGGAGGGACTCTTGTTCTAAATGTATCCAAAAACTACAGTTACTGAGTATATGTATTGTTTTTATTTGAGCATTGCGAAAACAAAATATAAATTCATGAAACAAAATCAACAAGATCTGGATAAATTATCAAAAATAAATCCGAAAAATTTCGGAACAAAAATACAAAAAAGAGAAGAAATTATAGATCTGAAATTACATGAAAAATAATCAAAACAAAGATTAAGAAATTAAACTAAAAATCGAAAAATTGGCACCGAATTAAACGAAAAATTAAACTAACCCTAGATATAGATGGAGCTCCAACAGTGTAAATAACAGCGGATCCCACCAAATCCACCAACGCCGCAATCGCACCACCGTGTAAAGTATTCGCAGTATTCTACAAGCATATCACCCTCAAATTTTGTCGATAATTCGTAATTAGATTAGTAAAACCCTAATTTTATGGATTAATACAGCGAATTTGATCATAACAAAATTAAGGAGAGAGAACGAACCAGGAGTACACGACTAGGTTCGATGATTTCAGGATGAACGACATGAATGATGAAAGAATAGAAGAATTTGAAGGGAAGATTCTGGATTTTTGTAGGTTCGTCTTCTTTGCTTGGTCTCCTTCGTGTTCTCTCTCCTTCGTTCGTGACTAGAGTTGTGTTGTTGTAACGCCCCGAAAATTCATAACCTTAGATAAACACAATTGCTCATACTTAGCAGCGGAAATGAAACTTAAGCCTGTGGGATATGGCCCACTAATACAATACAGCCTTAAATAGTCCTTGATAATTATACATAAATGCTCGACTCAAATAATAATAATTTCCCTAATACAAGATACCACACCATTTCCCTTGAACACGTTCCTTATTAACAGCGCTCTTGCAATGGCTATGCTAATACCTAAAACAGAAAACAAAACATCATGAGCCGAAGCTCAGTAACATACTACCCTAACAACGTAAATTCATTTCAATTCATTTTATTTGCAAACAGGGAGAAGAGAATATAGTAAAACATATTTCAAATCCATATCGAAATAATATCAAAGTAAACAATTATAAATAGCATCTTGATACTTCATAAGTTCCCATTATCTTTCATCTTTTAACATGGTAACTGGCGAGTATAGACATGCGGGACGTCTCCCACCATGCGATGATCCTCAAGGAGCCCAGCTCCCTTGTTGGATACACCGCTCGCACCAAAATAGAGTAGTAACATAACATGCGGTACCCCTCAAGGAGCCCGGCTCCCTTTTTGGGTGTACGGCGGGTGCGAAGGTACGTGCACGACCATAAAGTAGATAATAAGCGTAACATTATACTGCCATAACCTCTTTCATTTATCATGTTTCGTTTATTTAGCATTCATTGGCATAAGCCTTAGATCTTTCATGAATCATACTTGAGCATCAATAACTCACAAAATCATAATATATGTAAACATTCATGTAACTCATCGGAAAACAGTTTAAGTATCCCACAATCCATATAAAGAAACACATCACAAAATCCTTAGCATAATTATAAACATCATTTCACAAACATATTTCGAAGGGGATCGTGGATGTTAGCAATAGATGTTACCTGCAATCCTGCTTAACAATCTTGATAGACGGGGGAGGCTTGTAATATCTCTTCCTTTTTAATCTAATCAATTCAGGGATTAATAAAAGACTTGTTAATATCTTAATCTAAATTGTGTGTTTCTTGATCCACTTCCATCATGTGTCCATTTTAGGAGGTACTAGGAGTCTTATATGGTTAAGTCTTTGGTGGTTGATAACAAGTCATAGGCACTCTTTCTACCTAACAACTTAGCGATTACGTCGTAGTTCATGATTCGTGAGTATGAACGTTTAGTTATAACCATTTCGTATTTTATAAATTGAACATTAAGATCATGTTATACTTTTGTTAACCTTTAGTTCGAAACTTCGTTCCACTAGTCATAAGGTCCCTTTAAACATATTCGTCATTTTATAATTTAAAACAGTGACCATTAGTCTTGTGGTTCATGATTCATACTAATTTCGTAATCAAGGGCTCCATATTATAACTATTTCATTCTTGTAATCTAAACTATATAAGTACTTGCTACTGTGTGATTATACTTTAATTGTTATTCTTTTTAATAATTCATTCACTAGAAAGTTGAGTGGAACTATTATTGCTAATAATCACTTTATTCAACTTATATTATAATTTATACATAATTAGTACTAAACTAAAGTGATTGCTAACATAATATTAATTTGCTCAAACATAATCATAATTAAGACTTGAATATTTGTAATATAAACTAGAGAGTAATTTTACATTAAGATAACTAGATGAGTGAGCACTAAATATTATACTCAAATTTCAGATTACAAGAATTAGTGATTATTAATTAGTTTAGCCTAATAAAAGGCAGTTTCATCTTTATTACAATATTAGTCCAACCATCTTTCTTAATATAAGTTTAGTTTAATTGAAAACAGCACCAAACCTTTTGGGCCAACATAATAAGTAACTAATAATGGGATATTTGGGCTTAAGCTACTTTAATTAAAATAAGACCATCAGTCGAAAGAGGTATTTTCATACCTCTGCTCCAACTGAGCAGCGTCGAACCAGAAGGCACGGGAGAAAGGACGAAGCTCCGGTGAGTAGCGGCGAGGCGAAGATTGAGGCAGCCGAGAGGGGTTGGTGGCACAGCGGTGGTCTGGCGGTGCGCGCAGCCGACCAAGCAGAGGAGAGAGAAAGGAGAGTTGGGTGAGAGAAGGAGAAATCACGGGCTAGTTGATTGGTGTTCTGGCTAGCGCAGGGTGCTGCACTGGTGGTAAGGTGGCGCAAGGTGGTCTCGGTATGGCGGCAGGCGGAGGCCACGCGGCGGCGCTGCGGTGGGGGAGTGCTGGTTAACTCGAAATAGAGGAGAGAAAGAGGGAGGTGTAGTGCGAAAATAGGGAAGCTTGTGGGAGTGTTTTGGGTGGCGGTTTCCGGCGAGGGTAAGAGAATACCGGTGGTGATGAAGATGGTGGAAGGTAGGGTGGTGGATATGTGGTGATTTGAGGGAGGAAGGATGGCTATTTATAGCCATAGTTGAAAATATCTAAAAATTCAGAATTTGTTTTCCTCAACTTGGCAAAATCATGATGTTGACATGAGTAATTTTGCTAAATTTTTGGTTTTGATGAAATTGGTAAGAATTATGGTTTATGGGAGATTTGGTTTTGATATGATGATGTGAAGTTTTGAAACAAATTATATTGTTGGTTTGATGAAGAAGATGGGACAATGGTGACAATTTTTGGTGCACCAAAGAATCAGATACAACTCCTACAAGAAGATGTTTGATGTTGATGGTTGAGCTTGGGTTGAGAGTAGATTAGTCTGTGATTTAGAAACTCCATGGTTTGAGTTTTGTGAGAGAGAGGAATTTGGAAAATTCATAGATGTTGACGTGGAGGTTGGAGCAAAATTTTTGCTGGTGATGAAAAATGGTGGATAGTGACATCTTGATTTTATTTCTTTTCTTTTCATTTCTATTTTTATTATTGTTTTAGTCCAACCTTTGTTATTACTTAAAACTAATTGATTTGTTTATTATTTTCTTCTTTTTTTATTTTTTATTAATAATATTATTATTTACTCTACCATTCACTTGTTATTATTTGCAACTCTTGTAATACATACAATATATATTTGTTTAAAGGACTAAATATCTTTTATCAATACTCGGATGTAACGCAACAAATTCTAGTCATACCTTATAATTAAAGGAAAATTTTAATCACTAATTATTATTAATTAATTTAGGTAAGTTTAAATTTTCGGGATATTACAGATTTGCTTGCTGCTGCCACGTTCTTGTTTGCGCCGCCGCCAGTTGCTGGTGCTTCGTTGGTTGCGTCGTTGATGTGCCGCTATTGTTGTGGTCTGTTCTGCCGGATAGGGAAGGAGGGAGAAGGGAGGAGGGTGAGAGAGAAGGGAGGAGGTGAGAGCGAAGGGAGAAGGAGGGTTGACGTGAGATTTGTGCGAGAGGAGAGAGAATGAGGGAGAGGAGATTGTGAGAAACCCTAGCTGCTTAACACCGTGCGAATTCCTTTCAAAATTAAAAAAAAAGTCCCATAAAGGATTGCGGTTAGCCCAAAAACCGCAGCACTTTATTACTTTTAGGGCTGCGGTTTTTGCATTGAGGTCTTTGGGCTAATCGCAGCCCTTACTTTTTTTTTCCACTAGTGAATGGCAGTGTGATGCAGGATCAAACCATCCACATCACCGATGGTTGTCACATTCAAATATATAATAGTTACCAGTTTTGTGAACATTAATATTTCCACGCCTGACCTAATTACTGTTTATAATTCCCTTAATTAAGAGAGGACTGGGTGGGTTTGGGCCAAAGAAAACCCCAATAGCAGAAGTATTCCAACGGATTCCAGGGAAGGGATTAAATGTGGGGGTATTATATAGTACACCCATTCGAGAATTAAGTGGAAGATTGGTAGGAAAGTTGGTAGAGCTCATAATGAAGAGAGTGAATGCTAGAATTTAAGACTAACAGGAAAGAGAAAAAAAAGCGCAGAAAAGAAAGAAAAAGGAAGACGAAGACTTACAGTTGGAGTGGAGATGCCATAATAAATGAAGGAGAAGATTTATAGCAAACTTTCTTTACCAGGAGCATTCACGCATGCATGACAAGTGGAAACTCCCTGAGAGTAGGCAGCCAGAGTAAGAGTTGGAGACAACAAAGAAGGCTTGTGATTGGATCTTGGAGATTGTAGAAATAAAAACTTTTTGTTGGAAAAGACCTATTAAAATAGTCATTTTGTTGGGAAAGACCTAATAAAAACTTTTTTGTTGAATGAGACCTATTATAATACTTTTGTTTGTTACTTAAGACCACATCAACGTTTTTCGGTCAAAAAGTCAATTTTATGTTATTGATTTTTCTTCCCCTCCCTTTCTCATTGAAAAGGACCAACCTATTTTTTGTATCCTAATCCCTTAACGCTACCAAACGCCTTGTTCTTGCTTCCCATATTAAGGGATTAGGACAGAAGAAGAAAAAAAGAGATTGGTCCCATTTAATGAGAAAGGGAGGGGAAGAAAAGTCAATGTCAGAGAATTGTCTTTTTGGCCGGAAAACGTTGAGGTGGTCCTAACTAACAAAATGAAGTATTATAATAGGTCTTTTTCAACAAAAAAAAATTTATTAGGTCTTTCCCAACAAAATATCCATTTTAATAGGTCTTTTCCAACAAAAAGTTCTAAAAATAAAGAAAGATTTAGAATGCATGCTACAGTATTTTACTCCAACAGACAATTGAGATACTTGAGAATTTGAAGAGACTTTTGCATGCTATAGTCAGTAAGCGACCAGAAAAAAACTTTTAGAGAAAAAGTTGTTAGAGGATATTTTGTGCATATTACCCACATGGGCTTCTTGTATTTACCATATGTATTTAGTTGCTTTGGCCCACATGTTACATGAGGTCATTAGGTTGTATATTAAATGCCCCAGGCACAATTAATGAAACTAACACAAAAACAATTAAACCTAAACTGACATGGTACCAGAGCCGTGCGCTTAGCAAACCCGCCGGACTGATTTACTTCTTCCTCCTGCCACCGTCGCTGATCTTGAACGCCACCAGCGTGCACAAGTTCCCGATCAGTCATGGAAGGAGAAGACTCGAAAATTGACCCTACCTCGCCATATTATCTTGGTGCCGGTGATCAGCCGTGAAACACCATTACCCACGTCGTCCTCAAGGGCGACAATTATGTCGCGTGGGTGCGCGCAATCACTCTCTCGCTGAAGGCCAGACGAAAGTTCGTCTTTGTTGATGGAACAATTCGCAAGCCGACGGAGACGAAGAAACTACTCAACTGGGAGACCGTTAACTCGATGTTGGTCTCGTGGATCCTTCGCAGCATGGATGTTAAACTCGCTGCATCTATTCCCCACCATGAGGAGGCAAAACCTCTGTGGGACTACCTTGAAAAACGATTTTGTGTGGCTAATGGACCGAGGTTGCAGCAGCTACGGGCAGACATTATTGGGTGCAAACAGACCAAAACAATGTCTGTGGATGAGTATTTTAATAAATTGATGAGCCTTTATGATGAACTTAATCGACTAAAGCCACTTCATACTTGCACATGTACTCGATGCACTTGCGATGTTGCCGGAAAATTCGCGCAAGATCGTGATGAAGAACGGCTTCATCAGTTTCTCATTGGAATTGATGATGATGTGTTTGGGGCCGTGAGATCGAACCTCCTCTCGCAAGCTCCTGCTGTCACTTTGGATCGGGCATACCAAGCCTTGATTCAAGAAGAAAAATCTCGTGAGATAGCTAGAGGGAAAGCGGTTAATGATGAAACCAATATTTTTGCCTTGCAAGCGGATCGTTCTCGTGGACGAATTGACAAAACCAAACTCTTCTATCATCATTGTAAGCAACGTGGCCATGACAACGCCACGTGCTTCAAATTACATGGCTACCCGGACTGGTGGGAGGAGCGTAACCGCGCTCGTGCTCGTCCCTCCACCACCACTGCCACAGGGGCTGCTGCTGGGCGTGGCCGTGAGCAGCCACGTGCTCATTTGTGGATCGACGCAGGCGCCTAAAACCACAGCAGGGGCTGCTCTAGCTGAACTAAATCCGGACCAAGTTAAGACCCTTCTTAACATGATTAATAGTGAGTCATCCATCTCGGGGGAGCGTATGGCGGGTGAGTATTTTTCTTTCGGTTGGATCATCGATACCGGTGCTTCGCACCATGTCACTGGTGACGAACATTGCTTGATTGAAACTCGTGTTCTTGATTCTTGGCCCGTCGGCTTACCGGATGGGAAAAGTGTTATGGCGACTTTGATGGGTCGTGTGGTCTTGTCTCAGGATCTTGTTCTTGAGAATGTCCTGTATGTTCCGAAACTTCAATGCAACTTAATCTCTGTCACTCAATTAATTGATGATTCTAAATGTCTTGTGCGTTTCACTGACTCTTTATGTGCTATTCAGGACCAACGTACCGGGAATCTGATTGGAGCAGGTGAACGGAGAGACGGACTCTATTTCTTCCGGCGCATTCCTACTATTCACGCAGTCACATCAACGGGAATTTCAGAGTTTGAGTTGTGGCATCGACGATTGGGACATCCTTCGGATCGAGTCCTCAAGTTAGTTACTGCTATTAGTAGTAGTACCTCAAAGAAAAGTTTGAATAAAGCATGTGTAACTTGTCCCATGGCCAAGAAAACTCGTGATAGTTTCCCTGTTAGTAGTACTAAAACGTCTCGCATTTTTGAGCTTGTTCATTGTGATCTGTGGGGCCCTCATAGTGTGCCATCTTCTTGTGATGCTACGTATTTTTTGACTTTAGTTGATGATTATTCTCGTGCCGTTTGGGTTTATTTGTTGCGAAGTAAAACAGAAGTTTCTAAATTTTTCTGTTCTTTTCTGGTCATGGTCGAACGACAATTTGAGCTAAAAGTCAAAACTATTCGTAGTGATAATGGGACGGAATTTACTTGCATGCGTGACTATTTTACTACTCATGGGATTCTTTTTCAAACCTCTTGTGTTGGGACCCCTCAATAAAATGGGCGAGTTGAACGAAAGCATCAACATATTTTAAATGTTGGTCGTGCTCTTCTGTTTCAATCTAACTTACCTGAGACTTTTTGGGGCGAATGTGTTCTTGGTGCTGTGTATTTAATCAATCGAACTCCCTCTGGTTTGTTGCACAACAAAACTCCGTATGAGATGCTTCTAGGCACGGTTCCTGATTTTGATTCTTTACGTGTTTTCGGTTGTTTATGCTTTGCTCACAATCAACGTGCCAAAGGAAATAAGTTTGCACCTCGTGGGCGTCGTTGTATTTTTGTTGGATATCCAAATGGCAAAAAGGGGTGGAAATTGTATGATCTTGACAAAGAGGAGTTTTTTGTGTCCCGGGATGTCGTCTTTTATGAGAACGAATTTCCATTTACTGCTGTTAATGATGATGTTGTGGTTGGAGGTCCTAATGGTTTTTTGGATGCCTATGCGGTTGATACTCATTTTTTGGATGATCTAGCTACTGTATTAGATGACCCAACTCACCATGAGCACCCTCCCACTAATGCGCCCCCCACTGAGCCCATCACTAAGCCCACCAATGCACCCACAAACGAGCCCACCCCTGCTCCCTCAACCACGTCTCACCCTGCTGGGCCCTCATCCGAGCCCTTCTCCTCTACTGGGCCTGCTGGGCCGCCTCCCGCGGCTTTAGAGCCCCTCTGTTCTGCTGGGCCGCCTCATGCGGTTTTGGATCCGTCTAATGCCTCTAATTCTACCGATCCTCTGGAGTTGGGCCGAGGATTTCGCCACAAACGGTCCTCCGTTTTATTGCGCGACTTTGTTACTAATGCTGTTCGTTCTTCGAGTCCCGTCTCTTCTTCATATCCTCAGGTACGCCATATCCTTTAGTACATTTTGTTAGTTGTGATAATTTTTCTGCACGACATCGTACTTTTCTTGCAGCTCTTCTTGAAGGAGCTGAGCCCCGCTCCTTTAAGGAGGCAATGACAGATGATGGTTGGCAGGCTGCTATGCAAAAGGAAATACAGGCCCTTGAGGATAATGGCACATGGGTCATGGAGTCTCTTCCTCCTGACAAAAAGGCTCTTGGTTGCAAATGGGTGTACAAGATCAAGTACAACTCTGACGGCAGTGTTGAGTGTATGAAGGCGCGTCTGGTCATACTCGGTAATCATCAGGTTGAAGGCATTGACTATCATGAGACATTTGCGCCTGTCGCCAAGATGGTTACTGTCCGCGCTTTTCTTCTTTATTCTCGCCTTTGCTAAGAA
The DNA here is from genome assembly GCA_947648045.1 of Beta corolliflora. Taxonomy (NCBI): domain Eukaryota; kingdom Viridiplantae; phylum Streptophyta; class Magnoliopsida; order Caryophyllales; family Amaranthaceae; genus Beta; species Beta corolliflora. The sequence goes on from CANSZD010001251.1 coordinate 958,134, forward strand.
TTGGGACTTACATCAAATGGATGTTCACAACGCCTTTCTCCATGGTGATCTCTCTGAAGAGGTCTATATGAAGCTGCCACCAGGCTTTACTCCTGCTACTCCTGGTCAAGTGTGTCGCTTGAAGAAATCTCTTTACGGTTTACGCCAGGCTCCTCGGTGTTGGTTTGCTAAGTTAGCTTCTTCTTTGAAATCTTATGGTTTCCGCCAGTCGTACTCTGATTACTCCTTGTTTACCCTCTCTAAGGGTCGTGTTCAGCTAAATGTCCTAGTTTATGTGGATGATCTCATTATCTCTGGCAATGATGCTTCTGCTTTGTCCTCTTTCAAGAACTACTTAGGTGCATGTTTTCATATGAAGGACTTAGGGGTTTTGAAATATTTTCTCGGGGTCGAAGTGGCTCGTAATCCTGACGGTCTTTTTCTTTGTCAACGAAAGTATGCCCTGGATATTATTGCTGAAACTGGTCTCTTGGGGGCCAAACCTGCTGCCTTCCCTATTGAGCAGAATCATTCACTCGCTCTTGCTTCTGGTCCACTTCTTTCTGATCCTGAGTCCTACCGTCATCTAGTTGGTCGTCTCATCTATCTTTCCTTCACCCGGTCGGATCTTGCTTACACTGTTCATATTCTGGCTCAGTTCATGCAGTCTCCTCGCCAGGAGCACTGGGATGCCGCTCTTCGTGCTGTTCGATACTTGAAAGGCTCTCCCGGCCAGGGCATCCTTCTTTCTTCCTTATGTGACCTGTCTCACTCTGACTGGTGTGACTCGGATTGGGCTAGTTGCCCTTTGACGCGACGCTCCATTTCTTGTTGGTTGGTGTTTCTTGGTGGCTCTCCTATCTCTTAGAAAACCAAGAAACAGCATACTGTCTCTCGATCTTCTGCTGAGGCCGAGTATCGTTCCATGGCCTCCATCACATGTGAGCTTAAGTGGCTTAAGGCTCTTCTGACCAGTCTCGGGGTTCATCAAGATCGTGCTATGATTCTCTATTGCGATAGTAAGTCCGCTCTTCACATCGCTCAGAATCCCGTCTTCCACGAACGCACTAAACACATTGAGGTTGACTGTCACTATGTTCGTGATGCTGTTCAAGATGGTCTTATTATTCCTTGTCATGTCTCTACTACTGAACAACTCGCGGATATTTTTACCAAAGCCCTAGGGAAGCGCCAATTTTTGTATTTGTTGTGCGAGTTGGGCGATTCTCGATCCCTACGCTTCCAACTTGAGGGGGTGTTAGAGGATATTTTGTGCATATTACCCACATGGGCTTCTTGTATTTACCATATGTATTTAGTTGCTTTGGCCCACATGTTACATGAGGTCATTAGGTTGTATATTAAATGCCCCAGGCACAATTAATGAAACTAACACAAAAACAATTAAACCTAAACTGACAATAGTTTAAGAGAAGCAAGAACAAGGAGTGGGTAGAAAGTTTTTTGAGAAAAACTAATGGAAGATGTACGGTTGCATGTAACAGTGGTAAGAACTTAAGAAGTACTCACAGTAAATCATACGATTATTAGTGACTTGTTTTTGCTTAAAATTGTCCATCTTAATAATCGGGGGGGATTGTAGTTGGTATTATCGTAATTGTAATGATTTTGATTTTACGTTTCATGGTATGTAAATCTAGTGGAAATGATGAAAACACACATGATTTAGCACCAAACTGCAGATGCGGGGCCATCAGATTTGGAGAACTGGCTCTTTGATCAACAACACCGCCCCAATTACCAAGAGATGGAGTGGGTTTGAGGATTGCGTTCTCAAATCTGAGCTTGTATAGACGCCATCTCACACAAAAAGATAAAAAATTCAAAGTGGTACCAAAATAAATTACTTTGGTACCAACTCTATTTTGGTACCAACTCTATTTTGATACAGAAGTTTCATTTTGTACCTTTGGTACCAAAGTAAGTTTCATTTTTGTACCGTTGGTACCAAAGTAATCTATTTTGGTACCACTTTGACTTAACTTTGGTACCCAAAATTTTTTGTCTTTTTGTGTGAGATGCCACTTTGACATCTCACTATGTGTTGCCGATACTTTCTCCTCAAATCTCAACACATAAATTAACTTTGACAGTTTATCACGAGTTAGTCATATTTTTTAGAAGTATGTTAGATATTATCAGTATTTGTTTAGTTGGCACGTAATACTTACACTATAATTTACTTAGATTGTTATTATTATGCATTGAATTTTTGGTGAAGAAGATGAGATTATAGTGTCGAAGAGGTAAAAATTCATCTACCGAGTGACTGTTTACTCACAAGATCAGATACTCATTAATAATGGAGTTCAATATAGCAGAATTGATTATTTTTTAATTATATATTTTAGTGAGTATTTTTCTCAATAAGTGGATGTATCAATCACTGGTGCCCGTAAGAGAAATGAGATTAAAACTTTTTGAAGTATGTGTTAAGATATATTTTGGTTTATATGTCGATATTCATCTTTTAGGAGGATTTATGTGATTTGTTAAGATACTTTCCTAAGTTGCAGTGTATATGTCAATATAATCTTTTAGAAGGATTCTTGCCCCTTGTAAAGTAGAATTCCCAACTTCCTCCCACTTGTGTAAGAGATGTTCATTTTACCTTTAAAAAAATGTATGAGATGGATCACAAATTTAGTTATATATATAAATCCAAATATATTAATTATCATCTGCATAGGATTACTATTTATGAAGCTACGGACGATGGGGTAAGACTACTGAATAATTGTTGGAGATAACATAGGACTCTAGCTTTGTTAAAGATAGATTTTAGTTAGGTTTCCTTTTCCATGTCGGATTCCTAAAACTCTTGTATACTATATATTGTGATGACTCAATGAGAAAAGGTAAGCTTTATCATTAATAATATTTTACGAGGTATCAGAGCAATAAAACTCCAAAAAAACAATTTTTGTTTTCTCTCGGCCCTAGTCGACCACCATGGTTGGCGACGATGCCTTGCCCTCGCCACAAAATAAAACCCCAACGCCGTCCCCTATCAACATCAATTCTCCTTTTTATCTTGCCACGGGTGATCGCCCTGGAGACTTCATCACTCCCACCCCGTCTCAAGCTTGATAATTATGATGATTAGGCTGCAGATATTCAGATGGCACTTGAGGCACGCTGTAAATTCGGCTTTCTTGATAGCTCGATCACCGCCGCTTCTCCTCCTTACACTACCGATGATTGGGTCAATGTTAACGTCATGCTCGTTTCTTGGATCACTAATACTATTGATCATGAGGTAAAATCCACACTTTCTAAACTAGTTGTTGCACCGCGCGGCACCCCAAAATGGCGTATTTGCTGTATTCGAATTAAGTTAGAAATAATTAGCAAGATAAATGTGAAGCTATTGCTTTAAAATATTTGATGAAAAAATTTTCTGCTTGTGGGTTTTATGTGGCAAAGGGAAAAAAATTCATGTTTGAGTTCAAATCGGAAACTTTAAAAAGAAGAAATTAACATGAACTATTAACCCGTAGCCTTCCACTTATGATATGTGTCTGACTTCCTCTATCTACCTCATATAGAGATTTTCATCCTTTAATCAAAACTCATGTGGTTCTCACTCTCATACCATATTACTCCATTATTTGAACAAAATGCTCCCTAAGTAATGGCTTGAGTTGTGTTCTTATAGGGGTATTCATGAAAATTATGGTGCTAGATAGTTTATGCCTTTCCAATCTCTTGGTGAGTTTGTGGCAAAGTGACAGTGTGTTGTTGATTTCGAGTTGTTTGGCCATTCAAGATTGTTTTCCCCGGGCTTGTTTCTTTGGTCCCTCTTGGGGGCGTTTAGCTCAATTGTTGGAGACAACATGGAATGGATTCAGATGAAAAGAAAAGGGGAAAGGGTAATTAAGTTTGTTACATTTTGGACCTACTTGATTTAACTATGAACAGAACACTTGCATCTAAATCTCGTTCTTGTTGTTTGCGCAAAATGCCTATAATAGAAATCCTCTATTCACATCATCATATAATGTAGTGATGAAATCTGAAACTTCAAATTTGAAACTTCAAGTTCTCTTCCTAAAAAGTCCTTTTACTTGCTTCACAATTGAGCCCACTATAGGAATCTTTTTGTTTTTGTCAAAATCCTTCATTTCCAAATCTGAATGTGGTAAATGTAAGCAACAATAGCAGCATAAAACACACCTACCCTAAAATTTGAAATATAGTTCCTGCCGCACCATTTGCAACATCTGACAAGATCAGTACCAGAATACTTTATTATCAGCTAGTATACAAGCTTATGCAAAAAAAAATAGGTGTTCAAAAGAAAATCTAATGTTGACTTCATGGAACCTCAATCCATTTTACGGCATGGAAGAAGTTTCGGAAAGATCCGATTCATAGTAGTAGTAGTACATCATATAACTATATAGCAATTTTACATTTGAAGGGGAAGTGGGAAACTATAATGAAAATATAAGCAAGGTCCCTCCAACATCCAACATTCCTGTTAAGAATCTCCCACAGACACCATTCTCTTTCCTCTTGATATTTCCGACACTATAACATTGTAATTTGTCAAAACTGTTCCTTCTTTTCTCCAGTTCCTAATTCTAATGTTTTGATAGAGATAATCTACTTCAACCATGAAACCCTTTCCAGCTCTATTTTCCTCTCAAAAATCCTAGAAGCAACAGAGATATCCGGAGTTCGGATATGTTCTTGTAACTCTCGAGATGGATTGTTCTTTGTAGCTCTCAAGATAGAATAAGAGAAGGACCAATCATGTAGATAAGGTTTCAAACAATTCCAGAAATTACCTTCAACTTCATGGTTGGGGCGCAACCAAGTTTCTCTTTGATCAGTGTGTTATCCGAATTACGACCACGGACACCTTCTGAGCCAGGAATATGATGGATTGGAAGCTTCTTATCCTCAAAACTCAAAACAATCTCAGCCATCTCATTCATACTAACCATCTTATCACTTCCAATATTCACTGGCTCCCGGAAGTCTGATTTAGTCAATTTAAAAATATTAGCGCAAAGTTAAATTAAACTAAGAAATGTTTAAAATAAAGCAAATAGATCGGTTAATAGTAAGGCTGTAGCAAAAGCAGTAGCCATAAGAAGTTAACTCAGTACACCAACACATCACTCTAAATTAAGTGCAACTAATATGCCTACTGGAGCAATAATTCACATATTTCACAGATTTTTAACATGCAAAGCATCAAGAAGTGCATAGGTAGTACTCAAAAACACTAACCTAAGTACACCTTCCACACGTTCATCAATGAAAGTGAAAGATCGAGTTTGCAAACCATCACCCCACATCTCGAATATAAAAGTAGAGGTAAGAGTCTTCCTACAAAATGCAGCTGGAGCCTTCTCCCTACCACCTACACATAATTTGAAGATAAGACAAAGAAATTGTGTAGAGCAACATTCATTAATATACATGTAAGTGTTAATAAAAAAGAGAACTATAATATTATTTAAATATATACAAAATTTGATGATGAAATCACAATTAGTAAGAAGATTACTCTCGATTTCTGAATGAATCACCCAATTCCTACCCTCCTCTATTTATTTACTGTCATATCTCTCTCTACAGCTGTCCTATTCTCCCACTACTGTTGATTCTGGCCTAAAAATAGTAAGCTTTCAATCAACCAAATCTCACATGGCATTATGGCCTATTATATGTTTGCTCTTTTGTTGCAAACTAACTGAGGATAAGAGAGAATTGGAGCATCAGACGCACATTAAGGAAAGAAGAATAGTCTTACATGCAGTGGCGGATTTACTATTGGTCCCTATAGGTCACGTGACCAACTATTATTCCTGGAAAAAAAAAAAAAAAAACATTTCATTTGAAGCGTTGTTTCTCTCACACGCGAACACTAACCCTCACCCAGTTTCCTCTTTCTCTCTCGTTCTCCTTTGCAAACGCGAATCCAACTTCAGTCTTCAGGCGACGGCGCGACGGTCGACGCCTCGACGGAGATCTTCATTCTTCACACGCGAAGTCGCGAACTAACCCAGTAGCACTTCACACTTCAGGCGACGTAGATCTTCAGACTTCAGGCGACACTTCACACTTGCGACTCGTCGCCGACTCGCCGGTGACTGGTGAGTTTATTATTCTTTCCGTCTTTGTTTGTAATTCTTTCAGTTTTGTTATCATTTTTGTTCGACTCGCAGAGCAGTCGCCGGTGAGATTTTGTTAGGGTTTTGTTCAATGTTCGATCTATTCTTTTTGTTTGATTATGTTAGGGTTTTGTTCGATCTATTCTGGAAATTCTTTGGTTTGATTTTGTTAGGGTTTTGTTCGATCTATTCTTTTTGTCTCAAAGAATCTATGGTAGTTGTTCACTTGTTTGTCTGATTGTCTTACATCTTCACTTCTTCATGTCTGATTATAGGCGGCAGGCGGCAGCGGGCGGAGCGACGAGGCGGCAGCGGGCGGAGCGACGAGGCGGCAGCGGCGCCAAACTTCAGGTGACAGGTATTCTTCTAATTCAACCTTCTTAATCTTCGCTTAATCGCTAGGATGTCAATTGGATTTCATTACGATTGTGTTGTGAACTTGTGATTTGGGAATTAGATTAGGATGCCAAATTGACAAATGATTGTGTATTTATGTATTTTTGTCAATTGGATTTCATAACGATTGTGTTGTGATTTGGGAGTTATATTAGGATACGAAATTGACAAATGATTGTGTATTTGTGTATTTTTGTCAAATGGGTTTCATTACAATTGTGTTGTGATTTAGGAATTAGATTAGGATGCGAAATTGACAAATGATTGTGTTGTGAATTTGTGATTTAGTTACTAAGGTTAGAAATTAGAATGTTTTAGAAATCATTTTTGAATGATGTATCATGTATTATGTGCTTGATTGTATTGTGTTGACCTTTTAATCTCATTCAAATTATTAATTTAATTTTCAGAATGAAAAGGAAAAAAACGAAGGATATTTCAAGTTTTTTTGTTAAAAGAACGCCAACTCAAAATCCACCTCCACCTTCTCCTCCACCTTCTCCTCCTCCATCTCCTCCTCCTTCTCCTCCTCCATCTCCTCCACCTTCTCCTCCTCCAAATCTTTCACCACCTCAAGAAAATGAACAAAATCTTCCTCCTCCATCTCAATTAGATGAACAAAATCCTCCTCATCAACAAAGTGAACAACATTCTTCTCCATCACACAATTCCAAAACCCATCTTATCTGAAGTAGTTTTTTTAAAATTCATGGATTATCTTATATGGATACGCGTATTCGAACCCGTACCCGTACCCGTATCCGTCTCTGTGCAACCTAGTCGATAGTGACCAACTATTCATAAATTCCTGGATCCGCCACTGCTTACATGCAACCTTACTTCTATCATTGTCTTCTTGATACATAAGAAGGAATGATGTAAAGAATTAGAAAATACAAAGAATCAAAAAATTAGGAAGCCTTAGTGCTAGAGCAGGGTGCTACGACTGAAGGATGAGAAGTATATGACTAATATGCTATAATAAGCAAAGGTCCAATGTATTTTGAACCTTAGCAGTTTCAGTGCAGAGACATGAGTACGCAAAAACAGAGCTACAAGACAAAGACATGAGACATGAGTAAAATAGAATAAAATGGATTGAAGAAAAAGGAAAGAATAAGAAGCAATTCTTACCTTGCCAACAAAAAGCTAAGCTGACTTAGATTTGTGAATATCCATAAGACCAGTCGGCAAATGCTTCCTCGACAGTCTACAATCATCATCCTTGGCCCGACGAAACCCTAAATGCTTCTTCTTCCTTCCTTCAATATTAGGTAAATAATCATGAACATAGGAAAAAATTCAGATATACTTCCTCCGTTTAGAAATAGTTACACCATTTTCATAGTGTTTACTATTCACATTTTACACTTTGATTATCTTTGGTGATTTATATTTTAGGAAAAACATAATCATGCGTGATCTTGTTAGATTCGTCTCAATGTATATTTTTTTAATATTAACTTTTTATAATTTTTACTCATTGATAATTGGAGATATTTACGTTTGAAACCATGCATCGGCAAACGTGAAAACATGGAACGGTGCAACTATTTCTAAACGGAGGAAGTATATACCTAAAAAAATCGAGCCAGAACCAAAAGACAAGCAATAGTTGTATTAGTGAAAAAAAGTGATGCTTTACCCAATTTAATATAAAGCAAGGAATTAATCTAGCGTAGATGACAACGCAAAAAGAAATTAGAATATCGAATCCCACCACACTCATTTTTACCTAATTGTGAGTACAATTGTATGAGGAAATTAAGAGAGACTTGACTTACAAAGGGTGAATAGTATGAAATGCTTGAAATAAGTGTTCAAATGGGCCTCCTCTTTGAGACTCACTATCTTTTGGAAGTATCAATGATAAGTATGAGCATACACCCTAAACAGCCGGTTGAAGATGGTTTTGACATCAATGATTGTCTTAAATTTTCATATCAATCATCTTATAGTCACAGGTTGGATATCAATATTGATAAAAAATACTTATTAAGTCTCAATACCCTCGGTTGCAGAAGCAACATGACTTCCAACATTATGTGGTGTTCTTTTACCTTTCAAAAGACTTTCTGGCCTTGCATTTACTGACTACCTGTTTGTATTCATTTCATCCTCCTCATATTCTACTTGTTTATTTACTCATTATTGTATGTCTTAACTTCTTCCAGATAGAAAATAGTATGTGTTCTTAGTAAAATAAATTATTAGTAGTGCTTCGTCTTAGGTAGCTGCACCTGTCATAACACCACAAAAGAATGCATACTTCATGTTCTGTTGCGAGTGAAAACCCAAACCGTTGAATCACTTCAGTTTCAGACGATGTTCTGGATGGACCCTATTAGCGGACAGGGTAGAGCCCAGTGAGCGTAAAGGTTGAGTCAAAAATATAAGGTGATCCACTAATGACCGTGATTGAATTTAATGGCCCTATGAAGCTTGACGACAAAAGAAGTATCACCTTTAGCGATGGCATCATCGTTTTCAATCTAAGCATATTATACAAGCATGACGTAATGATTTCATTATACAATGATTAATTGAAAAAACTTGTCTATGCAATAGCAAGAAAAAAGAAATCAGAGTATTTAACTCACTTTCACTATATCTTAGATTGGACTGAATAATAAACATTAGAAGGCAAGATTAATTTACAAGAGTCGTTAATTTACTGAAATAATACTCTAAACAATAAGAGATTATAATAATAACAAGGCCAATGACAGATAAGGAAAGAACTCAGTGAAACCCATGTGCAATGCCACATAAATTTTAATGCCATTTTCAGACAACAACAATGAAGTAGCAACTAAAGTAGCACCAAAATAAGAGGTAATAAAACAGATTACAAGAATACAGAGCTCTAGATGAGCAATACAATGCAAAGTAAATAAGTTTCAAGAAATCTTACAAGTGGGTCTGGAGCATCATCCTGCTTGCACATGACCCATGGGACTCCACTTCTTAACCCCAAAGCCATGTTGGCTGCCCAAGGAGTGTAAGCTTTACCAAGAGCACTAAGTTCATACTCCATCAACCCATATTCATTTTCAATCTGGCACAAAAAAGTCGATAATAGCGAATAAAGCTCAAGTTCAAGTTCACACATCCTAGTTTAGTGCAATGAAATAAAGAATGAGAGTGATATATTTTGGATAGTATACACATATATACATGGGACAGGATAATTGGACCACCTTGAGTCTCATAAATCTTCTCTGTAAATTTTTGCATTACAGCCTTGATCAAACAATAAATTACAATTTAAAAAAAGACTATTTTTAAGACTGGTTATCTGTTCAAGAAAAATAACCTTGAAAGGCGCATTATCTGATGCCTGGAACATACTTCAGCCAAAAAAAGAAACCCTTGTAAAAAGAACAGTAAATTGATATAGAAGAATTAGGATTTTTTGGTAAAAACTACCTTTGTTAATACAAGTTATTGAAATTACTACCTTTCTTAATTTTTATTGAATTTAACTACCTTTATTGTTTCCAAACTCATGGTATTGCTACCTGTTAACGAAATCCGTCAAGTTTCCATCCAGTGGGGCCCACTTTATATTTCCCCATTTTGAATTTGCCCCAACAGCTCGAACTCTTCACACTCTTCACTGTTCACTCTTCTTCATTACTGCAATTCAATCCTCTCACCCACCTCCATCTCCTTCTCCCCATTGCATTTTCTCTCTCCCCATTTCATTTTCTCTCTCGTTCGAGTCATGTCATCGCCATTTTCTTCACCACATCATTGAAGAGAAGAAAGGCGTGAGGGACCACAACAAAGATTTCACCTATCACTTCGCCAAAATAGGGTTTTTTCGCAATTGTCCATATCTCGGAAGGTAAGTTTAGGTACATTTAATCGCAATTGTGGAATTGAATTAAAAAATTAGGGCTTATTAGTGCATTACAAAATTGGGGATTAGTTAATTGGTAATTAACATTGGTAATTGCATTGCTTGGAATGTTCTGCCTTCTATCCTGCTTTATTTAGCATAAAGTTATTCCCTTTCCTGCTCCCTTTGCTGCTCCCTTTGACTGAATTTCCCCCTCCCCATATGAATAAAATTGGCACTTTATCCTTTCTCTCTTTGTCTTTACAGCATGGCATATTTTGATGCTCAGTATGTTGACATGAGATTACATGTAAGACCCTTGTCAACTGTAAAAAAACTGAAAGGAAAAGAAATTGAGGAATTCGTTGGTGGGATTATTTTGTTGTGTAGCAAGATAAAAACTTGTGACTTTAATCTGAAAGTAATTAAGGAATATGTGGTGGATGCTTATAAGTTTGAGGATGACCCAATGCCAGAAACTTACTACCTGTGGTATCAAAATAAGGAAGGGAAGGTTAGGATAAACTCTGAAAATGTGGTTGATATTCTGAAAACAAGAGATAGGTTTGGGAATGTTGATGTATATGTAACTGATGATGGCCCTCCACCACCAAAAGGTAATGCAGAAATACCAGCCCCTGAATATCATAGGAGTTTGAGAAGCCCTGAAAAGCCCAACACCTTGAGCCTAAAAAATCCAGCCCAATTAACCCAGGAAAGCCATAGTGGAGTGCCTAAACAGGAGATAAAAAAAGTGAAGTCTAAGTTTAAGAGCCCTAGATTCAAGCCTCCAAGACAGTCAAACAACAAAACAAAATCACAAAAACCACATATCTTCCTTTCACAAACAGTCAATCCTACTAGGAGGAGTCCTAGACTGTTAGAGCATCCTGTGTTAATTGATTCCCCTCCCAAACACTTGCCTAAAGCACCACAACAAACTGCATCTGATTCATTGACCCCTAAGAGAGTGAAGCATGTTGCTCAAAAAGGGAAGGGATTGAAAGGAAAAGGGAAGGAGAAAGAGAAAGTGAAGGGAGAAGAGAAAGTGAAGGGGAAAGAACAGTTTAAAACCAAGAAAAAAAAGGGAGGTAGGGTAAGTAGAAAGCTAGATCTGAGTGGCTCATCAAGCTCAGAGTGGAGTGATTTAGAAATTGAATGGGAGGTTGGGGAAGAAGAGAAGGAGGGTGCAAATGAGGAAGAGCTTTTCAAGCAAACAAATGGTGGGGGACTGTTTGCTGCTGTAAAAGCTAGCCTCACTGAGAACCACCCTGAATCTAATCACCATGAGGAAGCAGAACCTAAAGTTAAGGCTACTGGTAAAAAGAGTAGGCTGCAGGAGGAGCTTGATCAGTCTGCTGAAGTGAACATAGAGGAAGAAATTGAGGGTGACTCTGATGAGCTCAGATCTTTATGTGGGTCAGATGAAGAGGTAGATTAAGCTCCTGTTTTCAATTCTGAGACAGATTTTAAAAAACAAATTTCACTTGTTAGGGGGCTGAAGTTTAATTCTAGGGAGGTTGCTAGGAAGGCACTTAGATGTCATGCTATTGAGAACAATTATGATTTTTACTTTCTTCACAATGGAAAGGAGAGGATAAGCATTTACTGCAAAAATAGGTGTGACTGTCCATGGGACAAAGGTCATGCTAAAAGGGTTGGATGTGGATGCAAATCTGAAGATAAGTGTCTCTTCAAGGTCCATATTAAAAAACTAAGGTTTGAGGATATGTGGCAGATCGAGTCATTGAGGTTAGACCACAAATGTGTGGGATGCAACCTGAATTCTAGGGTCACTGCTGAGTGGTTAATTAGCTGACAAGTATGTTGAGGTTTGGAGGAGGGATCCAAACATGAGTTTGAAAAGGTATAAGTCATTGGTTTTTAAAGATATTGGAGTTGATGTGAAGTATTATAAACTGTGGGAGTCAAGGGCAAGGGCAAAGCTTGTTATTTATGGAGATGCAGCTGAACAATATGCAAAGGTGTGGGAGTATGGTCATGCTATACTCAAACATAATCCAGGAAGTTCTGTCAACATTGCTGTGGAAGGAATTGAAAGACCACCTCCTACATTCCAGAGGATGTACATATGTTTGAAAGCACTGAAAGAGGGGTTTAAGGCTGGATGTAGGCCAATTGTTGGGGTAGATGGATGTCATTTGAAAGGGGCATATCCTGGGCAAATATTGGTTGCTGTGGGAAAGGATGGAAATAACAATATCTATCCTATATGTTGGGCAGTGGTGGAAGTGGAATGCACTGAAACTTGGATGTGGTTTTTGAGCTGCTGCTGAGGGATTTGGGAAGCAATAATGGAGAGGGACTCACTATTATGAGTGACAGACAAAAGGTTAGTGGTTTAGTTAATGTACATGTTTTATTTTTTAATATCTTCTAATAACTTTTCTTTTATTGCTTGTAGGGTTTACTTGAAGCCCAAAAAGTCCTCTGTCCCAAAGCTGAGATCAGATTTTGTGCAAGACACATTTGGGCAAATTTCAAGTTGCAATTCAGTGGTCAATCATTCAAAGATCTCTTCTGGAATGCTGCTAGGGCCACAACCAAGGTATGAAATCTGTTAAGTTCATTCAAAGATCCAAATGTACACAAGTTTATTTCACTTAATGTCCAACTTCTATCTTAATTTATTTTAAATGTTTGCATGTTTTAATGTAATGATGCAGTATGATTTTCAATGTCAAATGGAATCTATTAAGTTCTTGGATGAAGATGCTCATAAGTACCTTAATGGCATCCCTGCAGAACGTTGGTCTAGGCATGCCTTTTCCACTGCTTCAAAGTCCAACATGTTATTGAATAACATGTGTGAGACATTTAATGCAGTGTTGAAAGAGGCTAGAGATAAGCCTATTCTAACATGTATGGAGTGGATAAGGAGGTACATGATGAAGAGGTGTTTTGAAAAGTGGGAGATGACTAACAAGGAAAATGGGAGATTCATGCCTTATGTTAAGAAGGTGTTTGATGGATTTGAAGTTCAGGCTAGGTATGCTGAGGTGTTAAACTCCAGGATTGATGTGTATGAGGTCCATTACAGAGGAGACCAGTTTGTTGTAAACTTAATTAATAGGACTTGCACCTGTTTCTCTTGGGAGTTGTGTGGGATCCCATGTCTGCATGCATTTGCTTGCATAAGGAAGAGGAGGGCCAATCCAGAAGATTATGTGAATATTGCATACACTAGGGATAAATGCCTACTTGCATATGGGCAGTCCATTGAACCAATGCCTGGGGTCAAGCACTGGGAGAAGGTGAACTTGCCACAACCACTTCCACCTGGAGCAAGGAGAATGCCAGGCAGACCTAGCTTGAAGAAGAGAAAGAAAGAAGCTGGTGAGGATGGACAACCTTCTATGTTTGTTCCAAGGAAGAAGAAGGCCAACAAATGTTCAAAATGTGGCCACTTAGGGCACAACATGAGAAGGTGCAACTCCACAGCAGCTGCACCAGTGGCTGAAAAGGGCACTGGAGGAAGGCCTCCAAGCAACTCCAAATGGGTGAATCATCAAAGAGACAAAAAGGCTTCCAAAGCAAGAAATAAGGTCAGTTTGTTTTGACCTCATAAATTTCAGGCTTAATGTACATGATTTAACTTTTGATGTCCTTTTATGTGCAGTACCAACACCCATCTTCCACAACTGGTAGCCAAGCAACATCTTCAAACTCTACTGCCCAGACCCCTATTTCAATGATGCCAACTCCTGGACTATATCAACAACACAGTGGAGCAAGCACAACCACACAACAACCAAGTGGTGCAACTCAGCAAAGTCAGAAGACTAGGTTGTCCAAGTTGCCTCCAAGGCGCCCTTTGTAATAGTTTAGTGATGTTTGAACAGTGGAATCAGACTTGCACTTTGTTTTGATGTAATGAACATAATATTTAAGGCTATGCATTTATGTTTTTGTGTTGAACAAACAAGTTCTTTGTATTTGACACAACAAATAATGTTTACACATTGAATTGGAATGCAAAAATATTGTTCAAACATCTTTTTCATTGATAGATAGTTGGTTACATAAAGTCACAAGTTCATTAGAACTTTTGGAGTGCAATTACAACAAAATCATACATCCATCATTCTTAAGCAACCTAATACTAACTAACTTTAGATTAACATAGCCACTAAACCTATCAAACACATAACTACCATCAATACAACCAAAGTGGGCATCATGTTCCATTTCTTCTTCTTGCTGTCTTCCTTCATTACATGCTTCAGTTCAGAGCTTAAAGCCTTGCACTTCACCCTAAGTGAGTCATTCTCTGCTAGGAGGCATCTTCTTTGCCCACAAACATCCGCCATTCGGTCTTCAAGTTACCAACTTCAAGGGTCGGTAACTTTTTGTCCGAGACAAGTTGGTTTATCACCTCCTTTTGCCATTGCAGTTGGTCCTTATCATACCACTCAAAATAATTGCAGCCACGCCATTCAGTTCCAGGCTCATAAAACTTACATGTAAGGAATCTCCTTCCAGGATTATTAATGGTCCAAGCCTTCTTAATGGCTGCTGGAACACCACAATTGCATTTTGCCTTTGGCTTTTGATCAAAAGAGTGAGAAGAGGAAGACATTTCAACCTACACATTGCAATTGCAAAATACTTAATTAGCGAACCCTAATTTACCCAAAAAATTCGAATTTCCCCAAAAATTTCAAATTTCCCCTAATTACAAACCCTAATTTGCGTGATTAGAGAACTTACCTTCACTTTGTGGCACTAGTATTGATGAAGCAAGCAAAATCCCCTGATCAATTAATGGCAACAACAGCACATAACTTTAAGTGATAAACCCTAAGGCAATTATGGGAAATTTTGATGAATTTGGGTAATCAAGCAAAATGTGGTTATTATACAGGTTGTAAAGAGCCAAAAATCGCATGGGAAAGGATGAAAATTTGAGAGGGAAACATAAAGTGGGCCCCACTGGATGGAAACTTGACGGATTTCGTTAACAGGTAGCAATACCATGAGTTTGGAAACAATAAAGGTAGTTAAATTCAATAAAAATTAAGAAAGGTAGTAATTTCAATAACTTGTATTAACAAAGGTAGTTTTTACCAAAAAATCCGAAGAATTACAAAGGTGCTTTCTCAAAACAAGCTAATAAAAGATCCACATTCTTAACAACGACAATAAATCACACAAACCAATATAAAAAAAAATCTGAAAAACCCCAAGTTGAGGAAACCAAATATGGAAAACGCTAATTCACGCAATTTCCAACAACTGAAAAACAAAAAATAGGTAAATTCCAGAGAAAAAAGAAGATCAGATTTAATGGAAACACATTAAAACGATAATAAATACCTTCACTCTGATCATTTTCGGTGAATTCTTTCCAAAGCGCTATTGAACATGTGGAGAGAGCAATTTGATTCAAATATTCAGATCATCTCACTGTTGATTTCGCAAAGGCTTTGAAAAAAAGAAAAGCTGAAATACAAAATCAAGAACGCCTACCTCCGTGATTGAACTTAACGGTGCAACAAAAGAAGCATCGCATCGCCTTGCATCGTAAATGGTGTTTCTGATGATGAAACTGCATGATTTCGCGCTAATGGTGAGCTCAAGAACGCCATAATCGTAGGGATAGATTAGTATATGAAATTAGGGTTTCTAAAAAATGATCCTCTGGAATGTCATACTCATATGCGAAGCTAAAAAGAGTTTTCATAACAATGGCAAAAGAGGAGGAGAGAGAAAAAGAGAGAGACAGCAAAAAGGCGAGGAAGAGAGAGAGAGAGAGAGGGAGAGGAGAGAAAGAGAAAAACATGTGGCTCAGATGGAAGAAAAAAAAGAAAAGATGAGGGGCTCAGATTTGCCAAGGATTAGGAACAGTGAATTTCAGGCTTTCTAGACTTAGTTCACTGTTGATTTCAACAGTAAGGCTTTGTTTGGTAGGAAGAATTTGGATGGAGAATAAAGGAAAAGAAAGGAAAGGTAAAAACAAACTTTCAAGTTTGGTAAAAGAAAATAAGAGGGGTTTGATTGGAAGGAGAGGAAGTGGAAAGAAAAGAATACTCTTAAATCCTTGCTTCCTTTCTTCCCAAAATCGGAGAAATTTGACAGGAAAAAAAGCTAACAAGCTTTTACCTATGTTTTCTTTAATTCCTTCCTTTCCTTTCCTTTACTAATGACAACCAAACATGTGATTCCTCTCAAATCCACCAATTATACCAAATATTGGAAACTACAACTACCTTCTTTTCTCTTATTTTCCTTTCTTTTCCCTTCCTTTACTAAAAAAATACCAAACAAAGTGTAACTCAACTTCACACCTTAGGGATTAGGAGTCGCGATATTCCCATACCCGGGATGGGCAGGTAGTTGCCCCTACCAGGAGCAAAATGGTAATTTCGCCCATTAATTTTAACTGACCCCAACTCATTCTCTCTCTTCCATGGTTCACCCTCATCAAACCCTTGTCTCTCTCTATCTCTCTCTCTCTCTCTCACAAATTTCTTCCACGGATTGTTGTCGGTACTGCTTCGCGCTGCCACCGCCGCTGCTGCCGTTGTGTCGCTTGTCGGTGCTGCAGTCGTTGTTGTTACTGTCATTTTCTCTCACTTCTTCCGGTCTGCTGTGGTTGATTCTCCGACGAGCTGCGAGTGCCGCTGCTGCCAAGTTTTCTCTCTCCTCTGTTCTGTTTTGCTACTGTCGTATGGTGGTGGTTCTGCCCCTCTGTCAATGATGCGCCACCGTTGGCTGGTGGTTTTACCGCCGTGAGTGCTAGTTGTTCTGTCCAAAATCAGTTGTTCCTCCCTAAATTGCTATTGTTACTTCATTTTAGTGGTGAGTTGTTGCTTCTCTTTTCTACTTCAATATTTTTTTTTTCTTGATTCATAAAACCCCAAATTGAAATGATGGAGTATATTAGAAGACATAGTTGATGAAATTTCCTGAGATTCAGTTATGAACATTGATAAATAACTTTGTAAATCAGCTTTGTTTTGTATATTACTTTGTTAATTAGCACTCATGAAACAAATGCTTAGTTTACTATCTTTATTTTAGTATTACTGATTTTAAGATGCGAAATTGATTCATTACTAATGATTTCATAAGTGGGTAATTATTAATTAAGGAACTTTGCTTAGCTTGTTGTGGATGGTTTACTAGATGTTGCTAGGATTATACATGAGATTGGGTAAAAACATGTTTTCTTGGCTTGGAATTTGGTAGTTTGTTTGTGGGTAGATCATCGTCGCACCCACCGCACTCGCCGGCGCACCATACTCGGGTAAGAAACCTTTCTTTCGTTCTTTCTCCTCTCCTTCAATGGATGCCTGCTAGATGTTTGTGAAGATGTTTACTATGTTTTGAATAAGGTTGAATAATGGCGCACCATAAAGGAATGACTTCAAGTTTTGAATAATGTTGAATTTAAGTTTGTGTCACTGGCGTGCCTTTTCTCCAACCCTTCCACTTAGGTTTAGATTATAATTAGTATTGCTTGAATTTATGATTAATTGAATGATGTTGTGGTGTTGTTGTGATTGTTTCTGTTATGTTGTTGCTGTTGATGCGTCGTTGCTGTTGTTCTTCCTTCCTCTGTCGCGCGCCGCTATGCTAATGTTCTGCCGTCGTGGTGGTGTTGTGTTTCTGCCACCTTGGCTGGGTTATTTTCCCCTATTCTTATTGTTGTTGTTGTTGTTGTGTTGTTCTTGTGCAATTATCATTGTGTGCCCAAGTTCCATCTCCGCTCCGCTTGCGGCTTCCCCGTCCTCGTCTGCTGCGTATTGATGTTGTTGAGCTCTTTGTTCCTCTCAGCAATTCTTTCTATTTCTGTTGTTTATTCAAAGACCCAATTTATGGGTTGATGAGGTAGATTTCTTATGTTCATGGATGTTTGTTGCCGTGGTATGAATCCTGCAAAGCATTTTTTGACGTTTTCCATTTTCCACTAGCCAATGCATCTTTTGACGTGGTACCAGTACGTATTTTTCTATTAAGAAGACTGGAACTTTACCAGCATTTTGATGTCATGGATAGCAGGCTAGTTTTGTATTAGTGAAATTTGTGAGACTTTAAATTTTGAAAAATACCCTCAATAAATCTAACAAGATTTGATATACATGTTTTCTCTAATATAGATTAGTGTCAAAATATGGACAAGGTTTAGCCAAAATAGGATGCAAGATTGCAATCGAACAATTCACTCCACATTCTAATCTCAAGCGTAATCCATGAGAAGGGAAAATTTATTTGTCTTCCTTGTCTGGAACCAAAACAAAATCTGAACATGACTGATCAGACACATGAGCAGCCTTTACTTTTTTGAAATTCAATGATGATGAGGAAGTTTCCCAAACCTTTGTATTTCGCTCATAAGTAGAAGATATTTGCTTGGCAACCGCTTCAGTTGATTCTGAATCACCTACTGCGTTAGCATCCATTTTCTCATGGACAACCAACTGGTGGTGGCTCTGTGTTAACATAATCTCTGATGATCCAATGAAAAAAAAAAAGAAAAGAAACACAATACATGTAATTAGGAGGCAAATTTACTAAGTGAGAATAGCTGGACATACTATTACATATTTCTGCAGAGTTGCATCACAGAATGAATTCCTAATGTTTCACATTATTAGCTTACATGAGCTTACATGATCAAATCTGATAAATTGTTGTGGTTTAATAATCTAATTTCAGGTTACATTTGTTGTGGGTTTTGATTAATTTGGTTACCGATTGATAGAATAAGGTATGCCTCCTAGATGTTTGTTAAAAGTTCTGAGTGACTCTTATATGAGATTGGCTGGTTTTATTATTTGGGGGTTCTACCCTTTTTGTTATGTTTGAGCTTAGTGTTGTAACATTGTGTATCTTTAATTATGTTTAGTTTGTCGAAAGTCGTGACTTGTGAGTGAATGAGTGACATCTTGTTGAGAACCTTACTGTTTTTATAAGTTGTTGAGCTTACGTTCTAGTAATGAATTTGGTTGATTTTTAAAATATAATATATGTACTTTTTTAAAATTTTAAGTGTGCTCAACAACCCGGAGGAGTTGAATGCGGCTAGTATGTCATGAAGTATATGGAGCAAATAGTGACCCTTGTGTCACAAAAGGCCAATGAAGTGCAAAAGGTTTTATACTAATTTTCAACACAATTCATATATTTACTTGAATTGTATAAGAAATTAGCAATTATTTATCGCCGGTAGTTACTAATAATTCTTTAATTTTTTGGTTTTTTTATTGTGTAGCATTTCTCTGTGGAGCCTTGTTCTCGATGATGTAAGAGAAAGATGGTGTAGATTTTTAATTACTTATTGTTTGTAGCTTTTTGATATTGTACTCTTGAAGCAAAGGATATAAATTGGAATTTGTAATGCTACAATGCAAAAATTACTTAATTATCTATTAATATATTGACATTTTTTATGTTCAAATATTTTGTTTTAGTAGTGGTTGTTGTAATTAGTTTATACTAGATGAATAAAATATGGCGTGAAAAAAAAAGGATATAATGCGTTGCCTTCAATTAACAGGATAAACAACTATTATATGTAAACTTATAATAAATGGATAAACAACTGATATGATGTATGAAATGTTTGATGTGATTGAAATCACATATGATGTGAATAAGCCACATTAATTATGATATGGTTGATCTACCATATTATATCAAACCAAATTCACAATTAACTATAATTACTTAGTTGAAGCTTGGGATACATAATATATTCCACATCGGAACGAACCATACAATTAATTGGACTAATTTTATTAATAATATCCTAAACATCATATACCGTTAATCGATTGTAACACTCTTACTCTTACTCTCATAACGGCTTTCGAATACCATATATAGTCATGTCTTTCACGGCTTAACATACCAACTCCTTATTCCTTTCACGGCTTATTATTGGAATAAAGTGAATAAAGTATTGGAGTAATGGGACTATGTTTCATTTAGTCATTTAATTATAGTTATGTAATAATCATATTAGTCCTTTCACGGCTTATTACTTGAAAAATCATATTACTCCTCTCACGACTTATCATTGGAAAATAATTTAAGTATAGTTTTTTAAATGATATGATTAAGTTATGTTCTGATATGATTTACTCAATCTTGGACATAATTTAACCCCTCTCTGATATGAATTCACTTGAAGGTTTATTAGTAATAACATAATAGTTGGTTACATTACACTCTTAAATATATTAATTATCACGTAGTAATTGCTTTATGACATATATCACATGTTTACTTTTTGACAAAAAGGGGTTGATTTAACAATAACATGGGTTTCAAACACACAAATAGGGGTTGATTGAACAATAACATGAATTTCAAATATACAAACATGGGTTTCAAATACACAAGCTTGCATTACTTCAGGTTTTAAATTATGGATATATAACATATATAAAACTATTTATTTGGAACTATAGTACAATCTCAAATAAACTATACATAGTAACATAATACGTACTTATGTTATGATTTTTTTTTATTAACATGAAATTAATAACTTATGCTATGATTCAATCTTCGATATGATTTCTGTTCCGGTTGATATGATTTTCTCACAACTTGATATAAATTATGTTCCTGTTGATATGATTTTCTCACAACTTGATATGATTACCTCAAGAAACGTTACCATTACAACAAGTCATATAATGAGGAATTTGACATAAGCAATTCATTACATTTACGAGTCATACAATATCACTATAAGGCAAACAAACCTCATACGAAACATTACCAGCCCCGTTCTTGACATTTTATGGGCCCTAGGCAAAGCGTGAAAAATAGGCCCCCATACTGTTTTTATGATTGAATATATTTCAATAAATGACCAAAAAAATATTCAACATAACATGTCTTACTACATAGAAAAAAAAAGTTTTAAAAAGTATTTGTTTAAAAGTTATATCTTTCCGGAAAATCACTACTCCTCCATAGACGCCCACAAGCCCACAAGTCTCCGTAGTTTCGTAGTGCATTTCATGCGAAATATCCTGACTGTTGGCTTGGTTTGTAGATCACGCATCGTAAATCGTAATACATTGAATTAGATTTCATACTCTTCCAATTCCATGACTTGAACCAAATAACATGTTCTAACGGCTCGTTTGGTTAGTGGTAATGTAATATCTTGAAAATTTAAACTTGTTTAATAAAAGAATAATTACGATTAAGGATTAAAATTTTGTTCAGTAATAATTAGGCCTGTTTTTTTGGACTTATTTTCACTTCAGTTCAGTTTCTCTCTAAAATTCAGTTTCTCTTAGTCCAGTTCAGTTTAGTTCATTTCAATTCAGTTTAGTTTAGTTTAGTTCAGTTCAATTTCTCTCAGTCCAAAAGAACGGGGTCTTTATATCTAAATAATCATATTACGAATTTTGTGTTGTTAAACGAAACTTTTTTGACAAGAAACTAAACTAAAAAGTAATGAATTCCTATGATTAGTGATGAATTAGTTAACCATTACAAAGAAATAAAATAAAATAAAATAAAAGAGAAAAGAAAAGAAGGCAAATTCCCCTAAGTTTCCACCCACCAACACCACCGCCCATCGTCTCCCTCTCTCCTTTCTTCTACCATAAGCTTGGAGCTTGTCTCCTACCCATTGTTGCCCGAAAGACAACCTTGTTGCCCAAGGTCACAACTCACCACTCATCTTTCTCCTCCTTGCTGACCATGTCTCCTAAATTTGGCTATACATAGCCATGGCATTTCACTCACAAATTGACAAAAAAAATCAGAATTGTTTGTGGGTAGATCGTTTGTTGGTGGTGAATTATGAAACTTGCAATTTTATTTCCATGTCTACAATAAATTTTTTTGTTAGGTAATTTAGAGTTTTTTGCGGGGATATACTAGGGTAATAGGGCATTTTGTGGGGATATACCTCACTAAACTTTTTTTGTGAGGATATACCAACCTAAATTTAAATTTTGTTAAAAGGTACCAAAAACACTATTTCCGGTAAGAAAGTCAAATTTCCGGCCTTTGACTTGGTAGGAACTTGCGAGTGAGCCACAAATGTTGTGTTTTACCCCCTCAACCACGCACATACTATTGAAATGTTTTTTTAACAATTTTTTTAAGAATTCCCTCCCTTAATAACCAACCCCCTCCCTTAACATTTCCCTCTCCTTAAACCTTGAAAAAGAACTTAACGCTCTTCAATTCAGCAAGAAAGGGCTGCCCAAAATCATCAATTGCAAAGTATGATGTCTTATTTTAGCTTTAATCTCAATTCAATTTACTTTTTGTGTTCTTCAATTGTACTATGTGGTTTGAATTTGTGCTATAGGGTATAAATTAGGGTTAAGTTACCAAGTCAAAGGTCGAAAATTTGACTTTCTCGTCGGAAATAATGTTTTTGGTACCTTTTTAACAAAACTTAAATTTAGGTTGGTATATCCTCACAAAAAAAATTTAGTGAGGTATATCCCCCACAAAATGCCCTATTACCCTGGTATATCCCCGCAAAAAACTCGGTAATTTAATTCTAATTTCGTGTTGTTTTTTGCTGCCCTAAGTATTACAGTTCTTCTGCTTCTTTTCTGTTTTCTTCCAACGGGAAAAATAAGGGCTAAGTCTTCTCACACCTGTTGTTAACTCTTCTAATCGCGCAATTACGTTTTTGCCCTTGCTTTTTAAACGAAATTACAAGTTTACCCCTGGTAGGGGCAACTACCCCCAATACCGGGTATGGGACAATACTTTCTCTAGGGATTAGGGATTAGGGATTAGGGATTAGGGATTAGGGGTTTACTAGGAATAGTGTGACATCAGCCATGTTTGGCAGGATGACTGAAGCTTGATGACGTTAATCTTATACTCATCAAGTTTACTGTACGCACTCCAGTACTAGTCCCCCCCACAATGCCGACTCATCATTATCCCTTTAGCTTTGCTTTATGCCTTTCTCCAATCCAATGAAGCATCCGCAATTCAGCTTTCCATACCTAAAACTTCTTTGTTTTTGTCCACTGCATTTGATTGGTTCTTGTTTACGCAATTACAAAAATTCCAAATTACCTCCTCAAGTCCTCAGTAAGTAAACCCTTCATGGTATAAGATTAACGTCATCAAGCTTCAGTCATCCTGCCAAACATTGCTGATGTCACACTATTCCTAGTCAAGAGCGTGAGTAAATGTTAGTGAAATACTAAACATTTAATTGAAATAGAGAAAATGGTGGATTTTCAACTGCATTTACACAAATACGTATGTCAAACAAAGTTAAATATTCCCTCCGTCCCTAATAGATTTTCCATTTCTCGTTTTCACATTTGCCAATACACGTGTTGTATTATAGATATCTTAACTACATATTAGTAAAAATTATAAAAGTTTGATTTTCGTAATGTACTCAACGAGACGAATCAAATAAGGCCTCACATAATGACTATGTTTTTTCTTACAGAGATTTCACCAGGTACTCCCGGGGTTTCAAAAAGTCCATCATATATCCTCGTACTTTTCAAAATTCATCGCATACCCCTCAGTTTTACGCAAATAACACAACATGCCATTAATGACTAACGGTACGGTGTTAGATTCCATTAGTTGTTAACCCCTAACTAACTTAATTAACCCCTTAACTAATCTAATTAAGCCCTAACCAATCTAATCAACCCTTTAATGGTTTTTTGAATATTTTTTTTATATATGCTCTCTCCTTCTTTCCTTCTCTTCCCTTCCAATTCCTCCATGGTAGCCTTGCTCACCAGCCCAACCACCACCATGTCCACCAACACTACTCCTATGGCCTCTCGTTGAATTTTTATGAACAAATAATTATGAACAAATAAGAAGAAGAAAAGGGTAGTTTTGAAGATGATGTTAAGACTCATTATGGTTATAGGGTAGTTTTGATGATGATGTTAAACTTCAACTTTGTAAGGAAGATTAAAGTTATAGCAAGTCCTCTTTAGAGTTACAACAAGTATTGATTAGAGTTATAAGAAATAATATTATTTGGAGTTACAGCAAATCTTCTTTAGAGTTATAGCGAGTCTTGTTTAAAGTTATATCAAGTCTTGTTAGAGTTACGACAAATATTAATTAGAAAATAAGGTAATCTGGACCATATATAATATAATATCTAAAAGCTCAGATTTATTCTCATTTCTCACCTTAATACCCATTCTCACATGATCATATATATATATATATATATATATATATATATATATATATATATATATATATATATATATATATATATATATATAGTGTTGCACTATTCTATTTATTTAGTGTTGCACTATTTTACCCATTTGCCCACCTATTAGATAATTAATTGGGTTGAAGGGTATATGAAACAAGGGTAAAGAGGTAAAATAGTCGTGAAAACTTTGCCCAAAATAAAAAAATGATTTAGTTAAAAAAAAAAACAGCAAGTGAAAAATGGTGTAACTAAAACAAAGAGAGGAAGTATATGTTAGAAACATGGAAAGTTAAAAGAAAAGAAATGGGGTGGGGGTGGGGGTGGGGGTGGGTGGGGCGTTGTTCGTACTTGATAAAGCAAAGGTGGGTTATCTTAAACTTTTCAACAGACGTTGAGCAGACTAAGTGAAGAATCTATAGGATAAAGTTAATGAAAAAGGTTGAATGTATTAATAAGATCTATACTAATATATTAAAAGGTGTTCCTAAGAAAGTTTGTGTGCCACATGGCACTCCCCTGTAGTTACAAGTTATTGAACACATGACCTTTGAAACAGAAAGTGAAAGCTTAACCATTAATCCACTATAACACCATTGTTTAATATTTCAAAATAAAATATCATCATAAGGTCTTATAATTATATTTCATTAAAAGATTTACACAGGTAGTTAGATACCTAACCTTTTTATGATAATAACAAGAGACTATTATAAACATAAACTCTTACTCCAATTCCTTGTAGAAAGTTAAGCTATCGCTTTCATCCCCAAACTTTTAAGAGTTTATTTTTCAAAAATCATGCAATTACTTATCATGTCATTACGTCAATTTTTCATCAATTGACAAAAAGTTACGAAAAGTAACAACCCGTGGCATCACCCGGGACACTTACTAGTTCAAAGTAAAAACTCGAGGCATCGCCCGAACTACACACTAGTTTACAACCAATTTACAGTGCAATCACGAGATTCAAAAGTTACTCTATGGAGAATCAAATAATATCCTTAAAGATATTATATGATCTCTAACACTATAAGTAAACAACATTTGCACCATTAGCAGCAACAAATAATCCCCCAAACAAAACTCACAAAGCCAAAGAAAAAAAAAAAAAGAAGAGCGCGATGAGCGGAACTCTGTGGTCTAAGTTTGGTGCAAAACTTTATACTTTGAGTTTTGATGGATCACATAATAATCAGAATAAGAAAGCTGGGGCTGGATGTATAATAAGGGATAGCCAAGGAGAATTGGTAATAGCAGCAGCATACAATCTTACTGAAACTTATCCTGACCACTGCGACGTAGACGTTGCTATAGCTGAAGCAGAGGCGCTAAAAAAGGGCTTAAGTTTGGCCAAACAAAAAAACCTCCACGTCTATCTCATAAAAGGAGACAGCAAGGAGGTCATTGATCATGTACTAGGCCGCAGTCGAAGGCCGGCCAGACCATTATTAAGTAAGATCATTCAACAGATTGTCGGAATGTTCGATCGCTCTTCTCAGCAGATCGAGCTTGTTGATAGAGAAGCCAATAAAGTAGCCGATAAGTTGGCGTTCTGGGGATCTAGCAGCCTTCAAGGGGGTCATATGATTTATACCACCTATGCTGATCTTCCTCCTCAGGTTAATATTGCCTCCTCTTATGCTCCCTTATTTTGATTGCATCTGTACTAACTGGTTAGGCAACATCTGTGCTATCTTTTAATAACTCATTGTTTTGACAGAGTAACCATTTCTACATTCAAGCTAAGGATGACTATGTATATAATATTTCAATGACGACTTTTTCATGCATCTTAATGATTTAACATGAGATGTGGATTAGTGGATCGATGTCATTACCAACTAGCTTAGTTGCCAAAATTTAGCATGATATAAATTAATATTTGCTTGCCTGGTAATAACTTCTAGCCAGAATTTCCGAAGCTGATCGATGTAGATCAGTGGCGTACTACACTTCAACTTATTTGAACTGTATTTTACAGGTTATGTGAGAGGATTTTAGTATAAATTTCTTTAACTCTAGCTACTCAAGAATAATTTTCATAACTTAGTTTCTTTATCTCTACATATAAATAAGTTAGTGTTAGATTATGCAGGTTATAATTGATGAATATTCATTTCTTTGATGTACAAGTACACCACATTTTTCCCTAACTACAAACTTTATTTCTGCTCCTAGCAGTTTCTGATTGAGTACTAGCAGTTGGGTTGATTAATTTTTCATGAAATTTTTATCACAGTAACTACAAACCAAAGACAAAAAGTATGTGGCAATTTCTTCTGAAATACTGAATTCAAGCGATTCTTTTTTTGGCCCATTATAACAAACAGGTGGCTGGGGTTATTAGGCAAGAGAAGTCAGGTAGCAGCACAACAGAAGATGATGGAGAGAGCAGTAGCCTGGGCGTAAAATTGGGCAAGGTTGGTACAGCAGTTGCTGGAGCAGCTGTGGTAGGTTGGGGCTTGTTAAAGCTCGTTAACGAACTCTCCTCTGAGTATCAACAACAACAACAACAACAACAACAACAACAACAACAGCAGTATAAAACTAAATCGCCTTGGAAATCTATCTCCGATACTACCTACAATTATTCATCTGAGTCCTCCCAAAATAATGATCATTATACCCTTAACTATAGTGGGTCTGACATTAATCAGCTTCAAGAAGGAGGGGCAGGATGCATAATTAGAAACAAACAAGGGGATCTTGTTATAGCAGCAGCTTACAACCTTGACAATCTCTACCTAGATCAATTTCATGTTGCTATTGCAGAAGCAATAGCTTGGAAAAAGGGGTTGGAGTTGGCTAAAAATAACAAGGTTAAACTTCATCTTATAAAAGGAGATAATGAGGAGGTCATAAACCGTGTTCGTGGACAAGAGAAAAAACCCCCTCAAGACCCTTCATTAAGTGACTATATCCGTGAGATTAGGCAGGGTCTGAAGGAGCAATCAATTGATCCCGAATTTAAGGTAAACTGGATTAAAAGTGAGGACAACCAAATTGCTAATGAATTGGCATCCTTGGGATCGAAACTTGAATTTGGATCGGGCCAGACTTATAAGAGTGTTGAAGTGCTTCCTCCTACGGTAGCAAAGTTGATTGAGCAAGATAAATCAAAATTGAGGGATCAAAACTTCTAGTTATTATCTGTGTCGTATGTGTTCTTAAGGCATATACACCTCTACTTATGTTGATGAGAACCTTCAAATAATTATAACTGTATGCTTATGAGGGTGTTTTTTTTTTTTTTTTTTTTTTACATCGTATGTGTTTTTTCGTTTGTTTGTTTGTTTGTTTGTATGAGGGTGTTTTTAAGGCATTTAAAGTTCCCAGTAATAAGTATGTGTCAAGACAAAATATAAGCTTGCTTGTCCTAATTGAAGGTGTTCTGTAAAATCTTGTCTTTTTCACTTATTGCATATGAGTAAGGAGATTTCCATATTCTACTAATCTGATAAGATAAACCATAACTTAAAAGACATCGATCTTGTCTTATGATGATATTTAAATCATAGGTTATCCATCCTTTGATGCTTGTTGAATTGCTAAGTAATTACTTTCTACGTTATTCTATTATTGCAACATTTTCCTTATATGGAAGTTTCATATTATTTGCAATATTACTAAATTTGACTATGTTTTTTTCTCTATCTATCTCCCTAGCACATGAGTATTCTATTTGTTTACCAGTTACTGAATTCAGTAATTGTGGGGTGTATATTATCTTGTCTTTACATAATATTTTTCTCGCAAAAACCAATATAAGATTGTAGATTAGTTGCTTAGTGTCTTTATTTAATTTGTACTCAAATGAGAGATTATGGATTTGAGTCTTTCCATACAAATTTATATTGTTTACTTTGTGTCATTTGTTGGGGGAGGGACAGTACATGTGGCAACATGACAATTTCTACTCCAACACTTTATTTTTAATTAATTTGTTTTAATCATACACTTTTTAATACAAAATATCTTAGTGGATTTACTGATAATGTTGTAGTTTCTTTTGGATGTGTCATACATCACTGTAATTATATGTAGGATACTATTTATAAAGTTCTAGACACATAATTGTGTCCCCTATTAAAGGATCCGATAATGAAACATACCACGATCTTAAATTAGTCTGACCCAAGGGCAGAGCAGTCAGAAGAGCCAATACTGTTTCAAAAGTATTAAAGCATATTTTAATAATCCAAAATCGTATTTTGAAGCCACTTGATTATTCATGATAATTAATTGTATTTTGAACCCAATCATTTGAAAAGCCCAATTAATTATTTAATAATAATTAATTGTTTTATTTAAATAAAATAAATATTTTCAAAGATATTTTAAATCGGGCTTTATCCGTAAAATCAGATTTCCGGACTTAAAAGATAAAAGAAAATCATTAAAACCCGTTTTATAAAAAAAAACTGTCAAAACGTGTCAAAAGCAAGGCGGTGCGCTTAGCGCACCAACGTTCTCCAAGCGATCCGTAGTGCGCCAAGCGTACAAGCCTGACACATAGATCTATGTGTCACACAGAGTCCTGCGCCTAGCGCATACTCTGTCCAACACGCAGCCTATCTTTTCTATCTTTTTAAAAAAACAGGTACCACGTGTACGCTGTTTATTAGTCATGCCGCGTCAGGCGCGCCAATCTGCGCCTGACACGTGTGATTGTGCGTCACACAACTACTTGCGGCTGGCATAGCAGGCGCATGAAGCGCAATTTCGGTTTTCCTATAGATAGGCTTCGGTTTTCCCGAATCAAGGACAAATTTTTCACACAATACTTCGACTTTATAACTTCGACACTTACGACAACAATTACAAAACCTCTCTACAAACTCTCATACATTTCAAATCTACAAACACAAACACATACTTTCAGACATACATACATTCAGATCTTCAGCTTCACGATTGATCGTCCCGAAGGTTGTCAATCTCTTATACTCAAGCCACGGTATAATCTTGAGGGTGCTTGAATAAATTCTTTATTTTTACGGTTTTTTCACCAAATACCCCCAAGTTTTCAAAAAAGTCACCAGGTACCCCCCCATGTTTTCAAAATTCACCAGGTACCCCTCAGTTTTATGTAAATACACCCAAATACCCTTAATAACTAATGGTGTTAACCGCCGTTAGTCTTAACCGTAATTAACCCCTAATTAACCTAACTAAACCCTAAAACCTAACTCCTAACTCCTAACTAACCCTAACTTCTAACCCTAACCCTAACCCCCTCTATCAACAAGCTCCTTCGACTTTATAACCAGGGAGGTGGTGGGGGAAGGGGGGTTTCGGCGGGGTGGTGGTGGGAGGGGGGCTGGCGGGTCTTTGTGGTGGGGGGGGCTGGGGTGGTGGGAGAATGGGGACGGGTTAGGGTTAGGGTTAGAAGTTAGGGTTAGTTAGGAGTTAGGTTTTAGGGTTTAGTTAGGTTAATTAGGGGTTAATTACGATTAAGGCTAACGGCGGTTAACGTTGTTAGTCACTAAGGGTATTTGGGTGTATTTACATAAAACTGAGGGGGTACCTGGTGAATTTTGAAAACATGGGGGGCACCTGGTTAATTTTGAAAACATGGGGGGTACCTGGTGAATTTTTTGAAAACTCGTAGGTATTTGGTGAAAAAATCAATTTATATTGAAGTTACTAACTATTTCTAACCTGGTGTAGATCTTTAATATAAAATCGTTATATTGTACATTCTAATCCATTTTATTTATTTTCATATACATGCATGTTAGTATGATTGTCATGTTTTAATGCTTTTATCACCCACATGTTATTTTTGCTAATCAAATACCTAAAGAACTGTTCTAATACTTCCTCCGTCCCAGAATAGTCTGAACACTTTCCTTTTATGTTTGTCCCAAATTAGTTTGAACACTTCTATTTTTGGCATGGTCCCACTATTACTATATTATTTCTTTTACACTCATTTGGCCCACATTCTACCTTTATCAATCAAAAGTTATCCAACTTTATCTCTCCTCCAATAAAAAATACCTCACCAACTCCTATCACATCTACTTTTATAATAAAATATCATTTGATAATCACACTACAACTTATCATCTTAAACTACGTGTCCCAACAAGTGTTCAGATCTTTCTGGGACGGAGGGAGTATTAATTAGATAATTTGGACAACCTGTTAGGAACCCTGTAATTTTGATTGCATAATAACATATCACTAAAAAATAGTCTTTTATGTGTTTCTTAAAACAACCTAGACTAAATTTTTTTTAGGGTGCATGAAAATATTATTTAGTTATTCTATTGCATAAAAATTGACATAAATCGATATTTAGTAAAGGCCAGCAATGGCCGAACTTGGTTCATTATGACCGTGTTCGTACCCTCACCTCCGAACTCAATCTATGGTTCATTGACCAACTATGGAGTCGGAACGGGGAAATCTACATTGGATAAGCCCATAATTTGTCCCTACGGTTTTCCAATATCCAATTAGGTTTATGAGTCTTCCTTTAAAGACTTGTTGGCGACTTCGAAAATATTTTCAATAAAACCTTAACAATGGGGTAGTTAAATATGCACTCACACCGCGTAGGCGAAATAAAAACATGCCTACGAAAGTAAACTCTCCTTTTGATAAAATATAAACAAAACTTGGGGCTCCAACCATCATCTTAACCTTTTGTTGAGTTTGCCTTTTGCCATGGCATTAGAGACAACATGAAAACAAAATCATGGGTTCAAATCTCATCCACCCCTCCTTTTCAAAGATCAATATTTAGAGCTGGGTATAAGGGGGGCATATGCTGCATCTATACTTGAAACCCCTATAGGCTCTCATGTGAGGCGGTATAATATAATGTAAAACTAATATTGGGGATCCAATCATCACTTAAATTTTTGATTGAATTGATCCTTTGACACCGTCCTCTATTAATCGATATGCTACCCTTTTCCTACGCCTCACATTAATTGATATATTTCATTACAAGGTAGGGTAGGGCCTGTTCTCTCCGACATAAAAGAACTGAGTTGAACTGAACTGATTGTAACTGAACTGAATTAAATTACTAATAGTAATGATAATAATTTAGGAACTGAACTGAATTGAACTGAGTTGAACTGAACTGAACTGAAAATAAGCTGGGGAGAACAGGCCCGTAAGGTTCCACAATTATATAATATTTCTCTCTCCTGTTGGAGGACCTAAACAATAGTAAAAGAGACAAATCTCTCACCCACTCTTCAAAAGTTATAGTTTCACAACCCACTATCTACAATAAAAGAAAATACGCACCACCAACTACCAACAATAAAAAAAGAGTAAATCTATACTAATATATTAAAAGGCGTGCGTAAACCAGGAACAGTGCCACGTGGCGCTCTCCCTATAGAGTTTTAGTTCATGTAATCCATGTACAATAAAAAAAAATTAGAAATCGCATAGTATAGGTTTTGATCCCGTGACCCCAAGTTCATGTACTAAAGTTTTAACCACTAGACCAAGTTGTATTTAGTGTTATCATATCAAAGTACAATATTAATAAATGAAATTTTTTCTTACCCGGGGCATAGCCTGGGCCTAATAACTAGTTAAACATATAAAACTTTGCTCCGGTCAAACTATATCAATCAATAAAGGATGGAGGGAGTATTAATCATTACCAAAATAAATTGGCATAAATCATCTTAAAACTGAGGCGGGCATTTGCCAACTTCAGTTTACATGAATTTGTTATCAATTTATGCACAATTATTACAAGTTTATGCATATTTGCTATCACTCTATGCGTATTTTGTATTAATCTATACATTTTTTTTACCAGTCTACATATATTTCATATCAGTTTATACATATTTCATATAAGTTGTAAATATATATAGAATATATATAAACCGTAACCAAATATGCATAAATCAATATAAATGTATTTTGATGACTAATATACATTGCTAAGCTGATAACATACGTATGTAAACTGGAACTCCTCCCTCTATATTTTTTTGTTCTTCCCACTTTAATTGTGTATGTTTGTTAATGTAGTTCTTTGACCTTAATTATCTTTCATTACATTTTAGTGAAAATTTTAACGATTGAATATTACTAAAGTACTCATTTAGAAGAATCAAACAAGACCCTGCATGACTATATTTTTTCATATATATTGAAAAGAATTTAGAAGATTCTCACAAATGTGAATTGTGTCAAGATTCCAAGTAAGAAGAACAAAAAATACAAAGGGAGTAATAAATAATAATATAAAGGAAAAATTAATTCTCATAATCCAACCTTTTGCTCGTTCGTTCAAATTAATCTTATCTATTGATTGTTTTTTTAATAATCCTACCTTTTAGCAAGATCCGCTCGTATTGAACCATGAAATCGGTAACCTGCTAAGATGGTAAATTTTTTTCGATTTTTTCACCAAATACCTCTGACAATTTTTTTTTCACCAGATACCCCAACTTTTTTCCGAATGCACCATATACCCCTAACTTTCTAAAAAATACATCCAAAAGCCCTTAATGACTAATGGCGATTAACTCCATTAGTCATTAATACTAATTAACTCTAATTAACCCTAACTAAACCATAATTCTCTAATTAACCCTAACTAAACCATAATTCTCTAATTAACCCTAACACTCTCTCTTTCCCTAACCCAACACCCGACCCCCAACCCCAACCCCACCAGCCCCCTCCCCGCAGCCCCCCCCAACACCGGCCCCCTTTCCCTCCCCCTGCAGCCCCGCCTCCAGCCCCCCCTCCTCCTCCCCGCAGCCCCCTCCCTCGTAACCGTAGCCCCCCCCCGCAGCCCTCCCCTCTCCCGAAATTCCTTGGTTTTTACAAACTGGAATAGGGGAGACTACATTTTCCCTTGGTTGGAAGTTTTGGTGCGATTTTTAGGACGTTTTAACTTTTAAGGTTCAAAGTTTTCGAACTTTTCGTGCGTGTTCCGGCATTTGGGGTGCACATTTCCGGTGGTTCTGCGCGCGTACCTCCCAGCGGTTTGTTTTCTAGCAAGGGGGGAGCGGTCCGTGGGATTTTAGGGAGGGGGCTGCGGGCTGGGGGTGGTGGGGGGGGGGGCGGGTGGGGTGGGGAGTGGGGGCTGGGTCGGTGGTGGGGCTTGGGTGGGGGGTAGCTGTGGGTGGGCTGGGGGTTGGTTAGGGTTTACTTAGGGTTTTTAGGGTTTACTTAGTGTTAATTAGGTTTATCTAGGATTTTTTAGGGTTAATTAAGGTTAATGACTAACGGAGTTAACCGCCGTTAGTCAATAAGGGCATTTGGATGTATTATTTTGAAAGTCGAGTGTATATGGTGAATTCGAAAAAAAGTTGGGGTATACGGTGAATAAAAAAAATATATCGGGGGTATTTGGTGAAAAAACCGATTTTTTCCCCATTTTCCTCCTTTTTTTCTCTAATCTCCCTCTCCTTGATTTTCTCCCCTTGCCTCACCAAGAAACCCCACCCCTCTGCTAACAACCCCTACCCCCCTGTGACCACCCCCCACCCCCACCCCCACCCCACCCCCTGTAACCATCCCTTTCCCCACCCTCAACATTCAACAGTAAGATTAACAACATTTTCCACCAAACTTTTACCACTATTATTAATCAACCCCAACATTTACCCCAACAACACTCTGAAGAACACACAACAAAGCTCCTTTAGCCTTATAAACTCATCACTTCTCAACAATTTCATCACTTTTGGCAAAACGACCCTCTTCCTTAAATCCCCTTCTTCTCTCTCCTCCAAAACCCCATTTTCAATAATCGCCTTCAAACACAAGCAACACCCGATCTGGGTGTTTAAATCTTGCTCAATCGATATCGAACCCATAGATGTTTCAAGTAATGATGTGAAATTCAGATATGAGAGTGTTGAAACGGCGCAAAAGCACGCATTGCGAACAGAGGTGTCAGAATCTTGTAAACGACGCACCAAAAAATGGCTAATTTTGTGTAGGCGATTGTTGGGCTTTCTGGCTGTTTCGGCTTTCCATGGAGCATATTAATGATGCTGATAAGAGGAGCTCGGTTTTGACAGCTGTGTTGGAGGTTGCGGAGACGGAGAAGGCAAGAAAGGCGATTAAGGAGGATATATTAAAGGAGGTTTTGTGAAGAGGTTTGGTGGTGCAGAGGTTGTGCGGTTCTATGGTGGTGGTTAGTGGTGGTGTGGGGTGAAATGGTGGTGGTTGGCAGTGGTGGTGGTATTGTGGCAGTGGTGCGTTGGTGGTGGTCTTGGTGGTTATTTGTTTTATTTGAGTTAATTAAAATTTAAATTGATTATTAAATTTGAACGAATTAGAACAAGTCATCAACCTGTTTCAATGGTCATGGTGCTTGATATGAGCGGATCGTCTTAAAAAGGTTGGATTATTAATAAATAATCAAAAGATATGAGATTAATTTGACGAAAAAGTCAAAGGTTGAATTATTAGAATCAATTTTTCCTAATATAAATTGATAACACAACATTTATAAACTAAAATGCAAAAACTTGGATAGTGCGCACACGCTAAGACATAGGCGTGGTGCGCACGCGTATGCATGGATAACAAGTTAAATGTGCATGAAGAACAATGGCCAAAATGAACCCGTATACATGGACAAATGCCAAATAAATATATGTACATCTCTGTTGGTGTATGTTCATTGGTATTGATCTTTGTGTTTATGATCTAGTTCTTCATGTTCATCGTGTGTATGGTTCTCATCTTACTGACGTGTATATGTACGAATTTGGGACTAAAATGGCAGAGCCAAGTTTTCATGATTAATTAACCTGGCCCGGAGTTCGGAGCCCTGATGATGCACTAGGAGCGGCCACCTCTATCTGTTATTCTTTTTTTTTTTTTTTTTAATGTTGGGTTTAAGCTGCTTCACCATTAAAAAGGACCACTTCTAGTCTCCTAGTACTTATTTTATGTGGGGTACTATTATGACTTTATGAGTCATAAAGTCATAATAGTACCCCACATAAAAATAATTTGTAGATATGCCACTTTATTCTGCTTGTCGGATCTCTCATTTTCTTACTATCCAAGTCTACTCATTTGAAATATAAATAAAAAACCTTTGGTACTATATAATATATATCCACTACAAGTCTACAAGTCACAACCATATACTATAGAGCATTAGAGCAGGTCTGCTAAGAACATAGCTTAAGAAAGTTAAAAATGAGGAATATGGCAAACCAAATATTCTTAAAACTAAACCAACCTCTCTCCTCCATACAATCACCATCATCATCACCACCAAATGAATTCTTCAACATGATCCTCCAAAAGCTAAATGAATGGCTTGCTGTGGCGAAACCATTCGTGATTGCGGGGCTTGGGCTTGTTCTTCTCTGCTTGTTCTGTTGTTGCTGCTTGCCTGCCATAATCAGTTGTATTGTTTGGGTTGCGGCCGCATGCTGGGGCCTCATCAGTGGGTTCTTCATGCTGTTGTGGCGCATGTGCATCTGGATCTTCAGCATCTGCTGTTGTTGTTTTAAGGGATCTTTGAAGATGATGAAGGCTCCTGGAAGAGGTGGAATCCTTATTTCAAGAGCTGTCTTTGAAAGTAACCCTGCGTCTTATTTTATTAATCTTCGTGCTGGTAGGTAGGCCTGTGTAAGGAGATATATATGTATTTATGATGTCTGGATTATTATGTTACTAATATGTTTATGGTGGTTGTTTGTTACTTCTTTAAGTGGGTGATAAAGAAGGTTGTCTAGTTGCGTTGGAGAACAAGATGAAATTAGTTTTTGTTGGTTAATGAACTAGTTTTAGAGTTGGATGCTTATGGGAAATCGTATTCATGTACACTAGCTAGTTCAATCTGTATGGATTTCTCTCCAGTTGTATGGTTATGTTATTGAATAAAGTTAATGATAACTTTCTGCATCAAACTCACACAAATTTGAATGTAGGCTATACTGTTTTAGCAATTATGTTCAATATACTCTATAGATCATAGGTTAGATGTACACTTAGGCCCCGTTCTTTTGGACTGAACCGGCCGAACCGAGCGAACGGGTCGAGCCGAACCGAGAGAAACTAAAATGCGAGAGATGAATCGAACCGAGCGAACCGAGATAAACTAAAATGCAGAGAAGCGAACCGAAGCGAAAATAAGTCCAAAAGAAAACTTGTAATTTAAAGAAAACTTGTAATTGTATATGTACACAACTCTTATTTTGGAAACTTCTGATTCTTTTTCAACAAATTTTTTTTTTAGGTCTTTCCTAACAAAATATCTATTTTAATAGGTCTTTTCTAACAAAAGGTTCTTAAAATCATAATTAATTTGCCTTTCAAAATTCCTTCTAATTTAAAGAAAACTTATCACTAGTAAAAATGGTGTACATGTGTCCACTCAAAAAAAAAAAAAAAAAAAAAAGTGGTGTACATGTGCACTGAGCTTACATCTACCACTTCCCAATGGTTTTCCATGAAGGTATTTGTTTCCATCAACTTCCTGGATTTTTCCTTCCTCAAACTCATAGTAACATGAATTTGTTACCTTATTACCATGTTTCCCTTCCGTAGTGAACCAAAGTTCAATATAAGGTGATGGAAAAAGTTCACATTTCTCCACTCTATTTGGTTCCCTTCTATTTCTATTCCATGAGTTGAACCAAATTAAACATGCATATATAACCATGAAATTCATTTGCAAGCTTACTGTTCAAGAACTTATGTTGGGTTCCATGCCTTTGTCATGGCATAGAATTGGCTACCTTGAGCAATCTGTGGCATTAATCTTCATGCCAAGGAACTCACGTCTTTGGCCTACTAGTGGGCAGTGGCTAAACTCTAGTGGGGCGGGTTCAAACTTCAAAGGCTTTTAAGCTGATATTAATATATAGCACTCCCTTTATTTTTTTTTTATTTTTTTAATCTTTTTCACTTGAAATTATGACATTATTCATATTTAAAGAGAATTTTCTCAATTTTTCTCAATTTATAAGATAAAATATAGTCATGTGGGATCTTGTTTGATTCGTCTCAATTAATACTTTATTAATATTCAATCGTTATAATTTTTATTAATATATAATGAGACATATTTAAGTTCAATGATGTGTATTGCGAGACACGTACAGGTAAATAAGAATGACAAAAAAACAGAGGAAGTAGATTTTACTAGTTGTAAACCTTCCTAAACACATATATCTCTATTATA
Source organism: Beta corolliflora (assembly GCA_947648045.1). Lineage (NCBI taxonomy): Eukaryota > Viridiplantae > Streptophyta > Magnoliopsida > Caryophyllales > Amaranthaceae > Beta > Beta corolliflora. The sequence goes on from CANSZD010001251.1 coordinate 995,840, forward strand.
TAAGTAAAGGGGGGAGGAAGATGGTGTCTCCTTACAAAATATCGGATATACCCTTAATGAATTTAAGTTGCCATATATATAAAATAACCTTTTCTTTCCTACTTGCCATATATATTGAACTAGCACTTTTTGCACGCGATGCGTGCTTGGTTTTTTTCGAGACAGAAACTCGTTTTTTTGTTTTGCATATGAGTCAAAATTTGATTTGTTAGTATAAATGCATTAATACTTGTAGACAATTGTAATCATTTATGGTGGTCAGTTATTATATAATTGTTTTCAACATTTTTGTTAACTTTTTAATGCTATATTATATTTGAGTTTGATTTTTTTTTTTTTTTTTGGGCAAAGTAGTTAATTTATTCATGAGGGTAGTAAAATAATGTCCTCGGGAACACCATAGCTCCCCCCTTCCTTTATATAATAGAGATATAATTGTGTTCAATATTTTTTTTTTTAACTTTTTTATGCTATATTTGAGTTTGATTTCTTTTTTTTTTTTTGGCAAAGTAGTTTATTTATTCATGAGGGTAGTAAAATAATTTCTCAGGGGACACCATAGTTCCCCCTTCCCTTATATAATAGACATTAGCCTAATGTGCACGCTATGCGTGTGGCAAAATTTTAGTAATAATATTGATATTCAAGCGTTAAAAAATTGGTTGAATGACAGTTTAAGGGTGCATATATTTTTTTATTTAATCAAAAAATAATTGATGTACTAACAATTACTATTTAAATACATAGTAATTGACAAATCAATAGGCAAAAAAAAAATTGTATCATAACCCTTAGTATTTCAAGTTTTATTAATTCTCATAAAAAACCACGCACACTTGTCAATCCAAACAACTTAAAATAATTTTTTTAATGTATTTTTAATAACAGTTTTATCTAGTAGGGAAAAGCATTAAGTTTGTATTTTAAATAACGGTTTTATCTAATGCATTATCCTAAATAGTTTTTTAATGTATCTTTGTTAATTGGAAAAATTGTCAAAAATAATCCCAAGTTTTGGCCATCTTCCCAAATTAATCCCAACTTTGGATTATTTTTAAATAATCTCAAGTTTGTTAGTAGTCTTCCCTTATTGGTCCCTATAGAAAAAAATCGGTTTAAAACTCGTTTCAAAGGTCAACACGCCGCGTGAAACATTTCCGTTTGCCTTTCATTCTAATAGTGGAGTGGTGATGAAGGCGATTAGGGGTGATTTTTTTAACTAAAATGGTGTCTTATCAACTTTTTAAAATTGGTTCAAAGGATTATAGGTCTTTTGGACCAATATGGGAAGATGACTCCTAAACTTCAGATTATTAAAAAATAATTTAAACTTGGGATTAATTTGGGAAGACACCTGAAACTTGGGATTATTTTTTACAATTTTTCCTTGTTAATTTATGGTAAATTTCATTTTTTTTTGTCAAACCTAATTTATGATTTGCATTGATTGTGTTATAAATTTTATTTGATTAGGCCTTGATAGGCAGTGTATTTGTTTCCTTATTTTGTTTCATATGTATTTGAATATGACATGTTCACGATTGTATAAGATTGATTGTTTTTAAATTTGCAAAAGTTTCCTTATTATGGTATATGCTTTATTTGAATTTGCAAAGTATATTCAATTGCTAAGGTAATGTGAGGGATATTTTGGACTTTTCCAAGGGGACACCATAGCTCCCCCCTTGGCTTATGTAATAGAGATAAGTTAACAATAGAATTAAATTTGAAATTTTAATTAAATATTAAATTAAGGAGAATGATTTCCTCTCCTTACATATATGTGAAAAACTCAAATAAAAATTAAATTGACAATATAAATTTGAAGAAAAAATAAAAACATAAATTTCATATTAATAATTATACTTATAATATTATAAAACCAAAATGTTGATTATTATTTAGTAATCTCTATTGATAGAGATTCAATGATTGAACCAAAGTGAACCCGATACACAAATTCTTCCACTTTATTTCAAAGACAAGCTTTCTTCGTTTTATATTTCCTTTTCTCGATACTATATTTGAATAATGATGAACAAATAACTAAGAAAACCAACGAAAAATTTATTTAAGAAAAACATATTAGAATATTAAAAATAATTATAAATGTTTGTTCGAATCAAAAAATTTGTAACACCGATGAATAATTAAGCGAGAAAAAGAACGTTAATATGACACGCACGCATAGCGTGCAAAAAATGCTAGTTATATATATATAAACGAGGCTTACTTTTTTTTTTTATTTCTAATTAACGAAACAATTTTAGAAAAGCCCTATTATATTGTGCATCGAGACGTTCATCCTCCATATCTTAAAGTATTGACTTTTCTTCTTTTTATTTATGTGTATCATGGTTTTGGATTATTCTTCATCTATCTCATACTCCTTACATTTCTTTTTAATGGTTACACTTTGAGTTTGACACTATTAACAACTTTATGTTTGACTATCATTTGTGATTAATAGGTAAGGAAAAATATAGTCATGTGAGATCTTGTTTGTATCATCTCGATCATTACTTTTAGAATATCAACTTTTTATAATTTTTATAAATGCAAATTTAAATATATTAATGTTCAAACATTTACATTGGCAAGCGTGAAAAGGTAAAGTGTAAGTATTAAAAAGAAACGGATGGAGTAGTTAATGCAACATTACTTTTTTAAGGTCCATCTCTATAAACTTTGACCATAAATATGGGTGAAAAAATAGCTAGTCGTATGGAATCTTGTTAAATTGATCTCAATATATAATTTTCAAATATCAAATTTTCATAATTTTAAATAATACATAATTGAAAACATTAATGGTCCAAATAGTGCATTCGAAGGCGTAAAAGTGTAATTGTCCCACATGCATGAATTTTAACTTGGAGCTTATAAGTTTTGTTAAGTGCCTTGGTTATTTAATATATATGATCATGAGTGAGTAGTTTCATTTTACGGGTTTAAGTTGAGACTTTTTAATGAATCAAGTTCATTGATTTATTCCCAATTCCCTTATATTTGCTCGACTATTAAGCTCATGTACCCCGCCCCGCACACACACACACACACACACATATATATATATATATATATATATATATATATATATATATATATATATATATATATATATATATATATATATATATATATATATATATATATATATATATATATTTGTATTTTACATATCAGGGGCATAATAGAAAGCTAATTGACATTACTCCAAGCACTTTCAAAGTGCAACATTCTATTAACTTTTGCATTATTACCGTAAACAAAAAAGAACTTTTTTGCATTACTATATTAACAATAATGCTCTATCCATTTTTACTTAGTTGTTAAACTTTGGCTTATGCATTACTCGTATAACCTACATGGCTACACCTAGCTACTTTAACCTTAGAGTGCGTCTTGGGTGTAAAATGTTACAGCATAACTTATCGTGTAACATGCATAATGACATACACTCCAATAAAAATGACATGAACTATACAAATAATAACATAAATCTCATGTCATTTTGTTTTATATTTTATGTCATTTGAAATCTTTTTACAAAAGGATATGTGGTTTGTGAATTGTTACACCATAAATTATATATGGTGTAAACGGTTACATCCAAGAATTTGTGTGAATGTTATCTTGTACTAATATATCAAAACGAATGTTAATATAGTATCATGCATGTAAGATGTTGGTGTATTTATTATCTCAATATACTTCATTTATAATATTTATTAATTGATTAAAGTTATGCACAATCGAGCTTAAAAGTAAAAGTGAAATAACTAGATAAAAACAAAGATTATATGTTAATTATATAACTATCCGATCCATTAGAATATTACTAATTACATTTTAGGTTTTTAAAAAAAAGATATAAAGGACAACTTTCTTTTTAAAATAGGGCATGGATAGACTTTAACATAAACATAGTACTCCTATACTGAAGTTTTTCCTACACAACCCCCTAAAAGAGTAGCTTTTTCTACCCACTCATCTTGTTCCTTTTACTTTGCTATCACCAATGCGAGGTTCCGGTAATGGAGCTTTCCACCTAATGTATTATGTATGTGTCTCTCTCTTCCTTATTTTCCCTCATGATGGGCAAAGCCTCCAATAAAAAAAACTAATAATTATGAAAATTTCTAATACACCCTCTATTTTTTTTTATCTTTCTCTCTTAGAATCTTGACACTATTCATACTTATAGAAAATTTTCTCAAATTCTCTCAATTTATAAGAAAAAAATAGAGTCATTTGATGTCTTTGTTTGATTCGTCTCAAAAAGTACTTTATTAATATTCAATCGTTATAATTTTTACTAATATATAATAAAAGATATTTAAGTTTAAAGATGTGCATTGGACGATGCATAAAAGAAAGTGAGAATGATAAAAAAACAGAGGGAGTGTTTCTTAAAAACTGTAAGATCGACTTGTTGTTTCGATGACAAAAAGTTTATAAAATGAGGAAAATAGAACTTCTCATGAACTACTTCCTACAAAATGGAGAATTAGCTTACCTACTCACCCCTAGGTAATTAGTGTAAATTTATGGGGAATTCTACTTTGCTTTAAAAAACCAAACAATAATTATCAATTCCTATAAATCTAAAATGTATGGAATATTTTATTTCATATGGTGAATCAAACTAAGTACTTTGTAATAATGTAAGTTGAATAATTAAAAAATAAAATTGTAAGTCGAAATGCCTTCGCTTCTTCTCCTTTTCTTTTTCTTTGAGGTGAATGCCTTTCGCTTTGAATCTTTGATGATGGCAAACAATACTTCCTCCGTTTCGTTTTAAATGGAACAAATGAATATTTTATATCTCACAAAAATACCCATTTATTGCATTTAAAACGAAACGGAGGAAGTATTTCTTTACTTTTTGAATATCACTCCACCATAAAATAAAGTAAGATAAAAATTAAAGAAAAGTGATGAATCTCCAAAACATCACCTGGTCAGTGTCACCCCCTCCAAAAACAATCTAATGACATCGATTTACGTCATTACGCTTGTCGTTGCTGACGTCGCTCTTTCTTGTATTCTTTTCTTTTTTTTAAAGGGTTCTTGTATTTTCTTCACCTAGGCTTCTTCCCATTGGCCATTGTGAAAGCGTAAAGGCTTGCTTTATTTTGTTTTAAATTCTTATTTATAAAATCGACGTGTCACGGTTGGTGAGCTAGTCCCTTCGCTAATACGCAAGCGCCGTGTGTGCGTCTATTAGTAGATTTGCAGCACCTAGAATATAGCAAACGGTAATATCAATGTTTAGAAATAATGAAATAACTATGTAATCGATTACTTAAAAAAATTATAACAACAATTATATTTTTTTGTCCCCTATAAATAAAGATCAATATTGGCCTATTTTCCACAATTCAAAAATTTCCTAATTTTGCATTAAAATCTCTATCTATAATTTCCTCAATCTTATTTTTCATAATTACAATTAACGAATTAATTCGATTAATTACAAGGGGAATTAGTTAACGTAATTACCATATTCAAAATTAATTAACAATCTCTAAAGTCAATGTCAATCTAATTATTTAATTAATATTGATGGAGTATGGGAAAGTAGGAGAGAAAAGGTGGTCGAGTATGGGAAAGTAGGATAGAGAATGTAAATAGAGAACTCATGAATGTGATAAGAGTAGATGGAAAAGTCCAAGTAAAAAGTGGTGTGGAAGAATATGATGACGAGAAAGAAAATATGGGAACCCATGACTGTTACTTAGTACTCCCTCTATTTAATTCTTTTTAGTTTACTCACTTCACTTATAGATGAGAACTAAGGAGGAGTCTAAAAGTATGAAAAAGAAACTGAAGAGGTGGAGAAAGAAACTGAAAAGTGAGAAAGAAAAACTAAGAAAGTGGAGAGAGAAAATTTAATAAGGTGGTTATTATATCAAAAAGTGGACCACATGGGTATAGATTAAAAAGAACGGAAATTCTCATTGGTAGCCATGTACGTACTTTTGAAAATTCTCATTGGTAGCCATGAGTTTACTAAATTATAAAAAATGGCCAATAACTATTGTTTATTTTTGCAAACGTAACCTTATGAACTAAAAAACCGTTAGTTAAGTTAACTTTCAGTTAAAATTAATGGCCGACATGCAAAATGAGGCGGTTCTTTTTCCAATTTAGACCTAAATGATCCTTAAACTTCAATCGAATAATTTTCTCGGCACACAAACCGAGACACGTAAATTAAGGCATTTTTATTTTTTTTGCCCTATACTTTTGGATTAATTTTCATTGATTTTACGTTCGGTTAAGTTCGGTTCATCTCAATCTAATTTAGCTATTTGCAGTACGGTTTTACACTGCATTTCAGTTTAGCTCTGTTCAGTCTAGTTCAGTTAAAACACGTCTAAAAGAACAGGGCATAACCCCCAAAAACTTACTCGAGCGATTTCCTCAGCACGCAAGCCGATATATGCATATCGAGGCATTTTTTTCTTTTTTGCCACTTTCGAATTCAAAATTGTCCCTTAAGAGCTAAAATGACCCCCAAAACCCTAACCGAGTAACTTTTTTGGCACAAATAGTGATAAAATTTTCGAGCACAAAAACCGAGGCATTATTTAACGGAAAGTTAATGGAAGAATGGTTCATAAGGTTACATTTGCACCGTACGCAATAGTTGAGGGCCATTTTTTATAATCTAAAAAACTCACGGCTACCAATGAGAATTTTTAAAAGTACATGGTTACCAATGAGAATTTCCCTAAAAAGAAACGTACCAAAAAAAGAAATTGTGTAAATTGAAAAGCAACGAAGGGAGTTGTATATACTATATATATAGTGAGCAACTCAACATTATTTTCATAATTCAAAATGCCGATAAATAAGAATTGAATTGTCTAGTTTAATAAAACGAACATTGAGTCAATCAAAATAACACCTTTAATTAATAAGACACAATTTTGATATTCTTTTTAATTTTTTCACAATATTCATTTCAAAATAGCGTTATATTCAATTAATAAATAATGTTATGTTCAGCCAATATAAAAGAACATTTTTCATTTTCAATTATGAGACCTAAATTAATGTTCTTTAATTTTATGTTCTTCAATATACTAATCTTATAAAAGAGTTATGTTAAATTTAAAATGTAAACGTGTAAAGCAGAAAAATGAGTTGAAAAGCTAGAGTTTGGGTCCTAACAGTGGAAATTACAAATGTTATTTTATTTTAAATTAAGGTTCTTTTGATTGATTATGGTGGACAACCCTTTCTCTGCTTTTTCTTTCTTTGAAAAAACCCTACTTGTTCAAACAGTAGAGTTGCTACCATTTTTTTTTATGGTGTAAAACACCCAAATGCTACTTTTATAGTAGTTATTCTATTTTATTATTAGCAATCCTCTTCTCTCCTTTAGTAAGAGTTTGGAGTTAGGGGTTGATTCTCTCCCCTTCTAGGGTCGTCGAGCTTAGTTTTTGGAGTTCATTGATTATTTATCATACAATTTTGTAATCCTTCTAGGGTCGTCGATCAGATGGAGTTCATTTATTATTTATTATACAATTTTGTAATCCTTTATTGGTTTCTCGTCTACGGTCTACTCTATCAATCAAATAAAGATATATCTTCTCCAAAACTATGTAAGAATGGTAGAAGTTCTAATAGAAGGTTGCATGATTCAATAAACACTAGCTTTTTGTCACAATTTAGGCATAACTATTACTCAGTAGTAAAACAAACAAAAAACGAAAGTTCGTATCTAAGCTCTCCTCCATTTTGTGAGTTTATTCATACCTATACCTCTAACTTAGTCCTAAAATCCTCATTTTCACTCACATAACATCACTTTCTCTCTCTCTCTCTCTCTCTCTTATTTTCATAATTTTACTCTGACCGTAATTTTGTACTATTTCTACCTTCCAAAAATTGCAAGTTTCTTCAATTTTTTGCCAAATTTCTTTACAAAAACAATACAATAATACTCTACCTGTCTCACAAATCTATATATACCAATTCTTTTATGTTTTTTTTGGTTTTTCACTCTATAGTTTTCTTCATTTATGGGATCTTTGATTTTATGGTTAGTTTTTCTTGGTTTCTTTTGATTTTTTTATTTTCGGATTTCTTGGGGTTTATTTTTGTTCATTTTGAGTTTCGAAATTAACGAACTTTTTCGGTTTTCTGGGGTCTTGAGCTTTTTTTTTTTTTTTTGGTTATTTTTTCATCCTTGGGTTTCTGTTTTAGTTTGTAGAATATCTCTATTTATCTAAGACTTTTTTTTTACGAGGATTTAGGACTTTTTTAAATTTAAATTTTACAATTCTAAATTTTTCAGTTTTTTTTTCTAAATAATTCAATGGTTATCAACGAGTTCTACGTTTTTTTCCAAAATTTGTTGTTTATACTCTTTTTTTAAAAATTTAATTTTACAACTAAAAAAAATGTATTACTGGGATTACCTACCTCTATCGACTGTTTGCATTTCGATTGGTATATTTTATTGCACAGCTGGGAAGTTTTTTTCATGGCTATCAAATAAAAGTTTTATTCATGGCTTTCACTTAACATTTTTAAGTGTTATTTATAGTTGTGACATTTATGAGGACCATTATTTTCTCATCTAACTCATTTTTTTTCTTGTAGATATAAAGTGAGAAGCACGTGCTATTGAGTAAGAAGATAAGTAAACAAATTACGTACCTTGATTCAAAGTGTAGTATTCGGAAGTTGAGAGTGTTGAGATGTACTACCTCCAGGTTCGAAAGATCTTCCCTATTTGACATTTTGTACTATTCACAAATTACACTTTGATTGTTGTTTGTGACTTATACGTAAGAAAAATATAGTCACGTGGGATCTTGTTAGATTCATTTCAATATGTGTTTTATTAATATCCACTTTTTATAATTTTTTCAAATACACAATTAGAGATATTAGTGTCTAAAGTTTTGCATTGGCATGCGTGAAAAGTGAAAGAGGAAAGATCTTTAGGAACCGGAGGGAGTAGCGAAGCAATTCGGGAGCACCGATGTGTTTTTTGAGTTTGTATTTGAATTTCTTTTTTAAAGAAGCACCTTTGATTTTTGTATTGTTCAATTCAACATTATTTCTGTGTATTTTTTGTTCTCAATGTGTTCTATTTTGTTATGGTAAGTTTTTGATTTTATTATTTTGGTCAAAGACAATTGTGCAATTTGCATTGATTGTGCTACTAGTTAAAGCCAATTAAATTTTGTTGAAACTGGCAAGTTTTTGCAATGTAGAAGGGTTTAAATGTCAAGATTTTTGAATGTTAATATTTATGTTATGGAGGGGCAATTAAGTAAATTCCAAGGGGGACATCATTGTTCCCCCCTTGGCTTGGCTTATATATATACACCAGAATTAGCCAAGGATATGGGGTTTTAACAGATAAACTAGGAAATAAAAAACATATGCATAAGCAAATTAAAGTAAGGCGGTTTAACCGGCCATGGTTTTACAGAAAAGACTTACAAATTGTCTTGAAATGAAACTGATACTAAAGAGAGTTACAATTTTTTGTGATTGAGAGAGAGAGAGATAGAGAGATTTTCAGAGGATCTTATGTAGCCGTGTATTTTATTCTGCCTGGAACTGAAGGAGAGGCCTCAATTTATAGGCAGGGAAGAACAAATATGTCACGTTCTTAAACTGTGCATGAACAATTTGTCTTTTGCTTTAAACTATTCAAAATTTTGTCTTGTTGGAGCTTTATACTTGTTGATGAATAGTTTTGCGGCTTTTGATGACTTTGTCTGTTCTTCGTTCAAAATTGAAAGGAATTTCTGTTGTTTTCGAAGAATTTTGTCAATTGCGTCGTTTACCCTGTTGCTGCATGGAGATAGTGAAAGTAACCATTTTTTCTTTTTTTTTAAGTCTGGAAACCAGCATCTTCTTCATCGTCACTAAGGTGGATGGAGGAGTTTGTTGTCGTTTCATTGTCCAAAGTTATGGAGGATTCAGACATACTATTAGCTAGTTGTCGTAGGATCTGTGCGTAATCTTGAGGGGTTTTTGCTGATTAAGCAAGGAATTTGCTTGTGATTTTCGGGCTAGGAACTGAGATTGTTCTGGCCCTGATGTCATGATACCTGTGTTAGAATTTTTCTTCAACCATTCTCTATTGGTTGGTTCGAGAATAGACTGTGGTGCATTGAAGTTTGACCACCATCTACTTTTAAACTTTCTTCGGAGAACCATGCATGCCCCCTTGATCTTAGTTTATTTTAAGGAACCATTGACAAACCCAAGGGAGGTAGAACTTCATTGAAAATAAACATTAGGCAGGAAAATGCCTTTCAATATTTGAAGATTTGTATTAGGTTTGAAAAGTATTATAGCTTTTTGCAACTTCAGGGTGAAGGATTTCACTAGAAGAGCCATAGAATTTCCACCATTGTGTAAACCAAGATGACAACTTTTATGGCTATATGGTTTTAGTATTGAAGTAGATTAGCCATGAATAGGATAATCTATTATTTTGTATTAGGAAAGTGGAGAACCATGCCTGTTGGTAATCCCAATAATTAAAGGTTTTACAGTGTGGGAAAGTATTATTGAAGCTAATGGGGAAGGCTTTGTATTTTGACAGGTCTTGACTCCAGTCTTGAGGATTGAGAACCTTTAGGATTTTAATGGTTGAATAAGAGGGCTCTGCTTGCTCATTCTTGTTAAAGAACTGTTTGAATTCAGCGGAGCCAGTGACCTCAAGGATTGTCTGGTAATATTCTGTTGTTTTAGTACGATCCCATGGTTTATAGAACCAGTTTTTTCCAAAGATTTTTTGCATTGAAACATAAGAATCTTCATCATGATACCCATGTTCAATTGTTATAATATTTTGAGAAGCATTTTTAGCAAAATATTCGAAAGTCTCATTTTTCTTAAGTTGTGCAACCACAACCTCAGAGCTACCTGGTTTTAGAAATTGTTTTTGAGGAGGTGTTTTTTGAGAAGATTCTCCTTCCTCTGGTTTTGAAATGACAGTAATATTATTTCCCACGGGAGTTTTACCTTCTATAGCCGCTTTGCTAGAGCTTCCCTGGTTTTGCATAGAGTTCTGGAAGGCTTGGAGGAGTTGGGGGTAGGGGTACTTATCGAACGAGCCGAGCCCGTATAGCACTGGGCTCGGCTCGAGCTCGTTTAACTTTTCATGGGCTCGGCTTAGCTCGTGAGGTCGACGAGCTTGGGGGAGCCGAGCTCGGCTCGAGCTCGTTTACCTTTTCACGGGCTCGGCTCGGCTCGTGAGCTCGACTAGGCTCGCGCTCGTTTCCAGGCTCGGCTCGAACTCGGGTTCGATTATGGGCTCGAGCTCGTTTGGGAAATTTATTTTGCGAAAAATCTGTATATACCTTAGTTGAGTTAATATTTTAAAAGAAATACTTAATATAATTTTTTAATATATAAATAATTTTTTAATATAAAATATTTTTTTAATGTTAAATATATTTTTAATATAAAATAATAATCGAGCTGTTCAAGAGCTTTTCGAGCCGAGCTTTACATAGCTCAGCTCGGCTCGTTTAAGTCTCGAGCCGAGCCACAGTGAGCCGAGCTTTGACCGAGCCAAGCCCGAACTGTTCGTGAGCTTGTCAGGCTCTTTATCACCCCTAGTTGGGGGTGTTATAGGATAGACGAAGGATGCTCAGAGATGGAAAGGAGCCATTCTTGAACTTCTTGTGTTCTATCGATGGAGGAGCTTTCATTCTCCATATTCTGAACTGCTTCGTACCAGGTTTTGATGAGTTTTTGTGTGGTGCATATGGTTTTCTCAGGTGGAGGTCGAGACTTCTCCTTATCTTTTGTCTTTTTAGGCATTTTTGTAAGATATTCACTTGTTAAGAAGTCAGGGATAGAATTCTCTTCTCCTATTATATGCTCAATCTCAAATTAAAAAATGCTTAAGATAGACTGCCATCTAGTAAAAATATGTTTTACAGCAATGTTTTGGACATCCTTTTTTAAAACAGCTTTAGCAGCTTGACAATCAACTCGTAATAAGAATTTTTGATTTAACAAATCAAACTGAAATTTGGTAATACATAGAATAATTGACAATATTTCCTATTTTATAGCAGAGTATTTTTTCTGGGTATCATTCCAGTGCCCTAAGGTGATACGATAATGTATTATTTACCATTGTCGACTGTTTTAAGATACTGTGTAACCCTTGTCACTCGGCATCTGTTTCAACAATTTTAGGCGGAGTCGGGGTTTGCTAATATAGGGCATGGGATTTCTAAAACTCAGGTTTTTAATGTTTTAATAGCCTGGGTATGGATATTAGACCAAGGCGGTGGGTTTTTCTTTAGTCTATCATGGAGAGGTTTTGCAATTCTACAAAGATTTGGATAAAAATTTAAGACGTAATTTAAACTTCTAAGAAATCTCTGTAGTTGAGTTTTATCTAAGATTTTATCAGGAAATTTGCTAGTGAATTGGAGAGATCTATCAATAGGGGTAATGGTCCCACAAGACACAAGATAACCGAGTAATCTAATTTTTGTTTGAAATAAAGAAATCTTCTTTGCGAAAACGACGAGACTATTTTTCTTAATGAGATAGAAAAAAGCATTAAGGTTTTTGAAATGCTCGATCAATCGTGCTTGAGTAAACTAGCACGTCATCAATGTAAACTGTGCAAAAATCTGAATAGGGGTTGAAGATATCGTTCATTATCATCTGATATTCGGAGGGAGCATTTTTAGACCGAAAGGCATTACATTCCATTCATGCGGCCAAAAGGAATAGCAAAAAGCTGTTTTATAACGGTGTTGTGGCTTGATCCGTATTTGCCAAAATTCATATTTCATATCAAACTTTGAAAAGATAAAAGCATGGTGTGATTTTTGCATCGGATCTTTTTATTGGGTATTGAATAACGAATTCATCTTAGGGCATCGTTAAGAGGTTTGTAATTTATAACTAATCTGGGTGTGCTACATTCAATTTTCGAAGCCTTGTTAACGTAAAATGCCGCACAACTCCAAGGGGAGCGGGACTTGGAAATTAAGCCTTTGCTTTCGAGAAATCTAATCTCTTCTCGACAATGATGTTCTAGGTCGGCATTCATCTGGGTTGGCTGGGTTTTGGTAGGGGTATTATTTTCATCATAATTAGGCTCATAAGGTAAGTCGACCATGTGTTGCTTTCTATTCCAGAAGGCATTTGGAAGATCAGAGCAACTTCCCATTCGAGGAGGATTTGGAAGTTAGCTATCTGACTTTTAACACACTATTTTGTAACTGGTCATCGATATTTTGTAAATGGATTTTCTGTTTTAGATCGTGCACATCACTTTTTTTTTCGATTGATAAGAGAATTTATCTCACTATTAAATGGAGCATGCGTTTATAATGTTGAGATTTCTACTCTTAGGTTTTTCTAAGAAAAGGAATTCAATATTTTTGGTTTTGAAGGATATCCCACCATAACTGTATGTCAGCTTTAATGGTATTTATTTCAGCCTGAAGGTCCTGTATGGTCCTTTCTGGCTTCTTTCTAGAAGTTCTCTTTTCTAAAATAGAGGTGAGGTTGTATGGTTCAGTACTTGAAGAAGGGCGGGTTAGGGTCTTCCCCTTATTTGGACTTTCTTCAAGGGATTCACGAAGGCGCTCAAGGTACTGTTTTTGTAGAGTAGGATTGTTAATATCCTAGATAACATCTAAGATGAGGCTTTGTTTTTTGGTGAAAACGTTTAGGTTATATGGTTCATCTTCAGCTGAAGATGAGGAATCTATTTCATCAACCTCAGGGCTATAACTCTCAGCAGAATTATAAGATTTTGTTTTCTCATCATAAGACTCTATTAGAAGAGCTGAAATTCTTCCTAGAGTCTCATTATCTAGGTCAAGGTTTTGGGTCTTATTAGACACCCTACAATATCTAGCCGTATGACCCTTTTTACCACATTTGAAACAAAGTTATGTTTTCAAAGTCATGTTTTGTGGTGGTACGTGTTGGTGTTTTTTATGCGTCTTCTATTTACGTTGCTCGAAAGGGTTTTCTATGGAAGACCTTCTCAACCTCCTTATAGAACCTTCGGGCATTATAGGGCTTTTGGTAAGGGGTCGGTTTACAAAAGCTCCCTTTACAAGTGTTTGTCTGAGGGGAGGAGTTATCAAATTGTTGGCAGAAGGAACCTAACTCCTTTTTAGTTTCTTTTAACTCCCTCTTTAAGTGCTTTCAAAGTTTCAAATCTTGACATATTTGAATGCCTTGTTTAGAGGTTAGGCTTACTAACTCACCGTAGATTAGCCTATCGTAAGGGATAATATGTTCTCCAAAATCTTCACGGATTACATTTCGACCTTTTCTCCTAAGATGGTTGGAAGACCTACTAGGAATTTTTCTTTCCAAAAGCGTTGGTTAGAATCTTCTCTAAGCATCACCCTAGTTAGGAAAGTATTTTTATACCCCTTGAAAATCACTAAGTTTCTTGCATCTAAGATTAGACAAAAAAATTTACATTTTTGTCTCTTAGATGGGAGGAATCTCCAATGAAATGTAGCGATAAGGTAAAAATAAGGGTCGAGACAGAATCTTGCACTAGTGGAGGAAAACGGAAAGGCTGCGGTCAAAACATCCCTTAGGGCTGCGTTTTTGGACAGCAGCCCTTCACTTTTCAGTGAAGGGCTGCGGTTTTAAACCGCAACCCTTCATAATGAAGGGTTGCAGTTTTAGGCCAAAAATGCGGCCCTTCACTTTGGAAGGGCTCGTTTTTTGCCTAAAATCGCGGCTAGTTTTTTTTTTTTTAAAAAAAAAAAATTGTCCAAGAGTCCCTACCAAACACCACCCCACCTGCCAGCACCCCCATCCCCTGCCATCCCCACCCCGCCCCTGCCAAGACCCCCCCACCCTAGCCCCCCCCCGCGGCCCCCACCCCCATCCCCTTCCAAAGACCCCCAACCCAATAACCCCCTGCCATCCCCTGCCCCCCCCACCCCACCCCCACCCCCACCCCGCTATCCCCCGCGCCCCACCCCTCACCCGACCCCCCCCCGCTAGCCCCACCTCCCCCCACCCCCCCGCTAGCCCCTGCACCCCCCACCTCCGGCCCGCCCCCCCTACCCCCCACCCTTGCACCCCCACACTCCACCCACTCCCTGCCATCCCCCGCACCCCCACCCCAACCCCCGCACTCCCACCCCACCTCCCTGCCACCCCACCCCGCACCCCCACCCCAGCCCCCGCACCCCCACCTGACCACCGCACCCCATGCCGGCCTTGCACCCCCGCCGAACACCACCCTTCGACACAAAAAAACGATCGAATTGCAATATAAACAAGTTTTTCAACGTAATTAACTTTAAATATATATATATTAATAATAATGTAAAAAGTGTACATAGAATTGATATATACCAACTAGATCTAGCTAATTTTATCGTGAAATCCACCAAAATGTATCATAAGCAATCATTACAAAGGTAGGTCGCCAACTTATCCCGAACTTCATGTAATTCCTCTATGGTGAAGGCCCTCAAACTTGGTGTGTAATTCATATAAACCTTGCAAAACAACCAAGGAATAAACACATAATTTAAGAATTCAATCATTTACCGTACTTAATAGTTCTAAAAATTACATATACCTTCCCGAAATTCTAACAAAAACAAATGCAAGCCTAAAACTATACACACTAGTTATATTATACCTCATATTATCATGTTCAAAAAGAAATTGGAGTTAAATGACTTCGGAAATACGAATTGGGCGCGAAAAGGCGAAAATAGGCCTAAAATCACATTTACATTCCTGAAATTCAACCAACAACAAATGCCAGCCTAAAAATATACACACTAGTTATATTATACCTCATATTATCATGTTCAAAAAGAAATTGGAGTTAAATGACTCCGGAAATACGAATTGGGTGCGAAAAGTCGACAATATGCCTAAAATCACATTTACGTTCCCGAAATTCAACCAATAACAAATGCAAGCCTAAAAATCTACACAATAGCTACATTATACCTCATATTATCATGTTCAAAAAGAATTTGAGGTTAAATGACTCGAAAAATACGAATTGGACACCAAAAGGCAAAAATAGGCCTAAAATGACCTTTTCGTTCCCGAAATTCAACCAACAACAAATGCAAGCCTAAAATTCTTGAAAGTAGTTATATTATACCTCAAATTATCATGTTAAAAAATAATTTGGAGCTAAGTGACTCAAAATCTAAGAATTGGAAGCGAAAAGACGAAAATAGGTCTAAAATGACATTTACTTTCCCAAAATTCAACGAACAACAAATGTAAGCCTAAAAATCTATATAATAGTTACATTATATCTCATATTATCATGTTCAAAAATAATTTGGGGTTAAATGACTCGATAGGTACGAATTGGGCTTGAAAAGGAGAAATTAAACGTAAAATGATCTTTTCGTTCCCAAAATTCAACCAACGACAAATGCAAGCCTAAAAATCTACACACTAGTTATTATACCTCATATTTATATGAAATGCATCAAATTAACATATACTAATAAGTTACATACCTTTTGAAGATCATCGGCGTTAGTGCAATGGTTGACGATATCGAACATGTACCTAAGCACGTAATAGCCACATGCAAGTCCATCATCTTGTTGCGGACACTAAAAATTCACCAAAACATGCATCCAATTACATTCATGTTAGATGTGTAGCATGTGGCGAAAAGTTTATCTATATAAGGACAAACAAATTAGTCATGCTACCTCGACTGATATCTAAGTAGGAGCTTTTAGTGCTCGAAGTCCTGTTTGACTAATATGCTTCATCACACTACATCAATACATTATTATAAGATTAGATGTATTGTACTGTTTATATATATAAAGATGATGAATAATGTGTAATATTAATAAGTGCGCATATATTTAGTTTCGATTAGGCTACCTATTTAACAATGATTTGATTAGTAAGGATCGTGGTGGTTGTCGACGCAAATAATCAAAGTGGTAGACTTCGTTACGTGACAAACATATAGCAAGCAGTGTCCAATGAGCCCTACAACAAGAAAATTTAGTTATTATTAATCATAGAACAATTAATAGGTGAATTTAATTATCGAATAGTAAAAGTAAAGCGGTTTTAACAAGCATACTGTTTGATATACGGGACAAGGATGATCTCATGATATCCTGAACGAGATGATGCTTTGAAACTCATATCGAGATACTCTTTCACTTCGGCTTTGCTTTTTAAGCAATTGTCATCTCGTATTATGTTTGGACATAACCAACCAAAATTTGATTCACTTTATATTGCAATCAATTCATTGTATAATAACCTGAGAAATCATATTGATTAAAAGTAAACTTAATTACTTATTATGGAAGTTGAATTGAAAACTACTTAAAGCATATGTATATGTATATTTAATATACTTATGTATTATTACCTCATGAAAGTTTGTATCATGGAAACATTCAACTTTGCCGCACATAAGAATTCTTTAATATCGAGCTTAGAAATGAATGTCGATGACTCCTCAAAGTAGTGGAATTGTTGCGCCCCCAAAGGAGCCTCTATTGTACTATCATCGGGTAAATCGCTGGCGCACTCATGTAACCAATAACATGGAACAGTAAGGCCTCGCACCACCTCTGCCTCGATAATAAGTGGATTCTCTATCATAGAAACATTCCCCTTCAACACATTTCGTTCAGGTGAACAGGCCTTCTTTGCCTTCCTGTCATGTGATCCGGCCTTCCCCCAAACCTAGTAATTATTAGTCAAAAGTAAAGATATTACTGACTATCATAGGAAATATAAAAGAAAACACGCATATATATATATATATGTATGTTAATCATTGTACCTCATCTGAAAATCGCACCAATTCACGCGGCCATTAAACATAACTGCCAAGGGCATCATTCAGTAAATGTAGACCAACTTCTGGCTTCGGCAGCAGAAGAGGTAATTCTTCGAAACCAGACACAATTTCATTGAGGGTGACCACATAGTGATTATCATCCACTAACTGGTTATGCAATCGTACTCGGTCTCTAGGGGGTTGTGCATGGGCATAAGCTACCAGAATGAAACTATCATAACCATCTCCTCGAGCTAATAGTGCGGATGGGGTCTCCTCCTTTAAAAAAAAAAACTCCATTTATAGTTAGTCTATGAAACAACATTATTATAGTAAGAATTCCATGCATTTAAGAACAATAATAGTTGTTTAACAAAGCAAAAGGATTAAGTGATTACCTTCAACTCGGGTACTACAGGTGGATCAGGTAAAGGTATCATCTGATCATCAGATGTTCGTGGATCACTGGTCGGCTGGCTAGGTGGAATATGACTACCCTTCTTCAATGCAGCAAAAGTCGGTAAACCCATTTGCTCCAACATGACGTTGAAGTTATGTGTCATCTCCTCCCTGAGCTCCTCCCGAATTGCAGCTTTTGATAGCCTCCACATGGACACATCTACTGACGCTGCCGAATTCACACTACTTGCACTTGATTTTATCGCTGTAGTGTATTGATCACCATATACCTTTCTCAAACCGAGGCGGAAACCTCCTACGCCCCTCACGCGTCCACTATGGTCATTTCCTAAAGTTTCGTGCAATGCATCAATGTGTCCTTTAGGAGTGAACTCATTGGTTGCATCTTTTTCCTTCAAGCCAATCTACATAAGGATAAGATAGAAATGCTCGTGAATTCAAAAGTTATATTATACCTTATATAAGCATATTCAAAAAGAAATTGGAGTTAAATGACATTTTTGTGTACAATGGCGTTGGCTATCTGTTCTGTACCGGGATCATGCAAGACTCTTTTTCCCTTTGCATCAACCCCATGCATCAAACACCACCAATTGAGGACTCTATCTGGTTGCCGAGGCCGTGCATTGTTGTCGTAGAGCTAGTCCCCGTTGCTGTTGTCGACCCTATTATGGGGTAATGGGAGAACATCCACTTCTCTCTCGCCTCATTGTATGAATTAGCACCCAAATGATGATAATACTTCCTTGCCTTTTCACTCAAGCTATTTTTCTCACGACTTGCCTAAAACACACAATTACAAACAAAGGTTAGGTACGGTGTTATACAATAATATTGGAGCTAAGTGTAATAAATCTTAATAAAATACACTTACAATAGCTTGTGGGGTTGTTTTTTTGGCAACAAATGATTCCCACTCTTCAGGTTTGATAGTCTTCCATATCTGAAATGGTAATTTGGAGGGTTCAGATGATGTTTCCGGTGAAGCCTCAGGACCGATAGTGTTTCTCCGCCGTAGATTTTCTTCTTCTTTGTACCTATAACTTTCCTCCGCTTAGTGATCCACCCAGACACTAACTTAGCCTTGAAATCTCTGAATCTCTGGGCAACCGCGGATAGAAATACATTCTTCTTGGCTTTATCATCTTCGAAATGAAATTGATTCTACAAAAAACGCAGTTCACAAATTAGTTTTCGCAATTGTTGTAATTTATATGCTATCAGTAATATTACACATATATTTAACTAAATAATTAAGAAACTAAACGTTATTGTACGTGAAGCTTACCATAGTATCTTCCCATAGACACTGCTTTAACCCCTCGGGCACCTCTTTCCATGAGTGCACAATGGATAGTTTATGCATGCAAATGCCAACTTGCATGCCATACTGATGACGCCACTTTCCACAAGGTTGACCCATATTATCATACTCCAAAGTCATATTTGTGTGTTTCCCTATTGACTTTGTAGGTCCCCTTCCTTTTCTCTTTTTCGTCGCCAATGACTTGCTACCAACTTGTGGTGCTATTTCACGACGAGGTCAATCACCTTTACCCCGTTCCTTTCGCGCATCATATGACTCATCCTCGGTAGTGTGTTCAGTACTCGTGCTCTTATCCGTATGCACCACCACCATCTCCCTGAAATTGTACAAATATACGCATTAATAATATATATAAAGCTCAAGATAACAAAAAAACAATTACACATTGACACTAAGGGGCAAGGGGGGAGTGCAACAAGGGAGGGGAAGGGTTTGTGCGGTGGAGGGAGGGGGTGCGGTGGGGGGGTCCGTGCGGGGGCAAGGGGAAGGGTCCGTGCGGTGGGGGGTGGGGGGGTCCGTGTAGAGGAGGGGAGGGGGTCCGCGCAGTGGGGGGTTTGTGCGGGGAGGGGGGCTGTGCGGGGAGGGGAGGGGTGTGCGGGGAAAGGGGAGGGGAGGGCTGGGCAGGGGGAGGGGGGCCTGTGCGGGGAAAGGGGAGAAGAGGGGCTGGGCGGGGGAGGGGGGGGACCCGTGCATGGGAGGGTAGGGGTGTGCGGGGGTTTGGGGGGGGGGGTGTGCGGGGAAAGGGGAGGGGATGGGAGGGGCTGGGCAGGGGGGAGGGGGCCTATGTAGGGGAGAGGAGGGGTGTGCGGGGAAAGGGGAGGGTAGGGTAGGGCGGGGGGGGAGGGGGGACCTGTGCGGGGAAAGGGAGAGGGAGGGGCAGGGCGGGGAGGGGGCCCTGTGTAGGGGAGGAGAGGGGGTGTGCGGGGGGTTTGGGGGAACTCGTGCGGGGAAAGAGGAGTGGAGGGCTGGGAAACGGGGGGGGTTGTGCATGGAGGGGGAGGGCTGCAAAGGTCCCCCAAGCCACTACACACCCCTCCCCAATCCCTTAACAACCCTACCCCCCTGCTGCCCCTTCGCACAACTCCCCCCTTTTATTTAAGCCTTTTTGTTCCCGAAATTGAACGAACAACAGATACTAGCCTAAAAATCTTCAGACTAGTTATATTATACCTCATATTATCATGTTCAAAAAGAAATTGGAGTTAAATGAATCCGGAAATACGAATTGGGCGCGAAAAGGCGAAAATAGGCCTAAAATCACATTTACGTTCCCGAAATTCAACCAACAACAAATGCAAGCCTAAAAATCTACAAAATAGTTACTTCCTCCGTTCCAAAAATAAGTGAAACATTTGTCTCAAAAAGCTCTCACATAAATGAGAGAAGTGTTTCACTTATTTTGGAACGGAGGAAGTATATTATACCTCATATTATCATGTTAAAAAAGAATTTAGGGTTAAATGTCTCCGGAAATACGAATTGGGCGTGAAAAGGCGAAAATAGGCCTATACATTTACGTTCCCGAAATTCAACCAACAACAAATGCAAGCCTAAAAATCAACACACTAGTTATATTATACCTCATATTATTATGTTCAAAAAGAAATTGGAGTTAAATGACTCCGAAAATACGAATTGGGCGCGAAAAGGCAAAAATAGGCCTACAATCACATTTACGTTCCCGAAATTCAACCAACAACAAATGCAAGCCTAAAAATCTACACACTAGTTATATTATACCTCATATTATCATGTTCAAAAAGAAATTGGAGTTAAATGACTCCGTAAATACGAATTGGGCGCGAAAAGGGGAAAATTGGCCTAAAATCACATTTACGTTCCCGAAATTCAACCAACAACAAATGCAAGCCTAAAATATAGACACTAGTTATATTATACCTTATATTATCATGTTCAAAAATAATTTAGGGTTAAATGACTTCGGAAATACGAATTGGGCACGAAAAGGCGAAAATAGGCCTAAAATCACATTTACGTTCCCGAAATTCAACCAACAACAAATGCAAGCCTAAAAATCTACACACTAGTTATATTATACCTCATATTATCATGTTCAAAATAAAATTTGAGTTAAATGACTCCGAAAATACGAATTGGGCGCGAAAAGACGAAAATAGGCCTAAAATCACATTTAAATTCCCGAAATTCAACCAACAATAAATGCAAGCCTAAAAATTTACACACTAGTTATATTATACCTTATATTATCATGTTCAAAAATAATTTAGGGTTAAATGACTCCGGAAATACGAATTGGGCGCGAAAAGGCGAAAATAGGCCTAAAATCACATTTACGTTCCCGAAATTCAACCAACAACAAATGCAAGCCTAAAAATCTACACAATAGTTATATTATACCTCATATTATCATGTTCAAAAAGAAATTTGAGTTAAATTACTCCGAAAATACGAATTGGGCGCGAAAAGGCGAAAATAGGCCTAAAATCACATTTACCTTCCCGAAATTCACCCAACAACAAATGCAAGCCTAAAAATCTACACAATAGTTATATTATACCTCATATAATCATGTTCAAAAAGAATTTAGGGTTAAATGACTCGATAGGTACGAATTGGACACGAAAGGCGAAAATAGGCCTAAAATGATCCGAGAATCAGGTCACATGGCAATGGAATGCCCATCAGCTGGTAGCGGCGGAGTTGGTTGGAATTGTTACAAATGTGGAGAGCATTCCATTGCCATGTGACCTCACTCTCCACATTTGCAACGGTTCCACCACCACCGCCCACTTCGCCCCCCACTGCACTCCCTCATTGCCATGTAGGCCTAAAATGACTTTCCGCCTTCTCTTAGGATCTTCAAGTACATGTATCCCTTCCGTGTGATCTACACGTATATAGTTCTCGGACATATTCACATCATCTTCCACACTATTTTTAGGATAGGTAAAAGTTGGGATGTCTTCGAATGCATAATATTCTTCCTCATTATCGACATCACCAATGCCGAGGATACTCCTTTTGCCGAGTACAACAATTGACCACTTATTATCGGCGAGGATCGGTTACATAAAATACTTGCTTAACTTGTGATGCAATTACAAATGACTCCTGAGTTTCACGTAGACGACTAAGGTCCACAAGAGTGAATCCGCAAGGATCATCTTTTTTTACGCAACGTTGATTATCGTCAACCCACTTACAACACAAGAGGCAAATATTAAAAGTACAGTAGTCCAACTCCCATATTTCTTGTATTCGCCCACTAATAATTGTTGTCAGCAAGTATAGGTGACTTATCCTTCGAGCTTGTGTATTGTGTAGATGACGCCACAAGTGAAACACCACTATTTTGTTGCGATGTCGACTTAAGATCTTGACGTTCAGCCCAAAACGTATACCCATTAATATCATAACCATCATAAGAGCGTACGGCTTCACGAGGACCAAATGCTAACCACTTGGATCGTTTCAAGAACACTTTCATCCAAATCATTCACTACTCGTTTATGAAACCAATCAATGAACGTCTTGTTATGCATTTGCGTCAATGCCCTTATTCCTTTTCCAGGATTGCTAACACGTAATTCCTCCATATGTTCATTTAAATAAGGATGGACAACTACTACGTGATGCAACACAAATAAGTGAGCTTGTGTACGCGTCTCTATTGAAGGTGAGATCAATTTTGAACCAATTGTACCCTTGCCCTCAAGTTTGCCCTCGTGTCGAGTTGTCGGAAGTCCAACAGGATCAACACTAGCAAAATACTCAGCCACAAAATTACTGATCTCTTCACCCACAATCCATTGAATTATACTACCTTCTGGTTGTGCAGGATTTCGAACTTTATCCTTCAAAGTACCCATATATCTCTCAAAAGGATAGTACCACCTCAAAAACACTGGACCACACAACTTAATTTCTCGAACTAGATGGACAATAAGATGGACCATAATGTCAAAGAATGCAGGGGGGAAAAACATCTCAAATTTGCATAGAGTTTCAACTACTCTGGCCTGCAAGGAATCGAGGGTCGACGGTTCCAGGACTTTGCTGCATATTGTATGGAAAATGAACAAAGTTCTGTAATGGTGTGCCTCACATGCTTTGGAAGTAACCCACGAATTGCAATCGGTAAGAATACTTGCATCATGACCTGACAATCGTGAGATTTCATACTCAATAACTTCAACTCACCATTTAAGGTAACAAATCTCTTCATAATCGATGAGTAGCCAGTTGAAACCTTAATGCAATACAACGACTCGCAAAAAATTCGTTTCTCTGCAAGCGACATCGTGTATCAAGCTGGTGGCAAATAATTCTTCTCTGAATCCTCCACGTTTTTTCTTTTCTGAGTTTCCTCCTTAACCCTTTCCTCCACTACTTTCTTCTTCCTTCCATCCATTTTATGAGCCCACAACTCTGCTAGAAGCCCCTGTTTTTCCAAGTAAAGTCGTGACGCCTTAACATCTTTTGTCTTGCCCGGAATATTCATAAGTGTAGCAAGAATAGCTTCACAAACATTCTTCTCTATATGCATGACATCCAAACAATGTCTGACGTTTTTCCAATATGGGAGTTTCCAAAAAATGGACTCCTTTTTCCATAATCCTGTAGGTCGATCAACCTCACTCGCAGGTTTACCAAAGATTGTTTCAATGCCCTTAACCTTATTATAAACTTTAGTACCAGTTAATGGTCTACGAGCAACTTCCTCTTCAATCGTCCCATCGAATGCCTTCTTCTTAAACCGATAGGGATGGTCGCGTCTGAAGAGCATTCGTGTGCGCATATAGACATGTTTGCAGCCCTTAAGGTGTGTAGACTTCATGTCATCGTAACAAATCGGGCACGGTTGTTTTCCTCTAGTCTTATACCCAGATAAGTTCCCATAAGCTGGATAATCATTCATAGTACACAAAAGCATGGCACGCATAGTGAACATCTCATTAGCATATGCATCAAATACTAGCACTCCTTCGTTCAACATCTTCTGTAAATCTTCAATAAGCGATTGGAGGTATACATCTATGTCATTTCCAGGTTGTTTAGGCCCCGATATAAGAAGCTACAACATGATGTACTTGCGTTTCATGCAAAACCAAGAAGGCAAGTTATAAACCACTAAAACTACTGGCCATGTACTATGCTGAGAACTAAGATTGCCAACAAGCCTCAGATTTCTATCCTCATTACCAAATGCCTTATGCACCCTGTTGATACTGTTCCACTCAGGCAAATCAGCCGGATGCTTCAGAGACCGTCTTTCTTCCTACGATCTGCATGCCACCTCAAATTCTTCGCATCTCCTTTAATTGAGAACATGCGCATAAATCTAGGTATTATGGGTAGATACCACAACACCTTAGTTGGTGGTCCTTCACTACCTCCAGCTCCTTCACGCTTGTACCTCGACAATCCACAACGTGGACACTCATGTAAATGCTCATACTCATTACGATAAAGCACACAATCGTTAGGACAAGCATGTATCCGCTTGTACTCTAAACCGAAAGGACACATCAGTTTCTTCGCATAATAGTACGACTTTAGCAGTTCATTTCCATCAGGGAGCATATCAGCTAAAACTTCCAACAACGATGTGAAACTAGAGTCCGTCCAACCAGCTTTCGACTTAATGTTGAACAATGTTGTCACGGCAGAAAGTTTGGTGTGCTTTGTACAACCTGGATACAACGGCTTTTCAGCAGCCTCAGACATAGACTCAAAAATACGAGGTCGTTTACACGACTTATCTTCAACCTCGCGTATCATCTCGTCTACCCGATCCCTATCATCATCTGCATACTCATCATCCCAATTCTCATCCCCAACCTCATCATCCCAAGTCTCTAAATCCTTCTTTTCTTCACATACATCGCTCATTACTCTAGAGCTCCCTATATACTTCCCCTGCTCACCATGCCAAACCCATACGTGGTATTGAGGCCTAAAGCCACGGCGAAAGACATGCTCCCTAAGCAAATGTATACTACTAACCGTGCTCACATTTCTACAATCGACACAAGGACAGTAAAAGTCGACTGCTCTAGAGGATGCTTGATATTGTAATGCAGATGTACAGAATTCCGAGTCCCCATTCACAAACTCAATCGATTCACGACTACCATACATCCAAGTACGATCCATCTCATTCAAGAAGACCTCTAATAATTAAACACCACCAATAATTATAATGCATCAATCATTATTTAAGTACATACACTCACATATTCAAATCACACACGTATAGAGCAAGCTAAGATAGTGACATGTTCAAATGTATGCATGCAGCCGAAGGTCCTTATCACTCCAACCTAACCCATCCTTGGACGTCTAATCTCACTAGTGAATATATGCCAACTTTTCAATTCTAAGGAAAATCGGCAAAGCATTTCCCTACAGTTCTCCAAGTACACAATGTAGATAATTGCTTATCTACATATGTACCCAGAGAACAATGTAGAGAAACGATAAGCCAAGACTTTCCTCAAAATTGAAAAGAAGACACACATTCACCACCTAAGTGAGATCAAACGTCCAAGAACAGTCCCAAACCGGGGACTATCAAGACTTACTCCTAATGAGTAAGTCTTGAACGGGTATCTAGGCATATAATGATGATTCAAACAACTTGTAGATTTCATAGCTAAATTACATTGCGTTTTCATACAATCTCATATCAAGAAATATACATACATTATAAGAAATACATATATATATATCAATAAATTATCATAACTTAATCAAATTGAGCACATAACACCTTTGTCTCATCAACAAATCAAACAAGAAAGACAATTAAATTAAACTAGTTACCTCTTAACACCAATGACGAGCAATGAAGAGAGAAGAGATTGTTGGAACTTTATTTGCCTTTCTTAGCCTCTTCTTCCTACAATTAACAAAACCCACATTGCACATTAATAATTTAATTCAATTAAGAAAAACAAAACTAACTTAAGAACAAGATTAATTCATACTTAACTAAGCAAAAATTCACTAAACCCAAGAGCAATGAAGAAAGAGTAGGGCAGTGGTGGTGGTAGTCGTTGCTGCCGCTTGTGGGTGGTGGCGCTGCGTAGTGGTGGAGGAGCTCCACACCCTCAAATGGTGGAGAAGAGAAGAGAAGAGAAAACAAGGGTAGTGGTGGTGGTTGAGGTCGCTGCTGCGCGTGGTGGGTGGTGCGCAAGGTGGGGCAGTTGCGAGGTGGTGGAGCACTGGTGGTGCGCAAACCCACTCGAATGAAGAGAAGAAGCAATGTTGGTGGTGCGCTGGTCGTTGTTGCACTGGTGGTGCGTGCGTCAATGTCGCGCTGGGCAAACAATGCTGGTGGTGGCTCCAGTGATGGGCCGGTGCTCCGACGTTAGGGCGTTAGGGTTAGATGCGAGTGAGTGAGATGCTGAGATGGGGTGTTGGTGCGGAATTTTTCTAAGGGAGGGAAATTTGGGATGTTACCGTAAGTACATTATGCGCGCAATAAAACTTTCATAATTCGTGGCGTGGGAAGGAAAATGAAGGGCTGCGGTTTTACCAAAAAACGCAGCCCTTCATACACGAAGGGCTGCGGTTTTCGGGATAACCGTAGCGTTTTTGGTATAATGGCAACCCTTCACTAAAAGGGTTGCGGTTTCCTTGAAAACCGCAGCCCTTCATACACCAAGGGCTGCGTTTTTCAAGAAACGCAACCCTTGCGGCGCAGCCCTTGCTTTTTTCTCCTCTAGTGTTGGATTAGTTCTCCACTCTGGTTGAGAATGGGAACCCCATCTTCTGTCGTCTGGATAGCATTTAAGATATCCAATTGCTGTTGTTTGGTGAGATAGAAATTCCACCACCCTTTCTGCTGGACAGAGAAGCCTGCAATTAAGAGTTCTGCAACCGTTCTATCAGACGTACCAGATTGGGTTTTGTAAGCATTTGAAGCCATTGTCATTTGTTGTAAGAGGTTTAATATCTGGTGTTCACTCATGCCATCTATATTCCATTCATAGATGGAAGAGGCATTATATTTTGGTTGAAAAATTGTGTTAGGCTGACTTCCGACTTGGAATTCACTAGACCTTATAGGAATAATATCAAGAAGTCCAATATTTTGCCAAGAGAGTTTAGCTAATTCAGGTGTTTTGTCATGGCTGGGGCTAGTCTCGATATCGGTGTCGTCACTTAAATCTAGGATACTGACAGTATTATTCTGGACTGTTTCTTCCTCAACTATTTTTGAGGTGAAAGGTTCAACCCTACTAGTTTGGTGTTTGATAGCTTGAAGAATTCAGTCTTTGAAGTCGTGACTTCTTTTTGTGCCTTTTACGAAATCTGAAATGGTTTAAAAATCGGATTTCGGAGGATCTTTTCCATAAGAGTAGAGACTAAGCTCGTCTCTGCTTTATGTTTTTATTTCTCAATTCTATAAAAACTGCTTTCCTAAGGTGTTAAGGCTAATGTTTGTAAAATTATTTTGTAGGACAAGATTTTTGTGGTTTGTGGTGGCTTCTTCCTAAGGTTTCTTGAGAGGAGAAGCCTCTACCTTCTGCTAGGGGTGTGCACCGGTCCAAAACCGGACCGGTTGGACCGGTGGACCGGAATCCAAAATTTTTTTGGACCGGGCGCGGACCGGAACATTCCGGTCCGGTCCGGTTTTGGACCGGTTGGACCGGAATTAATATTTTTTATAAAAAAAAACTTTTTCTTAGATTTAAATATATTAATAAATTCAATATATTAAAATATAATAATTCTAAAAGCAATAATCTTAAAGGCAATAAATATGAGGTTTTAACTTTCTAACTTTTTAAGTTTTAAACTTTTTTTTAACCTTTAAACCTTTTTTTTTTTTAAGAAAAAAACTGGAATTCCGGTCCGCCGGTTCGGACCGGAAAATTCCGGTTTTGGACCGGACCGGACCGGAAACCTGGAATCTCAACTTTTCATGTACCGGGGACCGGACAGGAAAATTCCGGTCTGGTCCATTCCGGTCCGGTTCCGCTCCGAATTCTGGTCCCGGTCCAAAAGTGCACACCCCTACTTTCTGCTCACCTTTGGAGAAGGTAATTTGTCGTAAAGGAGGATGTTCAGCTTGAACAATTCCATCTAGAGTCTCCCAAACGGGTGTCCTTCTATTGGTGTTGACAGGTTTTATGGATTTAAAAGGGTAATCAATGTTAAGGTCAAAACTATGGAATTCAAACCAATCAAAAAATAAAAATATGATGCTCTATGTTGTATTACAAAGTTGTAATATCTTTCTTGAATCTTTTCACGAATATCTAGAAAGTGTTTGAAAAAACACATTCTCTTCGAGAGGTTATGTGGGGGCATAAAAGTCTTTATAATAGTTCATAAATTCTTTTAGTTCATAAAGTATCCTAGATTTAAGTGACGACAGTGATACCGAGACTAGCCCCAGCCATGACAAAACACCTGAATTAGTTAAACTCTCTTGGCAAAATACTGGACCTCTTGATATTATTCCTATAAGGTCTAGTGAATTCCAAGTCGGAAGTCAGCCTAACACAATTGTTCAGCCAAAATATAATGCCTCTTCCATCTATGAATGGAATATAGATGGCATGAGTGAACACCAGATATTAAACCTCTTACAACAAATACTAATGGCTTCAAATGCTTACAAAACCCAATCTGGTACGTCTGATAGAACTATTGCAGAACTCTTGATTGCAGGCTTCTCTGGCCAGCTAAAGGGGTGGTGGGATTTCTATCTCATCAAACAACAACAATTGGAAATCTTAAATGCGATCCAGAAAACAGAAGATGGGGTTCCTATTCTCAACCAGAATGGAGAACCAATCCAAGATTCTGTCTCGACCCTAATTTTGACCTTATCGCTACATTTCAATGGGGATTCCTCCCATCTAAGAGACAAAAACGCATATCTTTTTATCTAATCTTAGATGCAAGAAACTTAGTGATTTTCAATGGTATAAAAATGCTTTCCTAACTAGGGTGATGCTTAGAGAAGATTCTAACCAACCCTTTTGGAAAGAAAAATTCCTAGCGGTCTTCCAACCATCTTAGGAGAAAAGGTCAGAAACAAAATCCGTGAAGATTTTGGAGAACATATTATCCCTTACGATAGGCTAACCTATGGTGAGTTAGTAAGCCTAACCTCTAAACAAGGCCTTTAAATATGTCAAGATTTGAAACTTTAAACACACTTAAAGAGGGAGTTAAAAGAAACTAAAAAGGAGTTAAGTTCCTTTTGCCAACAATTGATAACTCCTCCCCTCAGACAAACACTTGTAAAGGAAGCTGTAGTAAAATGACCCCTTACCAAAAACCCTATAAAACCCGAAGGTTCTATAAGAAGGTTGAGAAAGTCTTCCATAGAAAACCCTTTGAGCAAGGAAATGGAAGACGCATAAAAAACGCCAACAGACCACCACAAAACCTAACTTTAAAAACATAACTTGTTTCAAATGTGGTAAAAAGGGTCATATGGCTAGATATTGTAGGGTGTCTAATAAGATCCAAAACCTTGACCTAGATGATGAGACTCTAGGAAGAATTTTAGCTCTTCTAATAGAGTCTTCTGATGATGAAATTGAATCTTATAATTTTGCTGAGAGTCATGGCCCTCAGGTTGATGAAATACATTCTTCAGCTGAAGATGAACCATATACCCTAAACGTTTTCACCAAAGAATAAAGCCTCATCTTAGATGTTATCCAGGATATTAACAATCCTACTCTACAAAAACAGTACCTTGAGCGCCTTCGTGAATCCCTTGAAGAAAGTCCAAAAGAGAAAGACCCTAACCCCCCTTCTTCGAGCACTGAACCATACAACCTCGCCTCTATTTTAGAAAAGAGAAGTTCTAGATAGAAGCCAGAAAGGACTATACAGGATCTTCAGGCTGAAGTAAAAACCATTAAAGTCGACATAAAAGATCTTAAAACTAAACAGCAGCATGACTCTGCCATAATTCAACTTCTAACTTCTCATATGGCTACAGACATGCCTAGTGAGAGTGATCCGGACGCTGTCCTAGATGAAGAAAATAGCTCAAAAGTCCCAGATGATTTCCTTTTTGTCTTAAAAGAAATCAGTTCTAGCAAATACTATATAAAGGTCACACTTGAGTTTTCTAGTGATTTTAAAATTAATACTATAGCATTGTTCGATATCGGAGCAGATTTAAATTGCAATAAATCTAGTCTCGTCCCAAAACGCTTTCACCAAAAAACTTATGAAAGACTTAACTCTGCTAATAACACCAAAATGCAAATAGAAGGGAATACATATGCAAGCATATTAAATAAAGGACTTTCACTAAAAAGCCATTTTGTCCTTTTTACCAA
Organism: Beta corolliflora; assembly: GCA_947648045.1. NCBI lineage: Eukaryota > Viridiplantae > Streptophyta > Magnoliopsida > Caryophyllales > Amaranthaceae > Beta > Beta corolliflora. The sequence goes on from CANSZD010001251.1 coordinate 1,026,699, forward strand.
TATACACCATTCAACAATCTTGGGAGCAGCTTTCATAAATATAATAACCCCTTAGAATGTCAGTTATGGTGGGATATCCTTCAAAACCAAAAATAAAAGGCTTGAATTTCTTTTCTTAGAAAAACCAAAGACTAGAAATGTAATAGCCTTATTCTTAAGGAGGTTTTATTAAATGATAACTTATTGTAATTAGCTTAAGCTTTTATATATAAAGATAATTAGTTTCTTATTGATATTTGTAACTATGCCTTATAAGACTTTTAAACAAAAAGATTGAAATTACTTTTTCACCCTTGTGTGATTTATAAAGGAAAAAGGAAAAAAGAAAAAAGAAAAAAAAAGATAGGAGATTTGTAGAACTATCTAGAATTCTTAGCAAAACCCATTTCTTATTTCGCTCATTCTCACTTGAACCAAAACCATCAAAAATTAAACCCTTCCTCTGTCTCACACTTTCTCACACACCCATTCTCCCTCCTTTTGTTCAGTCGGTTGCTGACCCGACATGGCACGCTGAGCATCATCTTTCATCACCGGTGTCGTTGTTGTGTCGCCACTGCGCTTCACTCTTCTTCTTCTGTCTCTTCGGTAGTGGGTTTTGCTGCCCATTTGGTCTCTCCTCTGTTATGTTTTGCTGCTGCGGTTGTGTGGTGTTGCGTTGCTTCTGGTCCTTGCTGGTGTTCCGCCACCGCTGCTTCTGGTTGTGTTGGTTGTTGTCGCTGCTAGCTTATTTTGATGTTCACTCCAATGTTTCCTCACTTGATTTAAAAGAAAACCAAGCCTGATTTTGCAAGGTATAATATGGACTTATGTCTTTCCCTTTTCTCATATTTAATTCCAAGAACCTAAATTCAGAAGGAAAAATTGTCAAATATAATCCCATGTTTTGGTTATCTTCCAAATTAATCCCAACTTTGGATTATTTTTAAATAATCTCAAGTTTGTTAGTAGTCTTCCTTCATTTGGTCCCTAGTGAAAAAGTCGGTTTAAAACTCGTTTTAAAGGTCAATACGCCGCGTGAAACATTTCCGTTTGCCTTTCATTTTAATAGTGGAGTGGTGATGAAGGCGTTTAGAGGTGATTTTTTTAAATAAAATGGTGTCTTATCAACTTTTTAAAATTGGTTCAAACGATTATAGGTCTTTTGGAACAATATGGGAAGATGACTCCCAAACTTCAGATTATTCAAAAATAATTTAAACTTGGGATTAATATGGGAAGACACCTGAAACTTGGGATTATTTTTACAATTTTTCCAATTCAGAATTCATGTTGATGTTAATAAGAACCTTCTCCATAACCAATATTCGTTTGTTATAGATATTTGATATTAGTTGTCATTGAGTTAGGAACTTTGATTTAAAAGTATTACAAATCAGTTTGTGGTAAAGTAAAGATTGAATCTTTCCTCTTTTATTTAATAGATTGAAGATTATAATATGTAATAATCCTTTTTGAGTTAACTTGTAAAATCTGATTTTATGAATTATTTTGTTGATAAAGTTCTCTATGAATTCAGTCTTGGGATTATTAAAGTTAGAAATTGATGTTGTGAGATTGGTTTTAGAATGATAGCTGATTATTGTTATTACTGAGGATTGAAGTTAGCTTGTAAGGATGGTAGTTAGTTTATAAAGGAGTTCAGAAGGTACAAGAAAGTCAATTTATTTATCCGAATTGTAGTGAGAATGGTAGTTAATTATTGGTATCGTTGTTGAGGTATAATATGTATATCGATGTATGGAGCTCAAGTATGTTGGATGCACCAAGACTCGATATGGAATAGAAGTAGAATTCGGAGATCGAAAAAGGTACACATTGTCCCTCCGCTTATAACTAAATTGTGTTTACGTTATTGCAAATTGTATGAATTTCATGACTTTCCAAAAGGAATTTGAGTTCTGACTTGAATTTGTTATGGTTTTTTATTATAAGTTCAACTTGGTTGAAAGTGTGATTCTTAAGTACTAAGTTTGTCGATTTTCGGGATATATAATTTAACGCCAAATATTTGACTATATTGAGTTTAGCATTGATTTCTGATCATGATTTGAGATATATTTATTAGTTATGGTGATGGAAGATAGTTTTATTCGTATATTGTAAAGTAAGTAAAAGTTACCCGGTGATATCGGCTTATACTAAGTCAATATTGTTCCGTATTATTGAAGAATATTTGGTTTACGAGACTTAATAGTATAAATCAATCGTGACCTCGTTTTAAAATATTATATGAAAGTTATGGATGTACGATTATAAGTATTTAAGTAAGGTCATTATAATTCTCAGTGTATTTATAAGTGTCGTTATAAGTGAGATATTCAGAGCAATATCGTATGCTTTGCAATAAGTGATAGACTTTAAGTCAATGTGATTGATAAGTTATATAACCTAATTATGTTCTAGTTGAAATTTGTTTATACTTTCTCCGTTCCATAATAAGTGAAACATAGGGAAATGGGCACAAGATTTAATAAACATCACTTTTAAAAGCCAAAAAGTCATAAAATACCCTTTACATTATCAAAAGGAGGAGAAAAAAGCAAATCACACAAGTTTGTGATGGGTACTCTTGTCATTTTGTCACTTTCTTTTTTCCATTTAAGATATGGTTTACTTATTTTGAAACGTTCTAAAATAGTAAGTATTTCACTTGTTATGGAACGAAGGAAGTATATAGTCTGGGGTGTATAAATCTATCAAGAATTGCATTTATAAAATATTGTTAAGAATGCGAGTATGTTGTAAAGATCAAGTGTCTTCGAATTCAAGTTCGTTATACAAATTCTGGAGTAAATTCATGATACTAAGATCTTTAAAATCCTAGTTATCAACGTCGAGGAATGCTTGACTTGACTTTTGGGTGATATGAGTTTGGAAAGCCCGACTATGATACAAAATTTCGGGATATATATGTCTTATTTTGAGTTTTGCATGCTTGGGGTTATTTGGGTCATGGAAAGTTCAAGGATGGAGATTTCAAAAGTAAACTATTATTTGGAGATGTTAAGTATAGTACAAATTATGACTTATGGAGGATTTAGCTATATGTTTGGATGTATGATAATTATTGGGGTTAGTTTTAAATCCTTTGGGATACTAGATGGGGGTAAATTGGTGAAGTTATAAATTAAGTTTTCGATTCTGTTTTTGTGAAGAAAAGAAATTTTATCAAAAGTCATATTATATTATTCGTAGAGATATGTTTGAAGAATCTCTGGAATTAGGTTCTATAAGATTGAAAATCTATGTTGGATTGGTTGTAGAATAAACAGCTTGTTTGAAGAGTTCTACTTGGAATGTAAGTTGTTATGTAAGAAAGTTAAGTTGGACAATTAAAGTTGTATATTAGGAAGTAACTTTCGAAGCTTAAATGTTTAGTAACGGAACTTGTTACAGGAATTTCATGGGCCCTCTAAGCATGTTGAGTAAAGTAGTTGTAAATTTTGGGATAACATAAGTATTGGGAAGTAAATTGAATATGAGATGTTTATATTAGTAATATAATAATTCAAGAGATGAGTGATGGATCGATGGAGTAGAGAAACTGACATAATGAGTTATAGTACCTAAGTTGTGAAGAACTATATCCAAATCGGGAGTTTTCTACTATGAATATGGAGTGGGGACAAATAAAAGATTTAGAGATGTCATCCTCCAGTTGAAATAGTAAGGCTAAGAATGGAAAGTGAGGAAAATATGAATCTTATATAATACTCCCTCTGTTTCATTTTAATTTACTCACTTGGCTTTGGGGGAGAACGAAGGAGAAAGTGTAAAAGTATGAGAGAGACACTGAAAAGTGAGATAGATAAATTAAAAAGTGGGTTAATATATTAAAAAGTAGATGACATGGGTGGAAAAAGAGGAGAAAGTAGATGTGACATGTTACCAAAAATAGAAAAAGCAACAGTGTGTAGATTAAAAAGAAACAAACCAAAAAGGAAAGTGTGTAGATTAAAAAGAAACGGAGGGAGTAGAACGCTTGGGAACTAGTGAGGTAATCTGATAATGGAATAAATATAGAGTTAAGATTAATATGAACATTGAGTTTAAACATTTGAGAAGTATTGTTATGAGTTATAGAATTAATACTAATATGCGCTATGAGTTTAAGTTAGATAATAAAATCTATTAACACGGAAAGAAGGAATAAATATTTTTAATAATAGTTGTAGATTATAAAATATGGTAGAATACGGACATGGAAGTATAAGGTATTGAAATAAGAAAGTCGGGAATACAAATAACATTTGTGTGACATTGAACTTGAGGTAATAAAGTTGTTTCTAGATATTAAACTAGTTGGGTTACTAGGAGTTCAAAAGTTCAAGTATGAAGGGTTCAACCATTCATATATGAGATTAACCACCAAGTCACGTTGGAGGAAGCATTAAGTATGTAAGTTTGAACTTTACAAGTTACAAGCTTTTACCTAAATTCTTGAAATGGGTTATGAGATGTTTTACACCATAAGCCTTGGGTATATATGATTCTAACCTTGAAAGCTATGGATGGGAGTAATGTACAATTACTAGTAATATTACATTTTGACAATTCGAGAAAGTATTCAAAAGAATAATCGAAGTTCTACTTGGGATATGACAAGAGTATTATATTCATTATGGTTGACATAAGTATAAACATCGAGATTTGTTGGTGTTATAAGCTTTATAAGTTGTTAAATAAGATTAAATACAAGATGATTGTTCGTAAAGAACTTTTGCAATTAAGATATAAAACATCTGAGCCTTACATTCTAAAATTCTAATTGGTAAGCTATGTTTGAGCTTTTATGATATACTTATAGAATTGGATTATGTTTTCCCTAAAGTTCGTTTTTGCGTAATTTTATCGAATGGGTTTTATAAAAGATCCTTTATACTAAGTTATTGAGAACTCGAGGATATTGTGTTATCAACAAGTTGAGTTTGTATATGGAATACTCGAATGCGACTATGTTATGAGATTTGATATATTTTACTCCAGAACTATGAATTTGAGTTTCAGAAAATATTGAATTATGAATTATGTATTTTGATTCGTTTTTGTGCGGGGGGAAGAAGCTGCTACAGCAGTGATGAACAACCTTCGTATTCTGTATATTCGTATTCTGGGGATATGTTAAAAAATTTTGGAAGTTGTACATAGCGGAAGATGGAGACGTCCCTTGTAAAAGCTTAGAGACTTCGCCTGGAAGGCAACTCTATTCGTGTTCTCTTCCCCAGTATAATATGATTTCTGAAAGGAAATATAATATGTATTTGAACATGCAAGGGATTTCATGGAAAGTTATTTTAATTATTTCCGAAGTAATGCTTTACTCGTCCAAGTTTATGGAATTTGTATACTGAATTTGGAAATGATTTTCTACGGAAGTCGTCAGGAATTTATTAAAGGAGTTGATGATGTTATACATATGTGGATTAAAGGTTATTATACTGAATTATAAGAGTAGGAGATATTGTTATGTCTTCAAGTATGTTAGAATCATAATTGATTTCGGAAGGTCGTATTACATTATGTAGTACCTCACGGTTCCTCCAATTGAATTATATACGATTTATTTTATAGGATATTCGTATTATTATTTTTACAAGTGACATTATAAATTGTGTTCAAGTATTTGTTATATAATTATTTCATTATGACTTTTCTGTATCTTGATCTCAAATGTCTTGTAAGATAAATTTAAATCTGTATATACGTTTTAAGCCACCAAAAAGATTTTCTGCTTGGATAGTGTGTACTCAGTTTCACTGATTTTTTTTCTTGGAACCTGCTTATGGTGGGGGCAGTGTTCATTGCTAGTGATTTTGCAGGTATTGTAAGAACTCCGGGGTGGATAGTGGAAATGGACGTAAGTGTTATATGAAATGACTTTCGGATGAACAATGGTGGAGACTATATAGTTTAGCTAAGAATATTTTTATGGTATATTATTACATAGTTTTGGAGACTTATTTTAGATTTATTATTTGTATATACATTTTAAAATGTTATATTGTGGGCCTTGCCCTAGGTCCAGGATCATTTTATAATTTATGTTTCCACTGCAAGATAAGTTAATTTGAGGTTTATGAATGATAATTGAGATTTATGAATGTCAAGTATGATTAGCTAGCAGATCGGATGTGCGGGCTATTACACGTGGTATCATAGCAAGGTTGTTTTAGAGTTGTCGTGATCTTCATATCATGGAATATGAGTTTAAGATAGATTTATGGGATTGTTTAAGAATGAATTTGGGTTATTAGTTGTTAAGAGATCGAGAATTCGAAAAAAAATGGGTCAAGATTTCTATTGGGATTTGGGGCTTGTATTGGGAGTGGTGATACAAGGAAATTATGTTCAAGGAATTATGGAGGATTTGAATTGAGGTTTAGTGATTATTGGTTTGGGAAGCAATTGATCATTTGAGGTATTGGAGTTAAGTTAAGAGTTAAGTTGATTTGATTTTCATTAAAAATGTTTTATGTGATCTTATTTGTTTTCGGGATGTTCTAAAGTTTTATGTTTCTAAATTTCGATGACGAAATTTTTTAGGAAGTAGTAGTATGTAATAGCCTTATTTTTAATGAGGTTTTATTAAATAATAACTTATTGTAATTAGCTTAAGCTTTTATATATAAAGATAATTAGTTTCTTATTGATATTTGTAATTAACTATGCCTTATAAGAGTTTTAAACAAAAAGAGTGAAATTACTCTTTCACCTTTGTGTGATTTATAAAGGAAAAAGGAAAAAAAAAAGATAGGAGGTTTGTAGATATATCTAGAATTCTTAGCATACCCATTTCTTATTTCTCTCATCCTCACTTGAACCAAAACCATCAAAAATTAAACCCCTCCTCTGTCTCACACTCTCTCGCACACCCATTCTCCCTCCTTCTGTTCAGTCGGTTGCTGACCCGACACGACACACTGAGCATCATCTTTCATCACCGGCGTTGTTGTTGTGTCGCCACTGTAACGGGCTCTGGGCACAAATTTTTGGCCCGGATTTGGGCCCGCCCCGCCCAATGGGATCTTGTTCCTAACTCTTCTTCTTCTATCTCTTCGGTTGTGGGTCTTGTTGCCCATTTGGTCTCTCCTCTGTTCTGTTTTGCTCCTGCGGTTGTGTGATGTTGCGTTGCTTCTGATCCTTGCTGGCGTTCCGCCGCCGCCGCTGCTGCTGGTTGTGTTGGTTGTTGTCGTTGCAGCCGTTCTAGTTGTTGTCGCTGCTAGCTTATTTTGATGTTCACTCCAATGTTTCCTCACTTGATTTAAAAGAAAACCAAGCCTGATTTTGCAAGGTATAATATGGACTTATGTCTTTCCCTTTTCTCATATTTAATAAGAACATTCTCCATAACCAATATTCGTTTGTTATAGATATTTGATATTAGTTGTGATTGAGTTAGGAACTTTGATTTAAAAGGATTACAAATCAGTTTGTGGTAAAGTAAAGATTGAAACTTTCCTCTTTTATTTAATAGATTGAAGATTATAATATGTAATAATCCTTTTTTGAGTTAACTTGTAAAATCTGATTTTATGAATTATTTTGTTGATAAAGTTCTCTATGAATTCAGTCTTGGGATTATTAAAGTTAGAAATTGATGTTGTGAGATTGGTTTTAGAATGATAGCTGATTATTGTTATTACTGAGGATTGAAGTTAGTTTGTAAGGATGGTAGTTAGTTTATAACGGAGTTCAGAAGGTATAAGAAAGTCAATTTATTTATCTGAATTGTAGTGAGAATGGTAGTTAATTATTGGTATCGTTGTTGAGGTATAATATGGATATCGATGTATGGAGCTCAAGTATGTTGGATGAACCAAGACTCGATATGGAATAGAAGTAGAATTCGGAGATCGAAAAAGGTACACCCTCCACTTATAACTAAATTGTATTTGCGTTATTGCAAATTGTATGAATTTCATGACTTTCCAAAAGGAATTTGAGTTCTGAATCGAATTTGTTATGGTTTTATGATTATAAGTTCAACTTGGTTGAAAGTAAGATTCTTAAGTACTAAGTTTGTCTGATTTTCGGAATATATAATTTAACACCAAATATTTGACTATATTGAGTTTAGCATTGATTTGTTGATCATGATTTGAGATATATTTATAAGTTATGGTGATGGAAGATAGTTTTATTCGTTTTGAAACTCGACTGAACTAAATGACCAACATTTGCTATCTAATCGATTCTTTGTTTAAGCGAAATGATGTAGTAAGTTAGAGACGAAAATAGTATTTTAGGAAAGAACACTTCTATTCAAAAAATTAGAGATGGAGGACTAGAGGACCAAGAGAGTATATTTGCCAGAATGTTGCAGATCAAAACAGCGTTTGCACGTATTTGTTGACCTTCGCGAGAATAATGCAGGAGGGTGCACGACTTCAATTTTTATGATAAAATACTATGTATTCTACATTATTCCTTTTTTTTACTTGTATTCCAAGTTTTTCTTGCCATTCTTATGCATTGTAAATTTGCAGTATAGTTCACATGTCCATATATTTTATGAGATAAGTATCTCTTTCTTAGATCTGTCACCTTTTATTTATTTATTTTACTTTTTATAAGGAGAGAAGAAATTAGGTTGGGTCTCAGCCTCTCAGGTAGAGGGGTCAGTCTATAGTATCCTCTTGGATGGTTGCGCATAGAGAGAGGGGTCTGGAGACTCGAACTTATAGGTAAGAAACAGGGAACACTGACTCAATTGAGCCATCCAATCCACTACTTGATTTGCTTTGACAAAATCTTTAAAAATTCATATACGATCACCTTATTCTAGGTGACAAAACATACTAGCAATAGCACTAGCGTGTCAAAAGATAAGGTACACCCTCCTAACATTGAAACAAGCAATTTGAAAAAACAAACGAACAAACTCGATTCAATACAAATTTCAAGTTTTCCTAGTTAGGCCTTTTGAGAGGTGCCAAAAAAATTCCGTGCCAGTTTAATTAGTCAAATCTAGACAACATGATACTAATGTCGGGAGTTAATATGTTTTTGTGGTCCAACGTTGCTACTTTAACTCTCAAATCTTTGGGGATGTTGAAACTTGTGTTTGATTCAAGATGTTATGTATCAGTCAGCTTAATTCAGATTTCTATTATAGTCGTCATATGAATTTCTGTTATTAAATTAACTCTTTTATTATATTAAACAAAAGCACAGAAAAATCTATATTTCTTAATTCAAAAGAAAACAATGTACACCAGCATAAAAGTTGTTGAATTAAGCAATCTGAACAAACAAACAAACAATCTCATTATCTCAACTAACCTACATTCAGAAGGAAGTACTTACATTGTTTTGATCAAGACACAGACATTATTATGATTAGTTTAGACTAACTTTATCTAGTGCATTCGAGTTCAGGATGAACGCAACGGTGATCAGTACTTTTTGCGACACTTCTGATGAATGTGAAGATTTCGTGGCTGGCAAATTGGTGGTTGCGTGATATGAGGGCACATGCACATGCAGGATGATTATAACTTAGCTCTTCTAACGATTTGCAGCAAGAGGACACCATATGTTGATCACCTGGAAAACACGCAGGTAGAAAATTTCTGTGACAAAAGAGTGCAAACGTCGGGTGACATGTTTCATCTTGGCAGCATATATGTTGGGTTTGGACCAATATAATCATCATCATCATCAAAATCCCAACTGAAATTGAATTCCTCATTGTATTGTTACTCATAATAATGAATAAGATCGATAGTAATACTCTTTGTTTATTTTACTAGTATTTGAGTATGATAAATTATTCTTGATTTGTCCTCCATTATCCTTTCCCTCTATTTATAATCATAGTGCTTCATCGCTAGCTCATCACCACCCCGGTCTTTTGTTTTCTTTTATTAATTGTATATATGTATATTATGGGTTGTACATTAGTATCCAATATTTATATACTTGTAACCACGTCTAGGTTAGGCTGTAATATATAAATTAATTAATATGATCACCCACCAAGTTATTTGGAAAAGACGGTAAAATTAGGGCTCGTTCGTAATCAGTTTTTGTTGGACTTTCCTACTTTCAGTCATTTTGAAAACCAAAAAAAGTATGAAAATCAGAAAAAGTAATTTCTAGTTTTCTAGTTGTCAGTTTTCAAAATGGACATGTTTAATATAAGTATGACTAATATCATATGACTTTTTTATTCATAAAACCAAAAATTGAAAATTGACAATAATGCCAAACGAGAACTTAGTTGATAAAGTTTAATATAAGAACAATATATGAGCTTGTCATCACCAAGTTTGTTACTACACCCTCAAATCACTATATGTTATCCTTAGACACACTTAACGTCACTTATAGAGAATCCATTCACCACCACATTTATACTATCGAAAATTCATGATTGTTGATAAAATCTAACACTTCTACAAACCCTATTTGACATCGTTGTTTGATACAACCTTTTGCAAAGGGGTCTATCCATTTGTTGTAATTTCATAGTAGAATCTGATTTAATATTATCGATTGTAGACAAAGAATAAACATATGCCGCAAGATCACACATATTCTCATCAATGAATCAATTTGTAATAGAAACTGGATCCAAAAGACTAAAAAAAATGTCCCCAAACTCTCACAAAGGGGAAAAATAAATTAAGACCTATCTCTTTATTAGAGAGGGCATATAGTTTTATTAGAAAGAAGAACTTAAAAGTTAAAACTAGTATTGGAAAAGAACAAATGTTAGTATTATCCAAAGGGTGATGTTAAGTTGGTAGCCTCAAGAGGAAAATGATTTTTTTGCGAAATGCAATCCTTTTAAAGTAACCACTTTGTTAATTGCAATTTACAGCCCTTTTATTTCGACTTTGTTGAAAAATTTTAAGTTGCAATCCACAGCCATTTTCAGACCAAAATGAACAATATAACGTCTGCCTAAGATAGAAATTGGAAATGAAGAGCTCTCAATCAACGTGACAATGCAAAACGTTTTACCGGGTCTAGATGATGTTTCTTGTTAAGGAGTAACATGATAATAATATCAATCAACGTTATATGTTAAGCAGATAAAAAGAGTTGACCAATATTAATCTAATATCAACTTGATCAATGAGGATCACACATTGATATTCTTATATTTTGAATGATTTTATTCCTTGCCAGATGTATCCTATATTGTGAATGATTATGCTGATATTTCAGATTATATATAGTTTACGGTTTTTAATCATACCCCTTGAGGTTTTCAAAAAATTCACCTGCAGTACCTCCATGTTTTCAAAATTCAGGTCACCCTAAGTTTCAAACTAATACACGGGGTACCCTTAAATACCCTTAATGACTAACGGCGTTAACCGCCGTTAGTCATTAACCCTAATTAACCTCTAATCCTAACCCTAAACCCTAACCCTAAACCCTAAACCTAACCCTAACCCTAAACCCTAAATCTAACCCTAACCCTAACCACCCCTCCCCCACCCTCCCACCACTCCCTGTAGCCTCCCTCACCCTCCCCCTTCCCCACTTCCTACCCCTCCACCGCCGCTCGACCGTCGCAGGCTCTCCCCCTCCCCACCCCTACTCCTCCACCGCCGCAGCTCTCCCCCCTCCCCCCTACTCCTCCACCGCCGCTCGGACAGTCGCAGCCCCTCCCCCTCCCCGCCACCGTCGCTCCGTCGATTTTCGTTGCTCCCCTACCATTCTAGTTTCATTTTGCCAATTTCCCCCCCCGGATCTTCGGCGCCCATAGCCGTTCGTTGCGCCAGATTTCCCCCACCCCGGATCTTCGTTGCCTAGATCTTCGTTCTTTGCCCGGATGGTGGCTCGTATGGGATGCCCGGATCTTCGGGACTTTGGGTGGGATGTGCTGAGAAATATGGTGGGGAGGGGGTGGGGAAATCGAGGAGAGTGGGGGTAGGGACTGGGGTGTCGACTGGGTAGGGGGAGGGAGGGGGTGTCGACGGGGTGGGGGAGGGAGGGGTGTCGAGGGTGGGGGAGGGAAGGGGCTGTGGGGGGTGGGGGGGGGGGTGGGGGAGGGGGTGTCGACGGGGTGGGGGAGGGAAGGGGGGCCGGGGGGAGGGTGAGGGGTGGGGGGGGAGGCTGCGGGGGTGGTGGGAGTGTGGGGGAGGGGTGGTTAGGGTTAGGTTTAGGGTTTAGGATTAGGGTTAGGCTAAGGGTTAGGATTAAGGTTAGCATTAGGGGGTTAATTAGGGTTGAAAACAGAAAATTAGGGTTAATGACTAACGGCGGTTAACGTCGTTAGTCATTAAGGGCATTTGAGTGTATTAGTTTGAAACTTAGGGCTACCCCGTGAATTAGTTTTAAACTTAGGGGTACCTGGTGAATTTTGAAAACATGGAGGGTACCACATGAATTTTTTGAAAACTCGGGGGTATCAGGTGAAAAAACCGTAAACTTTATATTGTGATTATAAAAAAGGATTTATTTAGATACGGAGGAATTGGCTACTTATTATGGACAAATGAGTAATGAGATGCCACGTCTTACATCCATGGTTTGTCACTTTTTTATGGTCGTGTTTATTTTGTTAAGTAAGTATTTCATTGGTTTATAAATACTTGATGCACTTCTTCAAACATACTTGTCAATAAATAATTTTAATTAGCAATTCTTTAGACGAATCTAACAAGATATTGACAACATTTTTCCTAACTTAGATATCACAAAACATAGTCGAAAGAGAGTGTGTAGATAGTGTAAAGTCAAACCGTGTCAAATATTTTGAAACGGATGAAGTATAATATTTTTTATTAAAAGTTACTATAGCCGGCAAAATAGACACGTACCCGTGACCCGACCCGACCCCCGAGACCCGTTTCACCCAAAAATGACCAACTGAAATATAATAGAACCCGAAATAACTCGGCTCGATCCGAGCCCACCCGAACATCACCTGAACACGAATGTACCCGAAGTGACACAATAATGACCCGGACCCGACCCTCCCGGAAAATATAATGAAATATATTTTCACAAACATTAATTTATGTGTTTTATTTATTTGCCAGGAAAGAAAGTCGACCCTACCCGAATCGTCCGACCCAAACCAACCCGATCCGATTGGAACAGACGCAGTGTTGATCTGGCTCATCAAACCCGCATGAGACCCGAAATTCACGGACCCGAGTGGACCCATACCTGATCGCAACCCGAACACAAAGTTGATCCGAATTTGACCCGACCCGGATTGACCCGACCCGTACCCGACCCATATGACTCGTTTGCCACCTCTAAAAACTCTTAAATTTATACTTTCTCTTCTTGTTTACTCCATCCATTTCTTTTCATATAGTGGCAAATTATACGAGATTGAACTGTATTCATGTGAAATCTTGTCCGTAACATTTCAAGTTTCAAGTGTCAACTTTTTAGTATATTTACTTATTTGTAAATAACAATATTAATGGTAAAAGTTTTGCGTTAAAAAGAAATAGAGGTCATAAATTATCATCAAGATTGAAAAACTATGAAAGCTACAAGTATGAAGTGGTAATCTAAGCACAGAAGATATTACTTATCTGGGTTTCTAGCAAGAAATAATATAACAAACAAACAGAAAGGAACCACTAGAAAAGCTGCAATCTTCAGCACATCCTCTGTTTCTCTTGAAATTACTCCAATTCTTGACCAATCTCCACTATATCTGACCGATTCAATGATTCAGATTTTTTTTTTAAAAGTTGGGAACTTCAGAAGTAAGATGAAAATATACTTCAAATTTCAATCAACAGTAAAGTTTACAATATGAAGTAAAATTATAAAAAACTTGGTAAGAGAGAGTTATTACCCTGCATCAACAAATCCTAATCCCAGGATTCCAATTGCAGATTGAGCTATAATCTTGTTTGAAATCTTCAATTCAAAATTGGGTTTATCCTTATTATCTGGGAAATTAGAAAATTCTGGTTTTTTTGCAAATGTTGCTGTGAATCTTTTGCCCTTGTTTCTGAGGAAGTGGTGGGAAATTTTGGTGGCTATGAAGTCCATTCCTGAAAGCAGCATTGTCTTATCCGATGAATTGTGATGCTATCGAAAATCTACAAAAATCTGTGGTAGACTAGTGGTAGAAATTAGAATAGTCTAAGATTTTAATAGTACCAAATTCTAATAGTACCAAAAAGTAATTACACTCTCCGGTTTTTATTAGTTTATCCACCTTTTTAGGCACGTAGTTTTTGGAGAAATAAACATGTGGGTTATAAAAGAAAAGAGAAAGTATTAATTTAGGAAAAATTGACGTCAGGGGTCCCAACTAAGACCGAACATTTTTTAAAGGTACCAACTATTGATTATCCTGTATAGGTCCCAACTATAGGGAGTAGTGTTTTTTAATGGGCCCATGTGACCTATGACCTGTTGAAAAGGTAATAAATAAGTTTTTACTCTCTCCGTCTAAGGAATAGCTCGAACACTTTCCTTTTATGTTTGTCCAAATTAGTTTGAACACTTCCATTTTTGGCGTGCCCCATTATTAATATATTATTTCTTTTACACATCTTTGGCCCACACTCTACCTTTTATCAATAAAAAGTTACCCAACTTTCTCTCTCCTCTAATAAAAAATACCCCACCAACTCCTATCACATCTACTTTTTAAATAAAATAACATTTGATAACCACACTACAACTTATCACCTTAAACTACGTGTCCCAATAAGTGTTCAGATCTTTCTGGGACGGAGGTAGTATTTCTTTTTCAAAAAAAATTCTTCTCTATCTTCCTTTAATCTTCCTGAGAGTCATATTCCTTCCTCCATTGTTGATCATTCAAAACAGCTCACCCTACCTCTGTTTCTCTCCTCCATCATGCCATATAAAACCCACCTGCCACGGTCCCACCTCCCTCCTGCTCTTTACGGTACCGAATTTGCCTCCTCCCTCTCTCTCTCCTCCACTCCCCCACTCCATCACTTTCTCTTTCCTCAACCCGAATTTATCAAGTGTAGACAACTGACAGCGGGTACGAGATTGGATAGAGATGCATGTATGTTAATCCTTATGCATCAAATTTGGAGCCGAATTCAACGACATAATTTTTGCACACCACCATCTTCTCGCAGATTTCTCTCTCTTTTTTAGAATGATTTGTTGAAGAAATTAGCTTTGTCATGGCAAGACAAATAAAACAAAAGGTTGTCAGCATACAAGATAATCAAGTTCGGATTTCAAAATTGAATGAACAACAAAAATATGCTTTCTTGAATTTTATGATCTGATTAATTTCTCTTTTTTTTTTGGGGGAAATTAGAGGATAATATTAGAACTTGGTGAAAGACGCCATTAAATATTAAATTTTGCATTGTTGTTCAATGGAAAAAAATGAATTGATAAAAGCTGGAGTAATGAAATGAGGATAGCTATTATGTGTTGAACTTTAATTTTGTCGTTCAGTTTTCTATGGAGAAATTAGGTTGTGGCTTGTGGGTAGGTATTTTTCTTGAATTGAATTTGGGGAAAATGACTAAAAATAAGAGGAAATCAATCAAGGCTAAAGAGGTGCTTCACCCTGTGTGAATTAAGTCTTGAATATTTTCCATTGTTGAACAGTGAGGAGAAGATGAGCATAGAAAAGCAAAGAAAGTAGGGAGCGTGCGTTTTTTAATGATATCACGTGACTAGTAACCTGCTGCAGCAGGTTAGGCAACCTACAAGGCCCGCCCAAATTCACAGCCCCCAAAAGTTTGGACCTATACAGGATAATCAATAGTTGGTACCTTTTAAAAATGTTCGGTCTTAGTTGGAACCCTTGACGTTAATTTTTCCATTAATTTATTGGCATATTGTATTGAAGTTCATGTTGTGGGGCAAGAACCATAGAGTGAAAAGGTAAAGATAAATAAT
The DNA here is from genome assembly GCA_947648045.1 of Beta corolliflora. NCBI lineage: Eukaryota > Viridiplantae > Streptophyta > Magnoliopsida > Caryophyllales > Amaranthaceae > Beta > Beta corolliflora. The sequence goes on from CANSZD010001251.1 coordinate 1,042,536, forward strand.
AACTAATGGGGCCATTCTAAAAACAGAAGAAAAATAAGTGGGTAAAGTCGTAAAGGACAACAACAAAAAAAAAGGAAAAATTGATTTAATCATTCCCGACTATGGGCGTCCTGACAAAAACAGTCCCCACTATCGTTTTTTATCGTTCAGTCCCAACTTTGAAGGGTGTTTTACAATAGTAGTCCCACCTGGTTAAAAACCTACTGTAGTAGGTAATTGGCTATTTTTTCTTTTTTTTTTCTTCGTTCACTACTCCCTCCTTCCTTCACTACTCCCTCCTCCTCTCCTGTGCCACCCAACCCCTCCCCCTTCCACCCAATACCCCCCTCCCCCCACCTCCCCTAACCCCTCCCCATTGCCCCAGCCCGCCCTCCCCTACCATGCATCCCCCGCCCCGGAACCCCCCCCTTCCCCTCCACTACCCTCCCCTTTCCCCGACCACCCCCTCCCCGCCCCTAAAACTCCCCGCCCTTACCCCGACCACCCATCCCCACGACCTCGAAATCCCTCCCCTTCCCCTCCATTACCCTCCCCTTCCCCCCACCTCCCCCTTTCCCCTCCTCGCCACCCCCTCCCCCCCCCCCCCCCGCTACCTATCCCCCGCCCTCGAAACCCCTCCCCGCCCCCGCTACCTATCCCCCGCCCTCGAAACCCCTCCCCGCCCGAAACACTCCCTTGCCCCCCGCCACCCATCCCCCTTGCCCCCGAAACCCCCCCCTTCGGACCGGTAAATGAGAAGAAGAAGAGAGAGAGACAGAGAAGCGGCGGCTAAAGGAGAGAGAGAGACGCGAGCATGGTCGCTTTCACAGCGAGCAAGGTCGCTTTCACAGCGAGCAAGGGGGTTAAAGTTGGGACTGAACAATAAAAAACGATAGTTGGGACTATTTTTGTCAGGACGCCCATAGTTGGGACTGTTTAAATCAATTTTTCCAAAAAAAAATAGGTAAACTAATAAAAACCAAATGAATTACTCAATTGTGGGTTGAAATAAGTGCATTTGTATTTGATCCGATTTGGATATCAACTGGGTTGGACAAAAGTAATTCATGATTAATATTATTAAATTGTATTCCCTAGTTTTTTCCTTTTTTCACTATGCCTAAACTGGCAGTGGATGAAACCTAGATTTCTCTCTAGCCGCCCCCTCTTCTCCCCTACCCCTTCTTCATCAGTTAGGGGCTGCCATGGATGATTTTATCCATGGTAAGCCCCTCTTCCTCTCTTATTTTCAATTTTTAGTTTATTTTCTTATTTTATTGAGTAAATTAGTCATCTCTCTTTATGAGAGTTTCTCGAACCCTGTTATAGGGTTTCCAGTCTCTGTTGTGGATATCTCCTTCTCTTTTATGAGTACTTATTAATAAGTAATCAATTGTTGGTACATGTTCATTAGTATTGGTCATTGTGTTCATAATCTAGTCATTCATGTTCATCGTGCGTATGGTTCTCATCCTAGGGAAGTGTGTATGTACTAATTTGGGCATGTGGGGTATTGTTTGATTCGTCTCAATGAGTACTTATTAATATTCAATCTTTATACTTTTTACTAACATGTAACAAAGATAATGAAGGTCAAAGAAGTGCATTGGCAAATGCACACACTTAAAGTAGAAGAACAAAAAAATACAGAGGGAGTACCCTTTAACTTAATAAGTTTAATAATTGAGTATTGATAGAAGATTTGAGTTGTTGGGGACGTAGGCCGTGTTCTTTTGGGCACAGTTCAGTTCACCTTACTTCACTTTAATTCAGTCACTTCAGCTACTTTTATCTCAAAGTTTCGATTCAGTTCAACCTAAAACACTAGGCCCTGAAGTGAGTCTAAAATGGTCGTCATCCCATGGAGGCATAGACCATAGTGATGTGACATTTCTCACAAAAAACGCATCAACAAATTTCCACCACAAAAACAATAGCAAAATTACCAACAAACCCCCACAATCAGACCACAAGTTCGTTCCTCTCTACACTCTGCGCCAAAACCACCAAATTAACGGTCCCTAACAACCTCTCTCTCACACACTCTTTCTACACTAAAAATCTCAAACTCCATTGTTACAAACTCCATGATCTCCTACGACGCACCCACCTCAATCATCTTCAACCCTCTCTCTCTTCCCTTCAATTCAAACCCTAATTCCCAATTTCCCTCCAAAAACTACACTTTCTTCGCGCGAAACATTTCAATTGACATTAACAATGAGCTGAAATTGAACCCTAGATGTTGCAGGAAACAGGGGAGAGTAATTGCGAACGCGTATGCTGTCAATGGAGGATTTGAGAGAGCAGAGAATAGAGATGTTGTTGAGGAACTGCATCAGCAGGAGAGAGAAATTTGGGATAGAAAAGTAAATTGTGAGGTTGAAGTGATTTCATGGAGAGAACGTCGGATTAAGGCTGAGATTTCTGTCAATGCCGATGTCGAATCGGTTTGGAATGCTCTCACTGATTATGAACGCCTTGCCGAATTCGTCCCCAATCTTGTTTGTAGGTAATCTCATGTTATCTCTTCATTTTAATTTCTAATCAGAATTCAGATATACTACTATGTTTTACTATTATTGCTATAGGTGTGCTTAACAAGTTATCATAGGAACGCGTAGATACTTTTTTTTTTAAGGTAAGAAGAATTCCCTTGCAAGGAATGAGGGAAATTGGGGATCCTTCTTGCAAGTGGTGAGAATCGAACCCGTGTCACAAGGGTGGAAGGAGGGCCTTACAACCACTAAGCCAACCTTGATCCTCTAGGAATGCGTAGATACTAGACGAGGGAGTACCACTTCATCTCGGAGATATACAAATTTTGTACATCTCGGAGATGAATTGGCATTTAGAGCATGATGCAATTTATGTTCGCTTCCTTTGTTCTATATTAGTTGCAACGTGGAGGGGAGGCACAAATTAAGATGAAGATACGCTGGCTTAAAACAACGAAATGTTGCTAAAAATGAGCAGCTAAACCGCTGAATTTGTGTTCTTCCTTGGGAAGGAGGAATTAGTTTTGATTGATTGTAAGAAGTTTAAAATAGTATGACATCTTTGGAGTTAGTGCTAATTATGTATCGTTCATTGTTATGTGCAATGCATGAAGGATTATTGAATATATGTAAGGAACATGAACTTAGACTCGTAGTATGGAGCAATTTAATAGTTATTGGGTGACATAAAGGACAGGCATGAGGTATGGTTGTGAATTAGATGATAACAAAAAAAAAATGGTTTGTATTTTGAGTTTTTTGTTCTTTTTATTACTTTTCATGATTGTGAACATTACCCTGTAAGTCATGTTGGAGCGAAGTCCGATTTCACCATGCTGTTTTAGGTTTATGCCAACTTTTTGTGTCTACAATATGTAGTAGGGGGATCAATAGTAGATTTCGGGAACAAAGAATAGTGCTTTGGTGGAAGAAACTCATATGTTATATAATGAAACAGTATCAGCTGCTATTAGCATGATGCTCATGAGAATTTGATCATTTTCTTCACCCTAGTGTCTTTTTTGTAGTTAGTAATGACATGAATTTTGCGTCTTTTAATACATGATCTGCTGAAAGTTGATGCTTTTGATTGATGGGTTATGGCTTACTTACTTGTCAGTGGAAGAATTCCTTGTCCATATCCTGGTAGACTATGGTTAGAGCAAAGAGGCTTCCAGAGGGCATTATATTGGCATATTGAGGCTCGTGTGGTCTTGGATCTCCAAGAATTTCCTAATTCTGTAAGTACCTAAACTTAATATCCGTACCTAAGGATGATAATCTTGTGATGTATAGGGAGGATTGGGGGGGGGGGGGGGTAAGTAGACCTGGCTTGTTTTGCATGTCTGTCTTTCAAACGCTTCTTCTTTCAAGCTGTTGGAAAAAGTTTATGACAATCATATAGCAATGGAAGTCGAGTGTCTACTATGTCCTTCCTGGCTAGCTAACTCATGGCAATTTTTGAACTTGTAATGGTTGGTTGTGACAGTTCATGTTATGTCACATGTTAGATCTATAATAAAGTGTCAATAGCATACTTTCGTACCTTTCTTAGTGTTCTTGATTACTGATTTCTTTTGTACCAATAGTGGCTTCACATCTTTAAAGATAATTTGTTCAAACTTCTTATTTATGAGTATTGTGGTCTGGTGAACATATTGTAGGCGCACCTATTTTCATCTCTTATCCTTGAGATATTTTCTAACATCTAATTATCATTTCTCATGCAGACAAATGATCGTGAACTCCACTTCTCCATGGTGGATGGAGACTTCAAGAAGTTTGAAGGGAAATGGTCTATGAAATCAAAGAGAAGGCACGTTATAGTTGTTTCCGTCGGTTCTTTTTTTTTTTTTTGGATTTGCCTGATTACATTCGTAGTTCTATTAATTTTATTAGGTTCTCAGCAACTAGTGACTCAGTATAAAAGACTCCTTAAGTGCTTTAAAGGGAAAAAAGGGGGAACAAGGAACAAGTAATCTAAGTTTCACATGTGTATGAGTGTAAGGACTCTATCTGCAAACCTCTTTGACTATAGAGACAAGATTGCTAAATTAGCACTAACAAACAGAATTTTGCTAATATGGCATCTCTTTCACTTTGAAAAACTTATATATTCTTATGCAATTTGTTCCATTAAAAATGTCTTTGCTGAATTGGATGATGGTCTTCCTTTATATTATGAGAATCTGTAAATTTCAATATCATAATTCATGAACATGCTTCTATATTGCATGACTACAGGTCTTCATCAACAATACTATCTTACGAGGTCAATGTCATACCAAAATTCAACTTCCCTGCAATTTTTTTGGAGAGGATTATTCGATCAGACCTGCCAGTAAATCTCCGATCCTTGGCTTGCAGAGCCGAGAGCATTTTAGAAGGGAGTCAAAAGATGCCTATCTCAATTAGCTCAAAAACTGAGACTTCTTTAAATTCTGGCAGCACAAGTGTGTCCAGTACTTTGAAGGAGAAAGATTCGTCTGCTGGAGAGCTGAATAAGATTTCTTCCAGTTCTAGTCTTGAGACCTTGCCCCAAGCACCTACTGAGTTGAATAGTACCTGGGGGATATATGGTAAAGTATGTAGGCTCGACAAGCCCTGCTTGGTGGATGAGATTCATCTCCGTAGATTTGATGGTCTATTGGTAGTTATTGACTATTAACTTTTTTCCACTGGCTTTCCTAATGAAGAGAACTGCACTGTTGCTATAGAAAACTGACTATAACTTGTGTGCTGAAGGAAAATGGTGGAGTTCACCGCTGTGTTATTGCTAGCATTACAGTAAAAGCTCCTGTTCGTGTAGTCTGGGATGTTTTAACTGCTTATGAAAGTCTTCCAGAGTAAGTAAAGCCAATTACTTGCATGATTCAGAATGTTTGCTAGTCTTCTCTTAGCAGTTCAGCTGAGCTTGACGGTTTTATCTAGCATTTAACTTACTAGGCTTAAAAATTGTCCACTCTGCTACTTATATCAACCTTACCTTTAGATGCACGACATTTAGCCCTTGTAAACTAGACCGAAGTGCTGGGCTTGGATGAAGTTACAACCCTTTGGTGAGATAGCTTGACTTCATCATCCCTGACCCTGGGGAAAGATCACTGTGTCAGCATTTAGAAAACTTCTTTGGCCATTTTTTTTAATTCTTATGGTTACCATGAAGAAGAATCAGGCCATTTAGTCACATGATCATTCCATGTGGATGGACTCTCAAGGAAACCACAGAGAGTTCAAGTTGATTTCAGATAAAATAAGTTCCTCTGTAGTTTTTTGTCCTGATAGAGGCTACTTTCTGCAGAATTGTTCCAAATTTGGCAATCAGCAAAGTTTTATCGCGAGACAACAACAAAGTTCGCATCCTTCAGGTAAAAACACAATATTTATTTCATACTAGGTTGTAGTTAAGAATAGACAATGTTCCTATATCCATTTCATTACTATCTTTGATGCACCAAATCACTAACTGATCTTTAGAATCATAAACCTAAGAAATTATAAGAGTCTTTTCCTAAATACCTATAAAGCAGGATTTTGTTGCTTGTTCAAATGCCACTAAACTGTAAGGTTCTTCTTGCGCACCTATCTACAGGAAGGATGCAAGGGTCTTTTATATATGGTACTCCATGCACGGATTGTCATGGACTTGTGTGAACAGCTTGAGCAAGAGATTAGCTTTGAGCAGGTTGATGGGGATTTTGACTCCTTTCACGGCAGGTGGCAGTTTGAGCAGCTTGGAAACCATCACACATTGCTGAAATACTCTGTGGAGTCAAAAATGCGCAGAGATACCTTTCTTTCAGAATCAATAATGGAAGAGGTAGGAGGTTTAGAACTCAGTTTCAGCTTCTTGCATTGCATTCCACTATTGCTTATGTGCTTTGTCCAAGGGGTCGGGAACTCAGGATTCTGCAAGGTTGCCGCTTGTGTCAATATTAAGTATTTAGTGCTTACGCTTTGATGATACTGTTATTTGCCATTAAGATACGAAAACAATTTCTCATGTGTACAGGTCATATATGAGGATCTGCCGTCAAACTTATGTGCCATTCGAGACTACATTGAGAAGAGGACAGGAACACATTCCGATGAATATGATGAACCACGTATAGAGCTGCAGAAGGATGAAACTTACCAAAAGCAACCTGCTAAATCAAATAATGAAACCAATATTAATCAGAGAAGTGTGGAAGATAAGTCCAGCAGTGGAGGTTCAAGCCCCATAAAACAAAAGCCTAGAGTGCCTGGCTTGCAACAGAATATTGAAGTTCTTAAGTCTGAGCTCTTGAAATTTGTTTCTGAGCATGGGCAGGAAGGCTTCATGCCCATGAGGAAGCAACTCCGTTCTTATGGCCGGGTTGACATTGAGAAGGCAATCAACCGGATGGGTGGGTTTAGGAGGATTGCAACATTGATGAACTTGTCTCTTGCTTACAAACATCGGAAACCCAAAGGTTATTGGGACAATCTTGAAAATTTGCAAGATGAGGTAAATTCTGGAATCTTGCTCAAACATTGCAGTATATTTCAGAAAGTATTCCCCCACAGTCATTGTAAATTCTCTGTGGTACAATCAAACCAACCAATCAAAATGATTAAGAGTAATGTTCTTTTTTCATGAATCCCCCAACCCTCCCTATTTTTTTGGGATTGTGAGAGGGTTGTATTCTCACCTGGTGCTACGTTTTATGAGAAATCTTCCAATTTCCCTCAAGGTTGCTCCTCAATTTCATCAGAAAAATGAACCATTATGTAATTGTTTCATGTCTAAAATATATCTATTCTGTCTATTTCAGATTAATCGATTTCAGAAAAACTGGGGGATGGATCCATCATATATGCCCAGCAGAAAAGCATTTGAGCGCGCAGGTCAACCATTATTAACTTCCCAACATTCTGTATAGCCATAGATTTTTGTTTCCAGAAATTTCTCTCCCATATAGATGAGCTTTTTTGCTTAGGCTTCCTATTTATTCCATCTTTAAGATCTCAAATAAAGTGAGAAAAATATATTCTTGCAGGACGCTATGACATTGCTCGTGCCCTCGAAAAATGGGGTGGCCTACATGAAGTATCCCGCCTTTTATCACTTAAATTAAGGCACCCCAACAGGCAGCAGGCAAATCTTTCTGGCGAGAAGAAAATTGATTTTGCTTCATCTGATAGTGTAAAAAAAGAAAAGGCAGCATGTAAACCTATTGTATCTGTGAATACTCAAAAATGGCTTACAGAACTGAATGATTTAGACATAAATTGGGTTGAATAAATATAAGAACACATACATTTCTGGTATCATGGAATTATAGCTAGCTATATCAACCTGAATCATCCTTATATTAGTATAGCATCAAAAGTCAAAACATAACTAAATTGTAAACATAAACAAAACTGAATCTTCATATGCAAATTGAAATTTCATAGATAATTATTCATATCATGTTTGTGATAATATTTGATTCGTCACAAGAAGAAGGCTGCAGAGCGCGAATCTGGATGTCATAGGTCATGGCATCAGAAATCCCATCCCATCCCCAAGAAGTAGTGGAATCAGGGGATATATCTTTGTGTTTCAGAGACTGAGAGCGACCATACGTGGTAAATTTATGAGCATTTCCAACATATTTACCACATTTCCTGCAATAAAGCTTGGTTCGTCGCTGGAACAAACCCCATGAACGAGCTGAATCAAAGAAAGGCTTGCACCTTAGTTGCTCGCTTCGACTAAATCGTGTCTCGTCGATGGAGAAGAAAGAAATGATGCCCTTTTTGATAGATTTTCCGTAGTCCTTCGAACCGGTTGTATTCCTATTGCATGAATTAAGGTTGAGCTTATACCCACAAGAACCACAGCTGCAAAAGCACCCAAAAAAATGGAAATGAATGTTCAAGGAATAACAAGAAAAGAAGGTGGAGAGAGAGATAGAAAGAACCTGTAGTCGACGTCGCGATGAGAGGAGGAAGATAGAGAAGGGTGGGGGAAGCCATCCGAGTGATTTTGATCAACCAACATCATTTTGTGTTTGGATGTTGGGTGAGAAGTGGAAAACAAGGCTTTTGCATATTTAGAATGTATGTTGAATGGTGCCAGACTGCCAAAATATCTAGTTACCGTTAGCTTCAACTTATTTGTTGAAAAAAGAGGGGGGAAAAGAAACTGATATTTAATTCTAAGGTTGCCAACTTGCCAAGTTGGAGGGAGACAATGGACGCTCCTACCCTTGGGTATTATGATGAATTTCCCCAATGAAGGGAATCAAGCTCTCTTTTTTTTTTTTGCCTATTTTTGGTCTCTTTTCTTTTAAAGAAAAAAAGGGTTGGGAAGAATTACAAAGTGGATGTAATTATCTTTCTGTTATGAGTCAAAATATAAATGCCACATATGTGGAATTCATGTATATGCATTTAATGTTTGTGAAAAAATTTTACCCCTGCTTTAGCTAAGTAGGTTAAATAGTTGAAGCATTGTATAATAAATACCCATCTACTCAAAGTCAAAGAGCAAAGAAAACACACGCACAAGAGTTATTAGATAAAATTTTACTCTCTGATAAAATCTTTTTGCTTCCTTTATTTCATAACACTTTCGTATATATGCACTTTTTAACATTATTGGAAGAATATTGGATGTTGTTTTTGAAAATTAAAGAAGTACAATCCAATTGTTGCTCACCTCAAAAATAATATGCTTTAAAAGCATATATGTGTACTGTTTCTGCCTAGAAACTAGTCAAAAGAGTTGAGTGTGTTTAGAGAGGTTAAAATCCCGAGTTGGAGTATAATCCCGAGTCTTGTCAACCGAGGTCCTGCAAAACAAAGAAACCTAGCCCGGGGGTGTTCCCGGGAAAGCCCCTCCGACGCTCAAGTCAGTTGAGATTGAGGTAGAGAGAGAAAGTGAACCGCTTCTAGAGAGAGATGCTCTGGTTTTGTTAGGTGAGAATTGAATACATTGCTCATTGATTGGACTTGCTGCTTTTATAATGTTGGGGATTCCCGGCATAGGAAACCCTATTGGGGAACCTCCATGTATGTAGGAAAGGTGTCCCCTTTTATGGCAAAGTTGCTTTCGTCTAAAAAAGGCCGATGGGCTCCTTGGGAGCATACGGATCGATCCTTTAGATGGGCCGTGCATAATGCCATTGGACCGGATCGTGGGTCCAAACAATTAGCCCCACGCCAAGTAATCGCAAGTGAGATCCTCGATTTTCGGTGCGGTTGATTGGCGGAACCATAATGCTTTTGCCAATATTCTTTGAATGATGCCTTGAGTTAGCTATTGGCGCTAGGATTAACCAAGCACGGGGGTCAGCGAGTCGGGGTCCAGGGGTGAAACGCCCTGGTGGGGGTTAGGGGGCAACGCCCCCGAACTTTTTAAAGTGTGCAGATCCCGAGGAGGGAGTTTTTGTGAATTTTTGAGCCTCAGGTCAATCCCGCGATGATGTGGGGTCAATAAGGCTTGCTTTCGGGAGATCCCGAGAAAGGGCGATCCCGAGGAGGCGCGTTGGGTTCCGAATGATGGGGCCTTCTTAAGTAATCCCGAGATGAGAAGTTGAAGCTTGGCCTTTGGCGATCCCGAGAGGGTGGAGGACCCTGCTTCCCCCAGGTGGCTCGTTGGACCCCGAGTACGTTCAACTTTCCTTACATGCGCTCCAACTCGGGAAGGCTTATTGCTCCCGACGATGGTTTTGTGCAGGCGTATGTTGAGCTCCATCAGCTAGTAGCTAGGGGGCCCCCGACCCGGGTAGTGCACACCCGACCAGCTCAATGTTGTAGTATCATAGGCGGGCCCCGAGGGAGTTTAATGTTCCTCAAATGAGCCCCAACCCGGGAGGGCTATATGTACCGGCTTGTTTCCACGCTTTAGACGAATCCTGCGCGCCGTGCATTAACTGCCAGGTGAACCCCGACCCGGGTAGAACACATCCCGACTTGTTCCCCGTTGCTTGGGTGTCTTAGACGGACCCCGAGGGCGTTCACCTTCCATCAAACTCGGGAGCGTCTTGGTGAGGCCAAAGTGGGTATGCACCGACTCGGGGGATAATGAGCTATCCCTTAGGAACCCCGAGTGGGTAGTGGAGGTGCTCAGCCTTGTTTTGGCCGCGTGCCGAGCCACCTGGCATGGACGAGGCGGGTATGTGCCAACTCGGGAGCTAATGAGCCCCCCCTTGGGAACCCCGAGTTGGTATGGAAGTTGTTTAGCCATTCTTTGGCTAAGTACTGAGCCCTCTGGCAAGGCCGAGAAGGGTGATGCACCAACTCGGGGGCTAATGAGCCCTTCCCATGGGGATCCCGAGTTGGGTCTTAAGGTACTTTGCCATGTTTTGGTTAAGTGCTGAGCCCCCTGGCAAGGCCGAGAAGGGTGATGCACCAACTCGGGGGCCAATGAGCCCTTCCATAGGGATCCCGAGTTAGGTGTTGAGGTACTTAGCCATGTTTTGGCTAAGTGCTGAGCCCCCTGGCAAGGCCGAGAAGGGTGATGCACCAACTCGGGGGCTAATGAGCCCTTCCCATGGGGATCCCGAGTGGGGTGTTGAGGTACTTAGCCATGTTTTGGCTAAGTGCTGAGCCCCCTGGCAAGGCCGAGAAGGGTGATGCACCAACTCGGGGGCCAATGAGCCCTTCCATAGGGATCCCGAGTTAGGTGTTGAGGTACTTTGCCATGTTTTGGCTAAGTGCTGAGCCCCCTGGCAAGGCCGAGAAGGGTGATGCACCAACTCGGGGGCCAATGAGCCCTTCCCATGGGGATCCCGAGTGCGGTGTTGAGGTACTTAGCCATGTTTTGGCTAAGTGCTGAGCCCCCTGGCAAGGCCGAGAAGGGTGATGCACCAACTCGGGGGCTAATGAGCCCTTCCCACGGGGATCCCGAGTGGGGTGTTGAGGTACTTAGCCATGTTTTGGCTAAGTGCTGAGCCCCCTGGCAAGGCTGAGAAGGGTGATGCACCAACCTCGGGGCCAATGAGCCCTTCCATAGGGATCCCGAGTTAGGTGTTGAGGTACTTAGCCATGTTTTGGCTAAGTGCTGAGCCCCCTGGCAAGGCCGAGAAGGGTGATGCACCAACTCGGGGGCTAATGGGCCCTTCCCATGGGGATCCCGAGTGCGGTGTTGGGGTACTTAGCCATGTTTTGGCTAAGTGCTGAGCCCCCTGGCAAGGCCGAGAAGGGTGATGCACCAACTCGGGGGCCAATGAGCCCTTCCATAGGGATCCCGAGTTGGGTGTTGAGGTACTTAGCCATGTTTTGGCTAAGGCTGAGCCCCCGGCAAGGCCGAGAAGGGTGATGCACCAACTCGGGGGCTAATGAGTCCTTCCCATGGGGATCCCGAGTGGGGTGTTGAGGTACTTAGCCATGTTTTGGTTAAGTGCTGAGCCCCCTGGCAAGGCCGAGAAGGGTGATGCACCAACTCGGGGGCTAATGAGCCCTTCCCATGGGGATCCCGAGTGGGGTGTTGAGGTACTTAGTCATGTATTGGTTAAGTGCTGAGCCCCCTGGCAAGGCCGAGAAGGGTGATGCACCAACTCGGGGGCCAATGAGCCCTTCCATAGGGATCCCGAGTTGGGTGTTGAGGTACTTAGCCATGTTTTGGCTAAGTGCTGAGCCCCCTGGCAAGGCCGAGAAGGGTGATGCACCAACGCGGGGGCCAATGAGCCCTTCCTATGAGGATCCCGAGTTGGGTGATTTTTGGTCGGTGTTTGAGTAATTGCTCATGACACCGCCGATCGTCGACCGTTGATCGTTTGACTTTATACCCGTAGGAAATTGGGCTTTTTGGTTTAAAGCTTTATCCATGGGCCATTCTTATTGTTGGCCCAATCTTTTGAAGCCCATTTAGAGTGGTGCAGAGGTTGTCGCCACGCGGGGATGAAGAAAGATCTATATAGAGGGGATGGAGGGTTATTTTTCCGTACTTGCAATCATTTGTCAATTTCCTCAATCTCTCTCCTCTCTCTCTAACTTTCTCCCAAGCTTGATCCAGTCCCGAGTTCACGAGTGCCTGTCACATTCCCGAGACCGAGAATTCCCGAGAAGGTACGCTCTTCCTCTGCAATAACTTGTTTTTCATTGTTTTGGTAATTAGAGGTCCCTAGGATGGATCCCGAGTCCGATCCGAATGTTCTCACTTCCCCTCATAGGCTGTCGGAGGAAATACGCGGGGTCGATGGGTTTCTAGTGAGCACCCGTATCCCCTGTGAGGACCCTTCTTTGGTTCCCGAGGCGATCCCCTTGCCCGGCCCCACCGACTCGCTTAGTGAAGAAGACGAGGGTGTGGTTCCGGACCTTTTGACGTCTCCGTGGCCCATGGCCTTGCAGCTGCTAGCTACCTCGACTAGACTTATTTCGGACGGGATAGTTACGATTTCCGAAGAGGCGGAGGATGAGGTCCCGACTACGTCGGGTCGAGAGTACCCCCTCCCTGGGACCCCGAAGGTGGTCCTCACACTTATTATCCTGAGCCCACCTTTATGGCCTATATGGAGAGGAATGCTAAGTATGTGGGGACTAAATTTTGGATTCAAGATCCCTACTTCGTAGTTCGAGCGAAGCATATTGAGTCGGTGTTGACTCCTCCACCGGGATGCGTATCGCCTACCATCGAGTATGCAAATGGGTCTTAGGTTTCCCTCGCATTCCTTCATCAAGGACCTTTTGAATGCCTATCACCGACGCTTACCAACCTTCTTCCTAACAAGTTGGCCGACCATAAACGGCTTCATATCGGTTTGTGAACTCCTGTTACCCCGAGTGTGCGCTTGTGGCGCAATGTCTTCACACCGATGCTAGGCCCCGCCGATCTCCATGGCCCCGGGTGGTTCCGTTTTCGGTGTAGAGCGGGCTATAAAGTCGTCCGCGATCCCCCTTCAAACCAAAAAGGGTTTAGACGCATGTTCTACCATATTTACACGAGTGGTGAGTGGGGAATCCCCATCCTTCCTCCTGAGGAGGGGCCTCGCTTCAGGTTGAATCAAACGGTTCCCAAGATGTCTCGGGAGGAAGCGGTAGTGGGAATTTATCTTTCCACGACCCCGAGGACGCTGACCGGTGCCCCGACCTATGTGCCCCGTGACTGCCGCCCACCCGCCATGAGATGCGGAATGAGATGTTCTTGGCGTCGGCGGGCTTGAGTCAGAGGCCGTGACAAGGGTAATTCCCTACCATCGATGTGAATTTCACTTTTTTGCTAAAGTTTTGACGTTTCTTCCGTTTTCGCCTCTTGCCCGACACCGACTTGATCCCGCAATGGCCGAGAGGTATGTCGACAGCGTTGCTCTAGCAGCTAAACTCCTGGACGAGCTCGATGCCGAGACGATGTCTATCCCGCCACCTCCAAAGGTAACTTAGACCTGTTGATTGTTTGAGTTCGTCCCCCGACTTGGTACTAACCTCTAATATTTTCAGGATACCGACCCGAAGAGGGCCAAGAAGCCCCAGTGTTCGCTCGCCTACTGAAAGGGGACACGGAAAAGGCTCAGGCCTTGGAGAAGGCCCATGCACAGGAGAAGGCTGCCTCCAAGGCTTCTGATAAGGCGACCTCGGGCGTTTCTTCGGGTAGTAAGAGAAGACCCGAGGTTCAGGACGAAGGCGATCTCCGTGTCTTTGATGATCTTCCCCCGGCGACCCCGAGTTGATCTAATTGGGTCGGATGTTCCGTTCACCGATATCACAAAATCTCAAAAATTGGCGGGGGTGAAGAACGCCGTCAAGGCGATCTATACGGACGCCGATGACGAGGCCCTTCTGGCCTTAGGTCATGGGGAAGTTAATGCTCTTTATGAGTCCTGGCTCGAGGTATGTTCCTTTTCGAACTTGTGCATGTTATTCCACTTAGTCGATTTTTATTGATTTCTATCTTTGCGAGACTTCCATCCGAATGACCTCGGTATCAACCGCCGAGCCCGGCTTGAGGAGGGCATCGCCGCATTGAACAAGGAGGTGGAGGTTCTGACCAAGAAGGTCTCGGATCAAGAGGCCGAGATTGTTAAGCTCAATACCGAGCTTGAGGGGCAGAAAGACACCTTCGAGCAGGCTCTAAAAGCGGTAAACGAGATGACCACACTAAAGGAGACCAACAAGCAGGTCAAGGCTGACCTCGAGGCTGTCACCATCGAGCGTAACACCGCTCAAAAGAGCGTCGAGGACCTTCAATTGCAGTTGGCCGAGGCGGCAAAGAAAGCTAAGAGCTCGAAGCATAACGCTGCGAAGGCTCGTTCTAAGCTCGAGAAGGTGCAAACCGAGTTTTTGCGAGAGTGGAAGAGGTCCCCCGAGGGTTTGGCCTTTCGGGGAAGATGGCTACCAACTCCTACCGCCCGGTCGTTCGAGAAACGAAGGAGCGTCTTAAGGGAATTCTCGTTGGTCCGGACTCTTCTCTAAACTGGGATGACGTCGAGGCTGAGTTCGACCGTCGTATTGCTGAGGAACAGGAGGCACCCCGTGAAATCCCCCGCTGCTTCTCAGCCAGCTGTTATTGCTCAGGCTTCTACGACCGCTGAGGTTACCCCGAGCTCTGTGGATCCCGCTGCTGACACTGTTGACCCCGAGGGTCTCTGTTCCGGCAAGGATTCAGATGGGGATGGTGCTGGTAGTACCGACAGCTCTCCTGACAAGACTTTGGCGGCTTAGTTTTATCTCTGTTTACGCATTTAAGTTTCTGAATTTTAGGACTCTTGGGAGTTATGTTCCCGGGGTCTTTAGGTTGTACTATTTTAACTTGATGAAATGAAGTGACGTGTGTTTGTAGCATTTCGAGTATATACGAATCTTTTCAATTTCCCGAGTTCAATTTTGTTAGATGCAACTGTTATGAACCCCTTGGTTTCTTTCATTCGCATTCTCGAGATTATCAACTATGGGGTACAACTTACTGCCCCGAGTTGTGTGTTAACAAAATGAACTGTAGACAAATGTGGCCAAGTTCCCAAAATCCCGCCAACTCTAATAGGGTATAAATGGTTGCCCCGAGTTGTGGTCTACCAAATGAACTGTAGGCTCAAGTGTGGCCAAGTTCCCAAAATTCCGCCAACTCTAATAGGGTACAAATGGTTGCCCCGAGTTGTGGTTTACAAAATGAATCTCAAGTGGCATAGTTTTAAATGTAATATTTCTTCGATTGTCGGCATTCCAAGGTCGGGCCGGTGGGGTGCCTTCGGATGACTCGAGGCGGTATGTTCCGGCTTGATTACTTCCGTAACCTTGTAAGGCCCATCCCACTTAGGCCCTAGCTTGCCTTTCGAGGTGTGTCAACCCCGTGGCTTCGACCTTCCTAACCACCCAATCACCTACATGAATTGGCCTAGCTTTCACCCCGAGGTTGAATTGCCTCGGTTACCCTTTGCTTGTTGCGGATTGACTTGAGTAGCGCATTACCCCGAGATTCGGGTAGTAGGTCTAGCTCGACTTTCTTCTCTTCTTCGTTCTTGTCATGCTCGTAGAAGGTCATCCTTGGAGAAGGTATCCCGACCTCGACCGGGGAAGAACGAGCGTCACTTCCATAGACTAAGGCGAAGGGCGAGTTGCCTGTTGCTTCTTTCACTGCTGTTCTTCCGACCGCCGAGCACACCGGGAGGTCATCGACCCATGACCCTTTTGCTCCTTCCAGGTGACTTCTTAATCCCATTCAAGCACCATTTTGTTTGCTTTGCCTCGCGCTTGGCCGTTGGTTTGGGGTCGGGAGACGACGAAAACCGTGTTTGAATCCCGAACTGGAACAATAATCCCGGGTTGGCCCGCCGTTGAATTGTCTCCCGTTGTCTCGATATGAGCGTTCTTGGGATCCCGAACGGGTGATGATGTTCCTCCGGATAAAGTTCTCGCACCTCCGCTTGTTATCATTGAAGCTAGTGGTTCAGCCTCGACCCATTTGGTGAAGTAGTCGATGGCTACTAGGAGGAACCTTCTCTCGCCCGAGGCCGCTGGAACGGCCTATAAGGTCCATCCCCCATTTGTCGAAGGGTAAGACGGCTTGAATGGTGGTTAAGGGGTTAGTAGGAGCCCGAGGGATGTCCCCATGAATTTGGCGGTTGGGGCATTTCTTTACCGGTTCGGCGGCGTCATGCTTCAAAGAGGGCCGTAGTATCCGGCCCTTAAAGCTTTCCCGCTATAGTCCGGCCCTTGGTGGCCGCCGCAGCTCCTTCATGAATCTCTCGGAGGATGTAGTTCCCTTCAAAAGGAGTTACGCACTTGAGTAGGGGGTGGGTATAAGATTTTTTGTACAAGTGGCCCTCCTGCCAGATGAACCACCCCGCCTTCCTTTTTAGGCTATCAGCCTCTTTCTCATCCAAAGGTAATAACCCGTCCTTTAGGTACCCGATAATCTCTTCCATCCACGTGTCCGTCTCTGTTGATGGTGTGTATCGCGACGAGTTGATGCTTGGTTGGTTTAGGACCTCCCATATGATGGTTCGAGGAGTCAACCCTTCGCTGAGCTTGCCGTGCCAAGGCAGGCATCGGCTTGCTGGTTCTCGACCTCGGGAGGTGTTGTATTTTGAATGCGGACGGCTTTTTGATGAGCTCCCGGGTTTTATGGAGGTACATCCTCATGTTGTCCTCCTTGGCCTCGTACTCCCCGAGACCCGTCCAACTATGAGTTGTGAATCCGGATTTTGCCGTGATTGCCCGGGCTCCCGCATTGATGCGCATTTGGAGGCCTAAGATTAGAGCTTCGTATTGGCCTCGTTATTGGAGGCCAAAAAGTCGAACTTCACCGCGTACTCCATCTTATCCCCGATCGAAGGAATGATCACAAGCCCGCTCCGTCCGCTGACTTTCGGAGCCGACCCATCCACTCTGCAACTCCCACGACTCCCTTTCTTCCAGGTCCGGGGGTCGGGAGCTACATTCACTGATGAAGTCGGCCAGCGCTTGTGCCTTGATTGCCCTTCGGGGCTCATATTCCAATCCGAAGTCCGCCAATCGGTTCCGCCCACTCGGTCATCCGAGTTGAATGATTTCGCTTTCAATTACTTTTCGATGGGTTGTCAGGTTAGGACCTTGATGGGATGCGCCCGAAAATATGGCTTCAACTTCCTACTCGCCATGACCGGCGCGAAAACCATCTTCTCAATCCGGGTCGTATCTTGCTTTCGCTCCTCTATAAGCATGGCTGATGAAGTACACGGGGTGCTGAGTTCCCTCTCTTTCTGCTACGAGTACCGCACTGAGGGCGTACTCTGATACCGAGAGGTATATGTAGAGTGCTTCTCCCGGCAAGGGTGATATGAGTTTGGGCAACGTTGCTAGGTGTTGTTTTAGCTGTTGGAATGCCTGTTCGGCCTCGTTGTCCCAATCAAACTCCTTCCTTTTAAGCGCTCTGAAGAATAACAAGCTCTTGTCAGACGAGCGAGACAAAAAGCGGCCCAGCGCTGCTAGGCACCCTGTTAGCCTTTGAACTTCTCTCACATTCCTTGGTGAGGACATGTTTAACACTGCGTTGATCTTGTCGGGGTTAGCCTCAATTCCTCTTTCATCTACCAAGAACCCGAGGCATTTCCCCCCTCTGACCCCGAATACACACTTCTTGGGGTTTAACTTCATGCCATGGCGTCGTAGGGTGTTTAGCGTTTCTGCCAAATCCCCGACGTGATCAACTGCTTTTTTGCTCTTGACGATCATATCGTCTACGTAGACCTCAATGTTCTTCCCGAGTTGCTCCTCAAAGACCTTGTTGATTGTTCGTTGATAAGTAGCCCCCTGCGTTCTTTAGCCCAAAGGGCATCATCTTGTAGCAATATACGCCTTGGGTCAGAACGAATGCGGTATGTATTCGGTCCTTTTCCGCCATCGGGATCCGGTGATATCCGCGTTGGCATCCATGAAGCTGAGCAACTCGTGACCGGCCGTTGAATCGACCAGCCTATCAATCTTTGGCAGCGGGTGATTATCTTTAGGACATGCCTTGTTCAGATCAGTGAAGTCGACGCACATGCGCCAAGCTCCATTAGCTTTTTTAACTAGAACAACATCGCCAACCACTCGGTGTATTGGCATTCTTCAATGATACCCGCCTAGCAGCTTCTTGACCTCTTCGTCGCCGCTGCGTTTCTCTCGGGTCCTTGATGTCCGAGCTTACGCTTGATTGGGCGGAATCCCTCCTTAATGTTTAGCTCATGTGATGCGAACTTGGGATCCGGCCCGCATGTCCGAGGCGGAGTAGGCAAACACGTCCTTGTACTCACGCAAGGTGTTGATGAGTTTTTCCCCGACCTCGGGACTAAGGTTTTTGCCAATCCTTACCCCTTTCCCGAGGCCTTCGTCAAGCATTACTTCTTCATCTTCTTCGACCGGTTGGGGTCGTTCGTATAGTTTTGGGTTTTCGATAGGTAGACCCCGAGGCCGATCGGGGTTTCTGCGGGGTCTTCCCTCTTTCTCTTCCTTGGTCTCTTCTTCGAAGTTGGTGTTTTAAAACTGTTTGTGTAACACTCCCGGCCGTCCGTTGATCTCCATATATCTTCCCGACTTGACCCTCGTCGCCTCATATTGCAAGAGTAGTTGGTATACCGAGATGGTCGCCTTTATCTTGTTCATAGTGGGCCCGCCCATGATGGCGTTATAAGGAAGTGGGGTATCGACTACCGGAAAGTCGACCGGTAGGCTTCTTCCCTTGCCTCTTTCCCCGAGTCTCTGACCCAATTTTACGAACCCGAGGGGGTATACGGATGCTCCCCCCGAAGCCTATCGCCGGCCGACCGGTCGGGGTTACGTCCTTCTCGGTATATTTCGCTACACGTAAGCATTCTAGCGTGATGATGTCCGCCGAAGAACCACTTGTCGACCAATATCCTCTTGACCCTGGAGTTGGCAATTTTCATTTCTATGACGAGAGGGTCGTCATGGGGGGGTGTGTGCAAGTGCTTGGTCAAGGCTCCCCAAACGTCATAATCGGGGCATCCCGCCCCTCATGGGCTCAATTTCCAAGACTTGTTGCTTCATTGCATGCGGAGTGAGCTTTGCGGGCTCGACCAGGTTAGGCCACCCGAGGCATGCCCCCGCTATTACCCCGACATACCCGGTGTTGTCACTTGTCATTTTTTCCTTCCTTCTCCTTTCCTTTCTCTTCCCGAGAGTGCTTGATGTATCTCGTTCAACTTTCCTTGATCAGCCAAGTGATCCAAGGCCTTCTTCAATTCCCGACAATCTTTAGTGGTGTGCCCACATTCTCGGTGATATTCACACCACAGTCGCTGATCCCTTCTTTCCTTTGAGGTCCTTATAGGGGGAGGGATGGGCAATACCGACTTGTGTTTCAGATCTAGGTAGATCTCACGCCGATTTCTGTTGAAACGGGGGTCATTCCCATTATCCGTAGTTCTCGGGAGGAGTTCTTTGGTTGCTTTTAGTGCTTTTGTTGGATTCCTAGGTAGGGGGTTTCTTCCTTTCTTTTCCTCGACTTCTCCACAACAGGCTTGCAAATATCCGAGGCCTGAATGAATTTCTGGGCCCGACTCATGGCCTCAGTGAATGTGGTGACTTCATTCTCGGCCAGGGACCATCTGAACTTGCCGGGCCAGAGTCCCGACATCAAGGCGGTGAAGGCTACCCCATCTTGAAGGTCGGAGATCTTGAGGGATTCCTCATTGAAGCGCTTGATGTAATCGGCCGGGCTTTCATGTTCCGCGCTTGATTGACATCGGGTGGATGCTTGTCTTTTGTGCCGACGCCCGCAATGAAATGTTGGTGGAATAGCGCTTCCAGCACGAGAAAAGTTCGTGATAATGCCGGGGAGAGCCCCCGAAAACCAGTCGAGTGCTAGGCCCTTGAGGGTAGTCGGGAAGTAACGGCACCACGCCGCTTCACACCCTGTTTGTACACTCATCCGGGCCTTATAGGCGACCATGTGATCGTCGGGGTCGCTATTTCCCGAGTACCGCTCAATCCGAGGGACCTTGACTTTACCGGGGTTAGGGACTTCCATGATCTCCCGACCGAAGGGCGTCATGAAGTTCAATACCCCCCGTTGATCAAGATGGGACTTTTGTTTCGTGGAGGTCCCGAGTCTCCTTCCCCTTCCGTCCTGGTCTTCTTGGACCCGAGGGGGACACTTCCCTCCCCCGTCTAGGAGTCCTAGATTGAGCTTGCTCTTCCCGGCGAGTCTTCTCCTGGTTGGCTCTCCTTTTGTCATTAAGTAAATTCCGAGCGCCCTGCTCCACCCGACGCCTACGATTCTCTTCGATGATTCGCCGGCATCCGAGTTGGGTGTCCTACGGGAGTTGTCTGTCGGGGCCTTTCCCCTCCCACTCGTTGCCCGTCCCGGTTAGGGACGTGAGTGTTTGGATCACCCCGGGTTGCGGCTCTCCTTGGGTCAACTCTCGAGGTATCCCCCGGTTTAGTTGGGGGATTCCCGCTATGAGCCTCGTAGCGGCTGCGTTGCATGTTTGCATTCAACCGTTGAGCTATTCTTTCTATGTCCGCCATGGTGATGGGGGTTTGATCGGCATGGTATTGTTCCCGGGGACCATTGTGTTCCTCGTTACGAGGGGTAGATCCCTCATCGTCAATGGCTAGTGACTCGACCGAAGACATTGTGTTGCTTGGGACCGAATCGGGGTTGGTTGTGAAGGTGCTTTGAAGCTCGGGTTGTTTTCCTTCGGGTGCCATGTTACTCTCGGTACGTAGCTTTGAGATGTAGTGTCCCCACGGACGGCGCTAAACCTGTTTCTCGCCAGAAACTAGTCAAAAGAGTTGAGTGTGTTTAGAGAGGTTAAAATCCCGAGTTGGAGTATAATCCCGAGTCTTGTCAACCGAGGTCCCGCAAAACAAAGAAACCTAGCCCTGGGGTGTTCCTGAAAGCCCCTCCGACGCTCAAGTCGGTTGAGATTGAGGTAGAGAGAGAAAGTGAACAGGTTCTAGAGAGAGATGCTCTGGTTTTGTTAGGTGAGAATTGAATACCCGTTCATTGACGTTGATTTTGCTCGCTTTTATAATGTTGGGGATTCCCAGCACAGAAACCCTATTGGGGAACCTCCATGTATGTAGGAAAGGTGTCCCCCTTTTATGGCAAAGTTGCTTTTCGTCTAAAAAAGGCTGATGGGCTCCTTGGGAGCATACAGATCAGATCCTTTAGATGGGCTGTGCATAATGCCATTGGACCAGATCAGGGGTCCAAACATGTACTATATTCATACTTTATAAATTTCAAGTTGATAGTTAGACGTTGTTCTCTTTAAACAATGAAAATAAGATAAGTGAAAAGAATATGAGCTTCGACCCAAGCACAAATCGAGCTTGGATTAAAGCATGAAGACTTTGTGAACCAAGTCAACTTTATTGGAGGATGAAAATGTTGTTAAAACTCATATTAACCCTACACACATATATAATGTTATTTTAAGTATTTTCTTCAACTTTATTCCGCCACCAATATTGATGTATGAAGACAACGACGATCTAATAATTAAAGTAAACCCACAAATAATATATCTTAATTATAATCTAACGTTAATGAACTACACCTTTGTGCATTGCATAATTTGCAATTGGCTAATCACTAGTATTAATATTTTAAAAAAATGTGTGCAATGGAAAATATTTCGACACGTGCGTTATCCCTCTTCTAATGGCTCTCACTTCATGACAACCTTATACTACCTCCGTTTCATATTAATCAACACACTTACACTTTTCACGCATGCCGATGCACTACTTTGAGCCTTTATATCTCTAATTTTGTATTTGTAAAAAATATAAAAAGTCGATATTCTAAAACTACATATCGAGACGAATCAAACAAGACCCCACATGACTATATTTTCTCTTAACCATAATTCACAAATGATAGTCAAAGGGAAATTTGTGAATAGTGTCAAAAGTGTAAGTGTGTAGATTAATATGAAACGGAGGTAGTACAATATAATGACAATATAATAAATCTTGAACCCAAAATCACAAATATGCATGAAAGACATGCCTTTATGAAATGATCCATTAAAATGTTATTATTTATGCTCTGAAATATAAAGATGATTGTTTCTAATGGAAATCAAGTGATTAAGATGGTTTGAATGCATAAATGAATAAATTAACACCACGTATAAATTGATCATAATAATTGTTAATCACTCACCAAATATAGGTCATACAACCATGCGAAACATGGCTCAACCACTCATCAAATTTCCCTTTCTTCTTAAATTGTACTTCTACCTTAGGAGTGAACAAGGGTGAAAAGCAACCCAAATTAAATGAACTTTAACAAACCCAGTAACAATATAATTCAAGATGTGATCTAACTTGGAATGACGATTCTAAGATCTAATATACATGAAGAATCTTACTGTGATATATTGGACTAATTACAGCAGTACTACTTCTCCAGCATAAAGCATCAATAATTTGGTGTTTTAGTGTAACAAACTTGAGCCACATCCTAGCTCGAGCTGTGTCCTAACCTAGTAATATACAAAACAAGAAGCCAACTCCAAGAAATCTTTACTGTGTAAGGTTTAGGTACTTAAGTATAGCTCTCTCAATCTAGCAAGAAGAAAAAAGAGGTTTTCATTTCTTTAGAATCATCTTAGCTGCAGCCAAACTTTTTGACCTATAATAATTTCCAAGCTGAACCTTTCCCTTGTTGGACATTTTCACTCCACCTCTTCCCCTGTGAATCTTTGGCCAACATGGCAAATTTCCCCCCTCTTTTTTACCCCCATGACGGCCGTTTCCAGGCTCCTTACTGCCATTCTTAACCTGTTTGGGGTTCTTAGAATGCTTCATGTGCTTCATTAGCCCACCTACAAGTGCATGAAAATGTCCTCCTTGTTGCTTCCTTTTCACTAGAGCCTTGGTCTCGGATTTTCTTGGCTTCGCTGCCTTTGGTTTTTGACGATGACCAGTACCTTTCGTGTGATGAAACATCTCTCCGAGTACTTTCCAAAATGACCTAGCATGATGCACATCAGGCTCATCCCTATCACTATTGTAATGATGGTGGTGGTGGTGGTGGTGGTGATGGTGAAAAATCATCCCAAGCCTCTTCTTGAGTCTCCTTAATTTTCCTCCTCTTTTTTTAACTCGTTCCTTTCGTAGTTCCCAGCTATGGCATCGCGGTGAGCTCATTTGGCTTGAGGGACCTGTATCTGAGTACTCATCTTGACTGTTGTAATAGGAAGAAGTATCAGCATAACCTGAAGCACTACTCTGGGGAACTTCAGGTTCAGGCTGTTTCCTTCTTGTTGACCGGGATACTTTCTCATGTGGTGGCTCACTTTCATCACTGTCATAATAATCAGTTCCAGATGATTCATAGGTCCCACTTGAAGAAGATGGTGAGCCACTTTGTGGAGTTGTCACACTAGAAGAAGCGCATGAACTCCAACTCGTCTCCTCTGAAATTCTTTCCTGAGGTACAACCTTGCTATGCAAAGCACCATCCATATTTTTACTCATTACAGTATTTCTATTAGAGGAACCTCTAGACTTGACCATCTCTGATTGTTGGCCTTTTTCTTGTGCATATCTTCCACTTGCAGGAGTCCGACTCCATTTCTGATGAGAAGTACCCATATTATTTGTTCTGTTTTGTCTCATGAAATTTGTGGATCGCACAGATGAAGATTGTGTGCAGGGTTTCAAGGTCACATCTTTTTCAATGGCCTCTTGACAATAGGACTGAGGTGGCATGATCCTTAAACCTTCTATGTGTTCTGGGTTATGACTTGCAGGAGATCTGCCCCTACTTGGTGTACTTTCTAGTGACTTAGCCATGGCGGCCTTAAACTCAGGCCTGGGAGCCTGACTAACTCGAGCATTAAGACTCTTTTCCAACTCAAAGTTCCTCCTTCTACCATCATTCTGAGCTGATAGCCAACTTAGCGGTTTACCAACCACACTTGGAGTCATATTCACATCCGAACATTTAATCTCTTTGTTCTTAGGATCACCAGCTTCTCTCACATAGAGCATTCGTTTTAGCATATCGTCATCATCAACACACTCAACATTCCTGCTATATTTTACCTCTGAAGGAGCTGGAAGGTTCCACTTTGTAAGCAATTGACTTGCTTGTTTACTGAACATATTTTCACCAAGTGCAGCTGACTTGTCAGTGAGGCCTAGCTCATTCGTTGTGATCATTCTATCTTTTTCCTTTCCTGTAGAAATTACTGGCATTGAAAAATTGGGCAAACCCAAAGTACCAACACTCTTTTGCTTCGGTGAATGAGCTGAATAGACCAGCTTTTGAAGTGATGGAATAAGGGACTCGATTCTGCTAATTGCATCCTCAATTTCCTTGGTTAAATCAACAGATTTCTCCACATCTTCCCTTTTCTCACTTCCAACATTATTTCCACGTAAAGCGAATAACCCAGCATTGCTCAAGTTCCTTTGAATTCCAAAGGGTGATTTCTTTGCCAGCTGACCATGATTCTTAACCAAAAAAGAAGACTGTTTTGATTCAAATCCTCCAGCAGACTTATTCAGCCCAGTACTTTGGAAAGTAAAGTTTTGTGGCCAACTGACAAGATTCTCATCTCTATCTAGTGATGAGATTTTATCACTCAGGCCTAAATTTATCTGGTTAGCAGCAACAAACTGCTGAATACAGGGTTCTTCACAAGTTCGACAGCGTTTCCTTCTGTTTTGTAGCTCACTAGGGGAACTGTTTGATGTGTTTCTAAAACTTAGCTCCTTGTCCGGCAGCAAAAATGGGGTATTTGTACTGGATTCCCCTGCCATGCTCTATAATGTTCACCCAAATATGACAGCAACAATAAGATTTAGTTACTAAGTCATATCTGGTACAATATGCACGTATGTAGACAAATTATAACCCTCTAAGATCATCATAAACTACCTTACTCAAACTAAACAAACTAATGATTGCATAAGGTTCAGAACGTGGATAAGAAGAATGAATTAATCACCGAACACCATGGCTATTATAGTAAACTCAAGGAAGTAACAAAGCAAAGACATCATACCTCTGTAGTACATGCCTCAAGACCCCTTTCAGCAGCAGCACCAAACATTTTCAGAAAGCGCCTTGTATCTTCATGGGCGTAAAGGCAAACGGGAAGTAATAGAAATTCATATAAAGTTCCAATGCATCCCAATGGCTAATCAAAATTGGGATTTGACCATTACTGATATTGTGTTTCCAGCTGAAAAAGGCAGGTGAACGAATAGATTACTTCCCTTGCAGACGATGAAAAATAAGTGAATACATAATCAGCTTAGACCAAATGGATTGCACTAGTCATTTTGAAACAATAAGCACGAGTCACGACTATCAGCCTACTGTGATGTTTACAATTACCCCTTAAAAGATTTAACACCCAACAGTTAGTTAGTTCAACAGTTAAAGGGTCAAAAGCTAAGGATTTACACAATGTATAACGCAAATAAACCAAACCAAAGATCCAGCACGATAGTTCTAACCTCTAGAAACTTTCAGAAGACCTTAAGTTTGTGTATCTGGTTGTGTATAAACTACAAAAGTTAACAAGGGCTGCTAGATCATTAACCATTACCGGTCCAATACGGACATTAACCACTAACCAGACCAAGTTAGTAAGGTTAGTAATTCCATACTGAAGGCATGTCTATCGCTATCACAGATTCAGAGTACTGCTGATTAACCATATTATTCAGTACCACCAGAAGGTATCTCGGGACAATCGGAAAGTTTTCATATATTTTTTTGGGTGTAGATGAGCGAATAAGCGCAATGATGTAGATGGGATTCGATATGATGTAGATGGGATTCGATCCCAAGTCTTGGGTACCATCCCCACAAGACTTTACCAATTAAGCTAGATGGCATCCATGGAAAGTTTTCATAGTATCATCACAAGATTTTTAATTTCTCACAAGAGTAGTACCATAAACCTTCATAGTAGTACCAAGCTTTGCCCAATTCCTCCTCGAGAGAAACATAAAATTGTTCATACCATGCCAAACTTAAAACCATTTTTATACAGCATTAATAATTTTTTATACATTTATCATTTCTTATGCAACATTAATGATTTTTTTTATCTGATGAAATATTTATAATTTCGTATACAACATTTGTCATTTATTATACAACGCTACTATTTGGGAACATTATTTGTCCCTCCCTAGGAGGATTTAGGCATTTCTCTAGTAGTATCAATATAATACAGCACATTGTAAAAGAAAACATAGTTAGAAGTAATTTGGAATAATTCCTAGTACCATATAACAATAAACAATGGCGTATAACCTACTGAACCCCCAAAATCTGGATGTTTTTCTGTTATATGAGCGTGTCAAGCATACTAGTGAATTAAAATTGAAAAATTTCTTACTCAAATATCTAACGCTAGAACTACAAACTTTAAATCTTATACCTTACAATATACTTCATAGTAAACTTAGTCTTAAACAAACCTTCAAATTTTTGGCATCGTCCAAAAAATCCTTCAATTATTTTCCTCGACAACTAACTTGGATTGATTCTGGAAATGAAACATTTTTACTCTCTCCATATAGTAAAATTAATGTAGGTTTTTACCAGTTTCGTCATACAAACTCACTAACTCATCTTTAAGGAAGCATGAAACAATACAATCTATAAAATTAATCATCGGACGTCTAAATTGATCTTCATACTTGGATTACAAACACATTAGAAAGTAAGAATTACCTTTTTTACTGTGATTTCGCGATTTGGTTTTTGCTCCTCTTCGTTTGGTTCTTTTGAATTTTTGTTTGCATATAATGGAAGGGAGAAGAAAAATTACTTAGAAGTACTTTTAAAACCGTTGAAATGGAAGCATGAGAATGATAGTGGAAGTGGAAGTTACCGAGTTAGAGATGGTCTGGATTAGGAAGGAGAAGAACTGCCGTTTTGTATATTTTTTTTAGGGAAATGTTATAAAGTATGTAGCCGTAAGCACTAAATACATTTTCTGAAATAGTTTTATTTGAAGAATTAATGACACAATCACACGTCAATCGACGCTAACTTAGTGTACACTGAGTGGGTAATTGATATTAACTTCCTATAGTGAGTTTTATATAGTGAACTTATATACAGTATAGTGGATCTTATTAAAGGAAAACATATAGTGAAATTATATGCAAGGTAGTAGAGGATTTAATTTTAATGTTTTAACATGCAGGAAGATGTAGGTTGTGTTACTTGTGTAGTATATATCGTGACACGTGCTTTAACATATAAAAAGATTTAGTTTCTGCATGATATAGTCAGTGTCTGTATGATATAGTGAAAATCTACATGATATAGTGAGTGTCTGAATGAATATAGTGGATTGTACAAAAATGGTGTAATTTCTGCATGATATAGTATGTTTCTGAATGATATAGTGAGTTTCTTCATGATATAATGGGTTTCTGAATAATGATATAGTAGATTGTTTAGAAATGATGTAATTTCTGCATGATATAGTATGTTTTTGAATGATATAATAGGTTTCTGCATGATATAGTGGGTTTTTGAATGAATATAGTGGATTGTTTATTTATTGCTTAATATTTTCATTTTTAACCTCTTATATTAGGCCTAAGGGCTACATATATAACTTTTCTATTTTTTTTATTTGTAAAAATACTGATGTTCAGTTAAGGTTATATTCTTTGTTTTATATTTGTTTTTAAATTTTTTTTTTTTGAAATAAGCGGTTAGTTTTGTTGCATTTTTTTTATTTTTTCTCTTTTCTTATTTTTTGATGTCCCCCCTAGTTGCCTTATATAATAGAGTCTTATATATTAGAGATAAATCCACCTTAATTTTTGCCACAAAAGGTCAATGCTTAAGTTAAATGGGTCACTTGTTAGGTGATACGCTCATACGCCCAAGTTATACGTAGTATTTACGTTATTTTGGGTGCACTTTGCTAAGGGTTTGATTGTAATTGTTAACATTCGTGTTTTATTTAACCCTTAGCGGAAGTTCGGAGTTTTGCGAGATAAGTTGTGTTAATGTCATGTATTCCGAGCTTTCAAGGTGAAATGCATTTGAGCCGAGCAAGCCAAGCATCACCGCAAGCCCAAGCATCACCGCAAGCCAAGCATCACCGCAAGCTAAGCATCACCGCAAGCATAGCAAGCCCTTCGAGCAGCCATCGCACAGCAATGCAGCAGCGCCAAGCCCAGCCTGCCCAGCAGCAGGAGCCTGCCCAGCAG
Source organism: Beta corolliflora (assembly GCA_947648045.1). Classification (NCBI taxonomy): domain Eukaryota; kingdom Viridiplantae; phylum Streptophyta; class Magnoliopsida; order Caryophyllales; family Amaranthaceae; genus Beta; species Beta corolliflora. Next base: position 1,071,107 of record CANSZD010001251.1, read on the forward strand.
TAACTCGCGAGCCCTGTCGCGACTCGCGACTCCCCTGCGCTTGCGACTCGCGAGACTTGTCGCGACCCGCGACCTGCTTGTCATGCCAATGCTACGCAATTTGTGTGCGGAGAGTCAGTGAGCTCGTCGCGACTCGCGATGCTTTTGTCGGTTCAGCGGCCACGTTTTGTGCGGGGTTTAAAAGCATCCCAAAACCTATTTTCAAGGAGAGGACGAAGAGGAGAGCTGAAATGTAGGGGTTGGAGCAGCAAGTTTGAGGAGAGAGAGAGGATACTCCTCTCTTCATCTTTCCTTCTTCATGCTCCTCTTTCCATCTTTCTTTCTTCATTCCTCTTTGTTTTTCATTTCTTTGTTCTTCATTTCCTAGTTTTAGTTTTCATTTTCTAGTTTAGTTTTTAGAGATTTCAATTATGGAATTGGCTTATGCTATGCCGATTGTAGCTTGAACTGTTCTTGAACGAGATTAACATGAAGCTTCAAGCATTATTGTGAGATCTTTCCTCTGTATTTAGTTTCTTTGATTATGGTTTAATTTCTATGATTATACTTTATGATTATTGCATAATTATGCTAGGAACGTTACTAGTTTGATTGTGTAATTAATCTAATGCTAGATTTAAGAATAGAATCGGATTGTTTTATTCTTTTATCTATTTGTAGCAAACTAGGGAGTAACTTAGATGCAGATCGTCTTGGTTATTTCTTAGGGAAATTGAATCAACTGTTGAATGTTTATCGCGTGTATGACGTTAGCAGGTCTATTGGTTCTCTGTGTTTATTGCTGCTATTGGATTGAACTTAGACGCTGATCGGACTAGGTTATCCTTTAGTTAGGGTTTTATAGTCACGCTGATCGTGCTATTCAACTAAGAATAAGGAGAATGCGAGATTAATTCTCAACAATAGATAATCTTGGAAATAATTAGAGTTGAAGTTCAATGATCGATAATGAATTGAAGTGGATGTTAATCGGATTCAAAATCTTTCCATAATTGATTTCTCATCTTATTTATATGCTAGTTAGTTGTAGTTTATTCGTAAATCTATTTGAAACCCCCCCTTGTTATTAGGTTTCTCGGCCCTTAGCTTAATCTAGGTATTGGATCCCGCTAAATATAAAGCTCGTCCCTGTTTCCCTGTGGATACGACCCCTACTTCCATTACTTGCTTAGTGTGCATGAGAGTAGGAGAAAATTTTATATTTGGTTGGGTGCACACGACAAATCCGCACTCACCATTAGGTTAAAGGGTTAATGTTTAAGTTAGGTTACAGATTTATCCCCGTCTCACCATAAAATATGGATTTGCTAAATGTCGCCCTAATTTTTCTTAGTATCATCGTGTATTTTAGTATAAATATACTAAAGTCTTTCCTCCTCATTCCCCCCATTCTATCCTTGTCCTTTTTCATTCCCCCATACATTCTATGTATAACACCCCTGAATTTCGAGTTACTATTTAGTTCAATGGTATTAAATTTCTACAGAAAAATCGGCAGAGTTCCGTTTGAAATATGGACTGCCTAAAATTTAATTTAGGACTCGCGTCCAATTATAAACCTCCTTCAATAAAACCAACACTCCAAATTCTCAATAATCCTTATCCAACTCAAAATGATCTACATCCAAGCAAGATTCCCGAAATTCCAGAAGTGTTATTCCACAGTTATTGCGAGAATAACCGTTAAGGATAAGCTACGTAGACTGAATCTAAGTCAAAGCAAATCTTAACTAAACTATTACAGTCCAGACACGTAAAGACCTAGGTGAATTAATATTTATAACCTTAAATCCCAAAATGATAATATGTATACATAAATAGTGCAGCGGATAAAGAATACTATAACTTTAACTAGTAACAATTGGTGAAACGTTGCTCTCAGCCCACACCCCACACCCAACATGTAAGATCTTCATGTACCTGCACATATCGGGCATGTAGTATCAGCCAAACTGGCTGAGCAAGATTCATACAGTAAAGCCAAACATATATGGAGGTAGGATAATAATATATCCTACAAATCATTTTCTTTTAAATCAAAATAATAAGTAGAAAGCTTTATAAAACCTTTTCTTGTATTCCTTTCTAAATCAAATCCTTTCTTTATTTTCCTTAAAACAAATCCTTTCTTTACAAACCTTTTCTTGTATTCCTTTCTAAATAAGATCCTTTCTTTATTTTTCTTAAAACAAATCATTTCTTTCCTTTACCCTCACCAAGAGGGAGTTATAAATCTATGGAATGGAACAAACTTTCCTTGCCTTTGGGCTAGCTAGGCCCTCCGGATAACTATTAGACAAAGACCCCTAGTGTGCACACCATACATACGGCCAAACCGTAGCAGAAGATCTAAGTCCGAGGTACTGATCAACGTACCCCCCAACTATTCTGAAATGTCGAGAACATCTCGACAAAGTTCCAATTCCTTGAGATGCCTCAAAGGCAATCCCAACCGTTTCGAAAATATAAAACTATCCATAAATCTCTTTCTGTAACTATTCTGTAATTCAAGGTTTGAACACAAACTGTTTGTATTAGGAGAAACATTCTCCTATTCAAAACCAACTATCTGTATTAGGAGGAACATCCTCCTATTCAAACCAATCTCAACTCAGGAGAGATACATACCTTTATAATCTTTTCTCGTAACAATGAAAGTTATCTTTTGTAGACTTTTCTCATAACTATTAAAGATTTGAGTAAAGAATCTTACCTTTTACGAATCACATCAAAACAATCATCTCCAAAACGACTCTTTAGTGAACTCGAAAGCTACATAATAACATATATGTATTCAATAAATAATAATAGACTTGGCTAACTAGTAATGAGCTTTAACTAACTCTAGTTTTATAAAATATGAGCATCTTACCTCAAATAACATGACTAACTAATACTGACAATACTAAAATCTCCCTTAGTTTATATAAAATCAACACTTAAGTTTCATAATATATATTTAGGTACCCCAAAAATCCACTAGGGAACATTCACATGACAACATTCAAACTTAAAGCACTCGAAACTAATATACAATTTATTAATTTTCAGCAGAAACTTAAAATGGACATAACTTCCTCATTCGAACTCCAAATCAAGCGTTTATTGAGCCTATCTTGAGTAAAATTTCGATACGAACAACTTTTGTGAAATAGTATTTTTGCTAAAAATTCCCAGAAACTGCTTAAAATCGCATTTTACGAACTGACGGGTAAATCATACGAGATACACTATAAATTACTTTGAACACTTAACATTCCATTAATCTAAACCAACTACTAAACACCTAAATAAACATGATATTCGTTCAATTACACACCTCAAACAATAAAAATCAAAACCCCCAATTCAATTTATCTCAAGAACCCTAACTTCTTAAACTTGGGAAAAACTGAAATTAGATTAAGAACTTAACTTACCCACAAAACTGAGAGATGTTGAAGATGAATGAGTGAAAATCCCGGTGAGGTGATGGAAGAAGGTTGAAGACTTTGAGAGAAGAAGAAGATGGTGAACGGTGAAGAACGAAGATGACGTTTCTTCTTTTTCTTTCCTTTCCTCTCTTTCACGTTCTTTTCTTTCTTTTGTTTTCTTTCTTTTGCTTTCTTTCCTTTTCCTTTGATTTGGGAAATAAACTATGAAGCAGTACTACTGCTCTCCTTTTCGTTTACTTTCCTTTCTTTTTTTTTTTCCTCTCTCTTTATAATACTAATATAATTGGGGTTAGGTACTTAACCTAGGGAATTTAGGAATTAACTTTTGACCCCTTTTAAGGTAAAGTCAATTAGTGAGAAGTAAAATATATTTAATAAAAGAATATTTTAGTTTATTTTTAGAAACTATAATAATATAAATAATTACTAAACAGTATAAAAATATGGGGTGTTACACTATGTATTTTATCCCTTTAATTTCCTCTTCTTCCATATTCCAATAAAAAAAATTAAAACCTTTGAGAATTTTCTTTCTCATTCTCTTTTATGCTTCAAAGAAGTCACTGAAAAACCTCATTGTCATCTGATCCTAAGCGTTAATTTTCAAGTAGAAGATCCAAATTCACCCTAATTTTCTTGCTCGAATCATCTCTTTTTCTCTGCTTGTGCATCATCTCTTTCCGACAATATTTTTAAATATTATTTTTTAAAAAAGTATAAAACAAACACCACAAGTCGGGCGTCCATGGAAGGCGCCTGGTCCTGCGGAGAGGTGCATGCCATAAACGTCTCTCCACAGGTTCAGTCGTTTACTGTGGTCGCCTAACCACAAGTGTGGGTGTCTTTGGCAGAATCCTAGGGGTTTTGTGGGTAATTTCAGTCATCCATATTATAAGTTACCGGAAAATATTCTTGTTGCTAGAATAAGTCGCTGAAATGTCGTGAAATATGGAACAAGGGGAAGGGATTGAGAGAGAGTGAGAGTGTGAGAGATGAAAGGGACTGGAAGAGATAAGAAGAATGAAGGGGGGAATGAAAAAGGTAAGAGTGAAATAGATTAAATACATAGGGGTGGGACTTCTATGTATATAGGGCGTTAGTAAGTAAAATTAGGGCAGCGTTTAGTCGCTCAGTAAAATATTATGAGTCGGTCTTATATGAGAATTTGTATTGTTCAAAATAGAGTTGGTAAAAGAGTCGAGTCCTGTGAAGTTTGTGACGGGTTCATCGATAAACTGGTTAAATCCCCTTAACCTTACCCGTTTATTAAACAGCTTAACAACTCTCAACCTTGGGGTTCGAAAGTTCAAATTGTAACCCAACTTGTTTAATAAAGGGGTAGTGGGGGGGGGTTAACTCACTTACTTAAACAGGTTGAAAAACTTAACTCATACCCACCAATTAAATTTGTGTCGGATTTGGGTGGAGTTGATCAATTGTGTCACTTTTTGCCACCTCTAACTAAATTTGTGGGGTTTGACTGAAGAGGAATAAATTTTTCTAAGAAATATATATTTGTATTTTTGTTTAGCATCCCTCTCAACTCCTAAGTATTGATTTCTATATAAATTATTGTAAAATAATTTTGTCAAATAAACAAATATAGGATGTTAATTAGATATGTTGGTTAACATTTAGGGGGAATACTCGAATTTTCACCGTAACTTTGTTTGTATTTTTGTTTAGCATCCCTCTCAACTCTTAAGTATTGATTTCTATATAAATAATTGTAAAATAATTTTGTCAAATAAACAAATATAGGATGTTAATTAGATATGTTGGTTAACATTTAGGGGGAATACTCGAATTTTCAATCGTAACTTTGTTTTTCTAGGTTAACTATACAACAAAAAAATTTACTTTTTTACGTGTTAACAATTATTGGAGTACTTAAAAGTTAAACCTATTTTATACGTTATAGAGTTTTCATAATCGACAAAAGAGAAATTACTCCAACAAATAGTTACATCTTTAAAATGCATTATTAACTTTCATTGATCAGTACTATTATTTAAAAACAATACGTAACATCTAACATGTGTGATACTATCTAAGATTTTAAGTACTTGTTTGGTTTGCATGAGAAGTAAATCCATTGAGTTTATGTTGCATAATATTATTGAGCTTTTGAGATGGCGGCCTCTATAATTAGGTTCAGTGGCGGAGCCACATAGTAACAAGGGGTAGCAGATGCTACCCCTGATTTTCTAAAAAAAAAAGAAAAAAAGAAAGGAGTGCTTGCCATGACTGCCAACCTATGTGAACTAAAACCCTAACTTCTTTTCAGTTTCTCTTTCCTATTTCTCTCTCTGCGTCTCTTGATGTATGTCTAAAATTGAGTTTACGAAACCGCTGGTATTATGGTCTTCACTTTGGGTTAACCTGGTGGTGGTGGGCTTGACGGCTAGCTTTTGGCTGATTGACTGTTGCGGACCCGCGGCTACGGTGAAGACTTTCAATGACTGCCGAGGTGCCGCCTTGCGTCTCCTGCATGCGAGAGCTTTGTTTTTCTTTATGTTTCTCTTTTAAAGTTACTTTCACTTTTATTTTGTTGGTTTGTTGTCTTGTGGAGTTGTGGTATAAAGTTTTGTTAATAATTGTCAAATGTGTAGCTATGGAGTTGTGATTAATTTTAACTTGCTGATTTACTGACTCTTAACTTAACTTTTGAGATATACAATTGGTGAATTGTTAATTGTATGAAGTGTCAGTAAATCACATCTTGTGGTGAATTGGTAGTGAACACTAAAACTTGTGTGAATTGTTACTAAATCATAACTTGTGTGAATTGTTATAAAATTATAACTTGTGTGAGTTAGTAGTGTTCTAATGTTGAATTACAATTTTCCCATGGCCATGGGTATAAAAAAGTACTAAGTAGAATTGATTAGTAAATTTCTTGTTTTATGTGTATGAATTGTGTATGGGAGATGAATTGTTGAACGATAGTTTAGTTACGCATCTTGAGAAATATTTGTTTTTAGATGTAAAACTTGATGCAATTGTAAATCGGTTCCTAAATTTGAGAACTCGCCGTGAACAACTATAATTTCTTTTTACAGTAGTTTGAATTTGTAATTAGATTTTGTAGAATTTTGAATTTAGTATTTATAATTTTTCTTTTTAAGCTAGACACAATCGCAAAATTACGCTACCCCTCACTTGAAATCCTGGATCCGCCCCTGATTAGGTTTGATGGTCAGAGGTGATGAATGTGAAAACTGTCTCACTTAAGTAGAAAACTAATCATTTTGCATAGCCTTTTAGTTTAATCTTAGTGCATATTCCTTTTTTCTCCTCTCATTTCACTTTCCATCTTAGTTTCACAATAGTGGTGACTTAAATGCATCATTCTCCCCATCCCCTTCTTACTAACGTGTGGGTTTTGAGTAATGTTCAGGTGAAATCAAGTCCAATAAGGTAAGGTATAATCAACGTTTTATATGTCCAATCATATTTAATAGATTCGCTTGACCTAAGTTCAAGTGAAAAAAAAGTGCTAAAACAAACATGTGTTACCTTGCTAAAAACAAAACTAATCCGTGACCTAAAAATTAAGGAAGTATTCCCCCCCTAAAAAGGTAAAAAGATTGCTAATACCATAACAAAAATATCTCAATTATCGAGGGAGAGAATCCCAAACCAAATGGCAATCTACAATCTACATTGGGTGCGTTACATTATGACCTAAGAAAACTCAAAAAAAGGAGCAAAAATAGGGGACTTTGGTCTTTATAATTCAGCTTATTAATTACTCAAAATAATAAACCACCTACTCCTCCTCCCAAAAACCCAACTCACAAGAACATCATCACTCCTCACTCTTACTTTTTCTCTCCTCTTCCCCTCTTTTTTCTCTCTCAAAATCAACAATGGTGAAAAGAAAGAGAGATAATAACAAGCCAAAAAAACAACAAAAAATTGTTGAACAAGTAGTAGAAGAAGGAGCAGTAGAGTCTGAAGACTATTGTTTTGTTTGCAAAGATGGTGGTCTTCTCATGGTTTGTGACTTCAAGTAAGAATCTTTTCTACTTTTTTTTACCTCATTGATCATTATTTACTGTTCCAATGTAGCATCTTTTTGGGTTTTTTATACCTTTTTTTGGGTTTTTTTTTTTTTATAATTTTGATTCTGCTTGTTTTTTACCACTTTGTGAAAGAATGTAGCATCTTTTTTATGATGTTATTTTTTCTGGGTGTAGTTTAATTTGGTAGCTTTTGTGTAAAATTTCTGATTGTTCTATGTTTGTTTATGTGAAATTGGAGTTTAACCCTTTTGTGTTCTTGTCATTCTGCTGTCATGAATAATGAAAAATTTGATCTTTTCTCTGTGATGTCTCTGAGTAGGTGAGTAAGTATAAAAAAAAAAACAGAAAATTAAAATTAAATGACTATATTTTTTTAAGGGGAAAATTAAATGACTTTAGTTGAGGGAGGAAAAGCAAAATAAAGGAGAGAAAACATGAAAAGGGATTTTCTAAATCCTCTTTTTTAAAAATTATTATTTGGGTAAGTAACTTTTTTTTTTCTTTTTTGGTGAAAGGTAAGTAAGATTTTTTTTGGTTGGTCAATTATTTTAATTTCCTGAAGAGTCAATTTCCTATTTGTCTGTGTGAGAAATCCTTTTTTTTAATGGAAAACACACTATCTAAAAAACTACAGTACACAATAATAATAATAGGGTTGGGGTCTTGGGGATGAATGACGAGGAGATTGAGGCTTTGGTGGCTGCACGTGCATTGCAGATGACGTACATTTATTGCATTATTTGCAGTGTTACAAAATTAGTAAACTTTTTTGGCTATGTGCTAAGCCCTTTTGTCCCTTTCTACTATTGCAAAAGATGCAATTAACCCAGAAAATATTGCTATTACATTTAAATTATACTACTACTACTAAATTTTTGCGGAATTTTTTTGGGGCTTTTTGTAGGATAATTCATACTCCCTCCGTCCCTAAATAGAGTGTCCATTTTTCCATATATGTTTGTCCCAAATAGATTTCCTATTTCCTTATTTGGTATGGGTCCACCAATTAAAATACTTCCTCCGTTTTTTATTACATGTTACACTTTTGAAAATTGCGAGAACCTAGGCAAAATTTCAATAGGGGATTAAGTAAAAGTAATGGAGGGGATTAAAGGGAGTGGGGACCACCCCTCCCCCACCCACCCCGGCAGCCCCACTCCTTCCCTCTCCCCTTCCACCCCAGCCCAGCCCCCACCCCCTCCCTCCCCCTCCACTCCACTCCACCGCTGCACCCCTCCCCCACCCCCTCCCCGTCGATTTCCCCCTCCCCTTCCACCGCCGCAGCCCCTCCCCACCCCCCTTCCCGTCGATTCCCCCTCCCCTTCCACCGCCGCATCCCCTCCCCAACCCCCGCCCCTCCCGTTGGGGCAAAAAACCGGAAAAAAAAGTCGGGCAAAACAGTAATTCGACGAACAAACATTTCAAAATCAGCAAATTCGACGAACAAACTATCCAATACCAAACAAATTCAACAAACATCCGATAATAAAACAATCGACTTAGTGTTTTCTCAATTTGGGGGTTTTTTCGATTTAGGGTTTTCGAATTTGGGGTTTTTTCGATTTAGGGTTTTCGAATTGGGGGTTTTGATTTTAGGTTTTCGAATTGGGGGCTTCGTATTGTCGTGTAGGAGGTGGAGATTGTGGTGGTTGGCGAATTTTCCGCTCGAAAAAGTGGTGAGAACACGATAGGGGTGGAAGGGGGGCTACGGTTTTCTACGGCGGGATTCGAAGGAGTGGGGGAGGGGGTTGCTCGACTAGGGGAGGGGGAGTTGCGCGGCGAGGGGGAAGGGGAGGGGGGCTGCGGGGAGGGGGGCTTCGGGGGTTTGGGGGGTTTCGGGGTGGTGGGGGAATGGGGTTGGGTTGCTGGGGTGGTTGGGGGAGGGGTGGTGGAAGAGAGAGAGGAGGTTTAATTAATTTAGATTAGTATTAATGAGGTTAAATTAAGTAGGTTTAATTTTGGTTAATTGTTATAAGTAAGGGTAAATTGGTAAATTTGCAGCATAAAACTTTCTATTTTGGAGAAGAAAAAAAAGTGTAACATGTATTTTGAACCATTCCATTTTAGGAAAGTGTAACATGTAAAAAGAAACGGAGGGAGTATGATTTTGCTTTCAACTTTTATAATATCACCCACTTTCTCATATGACCCACATTCTCTCTCCTTAATAAGCAATTCATAAAAAGTGTATCAACTTCTCCATTTAATTATGATTTAATACAACTAAGGTCCTACACATGATTCTTCTTAATACTTGTGTCCAAAAGAAATGAGCACTCTATTTAGGGACGGAGGGAGTACTTATGTAAACTCACTTATAGTTTTTAATAAATTATATCCCCAAAGGATTGCCCATTGGCTACTTTTAAATGTCAACTTTGATTTTATAATTTTCACTAGTACATAAGAAAATGAATAATAGTAGGCGCAATCTTGTTAGATTCATTTTAATGTATTATTACCTAAGGGCCTGTTCTCCCCAACTTATTTTCAGTTCAATTCAATTCAGTTCAGTTCCTAAATGATAATCATTACTATTAATTAGTTATAATTTAATTCAGTTCAGTTGTTTTATGCCGAAGAGAACAGGACCTAAGTAGTAATTTTTTTTAATTTTTTTGTTATCATGTAATGAAAAATCTTGATGGTCTAAATGCACTATTAGTCTATTACTTTGTAATTTATACTTTTGTTCTTTTTTTTTTAATGTTTTTTTTTCCATAGTTCCCAACGCACTTATCGACCATGAATATCTGTAATTATGTATTAGTAAAATTTGTTCGTTTGGAAAAATTTCCCTTAACTTGCTGTGCAGGAGTGGTGCTTTTGCTTGGATTGTGTTGAAAGATGTTGATGGTTTGTCAACAATTTCCATACCTTTTTGAAGAACTCAATTTAGTTACTTTATATTTATGTTCTCAATCTTTTTCAGGAATCACTAACTTCTTTAATGACTGGGGACTTAGGTAGTTGGGTGTACTTCAACTTCTGGCTGAATAATACTCCCTCTTCTACTTAAAAGAGCGTCCACTTAATATTTCCAATGTAAAATATTAGATGTCACCGTTGGTTCCTTACCCCCATAGTTGTTTGATTTTGCAGGGATTGTGTGAAAGCCTATCACCCTGAATGTGTAGGAAAGGAAGAAACAACTGAAGATACTGAAGACAAATGGTTTTGTGGTAAATTTGTCTATAAGTCTTGACACAGTTGTGCTATTAGTTGTGATGTTTTGAGGTGAATTTTTTTATATATAGTAAAGATATACTTCTATTAGAAAGACAACAAAGGGGGTGTCACCCATGTACAAAACATGCACAAAAGATACATGCCCTCGAACTATCAGGAAGCAATCTCGGGTCCCATTTAGCTCATTCCAACACCAGCATTATATATGTTTCATGTTAATAATTGAGCTTATGTTCATCTTTAGGTATATCTGAATACTGGTGTTAATAGCTGAATGTCAATCTAAGACATCATCCTCATGATCCTACTGAATATAGTACTCCTTCTGTCCCATAACTCATCACCACTTTGACTTGTCAGAAAGTGAAAGAATGATCATTTGACTTGTCTTTTTAGTTGTGTGATACCTGTGATGCACTTCACTTTATTTTATATACATGATTGTTAACAAAAGTAATGGCAGTATGGGAAGTTAAACAAAAAAAAGAGATTCACTTTGGACATCCCAAATTGGACAAGTGTACACTCATTCTAAAACGAAGGAGTATTTCAGTATGGAAATTAGCATGGAATGCACAAGTACAAACTTGCATATTTAACAATGCTCAGCTTATACTTCTGTCTTGTTTGAGACTAGTCTTGTATGCACGTGATGCGTACGGAAGCATATAAAATTCTGCATAAAAATATAATAGTTATTGGAAGGGAGAAGAGGAAGAAGATTATTGAAGGGATTAGAGGACCGATAGTTTGTTTAGGGTGCTTTGTATTTGTAAAAACATAATCATGGAGAGAAAGTTTTGCCATATTTTAGAAAAAAAAAATTAATGTTGATTTTTTCACTTATAGAATAGAGATCTTCCAACTTTTGGCTCTTTTTTTGCCTTCCATATGATATAATAAGTTAATAAGACATTCCAAATTAGCAGTTTGATATGCCAAGGTGCACTAGCAACTCCTGAAGTAATTCTCATTATTCCATGTGATATTATGAGATTTAAGGTTCTGGCAAATTTTGCCTTCCCATCATTGAAGTTACGATATCTTGTGTCCATTATTCTGCTTTGCTCAATTTTAGGGTCTTCTTGCATTGTAAGAAAGCACAAGTGAGTTAATTTGACAAATGATTAGTGCTTTTTCAGGCTGGCATCATTGTCTTGTTTGCAAAAAGAGTTCGAAATATCGGTGTTTCTGCTGTCCCAATGCTGTCTGCCAAAGTTGCTTCAAGGAAGCTACATTTGCACAACATGGTGGTGGCAAAGGGTTCTGCCACGACTGCCTTAAGCTTGCATTACTTGGAGAGGAAGGAGTGGATATTGACTCAGACGGGGTATGGGATAGTTTCTACATTAGTGTTGTATGAAATGATCTAGTTTGATGCAAATCTTGTTCATATCTCTATTCCTTGCAGGTTTCTATCTTCTTTTTTAAGTTGCCAGTTTATAATTTAATTTTAGACTTCTCTTTTGTGATGAATTATGGAGATGCCATTGGTCGTACAGGACCAAAAGTTGCCAGTATTGTTTGACCAGTTAGGATTCTAACCCGGTGTGCATAATGCATACACTGAGAACACATATCTTCTGAGGCATGGCTGTCCTTTTCCGTTGTCCTACTTATATTAATAGACTAATTATGTCTGATACATTTTTAAAAAAAAATTCTATCTTAAAACATTACTGAGGTATTTGCTTTGCTCCTCTGCCGCCCTCATCTTCTGATATGTTTCCTACACGTGAATTTGTCATGCTTAACTTTTAATGCCATATATCACTTGTCAGTTTTCACATACATTTGTATTCTGTTTAAACATTATTAGTGGTTTAGGTCTGAATGCGTTCACGACCACTTTAATCATCTTCTCATTATCTGGGGGTTTCAACTCTCGCTTTCTTTTCCCCCTCTCTGCCGTTTTTGCTTGACATTAGTATTGCCTGTTTGCCTTCCCTAAAACTTTTTTATTGATTGTGCAGTGATAGAACAGAAGAATTGTCTTAAGTTGACCATCCAATTCTAGCTGAATACTAATTTTAGTTGTTTGAGACTTTCATATATGTTTCGTGGCTTTCACTCGCCTCTAGTGCCTCATTTGTTGTTTCCATCGATCACTACCAACAAAATCTTTCTACTGATTGCCTCATTTTCAGCAATCAGCAAAGTCATCACCTTTTGTAAATAAATCACCGGTGAGCAACCTAATCAATAGAATGAACATAAGGAATGTTTGGCTGAGTTTCATTCACCTTATGTGGTGGCGCTTATTGATCTCAATAGCAATATTTGGTAATTTAGGAACAAAATTTACAAACCTGAGGTTAGCCATACTTTTGATTGTGAGGGAAGTTCAAAGACTGGTCACAGAATCCTATTTCTGGACCTAAGTTTGTAGGACAATGAAATTGGGCTGCTATGAAGCTCTGAGTCCCTACTATTGGGAAAATTAAAAGGATGACATTAGTGAAAGCTAAATGCTAAATGTGTAGAGCATATGCTTACCACAATATTTTGTGAGAGAGGATTAGTAATGAGATCATCAATTGGAACACCAAGTGGACATAGATGAGATAATGGATGAATTCGCTTCAAAAGTATAGTATGGTAATAGCGATGGTCTTCAACACTACGTGACAGAGCTTTAAAATCTTCACATGTAAAATAATTCACATAGGGTATGTATCAAAACAAAAAAAGGCACACAAGATGTGACTAGATCAACAAAACAAGTTTATTTATTTATAAATTTATTATGGAGTGTATCTGAGACCAATTCAGATAAAGAGAGGGTCGGATGCAACGTGGGACTTAAAAGTGGACAATATGATCCTAAACCATCCGAAAACATCGACATTAACTGAAGATGGAATTACCGAATTAGTGAGCCTTATCTTGTGTTCTTCCTGCGTATGGAGAAGATTTACTACTTACGCTATACTTCAAACAGAAGGCAGTACTGTGCGTCTGTGCCTTCACATAAAATAAATGTTTGAAGGATATTCGGACCAAATATAGCCTTATTGTTGGATTCTGGATTATAATGGACTAAGGGTCTTCTATTCAACCTCTTTTCCTGTATTTGTTTTTTCTGAACTTCCTTATTTTTTTTCTGAATTTTTCTGAACTTTCGTGAACTTATTTTAATCAATCAGAAATTCTTTCAAATTATTCTGATTTTTATTTTTTCTGAACTGTCCTGAACTTTTCTTAATTAATTTGAACTTTTTCTTTTATTATTCTGTTTTTCCGGAAATGAGTAAAAAAAAGGTTGAACAATTATTGTGGTTCTTAAACTGTTTTTGCTTCCTTTTCAATGTAACGTAAGTGGTGGTTGTGTATCACATATCTATTGGAATAAACCTGAGGGTGAGGCTGCATATGTAAGATTCCTCTTACTGTGCCCAGTCATGAGCCTCTCTAGGGGGAGAATTGATGTTGACAGTACTGAATGTATTGCATAATCTCTATAGAAAATCCGATAGAGGCAAATTTGTACAAGTTTATCATTCTTTTAACATTGCGTAATGTTTGTATATAGATGGTAGTGTTGATATCCTCTTCTCTTGTAATGACCATAATAAAAAGATATAAAGACCTGTCGAACTAGTTAGTGTTGAAGGTTCTTTAAATGGCTTATGTAATTTGACAGAAAGAGAAATTTCAGATCCTCATAACAACACATGCTGCCTCCTACGCACTCTACTTTTGGTGTTTATTGTGTCCTGTATCTTCCATGATTTGTTTTAAATATTTGAACGCAATTCATTCCTTTGATAATCATACCCAGTACTTGCCAATACCAGCTTTCCGCTGGTCCCAGGTATAAAAAAAAATATTTTCTGTAATTGCGTAGTGTATGCTAATGTCTTTACCTAATTTTGGCCATTGATTCTTTCTTTCTGTTATAGAGTCAAATAGTGTTTACTTAACTTGTTGGATGACAAATTACATTTGTGGCTTTTGTACTTGACCAATATCTTCCAGGAAAAGGTAGATTTCAAAGACCGGGAAACATATGAAGGCCTTTTTAAGGAATACTGGGATATAATTAAGGAAAAAGAAGGGTTGACCTTAGAAGATCTACACAATGCAGACATCCAAATCCAAAAGGGAGAAGACTACAAGTCCGTCCCCCGTAAGTCACAACAGTCTCAGCAGGCACACTCTGACTCAGATGAATCTGTCAAGGAAGAAGAAAATAAAGAATCGCCATCTGATGATCATGAAAGTGATGATGAGGCTGTACAGCCAATTGTAGTTAGTGATAAAAAGAAGCCCAAAAAGTTGGCCAAAAAGCGCAAAGGTCCTAAAAAAATTGAGTTTGTAGGTTGGGCTTCCAAATCCCTTATAGGGTTCCTGGCATCCATAGGAGTAGATACAAATAAGAAGCTAACTCAGGATGATGTGGCTTCACTTATCAATAAGTATGTCCATGAAAATAAGCTTCTTCATCCAGACAAGAAGAAGTTAGTTCTTTGTGATGTTCGCCTGCGAAATGTATTGGGAAGAAGGTCAGTTAGCGTATACAAAATAAACGATCTTTTAGAAGCGCACTTTCCCGAAAACCTAGAGCAGTCAGAAGATGAAGGATACAGTTCAGGATATGAGGAGAAAAATGCTTCTGTACCTGAAAAGAAGCAGGCTTGGTGGAGAAAGGTTGGATCCTTTCAGCATAAAGGATCACTTCTGGAAAAGTTTCAACAGAAAGATGCCATTCTAGATGAGCCTAATAAAGTAGAGGTCGCTGATGAATATATCTATAGTAGTTTTGCAACCATAAATCCACAAAACATGAAACTCGTTTACCTGAAGAAGTGTTTAGTGGAAAAACTGTTGGAGCAGCGTGAATCTTTTGAGAGAAAAGTGGTGGGGAGCTTTGTGAAAGTCAAGTCGGATCCATTTGATGCCAAACTTCCATATCAACTCCTTCCAGTAACAGGTAATGGATATATCTGGCGATGACAATGTGTTATTTTGAACATTATTCATCTTTCACCAGAAACAATGTAAATATTTCTAACCTGCTGTCTTACTCCATAGAAAAGTATGCTGTTGAAATGTTCTTTGTCTCTCTCCTCCGATTCTATTGTTCAGTATTTAAGAAATAAATTAGGTACTATGGCAGTTATCTACAATAGGAACATATATAATATTCTCTTAATTTATAAGCATAATTGTATTATATGTACATAGTCTTTCTCCAATTCATTGTGTTGGTTACCGCTATAGTATGCTTCTTGTCATTCGGTGTTTATTGAATACTGTTGTACCACGCCCAAATTGTAGATAGATGTGTGTTACGATGTTTTTCCTGAAACTAGCAGGACGTTCGCGATTGGAATCTATGGTTTCCTTTAGTATCTTTCTTATTTTCTCAGTATACTGATTCCTACTGTACCCTCTTAGGTGTCCAGAATTCTGGTGGTGAGAACAACGGAAAGGTTCTTCTTCAAGTATCTAATCTACCTAATGATATCCGCATTAGCTTGCTGTCAAATGATGATATATCTGAGGTACCTGATCTATCAGATACTGTTTTTTCATGTGTCACTTGAATAAGCATTTAAAAAAAAAATTAATGCATCGATCTATGTTTTGAGCTTTAATTTTGATGAAAGTTCTTATTTTACCCTCTAGATACTCCGCATCTCAATAACTGATTGTACCTGTAAATGTTAAGCCTTTTACTCAAAATGTTATCCGAACCTTGACAGTATGGCCATATGGGGATATGATACCCAGCGAGGTCCTGATAACTGATTATAGCTGATCTGATATTTTTGACAATAATAAAAGCAACTTTGAAACTGCTATAACTCACTCCTCCTTCCCCCCCTAAAGGGGTTCTCCAAGCTTTCTGGCTTGGATATTCAGGTTCTGCCTGTCCTTAGCTTTTTATAGTTTCTCCACTTGTGTATACATTCCCGAGATATTCATCTCTCATTTTAGGAATGTAGTATTCGGTCACGTGTTTTCTTGCTTATTGTTTATGTCGTTCCCCTCAAATATTTAAGAGATTTATCCTATTGCTGATTATCGTAACTTATTTCAAATATCTGTTGCAGTGTTTCAGAGTAGGGATCTTTTAGTAGCTATGGTAGCATTGAATTGTTTGTTATATGCAGGAAGATTGTAAGGAGTTGCGCCAGAAAGTGGACAAGGGCCTTCTTCCAAAACCTACTGTTGTAAGCCCTCTCAGCCCTAGTAGCCCTACTGTTGTATGGATAGAAAAAGAACTCAAAGTTTTGCACTTATTCTTTGACAAGAAATTAATTTAATGTATGAAATTAAATAATGTTTGGATCTTCTTTCTATTTCGACATATACACAACTATAATATATTAAGATATCTACAGTGTTATCTTACTCTTCCTTCTGCAACAGAAGTTTTCTGATGAAGTTCTTTGATACAATGAAGATATTTTGTCTGATTCTTGATTTAAGATTTAAGAATATTTTACTTCACACAGGTAGAGCTCGAGAAGAAAGCAAAAGATCTCCATGAAGATATTACAAAATATGTGAGTAATTCTATTACTAATACTGGAATGTACTGTGATAGAAGTGCCAAAAGGAATTGAATGGTCTTGAAAGCCAAGAATAGACTCTGGTGTATCATATTGGCTGTAGCTGAGATAATGTGTTTTGTTGACTGCTGTACTGGAACATGGAGAAATTTACATTTTGTTGTTTGAACACAATGTTGTCGATGTGTCATCTACTCATCTGTGGCCCTGCCATCTCCTACAACTGGGCTTTGATCATTGGCCTCAGCACTTGGCTGGGAAGGATATAAGGAAAAACTTCTTCTTGTAAATAAATTAATCAGGCCTAGTTTTTCTTTTGCTTTTGCTTTTCTTCATGTTTTTTTTGTTATCTATTTTTCTTCAGTTCCCTTCCCTCTTAGCATGGTTGATGCATTTGTCTTGTGTATCTGAGTATTACTTCTGAGTTTGTGGTTATGCTTCGTTTCTTCTTCTGGCTTTCTATACATTGATTTTGATGTTAATTCACTCTCTTTGCAATTAACTACAGTGGATCACCAGAGAACTGTCTATTCTACGGAATCGCATTGATTTAGCAAATGAAAAGGGACGAAGAGCTGAATATCCTTCATTACAGTCATAGTTGGATTCTTTTTCCTCCATTTTTTGCTGATAAATTTCAAATAATAAAATGCATCTCGTTGTTTACAAAAAGGAAGTGTATTCTGAAAGAAAATCCATTTTTTCTATAAACCTATTAAGATATATGCACACAATTAGTAGATTATTAAATTCATATCAGGAAGAATAAAGATACTTTGCTTGAGGAAACTTCTCAAAGATATTTCATATATGTTTCCATGTGCATGCACTTATATCTTTAGTAGGTGCTATATTATAGCAAGGTTTCGACTGACCTTAGCACTAATTATTACTATGTTGAGGTAATTATCCTTAACCTTGATGTCTTTTCACATTATATGACTATCGGAAAAGGAGAGACCTACTTCAGTCTGAGGAAGAGCAGTCACGCTTACTAAACGAGGTCCCTAAAGTAAGTGCGGATGTGATCGAGGTGAAGTCTGCTTCTGACGAGACTCTGCATACTGATAATGCTGACAATATAAGTACTCCTGTAAATCCTGGTGAAAAAGCTGAAGGCGATGGAAATATTCCTGCGTGATTGGTAATCCATGACCCCAGGTAACTTTCTTGTATAACGCATGAATATATGATGGATTATTTATGGATACAATTCTTGACAACTTTAAATAATACATTAGTTCTTTAAGTAAAAGAGGTATAGTTTATTTGATCCCATTGACATGGGAAAACAATTCAAGTAACATGAACGTACTAATTTATAGTGATGAATTACTAGTAATCTTCTTTTTATACTTGTTTGCTTTGTTGCCTTATCACGATGACAAATTACTAGTAACATTAGAGTGTTTGCGTCAAGGTCTTCAACCTGTTTAAGTTCACCCGACATGGCCCTATTATTATATGGGTTGGGTACTTGGATTAAAGCTAGACGTTCAATACTTGCCAAAAAAGAACAGCTAGATTTTCAAACACGAACTCAACATGACAATTTGTTTACTTGCTAAACTATATATCAGTATCACTTATTTTGTCCTCTGGACATTGTATTTGTATTTGTTCGTCCTCTCTTTTCTCCTGCACTGCTTATAAGTCATATGGTTATAGATATTTTGCCGACTGAAGCTGACTTGTATCCTTTGCTTGTGTGACAGATGCTAGAAATAATACTGAATTCTGCCTGCCAGATTATGCTACTACATGCCTGCAGACGATCCCAGTGCAACAGTCGTATCTTTCTCAACAAAAGCTTGCAACTTTTTTTCGGTTGTGGAAACTTTTTCTGTAAATACAGTTAATTTTCAGCAAAGGCTGTATTGTATCTAGTTCATGATTTGTCTGTCGATGAACAAGCTAAAACTAAGTGTAAAATATAAAATGAGCAATTTTCTGTAATGTCAAACTCACATTAGTGAACCTTGGATTAGGTATGAAGTAATGATATGAGCTCAATTTTTAACAGCTTCATTTTACTTTTGAGCTCCATGAGAGTGTGCATTTTCTATTCTTTTGTAAATTTGGCCAAAAAAACCATGGCATATTAGTTTTGATGATGCTTTCTATTTTATTGTTTTCAGTCTTTTGGTAAACCTGGAATATCCTCGCTGCAATTGTTTTTTATTTTTTTGGACCTTTTATCATCCATGTTCTCATAGGCTAATATCTCCCTCCGTCCAGAATAGTGCGAACACCTTCCTTTTATGTTTGTCCAAATTAGTTTGAACACTTTCATTTTTTTGCATTGGCCCATTATTAATATATTATTTCTTTTACACATCTTTTTGCCCACACTCTACTTTTTATCAATAAAAAGTTACCCAATTTTCTCTCCTCTAATAAAATATATCCCACCAACTCCTATCACATCTACGTTTTAAATAAAATAACATTTGATAACCACACTACAACTTATCACCTTAAACTACGTGTCCCAACAAGTGTTCAGATCTTTTTCTGGGACGGAGGGAGTACAACCTTTTTATGTACTACCATTAATCCATTATAGACACATTTCATTGAAAAAAGACAAAAGATAGTGGTCCAAGTTCATTTACAAGTCGAACTAAGATTTGAACTTTTAGGGCCTGTTCTCCCCATCTTATTTTCAATTCGGCAATTTAATTCGGTTCGGTTCGTTCCTAATTTATTTCTCTCGATAATAAAACAATGATAATTATTATTATTATTATTACAATTACGATTATATTATTATTATTATTATTATTATTATTATTATTATTATTATTATTATTATTATTATTATTACTCTATTATTATTATTATTATTATTATTATTATTATTATTATTATTATTATTATTATTATTATTACTATTACTATTACTATTACTATTACTATTATTATTATTATTATTTTCATATTGCTAATTATTATTTTGCTAATTCTTTTTTTCTATATGATTTTGCTAATTATATTGAAAATGATAATTCAAGCCTAAGAAGTACACATTTCAATAATATTTGTCATTGCTAATTCTTTTTTTTAATTCTTATTTATTATTATTATTCAATAGTTTATTATTATTACTAGTTAATATTTTATCATTATTATTAGATAATTTATTACTACTTCCTCCGTTCCATAATAAGTGAAACATATGAATTCGGCACAAGACTTAATAAACATCACTTCCAAAGAGAAAAAAGTAAAAAAAACCTTTTATTATCGAAGGGGGGGGGGGAGAAAAAACCAAACCAGAGTTTAATAATTCCCTTTTCATATTTTCATTTTTTTTTTTTAATTTAAGGTTATTTTTCACTTATTTTAAAATAAAATAAAAAGAGTTTTTCTAATATGGAAGGGAAGTATTATTTAATAATTTATTATTATTATTTAATAACTTATTATTATTTAATTTAATAACTTATTATTATGAATTTATTATTAATTAAATAATATTTTTATTATTATAATTATTATTAAATATTAACATATTATATTATTAAAAACTATTATTATCATTAATTAATGTTTATTATATTATATTATATTATATCATATTATATTATATTAATATTGTTATTACTTTTATTTATTTATTAATTTA
The DNA here is from genome assembly GCA_947648045.1 of Beta corolliflora. Taxonomy (NCBI): domain Eukaryota; kingdom Viridiplantae; phylum Streptophyta; class Magnoliopsida; order Caryophyllales; family Amaranthaceae; genus Beta; species Beta corolliflora. The sequence goes on from CANSZD010001251.1 coordinate 1,091,907, forward strand.
TATTTATTAATTAATGATAGCTAAATTATTATCATTACTATTAGTTATAATTTAATTCAATTCAGTTGCAATCAATTCAATTCAATGCAGTTGTTTTATGCCGAAGAAAACAGACCCTTATTTTTTGAAGAGATTTAACATCAAACATGCAAATAAAATTATTACTTTACCACCCAAAGGCCAAAACTAAGGATAGTCGGACAGAAAATTATAGTGTTGGTGCTTATGTAAGGAATACAAATGTTATGAGAAGATCCAAACTTTCTTGTTTGCTCTGTATGACTGTATATATCAATTTACAAAAATATGGGGGAGTCTAAATGTCGGCTTTGGCCCCAACAGACGAACAAAATTTTATGCATACCACATTATGTTTAGGAAATCTAACCATTTCCCAGCCGAAAAAAAAGCAGAGCATCTACTGAAGCCAAAGCATCATTTTGTTTCTACACCAAGCTCAATTTAAGCCTTGGAACTAAAAGTATGGTAATTATGTTAGGACGGCAAACTTTCACAGCCTCATTGATTTCAAGTGAGATCTCAGTGTTTTGCACGCTTCAAATAGACCACAACACCAACGGCTGTCAGTACCACTGCACCTGCAAAAATCCCTGAATGAAACGATGTCCATCCAGATCTCTCAACAAGATCAACAGCACTAGTCTCGGAACTTGTTTGCTCGGCAGCTTCAGGGAATTCCAGAAACAACCTTATAACCTGTCAAAAAGAACATTAACATTATAGAGATTTGTAGACACATACCAGCTCCGCTACTATTTGTGTTAAGATAAAATTGCGACTATATGTTGCTCTAAATCCAATAGAGATATTATAAAGAAATAGTAGTTTATAGTTATGTTCTACCACATGTTCCTCCGTGCATGTAACCACATGCACCAGTGCACAAGGTGAGTGTGGCAACTGACAAGTGCATGAAGCACAAGTGACTTCTGCGGTTCCACCGAACCTCCAGGACCATGGCATAATTTGCCAGAATGAAGAGGCCTTTTGGTTCAATGGTACCAAGCATCAATCCTCTTCTCCAAATCTCCACTTCCCTTCTCCTCATCATAAGGACCAACAAATCCCCAGACTCCGGCACTTAACAGCAGCCTCAACTAAATCACTTCCATTGATGAACTCACCATGGCAGCCTCCAGCATCTCTCTCCTTTACTCTCCCCAGTACTGGGTCAATACCAGTATTAGAGGCCCGTAAGTCTTCCACTGCCATGGTTAAATGTGAACATGGATGCTAATTATGACTTCTTCGCTTCAGCTTGAAACATCATCATTTCGGACGATCATTTGTACATTTAGAGTATCAAGTACCCTCAGAGTCTACCATGGCACCATGTCTGGATGGTCACGACTCACGACTGCTACATATTCGAGGATTGCAGTGCCAGATCTAGCCAAGGTAGACAGACATTAGATGCCTCCGTACACTGTTTAGCCGAAGACATGGTGACTCTGAAGGTCATGGCGAAAAGGGCAGTCTGATAGGTACAATGAGAATGATTGTAGTGCTTAACCTAATGGTAAGATGCCACCTACAGACACCGGAATCATATTGGATCATATTTGATAGGTAAACATGTCTTGAAAACTGGAGAAGTCAGTGTGTCAATAAGCCAGATACATTAACCTCTCTGACATAAACCAGCAGACATCAATGCAGTAGTGTGGCAGTGGTACAGGCGTACAGCAAGCCAACAGTAAGACTTATATATTTATTTATACTAGATGGAGATTTAGATCCCAAAATGCAGTAACAAAATGTACTAGAGTTTGCAAAAAGTTCGCCTGCAAATGAGTAAACAGCAGTACCTTTTGTCCTACTGATCTAGCATGAAGAGCAGCACCAATGAGATCAGAATCACATGTGAGTAATATTTCATCACCTTCATCATCTTCGTACTATAATCAAAGAAAATTAGGTAAAAAACCAAGCATATGAAGATGTAACAAAAAGGCAATATGACAATGCAAACTTACTAATAATTGTGGACGGTTGGCGCTGTCACTAGACCCTATTCTTTGCATAACAGCAGATACAAGCTCATCCAAATTCTCAGTTGCTTGTAAAGGAAAAGGAAAAGAGATGTCAATATATATCCACCAACACAAGACCATGAAGTATTAGCAAAATGCATATTCTCAGATGTCTTTTCCTAATAATAATACATGATGTGACTAGAACATCTCCCTGTCACCAACGATTACCACATTTGCTGATGTCAGGTTTGCTAGACATGCATATTGTCCACTCCTTGAAGCCAATCACCCAAAGGATAACTAACTTGAGCAAATAATTACCTCCAACAAGGTGAAATATATTCAAATAAAATTCCTCGTTACCCACTGGACACAAGGGTCTAGCGGCATGAGGGGCTAACAAGAAATAAAAGACTAGTAACCAATTCATCACGTAAACAACAAAATCTAGTTGTGCAAAACTTCACCAAAGACTGATAGTATAGAATAAAGGAATAACACACCAAGAGAAAAAAAAAAGGCAGTTTAGTAAAGAGAAGCCAACAACTCAGCAAAGCCTGCCAAGGCTTTATTTTTTACACCACACTATGGGTGCGTCCTCTTAATCTGAACTTATCTATTGAACATATTAGACCTTATTGGACCTGATCAACCCTGATCTCACCTTATATTTACACCTGATTAGACTGATTAGTACTAAAAAATTATATTTTGAGGTGTAGAGAACACACCCTAAGAGATCCCAAAAGGCAGTGAAGCCATATATCATAAGGCAAACACTAGAGAGATGTGTTTTCCTAGTATCCAAGAAAAATAAAACCAGGTGCAATGTGACACTTACCAAAATTAAATCGATGAACACGACCTTTAGGGTCCTCAAATTTAAATGAAAATGAACTTCCAAGACCAAGAGATGGATATTTTCCCAAGTCTGTTCCTTCAGAATTCATTAGCGCAGCTGACATTTCACTGTGAGAAAAAATTCATAAATGACAAAACCATAAAGCTTCAAGCACAATCCAGATAAATCAATACCTATGGGTATCCGAATCATCTGGTGGCTCTAGTGCAAGTGCCGAGTCCCAAAACCTTTGCATCATTGTGTTTGCCATCTCATTCATAGTTCCAGAGCTACTCTCAACCTTAAAATAGTAAGAAGGTAAGACAAAGTAACAGTTAAAACTTCAATTATAATTACTGAATATTCAATATTGATACCAAAAGGATCTAATCCTGATGTTTAATAAATCGATACAAATTTAATTCTTTTACAAGAAATAGTTATTGAGATTAATTGGCAGGATCTTTAACTGCATCAAGATTTAGAGAATCTTGAGACAGTTCTTTTCAAAGATCAACAATAAAAGTATATAAACGAATGCATTGTTGACATTCAACTCATTCCCTGCAGCCTCTGCATTTGATTTATTTTACAAAATTATAATTGCTTTCCTCTTTATTGGGGGGTTTGTGAAGGCGTCATGAAGGTCCAATGCACAGAGATCAGTTCCTGACCAAAGTATCAAGTACAACCCGCTACACTTGTGCAAAGGCCTTTTTGAGTCAGCTAAACTGATCTTCCATAAACGGCTTAATAGTTCGGAAAAGAGAAAACAACTGCTCACAATTCAATCATCCTTTAAATTACAAATTTTTCAAGACCTAGTCTTTGGAGGCCGAATAGATAAAAGGCAATGAGCAGAATGATAATACCTGCTACAGCCATTTATAACACTTCAAACTAATCTCAGGAACTTTAATCAAAATGATGCCTTCTCATGACAATTGATAACAACAACAACGAGATTTCCAATAAGCGAATAGAACGTAGAATGGAAAAGAATCTTATGGCCGTTAAATCCATTTTCAATTTGTTAAACCACAAAATATCTAATACAAAGATAACCAGAAAGTAATTATTAATCATTGAAAGGCATAAAAATAACTAGCCTTATATGTACGCTATGTGTGAGAAAACATGTACAAAATTAGATTAATTGCTAATTACATCTAATAAATAAGGGATTTTTAAAATTTTAATCAGTTTCTCCCACTAATTCAGGGATTTTAAAAAAAAATCAGAAATTTAGTTGAGAGGGAAGTAATTGATTGTGTTGTAAATTCTCACTGTTTTCTTTTTGTTGTACCTTTTTTATCTTTTTTATTTATTTTTAATTGATTAGGTAGTTACATTCCATTTTTATTTTTATTTTTCTTCTTTTTCTATTTTTTCGTGTCCCACCCCTGTTGCCATACATGGTCCACAAATTAAAAGGACACGGAATAATAACAAAACAGAAAAGCAGAAAATGATTACCATGGATATAGCAGCATGAGTCAGCATTAAAACATCAACACAAGCAGCAATAGATCCATCTGCAACACAGAAACAATCAGAGGAACATTCCATAAACTCAGTTCACCTGCTTGTGAAGGCAAATGCTTAGATCCTTACCTTTGTCCAAAACAGGAAGATGAAGGAATTTTCCATCGTGCATTATGTGCAAAGCTTCAAGGATTGTTGAATCCACATTCACACATTCAGGATTGGGTGTCATCACCTTGGAGGAGCACATGCAAAATTAGACCGAAACCAGAGAAGAGAACAGAGGAAAGTGCCTCCTAATCCACAGAATTGAAACAACTATTCTTCATAAACATTGAGTTGACGAGTTTCCAAACCTTTTCCACCAAAGTTAGCTCAGGTGATAGGTTCTGTGCTACAACTCGCATGAGTAAATCCTTTGACCTGCAGAACACACAAGATGCACCTTGAACTTAAATACAAGTACACCCAAGAAACAACAACATAAAAAATAAAATTCAAGTGAAGGAATTGTACGTCAGGATCCCAAGAACTTTGTTCACACTTGTTATGACTACTGAATTCACACGAAAGTCCCGCATCTTCTTTGCAGCAACATAAACGGGATCTGATGGTGAGGCTGTTGCTACCCTGAAAGACCCATAGCCATATATCTTAATAACAAAAATGCTCAGCAAGCAATGCCCACAACACAAAACGGATCATATGCAAGTTAAAGTAATGCATGTGATTCCAAAAAAAAAGAAATTATAATGCATACTTCATATTTTCAGTAATGATAGTTGACAAAGAAGGCTTAAACATCCGTTCTCTTAATGTCTCAATAAACGCTGCAGGAGCTGGAAAAAAATGAAGAGAAGAAAGTTAAATAAATTTCCATCCAATACGACATTATCCTGATACAAAGTTGTAAAATAAAAGTTATAAAAAAAAATATCAGCCAATGACATCCAACATACAGATAAAGTATGAAGATAAATTGTAGTGATCTACAAATCTTTAAAGAGATGAATCAAGTATGACAATTCTCAGTTCGCAAGGGGAGGAAGCAACATAACACATTTCTATAAAGTCTTTTCCTTGGCATGATTTACAGATATAATAAGCATTGCAAGCTTCCAAAAGCAAAAGAAAGATATAAAAGGTGGTATATGTCACAAAAACCCGATCAAGTTCGTTAATCCAGAGAGAACTCCACTATCTACCGGCTCTGAAAGCAAGAATATACTAGAATGAGCTGTACAAACTACAAGGAGGAAGGAGCACTTTGATGTATGCAAGGGAGAACAATGAGAGGACAACATATTTTGAATGTGATACTAAGTGGTTAGCCTTGTAATTTCCCAAGTTCTACTGCTCAGAATTCTTGCACCAAGAAATAACAATATTTTACAGACAGCTAGTCAAAGCTAAGCATGCCTAAGAAAGGACAAATCAACAAGCCCTATCTCAACCCTAAAAGACAGACAGACAGAGAGAGAGGTTAACTAACCACTAAAATTATTTCCCATCTGACGCTCGACTCCCTCAACTGCAGCAGCAATAGCACTACCCTGCTCGGCAGCTTTCTCCATTCTTGAAATGGCATCATATAAACACTTTGTGATATCCAACAAAGCAATCACTTCACCATTTTCTACAACAGGAAGATGCCTGAATTTTCCTGTAAAACAATATAGAAGGTATCAGAAAGTTTTGGACAGCATTTGAACAAAACAGATAACCTGCATAATAGATAACCTGCATTGAAAACTATATTTAGATAATTTGGCTCCAAGCCTCCACTATATCACAAGAGAAATCCGTCCTCCTGAAAATATTACTTCGTCCATTTCATTTTAGTTGTACCATATTGACTTTTGACACCATTCACATATTCCACTTTGACCTCGTTTAATTATTTATACACAAGGAAAAACATAGTCATGGGAGATCTTGTTAGATTTGTCTCGTCATATAGTTTCATAATATCATCATTTTATATTTTTTACTTAAACATAATTAGAAATATTAAAGTTCAAAATGGTATTGGCAAACGTGCCTCAGCCTTTGGGTACAACTAAAAGAAAACGGAGAAAGTAATTAATGAAAAGGAAAAAATTTGGCGCTAATCCAACAGCTTTGTGGATATATACTTCTATTAGAGATGATTTAAGGTATAAGAAGTTAAGAACACAAGACGCTGCTAAAAGGATTGCCCTTCTTACACGAAAATGACATGCTCCGAATTTCATAGAAGTAGATAAGTTCAATTTCTGCGATGGTTTAAATCCTTTTCATAAACCATTTCACAAGATATAAAAAGACTACAAACAAAAGGAGCCTCCTAATTTCCCACCTATTCTGGTAGCGTGCAGCCATGCACTAAAAAATCCCGTTGAGTAATCAGCCTATGGCCGAAAACAAGATATGTTAAATTCCTAATCTGCATCATCGCTTACTACTCTAAGCATCAAAATTCACACTCCAAACTTTACTATAATTTTATAAGAAGCAGAAAGGCCTGTACGTGAAATAGGGAAGGGGAGACCCAACCTATTTTGACAACAAACCAGGGGCCTTATGCACCCAATATACACTCCAATCATCATTAGAATTATATGATGCATAATGCATTTGAACAAAGATAACAAGTATAAGAAACAGTATACTCCCTCCGGCCTCCAGTTTGAAGTAGTTATCCTTTTTCGATTTAGTGTGTTTCAATTCAGCTGTCCAAATCAATGAACCATTCACAATCTCTCTACACATGTAATGTACTATTCCACTAAAACCTATACTAACTAGTTCTTTTCCACTCTCATTAACATGTGTACAACCTTCAACCAAAACAAACACACTAAAACTAAAAGTCATAAACATTACAAAGGGCCTCTAACCTTGAACCATCTTCTGAAGGGCCTCAATAGCTAACGTATCCGCAGTCACAAATATCGGATTCCTCGTCATAATTTTCGACACAAGAGTCTGTTCCGGCCTCAACTCCTCCGCTATAACCCTAGTAGCAATATCCTATCCAACATACAAAATCAATCAATAAAATCACACAAACTAACCCCATAAACCATACAACACCATCATCATCAACCAAAACAATACAACATTAAACCTTATCAGTAACAATCCCAGACAACAAAGCATTAGAATCAGTCAACAAAACAGCATCGACACGACGAGCCGCCATCCTTCGACACGCATCCGACACCGACGTCCCCTCCGGAATCGTTAACGCCTTCGACAACCTCAACTTCTTCACCGTTCTCTCTCCTCCCACCACAGACGACCTACACATTTTTTCATTACCATTTTCAATTCTTGTCAAATTCACCAATTCAAACAAAAACCCACATCATAATCATAAACACCCATTTCATTTCCGACAATAATTTCAACAAAAAACATCATTTCAAAACAAAAATTCAAACAAAATCAAAGAAAAAGAAATATTACGGAGGTGAAGTAGGCTTAGAAGAAGTATTTGTGCCGCCATTTTCAACAGGTTGCGCTGATTTTTTAACCGCTTGTGGTCTTTTCTGATTCAAACTATTTCTTCTCGGAGGTGGCGGTGGTACAACTTGAGAACTCATCTTTTTTATCAAATCAAATCAATTTGGGGAAAACCTTTTCTAGGGTTCCAAGGTCAAATTTTTCGGAGAAAAAAAATCATAATATTCGGTTGAAATTATTGGGATTTTAAAATTGAAAAAAGGGAATGCGAATCGTTATTGAAATTTGAAAATTCAATAGGAGAGAGAGAGAGAGAAAATTAGGGTTCTTTAATATTTATTTTCTTGGGTTTTCTTGAAATTTTCTCTCTCTCCTTCGTTGTAAGTGGGACCCTCTCTGAGTATTGTATTTCTGTCTCTGGTGGAAGAAATTTAAGAAAGATTTTCTCTCTCCTGTTTTGCGCCAAGTAATTGGGGGGAAAAAATTAAATGGAGAAAATCTTTTTTTTTTTGGTGATTTTCTAAAAAAAAAAAAAAAAAAAAGATTTTTGAGGGAAATTTAAAAATATAACTTTTTTCTTGGGTTTTGAAATTTTGTTTGTATGTTGCTCTTTTTTGTGTCATGTGTTTGGTAAACGTGGAGTTTAAGCTACCTTTGATTATGGGCTAAATTTGGGCCTGCAGTGTGGGGCAATTGAGTCAGGTTTTGTAATGTATGGGCCCATAATGAGCCTGCTTTGTGTTTGGGTTGAGTCATTGAGGCATGACTTTTATGAGTGTATTTGAAGTAGTGTCCATAATGTTATGATTGTAGTTGTTTCATTCCTAATTAATGGATCTGCTTCCTTTGCAATTTTTGGGTTAGACATGAGTGTAGCAATAGTTGTATAATGTCATAAACTCATGATTGTGGTTGTGGATGTTTAAGTCTTAGAACAAGAGGGGTCATGGATCTGCAAAAATTATCATTGTGCTTGCCTGAAAAGATTATGCTAGATTGTGGAATGCAGCTTTTTACGTTAGAAATTAGTTATTGGTCATGGCGATGTCCAGAGTCCTTGTTGTATTATTATTATTACCTCAAAGTTCAATATGAACAGATGTCAATGTTAAAGGAATAGGAAAGTATTTATTTCATATTTGTAGAGTAACGACATCACAATAATAGTTAGCTCAATGTATAAGGGTCTAAGTAGTTTACCTCATTTGTATATATTTTTAGTCTAATTAAGGAAAAATTCAATTATAGATAACTCAATAAACTTCACCTTAGGTGTACAGTAAATTATATTAACCTTCTCGTCGGCATTTATTACTTATGTATATAAGTAATCAATAATCTTTTAGTCATCAATGCAGTTAAAGGTAAAGATATTCAAGCTCTATTACTATCTTTCACTTCTTGGACTATCTGTCACGTCTACCGATAAGCAAACAAAGTAGCGGATTGGATAGCTAATGTCGGCCATCTAGTAGATTCTCATGTTAACATAGAAAGTTGTACACATTATGCTCTTCATTCTATCCTTGTAACCGATAAGTTAGGATCTCCCTTCGTGCGGAGGGTCTCCTAACCTTCTTTTTCTTACTTTTGATATATGAAAAAAAGTAATAGATAATTAATTTATGGCGAATAAGAATTCCTACTTTATCCATGTGGTTTCATCCTCAATCCTTATCGTTTACATGTACTTCTTTCGTTCTTTTTCTATTACAACAATGGGTGTGGATACAATTTTTAAGGAAGTGGAAAATATGAGTAATTTAGCATAAAGGTGCCCCTGTAATTAACTAGAGTAGAGGAGAGAAATAAATCCTTAATTAAGAAAAAGCAACTTTATTAGGCAAAATGAGTAATTAATGATGGTTTGAGTAAATTAAAATAAGGGCAATATTGTCAACAAAGTTGCTCTTTTTACCAAAAAGGGAATTGTTGAATTGGATTTGAAACTACCCAAAATATTAATTGTTGCAATAGAAAAATAGAGGAGGAAGTATAACCTATGTAAATTTTCATTAATATTCTTAAGTGATGATGTGGAGGATGACATGGAACATTTCAATTGCAAGAAGTAAATATTAGACTTGTTCATCGATCAGTTGTTTTATTGGTGGTTAGCTGATTTATTTGACTTGTTTCATTAATTGATATGATTAGTTATTAGTAGTAGTGGCTATTTAACTTGTTTCATTCAATTCGTAGTGGTGTCGATCATAAATCGGAGTGGATATTGCTTATGAAAACTATAGATTATTTATTCTCTTGCTTATTTGGACCTCAAATAAGTAGATAAGCAAGATGATATAGTTTAAATTAGGTAAATGAGCTAAAAATAGTCTTGAATGGATCAAAACATGTTTAGATAATGGAAAATTATAATACACCCAATGACCCAAGTGCATAGTAAATATTAGTTAAGACTACAAGAGTCGGTTGCATAAATGATTTGTAAAAACATTTAGCAGTTAGATGAGAATTATGTAAGCAACCAATTTCTTCAATTTGCCTACAAATGTTGGCCAATATGGATCAATTTTCCATGAATATCTAAGTCGGTCAGAAACAAATTATATCTATATTGGATAGAACATCTTTATAAGAAATCATAAGCTATACTCAAAGAACTCTACAAACACTATTAAACATAGATGTTGTTTTTATCTGTACACAACTTTAGATGTTGGTCCATAACATCTTAAACATAGATAAAAATTGAACCCGATTAGACACCAACACCAGTAGATAGCTTATGTCTAATCCTATACATTAGTAAACAAATTGTATAAGCAATTGGGAGAAAGTCTTATCATCATGTTCCAGTGACAACTTTGAATATTGGTATAAAATCTTATTGCTATTTTTTTAGGTAGGTAAGATAAAAGGTTATATCAGGTTGAAACCTCACGCAAGTTAACCTAGGTGAGATTAGGGGGTTGGGAGTGATGGGGATAGAGGTGGGCATGGGCCGGGCCAGCACGCGGACCGGTCCGGGCCGGGCCGGTATGGTTTGGCACGGACCGATCCAAGTCCGCTCTAGGCCCGACCCGTTGTCCGCTCTGTGCGCCGTGGGTCTGCCACGGTCAAGAAATTTTATTTCAGGCCCACACCGGCACGAGCCCGCCTATATGGGCCATGGGGCGGCCCGCGGGCCGAACGCTCATTTTCTTTGTTTTTGTAGCCTAAAACTGCCAAGAATTCAAAAAAACAACATAAAACACGGGTCAGGCCCGCAGGAGGCACGAGCCCGGCCCGCGGGCCTAGGACTGACCGTGGACAAAATCTGGAAGTTTCAAGTCCGGCCCGGCCCGCCATTACCTCAAGCCCGCGGGTCGAGCCCGTGAACAGGCCCGCCCCGCTAGGGGTGTTCATTTCGGATATCCGATCCGAAAATTTCGGATCGGGAAAAATGCGATCCGAATCCGAGCCGGAAAATTTCGGGTCGGATTGGATATCCGAAATTTCGGATCGGATCATCGGCTATCCGAAAACTAAAAAAAATTGAAATTTTCAAAGGAAAAGTTCTTAAAATATGTTCCGGATCGGATCGGATCGGATCATCGGATATTTCGGATATCCGACCTTGAAAACAGATATTTTCGGATCGGATACCCGAAAAATACCTGAAAAATCCGAAAAATTCCCATATTTCGGATATTTTCGGATATCCGAAACTGTAAAAACCGATCCGTATCCGATCTGAAAATTTTCGGATATCCGATCCGAAATATCCGAAAACAAAAAAAGCGGATCGGATATCCGAAAAATCGGATCGACCGGATCACGGATCGGATCGACCGGATCACGGATCGGATCGCCCGGATCAGATATTTTGAACACCTCTACGCCCCGCCCATACCCAGGTCTAAATGAGGATAAGGGAATTCTCTCTCCTAAAATGCCCCTAATAAAAATTAAACCCTCAACTTTAATGTTGGAAGTTTTTTTTTCCACTAGTTCTAGTTAAGCCAAGCTTACCTTGATATTCGATATCGCGAATATAATGTTGGAGACTTGGAGTAAAAAAGTACTACATGGCCTCTAGTACTCTACTACGTAGCCTTCAATAATTTGCTTGATTTAAGGACCACTTGGACCATCTTGAACATGCAAAAGACATATAGCACTGGTATACTCCGTCTGAATGGGTCTATATATAGTTTGACTTCTTTTGTTTAGATTTTATAGGAACGTATATTTTGATTAATAGAAGTATATCAGAAAATAATATATAATTTAAATTTGAAAATATTATTCAATTTTATCTCAATGTATATTATTAAAGTATTAACCATTCTAAATTTTATTCATATATAATTAGAGATAAATATAGTCAAAGATATTTCTTAGATTTCGACTAAATCAAATTGTGTATGATAATGAAGTATAGGACTAGTGATGTAAGTGGATTGGGAAAAAAAATCCATAGTCTTGTGGAATCTAGTCCAAACTTGTTGGATTCGACTACACTTAGTAGATTATTAATATGATTGAGCCTATAAACAAAAATTTAAATTTATAAGACTTAGTTGAAACTTAATGGACCTTATTGAAACTTATAAGACCTTATTGAAACTGATTGCAGCCGATTTAAACTTAACTAAATTTATTGAACTTTTTAGACCTGTAACTTTTTTAAAAGGTCAAGAGAATGCACCCCTAACGGTGTGTTCTCTTCACTCAAAATTTTAATGAACCAAATTGAAACTTACTATTTGACATTATTTTATAGCTTATATAAACTTATCAAAACTTATTGAAACACATTGGAATTTTACGAAACTTATCTAAAATTATTAGAACTTATCAAAACTCATTATTCCTAAAACTTTCTTCTAAGATAATAAAAATGCACCGTAAGATAGACTGAACTAAAACATACTCTAATTATTCGACTCATATATATTCATCAAAAAGTGGAACCACGAAAGCACTTTTTAATACATGGAAAATTAAAACTAGATTTGAACTCGGAGTCTAATGTCTAAATTTATTTTTGAGCCTGATAACTTGTGCAAAGTCCAATACACTTCATACAATTTACACACTTATGTAGTACAAATGGCGACAGAAATTGGAAGGGATGAATTTCATCAAGTCTCTGTCATCTTCCATAGTCCATACAAGTATACAACTTACAACTCATGGGGTATTGTCGTATTGAGGTCCCTCGGAAGTCATATAATTGCGTTGCACTCACGAGCCTCTCGAAAAAATCCATTTTGCTAATATCCACATGACCACAACTCACAAGTACTACTTCCCACTTCCCAGTTCCCCCTTCAAATGTTGACAGCTTACTTTCTACCAACTCCGTTTTACAATACATGTACCATTTTTTCTCTTTTGGATGTTTCACAATATATGCACAATTTTCTCTTTTAAATGTTTCACAATACATCTCTCCTTTAAAACATAATCACATCATTCACATAGGTTTGAAATGCAATCACAACTCTCTCTCCTCACTGTGGTTTGTGTGTGTCATATAGAAATGATGCATGTATTGTGAAACGGAGATATATACTGTACTTTTTTCCGTTCCAAATTAGTTACCAATTATAGTTTCAAGAAAGTTATAACATTACTTTGTTTATTACAATATACTAAAGCATAAATTAAAGATGACACATGTTTCTCTCATTGAAAGACATTCCGCCTAGCTAAATCACTTATAAGATATTCATAAGAGATAAAACTTTTTAAATAAAAGTACTTTTTCAACGGGAAATTTTAGATAATCTTTTTAAATTTATAAACTTATTTTGTGAAAATATAATCCAATATATTTACATTTAGGCCCTGTTCTCTTGGGCTGAACTGAACTTAACTGAAACGAGTTGAACTGTTACTGAACTGAAGCAAAACTATGAGAAGAAAGTAGCTGAATAGAACTAAACTAAACTAAACTAAACTAAACTAAAGTGAACTGAACTGAAATGAAATAAACTGAAACTGTACTCATAAGAACAAGGTCATAATCTATCAACTTGTTTCCTATCATATCATATAACTAATATATAAAGTAGAGTCCAAAAAGCCAACGCACGAGGTCGCAACATTTGTCATCCTTATCAGACGACATTTGTCGCCTTTACTGGGTGTCGTGTCATTATAGAGTTTCAAATTAATAATAATACATATACAAAGTTTAGGATAAAAAGAAATATAGTTTGGTTTACGATGAAAATACTTAGTTATAGTAAATCGATTTATAACTTTTAATATATATGTTTGGAAATTATATTTTTTGTACCATTGGAAAAAAATTAAAATACTTTAAAACAAAATCAATTTATAATATATTTAAAATTTTGTAAAAATTAGCTATTTCTGTAAAGTTCCCTAATATAATATTGTCATGGAATGTTTATTTTATCATCTAATTTGAGAAGAGTTTGATATGGCTAGGATACATGCGTAATGTAATATAATTATGATCGTCACTTTCTAAAATACAAACTTATTAATCTACACATAAATGCAAAATTTCTCAAGTAAAGCAACTTCCATAGATTAATAAACGGTTTTTTTAAGTGAAAATTTATTCATTAATATGAAGTCATACGACATCTACAATTGAAGTCAGAAACTAAAAAATACAGATCAAATTGAAAGAAACATAATTCTAATATGGCAAAACCACGATCGTTGAGCAGAAATAACCTATCTAAATACCCTCTTTCACATCGCTATATGATGCAGCCTTCTACGAGGGGGTCTAACGATTTGATGTAGTTTTGATGTAGAACTAGGGTTAATTCATCTGATTGTACGCGAAGTGGTGACCGCGGTTGCAATCCCGCACAAAAAATCCTATCAACAAATCAACCTTCAACTGGAGCCACGGTCTAAACCCCGCCAACACACAAAGAAACCAAACTAATACACCCACCGTGAAGGGGGTGACTACTAAAACCATAAAGGGGACTTAAGCCATCACACAAATGGGGCTTATGAAAACTTACCACAGCTCAAAATGTGGTGATAAGTCCTAGATTTATAAAGAAAACTAAGGCCCTGATTGGTAAAGAGAGGTTTGAAGAAAAATTAGAGATTTGAACTCATATTAGAGAATTTGACTAGTCAATCCTCTAATATGAGTGCTAGGTAAAGAGATGTTTAAAGTAATTGATTGGATCGAAAAAGTTCTTTTGAAAAAGTTGGGGGAGGAGCTTTTTGACATTATAGGTTTGAGAATATTAAGTGGGGCTAATTATATTTATGTCCTAAAGTTCTTGAAAATTACATCTGTAGACAATAAAAGTATACAACAATGAATTATATGCACATATCCTTGGTCATTTTTATAGAAGATATACATAGTATATCTTAGTCAATATATTGTAGTTATTGTAATCCCTTGATTTACTCCTTGATTTACTGTTTTAGGTTGATACTCAATCCCTAACTATTAGCTAATGTACTTAGACAAATACTCCAATGTATCTAGACGTATTATATTGCTTTCCCCTGTACTATATAAAAAACCACAAAAAAAAAAAAAAAAAAAAAAATTCTCCTCAAAAAAAATTTATTACAATATTTAAAAGAATCGCCTACAACTATTTAAGAAAAAATTGTATACAAAAAGTTAATACAATTAGTTAGTTAAACCAGTTTATGCAATCAACTATCATCTAATATAATTAGCTAACAACAAACAGTTAACAACTATCTGTTAATTGCGAAATAGAGTCTTAAGGATTTGTTCAAGGAGAAAAAAAAAGGGAGGCCGACCAGAAAGGAAGCACACAATAACCCCTACATCATAGTACTACATCATACATGTAAGTATGTAAATAAATACGTAACTATATTTAATCATGGATATTGCATTGAGCAGAATTAGTGATAAGAGAGTGACATACATGACTCAAAAATAATTCCCATTTCAGTTTCAAGATCCCCACTTGAAAGAACTTGGTGCAACGTGGGGTTAACATGATGGCTTGTCAGGAAACTCCAGATCATATTCACTAATATAATCAAATTCTCATTAATTTTACAATAATCAAACACCCTTTAACATGTTTTTTTCCTATTAATAAAACAAATTAAATCTAATGTACACTACCTTATGCAACTATGCAAGAGGAAATATAGATAAAATCAAAGTACTTCTATAAAGTTTATGGACCAGCAATAATGTGGACCTTCTCCACTCTATGAAATCAAAAAATATAAAATAACGATAATGAGATATCAAGTTTTAGGTGCATGCAAGTCTTTGTCAAATTATTTGTTCTCATCCTAAATTCAAATTATTACAAACACATACTAACACCATATATAAATGTCATGTACTTTTGGTCTTTGACATGACCGACAAATTATTTTCTTTTATTTGGATTTTATTGTATACGAGTCCTTAATCCATGCATCAATCCCAATTTTTTTTCTTGAATCAAATAATTAGCATGGAAGAAAAGCATCCTAGCTAATTGATTCCTTTGTTTCAATTAAAGTAAAAGCTATATTTGTAGTACGTACTTTTCTTTGAGATTTTCTAACTTTTTGGTTAAAAGTTATACTTTTAAATAACTTGGTATATATATGTCGTCGCCACTCGCCCACATGGTAAGATATACATGTCACAATTAATTAAAGTATTTTATTTTCTTCTTATACTAATCCTAAACATTACAATTTACATGCATGCACGACAACACGAATGATCCTAAGTAAATCGTAGTACTATAATACAGATTGTGCAATTAACATAACTAAACGAGAATTAACAATTTCGCTATCCGATTAGAATCTTATAATTATTCTTTTTGTGTAAGGTTATTCAACTATACTTTATATCCTTGCTATTAATTGATTCGGGCAAGCCCTTGGAGGGCGTGGCCGGCTAGAGGTGCTTACCGGTCGAGCCGAGCCCAAACTCTTGTTGGTTCGGATCATGTTCATTTAAATTTATCCGAACTTGTGCTGAGCTCAAAACTTGACGAACCGAGCTGTGACCGAGCCGAGTTTTGACCAAGCGTTGACCGATCCGTTATCGAATTGTTCACGAACAAGCTGACCTATTATTACCTTTAGTTTACTCGTCTTCTTAATTATTTCTTTTTTGAATATTTTTGCTTTTTGAGTTTATTGTTTGACAATAAAACTATTAACTTATTATTGTGTAATATCTAGAATAAATCTATTTATGTATACATACATAATTTATTATTTCCATGTATAAAAAAGTAATCGAGCTGAGCTTGTCATAACTTCAAGGTCTCGAGCCGAACTCGAGCCACAACGAGCCGAGCTTTGACCGAGCCGAGCTCAAACTGTTCACGAACAGGTCTGTTTCATTATCACCCCTAGGAGTAGGAAAGTGAATTCCTGAGGAAATTGTATCGGACCTTGAACCTTGAAATCACAGGGTTACCAATTAAGCTTGATTAGTACTTTTTTTTTTTTTTTTTGGAAAGACATTTATATTAGTGGACACTAGAATGCTACTCAGGTTGGATCAAAGGTTATAAATTTGGGAGTGAATATTAATTATAACTTTAAACAATAGAAAATAAATAGCATTGTTGTTTATTATTTTTTATAGCCAAAAATCACAGTTATATAACTTTTTTATTACCATTTGTATTTTTTATGATTTTCAATACGCACATTTGACCTTTATTATCCTTATCTTACATATTATTACGGATCATAAGAGTTTATAGTTTGTAAATATAATCCAACCAAGTCAATCTGATATTTTTCTCAATACAATCTAATTTTTGTAACAATTTGACTAGCTTGATAAATAGAAAATCGGATATTGTTTCTCAATTTTGCTTCAAACCGAAAAAATGTACTAAGTGTTGTTGAACATGTTGAGTTGAAATGGAGAATGCGTTTTAAGAAGTCATGTTACCAATATTACATTCTTCCTAAGTACACATATAATTGTATTAGAGCTGATAAAAAATCAGGCTACGTTATTAAGTATAAAAAATCATTCCCGAACCCACAAAATCTGGTGAGGCTCAGATTTTGGCCTACAAACACAATTTTTAAGCTGCTCAACCACATTAATTTAAGGCCTGGATGGATCGGGACACCGAGTCTGATCATTCATGATCAACTCTAAGGGTCCGTTCTGTTCAACTTATCTTCACTCATTTCAAAATAAAATAAGATAAGATAAGATAAGATCAAATAAGATAAGACAAAATAAGTTGAACAGAACAGACCCTTAATCTATATATATATCTAAAACCCAAGGCAAAAACATGTCATGCTGCCACATGTACTCCCCCTCTCCCACACAATTAAATTAGAAATATTAAACAATAAAAATGTGTGTTATAAGACTCGAACCCATGACCTCTCATTTGGGTTACAAATGCACTAACCAACTACTCTATTATCTCATATTGGTCATTATGGGAAAAAGAATATATTTAAAGACAAGATAATTTTCTATTTTAAAGACAATTAAATACAAATGTATATATTAATACTCACTAAAACAATAAAAATGTGTGTTATAAGACTCAAACCCATGACCTCGATCTCATTTGAGACACAAATGCACTAACCAACTATACTATTATCTCATATTGGTCTTTATGGGAAAAAGAATATATTTAAAGACAAAATAATTTTCGACTTTTAAGACAATTAAATACAAATGTATATATTAATACTCATTAAACTATTGTTAATAATAGCGTGTCCTACTTTTCAGCAATCTTATATTAAAAAAAAGCTCTTCAATTTTTTATAACCACCGTAATTAACACTACTACACCATTTCATTGCATAGGTTGTATTCTTACATATTAACCTACATTTAAAAAAAGATTGTATTATATTTTTTATAAGTAATATATTTATATATATGTACTCTCTTGAAAGCGAGGTTATATTGATGAATAATTCATATTATAATTTACTATGTAGAAAATTTAATAGGAACTGGAAGATCACTTTCTATGCACAATCCAATGCATATAACTCTTTTTTTTTCCACTTTTCTCAAGTGTTTGATTCAAGACTTCAAATTCACATTGATAAATTATTAGGGGCATCGCCCGAGCCAACAACTAGTTGTATTATTAAACATCGTTGTCCATGTTCAAGCATAAAGTATGGAAGCATAAAGTATGGACATTTACTTCATCACATTACTATTAGCATATTAGGAAGGAAACAAAGAGGTAGACAAGTTAGCTATTATGGGAGCTGATTTAGGCATCTAACCGCCATATTAATTTTTGTTCTTTGTTTTTCAATTTAATCCCTCTTCTGCACTAGAGAAGAGATGCAAATGTAAAAAAAAAAAGCAACAAGAGTAGAATAGCAAAAATCTAGAAAGAAAATAGAAAAACTTAAAATTATGAAAGTTCTTTCATGATATTATTGTAGGAGTGTCGTTGCCACCCTTATTTTTAGCTTAACTTTTATTCCTTGTTTTCCGATTCAACCCCTCTTTTGCATTAGAGAACAGATGCATTTTTTTTTTTGGGCCCTTTTCTAACCCGTGGTAAGATTTAATTTTTCGCTACCATCGCACACGACCACTCACCCGCAGAGGCCCAATAAGCCTCAAACCCCTCCCCAACAATATCAAATTTATCTCCACCAAAGATTTGGCAATTAACACGTGCCATCGTGGGAGATAGTAGCCATACCATCAACCCATGCCCAAGGGTCCTTGGTAGAAAAAATGCATATATAATGAAAGTAACATAATAGAAAATACAGATTTGAAAAAGAAAATAAAAAAACTGAAAGATACAACCCTCCAAAAGCCATGAAAATTGCCCAAAAAAACAAAAGATTGATGCAAATGTCCATTCATCCTTCCCTATCACTGAGAAAAACACACTCCAACCAACAAAAGAAAATTCAACAACCCACATTATTAGGCTTTAAATTGATAGATACCTAGGTAGGCTATTTGCTACTCCATTTCTAAACAATTTTTGGCAAACCTCAACAAAATGAACTAGGCGAGTAAATTTGCATGTTCTAAGGGCGGGAATTACACCTTACATTTACATATTTGAAAAAAATTTGTTTAGAACATAAATTTATTTTGAGACCCCACTACAATTTTTTCCTCAAATGAAACCTAGAGTGGCAAAAATAATTGAAACAAAAGTCTTCCCTTCTTAAAGAAAAGCATGAACATAATCTTCTCTTTCTTTCTCTCTCCTCACCTCACATGTTGTTTAATATCTTTCCTTCTTCATCATTGAAACCCCACAAAACTAAACTTAAAATAAATATGGGTTTTCAAAATTTTACTCACATTATTTAGAAAAAAAAATAAAAAAAATCAACAATCACAACTTCCTCTTTTCACACACTCTGACATTCCCCAGATCCTATGCTGTTCTTGTATAGTTTAAATTTCATTGTTTTTGGGATTTGTGATTTACCCTTTTCTGCTCACTCATTTGTTTACTGATTTCAACTTCTGGGTATTTTTATTTTTTAGCAAAGATTCAATCTTTGAGATATTTTAAATAGTGGGCATTCAGCTTTTTCTCCAAATTCAGTCAGATTTTTTTCCATAATTTGGAGTTTTTGTGGGTCATCTTCATAAACTTTCTCTCTCTTCCCATCCTTTTCTTCTCTTCTGTTTGGCGATGTTTACAAGCTTTACACAGTACGTCACTGTATGAAGAGAGAGACATTAGTTCAAAATTTTGTGTATCTTCAATCTTAATATAACCTCTTTTTTTGGGATTTTGAGATTTTTGCAAAATTCATTTTCTTTCACATCTTTAATTTTTTTTGCCCTTTTAGACTTTCCAAAGGTTTAATCTTTCTGACTTCAGTTATCTGTCTTAGGAAGTTTGAGAAGTGAATTCCAAGCAAAGATTTAATCTTCTTGTTTTTTTTTTAAATTATTTTTTGAGCTGTTAGAGTAGAAAGATTTGCACATTTCATTGTCAAACATCAATAGTTTGTTGGGTAACACCAACCTTTTTTTTGATTATTTTTTTAAAAAACCATTATATCAATGATTGTGATCCTTAAATTTGTACATTGTGATTGATATATCTGTTCTTGAAGTAATTGACTCACCAACAGAAGATTTTGAAATCTGCCCATCAAATTTTTTTCAGAGTAGGTGAATTTTGGGGATGAAATTGAACCATAAAATTTGAAGGGTAATGAAGTGAATTTGATCAAGGTGAAGTAATGGACCGTCGGAGTTGGTTATGGAGGAGGAAGTCGTCGGATAAGAGTCCCGGCGAGACCGATAGCTCGGTATCGGGATCGGGATCATTATCATCCCCTTCTGAGAGATTTTCAGATGAGCATCAGGTTTGTCATTGATCACATTGTGTTCAATTTCATATCAAATCTTAGAAACTCTGTTAATATAATCTATTTGGTAGTTGTTCATTTTTTTATGGCAGCTTGCTCTGAGCATGTTTTAGTACCATTCACTTATAGTATGTGTGTAATTAATGCCAGTTTACATAATGACAGTTTGCTCATCTTCTTCAGCTAAATGTCTGTTACTATAGATTTTTTCCTTAAAAATTACTGCATTGTAGAATATACTTGCTAGACAATCAGACATGATATGCTTTGTACTGTACTTGTTTATGGAAATGTAGTTCATTAAATCTAATAATCTAGTGACTAGATAGTGACTAGAATTATCATTATGGAATTCAGCTGATAGCCAATATCAAACACTTGATTAGAGCTTTTTTCGCGTAGATCTCAAAGTTTTGCTCCCCAATAATAATTGAATTAAACATTTCCATTTAAGGAAAATGTTGCAAGTATTATGCAAAGGAGGAAGTGAGTGTTTTCTTACTTAAGGCATAACCATATTGATATATGCAATAAGAGGAACAAGTTTAATTCAATTGAATGTGTCATATATGTATATGGATTTCTGATGAAGCTTTTTATGTTACTTAAGGCATCTCCAAATCATAATATGCAATCACCGGAAGTCACCTCGAAAGCTGCACCTCCTGATGATGATCCGAATGATGGTGTGAAGATTCTGACTGAGAAACTATCTGCTGCAGCTGCAACTATTAGTGCAAAAGAAGAATTGGTAAAGCAACATGCTAAAGTTGCTGAGGAAGCTGTTACAGGTTTCTTTTTTTTATGTCCTTTTCCCCAATAATATTTGTGCAGTCACATTTAGGCTCTGTTTGATTGGACGGAAAACATTCCGTGAAATAGCAATTTCCAAGGGACAAAAATAGAAACATTTAAAAACTACTTCCTTTGTTTGGTTATGTACACGAAAAGTTAGAAAGAAAGGAATAATGAATGAGGAGGGGAGAGGATGAATGGGAGAAGAGAAAGAGGAAGGTAAAGAAAATAATTGCTTCCCAACTAAACACTGTCTTGGCGTCTTGTAGCTCATATTTGTGCCAAGACTTCGTGCTATAGCTGTGAAACTTCTTTCCGTTTTGAATGATATTCATCTTTTGTGAATATTGAGGTTTAAAGGGCTTGTTTTATTCTCATATAGGAGGAAATAATTAAATATTTATGCTACTATGCTGTAACCATTAACCTTCTGTTTTAACTTATTTGAACTTTAGGTTGGGAAAAGGCTGAAAACGAAGCAGTGATTTTAAAGCAGCAACTCGATGCTGCATTAAAAAAGAACTCATCACTCGAGGACAGGGTAATCCATCTTGATGGGGCCCTTAAGGAGTGCTTGAGGCAGTTGCGGCAAGTGAGAGAAGAGCAAGATGAGAAGATTCAAGAAGCCATGTCTAAGAAGTCACATGATACAGAGTCCAAAAAGTCTGACATGGATGTCCAGATTTCTGATCTCCTTACCCAACTTGAAACTGCGAATGCTAAGGTGGAAGCTGCTGCTTCTTTGGAGTCTAATCTCCGCATCAAGCTGGGTTCTATAGAGAAGGAAAATGCTTCTTTGCAACTTGAACTTCGAACTCAATCTGAGGAGTTAGAAATAAGGACTCTTGAGAGGGATTTAAGCACAAAAACAGCAGAAACAGCCAGCAAACAACACTTAGACAGCATAAAGAGGGTTGCTAAACTTGAGGCTGAATGCCGTAGGTTAAAAGCCGTGGCTCGTAAAGCAACTTCATTTAATGACTCCAAATCAGTCAATGACAGCCAATCAGATAGCGGAGATAGGTTAACTGATTGTGAGCCAAGTCATTCAGATTCATGGACATCTTCCCTTAAAGTTGAGAAAGCTTCATATAAAATGCACATACCCCCTTCACCTGAAATTGATCTCATGGATGATTTCCTCGAGATGGAGAAGTTAGCAGCATTGCCAGAGACTGAAAATAGAAACTACTCTCTTTCACCTGTTACCTTGACTGACAAGCATAGTAGCAATGACAGCTCCTCACTTAGAACAGCTGAACTGGAGGAGAAGATTGAGATTGTTGAATCAGAAAAACAGGAACTAACTTCGGCATTAACCCAGTGCCAGGGTAAGTTGAAGATTTCAGAAGCTCAGCTAAATTCATGTCAGAATCAACTAAAGATATCACAAGCACAGTTAAGAGATGCGAATAAAAAGCTAGGAATGTTGCAGGCTGAGTTGGATTTGGCAAATGAATTGAGGCAGGCAATTGATCTAGAGCTCGATGATGCCAATGTAAGAAGAGAAGAGGCAGAGTCCCAGAGTAAAGCAATGGAGGATGAGAGAGGAACTCTGCTGTCTAAAGTCTATTTTATGGAGGGTGAGGCTGAGAAGGAGAGGGCACTACATGCAGAGGCTTCAGCAAAGTGTCAGGTTTTGGAAGATAAACTTTCTAGAATGAAACGCGAGCTTGATACACGGCAAAGTCAGTTAGCATCCATGAATGAATCAAAGGAAGCGGTTGAACAAGAGCTTTTGAGCACAACCGCAAAGAAAGAAGCAGCCGAATCACAACTAGAAGATGTAAATGCTGAGGCCAAATCCCTGCTTGCTAAAATTGGTTTATTAGAGAATGAGGCCGAAAAGGAGAAACAGTTGTCTACAGAGTTTAGTGCTAAGTGTAAGAAGTTAGAGAACGAGCTTTCAAGAATGAAACATGATGCTGAGACCTGGCAAAGTCGATTAGCTTCGGTGGATGACTCGAAGGACGCAGTTAAACAAGAGCTTCAGATGACAAATGCAAAGAAAGTAGAAGCGGAGTCACAACTCAAAGCCGTACTTGCCAAAGTTGGTTCATTGGAGCGTGAGGTGGAAAAAGAGAGGACATTATCTGCAGAATTTGCTGCAAAGTGTAGAAAATTAGAGTACGAGCTTTCACAGATGAAATCTAAAGCTGACTTTCAGCTTTCACCGATCTCTAAGGAAGAGTTGGATAAACAGCAGGTCAGTTTACTTTGTCCAAAAAATTTAATACAGTTCCTTATCCTTATTGTTCAATCTTAAAAATTGTCTGACCTTCATATAAATAGACTTAGAAACAGGCTTCTGATAATAAGTTGTATCAGATTCAGCTAGAATTTGATGCAGGCATTAAATTAAAACTTTTTTGAGGTTAATTGCCTCTGAAAACAAGCATGGAAGTCAAAACCAACAACGAAATAAATTGTGCAATCAATCCACCGTATGATTTTAGATTTTTTCTGATGACAAAGATATGCTGGTGGTGATTTGATGAATCATATACGTGATCACTTCAAATTCCAACAAAGATCCTACCGCTGTATCTTGGACTAACCAAAAGTCTTTGTGATCTGTGACATGATTTTTTCTAAGAATTGAATATCCTTTTCCAGTTCAAAGTTAATACTAGTATTAGATGAAGAACATAAGTTAGGAGGGAGAAATAGTTGATAGAGAAAATTTTGGTGGGTGGTTGACTGGTTGTGGATCCCAACTTCAATTTAAATTACAGAGTAAATTAAAAGGCCGCCAAACATAGAATGTTAATCATGAGACGGGACAATCTTTTTTTGGGTAAATGTTCACTCTGAGCTACGACAGGGAGGGAGTATGTAATATGAACTCCTTGAAAGTCTTTGATTATGTTAAGCCGCTGGTTCATCAAAATTGTTTTAACCAGCAAGCCAGCATTAATGCTGACAAATTGGAGAATATGCAAACTCAAGGCATTTATAAAGAGTTAGGCTAGAAGGATAACTTGTTCTCCACCAAACAGTGGGGAGGAATTTGTTTCTCTTGATGAACAACAATACCTCTTAGGATGTTTTGTATGATGTTGATATGTTTTGCAGGAAATGGAGTTAGCTGTGGCTGCGAATAAACTAGCAGAATGTCAGAAGACGATTGCATCACTCGGAAATCAACTGAAATCCCTTGCAACCCTCGAAGATATCTTCTTAGAGTCAGAGAAGCTGTTGGAGGTTCCTGAAAAAGAATCAGAATCAGAGATTCTACATAATGATATAAAACCTGATACATTAGTATCTTCAGAAACTGCTCAGGATACATCAACATTGAACAAGGAGGATGACGCGAAGTTTGCAAAAGGTGATGCTAAAGAGGGTGGTATTTCATTAAGTCTAGACAAGCGGGATAAACTTGGGTTTGTAAAATTGTTTTCGCGATCCAAGAACGCAATAAGAAGCTAGAATTCGCAAAAATGAATTATTAGAGGTGAAATAAGTTTGAGCTTATTTTATTCTTTAGTGTTCTCTTCAAATTAGTGCCCTGGATTTGTACATTACTTTTGTGTACAGGCAATTTATGCAACTCTTTTGATCCACATTTTTGATTAGCAAGGTATAAAGAAAGTTATGTACATCTCTTGTTCATCAATCTGGTAACTCATGCTCCCACTTAAAGTAAAAAACGAATCAGTTTTGTTACTTTGCAAAATGACATATACTAATAATGCGATTTAAATACTGAAAAATGATTTATATATTGGATTAAATAATTTTGTCAAAACTTTCCAACACTGGTAAGGAAAAAAAATGATATGGGGTGAAGAATGATTTATATATTGGATTAAATAATTTTGTCAAAACATTCCAACACTGGTAAGGAAAAAAAAAATGATATGGGGTGAAGAATGATTTATATATTGGATTAGATAATTTTGTCAAAACATTCCAACACTGGTAAGGAAAAAAAAATGATATGGGGTGAGGAATGATTTATATATTGGATTAGATAATTTTGTCAAAACATTCCAACACTGGTAAGGAAAAAAAATGATATGGGGTGAGAGAGGCTCGAACTCTCGACCTCAGGATTACTCAGAAGCTATGAGACCTACGCGCTAGCCAACTGCGCCACCACCCCATTTGATAACTTAGCTTAAAATTATGTTTATCACTTAAAATTACAATTTGAGAAGGCGATTTGGATATTTTCCTCACCTTTGTTGATATATATAGGCATGTGGCTCATATTGTTAATGTGATAATTCCATCACTATGATTTTATGTTTCCCTACAAGGCTGTCTACAACAACATCATTCTACTCGAACATCATTTCTACCATTGGATCCTACAATCACATACTAGTAATAATTACCGTTAATCTGTAGTAATTTTCCACTATTATATAAATAAGTACATATCGTTTGTTGACCTACTTTAAAACCATAAATAATTTGTGTATTAAAATTTGGGAAATTTCCAATGGTAGACTCCTATTTTTTAGAATTTCCAATGGTAGATTCAACTTCTTTCTTTTTCCATTGCTAGGCCTCAACTATTTTTTATTTGCTAAATGTGGCATTAGTGACAATTTTCGATTAATAATTAGAGTTTAGCGTTAATTAGCTCTCCCTAACTATGTTAAACCTAAATTAGCTACCCAACCCCCATTACTCTCCCCTCATTTTTTTACTATTTCGGTTTTCTATTTCCCACACTCCCCTTCATTTAATATCCTCTTCAATACTGTTCATCTCCCATAATAAAGGTTTGACGTTCCTTTGCTCATCTCCTCTTTAATACTGTTCATCTACACTAATAAAACACAAACTTCTGTTTATTCATAAAAGATTAGATATATCTATATTAATAGCTAAAAGCAAGGCCTCAGATATGGGCTTAGAGGATTTGCGGTGGAAGGCAAAAAAATAAAGGGAAATTCTCTCTGGTAGCCCTTAACTATTTATTTTTCACTTTGGTAGCTTTTCTTATGGGTTAATGTCCCTGGTAGCCCTAAATTAATTAAAATGTTAGTAAAATAGGATTATTTAATGAAAAACATTTAGTTAGTGTTAAAAAACGTTAGTTAGTGTTAAAAAACGTTAGTTAGTGAGTTAAGCTAACCCTAAACTCTAAACTAACCCTCTCCCCCACCCCTTCCCCCATCCTCCTAGCAGTCCCCCCTCCCACCACCGCCCAGCCAGCTCCCCCTCCCCATGTCCCCGCGCAGCCCCGCCCATCCCCCACCGATTTCGCACCCTCCCCCACCCCCGTCGATTTCGCACCCTCCCCCACCCCCGTCGATTTTTGCACCCCCCCCCCCGTCGATTTCGCGTGGGCTTGGACACTCTTCGATTTGTTGTGCCGCAGATTCTTTCACCATTACCGACTGTTCCGATATCACTCGGCCATTGTTTGCACTCCGGAGAAACCTCGCGGCGCCACGTAACCTTGCTCGACCGGATTTTCGACGGGGGTGGGGGGGAGGGTGCGAAATCGGCGGGGTGGGGGGGAGGGGAAAACGACGCGGTGTCTTGGGGTGGGGGAGGGGCGGGGCTGCGCGGGGGCTTGGGGAGGGGGCTACTTGGCGGTGGTGGGAGGGGGCAGCCGGGGTGGGGGGAAGGGGAGGTGGGAGGGGCGGCTGCAGGGAGGGTGGGGGAAGGGGGTGGGGGAGAGGGTTAGTTTAGAGTTTAGGGGTGAAAGTTATTCGGATAAAACCTGAAATCCAATCCGAATTAGTAATTCGGATCGGATTCGTAATGTGTTCGAATTGGATTCGGATTGAGATTTTTTCAAAAATTGGATTTCCGGATCGGATTGGATTGATGGTAATTGGATCCGAAAATTCAATATGACCGAATAGTAATATGCCTTGTATTATGTATTCTGGATTAGACTTAAGTACTTAACTGATTTATTTTTTAAAAAAAGCCCAGTGCTTAAATACTAATACTGTATTCTTTGTTGTTGAACTGAACCTGTTGTATTCTGTGTTGTTGGACTGAACGTCATGTATTCTATTACGTGCTGTTGTAATGAATTATGGCCTATGGGTTTGTTATTAGTTTATTAATGGACTATGGGGTTTTTGATAATTGTAAATCTATTGGGCTGCTGTTGTCGGCTTGTCGCGCCTAATTTATTTCATAAAAAATAGAGTTTTAAAAAATCGGATTTTCGGATCGGATCCAATATAGAGTTTGAAAATTCGGATTGGATTGGATTCAAAATTTAATTGGTTCGGATTCAGATTGGAAAATTGAAATCCAAATTTTGTTCGGATCGGATTGGATTAGGCCCAAATCCAAACCGTACACCGAACTTTCACCCCTAGTTAGGTTAACTCACTAACTAACTTTTTTAACACTAACTAAATATTTTTCATTAAATAATCCTATTTTACTAACATTTTAATTAATTTAGGGCTACCAGGGACATTAACCCATAAGAAAAGCTACCAAAGAGAAAAATAAACGGTTTTTTCACCAGGTACTCCTGAGGTTTCACGAAATGCACCATGTACCCTCGTTGTTTCGGAAATGCACCAGATGCCCTTGTGATTTACATAAAATGCACCAAATACCCTTACTGACTAACGGCGTCAAGTTTCCGTTAGCTTTATTTACCATTTTACCATTATTATTAACCCCTAAACCTTAACCCTAAACCCTAAACCCTAACCGTAAACCCTAAACCCTAATCCTAATCACCTAACCCTCCCCCACCACCCCATCGCCCCCTCCTCCCTCACCACCCCCAACAACCCCCTCCTCCCCCACCACCCCAGCCCCCCCCCTCCTCCCCCCACCCCCGTCGAATTCCCCCTCCTTCACCCTCCACCCCCGCAACCTGAGCAGACCCCCACCCCCGCAAAGCAAACAACGGACCCCCCATCCCCGCAACAAACAACATACCCCCCATCCCCATGACAAACAACATACCCCCCATCCCCGCAAGCAAACAACACACACCAGACCACACACACGAAAATCGACGGGGCGGGGGGAAATCGAACGAAATCGGCGGGGTGGGGAAATCGAGGGAAATTGACGGGGATGTGGGGAAATCGAGGGAAATCGACGGGGGGGGGAAACCGAACGAAATCGACGGGGGTGGGGGAAATCGACGAAATCGACGGGGGTGGGGGGAATTCGACGAAATTGACGAGGGTGGGGGGAATGTGACGGAAATCAACGGGGTTGGGGGGAGGGTGGGGGCCGTGGGGATTGGGGGCTGCTGGGGATGGTGGTGCGTGGGGTGGGGAAATCGACGGGGGAGGGGGGCTGGGGCCAGGGGGTGGGGGGCCTTGCTTGGGGGTGGGGGAGGGGGAGGGGAGGTGGTGGTGGTTGGGTGGTGGTGGGGTTAGGGTTTGAAGTTAGGGGGTTTAGGTTAGGTTAGGGTTTGAAGTTAGGGGTTAGTGTTAGGATAGGGTTAGAAGTTAGGTTTTAGTTAGTTAATTAGAGCTAATTAGGGTTAGAGGGGTTAATTAACCCTAAAAGCTAACGGAAACTTAACATCGTTAGTCATTAAGGGTATTTGGTGCATTTTATGCAAATCACAAGGGCATCTGGTGCATTTCCGAAACAACGAGGGTACCTGGTGCATTTCGTGAAACCTCAGGGGTACCTGGTGAAAAAACCGAAAAATAAATAGTTAAGGGCTACCAGAGAGAATTTCCCAAATATAAAACACGCCACCCAAGAAGCCACAATTGTTAGTAGGAGTTAGGCAATAGATTAGATATATCTATATACTTAGAAGTTGAAAAAAGGCTTTGGACTAAGCATCTCAGTTCGCAAGGAAGAGTAGATGATGTTTGTTCTTTCGATAATCTGGAGGTTTACTGAGCAATTGGATATAGTTTCTTTGTGGTGGGAACATGGATTTTGGCTGCTACAGTCTTATTGGCAAACAATCCAATTTTTTCACGAACAATAATCTGTTAAGTTTATTAAAATTACATTTGGGAACATGCAATATTGAATGGAATTATTATTAGAACTAAACAAAATTATTAAAACTAAATATGAAATTAACGTTTAAGCCTTATTAATGCTACATTTGGGTAAATTAAGAAAATTGAGGCCTAGCAATGGGAAAAAAAGAGTTGAATCTACCATTGAGAAATCTAAAATAGGAGCCTACCGTTGGGAATTTTCCTTAAAATTTTATAGTCAAAAGAACAATAACGATGGTTTTTGATAATCTATTTTTTTCAATTCAAGTTACATATGCTTGATATATCTTTGATTAAACCTCTCGAAAATTTAGATCTTTTAGGACATACACTTGGTGACTTCTAAAGGTGAAAGTTAGAACTGAAAATCTACATTACATTCTATTAGTTTGGTATTAAAAAGGTTGGCACAAGTTGTCATTATATGGACTGAAATTACTCTTGCTTTATTAGTCCCGAATTGATGGAATATATGCACTTTTAGGATTTTTTGGAAAAATTATCACAATTAGTTGAAGTAATAATGGTTTATGATTATTTAACATTCTCTAATATTTCCAATACTTGATAAGTGATGGAGAGAAGATAGAAATAATCAGAATAATATAAAGAGTCTTTTTGTAAAATCATGTCATCTTATTAATTATAAGGGACTAGTCATAATATATATTGCGAAAATCCGGATAAAATAAATTATTAGGTCATCTCTGCCTGCTACGGTGCTACCTGAGGAGCTACAAGAGTTGCACTCTAACAGTCCAGCAGGTATGAGAAAGTTGGTTACAGAAGCCACAAGCTTTAGCATCAAACATAACTGGACTAAGGTAAAGTTCATATTTAGGTCTGCAACTGCTGAATAATTACAGAAAGATTTTTTTAATTTAAAAAATAAAATAGAAAAAAACAAGAATGTTAACTTATAAACATACATTAGTACACTCATAAACACTGTTAGATGAGATAAAACATAGATAAGCAGTGCTCAGCATTAGCATCCAACATGTACACATCAGATATAGCAGCAGGTGCAGCTTCCCCAGTAAGACAATACATCTCCAACCATAACTCAATTTCAGTATGTATATGAAGTCCTCTTCATCATTCTCAAAAACTCCTCGACGTTCACTTCTCCGTCTCCTGTATGATTAAACTTCTGTTAGGGAGAAGCTCAGGCATAAACGCCACCCTTCAAGGGGATATCAGCATAGAAAGCTCCCCATCTTTTCACTTTTTCTAATAAAAAATTAAGGACATAAATAATCACTGTGAATTTAGCAGCGAGTTTTCTTTACCAAGTACCAGCTGAGCTACCCCTCAAGCCTCAAACTCGGCTTCGCGTGTTCTAAGCTGACCTACTTCTATTAATGATTTAAGTTATCTCTAACATGCATGTTCCGAATCCGAAGAGGTATGAGAAGAGAATATCAAACTTACGATCGCGGTCAGCTTCTTCAATCATCTCTTGGATATCTCTGTCAGTGAAGTTTTCGCCCAAGTCCTTTGCAATACGTTGAATATCTGCAGGGGAGATCTTTCCCTATTCCACAACTCAAATATTTCAGTAATGGATGATTGCAAAAATAAAACACTAAAACAACAATTACAGAGCTTTACATTATTATCTTGATCGATTATACGAAACGCTTTCATTAGCTCCTCTTTAGTGTCTCTTTCTCCAATTTTAGCAGTCATCATGTGACAAAACTCATCAAAATCAATGGCCCCACTTCCATCCTTGTCCACATCTGCAATCATTTGATTGATTTGCTGAATAACACAAAAAGTCAAGCTTAGTAGCTGTTAGAAGAAAGATGAAACATCCCCAACCCCGAGAGTCATCCTCATAAATTAGTTTTCCCATTCTTTTTTCTTCTTTTGTGGTTTTTTTTTTTTTGGGGGGGGACGGGGAAAGAAATAAGAGACGTCCCAAAACACACTTGCACGCAATGACATAAAAAAGGAGATGTTGCAATAACTGTAGATAGATGAAACACAAACCAGACATGGAATGTAATAAACAAAAAGCTACAAAAGGACACTGGAAAGTAATTGTTGGTAGTCTACAAATGGAAACCATTTGAGAGACCACATGCACTATAGTTTGTTCATTTGTTGCTTAAAAATTAGCTCAGAGAAAAGGGCTGGGTCCTGGGACTTACAGTTGCCAAAAATCAGCTTCAAGAGTTGCTTAGAATTTTCATGATGCATTCAGATCATGAGTGAAAGATGAACATCGTATACAATTTATCATTATATCAATTTATTATATTTATACAAGAATTCAGAAAAGAAATAATTCAACCATAATCTTTTCATAACTATTAATGGGAAACAAACAAATACCTCTTCTGTCATCTCAAAACCCAGAGCCCTGCAACGAGGCAATATAATTTAGGTACTCGTGAAGTGGAACATAAAAACCTTTAGATTTGAAAAGAATAATACCTCATAGCAACATTCAACTCCTTAGCATCAATAGTCCCTAGAAAAAAAATACCGAATCAAGTATTATCAAAGAGCAACTATATGCATTGACATAGAAAACTTGAATCACTAGAAAGATTCAAAACCTGAGCCATCAGTGTCAAACAGTTCAAAAGCTTCTTTGATCTCTTGCCTCTTCTGTTGAGTGAGACCATGATGACGGCCCCGAGGCTTGTCTTTCCTCACTGTCCTAGCACTGGACTGCTGATATTTTTACCAAATCAAGAAAACCAAGATTAACAAACTCCATCAGCAAACCCAAATTAATAATTAAAAAAAAGGCGCCCACAATCCCAGGTCATCATCTGACAAATTATTCCACAAATTGGACCACTCTATACATAGATTAGTGGCTCACTTCGCGGTTCCTACCCTATTCCGTTTCTCCTAGCTCATGGCAAGCATGTAATCAATCGGTTCTACCACAATAGCAGATAACTAGCTAAATCTGTGGTGTGCAAGTATCAACGATGAGGATAGATGATGATACATGTTATCTGGAGTGTTACAAAATGCAAAAGTAGCAAAATCATGAAATGCATATACCTAGCTGAAATCATCAGAAAACTATAGTAGCATAAAACGGTATACCTAATTGATGATCAAACACGTGATGCTCAAACTTAACATCACAATGACTCAATGAGCTTAATCTAAGTAAAAAGACCTCCATTATTCCGAATAACATGATTCTTGTAAATGGTATCAAAGACATGAAAGGTGTTCACTATCTTCGGCATCGCACAAAAATTGAGTAAATCAAAAGTCTAATAGAAAAGGCTTATCTATTGTTGCAGGGTAAGGCTATTTTGAGTCCCCCTCCCATACCATACCATACCCTAAGTCTCCATAGAAGTCTCTTCAGAAGCAAAGTTAATGTTCAAGTTGCTATCAATAAGCATGAATTTTGATAACCTATGTCCGTGACACAATCGAATCCGAATATCCATAAAACTCATTCAAACTGCAAAACACACGATTGCAGCTTATATTTCCTGCATTTGATTAGGTAATACTACCTACCAGTAAAAAGCTTCAAACTTTCCTCAATTCATTATCAATTTGAGCCAAACAAATAATTTTACCACGAAATTGAACAAAAATAGAGCCCAAATATCATCAAAATAGTGGCCAATTATGTTCCTAGATATCCAAGATCTTTCCCCTAATCATAATCAAACTTTAACCTAATTTCCAAGAACAATAATTTCCAATCCCATCCCCTAAACCCTACAAAAATCACAAAATTAAACAGGTGGGTTTGAGTTTCCGTATCGAAATCAATCATACCCACAAATAATACGATTGATTACACAAATGGGAACGAAAATAAGCGATCATAACAAAAAAAAAGGAAATTGTTGAGAATTAAACTAAAAAATAGATAAGAAATTAAAACAAAAAATAAAAAGGGGAAAGAAAAGGGAAAACGTACCATTCTTGATTTTGCTTAGGGATCTTCCGAGTGAAGCAGAAGAAAGATCGCCTGTATCTTAGTTATCCTGCTTAAAGAGACTAAACTTCTTTTTTCTGAATTTGAAATTTCTTAACAAATGATTTTAGTAAAAATGGTAAAGTTTCAAGGAAAGGATAAAAGTAGCTATAGAAACAAAAAGAAGGTAATACGTGGAAATTGTAGACCAAATTAAGAGAAAATTTGGGAATGATTTAGACGAAATATTGATCCCAAAACTTCATCAACTAAAGCGTTCTTTTGAACTCGAATAAGTCTAATCAATAGCCCGAATTGAAACCGAAGCGAATCAATCGGGCGGCCGAAATGAATAAGTCTAAATTGAATCGAACCGAATCAATCGGAACCGGGCGGCCGAACTAAGCCAAGATTATTAATAATAAGCGATACGAACTAAGTATTATTAATAATTACAAGTAGAGTAATATTTTTATCATCATTGATAATGATAATAATTAATAATATTAATGATAATGATAATAATAATAATATTAATACTAATACTAATAATATGCATAACAATAATATTCTTATGAATTGAGTAATATTAATAATAACAAGTAGAATAATAACGATATGAAGTAATAATATTATTAATATAATATTTTTTCTTCAAGATTGCTATTCGGCAAGTCAATATATACAAAATCAATAGCATGTTTTCACGCCTAATCTTGTAGAATAGAAACAATAAGCATGCATTTAATTCTAATTCTAAGAGAATATAATATAATATAATATAATATAATATAATATAATATAATATAATATAATATAATATAATATAATATAATATAATATAATATAATATAATATAATATAATATAATATAATATAATATAATATAATATAATATAATATAATATAATATAATATAATATAATATAATATAATATAATATAATAATAATAATAATAGTAATAATAAAATAACAATAATAATAAAAAATAATAATAATAATAAGAATAAGAATATAATAAAAATAATAATAGTAATAATAATAATAACAATAATTATAATAACAACAACAATAATAATAATAAGAAGAAGAATATAATAATAATAATAATAATAATAATAATAATAATAGTAGTAATAATAATAATAATAATAATAATAATAATAATAATAATAATAATAATAATAATAATAATAATAATAATAATAATAATAATAATAATAATAATAAGTTGTAGTACGACCTCGAACCGGACGGGCTCTCGATCCGAACCGAACCGATCCGATCCGAACTAAACCGAATTTCTATTTATTCGCCCAAAAAAATGAAGCCTAAGCTTATATAGAGTTAATGGTCAAAATTTAAATAATTTCTTTTAGTTTGGACCCTTTGTTTTAATTTATGAACTAAATTTGGAAATATAATACTGGATATAGTCATATAGGTGTTAAAGATTACATTTGATCGTGAGAGTATGAAACAGAATATGACGCAAACGCAATGCATCTTTAGGCGCAACAAATGATAACCTAAGTTTTTCAGTTCCTTAATATTGATAAGTGGGATATTATATTGTGTATTAAGTGATTAAATATGCGTGGAATATGTTTGATTGTGTCATGAGCAACTAATAGTGACTATGAGATGCATTATAATTTTTAACTTTTTAAGCCATAAAATTAAGGGTCTATTTAGTATCACTATAATTTTTTGATTTTTGGTTATAGAGTTTCAAAGTCAAAATAAATTATATAATTGATTAAATATATCTACTACCATAGATTATTTTGGTCTTAAAATTCGAGAAAGATACAAAATTAATGCAACTTTTGCATTAAACTACTATATATTAGTAATGTTAAGTTTCACATCCTTTTTGAGTTGTCATTTTTTATTTATCCAAGTCATATTTGAATGCATTTAGGCTGGGATGACTAAATCATCGTGGAATGATACTTCATACTCTTAGTTACTTCACGAACTTAAGAGTTTTTGAGTTGTCATTTTTCACCAATGAATTATAAAAGTAGCATTCCATTTCCCTCCCTTTTGCCCTTCAACCAAAAAAGGTTCAACCTACTCGGCTACTCAACCGGCAAAGTAGTAATTGTACAATTTATAATGCTATGACGAGTATGATGAGATGGTTGCTTTGAAGGAAAAAAGATTCTCTCCGCACGTAATGCTTTCCCTTAAAGTGTTTTATGCCATGTAATCGACATACACTAAAATATAGTAAATGCATTATAAGATATGATCCCGTGATCACAAGTATAATACTAATGTCTTAACCACTAAATCAAGTGATACTTTATGTTATTACTTCATAGTAAAATATTAATAAATGAAAATTATAATTATCCGAGGCATAGTCCAAGGCTAAAAACTAGTTACCAAATTACAACACGTCATCAGGTGGAGTAAGACCTTAACATAAAGATTAAGACCCTAACAAGCTCTCATTAACTAAAGATTTCAATTCCTAAAAGAAATGGAAAGGATCCTTAAGAGTTAAGACATTAACATACAATACTTCTCGTTTCGTTTTAAATGCAACAAAAGAATATTTTATATCTCACAAATAATACCTCTTTGTTGCATTTAAAACGAAACGGAGGAAGTATTAGTCTTTTGGGACAAAAAGAAACAAATACAACTATACAATGTCTAGATTTTACAACTTAATTTTCAAGTTCTACAAAATCTCTATGTTCATAAACTGTAAATCATCACTGGCTAATAAATTTTGAGTAACAGGAAAATTATCTTGAATATGCCGATTAAAGTCAACAAGAGTATCGAAGATAAAACTCCAGCCACTAGGAAGAAGTACTACACATACAATTATCTATCTTATATGATACACCCTGGTTTACCTAAAGCCTATAGGAAGGCACACACAAGAATATTCTTGGTGGCATGTCATCCGCGTCTGCATATGTATGCCCTAGGTGCATGGTAAACGCGCTGGCACACAGGAGGTTTTGGAGATTAATGAAAGCATATAGTAGTACTAAAGAAAATCAAGTAAATCCAAAAAGATGAAGAATATATGATAGTTCCAACTATAATCACTCAATAACTAAGCTCAATCAATTTTTTTAACAGTAAGTAAAGCCACTAAGTACAGATTCCCCCATCCATCACTCAAATGCAGTAGTAGTAGAACTAAAGATTAAGACACCCCTTGAAAATTCTTCATATATACTTTCTCCGTCTTTTTTCTATTGGAACGTTTCCCAGTATATTTTACATTGCTCCCCATGATGATGGCCAGTGCTGATCAAGTTGAGTTGAACAGATCATAGAAAACTGCTGGCTTCCTGCAGTCAGAAATGCACAGAGCCTGTAGCAAGTAGATTTAGCAAAAATCTGAAACAATAGTAAGCGAAGGCATTTCAAGCATGAAACAGGAACATCAACAAGTTTCTCATGGGTAATATTTGCCATTAGGGCTTTAGGGTCACCAAAGCGACTGTTTCACCCTTGCTATGTGATACTCCCTTCGTCTGTATCTTTTTGTTCTTCATGGTTGTATTTTCACATTTTTAAATGCATATTTCCACCATAAATATGTTTAATTATGTATTGGTAGGCATCAAAGTTAAATTTTAAATATTGGTGACAGTTTATGGTCAAAATTTGGTTGTGCCATCAAGACATTCCAACTCTAAAGAACAAAAATAAACGGAGGGAATAGAAGTTAGCATCTCTCATTTGCACACGAATTAAGGAGAGTAAAGAAGTGGAGAGAAAAATGTAGGTGGCTAGGTGCAGCCCAACTTTTGGAGAAAAGATAGAGAGGATAAACTTGCTAAGAGGGAATGTGGGTATCTTTTTAAAAGATAGAGGAGGAAGTATTAGTTTAAATGACACTGTGATTCAGCCCAACTGTCTTAGAAGCATGAAGGATTACCTGGACAGCAAAAGCAATGTGCATCAGCGTTGCTTCAGTCCATGGTCTTCCGATAAACTGCAGGCCGATAGGCAACCCAGCTTCATCATATCCAATCTAGACCGGCGTAGAAATTGGTCAGCTAAGAGTGATTGGAATGACAGTAATTTCACTTAGTACGAGTCAATGCAAATGAAAATAAGTTTGTATTCTCACCGGTACAGTAACTGCAGGAAGACCAAGGAAATTTCCTGCAATTTGATAGCGTACCAGTGCAGCTGAAGATAGGTTCAAAGATGAAACTTTTCAGCTTTTTGCAACAGGAGTTATGCCAAAGGATTTAAGGATTTAAATCCTTGTTAGAGAAGGAGCTAGATGATTAATGTGTACCTCCATTAATGTAATCGAGTTCACCAGTTTTTAAAGCATCATCCTTGATCATGTATGCAGTTACACTGATAAACATGAGAACAACTTACTGTAACTGACAGTAATATATAATCTAACTTCTGTTTGACTAAAAAGGGAGAATAGTTTTAGCAAATGAGGTAGCAGCATAACATTCAACAGATAGAAACAGGTAGCAGCAAAACATACCCAGTTGTCGGAGTAACAATGACATCTGCCTGGGAAAAGATCTTGTTATGTATATGCATCTGACGGCCCCTGCAGGCAAATGAGAGAAGAAACGTAACACTAAGTCATCAATCATATCCAAGAAACAAAAAAAAAGAGAGAAATCATACATATTACTATGGTTACACATACAAACATTTGATACATGGGAACCACAGATGAAATAATGTTTGATCGCAACAAGTGAGTTTCTTAAAGTTCTATTAAAAAATTTGACAAATGCCATTAGATGGCATACGACCAATCCCTAGGCTCCATTTGCTTGGACGGATTACATTTTCAATGAAAAATGAATTTTCCTTGTAAAAGATTTTACATGGAGAAACACAGATGTAGTTTGGTTTTCCTTTGGTTCCTTGCAAGAAAAGTTCGAGAGAAGGAAAAATGGAAATGGAGAGGGGGAGAATGGATGGACCGGAGGAGAGAAAGAGGAAGGTAAGGAAAATATTTCCTACTCTTAGAAGAACTATTCCCCCTTTGCCCTTA
Organism: Beta corolliflora; assembly: GCA_947648045.1. Classification (NCBI taxonomy): domain Eukaryota; kingdom Viridiplantae; phylum Streptophyta; class Magnoliopsida; order Caryophyllales; family Amaranthaceae; genus Beta; species Beta corolliflora. The sequence continues at coordinate 1,130,615 of CANSZD010001251.1, forward strand.
GAAAAACTATTTTCTAGCCTTTACAACACAGAAAGAAAATGAAAAATACGTCACTAAATGTGCAGGACTGCAGAAGGACGTAAGGTAATGTGTGCAAGATACATTGTTTTTTTCTTCTTCTAGGAATAGTTAACCACACTATATTTGTCCAAGCCATTTAATATTCATATAAGCCAAAGGCACAGGACTTTGTATCACCTGATTTTCTGGGCTTTTATATACTCCATGCCACTAAAGGCACCATATATAGAAAGCCCCACTCGTGCATCCCATCCAAGCACCGCAGAGTTCCTATTATGTTATAACATGAGCTTGTCAGGCAAGCATCTCAAACTGACGAGCAATTGATTGAGAAAACATGCATACATGACTTACAGTTTCTGCCGAAGATTATCAAGAGCAGCAGTGCACTCAGATCCGATTGTTATATAGTGTGCCAGTCGCATTGTTTCTATCTCTGGTATCGTCACCTCTACAGTCTTGGAAAGATAAGACAACTTTCTTTATATTAGGACACTGAAAATTATCAATCTTGCACTATCTACTTCTATGATATGGTTTTACGGGATTCAGTCAATTGTTTTGATCATGGGATATCTATGAGAAATAGGATATCCGTGTTATCAAAGATTTTCCTGCAATTATTTCTTGTATGGAATGAGTCAATAATCCACTTTGGTATCTTATTGAACAAAAATGGTGATATTGTTTCTCCATTGATTAAGATTTTTGATTTCGGAAAGTATCATGATCATCCAATAAGAATTTCCTTTTTACTTTTCTACTCTCTCCATTTCAAATTAGTTTGATCACTAATTAGGTAACAAAGTTTTGGCAGATAAATTGCTATTGGATTATATTCTTATATATTGTTATTCTAAGTAGAAAAATAGATGTGATATGAAATAATGAGGTATTTGTATTGTTATGGTAATGGAAAATTAAGTGAATGAGATAGTGGGTCCAGAAGGAGAAATAAAAACTAAGTGATAAAATTTGGTGGGATCATGTCAAAAATTGAAGTATTGGTGGAGTCATGTCAAAAATGGAAGTATTAATGGGATAATTCCAAAATATGAAGTATTCAAACAATTTTGGGACGCATATAAAAAGGAAGTGTTCAAACTATCTTCGGACAGAGGGAGTAAGGAGTATTTAGCAAAAAATTATACAGGTAATGTAAAAAATTGAACTAATGGTGGGTCTTCAACCAGCATACCAAGCTCAAAACTTCAACCAGTATTTAGCAAAAAATTATACAGTTTTGAGTCATTACCTCCCATCCATAACATTTTCGAAGCTTATCAAGAGCATGGGAGCAGGAGAGTTTGATATCAGCCTGACAGTCATCAAACCACTATATAGCCAGGAGAAAAGAAAACAAAGGTCAGAGTAGCAATAATAACATATATGTGGGTTCTGTACATATAAGGCCAGACGTTTACCTTTCCATATTTCGCAATTTTGATACCACCAACTGACGTGTTTGATCTCAGCAGAGGCAAATTAACATTAGGCTGGTTAGATGTCAAAACCATGTCTACAGTCAGTGCATAAATATTGTTCATTAACAAGCCATCCAGCGAAAAGAGTGAGCAAAAGAAAAATACAAAATCTAACATTCGCACTTTAGGAAGAAAATGAGGATTCATACAACTTTTAACAATTATTAATTGCAGCAGACTCAATCAGCTAATATTAAGGTGCAACTTTCAGCGTAACAAGAATAATGTGGAGCAATTAAAATCCTTCTGAAAGTAATGTTTCAGATGATACTTATAATTTATAAATAGTAAAGTACACCTAGACAAAAGAAAAACTAGCAACAATTCAATGGAATGAAAAATATTTCAAATTCAATTCACTGACCAAGCCTGCTCTTAGAGGAGTGTAATAACCAGAAGATTATGCATGAATATAAACTGTACCGGGTGAAGTGTCATGCATATTCTAGTTACTTACACCTATCATATGAGATACAGCGACATTACCGTCAAAACTGTAGATTGGTCTGAGAGGAGTTGGCCACTAATAGCTGAATAACTGAAATGAGCTCCCATGATTAGTAACAAAATAACAAAAAATGTTGAGAATAATTACACGTGGAATTAGCAAGGGGATGCTTACGTTATTAAAGCATCTTCAACAGTGCCAGATAGAATTCCAACCATCCCAACTGTCCAGTTGAGAGGAAGTACACTACAAATAATATATAACTCAGTTTGGCCCTCCAATTGTTAAAAGTGTATAGCATTAAAAACAAGACAATGTTGCTTCCTCTTTCCCCCATATGGAGATGATTTCAGGATGTAAGTGCTCACCCTGTATGAGGCACACGTCCAAAAGTTGGCTTTAAACCAACAACGCCACAGAGAGCTGCAGGCATACGGACTGACCCTGCATAAAATGTTAAAGTATTCAGTAAAAGTAAATTTGAATACACAACAATTTAAGCAAATTGAGATGCATCTATAGTAAAGTAATATTTACCACCCCCATCCACACCAAGAGCAACAGGACACAATCCTGCACAAACAACTGCAGCAGATCCACTAGAAGAGCCACCAGATATCCGGCGGGTATCATAAGGATTTCGCGTAACCCTATAATAAGCATAGAAGACAAGATGAATATAGGAAACTAGAGATACTCAAGTTCTAATGAAAAAACACAACTTATATTATGTAAACTACAAAGTATATTGGTACTCCTGTAGTTTTTTGTTGTTCTTGTCCCTTTTTAACGTTTCTAATGCACATCTTTGACCAATAAAATCTTCAATTACGTATTAGTAAGTTCTAAAAAAAGAACTGATGTTTTAAAATTCACATTGAGACCTATCAAACACGACCCACATAACTACGTTTTTTTTACATATAAATCACCAAAAACGGTAAAATTTTTATTGCTTTGACCACATGGATAGTAAACAAGAGCAACAAAAAAACTACAAAGGGAGTATGAGTGTATGACATTAGAGCTCAGCTGAAGAAAGATATTTTACCCATAGTGAGGATTTATGCCACTTGTCCCAGCACCAAGCTCATGCATGTTGGTTTTCCCAACGAGTAATGCACCGCATGATCTCAGACGCTCAACACAGCAAGCATCATTTTTGCAGGATCTAAAGTTGTGTAACCATTTCGTACCTCCTAGTAGAAATTACAATAAAAGGCAGGGAATTTTCTCACCAAGTAACAAAAGGATTGTTGAGTTCAGAAAGGAACTTAAAGTCTATAGAAAAATGCGTACCTGTTGTTGGATATGGGATGCAGTCCATTTCATCTTTAATGGCTATTGGCACTCCATCCAGAACAGAAAGCGGTTCTCCTTTAGGGGGTCATAATCATGAAAAGAATAAGTGAGGACCATTTTAAAAACGATCAGTCAATTGATCTGCACTACTGCAGGGACTAACTATAGCACTTATACAAGCCAGCAGTACAGCTGTTCAGCGACAATCAATCTGTCATTAGCGCAGTCATATAATCAATAAAAAACATGTTTTTTTTATATTAAGCGCAAAGAAGTTTGACAAAAGGAAAAAGGTAATTAAACTTTTATTGTAGTTGTGGGGATGTACGAATGAAAAAGAGTACTTTTACGTCATACCTCTTTCATGACGAAAAGTAGACTCAGCAGCTTGCTCCAGAATATTCTTGGCGTCACAACTAATAAAGAATGACATGTTGCATTTAGCACTAGATGATTGTTCAACAGCTCTAATGAAACGCTCTGCCACCTACAAGCAAACTAAAACAAGCACTTTAAACACTTGTAAGAGTCGCGCATTTTTTATTTGTTGGGCAAACATGAAACAAGCTACCTTTTCAAAAGCATGAAGCAAAACTAGCCAGAAAGAAAGAATAAAAGAGTAAAATCTATGCTTGGTATTATACCAATGAAAATGGGACATGGACACATGGTACCCCACTATACAGAAAAAAGAAATATGCATTAGGAAATTTATTCTTTCTTGGTTGCAGCAAAAGATGTGACATAGTATATTCAAAATCACAGTGCTATACCATGCTTGGAGTCAGCAACCTAGATCTATATGCTTTTGAGTAATCCATTATTGTCCAGCGTCGAAACCAAGGATTTGTCTCACTTGATATACTTTCTGAAGAAGAAGGTAGGCACTCTAGAGCCTCTTGTGCTCGTTCACATGGATTTCTCTTAGAATTGATGCATCTTACTTCTTGCTCCAGGGGATCTGCAAATTGATTTTAAAAAATGAACCTAAAGGCATTGACTCCGGGACTAGCTTAAGAAAAGATTAAGAGCATTTCATACCAAAAGGTTTTATGGCACCATAAGATATGGGTTAAATTTTCAAATTTAATTTTCCACTGAGATGAATTACTGAAATAGCACCATAATTGGAATGGTCCCGAGAGAGGTAATACCTTCAGAAGGATGTAATGGAACATATACAGGTGAGTCTTCCAACTCTGCATATGAAACAAGCTGCAGGACTAAATTTAGTGAGATACATGTTAACGAATGTTTTCATCCACTTGCAAGTATATTTTGGCTATGTTTGATTGAATGGGAAACCTTTTCAATTTATGATGATCTTCTATGAAAAACATGTTATGAGGGTAAAATTGTAGTTTTCCTTTGTTTGATTCCTCACAAAATGTTAGTCAAAAGGAAACATTATAATGCAAAGCAGAGGATAGATGAGAGAAAAGAAAAAGAACGTTAAGGACTAGGGAGGAAAATGTGGCATTCCTTCCTTTCAAAAGAAATATATTTTCATCCTTGGAGAAGTATTTTTCACCATTTTGGAAAACTATTTTCCACCCTTCACAAAACGAAGGAAAATGGGAATACTTTTCCAGCATAATGTTCACATCCCTATCAAACACCCTCTTTAAGAAATGTCCATATAGTTTTGACTAGCAATTTTACCCCGGCAAGAAAAAGGGTGATTTTGTCTGTTTATAAGAAGTGACTGAGGTTTAGGTACCTTATGAATCATATTGTCTTTCTTGAGGACGTACAAGAAAATCATTCCAAATATCCTGGACTCTAGAATCCAAACAAAGAGTTTGACCAAAAATCCAGCCATACGCGGAGCTGAGCACAAAAAAAAAGGCCATCAGTAACAATTTCAACCATGCTCTCTGAATCTCTACTGTTATCAGCATACACAAATTGTACATACAAGCAACTTACTACCATAACCTAACAAAATAATCCACTAAGACCACAAAAGAAAGATGCATATTAAGAAAGCCGGTTCGCTCAATCGAGGTGTCTCAAGACATTCTCAATCCAAGACATCATTACAAAAAAATATAAAACAACCCAGATGGATTAAAACAAACATAAACCAACGCTTGCACTGTAAAGAAACTTCTTAGTATCATCAACCAATTCCTTATTTTGACATATATATTTGATAGCGAACCATTTTCAGAAACATAACTTAATCAAAGTCAAAGGATCAAGAAGAACGAACAGACGCATTACCAAAATGCCTAGAAGGCATTACAAAACAACAACAAACCTTTGACATTGGGGCTAATATAAACCTCATCACTATCAGGAGTAAGATCAAGTTCATCAACAGGCTTGTAAACCACACCCTCACTCCAGAAAATTCCCATCTTTTTTTTTCCACTCTTCAAGATACAAACCAGATGAGCTAAAGAGAATGGTTTAACAGCTCGATGTTGAATATTATTTAAGTCATCATTTATTGTACCTCATCTAAGTTTGTTGTTATGTTATCTGTAGCCTTATCATAATAAACAAATTGTAATCCTTTCTTCCTCATAAACTCTTTGACATTTAAGTTTGTTTTTACCTAGTCAAACATTTCTCATATATTATTAAAGAAATGTTTATAACAGCATTATTGCTAATCAATAGAATTTGTCATCCAACGTGACAGGATCACAGAGAGGTATAGAGAAAAAGGGGGACATATAAAGTAGAAAATGATCATGGAATGACCGATTAAGCGCGAAAACGTACACAAACCAATACAATCATGAATAGACATGACAAACTTTCCTTTAATATAACCAACATAATTTCAACTTTGAGTAAATTTGACAACAACCCAACTCCTAAAACTCCAGTAGACGATGTAATGTGTTGGAAAAACAGAACATAAATATTATGTACTACACAAACCAATAGTGTCATGAATAGCTATGACAAAATTTCCTTAAATACAACCAACAAAATCCCAAATTTAACAAACCCAACACTTAGAACCCACTAAACAAAGTGACATTGTCGAAATTCGATAACGGAACAGGAATTTCATCAAACACCTGGTGGGCATTCATAAAACAAAAACAAACCTTTGACATTAGGGCTAATGTAAACCTCATCACTATTAGGGCCAAGATCAACCTCATCAACAGGCTTGTAAATCACACCTTCACTCCTAAAAAATCCCATCTTTTTTTTTCTTTTACTCAAAAATCAGAGGAGCCAAAGTTTGTGATTGAGCTCTCCAAAACCCACAAATTATTTCACATATATACTGGAAGAAGAAAGAGAAAATGGGAAAAAGGGGACATGGGAAAAGTATTTCATAGGTGATTATGATGGAAAGAAGATACTTGAACTGGAAATTCATGGTGAAAGTACAGGAGAAAGTAGTGTGTAGTAGGAGAGATTTTGGTAAGATGTGTAAACCTTCACAGAGAGAGATTCGCGGGCTTTTCAAAGTGGGGGATGGAGGTAGTTGATTTAGGTTTAACCGTTTGAGAGAGGAGGGATGGTTTATTAGGGGGGACGAAACTTCCCTAGTTTCATCGGATCTAATCTGAACCGAACTTATTACATCTAATTAAATTTGGTGAAGTTTAAGCGGACGTTTAGTCCCTATTCTCAACCATCTACTCTGTTTCTAACCTGGTATTTTTTTTAATGGAACATTTATCGAAAATTTTAATTTAATAAAGCTTAGAATGATAAGGATGAGACTGGAAGGTGGGAGCTCTTACCACTTGAGCTCCGAACCTCTATCGAAAAACTATTTAATTCATTATTATTGCGATAGCTACAATGACAAAACATATGATTCATCTCGTTATCCTAAAATCATGTCAAGTACAATTGAATTTTATTACATCGAGCTAATTAAATTGAATTGATCGATTGATTACTATCTGACCAAATTATGGAAAGAAAATGTGTGCTTTAAATGCTACATAGTGGAACAGTGGAACTTATGCTTTGCCCTTACAGCCGTACGTACAATTGTAATTCTTTCGCCGATAACTACTATGAATCTATTCTATTCACTTATTTTCAATTATTTCTGAACAAAGAAGTTGGAATAGTTAACATAGGTTAGTAATTTCATAAAATTACTGAAAAAGCCTTATAAAGGTCAATAATTATGACAATAAAAGACTATTACAAATCATTTCTAATTTTTTCAACCCTCTACGTGGGTCCCAACTTATGTGGTGTGAGCCCATTAGAGATGGATAAAAGAGGAATGTGCGCAAACCTAGTGTACGTGTGTGATGTATGTTATGGACACTACTAGGTGCTACAACCAATGATGTCTTGGCCTAGTGGTTAAGATTGAGGTGCTGTGAACGATATGTCACAGGTTCGAATCCCCCCTCCCCTTCTTTGTACTTTGTACTGTCTTCGTGGCTCCAATGAATAAAAAAAACTATTATGTGCTACATACTTAACGCCACTAGAAAGAGTAAAACTCAAGTTATATACTCCCTCTGACATTTATTAGTTTACCCACTTTTTTTTTGGGTTGTTCCTTATGAGTTTACCCACTTTTTTTTGGATGGTCCTACAATTGTTTATTATTTTTTTTACATTCTCATTCTACATTTCTTGCCCCACAACATTAACTTCAATACAATATGCCAATAAATTAATACTTTCTCTTTCATTTTACGACGTGCATACTTATTTCTTCAAAAACTTTGTACCCAAAGAAATGGATAAACTAATAAAAACCGGGGGGAGTAATATTAGATATAATTCAAACGTAAATCAACTATTTTTGCTAAACGATGGATACAAATCAATTATGCAAGATGTAAGCACTAATAAAGTAATACTCCCTCCGTCCCAAAATATAGTGTTTGCATTCCTTTTTGGGTGTCCCAAAATATTGTGTCTATTTTCTTTTTTATCAATTTGTTAGGACTAATTTGTCCTTCATTTCTACATAAACTTTCCAAAAAACCCATACTTTTCTTTCAAAAAATGGGCCCCTATTTATTGTTTTACACCATTCCAAAAAATATCTATTGCTTTTTTATTTTATTTTAAAGGAAAAAGAAAATAAAGAACTAGTTCCAAGACAAAAGTGCCTAAAAAGCACTTCCTTAATATATATTCCATCCGTTTCAAAATATAAGGCATTCACGCTTTATGAAAATTTGCTTTGACCACAAAAATCTCTCATAATATGATAAATAAAAATTATAAAAATTATACCGTTGGATTCGTCTTGAAAAATACTATAATAACATTATTTTTTTGGGATATTATCTCAGATAACCCTGACTTATAGGCCTTTTTCCAATATAACCCTGACTTTGCGGCCGCTCTCCGATAACCCCGAACTTTTTTGTCATTAAACCGGACGGAATTAGAGACGGCGTTAAGTAGACCCTAACTTGGTTTGACTTTTGCTAAATTCATGTTTTTCTCTCTCTTGTTCTTCATATCTTCTCAATCATTCATCAATTTTTCCCAAACTCATAACAAAATCCAGATTTTTCCCAAACCCATTTACCCAAAATCATATATTTCCAACACTCTTTTTAAAGCTTTGTTTAATTTGACCCAAAAAAATAGAAAATGGTTTTCGAAGAACAATTACATGAGAAAGCTGAAACTAGTTCTATTCAATGTTAAAAAGTGTCAAATGTCAACGAGGAAAAAATTGTTATCATTCAATTTGTTAAAAACTTAAAACCAAAAAAATACAACTTAGCTGGTAAAGGTTCCATCGAACATTTATTCCATTTGGTACCTTCCAAAGTGATTCATTAATGGGATGTGGCTCTCCCCCAGATTTTGATTTTTTTATTTATTCTGTTGATTTTATTTTCTGGGTCTTGATTTACAAGTTTGATTTCAATTCTTCCACAGAGGAGAGAGAAAGGGGAGTAAATGAGGAAGAAGTTGCTTTCGATCATCAAATTCAGGTAATATCAACAAATTGTGATCGGGTAGAGGATTATAGGTGCATCATTTCGGCCAGTAAATTTGACAGTAATAATCAACCCACAAAAGAAAACAAGCAAAAAAAACAAAACTTGAAGATGGGGTTTTCAAATTAACCATCTATAAAAGCTCGCCGGAAATAGCCTTGAAACTCGCCGGAAAACGCAGCCCAAAAAGGCCTAGCTTCACTTTCTCTCTCCTTTGTTTAGGGTTTCTTCTCATAGCACCACCTGCTGCCCCACCGCAGTCTTCTGACCACTGGGTAAACCGCCGCACCACCACTACTCTCCACCCCCTGCCTTCATTCGTCGGCAACCTGAACCACCACAAGCGTCTTCCTCGCACCCTCATTTCTCTCGCTCAACCCCTCGCGTGTCGTGCTCTCCACCGCAAGCGTCTTCCTCATACCCTCATTCGTCGGCCACCGGTTGATTTTATTGGTGCTTAATTGAATTGGGTTGATGTTTGATTTCAGTTTTTAGAAGAGATGAAGAACAAGAGAGAGAAGAGATGAAGAACAAGAGAGAGAAAGAGATGAATTTAGCAAAAGTCAAACAAAATTAGGGAGTACCTAACGCCGTCTCTAATTCCGTCCAATTTAATGACAAAAACCAAGTTCAGGGTTATCGGAGACAGGGCTGCCAAAGTCGGGGTTATATTGGAAAAAGGCCTATATGTCAGGGTTATCTGAGATAATATCCCTATTTTTTTAAATCTTTTATCAACATAAATTGAGAGTAATTAACGGTCAAAGTTCGATCTCGAACATCGTGCGTGCCTTATATTTTGAAATGGAGGGAGTATTTTTTTGGAATCCTACTACTCCTTTAATTTTCCTTAATTCCCGTGAAAAATGAGAAGTGAGCTTTATATTATGGAACGGAGGCAGTAATATCCAAAACAACTCAACCTTTTAGTACTTTAGCGCACATAAATTTCATCGTATAATTGAAGTGCGCCACTATAACAAGTACAACTAACTCCCAACTCCCAACTCCCAAGGTCCCCAAGGGGCAAAGTCCCACCTTAAAATACTTGACTGGTTGATAATAATAGAGTAATAGTATGACAATTGACAGGAGTATACAAATAGGATTGAGATTAGGAACATGGATTAATATGGTATTAATAATTAATGTTGTCTTCATTTACTTCTGGGCGTAATAGTTTGTTGTTTTTCCATAAATTGTTTACCAACTTTTTACGTCTACATGAAAGGGCTTCCTGATGAGGCCTGAAACTATTCGACCAAACCATATTTGATATTTCAGTGCTCTTAAAGTCTTGGAAGTTATCAGCAACAAATGGAAACTTGAGTACTTCACTACTTCTCTATGATTATAATGAATGTGCTATAAGTTAGTTACTCATTCAATAGGTTCGTAATATTCTACGTCATTCTACCACATGACGTTCTCTCTCATTTAATAGGCTCCATTGTCACATGAATTTAAAAGTTTACGAAAATTATTATTGCAAATCTAGAAGATTAGGAACTATCAAGTATGTATTCTTTTAAAAAAAATTAATATAAACGACAATATAAGAAAAAGTTAAAGATTAAAGATGTTGTCAATAACATTTTATGCAAAAAGTCATACCATCAGTGGCGGATTATACGAGGGGCGGGTGAGAGTCTGGCCCTCCATAATTATGTGAATAAAATAAGCCAACTGCAATTTAATACATGAAATTAATGCTGGCACAATGGTTGGGATGCAAAGTGCGGAGATACTATGGACAAGCACATGTTCGAAGTTCGAACCCTGCAAATAAGACTTGCGGAGTCAATTTGATACACTTTAGAATTGTAGTTAAAAAGCATGTGTAACTTAGAATGTATGTTATTGATCTAGCAAATACAGTAAAAAATTTAATTATACATTATGATGAAAGCTAAACATTAGGGGTGTTCATAAAAAACCGAAATCGAAAAACCGGTCCAAATGGGTGGTAACCGTACCGATAAAAAAAGTTTTAACGGTACGGTTACCGAACCGGTAAAAGTAACGGTTAAACGGTACGATTACGGTTATGATTTTTGAGTGAACGGTTAACCGAAAAACCGAACTTTTTTTCCACTATTTAATTATTGTGAAACATTTTCCAACAACTACATTAATTCTAATATTTGTTACTAAGTAACAACAATTAGAGGAAGTATGTGATTATTTGAAAATTTTAGTACTAATTTAAACACTATAATTAGGAAATGGAGTAAATTCTTAGTGTTATTATGTTTTCAATGGATTTATTATCCATTTTATAATACATTTTATATTAGAGTATATATAATATTACAGTATATGCACAAAAAAATAGAAAATACATATTTACATTAAGTAAAATATAATAATATAACTTGAATAGCGGTTAATGGTTATCCAAAAAACCGTACCGAAAAAACGGTTAACCGCTTAGGCAGTAACTGGTCTAAACGGTTACGGTTACGATTCGCAAAAAAGAGGGAACCGAAACTTTCGGTTAACCATCCATGAACCCCCTGCTAAACATATGATTGATAGTCATTTGAAAAGAACAATACTCATGCAAGAGATTTATGGAGTCACCCTACTTTTAAAAAAAAATCATCATAAATTTATATTATTCAAATTATTTGGTTTTGTGTTTTAAGATATGAAATTGTCATTTGGGAATAATGGGATATAATTGTGAGTTTTCTATTTATTTACCAGTTACTGTATTCAATAAATTTGGGGTGCGTGTTAATATGTTATCTTATCTTTAAATTCTTTTTTTTTTTCTGAGATTGTAGATTAGTTGGTTAGTATTTTTGTATATGTATTTCAAATGAGAGGTTACGGGTTCGAGTCTTTTAATACACGTTTTTATTGTTTACTTTGTGTCATTAGTTTGGGAGAAGATACATGTGGCAGCATGGCAATTCTTTGCCTTGGGTTTTAGATATATAACTAGCCTACTGTGGGAAAGGGAAATTTTATTCTTTTTTCCTTTGCATGGAGTGGTTTTTAGTATACCGATTTTCTGATTTTACGAAAAATATATGTGGAATTAGAATATATAAATTCAAAAGTATGTGAAACATTCCCATATTACATCGGAATCTCAGGTTAATTATATTTTTTTATATTAATATGACAAATAATTGGTAAAAAATTTCAGTTTGGATTACATATCACACGCGTAAAATAGTTGTATCATTTTGCACAAATATGACAAGAATTGGTATCATATTTTAGTTTGGATCACATAACACATACCAAATAGATTGCATTGTTAGTAACCAATTTCCCTAAAAGATATTGGGTTCTCATCGAGTCATCGTTCCAGCTAATTATTTTTGAAATTGTGACACTTCACTTGTTCTTTTATTAAAACGTTAGTCTTTTGATGAACAATCAAATGATATGCACTTTTTAAGTTGTATTGTCTATCATTTTGATTGGAGTGCACAATGAGCACCATGCACTTTAGTCGCCCGTACGAACTAAAGTTCGAGGGGTGATAAAGCGCTCATTGTGAGCGGTTATCACTACCCACTCACGGGCGTAAAAGGGAAAAGGGAATGGAAGGGGAAAAGGGATACACAAACGGGGTTGTGTTAACACAAACATGGGTTTTAACACACAAACATGGGTTGATTTTACAATAACTAGGGTTTTAAATACACAAACATGGGTTCGTATCAATAATCAAATGTACTTTTTTGGGGGGGGAAAGCTGAATGGGACACGCAAATCAATGCAACTTTTGCTTTATGTCAGATATCACATGTTTACTTTTGCACAAACATGGGTTGAGTTAACAAAAACATAGGTTTCAAACACATAAAGAGGGGTTGGTTCAACAATAACTAGGGTTTCAAATACACAAACATGGGTTCATAATTGTACTTTTTTGGGGAAAAGTTGTCAGTATCACTTTTTGGCTTAATATTATTTTAATGCGTTCCACAATTTTTTATTAATATAAATCTGTTTTTTTTCTGACAGAGGTGTCACACCAATTAATGATTGGCTGTGAGTGGGTAGATAAGCCGCTCACCATGCACGCTTTATCACCCCTCCTAAAGTTCAGAGTGAATGTATGGAATCTGGGAGTATATTATCCTAGACAATGTTACATTACAATCATAGACTCTACAAGACCTATTAAGCAACTGGTATACCAGCACAACATATCAATTGCCATTAGTACATTCTTGGATATCTTTCTTCACCAAAATGTAGATCACAACTCGCAAACTGCGATATTCTGGATGCAACTCTGTTTGATCCACTTGACCAATTGTAAATTCTTTCATGGCAGCCTCCAGGAAATATTCAAGAACAGCATCTGCAGAAGAATCAATTTTTAAGCTGCTGCAGAAATCCAGATAATCATCTAGCGGAGAAAATTCTAACCATTACGAAGTTCCCCGGATAGAATAACAGTTGTATGTTCCCCACAAAGCTGTTGTAGAGTAAATACCAAATCTGCAACAGCTTCTTCACTGTAGATGACATCTGAACCTAGCACTAAGATCATTAATCACATCAAAGGATCAGAATATCAATATTACAACAATTTCAAGAAAAATGACATAGATGTTTAAGTTGTATAACAAGGAAAGTTTGACAAAATCAGATAGGATATTGATGATAACTGAGAAGAGCTAAATCATGGAATGAATCAATAGCAGTGCACAATACTTTCTTTATCTGCATCCTCCTTTATTTCCTGCTCAAAACCGTAGCCTCTATCTTCAAGGTTTATCAAGGCCGGAACTGGTCATTGGTTGACCATTTCTGGCCTAGATTTTTTTTTTTAATGTTGCTTTGTTATTTTTCTTTAGTTTCAGTAGATCTGAAAAAATTAGTCTCCCCTATTTGTGAGAGTTTGTTTTGAAGTTTGATAGGAGCTTTAGTCTCTCCTCGTGTGCGAATTTTCAGGGTTGCATGGTTGAAGAATAACAAAGTCAAATTCCAAATTTCTATAGCAATTCCAGGGATCTTCATAAGGAAAGTTGTTGGATCATCGAATTTTAACAAGGGTTAAAAAATTACCATGTCGTTGGAGAGTTGCAGGAATGTTCTTATTAGAAGATTGGTTGAAGTTTTAGAGTCTTTTCCCTAGGGACTAGGGTTAATTATTATTGTAGATGTCGTATGACTATTTATTAATGATAAAAAACTCAAAAGTATAGCACTAATTAATTTACACAATTGGGGACAGATGTTTAATTGTAAAAATACACTAAAACAAGGTCCTGAAAAAAAAAGATAACTTTTCAATGCTATGGACACGATCGCCTAGATTCTGATGGCCATGGGTGATGGGACATGGGAAATTACAAAGTATTCAGTGACAAAAGGAGGTAGAAGCTGGTTACGTTACGCCCTATAACTTAATATATCCCATATTCTACACCTTAGCTCACATGTTATCTCTTTCAAAGCAAGAACAGACAAACAACACTTGAACTAAGTTAGAATAGTAGTAAAGCAAGCACCAACTATATAACCAGAATTCAGCATAACAGTGACATTAATGAATATGGAGGTCAAATTAAGGTTTCTTGTATCTATTGTGTCAATATTTGGAACACAAATTCAAGACCCTTTCTGAATAGCTCTGGCACACGCCATAGAAAAAAATATTTTCAGAAAAGGAAGTTAAAAATACTAGTAATGACTTCAGGAGAAGAAGAATTACCAGCTTATCCAGATGATTTCAGTATTGCATTCTCCTTGCAGATTTTTAGTCAGTCAAAGGAGAATACATACTGTTTTTTAATTTTTATGTTAGGTTTCCCTTCTAGAATATATTGAAGAGTGAAGACCACTACCACCCATTAGCTTACTTGGTATTGTGTAAAATAACCTCATCTTCTAAGTCCTTCATGTTCAAGAGTGGTAAACCTTTTAGTGGGACCTATCTGCAAGCTTTTGTCTGCAGCCATCAAATGCCAGATACAGTGTTTATATTAGATCTTTAAAAGGTAAACATAATCGAGGATCACCTCAGCAGCTAGTGATCTCTGTTGGATTTTATTTTTTATCACAGTCCTAACAAGGCAATTGTAACTTGCTTGAGATGTGCAATTCGTTAATGAATTAACAGAGTTGGTCCACATTGGCAACATCTTTAAAAAATTGGGTTTGCAGTCAAAGCATTTGCTGACAATGGCGTGGTTGACCTCACAAGACGGGGCATTTTCTAAGAGACCCATTTACTTAATGCACCTATAGTCCTATACACTATCCCAGCTAGTATGTGGCTTCGAAATTTGAAAAGTAAGGGCTGGAAACAAAGGTACCAGAAAAGGAGTTCATTTGGCTGATTAAGCAAGATGGGCTCTTGTCATCAGACATGTCTACGGTCTACCTTATGAATGAATCTGAGAAAGTAAAGAATTTTGAAGATACACTCAAGGAAATCATCAAATTGATTACACTGTTTCAAAGGTTTGAACAAGAACATGTTTGAGCTTTTTTCCCATAGCATTTTAGATAGAGTTGAATTCTTTCGCCTTAGTATAAAATATTTGGACAACTACATTCATACCTAAGAGAAATCAAGTGGAAGGATATCAATAAGATAAACAGGAAACAAATCAAATCACCTGATATTGTAAGAAATGCTTCTGATAAACAGAAAACAAAACAAACCACTTGATAACATAAGAAATGCTTCCGCATACAACAATTATACATCTAAGGAAGTGCAAACAAAACCATAGAGATGTTTCATATGTGAATGCCCTTTTTTTATTCTTTTGTTCTGTTCTTTCTACTATTTTTTTCCTCGTTTGGAAGAATTCCTGTTCTTATAAAATTTCAAATTTCAGCAAGAAGCAAGCTGAAGCAAATTTCTAATTGGCTGGTAGGTGGTCATAACAGAGACAAAAAAGGCAGCATATGACAATTAATTGATGAGTCTTATCGGCCAAATTCTCGAGTAAGTTATTTTCAATGTGGTCTTGAATTATATATCTAGAAAATATAATTTCTTGTATCCAGAAAAAATCAGGGAGTGCATGATATTTAATGAAGTAGAACAAGTAATTTCTGACTAAATTATAGCCAGAAAATTTTCATCATTATTGCAGAAGCTAAAGAATTGTTACCGAAATCTGGCAATGGATCAAGTATATCTGGATCAGGATCTTCTCCCCAGATGAGCTCACTGACCATTCCTGAACCCAGAATATCACTAGTTTCTAGATTGGCATCAACATTCTTTTTCAGAAGCCTCAGCCTATCAGGTAGATCTGTTAAAGTAACCTGAGCCCCAGAAAGAGCTGCGATACAGCTTGAAGCACACGAATTATTAGTCCCAAGCAAGTCGAATGTAAGCTATATAAAATTACTATCTTTTAACATAGTCAATGAGCAATTAAAGTTTCATGTCATTGACTCAAAGTCTGCAGAGTCATTTTGGTAATTCAAAATCTTAAAAGCATAACCACTCTGAGGATTAGATACAGCTTGGGCTGTCAAGATTCGTGAACCTCCCAGTCTGTTCTTTACTTAATTTGACATTAGGAAGAGGTTTAAAGCGTTTAATATGACAGGTTTAAAATTCCAAACCTAGTTAGTATTATTGAAATTTTATCGAGGTGCATCAACAGCCACCCTGTATCCCCCCCTTTCCCTCATTTGATAAAAAACAAGAGCCTCAAATCTTATAATAACATAAATTTGAAATTGCAAAAGAAACTATATAGGTAAGCCTTTTGTACCCAACTAATCCACAGCCAGAGCCCAACTCAACAACTTTTTCCCCTGGAGAAGAAGACGCTCTGTATCCACAGCATGTTCCAAAAAATTTTCCTAAAACAACACCACTGTCCCACATCACTGATCCGGTCACTCCAGGAGTCATCTGCATTTATGCCAGCCCAATAAGAGCAATAATCAAAAGAATGCCTAAAAAAGGTCAAAGCAAGACTGCAACGGAGAGATTACGATCTGTAAAAGCTCAGTTGAAAGAAAAAAAAACCAATCATTAGTAACTCCGATTCTCCAAAGACCTTTAAATAGAAAATAATCAATGAAAGAACAAGCAGCCATAGATTTTTTTTAGCATATTCTATCAGATACAAGCTAGAGAAACATAGAAGAAAAGATGATTTGTTTCTTCTTCCCAAGTACAAAAATCTGAAAGAGGGAATGTATTACAAATGCTGACAAAAATAGCAAAGGGATATACGCTCCCCACCCCCCCAAAGAAAAGCCCTCTTCCACTAATCCTCGTTGAAAATCTCCTCAAACTAGTCAATGCTTTGCTAGTGGCTACAATATGCTGGAGAGACAATATTAAGAGCCTTGGGCTATTCTAATAAATATTTGCATGCAGCACCAGTTTTGTTGTAGACTAGAGTCCAATGTCTCCGCATGACTTATAGTTACTTATCTATCAAAGAAACACATCTAAAAGCAGGAAAAAAAATGACTCCTAAAGTCTACCACTCCTTTTCTCCTTTCTATTTCTTCCACTAAAACATTTTTATTCGAAACGTGGGGCAACACCAGCACAAAATGGCCATAACTACATATATATAAAATATCTCTTCTGGCAAGTACAAGGTTCCAACTTATGGTGAGCTAAAGAAGAAGTTAGATGAATTCAATATTATCCCTATAAAAATGTAAAGTGCTCGTTTAACTTCTTCTTTAGCTCACCATAAGTTGTAAATCTTCTTTTTTACTGGCAAGTACAAGATTCCAACTTATGGTGAGCTAAAGAGGAGTTTGGTGTTCACCTAAAATACCTTAAATGTTCTTCTTTTTTTACTGTTTTAAAATTTAATGCTAATATACTATGATTATTATACATGTTTTTATAACTTGAAGCACGCATTGCATGCATTTGAATCTAGTAGAAAAGATGTAAATACGGCCTCAGAATTTTAAGATGCAAGAATCAATCATCAATGAGATGCCAATCTCAAAAGGCAAGCCAAGCCAGAAAATTTTCAGTTGATAGGCCTTTAAGATTTCAAACCTATGGTACTCCAATATAAGTTGTAGCACAATATCTCAAATACAGCCCCGATGCCATCTTAAACCGCATATAGTACTCTATGAAGACATTATCATATGTTTCAGAATTCTTCAGAACATTATAGTATTCTCTAGTCTAGTTTAATTACATTAACACTCATGGATGTAGGGGGGTCAACATATGATTATAGATTGCCATACAATCAAATAAACTAAGCCCAGTCTAAAAACAAACCTGATCAAATGATTCAAAATGTGTGAAATGTGTCAACTAGGAGGTTTAGTCTAAAATCTTCCTTGTTCCCTAAATCATCTTGAAGTGACTCAATCATAATTTCATAAATTTATGGGGATTTTTCTTCACTGAAAAGGGTAAATCATACTAAATTTTGGGAAAGAGATAGATAATGCAAATTGCAAATATTCAACTCAATAGGAAAAAAAAAACAAAACTTAATTCCATAGTTTTTAAGGCCAAAAGTTTTTCATCAAAAACACTATAACCACCCACCCACATGAACAAATACAAGCCATATTGAGATTTAAAAAAAATCAAGGAGAGGAGAGGATTACCAGAGAAGAAGGAGACTGGAGAATGGAGAGAGAATGGCCAAAAGCGTCGAGATGAAGAGTGAGAGAAGACTGGTGAACAAAAGCGTTAGGCTTGGAAAATATGGGCTGTTGAAGACCCCATAAAAGCATAATCTCCTCTGATGGGTCTTCTACCAACTTCACAGTTTCACCATAACACCCTAATTTTACTCTCACCTCCTCTACTTCTTCTTCTCCTTCTACTGCTTCTGCTACCGCTACTGTTACTTCCTTGCTGTTCATGGCGTTTTTACTTTCCACGCAACGAGCTTGTTCGGCTTTTACTCTTTTAAGCATACAAGTTGATATTAGCCTATACCCGGCGAAAATTTTCTTGGCGACATATGTGCTATATACAGCAAAAAAAAAAAAAAAAAAAAAACACTAAATACATCATATAACATTTAGTAAAACCTAAGCATGATTAATATTACCTTTTTAGAATATAAACAAAATTATATTATAACAAAAGGTAACTAACTCATTCGTGCTGTATGAAATTACAAATCTCATTCATTATGTATGAAATTACAAATCAAGTGTGCTGCAACTTCTTTCATATTTTTATACCTTTTCGGCAGGTCCACAAGTATGAAATTAGCTTCCTGCAATCAGACATAAGATTGCGGAGAAATATAATCACAGTTTTTTTTTTGATAAAATCAGAATTGAGGATCTCATATTCTCTCTTTATTAAAGTTATACTAGACGACCATTATCTATTTTATTAGATATTTGTAACAAAAAAAATTATATCCTTTATGATAATTACTTACTCCATCCTTTTTATTTACATTTTTGCTTTTCTTATAGATATTAAGGTTACAAATTTTTAAATTTTAAATTAGGAAAAAAAAAAAAATAAAAAAAAAAAAAAAATTAATTAAAGTATATGTTAAATTTGAGAATATAATTGCACTTGCCACAAACACTTTTTCCTCTACCACGTTAGTACTCTCGTACCCCATCTTTTATTATAATCGAGCTTCAATTAGTGGTTTCTCTAGCTTTCACGGCCCTAGCTCTTGCAGACATCGTAACACCTTTCCCATCTCTGTTATTTACTTTTCCAAGTCGACCACTATAACATTTACCCAATGGTGCATCAGTTTCAAGTAATTGCCTCTTGCCTATTCCTTTACTCCCATCCTTATTGCTAATACCACCTCTTCCTCTAGTACTTGACATCTAAATCACCATCACAAATATAGCAAAAAAGAAGTATAAAAAGAAATTTTTATTATTTATCTCAATAAGTTATATTCATTATAAAGATATAACATCCGCTTCATACCATTCATAGTTCTTGATTCGATATCTAGCTTGCAGCACCATCAATCAAAAATGGTACTACAATAATCAACAAGTATAGCAAAAGAGAAGCATACACAAATTTCGTTTATTAATTTCAATAAATTATAGTCATTATAAAAACAAGCCATGAATTTGAATTATAGTTTTCACATATAGCAATAGCTTAATCAACAAAATACTATAATATGAAGAACCATCATCATCACAATCTATAAAACACCTTCTGATAATTTTCCAACATAAAAACCACTCAAATATTAACACAAATATGCAAGTTTGAATACATTATTGATTATACATACATATACTTCTAGGCTAATGATTTTGCTTTGTTTATATTAATCTAGATACCAGTAAATTACATTATAAATTTACCTGGTAGTCGTCTGATTCCAACGAGGGGATGGGGCGGGGGACGTCTGCGTGGACCGACGGGAAATGGGTTCTCGTCGTGATTGTCGCGCGAGGAGGAGGAGCGTGCAAAGGAGGTTGTGGCGCGTGTTGTGGTGCTACTGTACTACTGTCGCCAAAACTTTTGTAGGGGTTAATTATTCAAAATTCAAAGGGTACCTCATTGGCAATTGGGTAGGGTAGATTACGTCTATCGGTCTATGTTTCTAACTAAACTAGTTGTTGGCTCGGGTGATGGCCGACCGGATATCTACGTGCCTACGTCTATGTTTGTAGGGGTTAATTATTCAAAGGGTACCTCATAACTCATTGGCAATTGGATAGGGAAGATACCTACATCTGTGTTTCTAATTAAACTAGTTGTTGTTGGTCGGGTGATCTTTCAGGATTTCTTAATGTGAATTTGAAATCTTAAATCAAACACTTTGAGAGAAGTGGGGGGGAATAAGAGTTGTAAAGGCTTTGGATTGTCTTAGAAAATGATCTTTCATTTTCTTTTTAAATTTTCTACATTGTAAATTATAATATGAATTATTAATCCATATAACTCTTGGCGGTAAGAGAGTATATATATATATATATATATATATATATATATATATATATATATAATTACTTACAAAAAATATGATACAATCTTGTTTTTGAAATTTAGGTTAATGTGTAATAGTGTTAATTATGGAATTTATAAAAATTTGAAGAGCTTTTTTTTTTTTTAATATAACAATATTGAAAGGTAGGACATGTTATTAATAATGAGTATTAATACATACATTTGTATTTAATTGTTTTAAAAATAGAAATATTATCTTATCTTTAAATATATTTTTTCCCACAGACCAACATTACATTGTAGAGTAGTTGGCTAGTGTATTTATATCTCAAATGAGAGGTTATGGGTTCAACTCATATAACAGCTAGCAGCCTAGCACCTCCCAAGTCCCATACAATGAGGAAAGCAATTTTCCCAACAATTGAATCAAACCAACTTATTTCACAACAATTAAATCAAACCAACTTATTTATAGAAGAGGACTAATTTTGGGTTGGACAATTAGATGATGATTACACATCTTGGTTAAACCTTACTTCACTTAAATCATAATAGGAGGAGAAAAAATCAGAGAAGGAGAAACAACAAAATCGGAATAGAAAAGAAATGCACGTTTAAAGGTCCTTATCTCTATTATATAAGGTAAGGGGGGAGTTATGGTGTCCCCTTATAAATTACTTAACTGCCCATTAGTAAATCAATTACTACCAAAAAAAGGAAAAACAAAGTTAAACTCAAATATAGCATTAAGAAATTAACTTAAATGTTGAAGGCAATCAAGTTATAATTGAGCCACAAAAAAGAAACATTGACTATAAGATTTAGTACTTTTATGCTGAAAAAAGTAAAAAAGAATATTACATCAATTAAATATTATATCAATCAATTCAGAAACACAATTGAGTATTACATCAAAACGGAAAATTCAATCAATTAACAAGTGAAATGATTTATTTAACACAAAAGACTATGTTAATACAACATAAGAAATCCTAAATTAATTCACTTAACATTTTTTTATCGTTCATCAAGTTTAATTTTAATGACCTAAAAGAAAGAATAAGTAAAAAAAATAAATAAAAGAGGGGTTAAGTGATAGAGGCTTAACATACGAAATTTAGCCAAAAAAAATTGTCTAATGTTCAAATTTTCACCCTGTTTATGCCCAAAAAGGGTAGAATTTATGTTTGAAAAAAAAAATCAGGCACGCATCGCGTGTATAATTTTCTACTTAAGAAAAATAAAAGGAGAGAAGTTGTATTATTTGTGTTTTTAATAGAATGGTATATCTGATTATGGGAGAGTATATATCATGTTTTTTTGTGTGAAAATAATTAATGTTTAATTGTGACCCAATAGCTAATGAGTCTCTTTTTTTTTAAGAGAAATTTCATTACTTGAAGGTCAAACGGCATCTACAATAGGTATTAAAGAAAAATAAGATACAATTAAACAAGACTAAATCAAATTCGTCTTCGAAGAAACTACAATGAACAGGATCGAAGCAATACAAATAGTAGCCCTTGTATTTCTTGAATCAAGCAAACTATTATTGATGAAATCTATCATTCGATATAGTTTGGGAAGAACATTCTTGATCGAGTCAGGTTGACCGCATCCGAGATTCCAATACCTTCATGTTGAGTCTCGAACTTCAACCAATGAGAATAATTTCTCATACCTAAAAACAAAAAAACTATACTCACAACTCCCATAGGGGAGAAGGAGATTTCCAAAACAGAAACTAAAAACCCCATAACAGGGTTTGAGAAAATCTCATAAGGAGAGACTCATTTATTAAACAAAACAAGAAAATGAACTAAAAGCGAAAATAAAAGGGAAAAGGGAACTACCATGGTTGAAATCATCCATGACAGCCCAATTGAAAAGAAAGGGGGTAGGGGGGAATTTGGGGTTTGAGAGAGAGAAAAAGAGCCAATAGCTAATGAGTCTAATTTGTAGTAAGATTTTTCTTCCCTTTGTGGGAAAAAAATACGTACATAATTACACCTTTTAAATATATATAATATAATATAGAGGTTTAGATAAAGAAAAAGAAAAAAAACATATAGGTCACTCCCTGTACAGTTAAATAGTTTCACTAGTCCTCCCACCTAGAAAATTTTAGATATTACAAGAGTTGCAAACTTGCAACATACTATGAGCCTGAGAGGACTTTGGTTATGGTAGTTTGCAGAGTTGCAACAGAATCAATAGCCTCTTTCGCGAACCAGCTGAGTCCAACTTTAATCCTGTGTTGGTCAGTTGGCAGCCTGATGAGGTACGCTAGTTTCCTCGCTGCAACCATGGTGACGGAAGATTCATAGATATGACTTAGAAAGACAAGAATAGGTAACAATTTCAAAGAGCCGAGGAAATAGAGATTTACCAGCATGCCCAACAGGTCCGTCCAAGGTTAACCCATCAATGAAACTTGGAGTTACAGCAGCATCAAATCTCCCTAGAGTCATCATCTCTCCTAGATTTTGAAACCTGTAACACCAATGAGAATCTTGTAACATTGTTTATAATTCAGGTCTTTTTATACCATACGTCCATACACATCGTGAAAAAGAAGCATTTGTTGTTTGGTAGCCAGTAATAAATTGTAGTGATGACAATGAATTTACAAGGTAAAACTTTAAATCCCAATGTCTATAACATCGTATCCCCGAAATGATTACTACCATTTATAACCGGCTACAACGGTAAGTTATAAGGCCAAAAGTTAGCATGCCTAACCAGCTCATTAGAACTCATAGACGTAGAAGAAAGCTTTCTAATAATGGGTTCAAGAGAAAAGGAAGTTGACGAATAATGGGATACTGTCACTATAGCATAGAGATGGCCTTCTGTGCATTTAAAATTTTAAATGAACCTGAAGGTTGGTACTTGACGCAAAATAGAAATGAAGAGATCTGCTACAGTGCTAGGTTCATCAAGGACTTCTTTGTCTTCATTCAAAATGAATGGACACCTAAGCAAGAACAGCAAATGGCCACATAAGACCAAACCCCACTCGCCTGGGTCCTGATTCTATGAAAACGCATAATTGTTTAGTTCATACAGGGTTACAAAATTACTTGACATTAGATTCCTAATCGTACTGAAAAATTGCAAGATAAGTTGTCAGTCAAGCATCCCCCTCTGTCCCTCTACTTTCAGTTAATTACCCCCCTCCAAAACACATAAAGAGGAAAACAGAAGAAAAGAGGGTAAGAGGTGAAAATATTATAAAGGTGGCATTCGGAAAAGCAAGACCTAAACTTGCTTCTCATAAAAGTATATTTGACAATCAGTTGATTAATAGTTTTCCTATTTTCTTTATTTAGTTTGTAATGGGTTAAAAACAGTTTTCCCAATCATGGAAAATAGTTCAACCAAGGACAGAAAACATTTTCCTTTCAAAAGGAAGGAACGCCACATTTCCTCCCTGTTCCTGACACTCCTCTTTCTATCCTCTCATCCATCCTCTTCCCTCCATTGTTCATTTTTCCTTCTTCTTTATTATTCTTGTAAGGAACCAAATAGAGGAGAACTAATTCAAAACTGTTTTTCTCCTTGGGTAATGTGATTCGATGGAACATCATTCATTCATTCTCCACTGGAAATGTAATCCGCTCAACCAAACAAAGCCTTAGTAATGTTCTTAACTTGCTATGAAGGACAGTAATATATATTGGCAAAAAGAACTTATCAAATAAAACCAAGACATGGTGGCAAGTTGACAAAACACCCAAACATATTAGCATTTCTAAACAAAATAAATTGCAAATCCACCTGAAAGGTAGAAGTGGTCGATCGTTGATTGCTGCCCATATATTCCATCCTGCAAAATCCGCTTGTTGGAAAGCTACCTGCAAAGTGTAATGGCAAGGGAAATACCACAATGAAAGAACACGAACAAAATATAAGTGGCCAAAATAGATATGATGTGACTAATTTAATTTACAAAACCAAAATCCCGCACGCCATCACACCTGTGCAGTAGAAGGAAGAAGCTTTCCACTTGAGTCTCTCAGAGCAGAGGAGTCGCCTAATGCAAATATCCGTGGGTTACCCTTTACCTGAAGGGTTTCATCAGTTTCTGCTTGTCCTCTGCCGTTAAGAGGAAGCGTCTGGGACATATCACGGGGCTCCAGTTCAGGAAGGCGAGGTTTATTGCCAACAGTCCACAAAACTAAATCTGCTTCCAGGTTTTGACCTTGCAGGCCCTTTTCAGCAGGCTGAAGTTCCACAAGTAGTTCTTCAGCATCATGCTGCATGCCAATATTCCCATTGTCTGTCAACTGTTTCAGTGCCTCAACATCAGCAGCTCTTTTTATAGACTTAACAAAATACCCCAAAAGAAGCTGAACATTTCGGTCCAAGAGCACCTATCAAAAAAACCAAACTAGTTAGGATTCGAGATTTGCAGTTTTGCACAACATGGAGTAAATGATCAAATGTAGAAGGCAGTGAACAAAAATCATACATCAAAGCTCCAACAGATGACATAGCATCAAAGTCTTAAACATCATGGAGTTGACAATAGAATTCTTACTTTTAGGGCAGCTTCCCTGTTACCAGGTGGAGCAGATGGACAGATTGTGCTCTCCACATTAATTGCTTGCACAGTTCCTTTACCTTTCAGTCTTTCCGATACTGTTGCAGCTAATTCCACTCCAGAGTAACCACAACCAACAACGACCACCCTGACTGGGATTCCCTCGCCAAAGTACTTCCTCTCCAATGATTGTAGTTTATTGTTGACTTTCTGCAAACAGAATATGCATGTGTGACAGGATTAAATATCGTCCAGTACAGAAAGCGAATAGATTTTAATGAAGCATAATGGTAAACAGTTTGGCTAGCTGTAGAATATACGAACAATTTATACTACCCCATGCCAAAAGATAATCATTGCCTCAGCACAAAACATGATTTCATAATCCCAAATCAATCCAAATCCAATTCAATGAAATGCAACTCATAGATCCAAACTTTTAGAAAGTAACTCATACCTTAAATCTAAATCAATAATTTCGTGATGAACCCTCATTCCTTTTAAGCTCTATAATGGATAGAATTGGAAAAAAGAAACTTTTCTTTCAATACTCAAATAGTCGAGGAAAATTAAATGTAGCCAAGGATAGAAAGCTACGTTGCACATGTATCCAGGAACACTTAAAAGAAAAAAGAAAAAGAATTTTCACACTCAACTTTATAAAAAGAAGGCTAAGTTCTCAGTTTCACCAAAAGTGAATTGGAATACAAACCACCATATATCTCATCCTTATAATAGTTGTTGTCCTTAGGCTTTAATTTACATCTCTACTAGTAACTATAGTTTTTTTTCACACACTATAAATTTATCCCCCATCCTCATGCTTCTCTAGATTCCATCACTCCAGTGAATGGCAATTAGAGCTCTGTTGTAAGACTTGTTACTAGGGGTCCACAGGGTAATTTATAGTCCTCTTTGAACAATTTTCCTCTCCGCTGTAAAATTTAACCGACATTATGAGTGCAATTATATTCATTGCTTCCCTTACAGTTAGCTCAATCCACTATTAAACTAGTCAAACTCAAATGATCAACAGAAATTCCCATTAAACACAGCACAAATTTTAATACTTCAAATACTTACGCATGCATCCTCAAAAGTGGAAAATGGCAGAGCATATTCTACAGCCCCAGGGACAACGTCAAGCTTTGGTTCAGCCCCCAAAGCAAGAACCAACCTGGCTGTCCATGCAAACAAACAAGTAATCAGCCTGAGCAGTAAATATTAGTTTTAAGCAGCCAGGCAGTCACAGGCTCACAGCTTCAACATCATTTTACCATCTTATTAAACATTGCTAAGAAAGGTAATAATTTGGTGATGTTAGCATTTAGCAATACACGTGGAAAAGAATTGGTAACATAGATTGATAATATATGCTTCCTTATAACTAAAAGATAAAATTCTGAATCCTGCTTACACTGCAAAGATCGATAGTGTAAACCCTATTTGTATCCTAAATGGTAAAAGCCTCTTACGACAGTACTAGATACTAAAAGCTAACATGTGAAGTCAAATAACAAATTCAGAGCATGCTGAAGAGATAAACTAATACCAATCATATTCTATAAGAAGATCACTTTCAAGTTGCACACTTCCAGCACCACGAGTATCTCAGAGCACCACTTGTGGGCTTATCACAAGAGGGATGCAAAAGTTTCACTCTGTCCTGGACAAATTGAACATCGGTATTCGCCAGTAAATCTGAAAATCGTGGAGCTATTTCCCATTCGTCCATTTCTGCAACAAAATCCCTATATGTATTACAAAAATTAAACTAATGGGAAAGTAAAGATGTGAGGATAAATACTTAGGAAAAGCATTCACAAGTTACTTTTCAGAAACTAAACAAACCTCCAGATAGAAGCTCGTAAAGCAATGGCTTGAAAACAAAACGCTCAGACTGATCAATGAGAAGAACCTGGTCCCACATTAAAACATCTGAAAAGTATTAGAGCATAGGAGGAAGTTTACCTTATAATATTCAACTCCACTCCCAATGGTGGCGACAGATAGATCAAGAGCATAGGTCACAACATATCCCCAATAGAAGGCAAAACAAACGAAGTTATGTCTCCGGGTCCAAAACCAATTACGAGCAACGATAAGAGGATAAGAGAAGTTAAAACTAATGCTGATTGAACTCTTAATCTTTCTAAAAAAGTATACACCACATATTGAAGTCTATACATGTAAAAAAAATCACGTCAGAGGGGTTCTGGTGTATTTGTAAGAAAGCTAAAAAAAATCCGTTGCTATCTCATCAGCAAAATACGAAAGTAAAACGGGAATAGGAGAGCAGTATGGTAAATATTCTTACGCACATTGATCCCTTCAACTGTGGTAAGAATTAGATTTAACATAGTATTCTAAGAAATGAATAGGCTGGAATAATAAAAATTGCAACGCAAAACAAATCCTGCAGAAGCTTACTTGAGGTTTCTTGCCATCAGGCCATATCAGAGACTCCAGTCTTAAAGCTGTATATAAGCCTCCAAATCCACCACCTACTATGCATACCCTAGGCCTCTGTTCAAACCAAGAAAAAAGGCGACAAGGGGATTACACATAGTTTCCAACTTAAATTTGAATTTAGATTGTAATCACCTCAGCTCAAGCAAGTAAATTAATCAAATTTTGCAGAAAAGCAGAGAAATGGAAGAGGGAAGAAGAAGATAGTAGGGGGGAGAGAAAAAGAGAGAGAGAGAGAGATTAGCGGGATTACTGAAAGCAAACATGACAACTTCCCACAGCATTCGAGTGATTGGGTCACTCCCAATGCAAAAGAAAATATCACAGTAATTCTGAATCCCCTCTACAGTGTCTACACATAACTCTCTGATATATATATAGAACTAAACACCTTCCCCTCCCCCATTATGAGAACTAACAAACTTAGCCAAGTCCCCTAACTAACTTCATAGACATTTCCCTTATAACCTTCTTGTTGCGCCTCACATAAGTAAACCTCACTCGGGATCTGCCTGCATGTACGGCAGCAATATCTCAAAGACTCAAACAAATGTATAGGAAGTTCTAGAGTCCACACGTGAACAATACACAAACTAGACACATGAGATGCACAAACTAGAAACAAAGCTAGATAGCACTGTCCAGATAGATGAACGAAGATATAAATTAGTATCAAAAGAGCCGAAGAATGAAAAAAACACAAATAGATAAAATAGAAACTGAAGATTCACAAAGCATATCGACCAGGCAAAGCATATAAAACTTCAGATTAAAGCATGTTCTCTTATACATTAACATGTAGCACTTATTTTATCATTCCAATAGTGATACTAAGAGCTAATTCCAGCTACTCTTGATTATAACTTTATAAGATTATCTACCTTCAAAGTTCAAACACTAACAGAAGAATGATAATTCTAATATATTAATGATGGTAAACTAGCAAGTATCGAACAATAATATCATTATTTCTAAGCAAAAAATCTCGCGAAATAACCCCCCACCCACCCACCCCACCCACCCCACACACACACAGTTTAAGAAAGATCCTTTTGAGTTTTATATAATATATATACATGTATGCATTATGCAACCAATTAATTCCGCACCATGCAATGGTACAGGTACCACTTGGAAAGCCTTAATCACGATTCATATAGAATAAAATTTCTAGAAACAAAGGTCAAGCTGGCAAGTTTTTGTCATAATATCTACGGGAAAAAGAAGGAGCTTCTTGACAAAGGACACTATTCAAACCATAAATTTCATCAACCAGATCCCTACATTCAGAATAACTGAAAAAAAAAAATAGCAAGACGGACGACAATATGTCAGGAACAAATAGATTTGACTGCTTAGAACAAATGAGCATATCATATTAATTGAAACCTTTTTGTCTGGCCACATATAATGCTTCAAATCTTGCTCCTTCTCAGATAATTCAGCAACACCCCCATCCAGTCCTGCATTAACTGAAGCAATGATAGAGAGCCCTTTCCTTTGGAAATTTCCATGTAGTGAAGACTTGATTGCACAGTGTCCCGTAAAAATGGGAAAAACTTTATTCAGTCGCTTTACAGTTCCTAGAACATCAAGAAAATAAGCCACTTATAAAGAACAAAAAATGAAAAGAACGGAATACAAAATGGGGTTCTAGGTAGATCAAGCACACTAATGTCAAACCACCAAGATACTTCAGATCTCACACAATCAAATCTTGTCATCGAATCCAGTGATCAACTTATCCACGAAATAAAAGAGATAGCACAACTTTGAGAGGCACTATTACAAGAAAATGCTAGAGTATAAATGGCACCACAGAAAGAAGTCACAACTAAGAAGTCAGGACTAAGAAGAAAGATTTTTGGCAATACAAAGTTTGACTAATAAACACCAGATCTTGCTTCTAATAAATCAAACACGTACCCTGAAACTTAAATGTCGTAACTCGTGAAGAAAGCTATGAAAATTGTAAATTCTTTCCAGCATAACTTATGATCTCCCCCCCCTTTCCCCCCCAAACACCTTGCCTACCCTCCTTTTCACTTCCAATGTTATAGCATCAGGATTACATATACTCTGTCTAACAGCACACCAGTCTATCTCCAGCCCAACTCGGCAATCTGAACATACTTGATTCACATCCTTCAGCAACGAAGCCAATGCAATGAGGGCACC
Source organism: Beta corolliflora (assembly GCA_947648045.1). Lineage (NCBI taxonomy): Eukaryota > Viridiplantae > Streptophyta > Magnoliopsida > Caryophyllales > Amaranthaceae > Beta > Beta corolliflora. Next base: position 1,160,829 of record CANSZD010001251.1, read on the forward strand.
ATGCCTTAAAGGTAAATGCAAACCTCTCAACAATTCCAAACTCTCCATATATTCTACTCATCAAATTAAGCATAGCTTATTCTAATTGGACCAAATGAAAGGAAATCAAACCCCATTTCCCCATCCAAATGCCCACATAAAATAACTCTCCATATATAAAGTGTCATTACATATGCAATCTTGAATCTTTCATCAAAAATCTCACATAGAAACAAAACAAATTTGGACTTTGATTTTAAAGATGCCCTAAAAGTGATAGAATGATACCCATTATCCTTTTTGCAACATGCAACTCTAAATCTCAATTTTTTTTACCCAGCTTCTCAAGTTAACCCCTTAAATAATTTTACAATTCACCCATAAGATAGTGATTTCTCCCACCCAAAAAAAATTAAAGAAAACTGTCACATTCATTTCTAACCTTTTTTTTTAAAACAATCAAATTCTGAATGATATCAAATCAAGTAATTAGTTGAATTCGGATAAAAACTATTACTTGAAATTGGAGTACAAGATATAGGAAAAAGTAATAAAGAGGGAGAAAATAGGATGAACACTCACTGCTTAGATAAGGGAGCGTGGCTGTAGCAGACAATGCGAGGTGCGACATCGTACAATGTTACCCAGCTACTACCAATCTCTCTCTCTCTCTCTCCTGCTTATCTCTTCGACGAGGAAGTGAAAAAATGGTTGTTCTGGTTCAAAAGACTGGAGTTTGGAGTGTTGGGTGTTCCCCTAACTGGCTAATTTTGCTTCCACGTGAACTCGTACACTTTCACTAGTTAATTTAACTTTTGGGTGTATGGAAAATTGTTCTTATTAGTCGAAATTCAAGACTATTAACATAGTATTGGAAACTTGGATGCTGTCAACAATGGTATCTTAAGAATCTTCTTGTCCAAATTATGTTAGATTGATGGACTGTTTCATAATAGTGGTAAGATTCAACAAATATAATAGGACTGCGCTACTTTGGTCGATTTGGTTCATTGTAGTTTCATCGAAGACGAAGTTGATTTAATCTTATTTGATTGTATTCTTTTATTCTTTGATACATATGGTAGATTCGTTTGGCCTACACTTGATGATATTTCTCTTTCCAAAAAAATTAAATATTTAGGTTGGGACTTATACTTGTTTGGAGTTAAGTTAACCTGGTGATGCATTTTAAACTATAAATAATATTGAATATTAATTCATGCATGATTTTGTTAATTTCTTAGGCTAATTATTATATTTAGAAATACCTTATTCTAAAGTAGGATCTTATTGGATTTATATTTTGTTAAAAATTTCTTAGGCTAATTATTATATTAAGAAATACCTTATTCTAAAGTAGGATCTTATTGGATTTATTCTATTGAAAAAGAGTAATTAATGGTTTAAATAATGTTTAGAAGAACCGCCTATTATAGGAGTATTGTAATTTTCAAGAACAATAAGGTATTAATATAAACTCTCATGGAAAAAAATTTGTTGATGGTACAACCGCGGTGATAGTTCAATTAATAAAGGAAGAGAGTGGTACAACCGTATAACCATCTCATGACTACTAACAAAATAAATCATGAAACAGTGAATGAATTCAACAGTTTTAAAATTTGTGCAGATTGTTTGTATTACCACGTCATATTTGGAGCAAATTTACCGCATGTTTTAGCCATGGCATATAACCATAAAACATATCATTCTTATTTCTCCTTCCCACAAAATAAACATACAAATTTAAACTCTCGATTCTTTAATATTCTCAATCCCAAAATCGTAATTTACAAATAAAAAAACACCACCATTTAGGTCATGTTCGCTTCACCCATATTTTATATTGATCATGACAAAAAGTAGTCTTTATTGATTATTATGAATTATAATTATGGTAGCCATAACTAGTTTTTACTTATCAAAATTCAAAAGGCTTTTTCATATGCAAAAAATGGTTTATTATTATAAACTATGATTTAACTAAAGAAAACTAATTGTATTAATACTTTTTAAAATTCTATAGAAATTTAAATTCATATATAAGTTGAAAAGAGTCAATTTTTATAAGTATAGGTGCAAAAAAGGTTAGGATAATTGTTTGACCATTATATTAAGTTCATATTTGGATCTTATTTTACATGCGAGAATTTGGTTGCTCGATAAGTTGGAAGAAGAGATTTTTCAAATTGGCACATGTTATTTTTTACTAAATCGGGTGTTTATCGCGACTAAATTATTCTTATTAAACCATCACATCTATTAAGTATTATACTAGTTTTAGGCTTGCCTAATGTTACTCTTAACGCTATATTAGGGTTATTAACACTATTGTTTAACACTATATGTGTAACACTCCAGGTGTGCGGGGCGCATTTAGTAGATATTGTCCTCTTTGGGCCCAGCCCAGAAAGATTTGCTTTTGGTGCATGACCGAAATCCTACCCAAAGGGCCTCTACTTAGGTTGAGGTGTCGCATCCATATAAAAAGGGCTCGTTCTCCTCAACTTAGATGTTAAGATTTTTAAGTTTCGTTTGAGTTAGGTGCAAACAATATATCACTTTTTTCTTAATTCCATATTTTTATTACCAAACACGTTAACATATTAGTAATTATTAAAAAATAGATTTTAGAAAATAGATAATTTTACAATCACTACAATAAAATTGTAACCACGATAACTTGTCTATTATTGACCACTCATTTTTAATCTAAAATATAAACCATTCATTTGATTAATTTTTATTATTAAACTTAAACTAACCGTTATACATTAATAATTTACAATTAACCGTTCACTTGGTTTTCAGCAAATGTTTTTGAAGGTCAACAAAATCAATGGACAACACAAGTCACTAAAACCTACAATTTTAATGTAGCCTCTGAGAATTCAGGAGGCTGCCAAAATAAAATAAAAAACGCCATACACCCATACTGGATTCTGACCAGAAAAGAAATAGACTAGAGAGGAAATGGAGAGTTGAGTGAAAATTGTGAATAACGTGGAGTCCAAAAGAAGAGGGAAAAAAGAAGCAAATAAGAGAATCATAGAGAGAACAAAGATTGAATTTTGGGGCATGGGAGAACAATCACAACAACACCCACAACAACAATGAGCAACAGAGGTGGTGGGATGTTGGGTAACCATCATCTCCAACAACAACAACACCATCATCAACAACAACAACAACATCATCAACACACCAACAACACCAGCAACAACAACAACAAACCAGAATGGCTTCAACAGTACGATCTAATCGGCAAAATTGGTGAAGGAACTTATGGTCTCGTTTTCTTAGCTCGCGTTAAACCTCCTTCTCCTCATCGTGGCAAATCTATTGCTATTAAGAAGTTTAAGCAATCTAAAGATGGTGATGGCGTTTCCCCTACTGCTATTCGTGAAATCATGGTTTCTATCCTTTCTCTCTCTTCTTTTTTTTGGGTTTTGTTTGTTGTCAACGTTGTTTAATTTGGTGGGTTGTTGATGGTTTTTATATGATTTGTTGGGTTTTTGTGTTGCCCAACAAAAGATTGTTTTTTTTTGGGTGTTTTGAAAGTTGATTAGAATTCAGAATTAGGGTAGTTTCAAAAAAGGAATTTAGAATTAGGGTTTTATGCTGAATTGAATAATTGGGTTTTTCTTTTTTCAGTTAAGGATTTTTTTTTAATTTGGGGGGGGTGGTTTGAAACTTGTAAGGAGGAGTATTTGTATTGAGGGGTTCAATGTGAATGTTGAAATTTCTCAAATTGTAGCAGTATTCTCTGTTAGGAAGTTTGAGTGGCTCAGATATCGGTATCGGGTGTACGGTTTTCCTCTATCTCTCATCAATGGGACATGGTGATTCATTTTTAAGTAGGAACATTGTTTTGCATACTTCTACAGGGAGAAAGTTGATATTTATCTGAATGTTTGCTTCAATGGTATAGGCTTCGTGCTCCATTTCGAGGTTCTTGGTGTTGGAGAAGAGTGTCTTTTAGTATATGATTTGGTTGCCACCTTAACTTTTGGAGAAGGGTAGTGAGGTTTAACATCTTTAGTTTCATGATCATTGATGATTCTTGGCTCTTATATTTGCTCCTTTTGGAACAGTCTTTTTACCTCTATACGATGTTGTGGTGGGAATAATTACATCTGGAGTCCTTTAGGCATTGCTAATTTATCTTTTTTTTTTTCTGACATCTGCTAATTTATCATTACTAGATTATTGTTGTTGCTTTACATGCATTTACGTATTTTCACATTTTTCTTGGCACTTGTGATGTTACTATGATGGGTAGTCTTATCTATCAATAGAAGAATTTCAACAGCTGAACTTTCTCATATGGGGTTATCTGAACTTAAAGTATATAGGCTGAAGTTGCAGTTTTTCTTGGCCTGTTGACTTTGTTAAACTTCTGTTGAACTGTACCTTTCTGAGATGGGAGTGCTCCAAACTCTGGTGATTTGCTAGTGTTAAACAATAAACACAAACTAATTTTAGGGCAAAGGAGTAAGTATAGTATTTGAAATATCATCAATTACTACCCTCAACCATTCACGAGGACTGATATTATCTCCAATGGAGTATTTCTTACTACAAAATTCAGGATTTTTTTTCTCTCCTCAAGTCTTCCTCCTTTATTACAATTTTTTCTTCGTTCTTGCTGATCACTATACTCCATAACTAATCTCTTTGGAATCCCATCCCTTCTGTAAAGATTCAAATTTGTCTTGACTTTAATGTCCATCCTGGCTTCCCTCTTCCCTGCATGAACAGCAAAGGTGGTTTAGGTAGGTTCTCTGCAGGGAGTAGTGATGGAGGTAATATTGTGGATTTACAGCTTGGAAGTTGGCTTTTGCAGAGTTGTGGTAAGAAGTAGGGAGGGCTAGGTCATATCTTCACGATATGTTTCTGTGTCGTTGAGCCTCTAATACATTGGTGACTCGAGTCTTACAACTTATTTTTGTCATATGTTCAATGAGTAGAATCTTGGGGCTAATCAACATCAAGCTATAGTGTTATATGTTTTTGTTTGGCTGTCTTCTTGAGTAAGCTGAGTAGCAAATGGACTGCTTCCAAGTCTGAACTAATTCTTGCTTAGCTTAATCTGCCTTTTCTTTTTCTTTCTTTTGAATTACGTATGATTATTGTGTACTGCTTCGATCATAACAGGATCTTTGTTAAAAGAATTGGAATATTGTAGGAGATCTTGTGTGTAAGATTACTGCATTTCTTGTTAGTTTAATCTCATTCTCTTAAGTGCAGTTGCTGCGAGAGATTTCCCATGAGAACGTGGTTAAGCTCGTGAATGTACACATCAATCCTGCAGACATGTCATTATATTTGGCCTTTGATTATGCTGAGCATGATCTATATGTGAGTATCCCATCCCTTGTATCAGTTGAAAACTATGATGATTTTAATTTTCTTAGTTCCTTGTCTCAATATTAAGCCTCCATTCAACTTTAGCACAAGTCTTAAGGACAGAAAAAGAGGTGAGTTGGTGGGCCCATCGTCTATGAAAAGTAGATAAGAAAATCTACTTCAAAGGCAATGGGAGCTTAATCTTACGAGACCTAATCTGGTGTATGTCAACTTAATTTTGGGATAAAGACCTCTTTTTTTTAAAAAAATTGCATGAACTCACCTTGTACCGTCACTTTCCAGTTTCATTGGATATATATACGTATCAAAGTATCTGTACTATTGTTGAAGAATAGGATTGACTTACAATATTACTTTGTCTATATTTTCTTTCATGTTGGGTGACAGGAGATCATTAGGTATCATAGAGATAAGGTGAATCAGCCTATCAATCAGTACACAGTTAAGTCACTGCTATGGCAGCTGCTAAATGGGCTAAATTATCTACACAGGTATGATCGACAATTGGAAAGGTGAAATTATATACGAATGTTCTGTCTCTATCAAATGCTCACTTTTGTTGGTTTCTTGGCTGCAGCAATTGGATTATTCATCGAGATCTTAAACCATCGAACATCTTGGTATAGTTATGCATTCTGTTCATGTGGTGCTATCGCTGAATTAATGAGGTCCTGTACTTCTCATGTGCTTATATCAATATGTTTTTGGAATTGTTTTGAAGGTTATGGGCGACGGTGAGGAGCAGGGTGTCGTTAAAATTGCTGATTTTGGATTAGCAAGAGTATACCAAGCTCCTTTAAAGGCATTGGCTGACAACGGGGTAAGGAGCTTGTGGTTTACGACTTGCTTTACTTTGTTCACATAATCCTTTTTAATCTTTCTTATGTTCATGGTCCTATAGGTTCTTCATAGTTGATTAAGTGCCTATTTTGCAAGGTTGATAGTTGCCTAAGTTGACAATGGTGTTTGGTATTTTCTAAGCAATTGGACTGAATCTACTTAAAATATATGTATATGTTTAGCGCGAGAGAGGGGGGGAGGGTAGGGATGGGCATGTGTCGGATCGGGGGGGGACCCAGACCCAAACCTAGATCGGTAAATTTTTTTTCGACCCAAACCCGCCCCAGCCCCCATACCCACAGGGTCTAAAAAATCTGGACATTTACCCAAATCCAATGGGTCTCGCGGGTCTTGGGTCTAAAACGGGATCAAAATAGTCTCAAGCTTGTTAAGAGTTTCCATTATTTTTATAACTCGGATTTTTTTGTACATCAGTTTTTTTAGTTATTAAAATGATAAAATACCAAAATAATAGTCTACTTCTTGTACAAAACATTCCAAATTAAAACATCCACAACAAGTTGGCTTGAGTTTCAGTGGACAATGGATAAAATGAGAAGTTTAGGGCTCGAAGACTTGAATCACTTCACTCAAGGGTCGCATAAAAAACGAAAAATACAAATGTTAGGGTATAAAGTTTTATTGCTTATTATATACTTCCTGTGTTTCAAAATACTTGACACACTTCTTCACACTCTTGCCAATGCATACTTTTAACCATTCATATCTCTAATTCCCTATGAGTAAATTATAGAAAGGATTTCTTGAAAGTATATACCGAGACGAATCTAACAAGATCACATGACTACATTTTTCCTTACGGAAAAATCACAAAACACGGTCAAAAGAGAATGTGTGAATAGTGCAAAACTCAAACCTTGTCAAGTATTTTGAAACGGAGGAAGTATTTTGTATTGTTATTATATATATATATATATATATATATATATATATATATATATATATATATATATATATATATATATATATATATATATATTTTATATGTAAAAGAAAATGGGTGTGTGGGGGAGGGTCTGGGTTTGAATCTATCAGACCCAGACCCGATATTTAACACCTAGATGCGACCCTGACCCAATGGGTCTCACAATTTTAGACCCAAACCCTTAAAATGAGAGAGGGGGAGCGGAGAGAGGGAGAGGGATAGAGAGGGGGAGGGGGATGGAGAGAGAAGGGGGGGGAGGGAGGGAGGGAGGGAGGGAGAAGGGGATATTATTGCTTGGTCCTAGTCTCCTAGACTAGTTCATAGTTAAGGTCACGAGGTGGTTACCTATTGTTTTTAGAGGAATGGTTTTGAATTGTTGTGAGAGGTAGTAATAATGTAATATTGGTACAGGACATAGTTCGAAAATGCAGCCGTTTTGTTTCGGTTCGGCCATTTGGAATAGAATTTCAAGTTAGCAAACCGATATTTACCGATTCATATCGGGTTAATTTTTTACCCTGAGATATCGTCCGATACGACCACATCGCACCAAACTCGCCCGTATTCCACCGCATCGAGTCTGATACTCTGATCCGTGCGTTTTCCAGGTCATCTTCTTCGATCTTCTTCTTCTCCGGCATTCGCATCTTCTTCTCCGGCATTCGCATCTTCTTCGATCTTCATCTTCTCTTTCTTTTATTCGATCTTGTCTTCCTTTTCTCTCTCTTACGTGTGGCTGTGCGTTTTCTATTTTTTTTTATCTTTTCTCACGTGCTTTGACAGCCGTGGAGCATATTCTTTTTTTATTTCTTTTTCTCTCTCTCTCTCTCTCACATCCTTATTTATTGCTCTGCGTAAGTTTTTTCTTTTATTTCCTTTTCTCCCTCTTGTGTCCTACATCCTTAATTATTGCTCTCTATCATTTTGTTTAAAACGTGTTGCTGTCAGTCTTATTTCTTTTCTATTTTCATTTTTTTTGTTATTTCTTTTATGCTTTGAGTCCCAAATTTTATTTCTTTTATGCTTTGGGCCACAAGTATACTTCCATTTATAGAGAATAGAAGTATGAGCCCATCTATAATATTTGGGTACAATTATTAAAATACCTGAAAAGTTTAAAAACCAAATTCTTGCCGTGACAACCACGACGCAGTCCGTGATGGACGTATCCGTTCCGTTCCAGCGATACCACAACTGTTTCCGCGACCGTCTTAGTTTTAAAAAGCGTGCCCAAGCGCCAGACGAGTAGAGGCGCGGGCCAAGACGCTTCATACAAACCAGTCGCAGCGCACAACAAGAGGCGCATGAAGGCGTGCGCCTCAAGCGCTTTTGGAGAGGCGCAAGTCGCGCGCCTATCGGAGACGAGGCGAGGGAAAAAGGAGATCTGAACTTAAATCATAAAAAAAAACTTTTTTAAAAAAAAGTAACTCTTACCCAATCTTTATCATGCAAATTCGAACAAAAGCCCTCAATTAATTGCATGAATTTACTTCATTTGAACCCCCAAATTGAAATCCCTAATTATATAAAACCCTAATTCGTGAATTAGGAAGGAAACCACCAAATTGGTGGTTATGGATGACACAGAATTGGCCGGTGACAAGTTTTCGGTGGCCCGTCAGCACTGTCTTCCTTCCCAGTGGCCGTCAGCGCCCAGCGGTGAGAATTCTCTCTCTTCGATCTTTCACGTTCAGGTAATGTGAGGTGCTTTTTTTCTTTTTTCTTTTTTTTTTCTCCTCTCCATTTATTCACGTGGCTGACAAACCCACTACCACCTTCTATTATATAGCTAGTCACGTGATCCCCCCTGATTCTTTTAATTATTAAACCTTTTTTTTAATGCTTATATTTTGATCCATTTCACCACAAATTTTAATACCAAAAATAAAATAGAATAAGAATAAAACGTAAGAAACTATGTTTGCTTTTCTTTCTACTTTTTTTTTTGTTGATTTAAATTTGGACTTGGTACTTTTGAACTTTTGCGGTAGTTCCGTGATGAACTATGCTTCCTTAGGTCCTTTTATGCATCTTTAATATAATTATTACGTTGTTTATAATAAAAAATGTTATATAATTGATTTCTAAGGATTTTGGCATCAAAGGTGTGCCTCGACTACGAGATGCGTGCGCCTTGCGCCTTGGTGCGCCTTGCGCCTTTTAAATCTAAGGCGACCGTTACCGAAACCGCATTTTCGAACTATGGTACAGGACCATGCTATGTTTTTTGAGAAAGAGAGAAAAGGTGTAATAGTCTTGTGATTCGTCATTCACACTTCTTAGATGATAGGATGTTGGTGGTTAGTTGGTGTAGCAGGTGACAACTGGTAACAGATTCTCATTCTAATATAGTAGGTAAGGGCTTATCCTAGATGAAACTAGTGACACTCCCAGAGTCCCAGGTGATAGTATGGTATTTATTACAAGGTTTGCATGACAACATACTAAAGAGTAAAGATCTAATGATTGAAATTGGGGGCTGGTGGAATCAGCTCATCAGTGAGCGACCTCCGATTGGTTATTGATCTGATTGTCAATTCTCTTTTAGTCAGTCGGTATTCAGAGCAAAACTATCTTGCTTCTTACCAGAAAAAAAGGGTCACTGCATACATAAATAAGAAAGAGGAAATGGGTCATTGTGCCAATAATTTCATAATAATGTTTGAATAATTCAATTTACTCTTTACACATTGGTACAAAAATTCAATCCTAGTTAAAAATTACTTCTTTCGTTCTTTATTTATCACTACATTTCCCTTTTATGGAGTATTATTATTAATCACTACATACTGATTTTTAGTAACTTTTCTCTCTCCGATAGCTACTATTTAACTTGGGTATTGGGGACCACTTGTCTCTCACATGTCTCCCACATGTCTCGCAGATGTCTCTACTATTTCTGTTGCCTTAATATGCGTGCTCAAACCACATGTAGTGATTAATAAAGAATGGAGGAAGTAATTACTAGGCCACATTCAATGCGGATGAGGGATCCCTTTTTAGTAATGGTTTTGTAAACCGGAATAGTGGTTGTTCTGGGCAACTCTGGACTGGGACTTGGAAGTCGGAATTATGGGTGGCCAACAGCAAATGTGTGATCTTGATTCCTGACTAAATCAGAAGATTTTTTTGTTTTTATGATATTTTCATGTAGTAAATTTGGAAGATGTATTGCCAGTTATGTCTGTTTATTTGATGAGTGGAATTTAAGAGATGTTATGTTCTGTTTGCAACTTCTATTAAAATAGATAGGTAAAGTTGTTTTGGTGCATCGTAAATGGCATTTTATAGAAATTTCACTTGGAATCCTTCAAGTGTGCTTTTTTTTTTTGTTGATGTGGTTTTGTGTGCTGTTGATTACTTCCTAGTCATTTTAAGCGGTTTAAGCTGTGAATACTTTCTCACAATTTGAAGGCTGCTTGTAGGTTGTGGTGACAATTTGGTATCGAGCTCCTGAGCTGCTGCTCGGGGCGAAACACTACACTAGTGCTGTTGGTATTCTTTGAATCCTGTCTTAACCTCAATTAAGAGAATTAATTTATTTTGCTCCACTATCTTATTGGCATATCAAATCGCCTTAGATCTCAGTTTCAGCTGATTCTTTTTAAAATTCTTCCTTTTTCTTTTCACTAATAAGGAGCTGATAATCAATGTTTTTGTATGTATTAGATATGTGGGCTGTTGGATGCATATTTGCGGAGCTTCTGACTTTGAAACCATTGTTTCAAGGTGCAGAAGTGAAAGGCACACCAAATCACTTTCAGGTACTCGAAGGGTTTCACTGTGGTTTTCCTGATGGGTTTTTATATTTAATTTTTCTGCGCTGTTATAATAATGGTCTACTTTATTGATGCTGCTTTGTAATATTGATGTCAATTTTCACAGCTCGATCAACTCGACAAAATATTTAAAGTCTTAGGTAAGCGAGCTAGAATGGGATGCTATTTTCCTTGCTGGGATCTCTATATTAAACAAATCCTTCTACTCCAGGTCATCCTACACCGGAGAAGTGGCCTATACTTGTAAACCTCCCGCATTGGCAACAAGATTCCCAACATATTCAAGGGCATAAATAGTGAGTGGACTTGCTTTTTCTTCTCTGCCTCCTAAGATGTTCGCAACTCGTTTCTGTTTTTAGCAGCAAGTGGCAATAGCCAACGGGCCGGACGAAAATAGTTCATTTCCTGTTTAGGTGTCATTGTGTTTTGATGATCACATGATTTTACCACATTCTTGTTTACTATCTACTAAATTGTTACATGTTAACCCTTTTTAATCTAATGTTTGCTGCAGTGACAATCCTGGGCTTTATAGTGTTGTCCACCTTTCTCCCAAAACTCCTGCATATGATCTACTCTCTAAAATGCTCGAGTAAGCACTGCTACTGCAACTTCTTTTGGCTGTTGGGTTTCCTGAGTAAATAGCACTTTTTTTCATACTCTCCAACACTCACCTTTGACCATTTATAGTTCTAAATAACAAGTTGATACTCCATTTTGAAATTGTACATTGAGATAAATCCAACATTACATACTAACATTTGTTTTTGTATACTAATAAAAAAGTGTGGTCAAGACTAGTATATAAACAGTGCAAAAGTCAAGTTTTGCAATTAAAAGAAGATAGAGGAAGTATATAGCTCGGTATTTTTTAGTTTTAATTTTTTTATAAATTTGGGGGAGAGGGTTTTAAATTTTATTTTATTGCATTTTTTAATATTCTTGGTCTTTAGGGAATCATCATAATTCTGATAATAATTATGCTTCCTCCTATTTCCAATACATGTAAAATTTCTCAATTGGAACAAATTATCTAGGAGAGGGGGGAGGGAGGGAGGGAGGACCCATGTGATTAAGGAGAAAGAAAGTGATAGAAGTTTGCTATAAAGTGAAATGTTATGTTGTTGGGAATATATTTGTTTCATTTTCATGTTGTGGTCTTAATTTTGTGCGCTATTGATTTCGAAATTCTTTTTAAACTTGAAATTTGTGCAGATATGATCCTCGTAAGCGAATAACAGCTGCACAAGCGCTTGAACATGAGTAGGACTGCAAATCCTTCCACATTAATATTTGCTTGTCTCTTTTATTTCAATCAAGACTGGAATGTACTCATGCTATCTTGTTTAACTATTTAGTTATTGACTTCTCATTACTTCAAACAATTCACTTGTTGTGCACTGCAAAAATTTCCATTTGGGCACCTCTCCCAAATCTAGAGCATCCTCAATTGATCGGCAATACCCAACAATTCATGGCTTTTATATTTGGAGGAGAGAGAGAGAGTGTGCTGGGCAAGTAAGTTGCCTAGCAATGTACATGCTATGGAGCTCTCTTCTTTCTCTTTGATGGATTGTGGACCCACTTCTACTATAGTCTATATTGGTTGATTAAAGTATCCCTAACCTGATAAACTTATCATTTTGAACTAATAAAACACTTCTTTGCTCCTCATGTGCCTTTCAGTTCTCTTTTTCCCCTTCCTTTCATTGGCCCACTAGGCAGGATAGCTGGGAATGGGAGGTCCATGCTGAATGGTACCAATTTACCAGCCACCAGTGATGAGGACCATGGTTGCCCTTGCCTGCACTTCTTCACTTATTCCCTTTGCCCTTGTTCTTTTTCTATTCTATTTGTCCCTCTTTCCCTTCTCAACTGTGTCTGTGCATGCTGAAATAGTTAACTACTCAACTGCTTGGTTCTGCACTCTGTAAGTAATACAACACAATAATAAACCACATATTGGTTGTTTTGGGAAAGGAAAGGGGGGGGTTGGATAAAGAAATTGCGGTTCAGGATTTCTCAAAATTCTTAGTTTTGTAAGTGAATCTTCAAGCAAATGGCCATTTTCATTGGAAATCTTGGGTTTTGGTGGGTTTTCCAGGGAAAGTAATGGCAGTTTTAGATTAGTCTCACGAAGCAATGGTTGGCTGCACTGTGAAATTTGAAGACCGAATAAATAAAATCTAGGGGGCTGGGATGTAGAGAAAGGGCAAGGTAGCGGGGGAGGGTGGCACTTTGGAATTTTAGGTCCATTAAACATATCCAAAGGGGCTGTGATCTAAAACGAGGGCAAGCAAGGAGGAGGGGGGGAGAGTATGCAAAGACAGCTCGAGTCACTTTTGCTCGTGGTTGCTCTACTAGTCTAATCAGGCCCCTGCCAGAGTCATTTGATTAAGGGTAGTATGTCAATTGACTGGAATGTGAGTTCGACTCATATTTCATGCAGAGTTTTTTTTTTAATTATCACTTTTTACTTGCATCACTTAACTATAACAAGTCCAAAAACTTGGGATACTTCACTGAACTTCTAATTGAAACAATTTTCTTTTATAAAAAAAACTTGGCAAGCTTGAAATTGTAAATTTTCAGTTTTGGTTTTTCAAGTTGGAGTCAGATATGCACATTTTGATGGATTTCAATGTCATGATGAGTGTTGACCTACATTACAAGTATGAAAGAAGTGGGGATAATGATGAGATTACAACAATCCATTGTTGACACAATATTGAGGAGCATTAGTGTCATGGCGACTTGTGTTCAGAATCTTTTTCTGCTAGTCTACTGGCATGTTCCAGAAATATTATGATTGGCTTGCACTTTTGAGACCATGTCTTTCTTGATCTATCATACTATTTGCTTCCTTCTGCCGCAGCAATCAGCATAAGCTTGAGTAGTTGAATCGATCTATTTGTGGATTGTACATAAGCTGACAATGCTAACTGCCAGTTCCAGTTTACTAGGAAAAATATGTTACTTTTAATAGTTACTATTTGTTGTTTAATGTGTTAAGAAAAGCAGTGAAGCCCCATCATCCAGAACAGGTATCTTTTTTATGGTTTTTAATTTTTGTTTCCACCTGCATATCAGGTACTTCAAGATGGAGCCTTTGCCAGGGCGCAAGTAAGTTCCCTGCACTTTGATCCTACTTACTGACCTGAAGTTGTATGTTGATGTTGGCCTGGGCATTTTGACATTTCGCAACAGTTTGCATGATTTTAACCATTTTAAGAAATTTTCAGTGCCTTTATACCTTCTCGACCTGAAGATAAAGCTGTCAATTATCCTGCACGACCAGTAGACAGTAATACTCATTTTGAAGGAACAACAAGCATTCAACCTCCTTCACAGGTACGGGTACTAATGTGCTTGAAGCTGGTGAACATACACAAGGATGTACATTTCTAGATTTGTCTTTTTAAATCTTAAGAAGTGGTTTAAGACTGATTTCTACGGCTGTTCCTTTTCATTCTCCCCCTTCAAGTTTCTCCATGCCCAATTGTGTGCCCTTTTTTGTAAGGGCATGCCACTTTAAGACTTTGTTTTCTTTTGGGAAAAGGGAGGTGAGCTGTGAGGGAGTATTTTTTGTGGAGAAGGAAAGGCAGGTATTGATGGCTAACAACTTTGAATGACATGGATATACGAGCTCATGGCATATGAAGAGGTGGAGACTAGATGGAAAATTTTAGTGATTATGAACTTTATACTTTGGAGGAGCAACATGTGATTATTTTGATTTCTCAATGTGTTATTTAATTTAAATTTAGACCCACTTATTATTGGTGAATGTGCAGAACACCGGATGGATGACAAAGGGAGAGAGTATCTTGTCCATTTCTTATTTATCCATAGGGGCAAGGGGGGGGTTAATGACATAATGCTACTAATACTTTTGCTTGTATTTTCCTTCCCCTGTGAGACTCGAAGCAGTCCCAAGACTTGAAGAAACATGAATTTTGAAGGATCATTGAACCTATCTAAATTCGTGAAGCCTTCTCATGTTTACTGCTAGGATGAAAAACCTTATATGCAAAGAAAGTAGCTCTTTGGGTGCCTTTTACTGATTTTGGACCCTGTTTTATCACGCTTAGATGCACTCCATCTCTTTTCCCGACTTGTCCTGATAAACTAATGGTGGCTGTTTTACTATTATAAATTGCTGTTGGGTATTTTCTTTCAGGGTCCACCTGCAAATGCAGCTTCTGGTAATATGCAAGGTTCTCATATTGTGCCAAATAGAAATGTACCTCGACAAATGCCTATGGTTGGTATGCAAAGAGTGCAGCCTCAAGGCATGCCACCCTACAACATCTCGTCTCAGGCTGGAATGGGTGGTGGACTAAATCCTGGCGGCATCCCGATGCAACGTGGTGTGTCTGCTCAAGCCCATCCACAGCAGCAGGTACAGCTCTGCGGACGGTATTATTGTTTCGCTGTTTTTATTACTATCATCATATCATGTTATTATTATGACTTTGCACTATTAATGTTACTAGCACAGAAAGGAAATCCTTGCATACCCCTTCTTATTAATGGTATCATTCTCTTTTGGAACAGTCCTCCACTGGTCTCGTTAACCTGTTGGGGTAGTGCTGCATAGTGCTTGAATGTGTTCTAATATATTTTATCATTTTGGAGCAGCTGAGGAGAAAGGATCCTGGAATGTTACCTGGGTATCCTTCACAGCAGAAATCCAGAAGGTTTTGAGGCCTGTCAGAGGTATGATAGAAGTTTCATGAGTGACTGTGCCCAACGTAGCTTTAAAACATTTTCAATGGCGACTTTAGTTCTACCTCACTACTAAGTTCTCCCTCCGTTTCATTTTGATGTTCCACTTCCCACTTCTCTTTCTAGTCCGTACCAATTTGTTGTTTCCATACAGGATAATTTCTTTTTCTGGCCTACAAAATTTTCCTTTTAACCACAAATGCCCCACCTAATGGGTCCCACTTACTCCATTAACTCCACTAGCCCACTCTTTTATTATCATTTACCCACTTTTTCTTTTTTCTTCCAAACTCCGTATGGGAACATCGTAATGGAATGGAGGAAGTAGTAAGAGAAGCTTGAGCAGTGTGCTTTAAGATTTAAGACTGTTGTCTTGCATTTTTGGAGCAGATTTTGTTTCGATTTCTGCAAAATGAAAGAGTCTGTCTCTCAAGAATCAAGATGTACTTATGATGTGAATCGTGAATTCATTGCGTGCCTGAAGTCAAAGTTGAGATGACAGCCCTAGCCCTGGAATGGGCTGACTGCATTTGGAACAACAGGGCCATGACATACAGGGAATTCAGCTGATCGTTGTTAAGGCGGTTTTGTGGTAACTCCCGTTGCCTGGCTTCTTAACTCATGCAGATCAGCCAGTGCTTTGGTATCAGCCAGCCGGCTATTTGTTTGCGCTTCGTACATGCCCGCTCGATACTTTTCCATTTAGAAAAAAGGGCAAAAAGGAATTAGATTATTGTAACATCATTAATGATTATTGATATGCATAGAATTATTGATCTTAAAACCTCCTTTCACCCTTAAAAATGAAGATAATGGCGCACTCGTAGCGGTAGTCTGGTAGATCCAAAAAACAAACGTGTAATTCTTTTGTATAAGATTGGTTTAAGAAGAAAAGTGAATATAAATCAGCTCGAGGGCCGTGTGTATTCATCTGTCCTGTATTTACCTATTCATGTATCATACCTTCTATTTTGGAGGTTTTACTATTATATTGGTAAGTTGTAGCAACCATTTTTTGGGAAATGGGTGTAGCAAATATATGATGGTAATAAGTATTGTATAATGTTTACTTTGTAGTAAAATATGTAACACTTATGTCTTATGAGTATATGAAAAATGGAGGTTTTACTTCTACACTATTGCAGCTCCATTAAGAGATATAAAAAGGCTACTATCGAATGATATTTATTATTGATCTGTTACCCTTTCATTTTCTGCTATGAGCTATCTATCAAGTTGGTGTTTAAAACCTTCCTAGATCACCACTGACATCATTTACTTGTACTAGATATGAAAATAGTAATGGAGGGTCTTGTGGCTCCATCTCTAGACACCCTTGTTGATTGACTGCCCAGTAGGGTTCGTCACTAAGGAGCGTATTGTCTGTGGATTTCCATTTTTTTTCAACTTCGTCGGTAAGTTTTTAGATAATACTTTCTCATTTATTTTATAAACGTAAAAGTTTGACTTTTACGCTTTTCAACATACAACTTTGACAATTAATTTCTTTAATTTATTAGTAAAATTTATATAATGTTATTTTTGCATACAATTTTGATATAAACTTTCTTAAGAATAGTAACAATAAGCATTAAATATAGTTCCATGGTACTTGGATACTTAAGTAACTTATAACAAAATCTCATGTTGTTCGGCATTATTAATGCTTAATTTTGGTGGCGGGTTTTACTTTTGACTTTTAATTATCAGCCTTATTTGTATATTAAAACCGTGTAATTTTGAAAACACTGAACCACAATTGATACGGCTATTGCTCAGTGAAGTACTTGTCCTAGGATAGACATATGAGATTTGCCCAAACATTAATTTTTGAGGTGTGATCATACAATTTTGATCATAAATGTCATGGATTCAAATCTCATCCACCCCTCCTTATAAAGTGAAATATTTAGCGTTAGATATGAAGGAGACCAACTTAACCAAAAGTTTAAACTAATAATTGCAGCCACAAAATAGTTTTATATTCTATCAACTAGTTTAAAACCCGTGCAAAAATGCACGGGATGCGAATTGTTTGAGTTCATTTAAAAAAAAGTTTAAATAGTATGAATGTGACAAATATAAAACAAAAAAAGTCACATATAATTATAAAAAACGCAGTTATCGTTTTAGGTTCTTCTACCCGTGCGTAATGCACGGGAAGTTTTAATGTTCCAATTTTTTGGAAATTTTATTAAATACATCAAGTAACATAAATTATAAAGGTTTTAAAATACGTGAATACATAAAATTAAAATGCCAATACACCCTCATTATAAGTCTACTAAACACTAACGTTCTTATACATAATTAAATAATTGTAAAACACAAAACATAGATCACAACATGCAAAATTATTACACGTTCTGAAACACTTCCTTGTACACTACATTAGTTGTTGTATTTGACGTTCCTGTATCTTTATCACAAACTAATATTTTCAATCCCTTTTTACTTGTAACTCTTGATATTGCCACATAAAATTGTCCATGACTAAAAATTGGTCGAGGCAGATACAACCCTACATGAGAGAGAGATTGTCCTTGACTTTTGTTTATTGTCATTGCAAAACACACAACCAAAGGGAATTGCCTTATTTTGAATTTGATTGGAAACCTTGTTGAATCTGATGGGGTGAGTGTCATCCGCGGAATAAAAACTTTGTGACCCACGCACATTACTTCCAGATACGACCACAGCTTTAACGATGCGATTGCCTAGGTGCTTAACAACCAACCTTGTACCATTGCACAAACCGCATGTTTGGTCAATGTTCCTTAGAAGCATAACCGGTACACCGACCTTTAATCTTATACTATGGTTCGGTAATCCAGAGCATGTAATGGTATTTAAGAAATGCATCGGAACTCAAGTAGTAGAATAAAGCTCATGGATGCCAAAGTTGGCTTCATCACTTGAAATTGCATCGGAACTCAAGTATGTTCTTTCTTCACTTGGCAATTGCGACACGACATGGTCATTTACTGTATCCACCATATCATTTTTCACGAATAGCTCTTTCACGCAAATCATTTGTCTAAAAAAATTCAGAAAAAAAACGGCCGGGCGGGTCAGAAAAAAATAAAAAAAATAAAATAGCACGAGCGGGCTTTTTGCGGGCCAAAACGGCCGGGCCCAAAATTTAGACTAAAAAGTCTTTTTTGGCTTGTCCAAAGCCCGCCCAAAAAAAAAAAATTTTTGGGCCGGGCCGGGCCCGGCCCGTCCGCGGGCCCAAAAAAACAGCCCAAGCCCGTCCAAAAACCGGGCCGGGACCGCGGGCCGGGTTGGAGTTGATCAGCTCTAAAATAAGCTGCTTCCCATAGATGATCCTCAAGGTCAGGATACGTGCTATGAACAATAACAACAATTGGATCATCACCTCCTTCAACTAAAGTTTCATCTGGAATTTCTACAATAGCCTCCCCATCATTTGGTTCTCCTTCTTTGCCATCTCCAATATTCAATATTCATTTAGAAAATTTTCTAACCTCATCCAAATTTGAAGTAGAAGATCCTATAGTGAGTCGCATATTTTGCGTAAGTCAAAGCACATGACAGAAGTCCCACAGATAAGAACTATTGATCGCAGCGAATACAATATCTTGACTGGTTCCTTTTGGAATAACTGGCAATATTTGTCTTAAATCACCAACGAATACCATAACCTTCCCACCAAAAGGTATATGCAAGTTGGCAGGATTAATGTGCTGCATAATGTCCTTCATGATTCTGCCAAGGGCTTCGAAGCAATATTTATGCATCATGGGGGCTTCATCCCATATAATCAACTTTGTCTTCATAAGTAGTGCTGCCAAATCTGATCCTGGCTTAATACCTACGCATGTTGAGTTCTCATTAATATTTGATGGAATTCCAAATCTGGAATGAGCAGTTCTTCCGTGTGGGAGAAGTAAAGAGGCAATCCCACTCGAAGCCACAGGTAAAACGATCTCACCCATGCGACGTATTGCAGCGCACAAAGTTCTCCAAAGGTACGTTTTCCCTGTTCCTCCATGACCATATACGAAGAAGACGCCTCCCTTACCTCTTGAGACATCGTCCATTATCTCAGGAAAAACTTTATTCTTATCAACATTCAAGCCTGAATACAGTTGAGTGAACTCTTGTTGTAGCTGTTCTCTATCAAAAGACAGCTCATCCATTATCAGCTTGCTTTGCCCTTCCATGACCATCAAGTTATCTGGAAAAGGCATGTCACTAAATCTGCGTAGTGTGCTGCCATTATTCTGTAGTCTTGCCTCGATTTCAGCCAACACATAGTTTTGCAGTTGTTCATCACTTAATACCAATGTTGTAAAAAATAATGGTTTGTTCACACATTTAAACATCAAATGAATTGAAAGATAAAGATATTATGAGAAACAAATTTTACAAAATTATCAGTGCCTTCCTTCATCACGCATAAGTCTGCGTTGTCTGTGAAGTATATCATTAGACAGAAGATGCCAAGTCTTCTGCCAGATTGTCTAAGGTTTTGAAAGACTGTAAGATAAGAGTAACATGCAAAAAAGATTACGCAGATATACTCCTGTTTCTCTGAAGCTCGCTTCTATAATCGCATCAACATACTCTTTGTCATCATCTAAAAGACCTCTGGCATAACATGCTTCTTTAAAGGTGGGATGAATTATACCGTCCACGACACGTATATCTTCATAACATGTTGCACCTTTAACGAAATTAAGCAAAGTCCTCAGGTAGAATTTTTCTCCAGCACCTGGTGTAACGTGATAAATTCTTCCAATTGAAAAGCCCTTCTTCCTTGGAGTCCATTCACGTTCGCGTTGTTGCCACACAAATTTAGTCGGGAACTCAACATAACTCAATTCCTGTGCTTCAGCGTATTTCTTATTGCACTCCATCCAAGCTAAAAACTTGGTTCTGTCAATATTTGGCCTTTCAAGTATAGATTCAACGTCATCAACATCTTTGAACATGACAATTTGTTCGTCAGGTAGATGGAAACTAAGCCTTTCGACAGCTGGGATCTTGAAGTGAATGGGGAAACCGAATATCCTTTACATTGCTTCATACGGACATATGTACCGATAGTCATAATACATCTTTTGTTTGACATATTCTTAATTAGAAAATAATTAAAAGGATTGTATGTAAGAAATCGTTATAATACGCAAATTTAATGTCTTACTGTTGGATACATCCATTAAGGGTTTTCGGTAAGTTTTTTGATCCAAATTACTCGTTCCCAGTTGTAAACTTTTTCGAACACTTGTTGATCCCTCTATCAAAAGAAATTTGGAGATAAAGGTTATATATGTGTAGATGAGTTGACTTTTAAAAAACATTATGGTGATTATATATTTTTTATTTATATTTCATGTCATGTTGTTTAATTGTATTATATCATGTAAATCATAAAGCATCATCATAATATAGTAAACTATATACTCAATCTAATATGTTATAAGTAATTAAAGCTTCATCATTTTGGTTAAAGTATAAGTCATCACAGTTGTACCAAGTGAAAAGTAAAATGTGATATCATAACCAATTAGCAAAAAATAAGTAACAAACTACAAAACATACCAACTCTATAAAAAATAAAAGAAAAAGAGAATCCATATTATGTATTGGAGAATTTAATTTATCTCTATATTTTGCCCATTATTACATTGTCATCGTCTTCTCCAATCTCTCTATCTATGCATCAAATGAGACGTAGTCACCTTATACTACAATGATTATTACCACAACATAAAACCAATTGTGATTTTCATTTCTAGAGCACAACATATATAGAGAGAAGATAATATAAAGTTACTTTTGCATTTTAGCACCACTAATATCTCTATCTCTCACTACATTTTCATTTCACTCATTCCGAGATTTTCCTTCAATGTTCAACCAATTTCTTCATTTGTCGAGCTTCAAAACAATAATTAAGCCAACCTTTTGATCTAAAAAACCCTTCAAAATCGTTAAATTTCACCAAAAAAATAATCAAGGAATTGATAATCAAAATGCATTTTGATATGGTTGAAAATTTTTTGAGCTTCAAAACTGATTACTTGTTCGTACATCAATTGAATCTTCTCAACATGAATGCAAGTACAATTGAAGAATGAGGAATGGTTTGGCAAATCAGAAATCTAACATTTTAGGAAAAATGCAAATAAACCATATTATGAAAAATAACCTAATGTAAAAATATAAAGTTAGAATGTAATATACATATATTAAGTAAGGTATATTAGGTAAACTTAGGTAAAGAATAAATTGATATCTAAATATCAATAAAAAAATTCATTAAGTATCCAAAAAAGGAAAGAAAATTAAGATATGAAAAAAAACTCACATATGTAGTTTTTTTATGCGTATAAAAAAGAAAGAAGAACATATACATGATTATATTAAAAAAAATTCCTTAAAAAATCGGACATAAAAATGATGATTATGTAAACAATTTTGTAATTCTTAAAATAATAGATTAATATATTTTCCATTAACCATGATATCACATGATCCCTAAATAAAAATATGGAGAATTATGGAATATAAAAACTATTCATTCTTTTTCCTTTTAATGCGCTTCAATAGAATAGTAAATAATCATACTTTTATAATGCTGAATGAAAGTTGTTTATAGCCAAAAAAAATTAAAAAGTAAGAAAACTAAAACTAATAACAAAATTCATATACTAATGGACAAAATAATAGCTAAATAACAACATTGTAACGTGCAACAAGCTAAGATACAACACAACTATAATTGCATGATAGTAATCATCATTAGGAATTATCTAACTTAGGAGGCCTAAGGTTCATATAGCCATTTCAAGTTAATTAAGGCCAATATAATCGTTGTCAATTAGTGTTGGCAGGAGCTAAACTATAGTTGCAAATTTTACCATGAACCTGTAACATGCAGCAAGGTTTGTAGAAACATAATGAAACTATTTAACTATAGTTGCAAATCGTTGCTTTCGGGTGTCCTATTAGAATTTTAGAACTCAAAATCTGTAGAATGCTTGTGAGGTCCATTGAAACAAAAAATGCTGTAAATTCTAGATTTATCATCGCGAATGTTATAAATAATAGCAAGGTTTTAAACTAAAAAATATATATTTTATATAATATAATGAATAATTTGGAAATAAGAATAAGTTGTTCTGTTAGCATTGGAGTGATTTAAGTTTGAGGCGAAGAAAGAACATTCGCATAGCAAGTGTATATAGTGTAAAAAAGAACATTTGCATACACAAACAATCATGGAAACTTAACATATTGAGAAGGCTAATTTGTCAATTTCTTGTACCAATAAAATGAAACAGTCACAAAATATGTAGTTGTTCATAGAACTGATAATACCTAAAATGGATACTTACAATAACGTAAAAAAAAATAAAAATTTAAACCTAATCATCACTTGCTAGATAACGGAGCAAAACAATGTTTTTAAGCCAAAGAACATTTCCATCGTTCAAATCAATATCCTCAAAATCATCATGACATACTTCATAAGCCCTTGGAGGAGTGCATTGGACGTCATATAAAATCATATTCCAGAAAACAAAATATGGTCGAAAACCATCAATTGTAGTATTAACCTCTTCGACATCAGCCCATATCTCGTTGCTTATATTATTTTGATAAGGAACATAGTAGATATATCATGGAAACATACATGACTTTCACGCAGGGCCGGGGCTACGATTATCGGAGCCCTGTTCAAATTCTCAAATTTGGGCCTTGACTCGTACTTAAAGTAAGTACATACACAATTTTTTCATCCTAAAAACATCAATAAACTATAATAATTAAGGATTAAACCATTAAAATTGTTAAAGGAACCCCATCTCTTCAACTTCTATTGTGAGTATTAATGTAAATTTTTTTTCAGAGGTGATGATATTAATGGGAGTTTGATATTTTGAATTTGGAGTGGAGGTAAACAATTTGGGTTTTGGAATTTGGGAGTAGGGAAAAGAATGAGAATCTGGAGACTTGAACTTGGAAGTTTTGATGGAGATTTTTAAGAGACAAAGCAATTAAACCTTGTCTCATAACCATAAATATTCAAGATTAAAAAAAAATAGAAAAAAAGCCGACGAAGAGAAACATTACAGGTACAAGCTTAAACTAAAAAAGGGTAATTATTGTAGAAAGAATACGCCACTAGGATTCGAACTTGTCATCTGCATGTCAAGAGAGCGCCCCATCTTACCAACTGCTCCAGATTGTTTTTGTTTCAAAATACTGGAAGTATTAGAACTTATCAAATAGGGGGCCCTTTACTTCTGGGGCCCTGTGCGGTCGCCCACCTCGCATAGACCCAGAACCGCCCCTGCCTTCACGAAAGAGGGTTAGAACCATAGATTCAACATCAAGAAAATTACAGTATTCCACTTTGGGAGGCCAAGTTATTTTGATAATAGGTGTATCTGTAATCTCTTGTGAGGAAGATGAATTTTCTTGAGAGGGAGATGATGTTGACATTATGGACAAAAATTTATACACGTTTTAGAGTGGTGTGTTAGATATGGGATGGTCTATATTTATAGTTGCAACTATGTACATATAATTGAGATTTTCCACTAATTTCGAAAAAAAGAAGCAATTACCATAAGTTGAACCTTAAATCAAGGTAGATTTCAAAATCGGATCTCATAATATGATATACCGTTTTTAAGTCAATCAATCTCATCTAAATTGGCAATGATTTTGTAGTGATTGAAGCACTCAAAGATTTTATATCAAAAACTGCCTAATTAGAAGATTATGAACCTTAAATCATGGGATTTTGCTTTGATTATGGACTGATTTGCCGAAATCTTTTGAGAATTCATTTGCATAGTGCCACTTGTCCATTCCTTATACCTTGTACACATAAGCAAAAAAATTAGTGCTTAAATGACACATAGGATTTCATGGCCTTGAGTTCATGACACATAAGCAAATTTTTCTAGCTTTATATAATATAACTAGTTTAAAACCCGTGCAAAAATGCACGGGATGCCAATTGTTTGAGTTCATTTAAAAAAAAGTTTAAATAGTATGAATGCGACAAACATAAAACAAAAAAAGTCGTATATAAT
Source organism: Beta corolliflora (assembly GCA_947648045.1). Classification (NCBI taxonomy): domain Eukaryota; kingdom Viridiplantae; phylum Streptophyta; class Magnoliopsida; order Caryophyllales; family Amaranthaceae; genus Beta; species Beta corolliflora. The sequence goes on from CANSZD010001251.1 coordinate 1,185,548, forward strand.
TATAAAAAATGCAGTTATCATTTTAGGTTATTCTACCACATAATAATGCACGAGAAGTTTTAATGTTCCAATTTTTGGAAATTATATTAAATACATCAAGTAACATAAATTATAAGGCTTTAAAATACATGAATACATAAAATTAAAATGCCAATACACCCTCATTATAAGTCTACTAAACAATAACGTTCTTATACATAATTAAATAATTGTAAAATACAAAACATAGATCACAACATGCAAAATTATTACACGTTCTGAAACACTTCCTTGTACACTACATTAGTTGTTGTATTTGATGTTCCTGTATCTTTATCACAAACTAATATTTTTAGTCCATTTTTACTTGTAACTCTTGATATTGCCACATAAAACTGTCCATGACTAAAAACTGATCGAGGCAGATACAACCCTACATGAGAGAGAGATTGTCCTTGACTTTTGTTTATTGTCATTGCAAAACACACAACCAAAGGGAATTGCCTTCTTTGGAATTTGATTGGAAACCTTGTTGAATCTGATGGGGTGAGTGTCATCCGCGGAATAAAAACTGTGTGGCCCACATTACTTCCAGATACGACCACAGCTTCAACGATGCGATTGCTTAGGTGCTTAACAACCAACTTTGTACCATTGCACAAATCGCATGTTTGGTCAATGTGCCTTAGAAGCATAACAGGTACACCGACCTTTGATCTTATACTATGGTTCGGTAATCCAGAGCATGTAATGGTATTTAAGAATTCAGTAGAATAAATCTCATGAATGCCAAAGTTAGCTTCATCACTTGAAATTGCATCAGAACTCAAGTATGTTCTTTCTTCACCTGGCAATTGCGACAGGACATGGTCATTTACTGTATCCACAATATCATTTGTCGGTGCAAGAATAGTTCTTTCCTGGAAAGAAGCTGCTTCCCATAGATGATCCTCAAGGTCAGGATACGTGCTATGAACAATAGCAGCAATTGGATCATCACCTCCTTCAACTTAAGTTTCATCTGGAATTTCTACAACAGACTCCCCATCATTTGGTTCTCCTTCTTTGCCTTCTCCAATATTCAATATCCATTTAGAAAATTTTCTAACCTCATCCAAATTTGAAGTAGAAGATCCTCTAGTGAGCAGCATATTTTGCGTAAGTCGAAGCACATGACAGAAGTCCCACAGATAAGAACTATTGATCGCAGCGAATACAATATCTTGCCTGGTTCCTTTTAGAATAACCGGCAATATTTGTCTTAAATCACCAGCGAATACCATAACCTTCCCACCAAAAGGTATATGCAAGTTGGCAGGATTAATGTGCTGCATAATGTCTTTCATGCTTTTGTCAAGGGCTTCGAAGCAATATTTATGCATCATGGGGGCTTCATCCCATATAGAGCTGATCAACTCCAGCCCGGCCCGGCCCGGTTTTTGGGCGGGCTTGGGCAGTTTTTTTGGCCCGGCCCGGTGTTTTTTTTTTGGGGGCGGGCTTTGGACAAGCCAAAAAAGACGTTTTAGTCTAATTTTTTTTTGGCCCGGCCCGTTTTGACCCGAAAAAGTCCGCTCGGCCCGGTCCGAAATAACGGGCTTTGGGCACAACTTTTTTGCCCAGATTTGGGCCCGGCCCGGCCAATGGGCAAATTTTTTTTGGCTCGGTCCGGTCCGGCCCATGATCACCTCTAATCCCATATAATCAACTTTGTCTTCATAAGTAGTGCTGCCAAATCTGATCCTGGCTTAATACCTACGCATGTTGAGTTCTCATTAATATTTAATGGAATTCCAAATCTGGAATGAGCAGTTCTTCCGTGTGGCAGAAGTAAAGAGGCAATCCCACTTGAAGCCACAGGTAAAACGATCTCACCTACACGCCGTATTGCAGTGCACAAAGTTCTCCAAAGGTATGTTTTCCCTGTTCCTCCATGACCATATACGAAGAAGACGCCCCCTTACCTCTTGAGACAGCGTCCATTATCTCATGAAAAACTTTCTTCTAATCAACATTCAAGCCTGAATACAGTTGAGTGAACTCTTGTTGTAGCTGTTCTATATCAAAAGACAGCTCATCCATTATAAGCTTGTTTTGACCTTCCATGACCATCAAGTTATCTGGAAAAAGCATGTCACTAAATCTGCGTAGTGTGCTGCCATTACTCTGTAGTCTTGCCTCGATTTCAGCCAACACATAGTTTTGCAGTTGTTCATCACTTAATACCAATGCTGTAAAAAATAATGGTTCGTTCACACATTTAAAGATCAAATGAATTGAAAGATAAAGATATTATGAGAAGCAAATTTTACAAAATAATAGTGCCTACATTCATCACGCATAATTCTGCGTTGTCAGTGAAGTATATCATCAGACAGAAGATGCCAAGTCTTCTGCCAGATTGTCTCAGGTTTTGAAAGACTGCAAGATAAGAGTAACATGCAAAAAAGATTGCGCAGATATACTCCTGTTTCTCTGAAGCAAGCTCGCTTCTATAATCGCATCAACATACTCTTTGTCATCATCTAAAAGACCTCTGGCATAACATGCTTCTTTAAAGGTGGGATGAATTATACCGTCCATGACACGTATATCTTCATAACATGTTGCACCTTTAACGAAATTAAGTAAAGTCCTCAGGTAGAATTTTTCTCCAGCACCTGGTGTAACGTGATAAACTCTTCCAATTGAAAAGCCCTTCTTCCTTGGAGTCCATTCACGTTCGCGTTGTTGCCACACAAATTTAGTCGGGAACTCAACATAACTCAAATCCTGTGCTTCAGCGTATTTCTTATTGCACTCCGATCCATCCAAGCTAAAAACTTGCATTGGTTTTGTCAATATTTGGCCTTTCAAGAATAGATTCAACGTCATCAACATCTTTGAACATGACAGTTTGTTCTTCTGGTAGATGGAAACTAAGCCTCTCGACAGCTGGGATCCTGAAGTGAATGGGGAAACCGAATATCCTCCACATCGCTTCACATGGAGATATGTATCGACAGTCATAATACATCTTGATTTCATCAATTACTTCAGGATCGTCACTGTTTTGACGCTTATGATATGCTGTTGTTGTAACTTTATCATAGCCTTTGTTTATGTACTTAAACAAATATTTGATAGATCTGTATTGGTTACACCATTAAACATTAATATGTGCACGATACTTAGAGAGTAATTGAGCGTTATATGACACGACGAATCTATTGTCAAGCAACACACCGTTCTTTTCCACAGTTGCTTCAGTATCTCTTCTTCTGTAAACAGGGTATCCATCATCATCAACTCTTGTTCTCTCGTTGAATCGTTTTGGAAAACACTTTGTACACTGCTTGTCCTCAGGACATGGTACATTTATATTTGAAGCACCACATGGACCATGCACCATAAACTCTGATACAACCTCATATAACTCTGGATTATCATCTTTATGTGGAAGTTCGGCACAAATAATCTTGTTAATTGCCTAAATATTTGTATTTGCAAAGCCAAGGAAAAATGTAATGGTGTCCACATGATATAATCTTAATACCCTTGCTTAGTTCTTCATTGCTATGTAAGATTCTACAGTAAGTTACTATCCTACAGTAACCTTAATACTCAATGCCTAAAAATTTAGTAAGTTACTATCCTATTATAAACTTGTAGTTTTTTAAAGTAAATCTTAGCTTCAAGAACCATAACTTACACTAAGATTCTACAGTTACTTGTTGAAGCAAATTTAAGAATCCAACACGCATATATCAGCAAACATACATAATCATTATAGTAATCACGTTAATTATGACAACACCAATCTATTTAATTTGAAATGCCGTGATATCGTCTATAATTCATGAACAAAGTTAAAAAAAAAGCTTGATTCATAAATGGGATGAGTCTGATTTTAAATTTGAGGCAACAAATTTTTTGTGAATCAAGATTTGTAAGATATGCCAAGACTAATTCAATAATCATTACGCAACAAATAACTCATAGTTTTAGTTTAATAGATTTCGAGAACCCGAGCATTACGTAAACTTATCATGACACCTAAGCCAGCCTTAGGTGTTAATAGCTTTCGAGAATTTTAAGCTTAACTTTAAAAATAATTAAGAGGAAAAAGAGCAGATAAAACACTAAGATTCTCAGAGTCAACCCTAGTTTTTTAAAGTTAAGCTTAAATTATTTGCGTTACATTGTTAATATTAGGTCTTACGTTGACAGGGGAAATCGGGTGAACTTCTCATAGTCAAATTCTCTAAAACACTAAGATTCTAAAGTTACTTGTTGAAGCAAATTTAAACTGTATGATTTTTTAAAGTTAATCTTAGCTTCAAGAACAATAACTTACATTAAGATTCTACAACATTATGCACGCAATCATTATAAAGCAAACATACATAATCATTATAGTAATCACCTATCTATTTAAGCATATGAATGCAAGCTAATAAAGTGAGTGATTATCAAATACCTTAGTTTGCAGTTGAATAAATCAAGTGGGGATTGAGAAGCTACATTGCTGAGTATAGTCATTGTTATCTCATTAGGGAGACGATCAAATGAAGGTTTTTTTGGTATACACCTTATTTTCATGGTCGGACTATCTTGAATGGTTTCCATGACTGAGGTTTTTTTCCCCAAAATAATTGTGTGGTAAAATTTATGTGTTTGATTTCATAGGGTACAATTTTGGGTTTATAATTTAGTTGAAATCGGTTAGGGAAAATGCAAATAAACCATATTAGGCCCAGACACTAACATAATGTACACTATGTAAAACCGTCCATAATTATAGCTTAGAAAAAATTCAAATAAACCATATTATGGATCCTAATATAATGTAAGTATAAAAATCGACCATAATTAAATTTTAGGAAAAATGCAAATTTATTTATTATGGAAACTAACATAATGTACATTATGAAAAAATCGGCCATAATTATATTTAGGAAAAATGCAAATAAACCATATTATGGAAAATAACCTAATGTAAAAATATAAAGTTAGAATGTAATATACATATATTAAGTAAGGTATATTAGGTAAACTTAGGTAAAGAATAAATTGATATCTAAATATCAATAAAAAAATCCATTAAGTATCCGAAAAAGGAAAGAAAATTAAGACATGAAAAAAAAACTCACATACGTAGTTTTTTTTATGCGTATAAAAAAGAAAGAGGTACATATACATTATTATATCAAAAAAAAATTCCTTAAAAATCGGACATAAAAATCATGATTATGTAAACAATTTTGTATTTCTTAAAATAATAGATTAATATATTTTCCATTAACCATGATATCACATGATCCCTAAAAATATGGAGAATTATGGAATATAAAAACTATTCATTTTTTTCCCTTTTTATGCGCTTCAATAGAATGGTGAATAATCATATTTTTATAATATGGAATTAAAGTTGCTTATAATTATTCCCTTTCATTTATTATATTGAATTTTGTTTATAGCCCAAAAAAATTGAAAAGTAAGAAAACTAAAACTAATAACAAAGTTCATACACTAATGGACAAATATAATTCCTAAATAACAGCATTGTAACATGCAGCAAGCTAAGATACAACACAACTATAATTCCATGATAGTAATCATCATTAGCTATTATCTAACTCCAAGGCCTAAGGTTCATATAGCCATTTCAAGTTAATTAAGGCCAATATAATCGTTGTCAATTAGTGTTGGCAGGAGCTAAACTATAGTTGCAAATTTTACCATGAACCTGTAACATGCATAAAGGTTTGTAGAAACATAATGAAAACTATTAGAATTTTAAACTAAACTATAGTTGCAAATCGTTGCTTTCGGGTGTCCTATTAGAATTTTAACAAAAAAACATAAAATCACTACAAATATGTTGCTCCTCTTGGTTTGTAGATTTATACTTAATTAGAATTGTAGAGATCAAAATCTGTAGAATGCTTGTGAGGTCCATTGAAAAAAAAATGTTGTAAATTCTAGATTTATCCAATCGCGAATGTTCTAAATAATAGCAAGGTTTTAAACTAAAAAATATATATTTTATATAATATAATGATTAATTTGGAAATAAGAATAATTTGTACTGTTAGCGTTGGAATGATTTAAGTTTGAGGGGAAGAAAGAACATTCGCATAGCAAGTGTATATACTGTAAAAAAGAACATTTACATAACAAACAATTATGGAAACTTAACAGAATATGTATATTGTATAATAGCAAGATTTTAAATTCTAGATTTATCATCGCGAATGTTCTAAATAATAGCAAGGTTTTAAACTAAAAAATATATTTTTTTATTATTGATAAGCCATAATAACAACACAAAGAAAACGTACTCATAACTTGTAAAAGCTACATATTGAGAAGGCTAATTTGACAATTTCTTGTATCAATGAAATGAAACAGTCACAAAATATGTAGTTGTTCATAGAACTGATAATACCTAAAATGGATACTTAAATATAACGTAAAAAAGAAAATTTAAACCTAATCATCACTTGCTAGATAACGAAGCAAACAATGTTTTTAAGCCGAAGAACATTTCCATCGTTCAAATCAATATCCTCAAAATTATCATGACATACTTCATAAGCCCTTGGAGGAGTGCATTGAACGTCATATAAAATCATATTCCAGAAATCAAAATATGGTCGAAATCCATAAATTGTAATATTAACCTCTTCGACATCAGCCCATACCTCGTTGCTTAAATTATTTTGATAAGTGAACGTAATAGATACGTCATGGAAACATACATGACCTTAACGAAAGAGGGTTAGAACAATAGATTCAATATCAAGAAAATTAGAGTATTCCATTTTGGGAGGCCAATTTCTTTTGATATTAGGTGTATCTGTAATCTCTTTTGAGGAAGATGAATTTTCTTGAGAGGGAGATGATGTTGATATTATGGACAAAAATTTATACACGTTTTAGAGTGGTGTGTTAGATATGGAGTGGTCTATATTTATAATTGCAACTATATACATACAATTGAAGTTTTCCACTAATTTCGAAAAAAGGAAGCCATTACCAAAAGTTGAACCTTAAATCAAGGTGGATTTCAAAATAGGATCTCATAATATAATAAATCGTTTTTAAGTCAATCAATTTCATCTAAAATGACAATGATTTTGTAGTGACTGAAACACTCAAAGATATTATATCAATAACTGCCTAATTAGAATATTATGAACCTTAATTAACGGGATTCTGCATTGATTATGGACTGATTTGTCGAAATCTTTTGAGAATCCATTTGCATAGTGCCACTTGTCCATTCCTTATACTTTATACACATAAGCAAAAAAATGAGAATTTAAATGACACAAACGATTTTATGGCCTTGAGTTCATGACACATAAGCAAATTTTTCTAACTTTATATAATATAATGATGATAGTACTTCACAACATACTGATGTAGACTTGAAGAGGGGGAGGCTGTTATGAAAATTAAAGGTGGCAAACGGGTCATACGGGTCGGGTACGGGTCGGGTCATAATCGAGTCAACTTTGTGTTCAGGTTGCATTCGGGTCGGGTCCGTCAGGTACGGGTCAATCTCGGGTCCATTAAATTTCGGGCCACATCGGGTCGGGTTATGTCGGGCCGGGTTAGATCGGGTCGGGTTAATCGGGTTTTAAATCTAGCAAATAAAAAACACATATAAGACTAATAAAACTAAGTGAAATAATAAATGGGAGGTGGCAAAGTCATATATAATATTTCATGACAATTTTTTTCCTTAAATTTGTTTAAAAAATAACTAATATAACAACTTTTCGGTCGGGTCGGGTCGGGGTCATCATTATCGGGTCACTTCCGGATCGGTGGATTCGGGTTCGAGTTATGTTCGGGTCTATTTACTTTCGGGTCGGCTTTGGATCGGGTCGGGTTATTCGGGTTCCGGTTCCAATCGGGTCATATTCGGGTGTCCGGGTCTCAGGTCGGGACATGGGTACGGGTCTATTTTACCGACTATTGAAAATTACTCCATGATGCAGTGCATGCACGGTTTTTACGTGGCAGCACAGAAAACTTTGAGAGCATGCAGCTTATAATTTTGGGGTTTTATTAACTTAATGCTCCAGAAGATGAGTTCAAGACTTGAAGCCTGAAGGTGTTAAAGCTTCATTCGGTCGTTCCTATCAACCATTTTTCCTTTACATTATAAAGAATAGTACTATCAAAATATTGTTCCCTGCAAGTATAATCTGGTGGAATACTATGAAAAATATATGCTATTATATACCACATTCGTTTCATAATATATACACCATTTTTCATTTTGACACTATTCATCAACCAACTTCGACAATATTTCTCTCATCGTTATGTGGAAATAAAACATAGTCAAGTGGGATCTTGTTAAATTCGTCCTAAGGAAAGGATCTCAAGTATCAAATTTTTATAATTTTCACTTATATGCAATCAGAGATATCAATATCTAAAAAAGTGTGTTGGAATACGTGAAAAAAAGTAAATGGTGCATGTATTGTAAAACGGAGGTAGTATTCAACATTTATAATGACATGCTCCATCTGTTTCAAATTATAAGGCATTTTAGCAAAAAATTTTGTTTCAAAATATAAGGCATTTTACATTACCAATGTAAAATTAAATGCAACTTTATACTATCAAGATAAGATTATAGGTGATTTTGTATTATCAATACAATATTTAATGTCAATTCTTATTACCTATGCAAATCTAACTATAACTAACTAAATTCTTAATATGCGTAAAAGTAATTTACATGCCTTATAATTTGAAACGGAGGGAGTATGACTATATAAAACATATAATCAAATAAGTACTCAAATAATATTAACTGCATATTTTTGCAGTTAATATTATTACAAAATTTACCCCTTAATATGCTTTTCCTTGTTCAATTAAGTGATTAAGTGGGCATCCGCATCACCATAACTGATTAAGGCTCTGTTCTTTTGGACTGAATTAATGAAAATTCGGTTTAGTTCAGACAAATTCAATTCAGTTCAATTCAGTTCAGGTTTATTCAGTTTAGTTCAGTTCAGTTCAGATTTATTCAAATTCAGTTCAGTTCAGTCCAAAAGAACATAACCTAACTAGGCAAACAACACTTCTCATGTGAAAAAATAAATAAAAGGAATTCGAAAATTACTATGCTAACTGATTAGCCTCCTCCATTTCTTAATAAGTGACACATGTCCCTTATATATATAAAAATGTCACAATAAATGACCACATGCTTGAAAAAAAACCGTTTTATTATAAACATGCAATTAAAAAGTAAGAAGCTAAGGGATCACTACTTTTTTTATTTTACCCCTTAAATTACCTTACTTTGTTGAGATCCCAACTTTATCTCTCTAAATTCCTTAGTATTCCCCGGCACTTTATCTGTGTTTCACTTATTAAGAAACGACGAAAGTAATAAAATATTCCAACACAGGCTAATCACCAAGAGAACCAGCATCTTTCTTAACTCCCCAATCATGCACCCTCAAGTGAAGCTCAGCAGCAGCAATCAAGAAATAAACGGCCTGGATTGGGCTCAAAATATCCACCACATTTTTAAGCGTTCTCAGCCGTAGATCATCAGCTCCCCTAAATATCTCTTCCAACTTATCCTCTTTATCACCCAGCGTTGACTCAACTCGTTGACTCACCGCTTCACTCCCAACTCCCTCACGAGTCAACGAGTCAGGATCCCGAGTCAACTCAGTAGCAACATGTGAGAGCACAACCATAGGAGAGTCAGCAACAGTCTCTTGTTGAGCAGCAAAGTTCTCAGTCAACTCTCTCTCCTCCTTAATAGTTTGACTTTGCAAGTCGTTGACTTTTTTGAGTTGACTCGATGAAAGATCACCTAAATCGCCGGTTGTTAACCCGTCTAGCAACTCACTGAGTCGGGCCTCGAGTTGTAACCCGGAAACTGAGTATAATAAGTGAAATGCCATGCTAGGTCTCCACCCACCAATCCAAAGAAATGCACCCTCTAGACAAGATAGCCATTGTGGGGTTATCATTTGGAGGATGTTGTGTTTTGCTGATTCGGATTTGGCTTGGTAGTATTTTTCATATTGATTTATGACTCGCCGCACGAGTTGGCGGAGTTTACGAGTCGACTCGTTGTGTGAATGGGTTGGGTCTGGTTGAAATTTTGTCGCGGACTTGAGTTTTTCTAGGGTGTGTTGTTGGAGTATGAGCCAGTTCTCGAATACTCCTTTGAAGGGTTGTTTAGGTTCGATGTTGGGGTCTAAGTCCTCTAAGGTTGAGTAGGTGGAGGTGGGTGGTGACATTTTTCTTATGTTACTAACTTACTTTTGGATGGATAGAGTTATGACTTATGAGGGAGTTAATAAGTTGGTTGTACATTTCATGCATGGCATATCTCACGTATATATATAGAAGAAGTATATCACATATCACGGTTCTTTTGGGTACAATTTTAGTTCAATTTTATTTTGCTCACTTCAGTTCAGTCGTTCAGTATACTTATCTTTCATAGTTTTACTTGAGTTCTGTTCATTTCAGTCTGAAAGAACAAGGCTTTCATGTCATTGCCAAAAGAAGAAGGAAAAAAAAATGACACTATAAATTCCAACGGTGGCCGAATTATCTTCAAAGGCTTCAACTTTTGTTTATTTCATAGCAGTCCCAATTTCAAAAGGTATTTTTTTAAAAAGGTCCTTCAAATAATTAATTAATTTACTAAGTTAAAAATTTAGCTTAATTATGATACATTAGACTTTTACATTGTCTTCAATTAGTTACAAATTTATGGTTCTTTGATGAGTTTGGTGTGTCTCAATTAACTTATTTAGCAACTTAATTAAGCTAAAGGATCGTTTTGAGAAGAGAGCCCTTAAAAGTTGGGATTATTATGAGATAAACAAAACTACAAAAGTTGGAGCCTTTTAAAATAAACATGCCATACTTGAAACTGGCGATGTCAATTTCTTTCTTTTAAAATAATACTTCATGTGCACTGCGCATACAGACGGAAAATTCTAAGGAGATCATATAGTTGAATTATGACCACCAAAGTAGTGGAGCCAAGATGAATGTTAACCACAAGTTTTAACAACTGCGGGTTATGTTGGCGGTGTTGCTGCATCATTGATGCTTTCGCCGCCGGCTACCACCATCTGATCCTCCGACTCTTCTAAATCCTTCAAAAATTTCCCCACCCCCTTCATCAACACCGTCGATTCTCACCCTTAATTACTCTTTCTTCCTCTACACTCCCACCTATCTTCTTCTCTCCCCCAATTTCCTCCGTCAATTGCACCACTGCGCCAGTCCGGAGGAGGGGAGAGAAAGGAGGAGGGATTTTAAGTAGGGGAGGAGAGAGAATAAAAAAGACCCATAAGATGGATATATCACATTTCAAGAAATATACATTTTTTTTTTTGGAAGTTTGCAAAAATTATTTTAAGTATTTATCAAAGATATTTCTGATTTTAACAAAAGAAATGAAAAAAGGGGTATGTAGGTGTGTTGAAAAAACATATAATTTTAAGCCTATTTAATGTTGGTTGATTTTAATCGTCATAAGTAGTTTTGTTATGATCACTCAAGAATCATTCGCATACAGTGTGTTGTGTGTTCAACCTCATATCTCTTTTCTACAATGCATTTCCAAGGAGATTGATATATCTATAGATTACCCACTAGAAATAGAGAATTAAAATATAATTAATTCTGCTGAGTTAGACTCCACTAATTATTAATGTCTATCTCTAGTGGGTAGATTACCCGGTGGATAGACAAAGTTTTTCCCCATTTCTAAAATGCCGAATCCGTTAAAAGGATAGATTCAGAAATGCGCGTGAATTAGGTTCAAAACCATTCACTTTATCTGACAATTTTCATTTTTTCTAAGTCACACTTGTATACAACTATACAAGTGGGTTGAACCTTGTTTTCAGCCCAAAATATTATACTATAACCAGTTAAATACTTTAAAAGTAATGTAATTTTCAATTTGCAATATCCGTATATATCCTCTAACCAGCTAAATTACATACTAGATGAGATCATCGGGAAAGTGGTGGTTAATAATATAAGGTGGAACCGTGGTAGTCGATTAATTTCTAGGAGTGGAATGTGCGTGGATAATGGATTGGCTGCTTCGTCGGTGAAGTCGGGTGGGACTTCCTAATAAGGACGAGCATGAATGCATGATATAATACCAAGCTCCTCCTTTGTTGCAGATTTATTACTTCCCTCTGAAGTTTTGTCACCTTTTGTACCATTCCTGGGGGACTTTTTGGGTAATACAACTACTGCATTTTCAAACTTTTAGGTACAAAGTACAAAGACTCCTTTATATTATTGCTAGTCCAACCGATATATGTATAATGTACCCTTTTTTTTGTGACAAAAATATCAGCAATTAATTAGACAATAAAGCTACATGTTATTTGTGACAAAAAAAATGGCAAATAATAAGTTTTAAATAATATGGTTAAATCGCAAACCAAATCCCGCCAAACTGTTTTTATGCAGTTTGGCTCATAATTGCGAACTGCTTTGATTTAGGTCTCAAACAGGACCAAACTAAACCGTGAACATCCCTGATCACTATGTTTGCTGACTAGCTCCGTTTTCCTTTACTTTTGAGCAAGTATAGTCTTCATTTTCAATGTGTAGGGTAAAGATGCAATGTGGAAAAAAAATCTTTTGTCCCACTTATTTGTACCATTATTCGAGACAATTGGTTGATGTTAATTATTTTGTGCCTAATTTATTTTCTTAAATCAGAAGTTTGTTTTTTCGTATTGTGGTACTATTTTTTGTTGCTTTGTCTAATTAATTATTTTGTCTTGTGTCTTTGAGTGTTTTTCATCCGGTTGCATGGTTTGTTCAGGTGGTATACATGATGTTGGTGATGGTGAGTCATATTCCTTCCTTTGTCATGGTTTGTTCAGGTGGTATACCTGATTTTGGTGATGGTGAGTCATGTTCCTTCCTTTGTCTTCAGCGAAAATTTATTTTGAATTAATGATTAATAAATATAATCATGATCACCAAAAGTTTAGAAAAAATAGTCGAAATGTGCTAGACACCGAAGTTGATAGAAGTACGTAGGAAATATCAACTTTTCTCTCTCTCAAAAGTACTATATTACAGATCAAATTGTAGTAGATGGGCATGACATGACTCTAGTTGCGTCTCTAAGATGTAAATAACATCGTGCAAATAGCCTACTACAAAATCTAAAGTTTCAAAATTCATATGAGTATCAAATTTTGTAATGAACATAATCTCCTAGTAAAAATTTAGACACTTTAGAGGATAAAAGAAAATGTGTGATCTAATATACTTGAAATAATTAACTTGATGGAGTAAAAATTGTATCAATGGAGTTTAATTCGAGCCATTGTAATAGATCTGACTTATATCTTAAATCAAAGTAGTTCCATATCTAGATTCGAATCAACTTTCATCAAGTGTAAATGCTACTCCATTCTGTTGTACTATGTGGTAGAAAGTCAAATTAATATTCCACAAAATGACAGTCAAGTTTTGGATCTTTCTTTATTTTTAGTTATATCTTTGAGGTGGCTGCACATGAATGCCACTCCTTCCACGAGTAGATACGTCATACGCCCCTCTGCTAAGGTCGTGTAATGGCTACAAAAGCATAACTCATATAGTCATATGGGCGATTGCCAAAGTCCCAACCGTCATACAATTTATAGTGTAAAGTTGTGGGTACTCAAACATCTTTTTTTTTTGTCTGCTTTCATATATCCTTTTCTTCTAGAGCAAGTAATGAGCATACCGTCATACTACAATATTTACGTATAATTCTTTTGTCGTGTACGTTACTTCCATTGATTGTGAATTTGTGATGTACCAGTACCAAACTACCAAACAAGGCTTAGTTTAGTGGTAAAGATTTGGCCTTATGACTTCAAGGTTATGGGATCAAACTTCACTAGGGGCTCTTTGGAGGTGAGGTTTCCCTTACCATCCCCCTCCCTCCAAGGAGTCTGACCTGCAAGCCTAGCTGGTTATACCTGTACGAGGTGGCAGTTCAGTGGGATCTTTCATCTTACCAACGTAATAAAAAAATATTTGTGATGTACTAGTATATTACGTACAATGAATAAAGGCCTCTCACATTCCCACTTGCTTCCACCTAGGAAACAGCCAATTACTAGCTACGGCACCATTTAATCATTTATACTATTATTAGTTTATTACTATAGATTGAAAAGACATTTTCCCAAGAAAATCCATCAAGTGAACTTTCTATATATCTTAGTAAGATAATTAAAACATAAGGTATTCTATCATATGAGAATTGATTTATTATTATGTACTTACTCCTTGAACTAATTCCCTTTTCTAAATTTTAACTCATGAGATTTTAAGCTATCTATAAATGTTCCAATACTAATTCCCTCTTCTGGGTATTTTTTATGTGTCTTTTTTTTTAGGATCGGATATCAAAATGCATCAAACATAGAACCATTATAATTTCCATTATTATAATCATATTGTCCCTGATAATTAGGATAAATTGCCCCAAACGAATTACAATCATGCTCATCCGTGAAAACACAATAAGAGAGAAAAGAAAGAAAGTATGTACAAAGATAAAATAATAATTACTCCCTCCGTTTTTTTAGATGTAACATAATGACTTTAGGCACTATTCATCCAATACACTTTGACTATTAGTTGTTATTTATACATAAGAAAAAATATACTCATGTGAGATCTTGTTTGATTCGTCACGTTATACACTTTCCAAATATATATTTTTTATAATTTTTACTTTTATACAATTAGAGATATTATCGGTCAAAGTTGTACCTCGACAAATGTGAAAAGTCCAATGTTACATCTTAAAAAAACGGAGGGAGTATATACAATTTAGATTTACCAAGAACAAAAGCCAGCTAAAATAAAGTTGTGTCCCCATATGGTGCCAAAATTTGATAAGCTATCGTACACCTCTGAAAAATAATTCTTATAGAACCTTCTAAATAGAGTATGTAGGGTCGAATCCACAAATACATTACTATATTAATTCGACTTTCTAGATATTGGAAAATTGAATGCTCTTATCGTTCGGCAACTACTAACTTGGTAATGTTGGTAATATAATACTGCGTACCAAACACATTGATTTTGTCTCATTCTAAGTCTAGTGGCTTCACGGCAAAGATAAGTAGATAACATGTATCTTAAAGTCGTGGGCCTAAGCCTATTTGCAAGGGATTTATTGGAGATATAGTCAGTTCAGTGATGGGAGACTTAACTATTTTGTTTTGGCTTTGGTATATAATTTTTAGGATTTTTTGTTCCAAATTACCTTTAACTTTCAAGTTTTTGCGAGAAATTACCTTATAAAAAAATTATTGTCCCAAACTACCTTAATTTTACTATTTTATTGTTGACAACTACCTTATGCCGATTTCCGGCGTTGACTTTTGTTAAAGGTAGTTTGGGAGGACTACTTTCTAACCAAGAAAACTAATTTTCACCAATGACAAACCAAACAAAAGATTATGAAAAAATGCTTAGCACAAGAATATTTCTAGTCCAACCAAACACTATGGAAGATAATTTATGAAGATCTTAATCCTCATCAAAGCCGTCCATTTTGATATCGCTGCTAGTCTGCTACTCCCTCCGTCCCAGAAATATCTAAACACTTGGTGGGACACGTAGGTTAAGGTGATAAGTTGTAGTGTGATTATCAAATGTTATTTTATTTAAAAAGTAGATGTGATAGGAGTTGGTGGGGTATTTTTTATTAGAGGAGAGAAAATGTTGGGTAACTTTTTATTGATAGAAGGTATAGTGTGGGCCAAAGATATGTAAAAGAAATAATATATTAATAGTGGGGCAAATGCCAAAAAATGGAAGTGTTCAAACTAATTTGGAATGACAAAACAAAAGGAAAGTGTTGCCCAAACTATGCAGGACGGAGGGAGTATTAATCTTCACTTCGTGGTTCATGACGGAGAAAAATGAACATAAAAGGAGAAAGCAAGATGCTCATGGGTTCCCCTCAAAAAAAAGATGCTCATGGGCTTTAATGGGCCCAACTCAAGAACACCCGTATCTAAGCCCGACCCGTATGTTGACATCATTTCACTTTTGCAACTTGGCTTGGTTTGGGGTATTGGGTTGGATCATATGGGCCATGTCAGTGTTATGTGGACGATTCATATATGGGCCTTATACACATGCTTGGGTAGTGGGATAGGATCAACTGGGTTTCGAGCTGGGTTACCCAAGTCATCCATAGATCTTTTATTGTATCTTTTAATGTGATACAAAGCCAATCTAGATCGTATTACTTTATTTGGGGGGTGTTTAACTGTTTATAGCTGTGTGTTTTAGTGTATTTTATTTTTATGTTGTAAATTTAATGACTTTTCTTCCAAGTTGAACCAAAACATTTTATTTGTTCTTTATTGTACCATTTTAGTAGAGGTGATCAATATGGATCCGGCCCGGCCCAAAAATGGACGGATTTTGGGCACGATTTGTTGGCCCGTAATTGGGGCCAGACCCGACCTAATTGTTGGGCCACAGGTAATTTAAATATAGAAAAGTAGGCTAAATTTTGACCCAGCCCGAAAATCCCACTTGGCCCGGCTTGAATTAGCGGGTTTGGCGCGGGAATATCGGCCCGAGACTTTGGCCCGAAACGAGCCACTTTTTTTGGCCAAAGCCCGGCCCGACCCATGATCACATCTACCTTATAGTAAAACAGTGTTAAGTTTTCCATTTATTTTCTTATTTTTAGTTCTTTAGACTTATACCAAGAGGGAAATCTTCTACTAATAATTAAGTGGGCTACTCCATCGTATCGAACCCTTTTAAAGCCGATGAATTTCTTTCCCTCCTAATGTAAGTTTAACAAACTAGAAATAAGAAACTAACAAGAAACATAAGGTTGACTTAACAGAAGGGTACAACATAGAACAAATAAAAAGTTCAAGGGTACAACTTCGAAAAAATATTAGGGATACAGTGTAGGAAACACAAAAACACAGGGGTATCTCATAGAAAAACCATTTTTTGTTATGGTGCAACTACATCGTATTATCTAGATAGGCAACCAGTGGGATTATCCCCATATGATTGTGATCCATTATTTTCAACTTTTATAAATAAACTAGTTTTTGAACCTGGATGATGCATGGGTTGTTGGATTGACTCTAATTATGATCTTGTAGCTTTGTCGATAGAGTGACAAACTGACGTTAGATATACTTTCTCCTTTTTTTTACCCGCAATACTTTTCTAAAAGGGAAATAATTAATTACTTGCAACACTTTTTATTTTTGCTTTTCCTTTCTCTCTATCTCTCTCCAATCACATGGGCCCTCTCTTTTTTTCCTCTCAACCTCTCTCATACCCAAAAATTACATTGGAGTTGATGGAAAAAAAAGTGTTGCGAGTAAAAAAAAAACGGAGGAAGTACTATGATTGGATCCTTATAAATTCAGCTTTCCTTCATATATTGTCATATATTATATTATGTTTTGAGAGGAAAAGTATAAGATTTAACTTTAATTGGTGGTTAAATCATTGTTATCGTACTCACGGTCGCATATTTCTATACTCGGTTAAGGAGGAAGAATGACATTTAGAGAATATAATTTTTTGACAACATCTTTTAATATAATACTAGTTTTTTTTGCCCGGGCGATGCCTCGGGTCAGTTACAATAAACTAATATGTTATTATTTTTAAATTCTATAATTTATTTTGCTACTTTTCGTATTTTTTATCCATTAAGAAATTGAAAAATTCACCTCACAACGTGATAAATAAAGAAAAATTGAAAGGTTTGAGTTTGAAAACAATACCTTAAAAGGAATTGTGGTAAGAGAATATGACATCAATATTCTCTTGTAAGTTACGTAATAAGAGTGTTAGAGATGTATATACTTGTTCAAGTCTTTTTAGTTAAGTATACTTATTACAAGACTTTATCATATTTTATTTGAAACATTAGACAACAAATTCATAATGTATTGATGGTTAAGCTCTAACTTTTCATTTCAAAGGTCACGTGTTCGATACCTTGCGCTTACACATTTATTTTTTTAAAGTGAGGAGTACACATAGACATAAATCATTTGCATTAGAAAGTTGAGGAGAGTGCCACGTGGCACATAAGCTTTCTTTCGCACGCTTTTTAATATATTTGTATAGATTATCCGCTTTGAGCTCTAGTACAACTATTTTTAGAACAATTTCATGACATGGGTCCGAACTCACAAGTCTGGTGGAATTGTAATCTTGTACTATTGGCTTATTCAATTCTTACATGGCACTATGGAGAAAGAGAAGCCACAATACGTTTTTTTTTAAAGAAAGAAAGAAAAACTAGGGAGGGTCCTAGCTTTTGGGTTACCCTAAAGCATCCTTACGGATGATCATGGAAAACATAGTATTATGAGAATCAAACCAGTAAGTAAGATTAGTTGTAGAACACTACAAAAAAATCACTCTATAGCGACGGACATAATCCGTCTCTAAATCGTCAAAATCCGTCGCTATATGTACTTAGAGACGGATTTAGAGACGGATTATGTCCGTTACTAAAGTCCTCGTCGCTAAACGAACTTAGAGACGGAATCCCAAATATCCGTCTCTAATTTAGCGACGGAATAATATCCGTTTCTAATTCCGTAGCAAAAAATTAGAGACGGATTTCAAAATCCGTCTCTGAGTTTAGGGACGGATTTAAAAAATCCGTCTCTAATTTTAGAGACGGATTTCAAAAATCCGTCTCTAACTTTAGAGACGGAATTCAAAAATCCGTCTCTAATTTTAGAGACGGATTTTTGAAATCCGTCTCTAAGTTTAGGAATGGTTTTTTAAAATCACCTATTGTTAGTTGTTCGGTTCAACCCGATCCCATTACCGGTTCACAATCTCACTCGGTTCAGAACCTCACTCTGGTCAACCCGGTCTGGCTTTGTAGGCAAGGCTCTTGGAAGCAGTGGAAATGGGTAAGGGGAATCCCCATTCTCAAGAACCGCAGTTGGTAGGAATCGAACCTGTAACCTCTAAGTCACAAGGAGAAACTCATACCAACTACACCAAGTACTACTTGTTTACTTTTACGTGTGGAATTGATAATAATTGAAAGAAATATTAGAAACAGATCTTAAAAATCCGTCTCTAATTTAGAGACAAATTTGAAAATCCATCTCTAATTTAGAGACGGATTTGAATTTCCGTCTCTAATTTAGAGACGAATTTGAATTTTCGTCTCTAATTTAGAGACGGATTTGAAAGTGCATTTTAAAACATATCTACTTGACTAACTTAGGGACGGAATTTGAAAATCCGTCCCTAAATTAGAGACGGATTTTGTAAATCCGTCCCTAAATTAGAGACGGAATTTTAAAGATCCGTCTCTAAATTAGAGACGGAATTCAAAAATCCGTCTCTAATTTAGAGACGGAATTTCAAAATCCGTCTCTAAATTAGATCTAAATTTTTGACAAAGTCTCGGAAAAATTGGTAAAACACACCGTAAAACGGATTTTATAATTCCGTCTCTAACTTAGGGACGGATTTTAAAATCCGTCTCTAACTTAGGGACGGATTTTAAAATCCGTCTCTAATTTAGAGACGGATTTTAAAATCCGTCTCTAATTTAGAGACGGATTTTAAAATCCGTCCCTATATTTTTTTAGAAACGGATTATTAATTTTCCGTCTCTAAATTAGAAACGGATACAAATCCGTTTCTAAAACTCCGTCGCTATACGAGCGTTTTTTTGTAGTGGAATGTCCTTGACGCGCCATCCAGTCCGCAACACCATTCGCTTCCCGCACCACATGGTTGATCTGCACTTCCTCAAAAAGCTGAAGATCTTCACTTGCATCCAATATAAGAGGGTTAATAGTCAAAGGAATTTTCCATAACTTTTTTTATTGACTGAATAACCGCCAAGTTATCACCCTCAATAATGATTTTTTGAATTCCCAAGGAAATAGCTCCCTTAATGCCTTCTCTAAGCCCCCTAGCCTCAGTAACTAAAATAGAAAAACTAGAACTAATAGAATTTGACCCACACAATTTAACCTCCCCTTTTTCATCTCGGATAACAAACCCAGAGGAAGTTGAACCATCCTGTAATTTAGAACCATCAAAGTTAAGTTTGCAAAAATTACGAGGAGGAGGACTCCAAACAAACATTCTTATGAATTTTCATTTTATCCACTTTAGAACTACTAATACCATCATTGTTGAAGTTAATACAATTCTCATCAAAATGTAAATTATCACAAAAATTACTAATTATAATACCCAGCTTAGTAGGAGAAAACGATTCCTGATGAAAAGTAATACTATTACGAGCATACCAAATAAACTACCAAGTGATAGAAGAAGCCATAGTACTTTGTTTATGTTGTTTTGATGTTTTCAGGTATACTATTGATCTTGATCCTCATGCTTGATTTGTGTACTTCACTACTTTTTTTCATTTACCATTCTCCTACTTTTGTTTATTCTCATGCTTCTTAATCGAATAGCCTCTATAGCATGCATGTTGTATATCAATGAATTTTTCCAAGTCTTACTAGTTGTAAACTTCACAATTCTGAATTTTAGGAATATGGCACATTAATTAAGTAGAAAAAACCTCCTCATGCAAATACCGAAGTACCTTAAAAAACTTGCATATTGTTTATTACTTCATCTGTTTTTTTAGCTGACCCGTTTCCTTTAGGCACACTAACCAATGCACTATTTTGAATCTTTATATCTTTAATTATCAATAAGCAAAAATTACAAAAAGTTGATATTTGGAAAATATGCATTGAGACGAATCTAACAAGATCCCACATGACTATATTTTTCCTTGAGTACAAATCACAAAAGATAGTCAAAGTTACATATGTGAATAGTGTCAAAAGTCAAAACGGGTCATCTAAAAAACCCGGAGGAAGTATATAATAATAATACTACCATATTCATAAACATGCAATGCACGTGCCCAAGGAAATTAGTTTTTGGAAAAGGGGAGAAATATTAATGCAGAAAAGCTTACAATTATGTCAGTAAATAAAAAATGTCATACCTTGTTCTTACAGTTATTTGTTAGATTTGTTAAAACTCCTTAATCTAGAGTTAATTCCCTTGATCCCAAATATAGGTTTACAAAAATATAGTCCTAAATTAAGTAGCATACCTTTAATTCTAAGAAGATAAGGAAACAAAGAAATTTTTACATAATACCAAAGTACCGCCTCTCTCTCTCTCTCTCTCTCAAATTTTCTCTCGCTTCTCTCTACATTATTCCTTCGTCCAAGGGTTTGCTCCTCTAGGGGAGCTCATTGCCACGACACTGCTCGACCATCAACGAGCTCCCCTCCCGCCTTTCTCACGGTAAGGTTTGTTGGCTCTTCTTCTCTGTTGCACCAGGGAGTCCGTTTTGCTCCAGATTTGAGTGAACTGACCTCCTTAGTTTGGTTTTCTTTGTTTTTTCGCTAGTCTTTGTTGTTTTTTCAATAAGTTCCATTTGTGTAGTGACTTTAGTTCCCTATATGGGGTTTGTTGTTCCCCCTTCCTGGTGGATTTGTTAGTTTTAGTTTTGTGTGTGTTTTTTGTGTCTTGTTCTAGGGATACAAATTTGAAAGTTCGATCTTGCAAATTTGTGGAACCCGATAGAGCGTCGATCTACGGGTGGTTATCTGGGAAACCAATCATGTATCATCAACCCAAAGACTATACCAAAATGGATCTCTGATGAGGTGGATGTAAAGACATCTAATTACAGGATATCAGAAATGTTCAGAAGCGTAGCCAATATGTGTAGGGTTTGTAATACTTGTATTGTTTTTCTCGTTCTTACTCTATGGGATGATTATTGTTTATGATGATTTTAGCCTTAACGTCACAGGCTGCGATTGGGACGTCAACAACCAGATTATGATGATTTAAAGATAATAAATGCGAGGGGGATCAACAGGGAATGACACAATGAGATGGTGATGTGGAGAAACCCCAATGAAGATGGGTAAAAAACCGCGGGTGGATATGAGTCCACCAATCCACTATATGCAACTGACGCTCAAAGTGAACGACATTCAATACACCCTAGGATGATAGGTCTAAGTACAATAGTTTATAGGTAAACAAGAATGAAAGTGTAAATGATGCTTAGCAAAAGTAATTTGTGCTCTTGAATATTCAGTGAGTAATAGCAGTGATAGCTTGTAACTTGTGTCCTTTTTCTTCCGCTTGTGCGCCTTATATATCTCCTCTTATTGACGCAATCCCAAAGATATCGGAGTTTGTTACCAACAGTCTCCCATGATCTTCCTATTTCAATGCCACTCTCCTTGATCATTTATCCGAATATTATGCCAACAGCTGAATATATGACCGAGTCTCCCCTAATCTTCGCCAATCAGTTGTTCCGTTGACTTAGTCCAACTGTCACGTCATTGCTCGTAACGTCAACGTCAACCTGTAAATTTTGACCATAACAGTTATAAAGATCAAAAGTCTTATTATCAATGAAATCACCACACCTCTATTCCTCTCAAAAAAGGAAGATAAGGAAAGATAATGAACATATACTCTAGAAGAGAATAAGTACATTTTCTATCAGTTATATTAATAAAATCATTGCACACACCAGTTCACCAAAAAAAAGTAGGGCAAACAAATCCTTATGCATCCTTTAATAAGACGGGTTACGCACTTACCGCTTACGCACTTACCGCTTACGCCATATATATATTCAGTTGCAAGTTGCTTGCAAGTTGCAAAGCCCACTTGCTAATTCTATGTAATGGAGTTGCACACTTGCACTTCCAGTTCATAACCAACCAATATACAACTTTTATCTTCACATGCCTAGTTTTAATCTCATCATCATATATATCTTACGTAAACAAATTATGCTACTTGGAATTTTGTATAAAGAGCAAAACCAGGTTCACCTCACTTGGATCTTCCCAAAAAACAAAAAAAAGGGTTCACCTTACTTGGATTTCTATTTTTCGGATGCACTATTCTACTCCCCTGGTTCATGCACAATCTTCAACCGTCTTACATGTTTATTACCATATATATACCAAACCCACCAATTCCTCAACGTCTTTTCCTTAATTACCATGGCAATAACACAATAACATACCATCAATCGGTCACTATATATATTAATACATGCTTCTTCCTTTTCTTTTTCAAGTAACACATTCGAGAAACCATGTCCTCGTCCGACCAGGACTTTAATGGGTCTGAGCCCAGTTCAGGTCCAGACCCCGATCCAAGACCCGAATCTTTCGCTCAGTTTTTCGAGACTTGGCTCCTCGAACAAGAGCACGACCTCGAGGAGCTCAAAGCGGCCGCCACGAGCTACACCGAGTCAACTCAATCCGACACCGATTGGAACCAACAACTCACCTCACTCGTAAACCGAGTCATGTGTCACTACGAGAACTACTACCGAGTCAAGTCCGAGTCAGCGGACCGAGACGTCCTAGGCATGTTGACTCCATCATGGAGGTCAAACCTGGAGGAAGCCTTCCTATGGGTGGGCGGGTGGAGGCCGAGCACGGCCTTCCACCTTCTATACTCGGTCACCGGGTTACAACTCGAGGTCGGGTTCCACGAGTTACTCCGTGGGTTAGGCACGGGCAACTTAGCTGACCTATCACCTGATCAACTCGTCCGAGTTGACGAGTTGCAAAGGCAGACTGTTTGGGAGGAACGAGAGTTGACTGAAAACTTGGCTACAATACAAGAAACTGTTGCTGACTCAACCATGGTTGAGCTCTCACATGTAGCTACTGAGTTAATACGTGATCCTAACTCGGTAACTACCGGGCCAGTGGGGCCCGAGTCAGTTAATGAACGGGTTGAGTCAACACTTGGTAGAAAAGAAAACAAGTTAAAAGAAATCCTTGGGCGGGCTGATGATCTACGGCTGAGAACACTTAAGAATGTGGTGGATATCTTAAGTCCAATTCAGGCAGTTGATTTCTTGATTGCTGCTGCTGAACTTCATTTGAGGGTCCATGAGTGGGGTGTCAAAAAAGATGAAGGTGCTAATAATCAACAACAACAACATTAAACATCATAATTAACTTGTGTGCCTTATCCTCCTAAAATAAGAAGCCATATTGTTTCTTTTGTATTTTGAGTAGACTTTTTAGAGAAAGATTTCGATAATTTTGTAGGTTAGAGGTATCAAATCAGAGGTAAGCTGGTACTAAGTTACAGTTAATTTGACGCCAAAATTTTAACTTTGGTACTAAGTTAGAATTTTGGTACCAAGTAACTGAATAAGAGTTAATTTTGGTATCAACTTGAGTGTCATTTAATACCAGTTTGTCTATGATTTAGTACCTCCACCCTAGAATTAAAATGTCCTTGATGGAATCCTTCATACTCCGACAATGAGACGCCAAACAAAGTGGAGCTCCACTTCGTAAGGACTAAATGAATGTGGGAACTTTAGTGAATAGATAAACGTTACTATGATTTGTTCAGGCGTCGCTCTACTTTTTCACTTTTCCACCGCTGGTAAATGGGAATTGAAGGAATTGTGTCCTTGACTCTAATGCAATTACTAAATATAACATGGATCATATTATGGAGATAATAAATTCATTAAATTGGGTCGTCTATACGTCTTGCTAGAGAATGCTATAGAACTTTGGGTTAGGAAATAATAAACCCAAAGCCCAATATAATGGATCCTATTAGGTCACACAAAATACTTGGATCAACCAAAGAAACCTAGAGCATAAGGGGGCCCTAGGGTGGCCAAACCAAGAGGAAGAGAGAGGAGAATTGATTCTCCTCCTAACCTAATTATATCTATATATATTTGGTTAAGCGATAAGGAAATATCTTAGATATCTTTCATTATTCTTCTCTCTCATATTCTTTCCAAAAGTCACAAAAACTCCATTAAAGTAGAAGAAGAGTTTCTTCCTTCCAACTAAGCATTGGTGGAGTGTTGATCGGGTTGGTGGACCAAGTAGGGGAATCACAATTGAGGTTCTTAATCGGGTTATTCAAGCTTTGTGGAATTCACGCTTCGAAAGGTAAATTCCTAACTATTATGTGATCCTTGAATGTATATGCATGAGATCCTGTTTTAAGTCTTTATGAATTTGATTCATGAAATTCGCTTAAAATCTTATAGAATCCTACTGGTGGTATCGATTTTAGCCTCTTGCATATAATTTTTAGGTCATAATAATTAGATTTATTTTGATGTGTTCATGACTAATTTTAATTTGATTAAGGGGAGGAATTGAATTATGGATTGAATAAATAATTGGAATTGATTAAATGGAGATTTAATTGCTTAATTCTTTCAATATAAAGTGGCCGAATTTGTTGAAAATTCAACCCTAATTTTCGAAATTTAAATTCTGATTTTATTTCGAATATTAAATTCATATTATTAATCTGATTTTCATGTTTAATTTTATTTATGTATGAAAATTAATTCATGTGAAAAGAGTTTTATATGAATTAGAGATTAATTTATGTGAATAACCCTAAAATTAATTAAAATGGAGATTTTGATTTAATTTTCTGAATTAGGCATAAAAGAGTTTATGTTTAATTTAATTAAGATCACTAAATTAATTTTACAAATGTTGTAATTTTAATTTCCTTCCAATAAAACAATTTAAAAAAAAAAAAAAAAAAAAGGGGAGGAGGAAGAGGAGCAGCCACGGCTGGTGGCTGCTCTGGTGGTCTGCCGGCGGGCAGTAGGCGAAGGAAGGTGCTCCGGTGGTCTGCCGAAAGCAGTCAGCGAGGGAGTCGCTGCAGCAGCCACGCGTGCGACGCTGCTGGCTGGCTGGCGCTGGGCGTCTCTTGCCGGCGTCGGCTCGCTGGTGCAGTTGCCGGCGGTTTTCGGTGGAAAAGGGTTGACGAGGGTGGCCGGAGTTCTGGCTGCAGTGTTGGCGTGGGAGTCGTGACTGGCAGCCTTGCTGCTGGTCTGGTCGTACTCCACGCTTCTTTCAATTTTTTTTTTTTTATTTGTTTTCTTTTAAAATTTCTGATAATTGGCAGCAGCTTGAAAAGATTTGTTTTGAAATTTTGTAAATCCTTTTGTTGAGTAAATTAAGCAAAGTCCAATTATGTTAATTATGTTAATTTTGACTGGGTCATAAATTAATTCCATAATTTTATTCTTTAATCTAATTAAAATTAGTAGGCAAGATATTATATGATAAAATCTTTAGGTGGTTAGGAATTACTTAAATGTTTTATCAACTTACCATAATTAAGAATATTTGATATTTTGATTGATGGCAAGTATATAATATGTGATATTATGATGTGGCTTTTATATATTTTGATATAATTGCTATGTATGACTAGTATGACCCAAATTAAGTTAGAAAATACGATCTGCGTATCGTGATGTATTCTTGTAATTTTAAATACGATCTGCGTATCGTTAAGTATTTTTGTAATTTATTTAATCTAGTTATTATTTAAATTATTTTGATACTTATGTAATCCAAAGACGAAGTCCATCAAGAGGCGCCATGGATAAGGTGGATGGAGATCCATGAAGAGTCCAAGAATGAGCCATTGATGCATAGTTCTTAGGATTAGGGTCATACTAGATCATTTTATTTTGCATTTTATTATTATTTAAAATGCTTATGAGTTTATTGTATGTTGGTTATCAATTCGCTAGAGTTCACTAATTCATAACAACATAATAAACTTAGGTTCCGCAAATATTAAGGTTAGCTTTTCCAAACATAAAGTGCTTATTAACCCTTAATTAATAATAATAGGTCATGCCTCCGCAGGTATTATCATTAATTTTGGGAGATAAGGTAAAATTGCGAATTTTACTACTTAGTTTGGTTATCCTTAACAAAATCATCAAAAGCGTTTTGGGTTTTGAAGCAAGAGATAGTTAAGCATGCGATGTTTACCAATCTAAACAAGAATTATAAAGTGTTATAATTAGTAAAGGGAGTTTACTTACCTTGAGAATGTAACGTTAAGATAAGGCCTCCGTCGCTTAGTGTTGCATGTTAATAGGATCTTGTATTCACTTATTCAAATGGGACATTAAAATTGAATAGGTGATCAACCTAGAAACCTTTGCATGTTTTAGGTTGTTTTATAAACATAATAATGAACTTTGTTTTATTACGTCGGTAGATACTATGTCTAATAACAACAACAACAACTCCGGTTTCAACATTCGTCCTTTTCGGAAAAGGACAGGGCGAATGGTGAAAATTTCCTTAATTGGGAAAGGACCTTAAGACTTGTTTTGAGGTCCGAGGGTCGAGAGGATGTCTTAGAAACCCCACTTCCCGTGATTACTAATGAGTCTCGAAAAGACTTTGCAAGAGTTGCATGGATTGTTGGTCAACGCCGAAAGGAACATCCCTAAGATTGAACCAAAGAAAGAGGTTTTGATGGTTCAAAAGGGAAAGGGTTTTAAGAAGAAATGGGCGGGAAAGAAGGACAAAGGCAAGCAAGTTACCAGTTGTTCTTTGAAAAACCTAAGCCAACCGCCAAGCCAAAGGTGGCCGCGGAAAGCAAGTGCTTCCATTGTCACAAGATAGGACACTCGGAAGAGGAACGCCCTCTATACTTGGAAGAAACGAAGTCCGGGGCTTCCACTCAGGGTATATTTGTTATAGAAATCAATTTGACTTCTACTTCTTTATGGGTATTGGATACGCTTTGTGGTTCTCACATAGTTAATGATGTGCATGGACTAAAAAGAAGTAGGAGGCGGCAAAGGGCGAGGTAGAGCTTCGCGTTGGAAATGGAGCACGGGTTCTTGCACTTGCCATAGGAAGCTATAGTCCGCATTTGCCATCGGCTTTGTTTTAGAATTAAATAATTGTTATTTCGTTCCTTCAATAACTAAGAACATAATTTCGTTTCGAGTTTTGGATTTCGAAGGGTTTTGTTTTGAAATAAAGAACAAGTGTTGTTCCATTTCTTACAATAATATGTTCTATGCCAATGCTAAATTGATAAATGGATTATATGTGCTTGATAAGTCGTTACAAATCTATAACATAGATAGCAAGAAACAAAAATCAAATGATTCCAACCTAACCTACATTTGGCATTGTCGAATGGGTCATATAAACCAAAAGCGTATTCACAAGTTACAAAAGGATGGTATAATTCCATCATTTGATTTTGAATCATTTGATGTATGTGAATCATGCTTAATGGGGAAGATGACAAAATCACCATTTCTTGGAAAAGGTGAAAGGGCCGGCGATCTTTTAGGACTCATACATACGGATGTGTGTGGTCCTATGAGCACAAAGGCAAGGGGAGGATTTAACTACTTCATTACATTCACTGATGATTTGAGTAGATATGGATATATATACTTAATGAAACATAAGTCGGAATCTTTTGATAAATTCAAAGAGTTCCAAAATGAAGTACATAATCAACTTGGTAAGACAATAAAAGCACTACGATCCGATCGTGGTGGTGAATATTTGAGCCAAGAATTTGATGATCATCTAAAGGGTTGTGGAATTCTTTCACAATTAACTCCACCGGGAACACCACGGTTGAATGGTGTATCGAAAGGAGGAACCGAACCTTGCTAGATATGGTTCGATCGATGATGAGTCTTGCCGATCTTCGATTTCTTTTTGGGGATACGCTCTCGAAACCTGCTGCACACACACTAAATAGGAGCCCGTCAATGGTCGTAGAAAAGACTCCATATAAGTTATGGAATGGAAAAACTCCAAACTTGTCTTTTCTTAAAATCTGGGGATGTGAGGTCTATGTAAAGCGGTTACTATCAGACAAGCTTGCACCCAAGTCAGATAAATGTCTCTTTGTGGGATCCCCAAAAGAGACAAAGGGCTATTACTTCTATAACCGTCAAGAGAACAAAGTGTTTGTTGCTCGTGATGGTGTCTTTCTTGAAAAGGAATTTGTTTCTAGAAAGACAAGTGGGAGTAAAATAATTCTCGAAGAAATTCGAGATGAGCAACAAATAGACGTGGTTCACACCATGTCGAGACGGCCCGACAAGACGAAAGTCTAGTTCAGGAGATGATGTATTCAACGCATGAACCTCCTACCGTCCCACTTGAATCAAGTGAAGATCTTCAAGGAGTTGAAGAGAACACTTCTCTTGATGCTCAGGCCCCGCGTAGATCTAGTAGAGAAAGGATTCCAAACAAGAGGTTGGTTGATTTCCTGTTAACTGAAAACTCTGAAATTATGATTTTGGAGAATTCGAGCCTACTACCTACAAACAAGCTTTGACGAGCCCGCACTCGAGAAATGGCTTGAAGCCATGAAATCCGAGTTAGACTCCATGTCTGAGAATAAAGTTTGGACCCTGGTCGACTTGCTCGATGGGGTTAACCCTATTGGATGCAAGTGGGTGTTCAAATTGAAACAAAGATAAAGATGGAAATGTCTATGTCTATAAAGCAAGACCGGTTTGCAAAAGGATTTAGACAAATTCATGGTATAGACTATGATGAGACCTTTTCTCCAAGTAGCAATGCTTAAGTCAATTCGGATACTTTTAGCGATTCTTTGCATTTTATGATTATGAAATTTGGCGAGATGGATGTCAAAACAAAGCATTCTTGAATGGGTTCTTGAATGAGGATGTGTACATGACACAACCTCGAGGGTTTTGAGGATCCCGTAAAATCCTAAAAGGGTTTGCAAGCTTCGAGAGATCCATTTATGGATTGAAGCGAGCATCTCGGAGTTGGAATCTTCAATTTGATGAGGCAATCAAGAAATTTGGTTTCATCAAAAGCGAAGAAGAGTCTTGTGTTTACAAGAAGTTTAGTGGGAGCGGCTTAGTCTTCTTGGTATTGTATGTAGATGACATACTACTCATGGGAAATGACATACCAATGCTTGAGTCGATCAAGGAATGGTTGAAAAGTTATTTCTCCATGAAGGACCTTGGAGAAGCCGAGTACATATTGGGAATTAAAATCCATAGAGACAGGTCTCGAAGGATGATTGGACTAAGTCAAGAAACTTATATTGATAAGGTTCTTATAAGGTTCAACATGGAAAACTCGAAGAGAGGATTCATTCCCATGTCACATGGCATATCGCTTAGCAAGAGTCGGTGCCCGACCGAGCCCGATGAGTTGAAGCGAATGAGTAGCATACCTTATGCTTCGGCTATAGGGTCTATCATGTATGCCATGATAAGTACTCGACCGGATGTTGCATATGCCTTGAGCATGTGTAGCGGAGTTCCAAGTAAATTCGGGGGAAGCACACTTTGGATTGCGGCTAAGAGCATCCTTAAGTACTTGAGAAGAACTAAAGGCATGTTCTTAGTCTATGGAGGTGAAAGTGAGTTGGTTGTTAAAGGTTATACCGATGCGAGCTTCCAAACCGACAGAGATGATTACCGCTCTCGGTCGAGTACGTCTTTTGTCTAAATGGAGGAGCAAGTGAGCTGGAAGAGCTCAAAGCAAAGCACTCAGTAGGGACTCTACGACATAATCGGAATATTTAGCACGGTTGAAGCGGCTAAAGAAGCGATTTGGATCAAGAAATTCTTGTGAGTTGGATATCATACCTAGTGCTCGGGAAGGGATTGAGTTGTTCTGTGATAACAATGGTGCTATTGCGCAAGCAAAAGAACCGAGATCACATAACAAATCCAAACGTGTAATGAGGAAGTATCACCTCATTAGGGAGATTGTTGACGGGGAAGGATGTCGGGATCTCGCAAAGTTCACACGGATGAGAATGTGGGCGATCCGCTCACTAAACCACTACCTCAACCCAAGCATGAGTGTCACGCTAGGGCTATAGGCTTAAAGCAAATGTTAGAGTGGCTTTAGATTGTACTAGGTTTAGAGAAACTTATTACAATGTAGAGACATGGTTTTGCTATTTTATGTTTATGAGAAATAAAATTTTATCTTATTTAATTTTGGTTTGGTATTAAATAAAATGTCCAAAATATATCTTGAATTCAATGGTTTTGTCAAATATGTGATTTGATGAATGAAACACCATAAGTGAACGGAATTCATAGAATATCATAGTTCCTAATCTAAGTCGTTAAATTGGACATAAATGACTTATTAAAGGATTAGCATATAAGATTGATTGATAGCGCCGTTTCATGGGCTATGGGAACATGGAGATGTTTAGTCAATCATATGGACATGTATAGTTGATACATGGTCGAACAGACCTACTTAGAAGTTTCTATAACTTCGTAATTATATTAGTGGATTCCTAAGACATGAGTGGAACACTACTTAGCCTAATGATTGGTATAACTTTGATACTTGTCAAACGTCATGCCGTAAAGGGGACTATAAAGGCAGTGTTCGGGTTGTGCTAAAAGTTGAGTGGGAGTTTTGGTTGCCACAAGATTGAAAAGTCCTCCTATATGAGATAGGATGGGTGTCTTGGCCCCTTGGAGAGTGAAAGTTGAAAAATGCATGGCCGTGCTCAAATGGATTATATGATGATCATTTGTTTGTCAATTTGAACTCGGATTTCAAGGATTAATTTGAAGACTAGTATGGATGACATAGAAATATGATCATACTATCAAATTGGACACTAAGAGACTTAAGGAATTTGAAGATTGCACACTCGTCTCGGACAAGTGGGAGATTGAAGGAATTGTGTCCTTGACTCTAATGCAATTACTAAATATAACATGGATCATATTATGGAGATAATAAATTCATTAAATTGGGTCGTCTATACGTCTTGCTAGAGAATGCTTTATAGAACTTTGGGTTAGGAAATAATAAACCCAAAGCCCAATATAATGGATCCTATTAGGTCACACAAAATACTTGGATCAACAAAAGAAACCTAGAGCCCATAGGGGGCCCTAGGGTGGCCGGCCAAGAGGAAGAGAGAGGAGAATTGATTCTCCTCCTAACCTAATTATATCTATATATATTTGGTTAGGCAATAAGGAAATATACTAGATATCTTTCATTATTCTTCTCTCTCATATTCTTTCCAAAAGTCACAAAAACTCCATTAAAGTAGAAGAAGAGTTTCTTCCTTCCAACTAGCATTGGTGGAGTGTTGATCCGGGTTGGTGGACCAAGTAGAGGAATCACAATTGAGGTTCTTAATCCGGGTTATTCAAGCTTTGTGGAATTCACGCTTCAAAGGTAAATTCCTAACTATTATGTGATCCTTGAATGTATATGCATGAGATCCTGTTTTAAGTGCTTATGAATTTGATTCATGAAATTCCGCTTAGAGTACTTATAGAATCCTACAGGAATTTGCATCAACTCTTTTCATTAATTTCGTTTGAATAACAACGGACCATAATCCATTATTACAAGGAGAGAATCAAATCGATGCAACAGACCCATGATGAATGATGGTAAGTTTATTTCACTTTATTGCAAAGAAAAGAGACAAGGATGAAAAAACTATCCTTAAACATAAAACAAAACGAATTATGTGCTTATAATTCATCCTTGGATGCAACTGTTTCATCAACTTGATCGATTGTTTTCTCAGGTTCTTCACTCTTGTTGTTCTTCTTGTCAGTTCTGTGTTCCTCAATGAAGTTGACAATGTCTTCCTTAGTTCTACCTCCATTGTAACCAATTTTCTCCTTGTTTTTTGATATGAAGAACATGGTTGGGAAGCCTTCAACCTTAAATATGTCTTTTGGGACATCATTTGCACTTGCATCCTTGAAATAAGTAAAAATTTAAAAATATCAATTATTGTTTTTTCTTCAAAAGTACAAAGAAAAAAAGAAAAGAAAAGAAATGATAAATCTTACAAATTTAGCAATCAAGATATCAGGGTCATTTTGATATGAGACAGCAACTTCATCAAAGATTGGAGCAAGTTTCTTGCAGTGACCACACCAAGGTGCATAAAACTCTAGGAAAACTGCAATGACATAGATCAATAAGTGTTAGTAAACTCAGCAATTTTTTAGATTTTCATCAGAATTTCCAGGTTTAGGGTTGTTCTGTTTTCTTTACATCTCCTAATAGGATAGTTTTAAAACTATGGTCTATATCAACTATCAATGAATGGAGTATATTTTGCACAATCTACAATGGAAATTCTTTTATAATTAACATATGTAGTACTGATCTAACACGAACAACAGGTGTTGGCCTAGTGGTGTAGGGATCTTGGGATCGAGTCTCACCTCTAGCAATGTTGGATTTCTCTTTATTCCCCCAACTTGCTAGGGCGTCTCCTTACCTTATAAGTAAAAAAAGTTACTAATCTAACACAATTTCATATTACTATATATTTGTTTTTCATATATACCTTATCCAGATTACGGTCAACATTGTGAATACTTGACCATATAGAATACAAATGGAGTATCAAAATTAAGTTAATCATTTGGTTTTAGTGTGAGATGGTTTCGTCTAAAATTAATTTTACACAAATATGTGTAGCTCACGATTAATATTTGACCTACTTAAAGGTAGCTCATTCTTCAAGCATTAATTAAAAAATAAGGGTTTTGTTGTTAGATAAGACCAAATAAAATAGGGTTTTTGTGGGAAAAGACTTGATAATTTTTTTTGGAAGGCAACTTAAGACCACTTTAAGAAATTCCGGCAAAAAAGTCGAACATTTTTGTATTGACCTTGCCTTTCCCTCCAATTTCTCACTCTTTTTGTCGTTTTCAACACAACCCTCCTCCCCAATATTGAATATAAAACCACAATTTCGTTCAATTCATCTTCCTCATCATTGAAGCAATTGGTTGAAATTCTGAGCTTGAAGAATGAGACTTAACCAAGACGTGTCCCTATTTTCTTTAGTTTGAAATCAATTTCACTGAACCTCATTAATCTTCCCCCTTTTTTCGAAGCTTCTTTTAATTTAAGGGTTTTTTTTTCTATTTGTGGGTTTAGGGTTTAGGAATTCCACAGCCATATAATAGAAATAAACTTTTATTACAAATTAAGTAAGTAATATACTATCCTTGTGTTGAACTATGCCTTGAATTATTTATCTAAAGCTAGGAATAACCTAGCACGTATCGGGTCTGTTTCAGTTTCGGGTCTGTTTCAGTTTCGGGTTTAGGCCCATCTGTTTAGGTTAATTAATAGGGTACTATATAAACCTTATTATTAACCTCTTGCCTCATTATTCTGTAATCTGTACTCACTCCTAAACCTAATAAAATCCTTTCTCCTCTCTTGTGGACGTAGCTAACACATTGTTAGTGAACCACGTTAATTCTTGTGTCGATTGTTCATTATTTTTGCTATCGTTAATTACATCTGTCACAATACCTTAAAAGAATGGTGTCCTAACCGCTTATATATTGTACCTCAAAAGAAAAAGAGCAAGAAATATACCATCCTTTCCAGAGTTGAAAACCATGTGCGACAAGCTATCAAGGACCACCACTTTTACAGGCTCATTGTTTTCTAGAGGAATAGGTTGAGACAACATAAATAGCTCTATCTTTCCATCCTGCAACAATTTATATTTTAGATTGGACCCATTATCACAAAGAAACACTCATTAATTTATATTTAAAGAACAATAGAAAATCTTGAACATAAGATAAAAAGAACCTACCAGGTATTTCCTGAACCAAGGAACAATTTGATCTGGTTCCACATTTGTCTTAAGATATTTCTTAGTTTCACTCTCATGGATAAAGATGAGAGGAGCATCAGATTTATCTAGCTTGAAGTGCTGTTTTCCCCAAAACCAAAGGCAAATTGGTTAGATGGAATAAAAAAGTATATGTCACAAATCACTGACTTTAATATAAGGCTACAAAACTAATAAGGTTCTGTTTACTTTACCTGATTTACACTAAATCGAAATTATTTTTGTCTATTAAACTACTCTTTTTTTACTAATTAAAGTTGATTTTTACCGATTTTATATTATTAATAGACCTAAGACAAATACTTCCTCCGTTTCAAAATAGATGACACGATTTGATAACTTTTATACTATTCACACACTCTCCTTTAACTATGTTTTTGTGAGTTATAGTAAGGAAAAATACAGTCATGTATGTGGGATCTTTTTATATTTGTCTCGTTATATACTTTCATAATATCAACCTTTACAATTTTTACATGTAGGAAATTAGATACTGTCAAGTATTTTAAAATAGAGGAAGTAGAATATTAATGAAAAATAAAAGAAAACCAAAATAAGATCACCAAGTATAAAAAGTGACCTGGAGTAGCTCTTTACTAGGTTCAGTGTCACCAAGTAGAAAGTATTTGTTGGTGCCTTTGAGCAGGACAGCAACGTCATTAAACTTGTCCTTCAAAGCAGCAGCATTTTTGCTACTGAAGTCCAAAATCATAATGACCTGCAATAAAAAAATAAACCCCAAAACATAGTGTTAAATTAGTTTTTGGACCTGGGCGATGTTGCGGGTCATTGGTTGAACAACAATCATTAGTTATTACCTTAGGCTCTTGCCGATAAAGTGACAAACAGAAATTATGAAAAATTGATGATTGGATCAATCCTTTGTTTTCTAGTTTTTTCTTCTACATTGTTTTTTATTATTTTTGTTTTGGGAGGAGAATTGTAGAACTACATTGAATTAATGGTTAAATCAATGATATTTATACTTGAGGCCTTGAGTTGAAGACTTATAATGACAAGAAAGGAGCTGTAAACCAAGGAATGTTGGTTATAATTTGAAGAGAAAAACATATTAAAGGTGTATATCTCTGATAGAATGCATTACATCAAGTGTACGTTAGTTAAAACGTTTTGTGTACAAATTAGTGTAAGAGGCTTGATCTTGTTACCTTAGTATTTTCGCCTGTGAAGATTTTACGAAGGTAGGTATTGGTGGGATCCATAGTGAATGGAACAACCGAAGGCAAATCTTCTTCTTCAATGAACTTCTCTAAGGCCGCCAAATCGAAATTCTTTGGTAGAAAAAGAAGGCATACGTACATTAGATTTTGTAATTTATTCAACATTTAAATCTTATGAAGTATGAGACAGTCTCACAATAACTTATACCTTAGTGTCAGCAAAAAGTTCATCAAATGGCTTAAGTATTCTAATTATCGGGCCTTTGACAAACAAATCACCCCTTGGAAGGACCTTGGCATCCGATGTATGTCCAAACTCATAATCAGACCGCAACTTATCAGCTAACTTGGTGAAGTTTTCATATTCTTCTCCTTCAAACTTTGGGAACACCCCTACCTACATGATCATTTTGAACATTGTTTTAGCACCCATATCATCACATTATTCAAAATAATTGTATACCATAATGATCAATATTATTCAAAAGTACTATAGGTAATAGTATACTAACAATGAAGATCTTCTTTTCGTCGATGATTTTAGCAGCATCATCAATAGATTTGATTTCAGCAGAGGCAGGTCCAAGTTGTTTCTTCACATATTGAATTATATCATCAGCTGCTAGAGGTGGATTCTTATAATCATGGACAATTTTACCTCCATTTCTTATGATCTTAAGAGTAGGGTATCCCCTGATATCGAACTTGCTCTTGAAATGCTCCTTATTTTCATCAATAGTAAGATCAACTTTTGCTAGGGTGATTGGAGGGTCATGCTTGCTTAGTTCAGCAGCAGCCTTCTCATACTGCAGAGAGAAAAATGTTAATATTAGTACAATTCTGTGTCTAAAAATCATTGATATAAGTAGGAGCCTATTAAGTAATAAAATGCAGAATTCATATTTTATCTTTAAGGTTTTCAAAAAGTTTATTTTTTGCATTAATTGTTGCACTAAGCTAGTGGTTTGTTTAAAGAGAATAAATGTTATTGTTACCTCTGGAGCTAGTTTTTGGCAGAATCCACACCTGAAAGAGAGTTGGAGGAGATTTGTAAGATTATAAACTTCACTAACATTAAGTTTATAATAAGGTGCTCCGTATATTGCCATAAACAAAAATGTTCAATAATTATATGTGTACATATGTATCAAACTTGCTTAGTGTAGTTGGTTGAGGATTCACCTTGTAACCTTCAGGTCACAAGGTCGAATCCTCCCAACTACTAGGGCCCTGTTCTTTTGGACTTATTTTCAGCAAAAATAAGTAAAAATAAGTTCAGTTCAGTAAAAATAAGTTTAGTTCAGCAAAAATAAGTAAAAATAAATTCAGTTCAGCAAAAATAAGTTCAGTCTTGTCTAATGTTGTAATTATTATTTTTGTTTTCGATATTACTATTAATATTATTATTATTATTAATATTATAATTATAATAACGATGAATTTGCAGTTCAGCCAAAATAAGTTCAGTTCAGCAAAAATAAAATAAGTTCAGTTCAATTCAGCCAAAATAAGTTCAAAAGAACAGGACTTAGATCAAGAACACCATACACGTTGAAGTCTAGACAAGATCCTTCTCCTTATCATTTTTAAAAAATAATAAAATATTTTACGCAGGTAAGATGAAGGGCCTTATCAAGCCGAAAGCTCTCATAAGATGAGCGGGCTAGATCTTTGTGAGTGGGGGAGTGGTAAGGGAATCCCCTCTCCCAAAGTGTCCTTACTGGAGATTAAACCCTCAACCTTAAGGTTAGAAATTAATATATAAGAAAAAAAATGTTGTTTACAAAACTATTCTCCACAATTCAAAAGAAAAAAAAAATCTAAATTTAGACATGTGTTTATACTACTTCCATTACACCTCTTTTTTCTTAGAAGTTTTGACAAAGTTGATCAATATGCAATCCTCTTCATTTTTTAACACAAATGGACGATACATTTTCTAAATCAATGGTAGTGAATGCATAAAGAGGAAAAATAAGAAATGCTTTAGAATTTCATATTTTTAATAGCTTACAGTTACATGTAATAATCTAAGATAGGAAATTGAATAAAAATTGGAGAAATCTTATCATCGTATTAAAATCTTCCTAAGATAAGGAGTTTGGTACCACTACCCTACCAGGCCACCACCCACATTAACAAAACCCCAATTAATGCTTTGTTTTGTTTTCATTTTTTTGTCTTTTTTCTTTTGCTTGAGAAGACCACGAGAAACACATGAATTTGTGGTCCAAATGGACTAGTTCATAGGCCTATAGAGTATGTTTGGCATATCCACCTGCAGTAATTTACCCACTAAAACAAATTGATAAAAAGTATTTCTGATACTGAGTTGTAACTCACTATTTGTTTAATGTGTATTAGTAGGTGGGTCATCTACCCACTGGGTAAACAAAGTTTTTCCCCTTCAGCCACAAGATTTCATTGGCTTGATGTCATTTCTAAAATCGGGCAAAAATTTATTTACATACCAACTAACCTACTAAATTGATTGTTATATGCTGAAAGAATATAATGAAATTGTTTGTTGTTGGAGTTTTTTTGGATAATATTCACTTTAGAAGTTGAATTTCTAGTATATTAGTACTTTAATCTCCTATAAACTATGCAAAATCCAGTAAACAATTAGATAAACACCCATCCACAATTCAACTCAAAAAAAAAAAAAAACAAATGACAATAATTTTTTTTTCATCCAATGATATCATTTCCACAAAAGTAGTCTCACATGATTAATTCTTTTTTCATCCAATGATAACATAATGAAGATAAAGGACACAAATCATTACTACTAGGATTGTCTAAAAAACTTTGCTCTGTCATTTTGCGCACCCGATACGACTAATGCATATTCTTTAAATTACGCAAGTAATCATTTTTATCATAGAAATTCCATCAATTCCATATTTTCATTAATATCTTTAAAATTGTTCTTTTCTTTACTACCCATCCATCTATAATTCTTTTTTCAACTTAGATAACTACTATTAATTTCCATACTAATGTCAACTTTTAATATTTATTTTTTTTATTTTCTAGGTGCATAGGTTTAACTATCTGCTTTTAGCCAACTAAAAATATGACATAGCTAATTAAACAAACTATTCCCAAATTATCAACTAGATATCAATTATGAGTTTTATATCATTAATTAACTATGTTATATATATATATATATATATATATATATATATATATATATATATATATATATATATATATATATATATTAATTTTGTTAAATAAAGGTAAAAAAAAAAAGCTAAACCTATGCATAAACTGTTATTCTATTTATTCATAATATCATAACAAGTTGACTTTTTTTTTTGTGGATACAAGGAAGAAATAGAAAACCCTTCTTTCAAAGAAACGACTCCAACTCTTATACTAATGAAGAAATTAACCTCTTTAACTAATGTCATTTTCAGCAAAACTATGATAAAAAAAATAAAAATATAGAGGCAGAAAAAAGTTGAAAAAAAAAGAGTAGAAAGAATAATACCAAGGAGCATAAAACTCAACAAGGATAAAGTCATGTTTGGAGACAACATCATCGAAGTTGGAATGGTCAAGTGTGACCACAACTTCCTCTTTTCCTGCTTTCTTATCTTCTGCTTGAATTTTACCAACTGTTGCTAATAAAACCACAACCAAACATACCTCTAATCCCCTCATTCCCATTTTTTTGATTTTTTCTATCTCCGTTTACTTTGTTTGGGATGGCAGGGTGTAGTGGAAATTATATATACTTATATGAAAGTGGAGAAGTTGGAGGATAGTAGTACTTATTTAAAAGATTTTCAGTGGTAAAACTGTGTGAAAGTGCTACAAACGTGAAGCCATGCTGGGGTGTCATGATATTATTGGATGTGCTTTGTGAAGGAAGTTTCTGATTGGTTTGCATTGGTCAGTCAATAATAATTGAAGTTTTCTATACCTGAGAGTCTTAAAGAATTGGAAATGAAATGAATTGTGGTAGTCGTTGCCATATTTAATTGCTAGAAGGAATCTGCCTTAATTACTGCATTATGAAATAATGAATAATGATCGTCCACTCATAATTGAGGATATACTGTTTGATCATGTCAATTTTAATGATGTAACATGATCAAATGAAAATACTTTAGTCATGTCTATCTCCTTCTAATTACTCTTTTGATACTAATACTCCATTAATTCTTTGAATAATTGTCAAATTTATGCATTAGTAAGTGTGAAACTCGAAGAGGAACAACTAAAAAGATAGAGAGTAGAGTGTAGGCAATAAATGTAATCCCCTTGTTAAGTGCTGATATAGTGCCACTACCACTACCACTACCACATATATGTAGCATGACATTTCTTTGAAAAATCTTGTATTACTCGTAAAAGAAAGATAAAAGAACCTTCTAAGAGGTTTGAAACTTGTGACCAGTATTCACTATTCACACTACACCAAAGTAAGTACCATAGTATTATGTTTTGTCTAGCAAGTCTATTTGCCACACGTACAATTGTGTTCTCCTTATATAATTAAATGAGTTTTACAATAGTCATCCTCGTACATCTTAATATAAAGGAAGATATATGGTCATTACAACCCTTAATCTCAAAACCTTAAAGTTCAACATTACAGACTTAGAGCAGGTGCAATGATATGGT
Source organism: Beta corolliflora (assembly GCA_947648045.1). NCBI lineage: Eukaryota > Viridiplantae > Streptophyta > Magnoliopsida > Caryophyllales > Amaranthaceae > Beta > Beta corolliflora. The sequence goes on from CANSZD010001251.1 coordinate 1,225,918, forward strand.
TTTAGTTGGTCTTAGAGTAGGAACACCAAACTTTAATTACATGGTTTTACCATTGTGAAAACACGGTTTAGCTTTGGGGTGGTCTGTATTGCCAAACCAACAACGCCTCGGATGACGTGTCGTCCCCAAATCAGTGGGTGCCGCGTAACCTGGAGAGTTGTGCAACTTAATTTTTTTAAAATTGATTTCTAGTGTCAAACGACACAGTTGAAGGGTGAAAGGAAGAAAATAAAAAGTGCAGCCCTGCGTTTTACTTCTTTCAACAGATGAAAAAGGGATGGTATGTCAGTCATTACTGACACAACAATGCCATGGAGCCACGTGGCTCTATTTGCTGCAAGCATTTGCTGAATTTTCCTTCTTCATTTACCATGAAGCTTATAAATACGGTAATTTAAAAAAATCAGCTTATAATTTTTTTAAAGAAATTACACCAATGGCTCTGAAATACTTTAATCTATAAATTAAGAACAAATTTTATATATTTTACCACACTTCTTCCCAACTTAAGTTAACTAATTAAATAACAAATTCTTAAAATGGATAAATAATGATCAATATCCCACTAATTAAAAATGAATACAAATTATATAGTCCATAAAAAAAAGATTTTGGATAGGAGATAGTATATGGTCGGGTATGTAAAAGTAGGAGAGAGAAATAGAAAGACCAACTAAAACTAGCCCATCCATTGTGAGAAACAAAAGATGAATTGGTGGAGATTTAATGGGATGTGAGGTGTAAGAATATACTTGATCAAAGTGAGTCTGGCCCGAAAAATGTCCGGGCTTGGGCAGATTTTTTGGGCCCGATTTTTTTGGGTTTGGGATGGGTTTTGGGCAACCTGAAAATGACTTTTAGTCCAAATTTTGGCCTGAAAAATACAGTTGTGTTTTACCCAAAATTTGGCTCGGCCCGACTAATGAACAAATTTTTTTAGACGCGACTCGTCCCAAACCCGGCCCGGGCCTCCATTTTATCACCTCTATGTAAGAAGTAGGAAAGGAGAGAGAAAAGAAAAAATGATAAGACCTACTAAACCTAGCCCACCCATTGCTCATGCTCTTGGTTTATGAAGGGGAAAGGGAAATGGTTTAAGAAAGAGAAACAAGGAGAAAAGAAAGGAAAACCCTTTGATTAAAAATGTTGTTTGGCTAGAAAACCCCTGTTCCTCTTCTCCACCATATTTTACACCTTCTCTCTCTCTCAAGTACAGCTGGCCACCGTCCCCTCCCCTCACCGCCGGCCCCTCATCTCACCGCCACCCTGTATAATCGTCCATCATCACCGCCCTTCACCACTGTGGCACCACCCTTACCATAGCCCCTTGTTTCTTTTCCTTCTACACCACCATTAAAGATGACATTTTAGGGTTTAAAGGCCAAGCTCGACCATGAAAACTCTAGATCTATTACTTTTATAGTCGAATTTGACCATCTAAAGCCATAAGAAAAGATATTCATCCATTTTTACTCTTGATTTTTTTATGTTTTTAAGGTTATGAGTCTTGAATAAGTGTTGGTGGCTTATGCGATGGTCTATGTGGCTAAGGTGGCGCCGTGATGAGGGTGGCAGTTTCGGGCGGCCGGATGGTGGTTCCGGCGGGTGGGTGGTGGTTATGGTCTCGGTGGCTAGGGGTAGTGGGTCGGTGGTTTGGTGGTTGGGGTGGTTGTTCTAGTGGTTAGGGTGGTGGTCAATCATTGGTCAAAGTGACCATGGAGTATAGGAGGGAAAGGAGTGAAACCTTGAGGGTGTGGGTAATGAAAGTAGAGGAGTTTGGAGGAAAGGGGAGGGTAAAGGGAATGATTAAAATGTGCTAACGAACAAGTAAGAGAATCAACCTATTTGATTCTCTTACCCTTTCATGAAAATCTCAATTCCTAAACCGAACGCCCTTATTCATTGATCTAATGAAATCTTATAATTTTCCTCTCAAAATCCAATATAATAAATGGTAATATAATCTCAAAAAATTAAAAAAACTAAGGACTTAAATAAAACTGTTACAATTTCTTTTCGTGATTTCATCTGTGTGCCCCATCAACAATCATTCATGCAATTAATCAGAAGACTAGTTTTTTTTGACAACGTATAAATAAAGAAAACTAAGGAACAATATTACATCTCTTCCTTTCAAGAGTAGCTAGATAGTGGGCCTTAACAACTTTTTCCCTGTCAACTTTTAGGATTTAAAACGAGTTGAAGCTTCTGGTGTAGGTGATGATGTCTCCCATAATCGTTTTGGTATATGCGGTAGATTTGCTGATATCTTGAAGCCCTTTGACCACTTGCTCGGAATCTGTCAAGACCTCAAGGTTAAGGATTCTACGGCTTATCATTATCTTTAGGCTATGCAGAAGTGCATAGGCCACCGCCTGAGAAGCTGCACTAGCTGCAATCTTTCTACTCCCTGAGTTTATTTCTCTGTTGTCTTCCAAGAGTACCCACTCATAAGCTGCATTGCCCGGGTCATCATCAACATCTTTGTTGTTTTTCCAAGCTCCGTCAATGATCAATTTACTCTGAATCCCCTCACCTGGCCAGTTCTTGCTCCACTAGCATTCCTTTTTGGAGAAGTTAGGACGATCTGTTATTTTCATCTTCGGGCTCCACTCGTCCCTATCCTTACCTTTCAACTTACCCCCCGAGTTTTCAATCGATTCGGGATGGCAAAGGCTTCAATTGGCTTTATAGAGTCGGGGGGGTTAAAAACAATTTTGTTTCTTAAGAGGCAGATGCTCCATAATATGCCAATAAATTCAACGACTCTATAATCTTGATTTTCATCCTGCATTAGGTACCATAACCAATTTCTTTGCCGAGAGACTTGGATATTCATCCGATATGATACCAAGGGTGGATCTTTTCCAAATTCTCATAGATATTTCACAATTCTTGAAGAGGTGAGTATCCGATTCCTCCTGCTTCCCACATAAGGGGCAAGGACTCTCGGTTAGGACTTTCCTTTTCCTAAAGTTTACTCCGGTGGCCAAAGCACCATTGGCTAGCTTCCAATAGAAAATTTTCCATTTTGGCCAGAATTTTTGACTCCAGAGTTAGAATTTTCTTTTGAAATCTGAGATTGACTCTTGATATGCCAGTAACCAGATTTGATCTCATAATTGCCATGAGTTGTGGCCTCCCAATTAAACTTATCTTCACTTATCTGATCTGGTATGTGAACTGATAAAATTGATTTTACAGTGACAGGTTCAAACCAAGCATCTAGTTTTTCCTCATCCCATTCTCTATCCTCTGCGATTAAATCACTTACCCATGCTGGACAACCAGAAGTTTGTTGGTCTATGCCTTGCTTGAAGTAGTCTTTCTCCCTACAATAACCCATGAAGTACCCAAAATAGGTGTAGTTTTCCCATCCCCTATTCTCTTTCCCACCCCGGCAGCTAGGTCCTTTACATTTCTCATGATGCTCCTCCCTCCCCAAGAATAATTTTGGGGGACTTTCCCTCTCAAACTCTTTTCAAACCAATTACTTGAATATTTGGCTGTAAAGACTTGGCTTACAAGTAAAGATTGATTATTTTGGATCCTCCATGCTTGCTTAAAGAGAGTTGCTTTGTTTAGGATTTCTAAATTTCTCAAACCAAAACCCCCATTATTTATGTGCTCTTCTAGTAGGCTTCTTTTCCTCCAGTATATTGGCTTTTTGTTAAAATTTGCATTCCACCAGAATTTTAAGATGGCAGAAGAAGCTTTCTTTAGAATCTTTTTTGGGAACAGAGAAGTAGCCATAATGTGAGAAGCATAAGCAATTAGAGTACTGTTTATGAGGAGGAGCTTACCTGCTTGGTTGAGGGATGAAAATTTCCAAGAAAAATTTTCTCAGGCAGATCTTGGAAAACATTAAGGGAGTGACCATTCACATCCGTTGGGCAACCCAGATATTTACCCAGTCTTTCCTTATTTCCCACTTTTAGGCCTTTGTTGAGGAGGTTGATGAATTTCCTTGGAGTGTTTTTGCTGAAGACAGTATAGGATTTCTGGATGTTTATCATTTCTCCCGAGAAATGACAGAAGCTTTCCAGGACTTTTCTCAAGTTCCAAACATTATCCATTGTTCCGTTTATGAAAAAGAGAGCATCGTTTGCAAAGAAAAGATGTGCGAGTTCTGGAGCTTTGCGGTTCAGTTTAAGGCCCTTTATAAGCCCCTGGTTCTGTTGTTGAGACATTTTCCTCGAGAGAACTTCCATACACAGAATAAATAAGTAGGGGGAGAGGGGATCCCCTTGTCTGAGTCCAGCTTTAGGCTTGATTTGCCCAGTTGTTTCTCCATTGACAAGGATTGAGTAGGTAACCGTTGTAACACATTCCATGATGAGATGGATCCATGTGTTGGGCATCCCTATAACCGTTAGCACTTCTTCAATGAAGTTCCAGCTTACACGATCATACGCCTTATTCAAATCCAAATTCAAAATCATTGAGTAGTTTTTTCCTTTTTTCCTTTTTTTAAACATAACTGATCAGCATTTCATGAGCAATAATGCAGTTATCATTGATTGACCTCCCTGGGACGAAGGCATTTTGGTTTTGACCAATTAAAGTCATCATAAGAGGCTGAATTCTTCGGACCATGCATTTGGAAATTACTTTGTAAGATGTATTGCAAAGGCTAATGGGACGGAATTGACTTACTTACTCAGGTATAGTTGTTTTGGGAATGAGAGCGATGTAGGTCTGATTCATTTCCCTCAGCATGTTCCCTCCTGATAAAAAGTTTAAGACTGCTTGACTCATCTCATCACCCAAAATATCTCATTCTTTCTAAAATAAAACTAGCGGGACACCATCTGACCGGGAGATTTGAGAGGTTTCATGCTAAACATTGCTGCTTTAATTTCTTTCAAGGTGAGGCTCCTGGAGATGAAATATTTGCGAATCAGAGAGTTTTGGCATATCCCCTATCCATTCTTTGATTTCAGTTGAAAGCTCGACTTGATGTTGACCATTACAAAATAAGTCTGTGTAATATCTCACAAACTCTTCCTTTAAATCCTCCGATTTAGATATCCAAGTTCCCTCCTGATTCTTGATGGCACATATCTCATTTCTTCCTTGTCTAGTCTTCATACACTTGTAAAAGAAGCTTGAAGATTGATCCCCTAACTCATCCCATTTTGTTCTAGCTCCTTGTTTCCAGTAAACCAAATTCAGATCCGTACTTGCTTTCACTTTCTTTCTGAGGTTCCCTTCTTTTTATCTTAGATCCATCGTGTTCAATGATTCTTGTGCTGTTGAAAGATCTTTGTTAATTTGATTCCATTGAATGTTATGGTCTTTCTTGAAATCAAGGCACCATGTTCTACATTCTTTTTTAACCAGTTCAAGCTTTATTTGAATCCTGAAGAGTGAGGAACCCGAAAAGACTTGCGCCCATTACCTTTTAATCCTATTCTCAATATCTTCAAACTCCAAACACCAAGCTTCAATTCTATAAGGTCGTTTCTTCTTTTCTTGAGTAGGATTGCAATCAATTATGATAGATCCATGGTCCGTGATGAAGATTGGGAAGTTCAAGATCATGCCACAAAATTTTGCAATAGGCCCTGTCAATCCTTTCAACGATAGTTTGGTCCTCTTTTCTATTGTTTGTCCATGTATATGACACTCCATGGAATGGTAAATCCATAAGTCCACATTCTATCTTCCACATACTAAACTCACTTACCCCTGTTATCACTGTATTGCCTCCCATTTTTTTATCCTGAAATTCTACTTGGTTAAAATCTCCAAGTAGGAGGTGTTTTCCCTGGTGAGACCACAAAAAAGCTCTTAAAGTGTCCCAGACAAATTGTCTATCGTCCAAAACAGGGGCTCCATACACACACGCACAACATAATAAACTACATTGCATTCATCTTTAACATTGCAACATACATAATTAGCCGATACAAATAAAATGGTCACCTCTAATTAAGAAGTTAGCCCAGCACAAAATTAGGCCCCCGAGAGATCACTAGAGTTATGACCACCCCAATTACCTAAACCTAGGCTAGAGATGATAGGTTCTAGCTCCTTAATTGAGCTTTTATTTTCAGATAAAAACTAAAAATCTAAAGCCTGACTACTGACCAACCATTTCATAAAATTATCAGGGCGTTAGTATATTTAAGACCCCAACAGTTCCACGAACAGGCTCTCATATCGTCTTTGGGGGCTGTTTTGGGCCAGCCACCTTACCCTTCAGCACTTCCATATCTTCCGAGCTTGACAGAGCACTGTCACCATCACTTAATCCATACTTCAAGTTCAACTTTCCTTTATAGGATTTCTGAAATTTACATCTTTTGTTGCTTGGCCCCTCATCTTCCGAAGTTTCAACAATCGTGGCAAGTTTGTCTCCCACCATAACCACTTCTTTCTTTTTCTTTTTGTCATCAGAATTGGGAAACTTAGCCCAGAATGCACCAACCCATCCTAGTTTGTGCTTCGCAAGCTTGCGGTTTCTCAGCTCCCTTTCCTTCAGAATTTTCTCGCTTGTTTTCTTCAAATTCTTTTTATCAGTTTTGGGCACATTAGTGTTATGGGTTGATAAGCCCAAAGTTTATCCACTGGACAAATGGTGCGCTCAATGTCCATCAGATCTATTTCCCCTGAGCTCAACTCTGAATCAGCTAAAAAGAAGGTCTCATCAGGCCCATGTTGTACAACACTTACCAACTTGCTTTCAATAACCGGGTTGGAGCCCACAGACAAATGCGAGCTTGGGCTAGCTGGGGAGTCCACTTCCATAGTGACAGGTTTGGGCCCATCCTTCAATTCATCATCCAAGCTAACCATAATGGCAGGCTTGGGCCCAACAGACAGCCCATCATTCATGTTAACCAAAGGGCTTTTCCTTTAGGAAAAATTATCAATAATAAGCCAACCTTTGGCCGGCCGGTCTTCTTAAAATAAGTTAATATTTTAATTATTTTATATAAGTCTAACTTTCATACCCTTAAATTTTAAACAAGTTATGACCTGTTGTTGACCTCTTTAACAGGTTATGAATGATATGTGTCGTTATTTAATTGGTCTGATTTTTTTAACTTATAATTTATAATTTTAATGCTAAATGTTAATTTTATTTTTGTTTTTTATTTGAAATATATATATTTTTCTACACAAACCTCTCTCTTTTCCCCATCCACCACCCCACTTTCTCCTCCCTTCCCCAACCCCATGGCACAACACTCCACCAACAGCTACACCACGTCCTCCCATCAACAGCTTCATACATATCGAGTATTCAAAACAAATTTCTCAGGTGATCTCATCCCATTGACCACAGCTTCACCAAAATTCAAGAGCCCCATCAAAGACAATTTCATAAAGACGCTTCTCCCCAATGAGAAGAACACTAGCAAATATCTTAACAGCTTGAACCCACTTCTTCATCTTCTCATCCAAAGCAGTCCACTCAATCCTCTGAACATCTTCAATACTCAACCTCTCAACCCCTTAATTAGCCAAACACTACTATAAATCTGGCAACACTCCTTCGTCGCACTCACTGAATCATACGATCGACAATCTCACGAAGGTCGAACACAATATCAAGGTAGATTAAATCAACGGAAACATCACCAGCCAAACTACCACCATTTTCATGATAAGGATGATTAAAGTTTCCGAAATCGCCGTCGATGATATTCCCATCGTCCGAAGCGAAAGAGAGAGTAACCCGATGAATGGACCCGTAAAATCTATCCGCGTCAATTGGAACAACTCCGCATAAGAAGAGACTGTGCTCGTCTTCAAGCTTAGACATGTCGGGTTTTCGAGGTGGGTAGGGGAGGGTCTGGGTCGTGGTGGGAAGGGGGATTTTCGTGGGTTGATTAGGCGAAGGTGGGTTGGGTCTGGGCGAGTGTGGGGCTGGGGCTGGGCGAGGGTGAGTGAGAGAGGGTCTTAGTGGGTGGTGGTGGCGAGCTAGACTTCTGGTTGGTGGTAGCTGGGTGGCTGGGCGAGGTTTTTAGTGGGTTGTGATGGGGAGAAAGAGAGAGGTGGAGGAGGTGGTCTAGTGGTGGACTGGTGGTAGTGGTATAGTGAGAGAGGGGTGGAGGTTGAAAAATAAAAATAAAAAATTGTACCAATTGTTAAATACAAAAATACACACAAAAATACAAAAAATCTACATAAAACTATACAAGAACTATAAAAATACGAACAAAAGTACAAAAAAATCAGGCCTTTACCTGTAGAATCGGTCATCGGTTATTTGACTTGTTTAAAATTAAGGGGTATGAAAGTTAAACTTATTATAAAATAATCAAAAGGTTAACTTATTTTGAGAAGACCGGCAAAAGGTTGACTTATTCTTAACAATTTTTCCTTTCCTTTATCAATTTTCGGGTAGACTCGGATGACTGGTCCGCGAAAAAAATCTCCGCTCCTGATTGGGCCTATAGGACCACAAACTTTTGTAATCGGATTTGAGTTTTGAGGCTTATTTTCTTGGGCCATTTTTTTGTTGTTTTGGGCTGCAGTCAAATGGCCGGGAAAAGTGAAAGAGTCACCTGAAGAAATTTGTGGGCTTGGAGATATTGGTGAGTGTGGGCTTTGTAGAAAATCTTGAAGGGTTAGTTGAGAGATGTGGTGGTTGATAAATTCATTCATGGGAATAAACGGGTCATTGAGTGGGTTGGAGGGACAATAAATTCGGTCCGAGTCACCAAGAGGGAACCCAATTCCTTCAAAATCACGTAACTCCAGCTCAGAAAAAGGGTAAGCCATTTGTGGAAATGAAGATTTTTTGACTGAAGGAGAGAGGTGGTTGAAATTAGGAACAAACAAAGTAGGAAAGGATTGTGTCAATGCAAAGGATTCTTGTGGGGTATAAGTACCCGTAAAAGAGGGGGGGTTGGGGGCATTAAATCCAAGTGAGGTCCAACTATGGATTTTTATGGTTTGATGGTTTATCAAGGCTTTTTCTGGAGTTAAAGTGCTCAAATCAGGTTTAATTTGTGGAAGCTTGACAAAGAGAATTTGACTGTGGGGCATATTATGCAAAGGGAACTTCAGTTTAATAAATTCCATTCTTTCTAGCAGGGAGAAACTATTCACAAGAGTAAGGAGGGTGGTTGGAGTGACTTCAATGAGACTGAGCATTGCCCTATTTTTCCAACTTTCCATAATGGTATGGGTTCTAGCTTTGACTTCAAGAAACTTTTTTTCAAGATATTGAACCAGGCTACATCTAAAGGTGCAGATAAGTTTCCTATTATTACTACTCTAGGACAGCTATCATTGACTAGGGAAGCATTGTACTGACCTTGATCGCCCTTGATTATTCAACTTAACGTCGGACATCGGCACCGGTTGCACTTTCTTTTTTCTTCCTTTTTTTCTGTGCGTCACTCTCGTTAGCATGAACCACTTTTCCCTGATGATTTGCACTTCCGGCTTGCTTACACGAATTTTGAGACCCTGGGATGACTAGGTGAGGAGAAGGGTTTGAATTTCTCCTTGCGCAAAGAGGTCTTTTGGAATCTGGAGTATCTTCATCACTCGAAGTTTCTTGATATATAAGCTTACTGTACCGGGAACATCCTCCTTGGCTTGGCCTATCCGACGAACCGGAAGTGTCTGAGTCGGAAGAGGAGTCCGTAAAACTTGCCTCAAAAGGAATTTCATCACTAGGATCCGCTAATAGATCAATACGTGATGTTCTAAGAATCTCAATACGACGTAACCAAATGATCTTATTCGTGAAACATGGAGATGGGGGCTGACCTACAAGTAGGTTATTCCTGTTCGTGCATATCTCACCCATTCGTACTCCAAATTGTCGTTGTGCTTCCTCCATGGTTAGCTTACAACGAGAGATCTTGTGGCCTTTCTTTCCACATTTTTTTACAGAAGATAAAGACTCCTTCGTATCGAAAATCTATCCATTTGAAGTGATCTCTAACATATTCATAGAAATACCCCGGGATTAATGGTTTATCTACCTCAACATAGACCTTTGCACGGATAAACTATTTGGGCCCTTCCATAAGGGAAGCTTCATCAAATCTAACAATTCGTCCTAGTTTACGAAGTGCACGTTCAGCAACATGAGCTCTATTACAAGTGAGAGGAATACCTTCAACGCGAACCCAAATGGGGCAAGAGGTAAATCCGAAGCTACGAATCGCTGCACTAGGAAAGCAACATTTAAGGACTAGAGGTGCGCCTTGGAAGCATGCATTCTTCCTGACCAGGAGGTTGTCCCTATCATCCACATGCGTAAAGTAGAAGAAGAACGTTTTGCCCGTCTTCCCCACTTTTATGTCTTCATTTGTGAACCAATTAACCTGATTCTGGATCTGTTCAACTAAGAAGTTTCTATAGTCTTTGAATTGGCCCATTACCGCGCGCCATCGGAAAAACGACATCCGAGGGCTACATGTCTCCTATTTCAGAAGGAATTATGGGCCCCATTTTTTTGATGCCATTTAGGGGGCTAACCCTTGGGTCAATAAATGTATTATCCATTGCCTAAGGTTGGAATGAAGGGGAATTGAGGTGATTTTGGGATGTGATTTTGGTTAATATGACTGATGATTTTTGGGAAGAGAAGGGGTTTACAGGATGAAAAATGAGAAGGTTGATGTGAGGAAGTTTTGTGTTTTGAAAAGAGGGCTCTAGAGGACTAGAGAGGGTGGCTCTCATTTTAAGAGAGGGAAAAAAGTGAAGTTGATGAATAACCCCGTTGAAACTTGATCAGAAGAAGACTAGTTAAACTTCAACTTATGATGCACTCACTCTGTCTCATAAATATCTTTCTGATTTCAATTTAAGTTTTTTTTTCAAAATATCTTTTTACTTTTACTTTGAGCCTTATTTGTTAAAGATTTGTTCCCTTTCTACACTTTAAACATCTTCCTATATTTTTTAATGTACTTTTTTGTCAAGCATAGATCATTAACTATATATATTCAAAATATGGGAACATGGAAATTTCATCATTATATGATCACAAAGATTAAATGACCAATAATGTAGTACTAATTTTTAATCATTTGTCTGGTAACATATAAAATTTAAAACAAAGATTACAACAACAGAAAAGAAAACCTCCCAACAAACATATAATCAATGTTGCCAATGAAAAATGGTATCCTTTTTTTTATTTATTGGCAAAGAAAGAGAATAAGAAGGCATCATAGGAGGGATCAAGAAAACCTCTTTTTGAAATAAAATGTTTCACAATTTCACAATTCATCCTTTAATGAATCTGATTCATTCTTGTTACTCTGAGTAGACCTATTTGTCTCAATGAAGTTGATAATGTCTTCCTTTGTTCTACCTCCGATCCATTGTACTTAGTTATCTCCTTGTTTGATGATATAAAATACATGGTTGGGTAACCTGTGGCTTTGAATACCTCACTTGGGACATCATTAGCAGTTGCATCCTGCAAAATCATGCATTTAATTTAGATTAGTGTTAATGTTGCTCTATTAACTAAAGGATTACTAATTATAGAATATCATTTGAAATTTATTTTGGGGTGAAAATTAGAAACACTTACATATTTTGCAATTAAGACATTGGTATCCTTTTCGTAGGAGAGAGCAACTTCATCCAAAATTGGAGCAAGCTTCTTGCAATGCCCACACCAAGGTGCATAGAACTCTAGGAAAACTGTGATATATATACGTCAAAGAAAAGGGAATAAGTTCACATAAAGTCTAGGTTTAGTTCTTTTTTTTCACTGACCTAAACGGAATTTACTTTATCTAGCATTATTTCTTTTGTATGATTTTAAGTTCTCTTTTTATTTGTTTTGAAGTAAGTAATAAAGTCTCGAAATACCTAGGGACCCGGCCCCCAGGTCGATGGTCTTCCTATCTCCCACATGGGAGCCAAGGGTTAAATCTTGGTGGAAGCAAAATTTCAATATTGTTGGGGGAGGGGAGTGTGGGGGCCTTTTGGGCCACGGAGGTGACTCGCGTGTGCGGCACCTGCAGGAATTATCTTATCACTGCTCCCGGGCGCAAAAACAAAAAAAAAAAAAAAAAAAAATAAAGTCTCGAAATAAAGTGAACACGATATAGCCAAAATCTAATCATCTCAAGAGCAAATTATATTGGAGGGATTCTATCTCCTAATGAGAAAATTTATAGTAAACCTCGCATAAAAATTCAGATTCGTAGACTGACTTTCTATCGAAAATATATAGTAAAAGTCTTATATGGACCTGATCCACACTAAATTAGTGTGGACCTAATGCTAATTCATGTGATTTATGAAAAAATGGGTCACTATATAAAAATAGATATAAAAAATTAGTAGATATAGATTCTAAGGTTTGACTATGTGAAAAAAAAATTTTACTATGTCACAAACTGAAAATTTCATCATGATAAACTAATGTAAGAAAGAGTGACTATATTAAAAAAAACGGTCACTATAATGTAAAGAGAATCGTATAGTGTAATCTTAAGATTTTTTAAAAAATTACTATATGGGAAAAAAAGTCATTTATGTTAAATAAGTGGTTTTGGTAATAATATTAATTACATGGCCCACGCAAAGACTAACTCAAATATATATACCTTCCTTTCCGGAATTAAATACCATGTCTTGCAAACTCTTAAACACGACCACCTTTACGGGCTCATTGTTTTCTTGAGGAATAGGTTCTGATTTTATGTGTTCCTCTATCTTGCCATCCTACAAATTAAACATTATATGATTTTAGAATAGAAAGACCATATATATGTAATACAAAATACCTAAACATTTGGGTGACAAAATTTACCAGGAAATTCTTGAACCAATATACGACTTGATCTGGTTGCACATTTGCTTTGAGATATTTTCCGCCACCATTCTTTTGAATATAGATGAGGGGAATGAGAGATTCTTCGAGTTTTAAAAACTGTCAAAATTAGAAAGTAATCTTCTTAGATTAATAGATTTTATAAAAAAACTTACCTCAATGAAAATAATTCAAAGTGTAATAGGAGGTGAATGATAACCTTTAGAAGACGTTGATTGGTAGGTTCAAAATCACCAAATAGAAAGCTCATTTGGCCACCTTTGAATAGGTAAGCAATATCATAAAATTTGGACTTCAATTGGGCAGCATTCTCATTAGAGAAGTCCAGAATCATCGTCACCTGCCAATATATGGATTGCATTATCATCAATTCTCACATTCTTTAATTCATTTCGTGACTAGCTAGTTTAATCGATTCAGTGACTAATTTTAATCTATTTGGTAAGACTTTTGGATTTTAAAAAAAAATTGTCTGTTGCAGTTCGAGAATCAAAAAGAAACAAAGGAAGGAGAAGAGAATGGATGACTAGATTGCGAGATGCATAGAGGTAGTATTGGGTTAGAGTGAGATAGAATTGGTTTGTTAGGAGAATGGAGGCTTAAGTTTATCTAATTTAATGTTAAAATCAGATCGCCTATTCTAATAATTTTGTGCTTGAACAGAGCTTAAAATTAACAATAATAGCAAACAACAATACATTTATATGATTAACGCACTAAATATTGATAGATAATTAGGTTTGAGGGTCTGTTCTCCCCAGCTTATTTTCGGTTCGCTCGCCCGTTCAATTCAATTCGGTTCGGCCCGTTTAGTTTAATTCGATTCGGTTGATTCGGTTCGCTTCCTAAATTATTATCATTACTATTAATTAGTTATAATTTAATTCGCTTGGTTCGGTTCAATTCACCGGGCTTCGATTCGGTTCGGTTCAATTACCGGTTCGGTTCGGCTCCTAATTTATTATCATTACTATTAATTAGTTATAATTTAATTGGTTCGATTCGGTCGATTCGGTTCGTTCGGTTCAATTCGGTTCGGTTGGTTCGGCTCAATTCGATTCAATCTGGTTCGGTTCGGTTGTTTTATGCCGAAGAGAACATGCTCTGATTGTTCGAACCCAATTAATTAAAAATGCTACCTCAATGTATTTCATACCTTTTTATATCAAACTAAAATATAAAGATTTTATTAAGTACCTTAGTATTTTTGTTTTCATTAGAGAAAAATCTACCAATGTATGGATTGCCAGGGTCCATGTTGAATACGAGAACTGAAGGTGTATCTTCCTTTTCGATGAAGTTCTTCATGGCAATTAAGTCAAAATCCTGTAGGAGAAAAATGAAGCAAATATGTTCAATAACTTTGTTCATAAATAGCATTGAAATCACATTATATCCAGGGACGGAGCTATATAGGGCGGTGGGGCTTAGGGAAGCTCGGCATCCCCATTCCCCAAGACCCCAACCCAAATTAATCAATTGCCTCCTCATGTAGTTATTAACCCCCCCTAAACTCTAAAACTTTTGTTATAAGTCAGGTTGACCTGCGAGAGGTTTCACCCGGTAAGGTCATGCACATCTTACCTTTCCAATAACATACTCCATATATATAATGCACTGCCCGCCTATATCTTTAAATTTCTAGCTTCTTTCATAAAACTATCTAAAAGTTATAGGAATCTTTAAAAAAAAACTCCCACTTATATATATTATTTCATCATAAAACTATCATAAACATAATAGAGAAGATAGACAAAAAGTAGTCCGACAATTACCCGAAAATCAGCAAATAGTTCATCAAATGGCTTAAGCAATCTAATTATGGGTCCTTTGACAGATGAATCACCTCTTGGAAGGAACTTAGCGTCCAATGTATGACCAAAGTCATAAGTATTTCTCATGTTTTGAGCTAACTTGGTGAAGTTTTCATATTCTTCACCTGAGAATTCCGGAAAAACTACCCCTACCTACATGATCATCATTTTTATATCAAAAATTACACCAATCATTGTAAACAAAATGAAACAAAAAAACTTGTCTTGATAAAGTAAATGTGTACTAACAATGAAACTCCTGCTTTCATCAATAACAGTAGCAGCATCATCAGTAGATTTGATCTCAACAGAAACTGGTCCAAGTTGTTTCTTCACATACTTAACTAAATCATCAGATTTTCGACCTCCATTATATTCCTCTTGTACAATTTTACCTCCATTTCTTAGGATTTTAAGGGTGGGGTAACCACTGACTTTGTAAAGTTTTGCAATAGGCTTATTTGCAGCAACAGAAGCATCAACTTTTGCAAGTATGGCTCGAGGGTAATGCTTCCTCAGCTCACAAGCAGCCTTCTCATACTGGTAAAACATTAAACATAATATTGTATCAGCATATATTAGTTAAATGTGAAATGTGACAGAGTAGTGTCAACTTTGGGGGATCTAAGTGTTACAATGTATTTAATTAGTCATTAGTACTTATAGAGAATGATTACAAATTTTGTACAAGCGAGTACAAGTACATACGTAAAGGAACGTAAACTGGACAATTTTCTAGGTGGCGTTGGGCATTATATCTATTAATACACCCCTCTATATGTCACGTGTATCACACGCTCTATGAGCGTGTCATGCATGTGCTAGGGTGTAGTACATATGCACATAAGGTGTTGCCTGGGTCACCATATGCGCTAGGGAAGATAACGGGAGGGGAAGGGAATATATGAGTTTGCAATTTCTCTTAGATATTTCTGATTTTAAAAGAATTTGGTTTATTTAAAGATAAAAGGAAAGAGGATATTGATCCCTCTCATTTTATTCGCCCCTTCCCCATTTCCTAATTCTATAATTAAATGAAACCTTTCCATTCCTTTCTTTATAAATTTCCTTGTGTAAAAATATTCCCACGATTTCTAAATGTTGTTTCTGATTTTCCTATTAAGGTGCTTCATAACATTCTTCCTAAAGGAAATATTATCTTATTCGGACAGCAAAAAGTAAGAGAGGAGTACCAAAAAGTATGAGAAAAATAATGCTAAAAAGTATTAAAGTTGATTGTAAAAGATGATTATTTTTTTTGTTTCTTCCCACATCTAATTTCCTACCGCTAGAATATTTAGTGACGAAGAGAATACTAGTATTATATTGGACAATTTCATAAATATACCTCTGGAGCAAGTGTTTTGCAAAACCCACACCTGAAACAAAGAATCAAAGGGGAAACTGATGATAAGAAATTCTTACAAAAACCTGTTAAAATATAAGTTTGCCTAAATATCTAACTATTAGTTAATAGAAGTATCTAATAATGAGTTCTCCACAAAACAAATAAAAACCGAAGAACGAGTTTTAGAGATTCAAGTAATTTTAGTTGTTGAGGGACTAACTTTTTTTTTTATAAGGTAAGATGAAGTCCCATGCAAGTAGGGGGAAATAGGGGATTCCTCCTTGCATGGGGTGAGACTCAATCCCAAGATCTCTGGGATCGAAGGTGACGTCTACACCACTAGGCTATCACCTGCTGCTCATTGTTGGAGGACCAACTAACAATTTGAGAAAAAGAGTATTATGAAGTATATTATAATGCTACATATGGCAATGTCTGATATAGGATCTAAGATATTAGTCTTCGTATTTTCAAAACAAATGAATGTTTTATCATTTTGATGTACACTAGCGTGATATTCTATCTGTTTTTATTTAGTTGTTGTACTTTAACTCTTGTATTATTCACATAACCTTCTTTGACCTTATCTTCTTTTTGTTGTTGGATTTGTTATAAAATATATTAACATCATTTTTTTTTTTACTAATGGGTAAGTATATAAAGATATTAATGGTCAAAAATTAAATTGTGCGCATCTAAGAAATGTGAAATTTAAAGTAAAACAACGAATTACGAAATAAATAAAAACAGAAGGGTAAAAAGACAAGAACAAAATCAAAACATGGTGTTATGCTACATATTTCTAACAACTTATGTTATGAATGAACAAGGAATAATCATACATTTGTATTGATATATTATAATACAAAGTGTCACTAATATGTACCACATAGTCTAATAATTAAAAACGTACCCAGGGGAATAAAATTCCACGAAGATGAAATCGTGTTTGGAAACAATGTCAGTGAAGTTGGAATAATCCAAGGTAATCACGGATTCCTCCTTGATTGCTTCATCCTCTGCGGCTGCGAAAGTTGATACTAAAACCACAACCAAACACAGCTCTAAACCTCGCAATAAAGTCAACGTCATTGCCCTCAATTTTTCTCCCCCTTTACTTTGTTGTAACAAAAATTATATGAAGAGAAAGTGGATTGTCATTATTAACCTCCCAAATATCTCTCTTTATATACGAGAGATTATTGATGTTTGCATATAATATTGTATAATCATTCGTTGTAATAGCAATGTAATAGTGTCATCATAACAAGTATGATCAAGTAGACAAGTAGTGGGATTGTATATCCTCCGTTTCAGTTAAATTATGGCAGATTTCTATAGTCAACCTGTGTTTACTTGGTTAATTAGTAGTATGTGACATCCCAACTAATTAATGTAATAATAATTTTAGAACGGTCCCGTCAAAAAAAAAATAGAACGGGGATATAAATCAATCCCGACCCCTTTTTTTTGTTATATTTTGATAAAATATGAAAATGCGTATTTATATTACGTACATACCCCCTTCAATTTTGAAAATATTGCAATATTTTGACTTTTTTTTACTAGTTATATAACCAACTTAAACCATATAACAACAAATTAAATATATACTTATTATTCTTACATAGAAGTATTACATTTATGTTATCGAAATTGTAACAATAGGTATTTTCTCAATATTAACATTATATAACTTGTATGAGTACATAACTAAATATACTAATGGTCAAAGTTATAAGTTAAGATGCGTGAAAATTAAATTGTTGCAAATTTTAAAGAACGAAGGGAGTATACCAACTCAAATGCACAAATTCTCTCTATTGGAAACTTGAAAATTCTCTTTCTACTTAACTCCTTTTGAAAAACAATTTTGATTGATACTTTAAATTTCGTAATTTAAATAAGATTTTGAAGTATAGTTTTATGCAATTATATATCGAGATAGTGAAATCAGTTACTTCCTCCGTTTTTTTAGTTGCAACACTTTCCTAAAAGGGAAATAATTAATTAGTTGCAACACTTTTTACTTTTGCTTTTCCTTTTCCTTTCTCTCTATCTCTCTCCAATCACATGGGGCCCTCTCTTTTTTTCCTCTCTACTACCCAAATTTTGCATTGGAGTTTATGAAAAAAAAAGTGTTGCAACTATAAAAAAACGGAGGAAGTATAATATTTTTTAAAAAAAATAATGACCAAAGTTTGATCTTTAAAGTCTAAATTCATATTTTAACCCGTTTACTCGCGGGATGTTAATCATGTAACTAAAAATTGCTGAATTGTAATCACTTCTATATTATAGATTATTATATATTTTGATAAGACAATAAGCATAATAAGCGATTATTTATAATCATGCTATGGCTCTATGACTTTAATATGTAAAACAGAGTTATAAGATTGCAATAGTATCATCATACAACTATAGTACTATACATGAGGTTGCACCAAAAAGTCAGAACTCAGAAGTAAGGTTTTATTTTTGAATTGTTTTAATTTTTCTTGAACTTAGCAAGGGGAGTTTTTTTTTTTCCTTTTTACAAGATAGCAAAAGTTTATTAGGGCAGTCTGATTATTTATTGTAAGTTTGTAACGTGAAGACGTGAAGTCGTGAAGTGCCCGTCAAGAAGTTCCTTTTCTTGTGTACATAGAGAGACCTAAATAGAAGTGACATAGATGAGATTTGATTTTAAGATATTGTTGAATATGACATTTCAATGAATTACCAACTAAGCTAGCTGACATTAAACATAGCGGAAAACTATTAAATGTGTCGTAAGTGTTGCAGGGACGAAACCAGAGAGCTTCATCTATACAGAGGCTAAATATCTCTTTCATATTTATGTGTGTGCCTATTTTTTAAAACAAAAATTATGTGAAATTGTCAATTTTTTCTACAAAATCACATGACATTATTGTAATAGTACCCTTCTAAGGATATATTAGAATTATTAACCATCCGTAAGTCTTATTTGTATTCTCCTAGCCACATTTTAGCATTTTGTGTTAGGTCTTAATTAATAGTATATGTTCCACTCATAGTCTCTTATGGCCAAAAATTAAATTATTAGG
This sequence comes from Beta corolliflora, assembly GCA_947648045.1. Taxonomy (NCBI): domain Eukaryota; kingdom Viridiplantae; phylum Streptophyta; class Magnoliopsida; order Caryophyllales; family Amaranthaceae; genus Beta; species Beta corolliflora. The sequence continues at coordinate 1,244,923 of CANSZD010001251.1, forward strand.
CCCTGTTCTTCTGGACTATATTGAATTGAACTGAAGAGAGCAAACTAGTTGAATTGAACTGAAGTAACTGAACCGAACTGAACTGAAGTGACTGAACTGAACTAAATTGAATTTTCATTAGTTTAGTCCAAAATAACAAGGCCTAATTCACCTAATATCACTTAACCTTAGAGTATATTATGATATCGCATATCTATCATAAATGTACATATAGTGCACATATATCGTACTATATTGCTTATATATCGCATATGTACATACATTATACTAAGTTAAGCTTGGCGTAGTGGTAAGGAAAGAACATTCCAACCTCAAGGTTGGGGGTTCGATCCCCACTATTGGAACTTTGGGAGAGGGGTTTCCCTTACCACCCCCACTCTCAAAGTGTCTGCCCGCAAAGGCGCAAACACCATCAAACCATCTAATATGATGACTCCATCCGTGACGTGTTGTCAAAAGCTATAAATAATATAGAAAAATGAATAAAGTAATAAAACTTTCCTATAATTGTCATATATTGGTGTACGCATGAAGTATTTAACAAGGCGTAAAATGTCTCATAATAAGTTGTGAGGTTGTAATGGATTGGTGGATATATATATATATCCTTATTTTTCAAATCATTTGTGATGTGTTCGAGACGTGTCACAATAACACCATGTGCAAGATAGTCTGATGTAACCGTTTTGTATAATTTTATCGATGTACAAATTTTAAATAGTAATTGTACGATTATCAAATAACTCAAGATTATCCCAACTTATCATTTTAACTTTTTATATAATACTGAATATTTGTTTTCGCCAAGCTTAACATCTATAAATTAATAATTTGTTATTAGTCATCATATTAGATGGTTCGATGGTGTTTTAGACCAAATAAAGTAATTATGAGAAGGAAATATGGCCAAAAACAATATGAAATTAAGGTATTGTATAAACTTCTTTACATAATACAAATTTAGACATTTGCTATTTAAATCACCAATCTAGAGTAATTTGTAAAAAAATTATACCCTTTAATTTATTTTTGCAGAATACAAGCTCTCTATTGCTTTATTCATCAAGTTATCAAGTCAGTGAATGAAACATTAATCAGCAAATAGATGCCACAATCAAACTGATTTTGAAAAATAAACAGATAAACAATTCAAACTCTTGATCAAGTAAATGTGTTATACAACGAACAACCAACCGTCAATTGCCCAACACCTTTTGTTTGGTGGGCCAACTGGTTCACCTGGATGTGGTGGGTGAGTATCTCAATAAGGATTTCTGCATATAGTAGGATTCGAAGTCGAAACCCTCTTTAAGTAATATCAAGAAAGGGAGGAAACATGTATTCTTAAATCTTAATTATTTTTGACATGCCAAAATGTTGATTAAGTTTATAGTTTCTCACAAATTCTCGTGACACTGACAGTGACACCCATCCATCCTACTTTCTTCTTGCGGCACCCTGAATTCACCATGAAAACGAAACGCTCGTTTTTCCTCTCTTCACAATCACAATTCACAAGCATATAAAAACGACCCAACAACATATATTACTCTGATTCAATAATCATCTAAAAAGAAAATATTCTAGTACAAAAAAAGATTTAAGTTTTCTTTCACCAAACGGACAGTAAACAAAGATTTGTCTGGATTGGATCTCAACAGTAGTTTTTTGATATTTTGCTGGTGGTTAGACATATGATTCCATTGTTACCCAAATCAAGGTGTGTGCTTTTCTCTCTCCTCCTCTCTGTAAACTTTATTTCTTGCTAAATTGGTTCAATTCTCTCCTGGGTTTTTTTTTATTGACTCATTTTGACTACTAATTGACCAACCATTTTACTCAGATTTTCTATTTTTACTTAATTCTGTTATGTGGGTTTGTTGAATTTGCTTGTCTTTGATTTAATATTGAATGTCAAAGATGTTGTAACTAGTGTTATGAGGTTGAACTTGAAGGCAGCTTTTTTTGGGTGTTTAGTTCCTAAGAAATCAATATCTTATGGGTTTGTTGTGGTAAAGTTTCTATGAATTTTTGTGTGTAAATTTGGTTGGTGTTCTTGTGTAAGAGGAGTTTCATATTGCCTAGATGAGTTTATACCTCACTATGCCAATGATGATTTGGTGTTTTTAGAGGGGGTCTGGAAGGAGCATTGTGTATGAAAGTTCGATTTTCGAGCACGTTTGCGTATAACGTGAATAAATGTTTCATGCCAATAGATACAATGTGCCTTATATGGAGCTCAATTAGATAATTCTTCCATTTTTGTGTTGTTGATGGAAGAGGTGAGTTTTGGCCATGCTAGCTTAAAATGCTAGAAGGGCTTGTAAGAAACACAATTGAAGAGGTTAGAATAATGGAGATACCAGCCATTTTGCAACTTTAGTTGCTTATAATAGCATGTTTCTTGGGGGTAATGTTTGTCTTGGGGAGCATTATGACTTGTAGGTGAGTTTATGCACTCATGAACCTGGATAACTCTTTCTTGCCCTTGCACCTTAGTAGCTGGCCTTAGGTGCGAGTTTTACTTGACGCAAAAATATTGAACATGGCTTTTGAGTGGCTATGGTTCTAAACAATTAAGTGAAAAGAAGAGAAAATTTAATTGTAGGGGCTGTGATGAAATTCTGTTTCTACTTCGCTGCGATCCTTAGTTGAAAATTTTGACCCTTAGAAGCATTTTGTACTTCGTTGAAAATAAATGAGTAGGATTGTTTTTCTAAAAATTTAAAATTTTGGCAATTGTAGCAAACTAAATTGCAAATGTCTCCCACATGCCAATATGTGGAAGATAAAGCAATCTGAGAGGAAGTCTTATATAGTATTTTTTCGTGGTCTTGGAGACTGGCAGTCACTTTGGTGAGTTGGTGTTACCTTTTCCTTTGTTTAATGCAAAGTAATTGCTCACATATTACATTGAAGAGCATAATTTGGGCTTTCTCCCCAAATTATGTGCATTGTCCTACCTAGATTGTGTACGATCCTACAAAATAAATCTTTGGTCTTGTAGATATGTATGGATATGTATGATATAGTTGCTTATATCATGGACCATTAGTATTAATGTACTCTAGAATATTGGATGATGTTCTATGGGGTCCTTTTCTTGTAAGTTATTTGATGCTTATGTTTATACATACACGACAACTACCCTTAGTGTAAACCGCTGTTGATGGCCTCTTGGGAGGGTCCTAAATCCTGATGGATTAAACCATACCCCTGACAAGCTCAGAAGAACCTTTCTAGAGATCCCTATGCTGAAAGCAATCTCCCCGAAACTTCAAATACATTCCTGTTGATTGAATAACTAATTAGACTGTGTAAGACTCATTCTGAGGAACAGGGACTCAGGCTTCATTGCAGGAATTGATATTCTGTCTCAGACTCACGATGAAAAGGTCTCATCTTCTAGCACAGCTGTTTCAGTGTGGTTTCCGTAATGACCCCAAATACGTATTTGTCGTTTCTCATCTTTTTCTTCTATGTTTTTATTTATTTGGAAACTTGTCTGTTTATTGTGTTATGTTTGTGAATTTTTACTTAATTTTTATTGCTGGTGTTTGGCAAGGTTGACGTGTTTTCCACCCTCTATATAACTTCTTCGGATGGATGGCTATCTTTATTCGAGGCTTATTCAATTCTTTTTGTTGAATGGTTGCCTTTCAAATAGGAAAATGTGGAACACTTAAAATTTTGTGCATTAATGGCTCGTGTTGTTATTGATGTAGGATGTTGGAGCTTTTGAGCGACTTCTTTGGTAGTATTTTGGTCAAATGTAGTGAAGTTGAACTAATTAATCTGATATAGATTAGATGTATAGAGCTTCTCATATCTCTACCTACTGAAGTAAATAAGAGCTAACTCTCTGTCAACTATTGCTGTATATGCCTTGTATCGAGTTGTTGTATTGGCTTTGAAATGCTTGTATCCACAGTTTACAAGTTATCTTAAATAATCTGTTTGAGAGAATTTCAGATCAATGTGTAGAGCTCTGTGCTATTTTCCTTACACTATGTTTGTTTATATGGAGTGTCAAGTCTGTCAACCATGTTTCAATGTGGTTTGTGTAGGTCGTGAGACATGTTCCAGAAAGTCAAAATTTCTTTATATCAAAAGCAGCATCTTGGCTTGTTAAGAAGAAAATGATGCTTTGATTTAATCATCAAAACGCTATGAATTTTGCTACACCCTTCAAGCGTATTTATACTTCTTCACTTCAGTGTAGTTGGCCAACCAAATCTACACGGGGATACTGTTACATCTCTTCTTTTTCTTAGAGAGGCGCAGAATTGATCTTATAACATAGGCACTGGGCCAGAATTGATTAATGATCTATGACCCTGTAAGCATATCTTTTCTGGGGCATCAAGTCAATCTGCATGATGGGTAATGAAAGCCAGAATGAAGCAGTGAATCAAGGAGCTGGTAGTGGAAGCTCTTCACCAACTAAGAGTGATAGTTCAAAGGTTTCAACTGAGTCACAACTCAGTATAGACAGGGAGCTGGGTTTGCCCGCCTGCCGTGTGTGCCAATGTGTTGAATCTGACCAAAGGGGAGATGCTGCTTTGGGATTTTTGGGGATAGATCCGTTTCTACAGGAGTCACCTAATGTGAAGGAGCTGCCTGCGCCTGACAGAAAAGAAGCCGTGAATGATGTTGAGTGCAATGCATCAGCGGACACAAATCAGAAACTGGAGCCGGGGTATGTGCAGTTCATCAGTCCTACAGGAGAGGTTTTTGTGTGTAATACAGATTTAGAAATGGGTGCATGTCGCAATCGGGACGCATTGATTGAGCTCGGATGCTCCTGTAAAAATGATATGGCCCTTGTCCATTATGCTTGTGCGCTGAAATGGTTTGTTAACCATGGGTCTACTATCTGTGAAATATGTGGGTGTATGGCGAGTAATATTAGGACTGCCGACTTTAAGAAGGTCCTCTCTTCCTTGAAAGATTACGAGGCATTAAGAGATAGGACTGCCAGCGGGGTACCTAATCCTGCACAGGTTCATGATAATTCTGGTGTTGATCCTGATGCTGTTGCAGCTATCCGCAGACAGAGGCTAAGTGAGATTTATCTGTGGTTTAATCCACTTGGTAACCACCATCATAACCATTACAGCAGTGAAAATGCTCCTGCATTTCTGGTTGTCACAGAGCCACCTGCAAACATTGTTGCTCAAGATGTCACACCTCCTCAAAATCCAGCTACGAAATGGGCTGTGGAAGGTACAGGAATTTTGCTGGCAACAGGCCTGCTTACTGTTACTCTGGCATGGCTCATTGCCCCTCGTGTTGGGAAGGTTAGTTTGGTTTAATGTTTTGTGCGTTTTAAGTATTACATATGTGGCAGTTTTCTGTCTCTTATTATATTTATCATGGTTTTCTCCTCTCTAAAGTCCAAAGTGGAGGGGAAGACATAGATCTTAAACTGTAATATTAGTTCAAAGAGTAATTTTATAACATAAGATCCTTGGTGAATTTTTCAGAAAATTTTGTCATATTCTCAAACAAACATTTTATCTGCAAATTTTTCTCAGCATATTTTTTTTTTTCAAAAAATTTGGTATTGATTCTTTTGAAGTGGTGATGACGATAAACATCCTGTGGTGTTGGTCTAGTGCATGAGTATTTCAGCCATGTTTTGTCAACCCTTTTTTAGGTGGTATATGTAGGCTTGTTACGGGTCGGTTGATACAGAGTGAGGCTAAAGAGGACTTCTCTGCGTCCAAGCTCTTGTTGATAAGTAGTTAGAGAACTTGCTTAAACAAAATACTGCTAGATTGTTATTCATCTTTAAAGGCATGTAATGGCCCTAGATACACCCTGCATGATTGATATTAATGGAAATGACAGCAATACAGTTTCCTCTGTGCTTCGATTAGTTCTGCTTATGTTAATGCTGTTTATACATGCTTTTTGGGGAAGAAAAGGTAGGCCCCTCGAGGGCATAATGATGAACCACCCCTGTGTGCATTGATCAACTCTACTGTTTATGCTATTCTACATATAGAATATAGATCCTATCTTGTTTTTTGACATAAGCAAACTAAGCGATAAAAAGTAGGTTCATTGAGGGCATATATGATAAACTACTCTTGTATTTTTTTTTCTTTGCGAATGAACTAATGTCGTCCCCTCCTTGGACTGGGCTTGATGTTTTAGCTGCTGCTTTTCGAATAGATGAGCCATGTGGACTCATTAATGGTGTGATTGCTGTTCCTCTTTGCTTCTTTCAAGAGCAAGTGGTCATTGGTATGAACATATATATGAAATGGCAAGTTGAATTCTGTTTTAGCACTTCTTTTATGTTGGTGCTTGGTTGGCATGAAAGTTTCATCTGATATGACAAGTGAATAATTAAATGCTTTATCAAAAATATTTTGTTCTTCTCAGTAGATTTGTGTTCTTCTCTGCAGCAAACAGCAAAAAATGGTCTTCATATTCTTCTTGGAGGTGTTTGTGCTTTAGCTGTTGTTGTCTTCTTTCGCTTTGTAAGTAGTTATTGTCCCTTCTCTTTAAGGCATTTAATGTGTTGCTTATGTATTTAGGTCTATCTTTTGATTTGGTTTGAGATCATCCATGCTTGCTGTAGCAAAATTGTCCAGTACTGTATTCTTTGCATTGAACTCAGGTCTGAGAGCATACAACCAGACTCATTTTATAAAGTGCACACACACACACACACCAGACATACACGTGCACATACACAGAAATACACACGCGCGCACAAACCATGATTTTGTAAAGGGCATTGATCTGTCTTGATTTGAGGAGTTATATTAATTACACTTTTGATTCTCTTCGAAAATTTTGTAGGTTGTGCTAACCAGGATCAGATATGGACCGGCTCGATACTGGGCAATTTTGTTTGTATTCTGGTTTCTTGTGTTTGGTATATGGGCATCAAGGACACATTCTGCTCATACAACTTGAATTCTGTTACATGATTTGCATCTCTGATGTGTTGTAAAGTCTGTTTCTGCAAATTTTTCTGTCTTGAAGGTGGATTCTTTATTGATTATTATCAGTATCCTCTAAAATTTTGAAGGAGTTCAAATCTGTATTATTTCCTTAATACCAACGTGCCAAATAAACCTTTTGAACTCTCCTACTTCAATTAAACTTGTATTATGTTGCCATAACCAATTTTCCCAGTCTATTACGAGCGCAATGCACACCAGGGTTACTGTAGGGATGCAACAGAAGCAAAACTAAAATAAATCAAAGAAGCACTGCAATGGATTGAGAAGGAAAATTGGTCTAATGTGATCCTAGTTAGTGACTGTTAACAGGCAATAGATGAAATCACAACAAAAAAACAGAGTTAAATCCAATCTAACGGAGATAGCAACTCAATGCAGGGCATACTGCAAAATGGGCGAGGAAGAATGACGAATGCCTCATTAATGGATGTAATTTCCTCTTAAAAACATTGTTAAGTTTTTGGAACTAGATAAACTAAACCTTCTAGCTAATTCGGGTACTGTAGCTACTGCTAATGAGCTTCAACCCTTAATATTGCAGCGAACTTCAACCCTTAATATATATGCTCTCGTCTTTTGTCTCATACTATAATGGAGAAAAACAGAGAGAGTAATTACAAGGAGTCCTAAATTCTAGAGGCTAAAAGTGTTTCATAAGTTGTGTTAGATAATGAACACCAAGAGGTCCTTTTATAACACAAGGAACCCCGCACAAAAAACCCTAGAATATACTCCGTACAAAACCCTAAAAAGAAAATCCGATTCGGAAACGCGTCTCGTAAACCGCGAGGCGCGGTGATGGCCCCGAGTTGCGGTGTCTGCCGCGAGTCGCGGTATGCTCTCGGTAGTTCTTCGTAAAACGGGCGTAACTTTCTCGTTTCTCAGCGGGCATATGACCTATCGTTGGAAAGCTCTTGAAACAAGCTATCACCTCCAATTTGAATCACATCAAAACCATTTATAGATTGAGAGATATGTGCATTCAAAGTCAGTCTTATGCCATTCACAAGATTTCAAGTCACAAATAACATTGCTAATGAATTCCGTTTAAAAAAAAAAAACCAAGGACCCAAAGAAGATTGAAGGAAAAGAAAACTTATTAGAAAGAGCAAGTAAATCCATCATCAAACCCACTTCCCAAAACAATAAAGCAATAAGAAAATCAATCTATCACCAACCCTTATAAAAAAGTAAAAATGGTTCACTGGTTTGATACAACGGCAAGAGCTTTTCAAGTATTCCCTGTGTTGGCTCCATCCTAATTTAGTTGTTACAAACACTTTCGTGCCAACTCTAGTCAAAGAGTAGAGAAAAAGCTTATCGAAAGAGGTGTGTTGCAACTGAATCGGGACATCCAGAAAAGGAATATGTGACGATAAATATGGGACAGAAGGAGTAAAGTTTAGAAGTTTGACTAAGTTAAAACTCTAATAAAGGCGAAAAGTGGGGTTTGATGAGATAATTTTTACGTTAGATTTTAGTGGTTGATGTAGCAACATGTTATAAAGGCTAAAGCTTTTAAAGTTAAATGTTAGTTTCTAAAGGTAAAACCTAGTTCATTTTTTTATTATCTTACAAATGTGACAACTAATTTTACCGTACACTAATTAATTTAAAAGTTATTTTGATGGTTAACGTCTAATCTCTACAAGAATTAATAGCTATCACAACTATTTTTGTCGAACAAGCCTCTTGATGCTCAATAATTTAAGGTGTGTCACCGTCACCTTAAAAGAAATAAGTTTCATGTTTGATTAGATCCAATCACGTAAAAATATAAGATAAAATAAGGATTGATCAAATCCAATCAGGTCTAATAAGTATGTTCAGGTAAATAGAACACACCCATAATGAAGACTAGAAGACTACAGTTAGCTAAGATGGTTACGGAAACATGATTATTAATTTCTAAATTACCTCCTTAAAAACAGAATGTTAGTTTAACTGTCCTGTAAACTGTAATTAGACTTAACTGACGACCACATACAAATAAATGAGACCGATAATGAAAAACTTTCCATCTATTTTTGCAACATTTTCTTTCACGTCATTAGTACAATATCGGGATTTCTTTTCATGCCTACTGTGAAGAACAGGGAATAAAGAAATACATTATCAAGTGCCAGACCAATGTACATTTTCTACAAGAAGCTAGACATGGCATCAAGTCACCTTCAAAGTGCACACAGACACCACTTTTTGCACTTCATTGATCATACCCTTCATAGCAAGACTCCAGCTATTTCGAGAACGGTTCTCCTACAAACTTATGAGAATGGAGCAAAAATGGTAAATCCAATTGGTGTAGGCTCCACCCCACTTCATCCTTGTTGTTCGCTGGAGAACAAGTTCTCTATCTAGCCTTTTTCTTACAGCAACTACTACTTAGCAACAAGGAGCCTAACTTGATGATTTAGCATTTAGTCACCATCATAGTTGCCATAGTTGTCTCTGCAAACCACAGAAGTGAGGGCTGAAACCCATGCTTGCCGACCACTTCTATCATCTTTCTTCCTCGTTACCTCCAGCTTAGCAACAGCCTGCTTGGGAACCCCGGATTTCACAAGAACTAACCCAAGTGACTTATAAGTAGAATCATCGGGTTCAATCTCAAGTCTAAGCATCTCCTTGAAGATAGAAACGGCCTCGTTTAATCTCCCAACAACAGCAAATAGAGCAAGCACACTGTTATAGCTCAACAGCTCGGTCAAAATTCCTAGCTCCTGCATCTTCTCTGCCATCCTCATTGCTTCTTCTAGCCTGCCTATCCTCTTGTACATGCAGAGCATCATAGCATATGAGAACTCATTTGCTTCACCTCTTTCTTGCAAATCATTAAAGATCTCTTCTGCTTCTGTAACCATTGATCGTTTGCTATACAGATCAATGATACAATTTGAAGAATATACATCTGCACCGTTCTCAAATGATCGAAGCAGTCTGTAAGTGTCTTCTGCTTCTTCTAAGTATCCAACTTTTGTGTATAGTTTGATCAAGGAGTTGCAAATTACATCATTCAATGAGAGACCTGCCTTTTTAATAGCGTCAATATAGTCGATGGCATCAGTAACATTTCCACTCTCTGCAGAAGCATTAATCAGCACACCGTAAAGAACAACATCAGGCTGCACATCATAACCAATCATCTCCTGGTACAAGCTTTTGGCTAATTCCAACTGACCGAGCTTTGCGAAGCTTGAGATTAGGGCACAGTATGGAACACAATCATTCACTAGACCTGCTTCTTGCATCTTCAACAAATAGGGCTTCGCAACATGAGGCAAATCAGCAGCAGCTAGTGATTGTATGAGAGAGATATAGCTACATCTATCTGGTAGAATTCCTAGCTTCTCCATACGATCAAACAACTGACATGCCTTGTCATACTTCTTACCTATGCCATAAGCTTTTATCATCACATTGAATTCCAACACACCTAATTTGTTCTTCTCTTGGCAACAAACAAACACTTTCTCAGCTTCATCTACATACCCACGTTCTCCATATGCGTCAATATTAGCAGAATAGCATTCTGAAGTCATGTTACCTTCGGAGTGGAAACGCTTAAACCATGACCATGACTTTTCAAGCATGTCAGCGTCAATATACATTCTAGTCAGGGCAGACTGTGTAAATTCATCAATTTCAAGACCCCTTTTATTCATTTCTGAGATAAGCATCTCTGCTTCAAAAACCATTTGCCTTATAGAGAAAGCATACAAAAGGGTGCGGTAGCTCACAGGATCAGGATCAAGGCACGCCTGTTTCATTCGAGCAAAGTAACTAAATGCAAGGTTGATGTCATCACGCTTAGTATAAAGAGAGATGAGTATGTTATATGTTCTTGTATCAGGAGCGCGGTTAAGTTCTTCCATCTTCCGCACCAATGTGTTAACCTCTTCTAACTTGCCTATATTGCCATAGATGTGAATCATAGTATTGAAGGTTATTGTATCAGGAATTACTCCTTCTTCAAGCATCTTCTGAAAAGTTTGAGACATCTCTTGAAGCTGCCCAGATTTCCCATAAGTGTCAATGAGTGTATTATATGTATACAAGCTCAAACCAACTTGAGTCCTAGAATTCACTTTCGTGGCGCTGACTCTGTGTGCTTTTAGTGCATCCTTGCCTTTCGTCGATTTCTCCGAAGACCACATTTTAAAGAACTCCTCAGCCTTTCTAAACTCCCCCAATTTCTTATACATTTGAACAACAATTCCCATAGTAACTTCATCAGGCTCCATGCCTTGTTCATTCATCCTCTGCAACCAAACCAAAGCCTCCTCCTTAAGACCACCTTTGCTATAAACATCAATCAATGTACCATAAGTAGAATTAATTGGTGCAATCCTCTTCATCTTCATCTCATCCCATAACATTTCTAGTTCGCCCCATTTACGCGCTTTTCCTAGAATCCTAAGCATGATATTATAATGAATCACATTCAACTCATAACAACCCTTCTTCTTAAACCACTCAAAAATCTCCACTGCTCTCTCCCAACTCACTTGCTCCTTCAAGATAATACTCCTCTCTTTGTTGCTAAGCCTCTCTTCCCACGGCCGAAACGCCTCATCTAAGTCACTTATACTCTCCAACGCCTGCAATATGGATGGAATACACCCACCATAACTGGCCCATTTCGTCGAACACTTGGTGTGCAACTTTTTAACACTAAATTTTTCACCCCCAACTTCTAAGTCAACCCCACCATTTATCTTCCTTTGTTGATCCAAATTCTTCCCAGATTGTAATCTAGTGATATCATCAACAGACCCAATTGGGTTTTTACTCAAACTACTCTGTTTATCAATTACAACAACTGGGTTTAAATTCTGCTTCTCAAATCTTCGGAATTTCTTCAACCCTTTATTGGGAATATCAACAACATTTGAATCTCTGAATTTTTTGGAAGAATCATGAGTTTCAATCGGAGAAAGTGAGAATCTGGTGTTGAGTGAAGTTTGTAGATGACGAGATGACTGGAAAAAACAACTGATATCGAAACATTGGGATTTGGTGAACATATTTGTTGATTTGAGCAAGATTTCTTGCTCAAAATTCTAATGTAACATCCAAAATTGGTTCGAATAAAGAGTGATTTTGTGATTTGGTTAGTTATGACTTACGAGCTGTGTATGCAGTATGCGGGCATTTGCGGGAAATTTTCCAAAGTTTAATCTTTCATGTCCTTTATATGTTAGGAAAAATGGATCTGAATACCCCCAACTTTGGCCCGTCCGCTTTTAATACCCCCAACTATGAGGGAGGTCCGCCAAAAATGCACCTAGATGACTTGTAACCTGTTAACAAGGTATTTTTTTTATTTTTTTATTTCTCTTTTATTTTTATTTTCAGTTTCTACTCCCACCACCCCACTCCCACCACCCACCCCGGCCAGCCCCTCCCCACTCCCACCACCCCAGCCAGCCCCCCACTCCCCCCACCCCCCGCAGCCCACCCCTCCCCACTCCCACCACCCCAGTCAGGCTCGGCCCCCCTCCCCACTCCCACCCACCACCCCCGGCCGCGCAGCCCCCTCCCCCACCCCTTCGATCCCGCACCACCCCTCCCCCACCCCTTCGAATCCCGCAGCCCCCACCCCTTCGAATCCCGCACCACCCCCTCCCCTACCCTTCGAATCCCGGCCCCCACCCTTCGAATCCCGCACCCCCTCTCCCCCACCCCTTCGAATCCGCACCACCCCCTCCCCCACCCCTTTAAATCCCGGCTCCTCCTCCCACCACCTTCGAATCCCGCATTCACTCCCCCACCCCCTTCGATTCCTGCCCCCCCACACCCTCCCTCCACCCCCTTCGAAAAACCCATAAAAAATCTAGGCAAAATCTAGGCAAGTTTGAAAACGCGTAGGAGAGAGAGCATTTCGGTGAGTGTAGTCCAAAGGTGACGCCATCTATGCCATTTGCGACGGCGGAATCGATTGGTAGGAGAGAGAGGAATTCAAAGTGGTTGCTCGACCGTAGGGGAGGGGGATGGGGGTTGTGCGACTGCGGGGGGAAGGGGAGGAGGGCCATGGGAAGGGGGAGTGGAAGCTTCGAGGATGGTGGGGAGGGGGCCGGGGGAGTGGAGGGGCCGCTCTCTTCTCGATGCTTTTCGGTGGGGGGTGCGGTGGAGGGAGGGGGTTTCGAGGGGGTTAGGGGGAGGGGGGAATTCGACTGGGTGGTGGGGGAGGGGGGATGTTGGGGTGGTTGGGGGCCGCTGGGGTAGGGAGGGGACTGGGTGTGGGAAGGGTGGTAGTGGGGAGTGAAGGTGGCGTGGGTGGTGTGGGGGGTGGGGGGTGGTGGGATGAGCAGAGGAGAGAGATGAGCAAGAGGAGGGTGGGGGTGGGAGTTTTGGTTTACCTAGGTTCATCGTGTCATAACCGGTTAATGGAGCATTTTTGGCGGACCTCCCCAATAGTTGGGGGTATTTAAAAATAACCCATAGTTGGGGGTATTAAAAGTGGACGGGCCAAAGTTGGGGGTATTCTGATCCATTTTTCCTATATGTTATCCCAAGTATAGTGATTAAATAAACGGATTTTTTACCAAATATCTTCCAATTTTCAGCTTATCCACGAGATATTTTTGATGTATTGAAAATTCACCGTGTGCCCTTTTTCCATTTTTATCATCTATAAAAATTGTTAATGAATCCGTCGCGTTCGTCGACCTTATACCATCTACTATTTCTATCAAACATGAATTCTTTTCCAATGTATCAAATCCACGAATCTATTATTTGATTTTTTTGCAATTTAATAATTAGTCCTTAAATCTTAAAAGAATACAAAAATAGAAAACAAAAGTCCACTTCGAATTTGAATGAAGAAATAACTATATTTTCGGATATTGCAATTGATCCAAGTCGAATCAAATCAATTCCTTCCTCTCGATGAATACACGATAGAGCCACTTTTTAATTTAAGATACTTCAATTGGTACATGTAAGAAATGGCCAATTCAGCAGCTTTTTGTTTAATTTCTCGTGGAGTCAAATTTTCATAAGTACTTGTCAAAGGAATAGCCATCTGGCCTCTGTTTTCCAGCTAAAAGATACGACGAGTATAATTACCATTTTCAAGTTCTATTATATATAATAGACTAAATATCGTTTATAAGAAACCGGAAGAATGTGCGACGGTTTTTTCTAGGGAATCCCAACTTAATTTTTTATACAAATATACAACATGCCTTTATTACTAACGGAAAGTCTAACTCCATTAATCATTAGCTTCTAATTAACCCCTAAAGCCTAAAAACCCTATTAACCCCAAATTAACCCATTTTCTTCTCACTTCTCTCTTCCCCTTCTCTTTATTTTTTGTTTTCCTATAGCTTCTAATATAGGTGATCAAATGGCGAGCCGGACCAGGTTCGGACCAGGCCACGCCTAAAAAATCACCTACTAGACCAACTAACCACCAACATCCTATCACCTAAGAAGTGCATGAATGACGAATCACACATGACTATTACACCTTGTCTCTCTTTTTCAAAAAATATAGCATGGTCCTGCACCAATATTACTATACCCCCACCCCCACCCCCCACCCCCACCCCCACCCCTACACTTTTTTTTTAACACAAAAGTGGAATTATATTAAGTTAAGCAATTTCCAGTCGTAGTTTCGGATCCCAAAAACAACACCATAAGATAAATACAACCACGGTGATGGTAGGATCAACCAAAAACAAACTCCATCTCAGACACCTAGCTAAGCCATAGGGTTGACTAGCTCTTGAATATAGTCGTGCATAACACATTGGGGGGGAGTAAAATGATATTTCTTATCTTCTTCCATTTCCATGCCATACCTAGCAAGCTTGTGAGCTATGACATTTGCATCTCTCCTTGCATGAAGGAAAATCACAACCCAGCTTATGTTTGAGCAAACTTGGCCACATCACATATGATAGCGCTGAGTTCATGATGTGGGTACTGCTCTGCTCGATCCATCATGATTTTGAGTGATTGAGCATCCGTTTCCACTTCTAGGCGATCAATGTTGAAATCTCTCGCTCTTGCAAGTCCTTCACGAATGGTAATGAGCTCTGTTGCTGCTGGATTCACTGCCGAGAACTTGATTGAAAAACCCAAACACCATGAGCCATCAGTGCGCCTAATAACACCTCCACCACTAGATTTGTCTTTCGCTTTCCATGATCCATCTGTATTAAGCTTTAGGTACCCATGTACAGGAGGCTTCCATTGGACTTGCTGATGTGGGTTGGACATAACCTGACTTCCTTTCTGAAAAACATGATTAGAGTGCAAATAATCCACATAGAAATGATTAAAGTGAGTGGAGGATCTTGTCATTACTCCTTCAAAGACAACCCTATTTCTGACCTTCCAGATATGCCATAGGCCAATGACAAACACAAACACCCAGTTGGATGATTGTTTCAGATTGAAACTAATCCAATCATCCCAATTATCATTAAAAAAACTGTTCAGATTAAGTGTGGAAGTGAAATTCAAGTTTTTGATGATTCGTTTCCATAAAATGCTAGCATGAAAACAATCTCTAAATAAATGCTGATGAGATTCAGGATAAAGACCACAACTATGACAAGTTGGATCAAAGGAACTTATTTTCTTTTTTAAGATGGTGGTCGTGGGAAGGATTTCATGCACAATGTTCCAAAGCAACATCTTATACTTAAAGGGTGCCCTGTGTTTCCAAATCTTAATCCAAACATTAGGTTGCAGGGTTATAGGGTTTGAGCAAAAGCCACATCGACGATAAGCTGTTTTAATGGTAAAGTCTCCATCTTGAAAGTGAACCCATCTTATACCATCTTCAACTTCAGCAAATTTAGGGAGTGGAATAGCAGCAATAAGGGTAAGTAAATAGTTCGGAATGATGGAAGAAATGCTTGAGAGATTCCATTCATTATGCATAATGATATGAGATACTCTCCAGTGTGCAATTGAATCAGGAATATTGATACCAGGAATTTTGTAAAGTGGTTCATCCCCTACCCAATGATGAAAGCAAAGAGAGATGTCTCTTCCATTTCCCACATATAGATAATTCCATCCTTTAGGATACCCCCACCCCTACACACAAACATATAGATATGTTTTAAGTAGATTCAATCCAATTGCTTAGAAAATACCATCGTAAACTTAGGCATCTATCAACCTTGCAAAATAGGCACTTAATCATCTATATATGAAGAATAACCTATGGGTGCATGAAGATAAGAAAGATTGAAAAGGATTATGTGAACAAATAGAAACCACTAGGCTCCTTACCCCGTTGTGAGCCAATGCCTTTAACGGAGCTTGGTATACTCTTGCATGCTAATCCAAAATAAGCAATTTTTAACAACACCCTGCTTCTCTTGGTCACCCATAACCAAGATGTTCGATAGTTTAAGATCGTCATGAATAATCCAATCTAAAAGTATAGTTATATAATAGAAAAAAGAGCATCGATCTCACTAGTAGTAACATTAAAGAAACATTTAAATTAAAACATTAAGAGAAAATATTACAAGTCTTTATTTATGGTGACAAAGCTGCTAGAGTATCTTACAACATTAATTTCACATTTTCTCCCCACCATATTAGATCTTGTCTTCACTTTGTGAAAGTCGTTCGAGCAGAAATTATACCAAAACAGCCCCCTTTTAAGCCAGTTAATTAAAAGGTGATCACTTTGGATGATCAAAATCGGATTTATATCACGAGATGGGTCATGGTTAAATCGACTATCACAATTTACAACGTACTTTTTTGTCCACACTAAACTAGCAAGGTCTTCCAAAATCCATACTTCAATTGTATTCTCATTCACAATAGACAAGGATAATCTCCCATTCATCTCTAAAAGCTTCATTCGATTGTGCGTTAATGTCCACTTATGGTCTCTTTCAAATTGATGGAAAAAGAAACCACAAACTGCTAGTTGTTCTCCACTAAATGACACTCTTCTCGTGTGATGGGATTGTAGATGACATGAAAGTTATCTTTTGGCCTATTCAGCAAAAGCAGTTGTTGGCTGTTGGAGTAGCTGTCAGTTGTTTAGGTAGCTGTTAGTTGTCGCCTGTCGGCTAATAGTTGTTAGCTCTTAGCTGTGAAAGTAGTTGTTCAAAATATATGTGTTTGGTAAAAGTAGTTGTTGCGATTATATAAGATAAAAATGACATATTATTTAGTTAAATATTAATTTTAATAATATGATTAATTACTATATGGTTAAATTAAATGTTTGTATTATGAACACATTGCATTATTTTTCTTTTTATAATAGATAAATTTTAGTTGGATTTTGTGACTCTTAATATGATATTCAAATATATACACTTTATAAAAACTAAAACTATCTAATAATGAATGAAATATGGAAAATTAATGTCATTTCCAATAATTCAATAATGTTGTCTAGCTATCCAGGCAAATTTAGCATAAATTTTAAATTAGGTTTGTGAAACACTAAAAAAATAAGATGGTATTCATATGCATTAACTAAAAAGCAAAATAGTCTTCATAATGAATACATTATCCGAAAAATATTATCCTTTACATTAATTTACTTGGGGACGTTTAGCTCGCCATAAAGATTCAGTTATATGGTCACGAATAATCTGCATTTTTGTAGAACTTCCTGCTCTAATTCCACCATCTGAAGTAACATGAACATCAAGAAGCTCCGACGAAGGTATAAATTCAGGATACTCCTCTAAAACTCTAAAAAGGGATCATTAGGTGAATTTATTCTGATGTAGTTATGCAATGCAAATGTAGCATGCATAATTTGTATTTGTGTCTCAGCATTATATTGTGGCATGTTAGTAAGTACTTTTCACCTCTGCTTCAGGACTCCAAAACATCTCTCAATGCAACTTCGAAGAGATGAGTACCAACGGTTAAACGTTTCTCGATCATATCGTGGAGGTGTGTGTTTAAATTGTTCTAGATGGTACCTTAACTTGGGGTATGGTACCCAATAACCATTTCGATCTGGATAATAGAGGTTGAAGTAGTTAGATGTTAGAGTTTCAAGTAGCTTTTGGATAGCTTTTCTCAAACGTTAGAAAATAGGAAAATTTGTCAGAAACCACCTTTTATAATCACTTTTTTGTGAGAAACCACCTTTTAAAAAAAATTGGTTAATTAGCCACCTTTTTGGTTCCTTTTTTTGTTGGAAGCCACCACTTGCCGGAATCCGGCGTTGACCTTGATTTTCCGGCGTTGACCATCAGATTTTCGCCATTTTTTTCCAGATTTTCGTCATTTCTTCCACCTGGGATGTCGGGGGATGCGAGGGGAGAGAGGGGCTTATGGCTGGGAGGGTGGGGGATGGTCGTGGGGGGGTTTACTGGCGGGTTGCGAGGGGGGAGGGGGTTGTCGGGGGATGCGAGGGGGAGGGTGGGTTGTCGGGGATGCGAGGGGGAGGGTGGGTTGCCGGATAAAGGGGAAGAATGGCGAAAATCGATGGTCAACGTCGGAAAATCAAGGTCAACACCGGATTCCGGCAAGTGGTGGCTTCCAACAAAATAAAGAACCAAAAGGGTGGCTAATTAACCAATTTTTTTTAAAAGGTGGTTTCTCACAAAAAAGTGATTATAAAAGGTAGTTTCTGACAAATTTTCCTAGAAAATACAACATTTGAGAAAAGCTATTACGAGAATCAGGGAAGACTTTGCTCATCATCTCTAGAACTCCATAGTTGCTGCAACGTTCCTCTCAAACTTTAAACGCTATATTTTCTAACGTTTGAGAAAAGCTCTCCAGAAGCTACTTGAAACTCTAACAACAACTCCAACCTCTATTATCCAGATCGAAAGGGTGATTTGGTAACATACCCCAAGTTAAGGTAGTACCATCTAGAATAATTTAAACACACACCTGAGAAACGTTTAATCGCTGGCACTCATCTCTTCGAAGTTGCATTGAGAGATGTTTTGGAGTCCTGAAGCAGAGGTGGAAAGTACTTACTAACATGCCACAATATAATGTTGAGACACGAATACAAATCATGGTTGCTACATTTGCATTGCATAACTACATTAGAATAAATTCACCTGATGATCCCCTTTTTATAATTTTAGAGGAGTATCCTAATTTTATACCCTCGTCGGAGCTTCTGGATGTTCATGTTACTATGGTGGAATTAGAGCGGGAAGTTCTACAGAAATGCAGATTATTCGTGACCGTATAGCTGAATCTTTATGGCGAGCTAAACGTCCCCAAGTAAATTAATGTAAAGGATAATATTTTTCGCAAAATGTATTCATTATGAAGACACTATTTTGCATTTTAGTTAATGCATATGAATACCATCTTATTTTTTTAGTGTTTCACAAACATAATTTAAAATTTATGCTAAATTTGTCTGGAGAGCTAGACCACATTATAGAATTATTGGAAATGACATTAATTTTCCATATTTTATTCATTATAGGATAGTTTTAGTTTTTATAAAGTGTATATATTTGAATATCATATTAAGAGTCAAAAAATCCAACTAAAACTTATCTATTATAAAAGAAAAATAATGCAATGTGTTCATAATATAAACATTTAATTTAACCATATAGTAATTAATCATATTATTAAAATTAATATTTAACTAAACAATATGTCATTTTTATCTTATATAATCGCAACAACTATTTTTACCAAACACTTATATTGTAAGCAGCTACTTTCACAGCTAAGAGCTAACAGCTACTAGCCGGCAACTAACAGCTACCCGAACAGTACTCCAACAACTACTTTTGCCGAACAGGCCAAACAACTACTCCAACCTCTATTATGCCAAACACTCAATTAGTGTTTTGACCTAGTCAAAACACTAAAAGTTAGTGCAAAAGGTGTGTTTTTTTTTTTTTGACAACAAGAACAAACAAAAAGATAAAGAAGCCTTATACAAGAGTACCGTTCCTAGCCGCTATAGCCAAGTCATGACTAGCCTAGACTACATCCCTAGCTACTTTCCTAATATCACAATAACTAAACTTATTACAAATATCTAGTATATCATAACCTATAGTGCATAAGTGAAAAGGAAATTGATGTCTATACTTATCATACATACCACCGAGCTGGAATCAGTAAGTACACTAATGGCGGAGATACCATGCTTCAAACCTTCCCTTAGTCCTCTTAACACAGTCAACGCTTCACATTGAAGTACGGAAACTGCTTTAACCTGATCATTTCCCCGAAATTCACAATTATTTGCCATCATCCCTAGCCATCCAATACCTGCAGACAGACAATCCTTTCTAACATTCTTCTTCCAAGCACCATCCACTTTAACATTACTAATGTTAGCCTGCTGCCTGCCAAAACTAACCACCAGATCTGTTTGATGATGATCCATATTTCTATGTTTCACAGCATGATAATTAAGCCTATCTTTTTCCTCCTGATAGTACTCCTCTGCCATACGCAAAATGTCTAATGGATTTGGGTTACTATTACGAAATACCACATTATTTCGATGTCTCCATATGGCCCACAAATATGCACAAAAACTCTGATAAGTCGGTTTTTAGTTGCATATAGGTAGGTATTAAGTCTCATTCTCATGAAGATTTTAGTGCATCTTAGATCTAATTGCATGATTTGGGCATTCTTTTGAACCATTGTGTTATTTCGAGATACTTTTGGCTCTTTTATGTGATTTTCAGGTTATTGAGTCCGATTGTGACTAAGAGAAGCTAATATGGTTCGTAGATGGTCTAGATGGCGGTTTCCGGATGCGAGAAGATGAGTTTGAGTGCTTTGGGGTTGAAGGAACGATGATATTGAAGATTACTTTCTTTGCGAGACCAAGCAGAATCTCGCTTGCCCACGCACCAAGGCGCACGCCCAAGCGAGATCTCGCTTGCCCGTGCACTATCGTAAACCAAAGCATCAAAATCCTTCTGTTTTGCGTGCACGCCCAAGCGAGATCCCGCTTGCCCGTGCACTATGTTGCATGCCCGTGCAACTTCTCGCTCGACCGTGCATGCTGCTGCCCGACTATTTTCTCGACTTTTAATTATTTCCTTTTCTAGTTTATGTAAGCAATATTAGGTTTTATTAAACATACTTTTGGGCACTTTTTCATTATTAGAAAAGAGAGTATTACTTTTTAGAGAGCTCTTGAGAGAAAACTCCATTATTAAACCTTGAATTCTACAAGTTTGATCCATTGAAGTAAAGACTAAGTTTTTCTAATTTCCTCTTTTCCTTATTATTATTATGTCTTTCAATTCATTTATCAATTGCTTTGTTATTTCAATTATGAGTGAGTAGTTTTATAATCTAGGGTTAAGTTGAACCCTAGCAATGATTAATGCATGAATCCCTCCCATAATTCCAATTTGATGTGATTAATTGTTCTTGTTTGATTGAATTGTGCTTATTTTCATTATCATACTAGGGATAGGTGATTTTGAATTGATTCCTTATGTCTTCTTTTCAATGGGAATTGAATCTAGATGGATTTGTTGATTTAATCAAGAGTATGAATATCTCTATGGGAATAAGTAGATAGGATTACTAGGAATTTATTTGTGATGCCATGCTTAATGTCTCTTTCTTGCATGATTTCATGGGAATAGGTTTGATTGCTTGTTTAGAGTAGCCATAGGTACTCGGGAGAGATCTTTGGTAGTTATAGAGTGCATTACTCCTTTTGAATCATTGATTATGTTTATTGGGATGGGAATTATTCATGTATTATTCGTGCTAGAGGGGATACTTAATTCTAGATGTCTTTATTGATTGATTTTACCTCGTGTGTTCTTAATAGTTGTCATAATTTAGCATTATTATTAGTTCAACTCCTTTTCACCATTGTTTGTCACTTGTTTAGTTAAATTGAGTCAAGATTTCTAGTGTTTGATATTATTTGTCCCTGTGGATTCGACCTTGACTTACCCTGCTACATAGTTAGGAGGATTAGTTAGGAAATTATTTTTGTTAGGTGCGCGACACGCCTATCAATTTTTGGCGCCGTTGCCGGGGACTAATGGTATTAGATTAGTTTATCTTTGATTTAGTTAGCTAAACTTATTTTTGTTCGATTATTGTTACTCTGTTTGTTGTTTGATCTCTTTTCTTTCAGTCTTCTTTGTTGCATGCGCACTCGTAGCAAGGGTCCAGAAGATCTAGCTACTCTTGATCGCGAGATTGAAGCTACAACAAGGAGATTAGGAGGACAACGACGAAGACAACAACAAGCTAAGAATCAACAATGGGAGACGAAGCACCACCAAAGTCTCTACGGGAATATGCTATGCCCGATGAGACCACCACCACCATCACCAGGTCAACCACCAATGCAACACACTTCGAGCTTAAGCCACAATTTATTCAGTTTATTTCACAAGACTCTTATGCGGGAACACCAAAAAAGAGCCCTACTGATCATTTGGCTAGCTTTCTAGAGAAGTGTAATACTTTGAAACTAACAAATGTTTCGATGACTCGATTCGATATTGTGCTTTTCCTTTTTCTCTCCGGGGACGAAGCAAAGGAATGGTTAAAAGAAGAAGAAGTGAGAAAGATCGCCACATGGCCAGAACTGAAGAAGGCCTTTCTCTACAAATTCTTCCCTCCTATGAGAACTTCAAAGTTCAGAAATGAAATATCTGGTTTTCAACAACACGAATTGGAGTCTCTCTATGAGGCATGGCAGAGGTACAAGGCTTTGCAAAGACAATGCCCACACCATGGCATTCCCGAGTGGTTATTGATTCGGACATTCTACAATGGTCTCGAAGCATGAGGTTAGAAGTTCTATTGATGCCGCATCCGGCGGTACTTTCATGGCCAAAACTCCGGAAAGTCGCTAAGACATTGTTGGATGATATGGCTGCCAACAACTATTTGAATGACTCGGAGTGTGTCTCGTGGAGCCCCTAAAAGGGGAGGTAAGTATGAGGTTGATGCTATTGCTACTTTGACTAACACTCGTGCGTGTTTTGGCGGCCAAGGTTGATCAATTGAGTAGCGGACCAATAGCACCTATTTGTGAGATTTGTGAAGTGCAGGGTCACTCATTGAATGAGTGTCAATACAACACCATGGGCATGCTATCTGAGCAAGCCAATGCCCTCCTAAATACAAACACAAGACCACAAAACAACCCATACTCAAACACATATAACCAAGGTTGGAAGAATCATCCCAATTTCTCCTATAAAATAACCAACCTCAACCTCCACACACCAACTACTCCCAACCACCCGGCTTCCAACAAAGACCACCATTCAACTCCTCCTCCTCATGCTCAACATCCAACCTTGAAACCATCATAGAGAATTTAGCTTCTTCTCGTGCAAAACAAATTGAATATCAAGCGAAGCGTAATGACTTCTTCAAAGAACTCCCTTCAACAAATTCATGCTCATAATAAAATGATGGAGAATCGATGACCCAACTTGCTCAACAAATCGGGCCACCTCTCAAAACCTTCGGAGCCAACTTCCGAGACAAACCGAACCAAACCCAAAGGGGTATATCCATGCTATCTCATTGAGAAGTGGTAGAGAATTGCAAGATCCCCGTAGGAAGGTGAATGACCAAAGGAATAGTGCGAAGAGTCCAAAAAGCCGAGTGAAGAAGATCAAGGCGAAAAAGTGTTGGAAGAGGAAGCTAAGGAGACCGAGAAAAAGGAACCCGTTGTCATACCTATTACACCATACAAGCCACCTGTTCCATTCCCTCAAAGATTGGCACAAGCAAAGCGAGAGAAGAAGTATGGAAAGTCCCTTGATATTTTGAAGAAGTTGCATATTAACATCCCTTTCTTGGATGCTATCTCGGAGATGCCTTCTTATGCTAAGTTTTTGAAAGACATGCTTTCCAACAAGAGAAAAATTGAAGAGAATGTCACTGTTTCACTAACAGCTGAGTGTAGTGCTATTTTGCGTAACAAGCTTCCAAAGAAGCTAGGAGATCCGAGCGGTTATTCTATTCCCTGTTAAGCTTGGTGATATTGAAATCAAGAATGCCTTATGTGATCTTGGGGCAAGTGTCGGGCCTCATGCCCTTGTCAACTGCAAGAAGCTTAATATGGGTGAACCGAAACCCACACGCATCTCCTTACAACTAGCGAGATAGAACAGCTTAAGTTCCCCCTTGGCATCCTTGAAGATGTTCCTCTTAGAGTCGGAAAATTTTTCATTCCATGTGATTTTGTTGTTATGGAAATGGAAGAATATGCAAACGTTCCTATTATTCTTGGGAGACCCTTTTTGGCCACTGCTGAAGCTATAATTGATATGAATTAAAAAGGGAAAAATCACCTTTGAAATAGGTGATGAGAAGATGGAGTACACACTCACAAACTCCATGGCTTCTCCATCTATGGGAGAAATTGTTGAGAGAGTGGATGTTCTCAATGAGGATACCTCGGTTATATCTAGCACTCCTTCTTCTGCATCGATTGACAGATCACTTGCAAAAATCCAACATTCAGTTGTTGAGATTAAGGCAGAGCAGTGCATTATAAAGAAGAACTTGTCATCCATATTTACAATCTTGGAAAATTTCAATACTTGGATGCAGTCACCAGGGTTCCCGAACCCTTCACTCTCCCCTTCTTATTGAGGATTTGTGAGTACCCTGCCCCTTTCTTTGTGTCTACTCTTTACCTTTGTCACATTGCGGACATTGTGACATGCTAGTTTGGGGGAGGGATTTACCACATCATCTGTACATATTCATCATTTAGGCATTCTTTATTCCCCGTTCTCGCATATAGTTTCATTATTAAGTTGCATTTTAGGTTGCATTTAGGATTGATCTCTGCTGATAGTACACACTAAGCTTGGTTCTATGCTCATCTCTATGTGAAGTCTAAGCATGATTTGAATAACTCTGAACTATTTTTGATCTCTCCTTGCTCGTTGTGATTTGAATGGTTTGTGGTAAGACAGTTTGATCCTCCCAAGGGAGTCTTGACTATACTTGTTAGCCAAAATCTACCTAGTGAGTTTATTTGAGCCTAATGGACTAATATCTTTTTAGTCTTTCTTTTCATGTGTGATGCTCTTCCTTGGTTACTATTCTCTAGAACTTGCATTGATACTCCTTGAGACCGCATTGACTTGTTTATGCATTGAATATGATTGAGGCAATTGTTGATTTATGAGCTTCATAGCCAAATGCCACCTACATTGATTACTCCTTTTTGTCACCTCTGTGAGCCTAGCCTTTTCATTTTGTTAACTACATCTTTAGCCCTTTTACCTTGTCCTACCTAGGGGATTGTGAAGCTATGTTGATGAAGTTAAGTTATGACATTGGAGATTTATTGTGGTGTTTGATGTGTTATAATGCTTAGTTAGAACTCATGATATGTGTTGAGTTCATTTCCTCAGAGTTACTTTTAATACTCCTATTAATTTCTTCTATAGATGATTTTGGTTAAATCCTTCGAAAAAAAACAAACAAAATGAAAAAAAAAAAGATTGTGATTTATGTCTTTAGTATTCAATAAAAGGAAATTGGAGTTTCTATTTGAGGAGTTATGGTTCAATTAATGAAAAAAAAAAAATATGAAGTGCAATTGGAATGCTTGTGTTTGGAGTTTGGTAATTGTTGTCAAAGGTGTTTGAAAAGCTTCACTTTCCCCTTTGAGCAACACTTTCCAAAAACTTTCCATACCCATACCTTAAGCCTTCATTACAACCCATATGAAGTCCTCATGATTCTTTGCATGTAACGTAGTCCCGTAGCGGTGGAGAGTGAGAAGATGTGCAAGCTTATGGTAGGATATAATCAATGGAATGGAGCCTTGAGCGATTATTTGACCCTTTTATACACATGAGTGTTGTGTGCACGACTAGAGTGAGGATTATCATGTATGGTCAAGGCAAGCTTGGGGGAGCAAAGTGTTAAGATTGGTTGTCAAGTCACAATTATGAGATCTAGGACTTAGATTGAATAGTTTTGTGTTTATTCCCTTCATGGTTCCATTTTCACATTGAAGATTGATTTGAAAACCTTGTTGTGTGTGTGCTTGAAGAGTTTTTGTCTTACTTTTCCCTATGTTTTATGTTGAAATGCTTGAGGACAAGCATTAGTTTAGCTTGGGGGAGTTTAATAAGTCGGTTTTTAGTTGCATATAGGTAGGTATTAAGTCTCATTCTCATGAAGATTTTAGTGCATCTTAGATCTAATTGCATGATTTGGGCATTCTTTTGAACCATTGTGTTATTTCGAGATACTTTTGGCTCTTTTATGTGATTTTCAGGTTATTGAGTCCGATTGTGACTAAGAGAAGCTAATATGGTTCGTAGATGGTCTAGATGGCGGTTTCCGGATGCGAGAAGATGAGTTTGAGTGCTTTGGGGTTGAAGGAACGATGATATTGAAGATTACTTTCTTTGCGAGACCAAGTAGAATCTCGCTTGCCCACGCACCAAGGCGCACGCCCAAGCGAGATCTCGCTTGCCCGTGCACTATTGTAAACCAAAGCATCAAAATCCTTCCGTTTCGCGTGCACGCCCAAGCGAGATCCCGCTTGCGCGTGCACTATGTTGCACGCCCGTGCACTATGTTGCACGCCCGTGCAACTTCTCGCTCGACCGTGCATGCTGCTGCCCGACTATTTTCTCGACTTTTAATTATTTCCTTTTCTAGTTTATGTAAGCAATATTAGGTTTTATTAAACATACTTTTGGGCACTTTTTCATTATTAGAAAAGAGAGTATTACTTTTTAGAGAGCTCTTGAGAGAAAACTCCATTATTAAACCTTGAATTCTACAAGTTTGATCCATTGAAGTAAAGACTAAGTTTTTCTAATTTCCTCTTTTCCTTATTATTATTATGTCTTTCAATTCATTTATCAATTGCTTTGTTATTTCAATTATGAGTGAGTAGTTTTATAATCTAGGGTTAAGTTGAACCCTAGCAATGATTAATGCATGAATCCCTCCCATAATTCCAATTTGATGTGATTAATTGTTCTTGTTTGATTGAATTGTGCTTATTTTAATTATCATACTAGGGATAGGTGATTTTGAATTGATTCCTTATGTCTTGTTTTCAATGGGAATTGAATCTAGATGGATTTGTTGATTTAATCAAGAGTATGAATATCTCTATGGGAATAAGTAGATAGGATTACTAGGAATTTATTTGTGATGCCATGCTTAATGTCTCTTTCTTGCATGATTCCATGGGAATAGGTTTGATTGCTTGTTTAGAGTAGCCATAGGTACTCGGGAGAGATCTTTGGTAGTTATAGAGTGCATTACTCCTTTTGAATCATTGGTTATGTTTATTGGGATGGGAATTATTCATGTATTATTCGTGCTAGAGGGGATACTTAATTCTAGATGTCTTTATTGATTGATTTTACCTCGTGTGTTCTTAATAGTTGTCATAATTTAGCATTATTATTAGTTCAACTCCTTTTCACCATTGTTTGTCACTTGTTTAGTTAAATTGAGTCAAGATTTCTAGTGTTTGATATTGTTTGTCCCTGTGGATTCGACCTTGACTTACCCTGCTACATAGTTAGGAGGATTAGTTAGGAAATTATTTTTGTTAGGTGCGCGACACGCCTATCAAACTCCTTGCTCTAAAACTCGATCTGAGGACCGTCATCCTTCCAGAATTTTTCCATGAAGTTAGTAATCCAGTAGTTAATAGAAACATGGTTTGTACTCTGCACCTGAATAGTCAACCATGATCCCCACCAGATTCTAGTAGTGAGAGGACAATCTCTAAATAAGTGAGCTTCATTCTCTGCTTCCTCTTTACATAGATAACATCTTTCAGGAACGTTGACATTTCTTCTTCTAAGATTGCTGTTTAATGCCAAAGCCTTCATTAATATGTGCCAAACAAAGACTTTCCACTTCGGCCTCATATTCATTGCCCATAACTTCTTCCAAAACTTACTTTCGACACTCAGCCTGTTCTGCAATTCCGGTGAACATTGCAGCTCCGGTGACGATTGCAACATAGCATATGCATCTTTAGTCGTGAGAATTCCAGTGCTCGTTCTATTCCAAACATAAGAATCTTTCACATCAGTTTCCGGAAGGTGGATCGATAGAATCCTGTGGGCTGCATCCTTAGGAAATATCTTCCAAATTAGCGGTGCATTCCACATTTTCAAGCCTGGGATGAGTAAGTCCTTCACATGATGGACACCCATTTGTTCTAAATCACATCCCCTTTTAAGGGTTATAGGCTTTCCCATAACCCATTGATCCTTCATAATATGAGTGTCAACCCCATTCCCAATTACTCTACTGAACGCTGTCCTGCATCGATTAATTGCCCATCACATACCTTTGAACCCCCACGATGCCAAACCAATATGTTGCTTCTTTAATCCCACTGAGACATGCGATCCTTTGTATTTGGCTAACCAAACTCTAGAAATAAGCAGATCATCCCGGTTATGTAACCTCATAGCTTGTTTAGCAGAAGTGCCGTATTAAAATCTCTGACATTCCTAATGCCCAAACCTCCCATTCCTTTAGGCAGTTCAATTTTTTTCTTGCTTGCCCAATGAATTGATGCTGATCCTGACAAATTTCTCCACAAAAATCTTGAAAACATCGCATTAATAGTATCCGAAATTCGTTTAGGGAGCAGAAAAACAAAAAGCACATGGTGACATAATGATGCAAGGACTGCATTGATGAGAAGAATCTTCCCTGCATGAGAGAGTGCAAGATGCTTCCAGCTTCCCACCTTCTTCTAAATTTTCTCCAGAATAGGTAGGAACTTGCTGGAACTACGTCCATCCAGTTCAATATTATTTCCCAAATACCGTTCTAACTCTTCAGATGTCGGAGTCCCAATGATACTCCTCATACTTACCTTATAACTCGGCGGAGTGTTCGGGCTAAACATGATTAATGACTTAGAAAAATTAATGACTTCTCCTGATATTTGACTAAAATGATTAATAACATCCTTTATAGCTGCACAAGATTGAGGTGTTGCTTTGAAAAAAAAGGAGAGAATCATCTGCAAAGAAAAGATGAGTGCAAAAGGTGTTGCCGAACAGGGCTTTTATCATTCGTGAAAATCCCGTATTTTTCCAAAAATCCCGTAGCCAAGCAAAAAAGGAATATTTCCTCTCTTTCATGAAATGTAGCGATAGCAGACATGAATTAGCTGAAATGAGAACAAGACACAATTCGATTTTATAAAGAATCCTACAAGGTTAATAGTAACATCTTAATAGTAATTGATAGAATATAAAACCAATATTAGGACTCCAAGAACCATCAATAATAATGATTACTATAATACTTATGGAAATCCCCACAAGATAATCAATAATATGCTGATTATTAATAGAATTTACAAACTTAAAAGGCTTTGTTGATTTCTTTTGGCGTTTGAGAGCAACTAAGCTTGATGTACTGATGTAGACAGGACTTGATCCTAAGTCTTGGATACCACCCTCATAAGACTTTACAACAAAATAGCATTCACTAAAAGACTTTGTTAATAGTAGGCCAAATGCAGTTTTTTTAATTGAAAAAGAATTGTATAACAACCTCGCTCCTTCGATTAGAGAAGTGCACAGCAGCAATAATGAAAACCGAATAAGAAGTAACTCAAACTATATATGCAGGCATGCAGCCAAGAAGAGGAAAGAAAGAGATTACCTGTTACTGTTAGTAGATAGGAAGGAAGAGTTGCACTGGAAACGAAGAATAAGTACATCCTGCGTTGATTTTGAAAAATGGTTATACGGATACAATATTCCTTTAACTCAAATACAATACAATACTCCTAATATTATCAAAACACTTATTCAAAATAAATCATAAGGTAATGGATAATAATTTATGCTAAAGATATTAATCATATTTTTATTATATCATAATATTCTTAATACATAAAGAATTAAAGATAAGAAGCATATGCATAAATCCTAATTTGAGTAGAATTCCTTAATGGCGTTGACTTCTTCCAGTTATACTTGCGATTGGTTTTCCAAGATATTTGGAACTCAAACTAGAGAATATTCTTAAATGCCTAACAAAATTATATGAAATTAAATCTCATGCCCCTGATTTCTGATTTAATAATGACTTCATACATACATTTTTTCTGTAGTCTAATCCTGCAATTTTTAGATTTTTCCCCCTGTTTTTGTTGAGCTTAAAGAAGTAAACGTGGGGAAATTGTTTTAGAGTAATTTGTAAGTTCATGCCAATGGTACACAAATTATAATTTTTTGAGTTCTATATTATAATAGTCAATTATATATATTTATTCATCATACACCCGGATGTACCATGCACATGATACATACCCAACACTAATTTTTGCTTATTTGCTCATTTGGAACTCTCATTTTTTAGTACATTTTGCTCATTTGGATGATTTCAAATGAGCAATTAGCAGAAAAATAGTCTTGGGTGCACCATACTCGCGGTACACCCGGGTGTATGATAAAAAAAATTGGTCAAATATCTCTAGTATTTTTATTTCCTCTTATCCTAAAATTTATACATGTGTTTTTATCTCTTTGAAACTCTATTTATGATTTTAAAATCATAATGACATGACATCTTAGGTTACGCAACAATGGTGTCAAATAAGAACGTCAAATGTTGCAACCTCGTTGCGTTTTGGATTTGTTTTGTATGTTAGTTAGATGATACATATTGTTTTTATCAGGTAAAGAAATTAGGTTTTTTTTTCCTAAAAAAACAACCTAACTTGTCCATTCGGATTATATGAAAGAAAAGAGAACCAAAATAATGCAATATAATAACAGTGGCTATAATTAGCCATGAAATTCGCTATTTGATACGCCCTCCCAATGTACATCATGTTCAAAGTTAACTAAATTAATTGAAAAGGCAGCACTTCGCATTACAAATAATGTGACCAAAGAATATTCCACTGAAGTTTGATTGATTAAAATTACACACAAATTGTCACCTACAACTTACAAGGCAATAATAAAAGGGCTTTTTTAAGGCATAACGATGAGTTTATTTATACCAAGAAAATAGCCAACCTAAATTTAATCCCTTTACGAAGGGGAAGAGCTTTCACTTGCACAATACTTCCACCAAGACTAATTATTTTTAGCACCCGCAAGCTTGAGGCCACCCTAGAATCCTGAAACACAAACACTATGGCAGTACTATTACCATTAGACAATCCGGACCTATCAAAGTTGAGCTCTCAAAAAGCAGGAGGAGGAGGGGGTCCAAAAGAACCTTGAGAGGTGGAGCTGTTGGTTGGTAGAAGAGCGGCCCAAATGGCACCGCTCCATAACCACCAAGGCCTAAGTTACCCCTCCAAGGTAGCATGAGTGCATGACTAACGCCACCTATGCCTATGTTATCGCTCCGCTGTGGCCAGTGGCCACTGCATTGACTGACGGGTGGTTACCACTTTCGATTGTTTGAGCGACTTGAACAGGTCTCATCTTGAGTACTTCATGTGATGTCCATATCTCTTAAATGTGTACAATCTGTACATTTGAGAACAAAAGCCATAAACTTCATTTGAAATTTTGAATCCAGAGGAAATTCAAGAAGTAAATTATAGGGGCTTAAGGAGAGGATTGGTAAAATGGCAATCACACTTGACAGACTGACTGACTTGTGATCCATAATTTCCATTCTTATCAACTCCATAGTACAAAGAGGAGTTCTTTTACAGCTCATACAGATGAATACAGTCGTGTTACTCCACTAGCTACAGTCTACTATATTAACAACTCAAATGTAAAAACTGTACTCCAATGAAGTTGGACCACTAGTAGTATAGTATACAAGAATACAGGATCACTATCTCAGAGACTTTTTTCATTCTTGGGTTTTACTACTGGCTATCTATTGTCGGCTGTCGCTGCGTTTTTCTGCAGCTATACTTCATCCTTGCTTTCTTTGTGAAGCTCAAAGAATCGGTTGCTTTTCGGGTCGAGTAGAAGTTGTTTCGCAATCAGCATTTGTATGGTCTCCTTGGTGAAATTCGCTAAAACCGGTATTCACCTGCAAAACCACAAGCATCAAACTCTTGAGAACTAATCAACCATTTCACATCAATATTGTATTTTTCTTTTTTTGAAAGGCAATTTTGTTTTTTTTCTAAAATAGAATATTTGACACCAGCAATCTCAACTATTGATTTATAACATGTAAAAACGATTTCTTTTTTCTTTCACTTTTTGCCTATCACAGCCTCCCTTTCTTTTTACCTGTTTAGTAGCTTATAAGTCCCAACTGCTGTTATCACTTTTCGTCTTTTAAGGGGGAAAAAGATCAAATGGGATATATAAGCTCTTTTAGTTCTTTGACAGACAGTAGAAAAGAAAAACCAACAAAGTATTTCATGGGTGGTATAAAGATACATTCATGAGAGTAAATGCTCAAAGGGAATAAAGAGAGCCTTCGACAAGAAAAAGAATTTTGCCTTGCAAAAATCTATAATCAATAAACATCCACTGCAAATTCTGGATC
Source organism: Beta corolliflora (assembly GCA_947648045.1). Classification (NCBI taxonomy): domain Eukaryota; kingdom Viridiplantae; phylum Streptophyta; class Magnoliopsida; order Caryophyllales; family Amaranthaceae; genus Beta; species Beta corolliflora. The sequence continues at coordinate 1,277,328 of CANSZD010001251.1, forward strand.
ACATAATTCAGCTTTTCACATTTTATCAACTTTCAGTTTATACATGTGCAGAAGCATACACAATTAAGATAACTATGATTAGTACAGGCACATCAATAATAGTGTGAAAATCTAAACCAATCTCAAACAAAATTAAAAGCACTTAAAAGAGTCCCTCAAGTAGAACCACAATCACAAGATCATTTAGATCAACTAAAGCTAGCGACAAAAAGACAGAGAAAAACACATCTTGATTTACAATTGAAATTGACATGTTTTTATCGGCCCAATTGACAGCTTTGGGCAAAGGCATGTACAAAACCTCAGCTAGGTGATTAGTAGAAAAATACATTAAAAGTGACATTACAAAATCTGTGGCTCCTGAAATTTTAAAAATGCAGACAATATATATCTACGTCTCTAGTTTGGCATTTATGTTAGAAAGAAGACAGACTAGTTAAGAGGAGCAATTTTGCTGGTCCCCCTTCCCCCATCCCCATCTCCAACCCCCACCTTCCCACACCCCAAAAGTAAAGAAAAGAAAAGGAACCAACCATGTTTATTCCAAACAATGAGACACAAACTTGCTATAGAATAATATCAACCAAGTCTAACAGAGCAAGGAAGGTGGTCAGACAATCCGTCTTGGCCCTAGGTCGAATCATTTTCAAGATTTCAAAACACAGACACGTTACATTCACGCTCAGATCATTCTTTGTGGCATTCCTTAGCTTATAGCCTTATATCAATCAAGATGTAGGTATACCATACTTCGTCCCCACTTAAGAAAAAAATCTGGCTCCTCTGCCACTACTTCATACACACACAAGATTGAAGATCATGACTATCTTAGCCCTTTCTTGTATAACCTAGGATTAATTGCATCAACCAGCAATATATTGGCAAATAGAAGGGGAAAAAAAGAAAACAAAAGAACCACCAATCAGCTACAACAAATTTAAGGTATTGCATTGATAACCAATAAAACAAAATGCCCAATATAAAAAAGTTCCCGCCTCTATAAGATGGTGAAAAAAGGTCAGTGATCCCAACTCATTTGATGACTAACTAAACCACATCTTTATCCTAATTTAACTAGAAGAGTGTAATTGTTTACCATAATGAAAATCAATAGTTTAAGTATGACTAATTGATTTCATTAGAGCCAAATAGAGAGTGATACCGCACCTCCCTAGTAAGGCAACCTAATTAAGGCAACTGAGCAAATCGTCGTCAACTGGCACAAGCTCAAGAATGTTAGCAGCAATGAAGTGAAATACTACTCAAACACAAGAACCCTAAATCTGAAATATGAATCCCTCTATACAATTGCCCAATTTAGCTTAATCTTTTATCAAAAAATAAACAATTATCATAGTAATTTATACACAATCAAGAATATCTCTTTACTAAACTCCAGAGTAATCTACCAACAAGCATAACATATATGCCAAAAAAATCTTCAACTTCACCCTAACATTTCCACTCAAAACATTAAATAACATAAACCAAATTTCACCAAACAGATTCCACATTTATCCAATAAATAATCAAAATCAAAAACTTACCAAATAATTTATGCAAGATAGAAGATATCATCTGTCATGAGCAAAATATACTGCAAAATCCTCAAAGGAACCCCATTCTTAAAATCAAGTGCAGGCAATCTCAGCTCCCTAATTCTACACTCTCCACCACCATCACAACCATTGATCATCTTCTTCGCTCGAACTCGATGCGAATCCATTTTCCTAAACATATACACAGAACAAGACGACGCCGTATTCTTCTTCTCCGACGACCGAAAAAGTGCCCACCCATTCCCAGCCAAAACCCTAGAAAAATCCTCCATTGAATTCATCGGTTTCCCCGAAACCCTAGAAACCAGAGCAACAACATTGGAAGAACTATCGTAATTATAGTTACAATTATACAAATTATTAGGGCTAAATCTCGAATTATCATCAATTTCGAGAAAAACAAGCTTGAATAAACCTTTAGAGAGAGAAACGAAGTATCGGAGGAGAGAGATTGAGGAAGAAGTAGAGAGAGAAGGAAAAGGGAGAGGAACAGCGTCGTTTGGGATTGTTGTACCCCATAATGATAATGATGATGATGTTGATGTTGATGTTGTTGCATTAGATGAAACTGATGGTCGATTATTTGATGATGATGATGATGAAAATGGTGAAAGTGGCGAGTATGATGATGATAATGATGGTAATTGTAATGGTGATAATGATGATGATGATGGAGGAGATGGCCATGAAAAGAGAAGATGAGAGAGAGAAGAAGAAGGGTGGAAATCCATGCCAATATCTCTAGCAATTGTAGCTAATCTAAAAGTATCACTAATTAATTCTTTTGTTGGGATGAATAATAACAATGGCATCTTTTTTTTCTTCTTCTTAAGTTTATCTTTCTCATTGTTGTTTTCAGAAGATTTGGATGTTCTTCTTTGAAGATGGGTATCATCATCATCATCTGCATCATACTCAGTATGTGTATGGGTATGAGTATCATTATCATCATCATTATCATCATGAGTATGATGATGATAAGTAAATGGGTTGTTGATGATGGTTTCACCCAGAACCAGAGATCTCACCAGCTTTACTGATAACATTTTTCTGGGTTTCTTTCTCACTTTCTCTCTCCTATGTGGGGTGGAAGAGATTTTAATGATGAATTAAGGGGAAAAGATGCAATCTTTTTTCCTGGGGTTTGATGAAGAGTGACTAAAGAGTGAAAAGATATGATCTTTTGATTCAGGAAAATGTGATTTTGGTTTTTGGTTTTAGTTTTGGTTGTTTATGTTTGTTAACTTTTTGATTCTGTAGTACTTTGCAGTGGAGAGAAGATTTGGGAATATGGAGATATGGAATATTTTTTTGTTTTTGTTCCCTTTTTCAACTACTCCGTGAAAGATGAAGGTAAATCATATGGAAAAATGAGAAAAAATAATAAAATAGTTTTAGGTGTATGGCTTGAGGAATGATAAACCTCTATTTGCTAGATGTTTACAAACATTTATCAGGGGTAAAACTGTCAATATATATGGGAAACAGTTGTCAGTCAAACAAAAAAGTTATCTCGAAAATTGCAAAGTGTCCGTCCAACCAAAAAGTAGTCTCGAAAATCCCGATGCTAAAAAATAGTGTTCATGCTACTACAATTAGTGTTCGTGTAACTAAAAATAGTGTTCATGCAACTAACAAATAGTGTTCATGAAATATAAATAGTGTTTTATTCCTCTTCTATTCCATGGGACCCATATCACCACCTTTTCAGTCTTTTATTATTTTTTATTATTTTTTATCATTCCTCGTATGGCTTAAAGCAAAATTATTACATTTGTCAAAGAAAAACAAAATCAACTCGATGTCCTACATTGTCTATCCAGTCAAGTATCTTTTTTTTGCTTCTATGTAAATGTGATTGATGCTCCAGGTACTGAATTGTTGAAGATGTCTTTGATAATGTTTGCAATTCGCCAAGGGGGTCCCATTATACCTTTTACTGCATTAATGACTAGAAGATTATCACATTTGATTTGTGGAGGTTGAATACCTTCATGAATAGCTAGTAAGACGCCTAGTTGTAGACCTGACACTTCTACTATGAAGACTTGGGTTCTTCCATGGTTGTAGGCGCAAGCTTTGAGAGTTTGGCCTTGGTGGTCTCAGAAGATGACATCTGCAGCAGCGGAGGAGTTATGGACTGAGCCATCGAAGTTAAGTTGGAGGAAGGGGTGGAAGGGGCTGCCCGGCCACGACACGAGGATTGGTTGCTTTTGCTAGGGCGATTGATGATGTAGGAGATTGGAGGAAGAGTAATGTGCACCAGTCGCATAGCAATGGTCGATAGTGGTTCTGAAATACCATATTGTAAAGTAGAATTGCGTTTTTGTGAAATATTTATGTATGTTAAGTTTGCCATTGTTGAAAATGATGTCGTTTTTCTCTCCATCCAGATACTCCACAATAAGAAGATGAATTTAACAATGACTTTTGACTTTGATTGGAGGCTCTGAAGAGTGGAAAGAAGGGGAGAGGGGGTGTGGTAATGAAGCCATAGCTTTACCTCGGGGAGGTCCCAAAGTATCTGCAAAGGTAACAAATTATATGAGAAACACATAAAGTGAAACCAATTTTGTCACCCAATACGATCTAAACATTTTTTAAAAATTAGAAAGTCTCTTTTTGAATAAAAAATATTTAGGTTGTTCACCTTTTTTTAAGGTTGAAAATAAAATGCATATCACTCATAATCTATATTACACTTTATATTTTCATTTTTACCTGTCCCATATTGCTCTTTAACTTTAAAATAACCCACTATTATTATTAATTTTTCTATCTCTCAACCATTGTCTATCACTCCTCCAAGTAAAATAATACCTTATCAATTAGAAATTCTCCCTGCTGAGGGAAGTACTATTCATCTATGATAAATGATTTGTTATCTTTATTTTTTTTAAAGAAAAAACTAGTAATATTATCTTTCATGATGTGATGATGTCGAATTTGTACTGTGGCAATGGTAGATTGGTAAGAACCATAATTGGACAATCCTCCGTCAAAAAAAGAAACGAAAAACAATAATTGGACAATGATAGAGAAGCATGTTGAAACTCTTGAGTACCAGTGTCCCACATCCATATTGCTTTTTAAAAATGTGCAGGAACATCTTACTGCACTACACATCCATGTTCGTAAATACTCAATATTAGTTAACCAAGCAATAATGGTCCTCAAGCAAAGTTTGTCCTCGGGGTAAAAATCTGGCATCATGGTTAGGTTAGATCAAATTTCATTAGGGGCCTTGAGATTAAAAAAAAAAAAAAAACTTAAATGGATCGGGTTTACAATAACTTATTGTGCACCGAAAATCATATGATATAGTCAGTTTTCATTTGATATAATCAGTTTTCGTTTGATATAGTCAGTTTTTGTATGATAAAATCACATTTTATATAGTCAGATTTTGTAATATAATCAATTTTCTGATATAGTTAGTTTTCGTATAATATAGTCGGTTTCCCCCAATATAATCAGTTTTTGTGTGACAAAGTCAGTTCAGGTGCATAAGAAATTATTGTGAACCGGTCCACCCAAGACACTTTTTTCCTTATTATCTTCCTTACTCTCAATGAGTATGACCTACAAAACTTACTAATAAACCTGTAAGAAGTACCACTTTAGTAGGATTTTTCTCCTTATCTACCTAAATAAAAACATCGGTTAGGTATGTGAATCTAAAATAGATAAAATAATTGGTTTTACATAGAGAGCATTTATTGAAATATCCCTTAAGACCATAATATAATTTAGGTGTCTAATAATAATCAACTATTTACCCACTCTATTTTAAATTCTATTACTCCTAGTATTCCTCCATTTTATATAATCGGATTTTATAATTAACTATTGCAACTGAAAACATAAAACTTATTTTTCCATCAATAGGATAAAAAAAATGCTCATATATTGATCCTTTTCGAAAAATAAAGATTTTCAAAAGTTTACCAATGTTATTCGAATCGAAAAACTTGTCACCAGGACCTCGGGTGTTTTTTCCATACTGATTCCAAAATTTATTTATAGGTATATGACTAATTTCAAATTTGGTGATACATTTCTCCGAGCCATCAAATATTTACTCAAGGCAAAGTTGAAGTCATTGATTTCTAACAATGCTTGATTATGATCTTAGTTCTTTTATTTTAGAGGAATCTTAATTGATTGGTTTCAATTGCAAGATATTTGTTGATAGTATAGATTTAAACCGCATATCATTTTTTTAAATATAACTTGTATATCTAATTTATTGTAAATGTTGTATGTTGTTTTGTTGTTGATATGGAGTATTATCTATACAAATATATTAAAAGGCGTTTCCATCAAAGGAACGGTGTCACGTGTCACTCTGCTTAAACTTTTAATACACATGTTTATAATCTCATTAAAAAATAATGACAATGTGTAGTTACTAGGATTCAAACACAAGACCTTTGAAAGGAAATGTGAGTGTTTAACCACTAATCCACTACAATGTTAATGCTTAATGTTTCAAAGTAAAAAATGATAAAGTCTTATGATTATATGTAATTATAAAGATATACACAAACTTTTTGATCTCTAACACTTTTATCAAGTAATAACATTCTTTTATCCTAATTCCATTGAAATTGTTATTTTTATCCCAACTCCTTAGAAGTTTTTAAAACAACTTATCATGATATAATGTCCATTTTCCAGTTTCGCACTAGACAAAATATTACGAAAAACTAATAAAATCAATTATGAAATTTATGTATAATAAATATTTGATAATTATAACTGACCGGGGCATCGCCCGGGCCAAAATACTAGTTTTTTTTTTGTAAAAAATGGTGTAAAATGAAGCCTAAAAGTTTGATAATTGGGCCATATGGTCTATAATCCTTGAAACGTTTTATAAGTGCTAAATTAGAAAGACTCATAATTGTTAATAATCACATACTCAAACCCTCACAAAGGATGCATTTCTTTCCGTCTTTAGAAAAAGTATTAGCTTTAAAAAATTCAAATAAATTCAAATGAGCTTTGATTAATTAATTAGTTTAAATAAGTACAAGTAGCTAGGTTTAGACAAAAAAATTTTGGGGGAAAATATAAGTTTGGACAACTTCAAATAAGTTCCATTAGTTCACTTAAGTAAACATAGAGTAATTTCGATCATAAAAGTTTAAATTTTTTTAGAGTATTTCAATATGATAGAGAATACATGTGAAATTTTCTTCTCATATATTTAGGGCTGTTTCTCTTGGCATAAAACAATCGAATCGAATCAATTAAATTATAACTAATTAATAGTAATGATAATAATTTAGGAAATGAACCGGCCGAATTGAATTGAACCGAATCGAGCGAACAACTGAAAATAAGGTGGGGAGAACAGGCCCTTAGGAAATATATCACATTAGGAGTTCCCCATGAGCAAAGGGTCTCCTAATGTTATTTTTTTACCATTATAAAAAAAATGTTTAGGATATATAATTTTATAAACGATTTTTCTAACCTATGCAAATGCAAAGATTAAGGCTTATCTATTAAACAAATTAATTAACTAAAATAGAATATCCTCCCTACTATTATGCTAAATAGTTAGTTTCTTTATTAATATATCTTTAATCTTTTTTTTAATCAAACCAAAATCATGTAAGACAATTTAAGAGCAAATTTCCCTCAAAAATCTACTACTTCCCAATCTACTGCTTCCTTCTCAAAGAAATTTACACTCATATTTTCATGGATACAGTAGCTTACATAGTTACATGTATTGAGGGAAATTTCCACATCAAAACGTTGACCACTACTTTTACCAACTATGACTAATACTACTGCCCCCTTTGAGCTATAAAATATTGACATTTTCCATTGAATCTATACTTTGATGTATAATTGTTAGATAATAATAGTGTATCATACTATCATTGCGATCTCACTTGCTTTTTACTCCTATAATACTAGCTTTTTATTCGACATATTATCAATCCGGTACTCTTGTTAAGCATATGAATATAAGGATTTTAACAAACCAACAATGCTTCAACCAAAACAAAAACAGAAAAGAAAGGGAATTGAGATTGTATGATGCGTACCTGTTGCCATCTAATACGCTCGATGACGGTGCCAATTCTCGATTTAAATCTATCTCCATTTAATCCCAAATTTTGATATGCTAACAATAGTCTCTAAAACATGTAAGCTACTGTATCCATGGAAAGATGAGTGTAAACATACTTTGAGAAGGAAGCAGTAGATTGGGGCCAACTAGAGTTTTGAGGAAAATTTATTTACCCATATTGTCATAATATTGGGTTTGAAAAAAAAAGTGTGTAAGTGATGGCGACAAGTTTGAGAAGGAAGCAGTAGATTTTTGAGGGAAATTTGTTTCCTAAATTGTCTCACGTAATTCTTGGTTTGATTAAAAAAAAAGATAAAATATATATTAATAAGAAAACTAACTATTTAGCATAATCGTAGGGAGGATATTCTATTTTGGTTAATTAATTTGTTTAATAGATAAGCGCTTTAACTCCGACTAGGTGCATAGGTTAGAAAAACCGTTTTATAAATATTGTCTTGTTCCGTTACGTTTCCGAACACAATTAGGAGATTTCTTTGTAACCTAAATATTGAAATATTGATAACATATCCAAAAACAACTTAAAACTATATATATTCCGTTCCACGCACTGCCTCAACAATTCCGTTAGTTAGTCGGCGTTGTTTCTCGAATTTTCCAAATTTTGGTCTGCTAATTCCTGTAGAATTTACGACTTTTGTCGTCCTTGCATCAAAACACCAATCATATCATCATACTGATTGCATCACAAATTTTACACAATCTTTTGATTAAGGTAAGGTACGTTAATGAAAATTCCCTAAAAAATTTTAGTTTGTTTAAAGATTCAATTATGCTTTATTGTTGATTCATTGATGAGTATCTAGATTCAATTGAATTGATCTCATGAATCTATGTTTGCTAGATTGGATGACTCATAACACATGTATGAGGCCAACCGTAGTTCGTATAGTCACACCTTTAGAGAAATTAACTCGCCCCATGTAACCTATAATCCGATCTTTCCTAATTAGTTTAGTTTGTCATCTAGTGCAGTAATTTGAAATTGAATCGACTAAACTTGCTTAGACCATACTATTTTACTGAAATGGTGAGGATGGTACATTCATATGGTGGTTGGGGCGATTTTAAGTAATTTGGGGTCGACATTTAACAATCCCCTATTTTTTATTACATCAAAGATGCATGATATGTAGATGTTTCTTTTTGGGCCATGCATAATAGAGTTAATTATAACAATTTGTGTGTTATAGAGGTATATATCCTTTATAAGGAAATTCTATAACACATTTGATATGTGATATTGGTGTTGGAGCCATACTGCTCATCTTATCAGTTTTACTAACCAGTTTCTAATAGTTGAACTTGTTTTGAAGATGCATAGTAGTATTTAGGATTATCCCAAGTACATATCTCTTGGAAAATATTGATAAACTAACAATAATATATCTTTATTTGATTTTTCTCTCTATGTAATTTGAGATAAATTTATTATTCAAGTAGACATCTTTTAGATGGCATGTTCTTTTGTTTGACTAAAAATACAACTGATTTTTTTAAAATTTTCCTATCTCGATAAAGTGTTTCAATGAAGCCCCTACCTTTCTATCTCAATCAATAAAACCCGTTAGTGAGAATGAGAGATGTTCAACGAGTTTTACACTCATTTTATTTTGGTTTGAAACTGATCTAATTTAGCCGAAATTAATTTGTCATAAAGTGGGACATCACTTAGTTTAACCCATAATCACCATATGATTAAAACACATTTTGTCTATGCTGAAAATACAGTTATAAGTCTTTAATAGGAAAGTGAACCAATAACAACCGGAAATAAATTATCTTTTAGTTAAAGACTTTCCTTCTTCCCTCTTCATTCTCCCCTGAATCAGACAAATATAAATATATAATCCTTGACTTTCATAGTTTTTTAGAATAAACAAGAAATCAAAGATATACTAATAATGACTTTGTCCATTAAACTTCTTCTTCACAATCCCAGGTTCTTCCTTTCTCAGTTTTCTTTCTTCAACTTCAAATTTGTTAAATTTGCAGAAATTCATCATATTTTTTTAATTTTAATAAATTTATTGTCTTTGTTTTTGTTAATTGTGTAGTAGTATAGAAGCAGGATTGAGCAAGACCTTCAATTGTTGTTTATGGAAGAATAATTCAACAAGTTCATTTCATATTCAGCTTAAAAACCAACTTTTTCCAGCAATTTCTACACGTATTCACTGGTATGCATATTTCTCTCTCTTAAATTCTTATTTGTTACTGTTATTGTGATTTCTTGTAATAATAAGCAACTTAAGAGAAGCTTAATTTGGTGGGTGAAGTCCCTTCACCAACTTAGGAAAAGTTTTGATTAGTTGGTTGAGATTTAATTAGTAATTATGGGTTTCTTTTGAGAACGTGTAAGATGCATTTCCAATAGAAAAAAGTCAGTTTTCTCTAATCATTTGCATAATTAGCAATATGCCCTTAACAAACTGAACTTGGTTGAGGGTATTATAGAGTTTTCGCCCGTTGTTAGTTGCCTAACTGCTAGACAATTAGCATGACTTTATCTGATAACATACATAAATCATAATCATCTATTCTTAAGAATGTTATCCAACAAATAACATGCTACAAACTGTTTGTTAATTCGAATGTGAACTTGTGATCCCAATGTGTCTGTGGTAGTTGTTAACTTTGTCCGTTTTAGGAGTGAGATCTTTGTCCTCAAAGTATTGGTGCGTTTTCTTCACCTGATTTTCACTTATTTGAGTTTATTAGCTTTGAACTTAACTTATCTAAACTTATGGTATGAATAGACCATACCCTTATTAGCACAAAACTTTACTTTTCTGAACTTATCGACCTTGGACATAACTTGTTTGATTTTATATTAACTAGTACCCTTGAACTAACATGTGAAATAAAATTTTCTTTAAGTGAAAATAGTCAACAAAAATGATGCACTCCATCACTATTTTGGTCAAATTAATAGTTAAGACTTTGTCCACTAATAGTTTAGAACAAAAATGATGCACTCCATCATCTATTCTTAAGAAGTATACCTGTAAGTGATCATTTTGTGCACTCCAAGATTGGTCATCATTTTGGTTTTATAATATGCTTGTGGTTCCCCTTTCCTTACAAACGTTGTCTTATAGTATTTCGCTCTGTGAAGTTCTACTGCAGCTGTTCCTGTAATGGCAGAGGAGAAAAGGAAGTCATCATTTGATGCAAATGAAGCTGGTATTCTAGTTAAGGAGCTTAGACAGCAGTTTGGCTCTGGAAAGACGAAGACTTATGAATGGAGAGAAGCTCAAATAAAGAGTATATCCCAAATGATTGATGAGAGGGAAAAGGAGATCATTGAAGCCCTTCATGAAGATCTTTGCAAACCCGAATTTGAAGGATTTGTTGCTGAGGTACATATCTTAAGCTTTTCTTTACCAGTTATTTGAAGATATTTGATACCAGTCATTGCATCAAAGTCCTATAATCTTGGACTTCAATTTTGCAGGATCCTTGCATATATGAAATTTGAATCTAATCATTTTTAGTTTTCAGTTTAAAGATCTTAAAAATCATATAATATGTATGATAAACTTAACATTAGTCATAATACTGAAACCAACTATGTTTATTTCAAAGGTTGACAACTGAAAATTTGATACTACTTATTGTTTTCTTAGTTTCCTAAAGAAAAAGAAAAAATAATTAAAATAGAAATGGGTGGCGAACAGATGCTAAGTTATTCGATCTCAATCACACTTATGATTTTATAACGTATAATTGAATCTTGGGGAAAATAATCAACATTAATCATATTTTAGTAGACTATCTTAATGTATATCGTGTGTGTTGTAGATTGCCATGATAAAATCTTCATGTAAGTTGGCACTTCGGGACTTGAAGCAGTGGATGAAGCCAGAGAAGGTGAGTAACTTTCTTTAAGAAATTTAGACACCTAAGCTGAAAGTAAAAGAAAAAGGAAAGTCAGAAATTGTTTGAGAAGAACGTGGTGATTAAATACTACATATTCCTTAGATTCTCATACAAGCACAACTTTGATAAAATGCCCTTGCAGGTGAAAACTTCATTAACAACATATCCCTCATCAGCAGAGATTGTCTCAGAACCTTTGGGAGTTGTGCTCGTTATCTCAGCATGGAATTATCCTTTCTGTATGTGGAAAAAATTCATTATCTTAGACATCTATGAAGTCTTTTGATCTTAGATATTGATAATACTTGTAATATGAGATGTTTAACATTCAGTCTTACATATGAATTATAATTTGACAGTGTTGTCACTCGATCCGGTGATTGGTGCAATAGCAGCTGGAAATGCAGTAGTCCTGAAACCTTCTGAAATTGCTCCAGCCACATCTTCATTGCTCGCAAAACTATTGCAAGAATATGTTGACAGTACCTTAATAAAAGTTGTTGAGGGTGCTGTTGATGAAACTTCTGCCCTTCTTGAGCAAAAGTGGGATAAAATTTTCTATACAGGTTTTTATCTTCTTTTTTTCCTGATCCTAGATTCAACATTTTTCTTACATTTTCAGTAATTGCGTACTTATTTTACTCGTTCTTTTTTACCTTTTTTTAGGTAGTGGAAGAGTTGGCCGAATAATCATGGCTGCGGCTGCCAAGCACCTTACACCGGTTGTACTAGAGCTTGGAGGGAAATGCACTGTAGTGGTTGATTCAAATGTCAATTTGCAAGTACAAATCCTTCCTTTACTTGTAATGTAGCTTCTCTTTTTTAAAAGAAATACATATATCTAATCTTTTATTTGATTAAAGGTTGCGGCAAGAAGAATTATAGCAGGAAAATGGTCCTGTAATAGTGGGCAGACCTGCACTGCTGCAGATTATGTTATTACCACCAAAGATTTCGCTCCACAGCTGGTAACACAACTGTTCTTGCTGATATCTGCTAATGTGCCAACTAAGGTTATTACTGGTAATAAATTGTGTTCATATATAATTTGATATTTTGATGTCTTATTTATTGGCAGATTGCTGCTCTAAGATCAGAGTTGGATAAGTTTTTCGGGAAGGATCATATGGAATCGAAAGACATGTCTAGAGTTGTCAACTCATATCATTTCACACGGTTAATGAAACTAATGGAGGAAGATGGAGTATCTGATAAGATCGTCTTAGGTGGTAAGACAAATGCAATGCAATTGTAAGTTTCCATAATCTGATTCTTAGTTTCTTAAATGAATCTCAGTGGTCAAATGTGTTAAAAATTAAAATATTATTGTTTTTACAATATAGGAAGATAGCGCCTACCATCTTGCTAGACGCTCCAGAAGACTCTCTTTTGATGACAGAGGAGATTTTCGGACCCTTGCTTCCTATTGTTACTGTGAGTATGATCAGTAGTGTTGTATATTTAGAACTCAGTTTTTAAAGGTGCTTGTCCGGTGTAGGGCTGGCCGCTGGGGCTTCGTTCTTTTAACTTGATATCCTATGTGAACCTATTGACCCGTATTTGAACTTAAGCCCTTATCTTATTATATTGTTCCTTATTGACTTATTTTTCCTGAAACTTATTTTCTTAAGGTGAAAAGAACATAGCCTAAGTTGGTATATTCAGATTTCCATTTCACTATTGCATTTTCTAGCTGAAATTTCCTAATTTATATCTGATACAAATTGCAAGTTTCTCGAAAATGTGTCATTTATTGATTTTTTGCTATCAACTTTAAGGTTGAAAAAATTGAAGATAGTTTTGAAGTGATCAAGTCCAAACCAAAGCCATTAGCAGCGTATCTTTTCACAAACAATGAGAGGCTGAAAACTGAATTTATCAAGGACATATCGGCAGGAGGAATGCTCATCAACGACACTATTCTGCATGTAAGTACTCGACAATCTATCAGTTCTGTAAAACAGTATTATACACAATTAAAATATTAAATAATGCGAATTTGCTTTTTCTTTCCTCTGATAATAACTGTGTGCTATTATTTCTGATGATGCAGCTTACTGTCTCTACTTTACCATTTGGAGGAGTCGGCGACAGTGGTATGGGCTACTACCATGGAAAATTCTCCTTTGAGGCTTTCAGCCATAAGAAGGCGGTCATGTACAGAAGTTTCGAAGGAGATTCATCAATAAGATATCCGCCATACACGCTCAAGAAGCTAAACTTGTTGAAGGCTTTGATGAGTGGCAGCATTTTTAGGATCATTCTTGGTTTTATTCAATGGTTGAAACGTTGAAATATGTTCATAGACCACTGTTCTGTTTTTTAATTTTTTTGAAGAATATATAGCACAGACGCACAGATAGTGAAGATTTTATACACATACTCTTCTGAATTTATTGGTGTATGTGATTTTAATAGTACAGTTTAAACTTAAATAAAAATACTCATACGATTTTTTTAATAGTACAGTTTAAACTTATATAAAAATACTCTTACGATATTATGCAAGAATGTCTATTATCACCATTATGGTTTAAGTTTCATGCACTTATTAGCAGAAAATGAATCTATGTTATGATTTTCATGACCATACCTAAAGTAAATCTAAATGCTGAAGTAGAGAATAAGAAGATCAATTTTGATGGATTTTGCCGTTTTGGTATCTAAGGGGGTAGGAGGTGAGGGTTTCTTACCTAAATTTCCTATCCAACCACAAAACAATGCCAACTTCTTCCCCACAGTTTGGTAAATACCAGGTGCACCATACTGTTACCTTATGCTGATTATCTTAAGCAGCCACTTTTGGACCTTGTCCTCACAAAGTTGAAGAAGATTTTGCCAAATCTTGTAGAATGTACTTAAGAAAAACTGACTAATTAAACCATAACTTACTAGATAGAGTTATTATAGACAAAGGCTATTGCACATAATATGTCCATTAAGAACGGTTATGTACATGTTTTGCTTCATTATCTGGATCCTTCTCTAAATTCTCAATCTTTTACATTAATGATGTATAACAACATAAATCAATTACAAATGAATTTTCCGAGTGGCGAAGTCAAAACTG